>CM034154.1:143754153-145069783 GCA_019776745.2 Taxus chinensis | reverse complement strand
TTTTTTAGGGGATTTGGGATCCTTTCACCACTACCTCGGATCTTCGTATTTTGCGTTGGGATCGGTATGGAGTCATCTTGGGCATGGAATTGGTTGTCTGCACACAGAGCAGAGTCTATTTTACCATAAGGACTACCGGTGTAGATGATGAGGAGTGAGTCAATTAAGAGTAGGGGTTAGGAGACCGTATTCTATTCACACCATCTCCACTATGTGCAACTTAAGTGGATGCATGGGTTTACAGATGTATAAAAGTACAGTTAGTGACCAATCATAGGATGAGTCTAGTGGATCATAGTTGATGACCATCCCATCTGGAGAGAGTTTTCACATGTCTTCCAAGGAGCTACCAGGGGGGGGGGCTACCACCCCATGTGAAGAAGATTTTCACATAGATCAGTTGTGGGAGCAGATCAATCTCACGACGCGCATTATCAGATTACCACCCTGGAGTGACGAGCATAAGTTGTAGCTGAGGGAACTTATTGAGAATGGCCCCTAATTGTCTTAGTGTATACCCTTGGGTGCTGCACGGTGATTTTGTAAAGAAGAAGGAAAAACCTGCGTTTGTATGATAATACCAGTGAACAAAGTTAGTAACGATCAGAATCGTTACCCCTTCCGGGCATAAGATTGATTTATTTGATTAGATGAAGGGGACCAATTTTTCTCCAAGTAGTCTTAATTTAGTTTATCATCAGTTTAGGATTAAGATGGCAGTATTTCAATAAGACCACTTCATAGAGTATGGCACTACAAAGTTCATAGTGTGCCTTTGGTTTGACGAATGCCCCGAAATGTTCATAAGCTTGAATGAACGGGTGTTAGGACTTCTTCGACGCTTTCGTGATCATCTCATTGATGACATTTTATTACTCAAATCGTTGTGCAGAGCATAAGGATCCCTTCACAGGTTCTTAATGTATTGCATGAGTAGAAGCTTTACGGGAACCTGGAGAAGTGTTGCGTTCCTTTCAGGAAAGAGGGGTAGTATTGGGCCACATATTAAGGGGTATGGTATTTGCCATGTTGATCCTTCTAAGATTCAAGCTATATGGATTGGCCAGCACCAACTAGTTGGAACGATGGTGTGTAGCTTCATGGGTTAGCAGGAGATTATAAGATATTTGTTACAAGAATCTCTAGGTTGTGCACCCCATCAATTCCCTTCAGCAGAAAGGGAAGAAGTTTGTTTGTCAGACAGATTTGTGAGAGATTTTAGGAAAATGAAGGAATGCTCATGACTATTCCCTATTCTGGTAGTGACAGATCCATAGGGTTAGTTTTTCGTATGCACGGATGCTTCTTTAGCAGGACTTGAGGTGTGTTGATTGTAGGAGGGATCGGGTAGTTACTTTTGAGTCTCGTACTAAATATTATGAGCCTCAATGTATCAACTCATGATCTTGAGCTTACGGCAGTTATTATGAGTCTTTTTTCGATGGAGACAACCTCCTCTTGGCTGGAGATTACACTAATGACTGATCACTTGAATGTCTTCTCACTCTTCACGCAGGACAATCTCAACACTCGTCAGTGGAGTTGGATGGATTTTCTTTGTGAGTATGATATGGAGATAGAGTATGTGAAGGGGAAGAGAATTGTGGTTGTAGATGCTCTTAGCAGATGAAGACTGTGGTTATGGCCACTCAGTGAGCATAGATTTGTTGGAGTAGGATTCTACAACGCTTCCTCACGAGGGTTTCACCTTGACAGCTAGAGAAGAGATTGACACTCATATGCCCCTTGAGGGAATTTGATGGTTTTTCATTGGAGTAGATGGAATTTGAAGAATAGAGGGCCAGCTTATGTTCCCAAAGAGGAGGCTTGAGGCAGGACCTTTTGGACACAAGGCACATCAGCACCCTATTTCAGCCCATCCCAAGGTGAAGAAGATGCAGACCACCTGAGGAGTTGTATCATGTGGAGGGGAGGGGAATTCATAGAGATGTGGATCATTGTAGTCCTGCGGTTTGAGGGCTAGAAAGTGAAGATTGAGATCAGCATCCAGATGGCTTCGCTTTCCTCATGCCTATACCAGAAGGAAAATGGACACCATTTCTATGACTTCCTTATTGGCTAATGACGTGAGAAACACCACGATGCCATTATGGTAACGGTGGATATAAATTGACGAAAGTGCTGATTGTTCTATAGTTAAGAACACCTTACCACTAGTGTAGTGGCACGGGTATATATCTAGAGGATATTTGCAGATACACAGGAGTAAGCGGAGTTATTTGTGACCATGATCCTCTATATAATTCCCACTTTTGGACTACATGTAGCATGCCCTCGGGACGAAGATCACCGTCAGCACAAACATATGACCCCGGATAGATGGAAATAATGAGCGCGTGAATTCAAATCTTTAGAGGGACATGCTTCGGCTGTATTATCGATCATCCGTTGAGAGGGGAGGAGTATTTACTTGGTGGAGTTTTGCCTACAATAATAGTTTATAGAGTTCGACTAGGCATGGCTCCTTTTCAGGGCAATGTATGGACGAGAGTGCAGGAGCCGCTTAGTGGACAAGCTAGAGATAGGGTTTCTCTGTGGACGTAGAGTTATACATGACATGGAAGCAGAGGGGGTTTGATCAGGACAGAGACTGCAGGAGGCCAGAGGACATGTAGAAGAAGTAGGCATATCATCATATGACAGACCGTATTTTTTATATGGGCATGAAGGTGTTCCTTCGTGTACTACATAAGAGTTCCCTAGCCATTACGAAAAAGTCTCTAAGCTTAGCTTCTTAGATCCGTTGGTCCCTTTGGGATCTTAGAGTGTACCGACCCTTTGAGCCTATTGTTTAGCATTTCCACCGAGCTTGTCCTACACATCCCTGTGTGTTTCATGTTTTCAGTTACTGTAGGAATACATTACATCTCCTTCTTCATGTGGATTGGACCTCATTTGAGGTTTACGATACGGGTAGTGAATGGTGGAGCCAATTTACATCATAGAGCGTAGGACCCTGGGCCTTCAAGGCAATGAGATTGACCAGGTTCGAGTGCAGTGGTACATATATGATGAGACTGAGGCTATGTGGGAGGATGCTACGTTGTTTACGAGTTCAATTTCCACACCTATTCTATTGAATTCCAGGAGGAAGTTGTGTTTAAGGGGAGGGGGATGTAGTGCCAACTTCCCTTCGACACATTTTGTTATTGATTATGATATTGTTGACTATACTTATGTACATTATTGTAACTTTCTATTTGGCATGATGTTAGATGTAGATACCATGGACTGTTGTTTATTTCGATTCATATATGATGCATGTGGATTATTAGAGACATTTTATATTGATGTTGATATGCTATTGACATGGTTATATATATATATATATATATATATATATATATATATATATATATATATGATTGAGACATGCGATATTTCATCATATTGAGTAGACCTAGAAAATTTAATTACTCTTATGATCATATGGTTATTGATGAAATTGTAAATGATGTCGTTACTTACCAGGAGAATGCTTTGATTTATATATAGATAATTTTGGAGTTATATTGTATATTTATTTTGTATAATTGATGTGGCCACGAGGTTGAAGGAGGTGTTATGTGTTTTGCTGGTAAACATGCCACAACAAACATTGGGGGATAGGATACCAACCACATTGGAATTTGAGATGAATTTAACAAGGGTCACCATGGCAACATGTATTGTTATTTGTGTATGTTAAAATGTGGATAGGGGTTCCCATGGGGGGGGAATCACCTTAAAATGTGACCAAGGGGTTATGTGTATTATTTTATTAGTTTCCTTTTTTAATTTTGTATGTGTTTATTTAGTGATGTATTTTCCCCTTTTATTATTTATTATATTGTGTCTAGAGTTGTGTGAGTAATCATGTTGCCAAATTATTTAAAATGGGTCAAAATAATGCATTTATTAGAATTGATGGCTCTTGTATTATGTCTTGTAAGTGATGTGTAAGTAACTTTGAGTGTGAAACACTACACCTTCCTTTTGAAATTCAGATCTGTCCTTAGGGACCAATTTTGGAGACTTGTGGGAAAAGTTAAACTCGTCCCACACCTATTAAAATTCTATACCAACCATACCTATGGGTTGGGGAGTCAAAATTAGTCCCCTTTATGCATTTTGGGAAGACAAGTTGTAAGTTTTTATTTAACCTTCTTACATGTAATTAATTTTACTCGTTAAGGGGTGTGGGCTTGGATTGTGTGTGTAAGTAGAATTTCATTTTATTCACCCACTTATTAATTGTTCTTTGGAGTTTGAAATTGACTTGTGAGATGGAGTTGAGGATGAGTGATGTGGCATCCTACATGGAGCCACCTCATCCTCCTCTCTCCCTTTTCTATTTATTCGAATTATTATGTTGTTTTGGGGGTTACTTCATTTGGGTTTGTACTGTTACAATTGGAGAGAGTTGGAGGATTTTGGATTTTTGTGGATTTTTTTTGAGCTTTTGGATGTTTGGATTTGAAGAAGCTTTTGTTGTTATTTTGGATCAAGCTCTATCATGGAGAGGTAGGAGCTTGACTATTTAAAATTTCCTTCTTATATATATGCATATGTGAATGGTTTTTGGATGGTTCGGTTTGTTTGTTGGTTGTTTGGGTAGATTTCCTAAGTGTGGTGTAGGAGAAGACTATGGGGATATTTCTTGTGGGTAGGATAAGAGAATGTGGGAGGCATAAGAGTTATTTTGTGGAGGGTGTTTGGGATGGGTCTTCCACCCTGGACAAGAAATAGCTTGCATTTCTTACTTATGAGGGAGGCATAAGAGGAGGGAGGCATACAAGAATGGGGAGGCATAAGATGTTCTTGAGGGAGGCATAAGAGGATGTAGGGGTTTTTGAGATGATAAATATTTTTGGGTTTTTAGGTGGACACACATTTCCCATTGGGAGGTATAAGAAGCTTCCCCCATAGATTTTACTCCTTTGGCCTTTATATGATGAGGCCTTGTGTAGTTTTGTTATTTTCCTTCTTGTGACTGTAACTTCTTTATTTTTAACTGTAGTTTTGAATCCTATATGCGGGCATGTTATTCAAAAATCAATTATTCCATAATTTTACTAACTAAACCTAGGTTGTTCTTGGGTCTCGAGTGGGAGGTTTTTGTGGGCATTACAATAACCATCTTCCTCTTACACAAAACTTTTACATGAAACATTTAAACCATATTCCAATTAAACTCCCTTGGGGGAGTCATACAGTTTAATCTTTGAGAAGCTAATAGAAGCTCACCTCCTCATACTTCCTCCCATCCGACATTTTGATCAGTTAGACCCCAAACCCCCTTTTTACCACAAGGGTAATTATTATAAATACCACCAATTCATAGGTCACGACATTGAGGAATGTAAATCTTTTAAATACCCCGTTCAATGGTTTATAAATCAGGGGATCTCAAAGTAGACAATCCCACCTCATCTTGTAGCCAACCCCTTGACATATTCAAACACCCCTTTCCTAATCCACAAGTAATGAATAAATTTATACATTACACATCTTACACACCCAATCCTTATGTAATCAATACTATACATAAAACACATGTATCGTTACCTATATTATCTACCTCATCATTTATTGATACCTTAGATATTTTACCTACAACTTCCACTAATCCTATCACACTAAATTCTACTACTTGTTCTACATTTACATCCATTCCTACATTTACAACATCTACATCAACCACATATATCATAACCAAGCCTATCATACCTATTCCCTTATCCATATCCAACACACCTATCACTACATCATCAAACATCCAAACTATACCTATCCTAACTACTACCATATTAGAAAATCCACTCATGTCTACCTTGACATCTTTATCACATGTTCCTACATCAATTCCCACGACAACATCACTTATTTTTCCCTCCATTCCTAAATTAACCAATCCAAAACATACACAATCCACATCTCACATAGACCTCACCAATCACATCATACAAACACCCCTCTCCCCATCAATATCCCCATCTATCTTTGATTATATGCCTTCATCCCTTATCACATCCACTTCGCTGGATTTGATCATACCTACTACCTCATCTACATCCGTTCCTCCCTTACCTATTATACCATCCATAGAATCAATCACAGTTCCTCTTTCTTCACTTTTACCGATACCAATCACATCAACTACTGTAACTGCATCAACCCCATCTTCTCCTCCTACTTCTTTCTCTCGCTTGAAGAATTTGTGAAAACATTCCAACTTTCCTTGAATTCAAATAATCATCTCATCTTATCCCCACAACCAGGCACTTCCACATCCTCTTTAGACATTATCAAATAAAAATTACATCCTCTACCCATACCAACCACATAACCTTCAGATCCTCAAGTTGAGATTATTGTCATCCCTGCCAAGGGTAAATCCTCTCTATCAAAATATAAGCCTCATTGTAAATATCCCACCAAGCCTCACAAGAGAAATCTTCCCTTAACAAATTTTATTAGATCTTACATAGAGATCATTGGGCATTTAATCTAAGTGTCTGCAATCAAACTCCCTCCCATTAAATCCTTTAATTCTCATAGTAATAAACCATCATGGTTTGAGCAAAATTTCATTTGCACTTATCACAGTGCCCTGGGTCATGAAGTTGAGAATTGTAATTCCTTTAAGACTATTGTCCATGATCTAGTTGAGAAATATGACTTCCTCATTCATAGGAGCCATCCTTCTCCATCCATCGTGACCAATCCAATTCCTATTACTACATCCCCATCCAACCAAATTACTAAGTTTCCTTCTTCATCCACATCCTCCACTATTCCCTCCCCTTCGCATATCACCCCTCCTATAGAATTTCCTCCATTCTTCATCAATATTATTTGTATTTCCAATCACCCACATGATCCCCAACCATATATCCAATGAAAAATCCAAAGTTATTATCGACATTCCTTCCAAGACGATCCCATTTAACCTTCACCATCAACTAACTCATCCACATCTAATTTTTACAAAATGATATAATTTCTTTCACTAGGGGGCCATCCTTTCCTTGTTCTTGACCCCCTAACATCTAAGCATCTTATCTACATCAATTCATCTACTATCTCCCTTAACGCTGGAGGAATTCACTTTTGACATTGATTTATCTCATCCGATCTCACCCAACAAAATCTATCTATCATCTCATTTTTCAAAATCCCACCTTTGTGGCCATACTTGTGCCTCTCTTACGGTGTCATTTTTTCATCCAAAATCTACAGTCGTGGCCATATTTTTCCCTCCTTTGGGCGACCATTTCTCCTCATCCTAAGTCCACCATTGTGGCCATATTTGTCCCTCCTTTTGGGGACCATTCATTGTCTCATCCTAAGACCACTGTGGTGGCCATATTTTTCCCTCCTCTAAGGGGACCATTCATTTATGTTCTCATCAAAGTCCACCTTTGTGACCATATTTGTGCCTCTTTTGGGGATCATATTACCTCTCTTTTCATCAAAGTACACATTTTGTGGCCATATTTTTGCCTCTTATACAACACCATATTCCCATCTTTCTCATTAAAATTCCAATTTTGTCTCCATATTTGTGCCTCTTGTGGGGCACCGTATTTCATATTTTCATCAAATTCCACCTTTGTGGCCATATTTGTGCCTCCTATGGGGCACAATCCTTTCCACACTAAGTCCACCTTTGTGGCCATGTTTTTGTCTCTTCTAAAGCACCATATTTCCATCTTTTTCATTCTAAGTCCACCATTTTGTGGCCATATTCGTCTCGTTAGGGACCCTTGCTTTCTCGCTTCCTCACTTTAAAAGCTATCCCATAGTTTCCATTATATATATCTCATCCAATTTATAATTTCATTTCATCCTAATTCCACTCTTGTGGTTATTTATTCATCTCGTTAGGTATGCATATTTTCTTCACTTCTTTAAGGGTAACACATAACTTTTATCTTCTCTCATCTATCTCATCTTATCCCATATTTATAAATCTATCATATTATCTTACTGTGAAATTTACAGATCAGTGACCTTGTCCTACTCTAGAAACGATCCAACGTGGAAATTTTTCCTCCAACTAGATTGGACCACCCATTATCACACATAAGTATGGGTCGCAAGCCTACCATTTTTCCTCCCTCGATGGTGAACCGAAAGTGAAACTACTTAATGCATGACACTTGCGACCATTATATCATTATCATGTTTACCAGTGAGCACTTAGTCATGTATTTATATCATCCCTCCATTTTAGGCTCTTTTGTCTATCATTGTAATGATTTGGGACTATGTGATTTACTATTACTTTCTTCAGCATGACCTTAAATATGAGCACCAATGCTCTGCCCATAGCATTTACATTATGGATAGGTTCTCCCTTCTTGGTGAGAGCTCCATGATAATTTCATGCATCACCCTATTGTTAACCTCTCGAAACCATGTAAAGGGCTCACGGGTATCTCTTATACATTCATTTTCCCCTTCCAAGTGGTCTAATTAGCTATCCCTAACTCTTCCCTATGTTAAAATAAAAATTCATGGATGCTCTTATCAGAAGTCAAAGTTATCAAAAGCATACTAATCCCTCAAAGAACAATTGTTCATTTAAAAAAGAAGAAGAAGAAAATCAAATCATATTAGAGAAATAGACTGATCCCTCAAAGGACGGCTATCATGTATATTGTTCTTGCCATCTATATCATATATGTATAAAGTAGACCATACCCTCGAAGGATGGATACTCTATTATATTATGGCATCGAAGGATTCCTGCATTGATCAACCTTCCATTTTATCAACATCCTAAAAAATCTTCCCACATTGATCAACTTTCTCTTTCCCCTTCCTAGAGATGGGGCATAGATTTAGGGAGCACCACTTGTTGAGAACACACTTACCACGTAAAATTTACATCACAAACCCCTTTTTCATGTTGAAATTATGTTGATGAGTTCACTTCATCCATGATCTCCTTATGATATTTGATATAACTAACTATTGTTGGTTATCTTCTTGCATTTGTTTTGGTTGCACGTGCTTTGTGTAACATGGATCTCCTTTTTGTTTACCTCTAATGTGATTGGAGGCATCTTTTCCTCGAGTGCTCTTTGATATGACATAGCATCATTTGTACCTATGGGTCTCCATCTTCAAGTTACATTTTATTCTAAATTCCTCGCTCCTTTTTGTGCCTTTTGCAAGGGCATCATCTATTTACCCCTTTTTTGATCTCACATTCCACCTTTATGGCCATACTTTTCGCGTCTTGGGGAAGTTTTCTATTTCACCTTTTATTTCCCTATTTTCCTTCATGGCCATACTCATTCCCTCTTAGGACATATTATTTCATTATACATTTCAAATTTTCCTTTTTTCTATTCTCATGTCATGTATTGGGGCACCATTATTTTCATCCTCATCTCTTATGGATGCATACCCATTTCACTCGATTCCTCATGTATGAAGGATTTCACATAATTTTTGCATTTAGTTACGCATACTTTTACATTTACCTATGACCCATTGGTCGTCCCGACTTACACCCATTTTAGAGGTTTCTCATTGGATCCTCTACATTTAATAGTGATTTTCACCCACTCACTAGCCCATTGAACATTGTCACCATCTCCATTGATACCACCCTATGTCCCCTACCCACGTGATATCGAAGTAACCACCATAGTTTTTATTATTAATGAAATCATTTTTTCTTGGGGAATCTTGCCTTTCCTTATCATTTTACCCATCTTTACTCCCCCACCCACCCTTTGTCATCTACATTTTTCAAACTCATCATCGATACCCCTTGTGTTATTGATCCCTCGTTTAAGGGGTAGCTCATCATCAATCCTTCGTTATCCTCATCATACTCTTTGTCTCTCATCAATTTTTTTTCATGGCTTGCTAGCTTAAGCCACTCAACAAAAGGGGGAAAATGTAGACACCTAAATTTGGTATCTCTACCGTTGTCTGCTCATGTGTGCATATTTCAACATGGTCTTAGTTAGACCCCTTTAATTTAATTTATCCCCTTAATATTATTTAATTTAAATGCCCACTTATTATCCAATCATCTTTAATATTTATTAATAAACACTAATTGATTAATTTTAATTAATTAATTAATTAATATACATTACCCATTATGCCCCAATGGAATTTCCCTTTTGGATGCTTTTATCCTAAATTAACATCCCTATGCTTTTTACTATTGTTTCTGCTGACACTTTCACAAGAACGTTGCTTACTTGTTCATCTGACATAACAGTTGGTTTAACTATTATGTTCTTGAGCTGTGGCACTTTCTTCAACTTCCTTGACACACAAGACTCCTCACACAAATCAAACCCAGACTCATCCATGTGTGTATGCATTGACCAAGATAGTTGTTTTCTTGTGCGCACCGTCGCCATATCCTTGTCCATGAGCTCCCATCCATATAAATATTTCTGGGTGACCGCACTCTTGAAGTGGGCTCAGATGATATTGTCTTTATCTTTAGCATACCCCATCAATGGCACACTGTATTCCTCATGCGCTCTACCCATCCTTGGCCCTTTTGGTACTTTGGCCTCGAAGTTAGGTGCCTGTGTTGTGTCAAGATTTACTTTAGACTTTTCCTTCTCTTCTCCTTCATTCCTCACCTCTTCATTTTTGGCCTCTTCTTGCTACTCTTCTCCCATATCCTAGGGCTATTTTTTTGCTTCTTGTTAGATCAAAGATGCATGTGTGATATCTCTCAAATCTTCTGTATCCTCATCAAGTTTTAGTTTCCTTCATCATTTCTTCTCGACAGGCTCTTTTATTGGTGAGATGTGTGGTGAATTTCTCACAATCTGAGGAGTTTGTGTCCTAGTGTGTTTAAACACCTTTTTAAATCTCTGATCTTCTAATACCTCCTCAACACCTTCTTACTCATCCTCCTTCCTCGGTGGAGTGTCTGTGCTCTCAGCTTCCTTCTACCCAATCAGCTACCTTATCTTCTGTACTAAGCCTCCACTATCCTAATCTTAATTTTCTTCATCATCAACCTAAATGGTCTTTGATGGCTTAGGTACCGGGATGTTCTCCATCATTTGAAGTCCCCCCGGTGGCCATGGGAGCACAAATTCATTCTCCACATACTTGTTTTTCTCCATATTTGGATTTAGCTATATGTATACCAGCACGGCCCCTGTATCACCAACTGTGAGACTCACTGGCTTAATGCTCAATACCTCAGATAGAATTGTCTCATTGTACGTGCTCTTCCCTGGATATACATACTTCTTTGGCAGAGTATGGTACTCACAATCTACCTTGTCTGCATTAAATATTAATAATTTTGTATCCTTGAATCTATGCATGGACACCTAAAAGTATTAGGCTATGAATGCGTAAGGGAGTTTGCACCATATGATCCAAGTGTCATCCATCATTGGGAAGCGCACGATGTAAAAATGCTGATAAACTATAACTTGGACCTGCTTCCCCAATACTGAATGTAGTTCCTTAGGTATTCGCCACTCCTCTTCAAAGGCCATGCGGAGACTATTGTACCATTTCTCTGCTCTCTGCTTAACATCATCCATCATGGACCCCTTGAATTAATACTTTTCAAATAATTTAGCTGGAGAATTTTTCTCCATGGGGTACTCCCATATGTTTTCCCTAGGTCCATCTGGTACCCTGATCTCCATGAATAATAAAGATAACAATACAGTGCCAAAACTTATCTTCTTTTCTATGCACACTTCTTCCACAATATCCTCTGCAATGTAGCTAGCAATGTTGTATACAACGCCATCTGCCATGTGTCTCACTACATGTAACCATAAAGAGTTTACCTGGGACCATTTATCTTGGTCATTCAACTTTGTCACCAAGTGTGATGTCACTTTTACTACCAGGAAGTTCGTCAATTTTCCAATATCCATCCCGCGTGGACCCTTCATATACCCTAGCGCATGATGTTTCTTTGCGATAACAGCCTTATCTGCTAAGTCATTCTTTATGTCCTCCCATGAGGCCTTCAATCCTGTCACGGATGGTATAAGTGCGGAAGAAATCCAAACCCTTATTCTTGTAAAGTAGAAGAAGTCTTCATGTATTCAGCTCATTAAACATCTGTATAATGGCTCATACTTCCCTAAATACATAAGTCATAAGGCTGGTATACTTCAGTTTTCCTTAGCAATTTCTCCCCAGAGTCATCATAAACTGGCATATCGTCTATCGTGCTCTTATTTTTCCTTGTTCTTAGCAGGGCATCTAGTTCCTTTTTGTTATCAGAGGTTCTGTGATTGTATTAACTTACTTTTCTTTTGTGAATATGTGACTCCCATTCGTGTCCAACAATCACCCATTCGGGGTACTGCATTTCTGAAAAGTTACTCTCAGGAGCCATTTCTTCTTCTTTCCTTTTGGTGTTGATGCTGCTGCTTTCTTAGGAGCCATTTATACCTTGAAATTGTTTATTCGTTACCTTCTCTATATTTTTTAATGGCGAAATCCAAACCCTAGATTGATACAAGTGCGCCCTATCTCAAATCGCAAAACCCGCATTCCCTAGTTTACCTATGTCTTCTCTACTTCCTTCAAACCCTCCCTCACTCGGGGATCCAAGCTTTTAAGCACACAAAGCTTCCTCTCATGTCTGGTTTCACGCTCTTCACACCTTGAATCGATCACTCAACTCTTTGCACTTCTCTCTTTCTCAAATACACACAATTGTAAAAGGTAAAAATGAACTCGCATCCCCTCCTTAGATAGATTTTCAAAATTTGGTGCACGAATTGCTCCTCCACCTACCAAATATTTCCCCCATTTACTGCCCAATTTTGTGATTTTCACGCAGTATATCTTTATGCCACAGCTATAACCATCTAGAGCTCCTTCCTACCTTTTGGTCATAGTCTTCTCTTCAGCACGTGCTCTAGCGCCTGAGTACCTCGTCACTGCACCTTCTCCTGGTAGTTACCATGGCCACCGATTACCTCGCGTTATACTTTTATTTCATTCATCTCCATCCTTGGTTACTTTTGAGAAGCAATCTTTTGTAAATCACTCTTAGTAACTCACTTCCTCAATGTCCATAGCATTCTAACTTCCAATCTTCATAGTATTATACCTGGGAATCACCAACAATCCACCCCACACTACAAGTATGTGCAGTCCTCTGTGCATCAACATGCTTCATATTGTAGCTAGCTTCATGCACGCAAGCGCGCTTATTACACAAAAACAAGAACTAAATTGAAAAAGCATAGCGACGATGAAATAAATACATTAAAGAAATACAAAAAGGGAAACCTAATCTATCTAGCAATACTGCCTTATTACAAACACCAAGAAGACTTATTTATAGTAGGGCTTCAGCCTACTCCTGTTAAAGTAATCGGGTAGCCGTGTTCCGTCAAGTGCTTCTAACTGGCAAGCGCCTGACCTTTGTATTTGAGTAACAACATACAGCCCCGACCAATGCACCTTGAGCTTTCCTATATGGTGCAAAAACTTAGAGTCATACAGAAGTACCATTCATCCAACCTCAAGCTTCTTATCCCTGATATGTCTATCATACCATGCCTTCTGCCATGATTTTTCTTTCTTTTGACTCCACCTTGCTATGGCTCAGTGCTCATCCAGTTGAACCATCTTCTCAATCCATTCTTCTGAATCTTGCTCATTAGCTAGACCTCCAGTGTGCGCAATACACAAAGAAGGTAACATGACTTCTATAGGGATAACAGCTTCCATGCCAAACACCAACTGAAAGGATGTGGATTTTTTCAATCACTTATATGTTGTTCTGTAAGCCCAAATAATAGCAAATACTTTGTCATCCCAATATTTTCTTCCAACATCAAAAATATTGGTCAATGTGTGGCTCAGAATCTCGTTGAAAGCCTCAGTAGTTCCATTTGCTTGAGGTTGATAGGGTGTAGTCTTATGGTGTGCAGCCATAAACTCATCTAGCAGAATCCTGATTGTCTCATTCAAAAAATGTTTCCCCCTATCACTTGTTAAACTTTAAGGACATCCATACCTTATAAGAACATTCCCAAATAAAAACCTAGTTGTTGTAGCCAATGTACAGTCCTTCGTAGGGAATGCTTCGGCCCATCTTGTAAGATAATTTATAAAATTAATGATATAGCATGACCCAGTCCTATGTGCGGTTGGTGAAATAGGCCCTACAAAGTCAATAGTCAATTTCTCAAAGGGTTATGCACTTGTAATTGGTCATAAAAGCATCTCATCCCTCTATCCTAGTTGACCAAAACACTGACAATGGTCACATGCCTTACAATACTCTTTATAATCCTTATACATTTTTTCCCACCATAAACTAGCAAGTATGATCTTTCACACTATAGCATCACCTGCATAGTGGCCACCTGTAATACCACTGTGTGCTTCCTCCATTATATCCCCTTTTTCATACTCTAATACACAATGGCGTAACACTTCATCTCTGCCTAACTCATATAAGTCACCACTGATTAACATGAATGGTGTTGTGCATATAGCAAGTTGCTTCTTCTCCAAAGCCTTCATGCCTTTTGGTGCTATACCAGTCCTTAGACAAAAATGTCCTCTAATTCCGATGGCATGCATTGTAACCTATACAAATGTGCATCAGACATGGTCTCTTCTATTATTTTTGCTTCTTCACCGGATTGAATTCTAGACAAGTGATCTGGTCAAGAATTACTTTTCCCTAGTTTCACCACAACTATAAAGTCAAACTTTTGAAATAAGAGTATCCATCTACATATGTGCCCCTGTAAGACATGCTTGTTCACCAAATACTTCAATTCGATGTGATCTATATAAATCAAAAATGGTGTGGCTAATAGATACTGTCAAAATTTTTGCAAGGAATATATCATGGAAAAAGCTTCGTGCTCTTTAGTGGTATAATTTTGTTCAGTAGGGGTTAGCTATCTACTAGCAAAACAAATTGGATGATCTACTATAACTTCTCCATGTTAAACCGGAGGCATCCACATGTAGATGAAAATGTTTATCCCATGAAGGAAAACACAAGATAGGCACAATAATAAGGTTTTCCTTTAGTATCTCAAATGCACGCTACTGTGATTCTCCCTAATAGAATGTACCTTTCCCCTTGAGTAACTCTTCCAAAGGTGCTGCAACCTTGGCATACCCTTTTATGAACTTTCTGTAATACCCTATGTGACCCAAAAATTCACGCACCTCACTTTGACTGGTAGGAACTTTCAAGCCTAAAATGAATACAACTTTAGCTTGATCAACCAACAACCCTTCCTTGAAGATTATGTGCCCTAAGAGTATTCCAAAAGGTGTAGTAAAGATGCACTTCTTGATATTCAATGAGATACTCAACTGTCTACATCTTTCAAACATTAAACGTAGATTGTCATAGTGATCTTTAATAAGCCCATAGATGGTCCAATCATCAAGATAGACCTGCACGAAGTTGTGAATAAAATCCTTGAATGCTTGAATACCTATCCTTGAGAATACAGTAGGTGCATTTTTCAATCTAAAGGGCATCACAGTATAGGTGAAAATTCCCCATTCAGTAGTGAATGTGGTCTTTTCTTGAACTTCCAGAGGAATCTTAACCTAATGATACCTTGAGAATCCATTTGTAAATGAATATATCTTGCACCTAGCCACTCCTAATATCTCTTCTGTGAAGGGTGTAGGGAAAGGATCTGTAACACATGCTGCATTCAACTCCATATAATCAACACAAATGCAAATCCTACCATCCTTTTTGATACTTATCACCATAGGGATAACCCATTATGACTCATCCAAGGGTCGAATGATTCCAAATTTCAACATCCTGTAAATTTCCTCCTTTACTTTCTCACACAAATTTGGATTCATTCGATAAGGTTTCTTTCTAACAGGGCGCACACCATCCTTAAGATTTATCTTAATTTCTCCAAGTTATTTAAGCACGCCTTTACTTTCATGGTACCCTCTACGGAATAATTACTCATAGTCTATAAGTAACTCTATTATCTTTGCCACTTTTGATTCGAACCAGTAATCTGCAATTATCGCTTCCTTAGGTTCAGCTTCTATGCCAATATTCACCATTGTTGTCTTCATGGGCTCATGATATGCATGTGTATCTACATCCACATTGTCTAAGACCTCGTGTGCTCCATGTGAATGATCAACATCCAATTTTTCAACTTCCTCATCATCAATTATGTAAACCAACTTCCCCTTTTGTTTCTGGAGTCATCTACTTCTTCAAAGTGCACTCTTGTCTCTGTCTCACCAAATAATTTCAGAATAAGATCTTCCACTTTCCCACTATCTCCCATAGTTAAGCACTTGATAAAGCTCAATGCCTTGTCCACTGGTGGTTTAGATGAGAAGAAGTCAAAATTTTGGATCATCCCTGCAGTCAAATTCTGCCAATTGCCAGTTTCTCTATGTAGTTCAGCATATACATACCAAGTGCGTGCACAAACTTGTAGGGTAGAATATAACCGATGCACCCAAATTGAAGGTGGTAATGCTTCCTGTCTTGCTGTCTATAGTCTCTCACACTGATGGATGTGATGCTGAACATGTTGATCACCATGATAAGGGAAAATATCTGTAGGTGAATTGTTTCTTGAAAATCTAGTAGATAAGGTGGTTCCAATCTCTTCCCATTCTAGAAGATTATCCTTGTGAACCACCCATCAACACGTTGTTGTACCACACAAGGTATATGATAGTATATCTCTTCTTTTAATTTGGTCAGCCCATTTTGCCTCCATGGCTTGCAAGAATCCAGTCAGATCTTCGGCTCCAGTATACCAAGGTACTGAGTGACCTATACATCTAACAGAGTGAAAACCCTTCTTGTAAGAAACTGCGCACTTCACTTTGTGCCCCACCAGTTCATAAGTACCATGAACCCAATTATCACAAGAAATACTAGTAGTATCGTTGATAGACTAAGAATCTTCCCAATGCAGGATTCCCTCCTTTGATGGCTCATTGACCTATGGGTCCCGAATAGCACGTATATAGATTATGTTCAAGTCCTCTTCACTCAAAGGTTCCACATATGGTACAGACTTCCCATCTATCAAAGGTATTATAACCCTTTCTTCCTTGTTCTCAAAGCTGATATATCCTTTGTTAAATCTCAAATCAGAATTATTTATGTAAGACCAAGGGTGCCCAAGCAAAGCTAGAAAGTTGTCTACTTCTGCGAGAGCTAACACTTCAAAATCTCCTATGAACTTGGCCCCTTATATAGTTATAGATGCATCTTTCAAGACTCCTGTGGGAGTATCCTTTGTCATGTTTTCCATGAACAATACATTATATGATGGCTGCAATGGAGGTCTCATCATTTGCACCCATGCTCTAAATGAAGTAACTATTATACTTAAGAACTAATCCATCATTACATAGTTATAACAAAACCACATCTATGAATGAATGCGCTTAAGTATTAATCATAAAGGAATCAACAATATGCAATGATAAAACATTCAAGATAAAACTTTGGTTCAGCCAATATTCTTTATATATTAATCATAGCAATAATACAAAAGCTCCATACAATAACAGTCATGCACACATGGATCTGATACAAGTATCCATTCACATACACACATGAATCTCTAATTCTTCACTGGCACATCAACTAAGTGATTCAAATCATATATATAGGGTGGGTACTTTCTCTTCACTACTTAACTATTCCAAAAATAGGTCGCATGCTACTAATAGCCATGCACCTTTTACAATCATAGCCACACATGCAAGTATGCTATCTATAGATCACTGATAGTTAACTATAGTGCTAACTCTATTCTTGGATCTTCTACATGCAAAAGTGATTTGGTTCCATCCTCTAAAGATAGATGATGCGTGGCCCACAAGTCTTACTGTTGATTTTGTGCTCCACATGCCAACTCCTCAAAATAGACCTTATGCTCCCAAACGGCTAAGTACTGAACTCTAAACTCACCCTTCCATGCACCGGTTGTTCCTATTCTTCAGTGACTTTGAATCTGGCCTGCTTCCCCAAGCGAACTCTCTTTGTGAATTCTGCTAAGTATTTTCTCTGATCAACACATTGTATGATGCCCCTGAGTCTGTAACACAATTACTAAGCTTATGGCCATCTATGAGGAGAGTCACAAAATGGTTTAATTTTCTCATCAAGGGAAGTGACTTCAGCCACAAGACTTGGTTGAGGTGAGGAAGAGGGAGTGGGAAAAATACCTTTAGAATTATTAGATGAGGATTTGGATTTGGAATTGACAAATTTTACCATCTTAGCAAAATCTTTTGGATGATTCTGGTAAAATTCTGCCTCTGAGATTTTGAACTTGGTATTTTTGAGGTGGTCAATGATATCAAAATATCCAGAGGTGGATGAGGAATCATTAATAGGAACTCTGGGCTTGTCGGGTTTATCAGTTTTAGGAATGGAAGGACAAGAAGCTCTGGAAACACAATTAGAATGAGGAGGATTAGAATTACTCACCTTTTGCATGGAAGCAGTGGGAATAGGATCTATTCTTCTTGCAATTACTAGAATAGTTATAGGACACTCCTTGGATTTCTTAGTAGGTTGCATCACTTTTTGTTTTCTGTTTGTTTTCTCCTAAGTCATAACAGCATATGACTCACTTTTCATATCTACCACTCTTTCATCATATTCATCCTCATCATCCATACCTTCAATGGTTAGGAAATTAACTTGAGATCCACCAAGATCCTCTTATTCTTCATCAACCTCTTCTTCTAGTTCTTCATATTATTCATTAACCTCTTTATCATCAGGTTCTTTAACTTCACAAGTTACATTGACTGGAACCTTGATGGGTGGGGCTTCAATAGCAAATCTAGTCTGATGAGGAGGTAACCAGTTCCTAGGTTGGAAATTATTCCTTGGAATGTCTTGGTAAGGAGCATGTTGAGACAATTTCTTTTTAATGGAAATGAGATCATTTTCCTACTTCTACACTAACTAATCTGAGTTGGCTCCAAGAGGGGAATAAGAAGATTCCTTAGACTTGGAAGATTATTTTCTCAATTTACCAGACATGATCAGATCATCCTCAAAATTGATGGCCAATCTCTGATCAACATCCAGAGTTGCAAGGTTAGCCCTCAGTGCATAAATCACTTCAAGTAACTGAGCATTGAGGAAGAAACACTTTTGGATTTGATATACAGGATGAGTGTTAAGTGGAATTTTTTGAATCATCTTGTTAAATTTAGCCACAAACTCCCTCATGGGTTCATGTGGTTCCTTTTTGATATGAGAAATTTGATCCAAAAGAGCATGCACATCTTAAGCAGGTTTGAAACGTTGCTCAAACTGAGTTATCAAGGTGTTCCAATTAGTAATTGACCCAACAGGAAGATGATAGAACCAATTAGCAGAATTGTCCTACAATGTCTCCGCAAAGAGCCTAACAAAGACATCTTCATGTTCAATCCCAAGAACCCCACATGAAACAATGAAGGATGTAATGTGTTCATCTGGGTGCACTTTCCCATCACCCCTGAACTAAGCAAATCTTTTCCTACTACTCCTGGGTACCTCATGCAATGGCTAAGGAAGAACAAGAGGTCTAACCCGTTTTCCCCAAGGAAAAGGTTCTACCATCCTTGGAAATATTTTCTAAAGAGGAAATGCAACACTATCAAGCACCAGATCACGGAGGTTAGGAATAATTTTATTCTAAGGGCTGCCACTTCTGGAGGTTCTGTCTCGAGCAAGAGGAGTGCTTGTAAACCGTGTTATTATACTTCTTCTTGATGAAGGGAGAGGGAAGCCTTGTTGCTCAAGAACTTGAAAATGATAATCTTTTATTCCGAGAGCCTTTTTACTTCGTGTATAACGTAGAGTCGCAAGATCAAAAATGATCTTTAAGTTGTTATTTTAGAAAGGGATACGAAATCCCCAGCAGAGTCGCTAAAAATTTTTGGGTTTTAAAATGATACTTTAACAAACCAAATTCAGGGGATGGAAAGTCCCTCCTCTTTAATGGGAGAGGTTACCTTATTGAAAGAAAGCAGCAAAACTTATGTACAAATGTACAACTTTCATCATAATGTGGATTTTTGATATCTTGAAATGCGTTTATGCCCAAAAGATTATAAATATGAAAGAATAGAAGGACTGAGGAGATGGGAGAGGAAGAACATAACAATAATTTTAGGGAATATAGATAGTAGAGTATACCCTTATGTGTATTGAGAAAAGGAGATGCAAAATATAATCATTTGCCCTCATAACAGATACAATCTCATAGACACAAAGTTCTTGAAATAACATCGACAAGAATAAAACGTTTCTTAGCAAAAAAATAGATGATCCGCAAGTTTTAGAAAGAGAAAGAAGGAATTGCAAAGGAAGAAAGGGGGAAAAACTTCTGTATCGATTTATTTCAATTAAAAATTACACTTCCTGAGAATCATAATTTCAATCTTTTACAATGGCATCGAGACCCCATCATATAGCTTCCAAGAATGGTTACGTTTAATTAAAACTTCTTTTAATCAAAATATTTAGAACTAATTAGGAATTAAAATAAGTTCTTTCAGAGGTGCCAACTGGCTCAAGAATCTGTTGTTTCCAAAAATGGTTACAACTTCTTCTAGAAGATCAAAAATGGTAGAAAAAGATGCATTGTATCGCGGCCATTTCAGATTCCTGGTTCGTTGAGGATCATTAATGGCAGTAGAAAAATATACTCTGCACCACAACCGTTAAACTAATTTTGTAACTTTGAATTCGATCCGTTCATCTTGGTTTTACAAACTTTGAGTTCGAGTCGTCCACGTGGGAGAGATTTTATAAAGCGGGCTCGGGTAAAATTTTTATATTTTATTCCTTGTAGAGAAATGGCATTTCAAAAAAATTTGACCCGCCCATCCGCTTCTAATACAAGTCTGACGCTTGGATTTACTTTTCAATGGCAGAGTAGCGGCTTACTTTACAACTTTATATTTTTTCAAACAAATCTAAAATGTTTAACTTTCTCCGATGATCCACCTGCTTGCTTTGACTTTCAAAGCAGGATCGACATTTGAATTTATCCTAGGCATGAGCAGGGTTGTAGTTCACTTTATCACTTTACACCTTTTATGGAAACAAAGGAAAAATTCCTAAAGTGTCTCGATGACCCGCCACTCCACTTTTGAATTAAAAATGACCATGTGTTTTTTTGCGGGCCTTCGGCATTCTTGTATACTTTAAGTTTTTCACCATAATGCCTTAAAACAAAAAAAGGGCCCGCCCTTCTGCCTTTCGCCAAATAGCAAATCAAGATCTTTTAGGGCTACGGTGCCAATTTAAAAGTTTTGCTAAATTAACAAGAGTGACAAGTTCACAAAAAGAAACCATCATGTCGCATCCAATTAGATATGTCCACGTACTCATGGATGTACGAAAAGAATTTGATAGGAATACAACCATAGAAAAATGTAGAGAAGAGGAAAAATTCCACCATTCATGCCTGAATCAAATATTTTTTTTGTAGAAAGATAAATGCAAGGAACATAAGTTTTGACGCGGTCCACAACCATAGAAAAATATTGACAATTTCATTCGAATGAAGGCAACAAGGGACATTAGGACATTTGGGATGCGAAGGGCCAATTTAGTTGATGCGGGGAAATCGGGTTCAAAGGACACAAACGATTTAAAGGACATGCCGGCCGAAAACACCCAAAAAAGCTAACAAATAAAGCATTGTGGAGAAAGAAGAAAATCGATGAACTGGGAGCTCGGTAGCACTTGGGACATGCGGGCCAAAAATACCCGAAAAATCCTTAAAACACTAAAAATGACTTTAGAGAATGAATTTTTCTATCTTTTAAAACTTCTTACTCTGTTTTAAACGTTTCTCAAAAGCCACTAACTCAAAAATTTTGAAACTTGACTGCAAAATGAGGGCAATTTTGAGGGTGACAATAGGTGGGAAGATGAAAAATATTTCTAAAGCATAGGAGATAATCAAAAAATATATTCTTTTACATGGTGATGGATTCATTTATACTCTATTTGTAAACTATTACTTTTTCGGTGGTCTCTTTTTTGGATATGTCAAAGGTTCGTGGTTTACACATTTGTAGAAGAATTGATCAAATATTGGGAGACTTTGTTTTTATATTCTCTAGATTTGTTTTTCTTTAAATTTAAAGAAATACTTTTTTCTAAACAATAATAACTAAAAAATCCTTCTAAAAGGTCATTGATGTTCTCTCTTGACATATTTATGCCTCATAAATATGTGACTACCTCCAACATCCAATGGTGGAAGGGTTTGAAATGGTATGTTGAACACCTTTCTCTTTATTATTTTATCAAAATGGGATATTGTTCATTATTTCTTCAGTTTGTAATGGTTGAAAATATTATATTGATTGGGGACCCATTATGTTACTCACACATGGATTAAAATAGACTACAAACTATATTAAACTAGACCTTTTTTCAACCTAGTTTCTCTAAGGAAACATGGTGTAGTCCTTAATAAAAATTTTGTTTGCATTGTATGCATTTAAGCATTTGGAAACCCAAATGTGCATTATACAACCACTCATAGACCTTTTAGAATTTCTTCATGTTTTACAACAAAAATTCTATTTGAATTGGACATGGATTCGTGACTTTTTAACACCTTTTTGTAACGGAATACTTACATTTTAGTAGAACAATTTTTATGGGGAACGACATATGTTAATTATAAAAAATTGTATACGATTAGAGTGGAAATCATTTTTTCTCAAAATAAATAAATTTATCTTTTATTACATGCATTGCATTTGATACTTTGTTTTCACCATATAACAAGGCTATGGTTATTTTGAATGATATGTAACTTAAAGTTCAAACTAATAAGGTGAATCTAAAATTTTCCCATCTCTATAATATACTAGACCAATGGAGAAATGCCCCTGGCTCCCCATTAAAAGTTTTCATGTGCATCCTTACTTGCATCCAAAACTAGAATATTGCAAACTTGAATTAAAGAAAAAAAATAACTATATTACTAGATTGATATTTTTGTTGGTCATTACCTCCCAAAAGCTCCCCTAGATCACTGGTGTAAGTGATGTGAAGGAAATGTGTAAGTAAATTTTGGAGTATGAAACACTCCACCTTCTTTTGAAATTCGAATTTATCTTTGGAGGCTGATTTTAGAGTCTTGTGGTACAAGTTAATCTTCTCCCATACCTCTTAAATTTGCATACCAACCTCACCTATGGTTGGAGAGTTAAAATTAGCCTTCATTATGCATTTTAGTAAGTCAAGTTGTAAGTTGTAATTGCACTTTCTTACATATTTTTAATTTCAGTCTTTATGGGGTGTGGGCTTGTTTTGGAGTTTGTAAGTAAATATGTCATTCTTATTTATTATGCCTTGGAGATTGAAGTTTACTTTGGTGTTGGAGTTGAGGATGTGTGAAGTGGCATCCGACATGGATCCACCTCATCCTTTTATCTTCCCGCTTCTATACATTCAAATTTCCTTGGCTTTTTTTTGGTTGCTTCACTTTTGGATGCTTCATTTTGGGGGACTTCTTTTGTTGTTTGAGCTCTTGCTTTTGGAAGGTATTGGCGATTACTGAATACTTGTGCTTGGTTGATGTTTGGATTTTTGCATTGGAAAAAGTCTGTTGTTTGGAACATGGAACAACTCCATCATGGAGAGGTAAGAGCTTGACTCTTGGAAATGTTCTTCTTTCCCTTTGTATGAATATGTGAATGGTTGTATTTTTGTTATTGCTTGATGGCTGGTTGGGTAGACTACCTAGGGAAGGTGTAGGAGAAGACTATGGGGAATTTTTTTGTGGGAGGCATAAGTGTTTTGGGGAGGTATAAGTGTGGAGGGAGTTAGGATTTAGGTTCCACCTTGCAAAGAAATAGCTTGCATTTATTTACTCATTATGGGCTTCCATAAGAGGTTGGGGAGGCATAAGAAAATGTGAGGAATAAGGGGTACTTGGGGGAGGCATAAGGGCATGTCATGGTTTTGAAATATTATATTTTGGCAGTTTGTTCTCAGGTGCTAATACCCAATTTCCCTTTAGGAAGCATAAGCATCATCCCCCATATTTTCTTGCTCCTTTAGCTTGCATGATGAAACCTGGGTTTTGTTTGTTGTGTTTATCTATAGTTGCAAATTGCTATTTTTTTTTTACTGTGTTTTTAATGTAAAAGTTTGCATGTGTGTTGTGGAAGCCTATTGTTGCCATGAGTTGAAACACATTTCTTATTGGATTGTGGTTGGGGCTCAGGGGCCAATGAAAAGGGTGGCTTCTCCTTTTAATTGTATGTCTTGGTTGGTTGGAGAGAGTTTCCTTTCCCCTACTTTTGTTGTGTTCAAACTATAAAATGGAGGAGCTTCATGATGTTGTTATGGAACTAAAAATAAGACAGAGTTTTGAAAGTCCCTTGTGAAACTTCTTTTGTAAACCTTCTTCCCACTTCAATTAGTTGACTTGTACTATGATTTTTATTGGAAAATTACTTTGTTTGGAAATGAAATCCTATTCGAATGTGAAAGAGAAATACTCTGTATTCTATGTTGTAAAGAGAAATATCTATATCTTTGTAAGTTGTATTTGATCAATGTAAAAGAGAAGTTGTAAAAGAAATATTTTCAAATTCAATGGAAGTTGTTACCATGTTCAAAGAATATTGTTTTCCATTTGAAATCTGATTATTGAAATGCGTGTTGAGAAAATTTTGTTTAAAAGAAAGAAATATGAATGAAGAAGATACATTGCTTTGTTTTGATGAAATGCATGATTTGTAAAAATAGAAACTGCATTCTTGTTTTTACATTTTGGATTGAAGAAAAATGGAATACAAAACATACTAGCATGGAATGAATTCAATGCTTTTATAGTATGGAAAAAGAGATAGATTAATCTTTTTTTTGAATTATATAAACTTCATTTTTTATTTCACTATAAAATTTACAAACTTTCTATAAAAATTGATAGAACGACCCTGTAGACTATAGAAAACAAATGAAATATAGATTTGAATTTAATATGACCAAATTTTTCCAAGAAAACTAAAAACACTTACAATTTTTTTATAGAACCTTTGAAATCGGGAAAAGGAAAAATTGCAGACATTTTGCTATATAAAATTTGTGAAATTGAATTTTAAATCAATCAAACATTTTAACCTTGCAATCTATCCCAAAATATTCCAAGTGAAATCCTTCATGCTTGTTTGGCATATTGAGAAAAAATTAATGGCAAATTTGAACAAAATTTATAAGTTAAAAAGACCAGATCACTTTTTAAGTGACAAAAAAACGTTTTCTCAAAATTGACACTTAAAACTTTATCAAAATCAAATTGTTAATCTTTCTATGAAAAGAGGACATCGAAACCTTTCCAAAAGGTCCTTGTTTTCCAAAAAATGAGCTCCCAATCAAAAGTGATGGCTTTTTGAAGTTTTTACTTCATTTGGCTTCGAAACAAAACTCTAACTGTCAAAATTAAATGAATAAATTATTCATGGGTGGACCCGCAAGCTAAATATTTCCCTTTACGATTTTTTCCCAAAAAAGCGCTAAAGGCATGAAGTTCCCTACCACTCCACTGGTCTGAAAAACCTCATGTTTGTCTAAAATTGATCTAAGTACAAACAAAAAATTGGGAAATTTTTTCAAGTTTTCTCCGCTGTCCCGCCATCCTGCAGCCAATGGGGTTCTGCCATGTGGTGTGCCAAGGTTTCGGCAGAGTAGCAGATTACCTTAAACCTTGTCACTTCAAAATTTCTTTTGGAAAACTTTCGTAAGTTTCTCCACGGCCCCACACCCCCACCCTTCGTTTTAAAAATTTCTTCCATGGGCACGCAGGCCTGCACTTTCAAACTTAATTTTTTTAACTTTTGGTGAAATTTCTTAGTTTTCTCCGCCTACCCGCTACCCCACATCCAATCGTGGGATAACACGTGGCTTCACAAGTTGACGCAGGAGGACTGTTTGATTTATCAACCTTAACTTTAAAAAAAAAAAATTGGGCAAAAATTCTAAAGTTTCTATGCTGCCCTGTCACCCATAACCAATGGTTGGTTGTCACGTGGTAGCATTAGGCGTCGGCGGAGGTGCAGAGAGTTTTAAACCTTTAATCTTTTTTCTCTTTAAATCTTAATTTTCTAAGTCACTCTGACAGCCTGCTGACCCACAGCAAATGAGATCCTAACACATGGCATCATTCGGCGTATTCGGAGGAGCGAGTTAATTTTAACCTTTGCAATTTTTAACATAAAAGTCTGAATTTTCTCCGCAAGTCCATTTTCCCCGCTCGAATTTAGGCTTCACACACAGCGTCATTTGGTTTTGGCAGAGGCGTGGATCCCTTTTATCCCTTAGCGCCTTTTCCATAAAAAGCTACGAAATCAAGTTTCCTCTATTCACGAGCCACATGTCCCCTTACGGGCTTGTGGGCATGTAACGCCAGCTAAAACACTCGCATGAGGTCCAAGAACAACCTAGGTTTAGTGAGAAAAATTATGAATTTTTTTTTTTTAAAAAGGGTTCTAAGGTTTTAATTAGAAAAACTTCATTAGCTGTTCAAAACATGACTCCATTAATCCCAATTAAATTAATCTATTTAAAGACCCTAAATTTTAATTTTAAAATTTAGTCAGGAAAAACCCAAAGTATTTAGCTCAAAGTCATACATATAAAATAATTTAGTTACTTTCATAAAGGGGCAAGTGTGCACAACTTTTGCTAGCCCATCCCCCCCCCCATCTAACATTACACACCCCTTTTATTTCTATTTTTTTCATTGGCACCTAAAAACCCCATCACTTAAGTGATGTATGTTACATCCCCCACCATTGGATCTAATATTTTCTAGCCCTTAGATCTATGTTTGACAAAGAAACCCTAGAAATCCTTATGGGCTTTCTTATACCTATTACTTGTTCTATTCTCTCATTTCTCTTGTTTGTTGTTTTTTTTTTTCTTTTTGCAGGTTGGAGGAGAAGGAAAGGAATCCATTAGAGGCCATTGCCAAGCTTTTGGGGAGGCTTCCAAGTTGTAATTCTCTCTATATTTTGTTCAGACCCTCTCCAAGGGTTTTACATGGGGTTGCTCTATTTAGCTTAGTTTTCTTTGAAATACCCAAATGAGTTTGTAGGGTCTTCTTATTTACTCTTTTATTTGTGTTTGCCCAAATCCATTTACATAGCTACATCTGATAGCTAGTTTTATAAAAAAACACAAGGTTATACATATATACATGTATATATTTATTTCTATACTTTTTATATATATTCTATTATTTGGAGAACCCGCTTATTTATATAAATAATCTAAGTATATATATATATATATATATATATATATAAAAGCACGGGTAGGAGGATACACAGGTTGCAGTTTTGAAGGTTCGCCCCCTTTGTGGTGGCGTGCTATGCTCGGACCAGGTGCAGGGGTCTGCTGCATAAAGGGTTCTACAGAGAGGAAGGTAGGTGGAGGCTTAAATGCCCTGGGGGGGTTGGGGTCGGCGACCCCCACCCCAAACTTAACAAAACTTCTTTAGTGGCTGTGCCACTTTTCTATGCCCCCCCTTTATTTATATAAAAATATAAAAATATATATATTCTTTTGGTCATCTAATGCAGGCCGCACTTTATTCATTTGATTTCTTTTATTTACCATATTTAATATATATACACACACACTTATATCTACATGTATTATACTATATATATAATTATAAATGACCTGTCATTTATAATTATATATATAGTATAATACATGTAGATATAAGTGTGTGTGTGTGGTATATATATATATATATATATATATATATATATATATGTATATATATATATATATATATATGTATATATATATATTTAATAATGACATCCTAACACCAATACTAATTAAATATTATTAATACCTTTATATTAATATTACTTTGGCTTTCATTAATTCCACTAACAAGGTAGTATTATATGAGGTAAAAAATTGAAAAAGAAAAGATTTGGAAGTGCATCATCTAAGTTCTACCAAACTACACTAAAATTCTTACGTTTGGAACCTAAAATTTGTGTAATCCATTCAAATTTATTGCAAGACTATTCCAAACAATAGGGATTAAGGCTGATAATAGTTAATCATTTTGATTTACTACATCAACTTTACAAAGCGAGGGTATAATGAAAATGGATCTTTCTTCTCACTTGAGAAAATTTACAACATTAAAACTATTGGAATGCAAATTTCAATTTCACATTTTAACTTCTAATTAGATTTTGTACTATATATCCCTTTTGGTAATTTTTTTTTTTTCCTTACAACAACTCTTAAAATAAAGTAAACACATTTCAAGTAAAACTTGCATTCAACCATATAACTTTTTTGTGTAAATATAGATTTCAATATCCTTTTCTTTTGAGTTGTGGAATAAGATAATACAATTTTTTTTTTTCACATAAAATTTACAATGAAATTATACATCATGGAAATGGAAATAGTCTTCACAAGATCCAAGGTATTCTTCATCCAAGCTCTAAGTTCCAAGTAGCTCAAATCACAACCAGGATAGGGGGAAAGGCAACACTCTCCTCCCAACCAAATACTCAATGGAGAAGAGAAGAAATCTCCTCCGTTGACCCCTGAGCCCCAAACACACCACCATGAAAGGGTGGTCTCCAACTCAAGGCAACTACACTTGCTTCCATAATACATATTTCTTTCACAACATTCATGACTAACACTCTTTTTAAAAAAAAAAAAAAAAAACACAAACAACACAAATCATTCCACAACAAAGTTTTTATCCAAGCCAACAAGAGAAGGAACTATGGGAAAGTTTTCTTTATTCCTCCCCATTGAAATGAGATGCCCATCCAAAACCTCCACAATAAATCTCAAGCCCCTATGACTCTTATGCCTTCCTCAAGTACCCCTTATACCTCCCAAACTCTTATACCTCCCTTCTCTTATGGCTCCCTCATGGTCAAGATAAGAATGCAAGCATTCTTACCCAAGATGGGCATCCCTCCCAAACTCCCTCCACAAATACCTATTCTACTCTTATGCCTATCTCATGAGTTTTCCCATAGACCTCTCCTTCACCATACCTTAAGCATTTTACCCATTTTTCCCACAACACAACAAACATACATTTTCTACCAATTTAAATCATAATAACAAGAACAAACAATAAGAAAGCAAAAAGATAAGGGTCGCTACCTCTCCATTGAAGAAGCCTAACCCAAGAAGCTTTGTCTAAGCTCCTCCAAAACAATCCAAAGCATGCAAGTCCAAGCTCCTTTACTTCCTCAAAAAATTCTTTCTACTCCAAAACAAAAAGCTCTTCAATAAAAAACCTCCAACCCCCTAAACAAGAGAGAAAAAATTCAATAAATAGATAAAAAGGAAAGGATGAGGATGATGTGGCTCCATGTAGGATGCCACATCACACATCCTCAAGACCACCTCCCTAAGTCAATTCAACCCCAAAAGTATAATAAATGGGTGGTTGTATTGAATGACATCTCTTTTCCACATTCCATCCCTACCCATCTGCCTTA
Source organism: Taxus chinensis (assembly GCA_019776745.2). NCBI lineage: Eukaryota > Viridiplantae > Streptophyta > Pinopsida > Cupressales > Taxaceae > Taxus > Taxus chinensis. The sequence goes on along the minus strand of CM034154.1, from coordinate 145,040,257 downwards.
AGGGCACAATTAAATGCAAATGGAAGAGAAGTACACTCCAAAGTCACATTTCTCTTCCCAAAAATAATAAATAATCCCTTTTTTGGCTTCCCAACCCATAGATAGGGTTGGTATGGGGTTTTGGGAAGTGTGGGACAAGTTTAACTTGTCCCACAAGCTCCCAAAAATTGTCCTCAATCTCAAATTCGAGATTCAAAGAACTTGGAGTGGTCAACACTCAAAACAAGCATTCAATCCAAGAATAAAACACAAGGCTCAAGGAGCCAACCATCAAAATTAATTACACCCACTAGGCTTCCCTTAAGACTTAAAATTAAAACAAGATGTTAAATTAATCTAAACATACTTAGCAAAAGTAATTTAAGAAGGAGACATCACAAATGAAATCACCTACTAAAATAAATTGAAACAAGTAATTAAAATTCTTAACCCATTGGTCACATTAGAAAATTTCCCCCCCCATGAAATTTTTTCCTAACAACACAATACAATTCACAAGTTGCCTTGATGACCAAATGTTGTAACCACCCCGACATCCTATTGTGTTTGGTTCCCAATCCCCTTTTAGGTTGTGATCATGTAGTGTTTCATGCAAAATAGAAAATACCTCCTTTGGCCTTGCGGCCATGTCAAACATACAAAATAACCATATACATGAAATTTATTAACATCTATACGTAATTCAATCATCCATTATTTCGAGGTCTAAATCACAACTTAATTATACATTTCATCATTATCCAAAATTATAGTAATGCAATTTCAACAACTACATTCTACTTATCATGGCGAAGAAATCCAATGTTAGAACACATGCAATATATCCATATCATAAAAAAAAATTAGTATCCAATAGTCTATCCACGAGTCAGCATGAATCATACTGAAAGAAAAGTCCAATCATAATCCAAATGAATCTACTCACAAAACATCACGCTAATCAACATAAGTATGTGTAACGTCCATATCAAAACTCTACATAACTCAAAATGAAAATCAAATAAGTGTCATAGAGAAGTGGGCACTACATCCCCCTCCCCTTAGACTAGACTTCCTCTTGGAAGTCAATGAAATAAGTGTGGAAACTGATCTTGCAATGATGCAACATCCTCCCAAGTAGTAGCAGTCTTATCGTACCTATCCCACTGAACACGCACTTGATCAATCTCTCTGCCTCAAAGGCCCAGGGTCCTGCACTCTAAGATACATACGGGTTCCACCATCGCCTGCCCTTGATCCTACACCTGCAATGAGGTCCAATCTAATACATGAGAAGGATCAGTGACATATCTCCTAAGAACAGACACATGAAACACATCATGGACGCGAGACAAGCTAGGTGGCAATGCTACATGATAGGCCAAGGGACTGAGGCACTCCAAGATCTCGAAGGGATGCACAAACCTAGGAGCAAGCTTAGAACCTTTTCCATAACAGATAGTGCTCTTATGCGGTCTGACACAAAGAAACACCTTCGTACCCACCTCAAAAATGTGATCTGTCCCATACTGGTCCACATACTTCTTCTGTCTATCCTGCGCCTCCTGTAATCTATGTCTGATCAAGGTAACCTGCTGCTCCATGTCCTATAATAATGCTGGCCCAATGGAAACCTTGTCCTCAATCCTGTCCCAACTAAGAGGTGTCCTGCACTCTCTGCCATAAAGTGCCTGAAAAGGAGCCATGCATATAGAACTATGGAAACTATTATTAGAGGAAAACTCCACCAAATATAGATACTCCTCCCATCTCGACTGGTGATCCATAACATACATCCTAAGCATGTCCTCCAGGATCTGATTCACCCGCTCAGTTTGTTCATCTGTATCTGGGTGATATGCTATGCTAAAATTGATCCTTGTCCTAAGAGAATTCTGCATAGTGGTCCAGAAATGGGAAGTGTACAGTGGATCACGGTCTCAAATGATTTTCATCCCATGAAATCTAACAATCTCATCAAGATATACTCGTGCCACAGCACTAGCTATATACGTGGTCTCTACAGGAGAAAAATGATTTACTTTTGTCAATTTATCCACCATGACCATGACGTCGTCGTGGTGGTATCTCGACGTCGGTAACCCAACAATGAAATCCATAGAAATGGTGTCCCACTTCCCCTCTGGTATGGCATGAGGATAGAGAAGGTAAGCTGGATGTTAGTGTTCGGCCTTCACCCTCTAACACTCTAAACAGTGTGACACAAACAAAGCCACGTCTCTCCAAAGTACTCTCCAAAAATATAATTGTCTCAGGGTGGCGTGCATCTTCTTCACCCTGGGATGGGCTGAATAAGGTGCACGGTGTGCCTCTGACAAAATTTCCTGTCTTAAGCCTCCATCTCTAGGAACATATATCCAACCTCTATTTCTGAGAAGGCCATCTACCTCTAATGAAAATCCATCAAATCTCCCCTCAAGGGGCCTCTATGACTCAATCTCTACTTTGGCTGCAAGGTAGAAACTATCCTGAGGAAGCTGCTACAAGATCCTACCCTGCAAATTTGTGCCTACTGAGGTGGCCATAGCCACATGCCATAACCACATTCTCCTTCCCCTTCACATGCTCTATCTCCATTTCATACTCACAAAGTAACTCCATCCAAAGCTGCTGACTAGCATTGAGATTGGGCTGCGTGAAGAGGTGGTGAAGACTCAAGTGATCAGTCCTGAGTGTAAATCTCTGGCCAAGAAGAAAATGTCTCCACCACACTAAGGCATGAATAACTTCTACAAGCTCAAGATCATGGGTCGGATAGTTGAGCTCATAATCTTTGAGTTTACGAGACTCAAAGGAAAAAACTCTACCTTCTTGCATCAACACACCTCCAATTCCTGCTAAGGAAGCATCTGTGCAAACGTAGAACTCACCCTGAGCATCTGGCAATGCAAGAATAGGTGTTGTCATGACGCATTCCTTCAGTCCTGAAGGCCTTCTCACACCTATATAACCATAAAAAATTATTCCCTTTTCGCTAAAGGGAAGTGATGGGGTGCGCAATCCGAGAAATATCCTGAACAAACCTCCTGTAATACCCTGCTAGACCCATGAAGCTACGCACCTCGATCACACTAGTGGGTGTTGGTTAATCCATGATGGCTCAAATCTTGGAAGGATCGACTACGATACCTTCCCCAGAAAATTATGTGGCCCAAATACCGCACCTCAGTCCAAAATAACGCACACTTCTCCAAGTTCCCGTAAAGGTGCTGCTCATGAAGACACTAAAGAACCTGGAGAAGGTGATCCTCATGTTCCTCATGCATGCGTGAGTAAACCAGAATGTCATCAAGGAATATGAGCATGAAGCGATCAAGGAAATTCCTAAATACCCCATTCATCAAACTCATAAACACTGCGGGGGCATTCGTCAAACCGAAAGGTACCACTGTGAACTCGTAGTGGCCATATCTCATACGGAATGTGGTCTTATGAATATCCGTCTCCACAATCCTGAGCTGATGGTACCCTAACTTAAGATATATCTTGGAGAAAATGGTAGCCCCCTTCATCTGATCAAATAAATCATCAACGCGTGGAAGGGGGTAACGATTCTTGATCGTTACTTTATTCAGCTGACGGTAGTCAATACACAACTGAATAGATCCATCCTTCTTCTTCACGAAGATCACTGGTGCACCCCAAGGGGATACACTAGGGTGGATTAGGCCCTTCTCTAGAAGGCCCTTGAGCTACAATTTGAGCTCACATAGTTTAGGAGTAGTCATCCGATAGGGTGCTCATGAGATAGGCTCTGCTCCCGGAACTAGATCTATATGGAAATATATCTCACATGGGGGAGGTAACCCCAGTAGCTCCACCAGAAAGACATTAGAAAACTCTCACAAGATGGGATGTTCATTGAGGGATGGTCCCCTCAACTCATCCACTGATTTTTCACCAACCATAACGGCAAACAATTGACAACCCTGTCGTGCACACCACTTAAGCTGCATAACAGAGATGGTGCGAATGGAAATGGGTCTCCTAACCCCTGATATCACTAACTCCAATAAAAGTTCATCTATGCAAGAAATAGTCTTATGGTAACAATCCACTCTAGCTCTGTGAGCAGACAACCAGTCCATACCCAAAATGACGCCATAAATTCCTAATGGAAGGATTCGAAGATCTGATGTAGTGGTGAAGGGTCCCAAATCCACTACACACTCCTTAACTAAGGAGTCTACAGAATTTTTTACCCCAGAAGCCATCTCAATGTTCCAACTACGGCCCTGCCTAATTGCCACCAACCTGCAATGCTCTACTAAGGATGGTGTAATAATTGAATCAGAAGAATCGGAATCAAATAATATAGAGGTGGAAATACCACCAATACTACTTGTCATCTCAATCACAGTACTTTGGTGTTCAGCCTGGCAGTTCTCAATCGCTGCGTAGATCCGATGACTCTGCGCCATATCTCCAATAGTAGGCTCTGAGCTCTGTGTCTTACCCTTGTTAGGATTATGTGGGAAATCTCTCTAATGATGTCCAATAACACCACAACCATAACAGCTACCAGGTCCTCTCCAGTGGGAAGCAGCTCCATCCGATACTATAGATGTCTAAGCTATATATCCTGATGATCCAGCTATGGACTGCTGAGGTCTCTGTTGACATGAGATCCTATTGACTGAGCTCTCAGTCCACCCTATGTCCTGGATGGGACCCCTAGGAGGAGGCCCCATACTACGTCCTCTTTGCGCATCAAATCTCTGAGGAGGTCGGTAAGGTGGGTGGGTCTGCTACTGCTGCTGCTGCTGTGGTGACCTGAATGAACCTTTCCCTAAAATTTTTCCTCCCTCGTGGAGGAGGAACTGACCCCTTTCGACCTACCATCCTGCATCTACTGGATACTGGCTCCGAACTCTGTCTCTATCCTGTTACATCTTCCCCCGTGTCTCCTCTGCAATTATAGGCCTTATCCACGGCCTCTGCTAATGTCTGTTGGTATTTAATGTGTACCATGCCACCCAAATCCAAATTCAGGCCCCGGATGAACCTGTGAATCTGTACCTATCTCATCATACATATAGTTGACGTACTAGAGTAGGTCCAGAAATCGACTCTCATATTCAGCTACTGTCATCGATGCCTGACGAAGGTCATGAAACTCGTCTATCCGCTGCTGTATAAATCTCCTGGGTAAATACCTGCTCCTAAAATTCTCCTTAAATAACTCCCAGGTAACCATCTCCAGAGTAAACATGGAGCTTCTACTCCTCATTCCACCACCAGACTCCTGCTCCATCCCTCAAAATATGGATCGCAACATAAGCTTTCGTGTTGCTAGTACAAGGACAAAGATTGAAGCACCCGCTCAAACCCACCAACCAGGCCTCTGCCTGAAAACCACCTGTATCACCCGAATAGTGATATGGTCATAGCTTATGAGATCTCCTTGATATGGTCTGCAACTGACGTATGACAAATCCTAGGTCTATCTGTATGCTCCTCCCTCTACCTAGGGCTCCGAGACCTATCCCTATGGCTCTGAGATCCTGTCTCCATGTCCTCTCTGTGGTGACTCTACCCTAGCCAAATCTGCGCAAGGAAGTTCTCTGCCCTATGCTCCTCGCTGTGTCGAGGGGATACATGGGCATCTACTGATGGCTCCAAACTATGTCTAGCAAATCATCCTCCCAAAGCCTTTCCGCGTATAGCAGACATTGACATCCTAGAGTGTCTGTAAGATCTGAGGTAGAATGGCTGCTACAGCCTGCTCTGGCGGTGGTATATGTAGGTCTATATGAAGAGACCCCTCACCTAATCCGTGCCTCCTGCACACAGATCAAGGTGAGATTTAGTTCATATGTTGTCGGTCTTGTGCCAGTTTTCTAAGTTTGTTGTTTCATATAATTATCAACATTGTGGTTTTCTAGATTTAAAAGAATCAACTTGCACTAGGTTAAATGTTCATGTTTCATGTTTTCTAAGTGTGCCCAAGGGTCTAAGATTTGAACCCACAGCTCTGATACCAAGTGTAACGCCATCTAAAATGCTTGCACGAGGTCCAAGAATAACCTAGGTTTATTGAGAAAAATTATGAAATAATTTTTTTTAAAAAAAGGGTTCTAAGGTTTTAATTAGGAAAACTTCATTAGCTGTTCAAAACATGACTCCATTAATCCCAATTAAATTAATTTATTTAAAGACCCTTAATTTTAATTTTAAAATTTAGTCAGGCAAAACCCAAATTCTTTAGCTCAAAGTCATACATATAAAATAATTTAGTTACTTTCATAAAGGGGTAAGTGTGCACAACTTTTGCTAGCCCTTCCCCCCCCATCTAACATTGCACACCCCTTTTATTTCTATTTTTTTCATTCCCACCTAAAAACCCCATCACTTAAGTGATGTAGGGTACATCCTCCACCATTGGATCTAATATTTCCTAGCCCTTAGATCTAGGTTGCACTAAAGTAACCCTAGAAATCCTTATGGGCTTTCTTATGCCTATTATTTGTTCAATTCTCTCATTTCTCTTGTTTGTTTTTTTTTTTTTTTTCCCGGCAGGTTGGAGGAGAAGGAAAGGAAGCCATTAGAGGCCATGCCAAGCTTTTGGGGAGGCTTCCAAGCTGTAATTCTCTCTATATTTTGTTCACACCCTCTCCAAGGGTTTTACATGGGGTTGCTCTATTTAGCTTAGTTTTCTTTGAAATACCCAAATGAGTTTGTAGGTTCTTCTTCTTTACTCTTTTTTTTTGTTTTCCCAAATCCATTTACATAGCTACATCTGATAGCTAGTTTTATTAAAAAAAAAACAAAGTTATACATATATACATGTATATATTTATTTCTATACTTTTGTATATATATTCGATTCTTTTTGGATAACTCGCTTATTTATATAAATAATCTAAGTATATATATATATATATATATATAGACACACATTATAGACACACACACACACACACACACACATGAATTTAATGAATAATAATAAAAAAAATAGATCATATATATCTACACGCACGGGTAGGAGGATACACAGGCTGCAGTTTTGAAGGTTCGCCCCCTTTTTGGTGGCGTGTCATGCTCGGACCAGGAACAGGGGTCTGCTGCGTAGGAGGTTCAACAGAGAGGAAGGTAGGTGGAGGCTTAAATTTCTGAGGGTGGGGGGGTGGGGTCGGCGACCCCCACCTGAAACTTAACAAAATTTCTTTAGTGGCTGCGTCACTTTTCTACACCCCCCTCCCTTTATATATATATATATATATATATATATATATATATATATATATATATTGTGGTCATCTAATGCAGGCCGCACTTTATTCATTTGATTTCTTTTATTTACCATATTTAATATATACAATATTATACATGTTATATATATAGACACACACACACACACACTTATATCTACATGTATTATACTGCCTATATATAATTATAAATGACAGGATCTTTGATTATATATATATATATATATATATATATATTATATTTTAATAATGACATCCTAACACAAATACTAATTAAATATTATTAATACCTTAATATTAATATTACTTTAGCTTTCATTAATTCCACTAACAAGGTAGTATTATATGAGTTGAAAAATTGAAAGAGAAAAGATTTGGATGTGCATCATTTAAGTTATACCAAACTACACTAAAATTCTTACGTTTGGAATTCTAAAATTTGTGTAATGCATTCAAATTTAATGCAAGACTATTCCAAACAATAGGGATTAAGGCTAATAATGGTTCAATCATTTTTATTTACTACGTCAAATTTACGAAGCAAGGGTATAATGAAAATGGATCTTTCTTCTCACTTGAGTGAATTTACAACATTAAAAATATTGGAATGTAAATCTCAATTTTATGTTTTAACTTCTAATTAGCTTTTGTACTATATATCCGTTTTGGTCCTTTATTTTTTTTATTTTTTTTCCTTTCAACAACTCTTAAAATAAAGTAAACACATTTCAAGTAAAACTTGCATTCAACCATATAAATTTTTGGTGTAAATATAGATTTCAATATCCTTTTATTTTGAGTTGTGGAATAAGATAATACAACTTTTTTTTTTTCACATAAAATTTACAACAAAATTATACATCATGGAAATGGAAATAGTCTTCACAAGCTCCAAGGTATTCTTCATCCAAGCTCTAAGTTCCAAGTAGCTCAAATCACAACCAAGATATGGGGAAGAGGCAACACTCTCCTCCCATCCAAGTACTCAATGGAGAAGAGAAGAAATCTCCTCCACTGACCCCCAAGCCCCAAACACAACACAATGAAAGGGTGGTCTCCAACTCAAGGCAACAACACTTGATTCCACAAGACATATTTCTTTCACAATATTCAAGCAAACACTCTTTTTTTTTTACAAAAAAAAAGAAACACAAATAACACAATACTTTGCACAACAAGGCTTTCATCCAAGCCAACAAGAGAAGGAACTATGGGAATGTTTTCCTTATGCCTCCCAATTGAGATGAGATGCCCATCCAAAACCCTCCACAATAAAACTCAAGCCCCTATGACTCTTATGCCTCCCTCAAGTACCCCTTATACCCCCCAAACTCTTATACCTCCCTTCTCTTATGGCTCCATCAAGGACAAGGTAAGAATGCAAGAATTCCTACCCACGATGGGCATCCCTCCCAAACTCCCTCCATAAATACCAATTCTACTCTTATGCCTCCCTCATGAGTTTTCCCATAGACCTCTCCTACACCATACCTTAAACATCCTACCCATTTTTCCCACAACACAACAACATACATTTTCTACCAATTTAAGCATAATAACAACAAACAATAAGAAAACAAAAAGAGAAGGGTCCCTACCTCTCCATTGAAGAAGCCTAACCCAAGAAGTTTTGTCTAAGATCCCCCCACAGCAATCCAAAGCATGCAAGTCCAATCTCCTTACTCCCAAAAAATTCTATCTCCTCCAAAAGAAAAGCTCTTTAACAAAAACCTCCAACCCCCTAAACAAGAGAGGAAACTTCAATAAATAGACAAAAAGGAAGGATGAGGATGATGTGGCTTCATGTAGAATGCCACATCACACATCCTCAAGACCACCTCCCCTAGTCAACTCAATCTCAAAAGCACAATAAATGGGTGGTTGTGTTGAAAGACATCTCTTTTCCACACTCCATCCCTACCCATGTGCATTAAAGGCACAATTAAATGTAAATGGAAGAGAAGTGCACTCCAAAGTGAAATTTCTTTTCCCAAAATAATAAATAATACCATTTTTGGCTTCCCAACCCATAGATAGGGTTTGTAAGGGGTTTTGGGAAGTGTGGGACAAGTTTAACTTGTCCCACAAGCCCCTTAAAATTGTCCTCAATCTCAAATTCAAGATTCAAAGAACTTAGAGTGGTCAACACTCAAAACAAGCATTCAATCCAAGAAGAAAACACAAGGCTCAAGGAGCCAACCATCAAAATTAATTACACCCACTAGGCCTCCCTAAAACTTAAAATTAAAACAAGATGTTAAATTAATCGAAACATACTTAGCAAAAGTAATTTAAGAAGGAGGCATCACAAATGAAATCACCTACCAAAATGAATTGAAACAAGTAATTAAAATTCTTAACCCATTGGTCACATTAGAAAATTCCCCCCCCCCATCAGAATTTTTCCTAACAACATAAAAAAAAACAATAACAACACAATACAAATCACAAGTTGCCTTGACGACGAAATGTTGCAACCACCCGACATCCTGTTGTGTTTGGTTCCCAATCCGCCTTTAGGTTGTGATCATGTAATGTTTCCTGCAAAATACAAAATACCTCCTTCGGCCTTGCGGCCATGTCAAAACATCTAAAATAACCATATGCATGAAATTTATTAACATCTATACATAATTCAATCATCCATTATTTTGAGGTCTAAATCACAACTTAATTATACATTTCATCATTATCCAAAATTATAGTAATGCAAATTGAACAACTACATTCTACTTATCATGGCGAAGAAATCCAATGCTAGAACACATGCAATATATCCATATCATAAAAGAAATATCAGTATCCAATAGTCTATCCACGAGTCAGTGTAAATCATACTAAAAGCAAGGTCCAAACATAATCCAAATGCAACTACTCACAAAACATCACGCTAATCAACATAAGTATGTGTAATGTCCATATCAAAATTCAGCATAACTCAAATGAAAATCAAATAACTGTCATAGGGAAGTGGGCACTACAGGGCGCCTGGAGGTAAATTGCACCTTTTTCCCTAAAAGGGAAAAGCACTAAATTCCTTCCACGCTTCTTCGGCCCGTGTATGGGAAAATTTTACTTCCCCGCTCCGCCGGTCTACCTTTCTTCTCTGGGTGAAACTTTTCCCTGTGGCCCGCAGGACTACCCTTGGAAAAAATTTCCTCCTCAGGCTCGCAGGCCCGCTCTTGGGAAAATTTTCACCCCAAGTCCTGTCGGCCCATAACTTGAGAAATATGAGGAGTTAGGAGGATTTCTTTATATCATTGGAAATGTGAGGAAATTTCCTATCTAATGAGAATTTTTTCAGGAATATTTGATTACATTAATTATGAAAAAAATAAAGTTGAACATTTTAAGTGAGTTTGGCAAGTGGTGAAGTGGGAATTTACCCTGTCAATTTAATATGTATTCTCCCCCTTATAATTAGATCTTGTTAATTGTGTAAGTCTTGAGAAATTAAATACCTTGGGTATTTAATTGTTTTGCCCCTTCTTACTCTCTGATTTTAATTAAGAAATGACTAGCTTGAGTTAATCTAATGTCAATTATTATATTATCACCTAAGGGAAATTTAATTATGCTTGAATTAAGTTTACTCTCTTAGTGTTTTGTAATGTTATTTGATATTTGTTATTAAGGACTATGAAATTTTGTTGTGGATACTTTCAAATAAAAATTATTCCATATTTTTTTCTAACTAAACCTAGATTGTTCTTGGGTCTCAAGGGGTAGATTTTAGCGGGCATTACACTTGGTATCGGAGCCATGGGTTCAAAAGCTTGGATCCTTGGGCACACTAATAAAATTGAGACTTGAACTGTAAACCTAGTACAATATTATACCTAGCATAATTTCTAAATCTAGAAAACACATTTGTGTGAAAATTATATATATTAGTAAACATGGAAAACTGAATGAAATCTAGAGTAATGAACTAACTCTCGCCTTGATCTATGGAGTGGGCGTCGACTAGGTGAGGGGTATTTTCACATAGTCTTAGATTTGCCACCACCGGATAATGTTGTGGCATCCATCCTACCACAGATTTTGTAGACACTTCAGGATGTTAATTCCGCTTTACACAGAGGGCCCATTGGAGGACATTCAACCAGACATGATGGGGAGCCATCCATGGATGCCCATGCATCTCCTCGACACAACGATGAGCATAGAGTAGAGAACTCCCATGCGGAGTTAGGCTGACCAGAGGAGTTGAGGTGATCATATTCTAGTACATAGATATGTATCTCAAATCCCTAGGCTTAAGATTGAGCATGGTGAGAGGCCAAGGAGTCGTCAGATGAAAATTACAGATCACATCAGGGAGATCCTAAAGTTGCAGCCATCTCATTATTCTAGTGACACAGGTGGATTTCAGGAAGAGGCCTAGTTAGTGATCTTGAGCGGTTGCTTCAAGATTTGTCCCTTTTCTAGCAACACGAAAGCTTGTTTTGCGATCCATCTACTGAGGGATGGAGCAAGCGTATGGTGGAGGACAGAGGAGTAGAAGCTCTATGTTAATTCTGAGATAGTTACCTAGGAGCTCTTTGAGTAGTGATTCAGTAGTAGATATTTGTCATGAAGATTCATAAAACAAAGGATCAATGAGTTTCATGACCTCCGACAGGAATCTCTTACAATGGATGAGTATGAGAGTAGATTTCTTGATCTACTTCAGTATGTTGATTGCATCCAAGATGAGTAGGTGTGGATCTATAGGTTCATCCAGGACCTGAATCTAGACATTGGAGGTGTGGTCAGATCCATTGTCCAAAGACTTTAGCTGAGGCCGTTGAGAAGGCCTAGATAGCAGAGGAGACTCAAGGAAAGACCCAGCAGGCTAGAGACCAAGTTTGGAACCACATACAGCAGATGCAGGGAAGAAAATCAAGGGAGTCAGCTCCTCCTCCTCATGGTGGACAGAGGTATTCACAATCATCTTTTAGACCATAGGAGCAGCAGCTGTAATCCCGCACACCTTATAGACCTCCACAAACATTTGATGCATAGAGGGGTCAGAGTATGGGGCCTCATCTTAGGGGTCCCATAAAGACACAGGGTGGACCTAGAGCTCAGTCATTGGGAGCTCACCAGCAGAGACCGCTAAAGACAACATTCAGATCATAAGGATACACAACACAAACTTCCAAAGCACCGACTGGAGCTGTCACTCATGGGAGAGGATTAGGCGGTTATTTTGGTTGTGGTGTTACCAGACATTTTTGGAGAGACTACCCTCATAACCCTAACAAGGGTAAGACATAGATCTTAGAGCCGACTGTTGGTGACATGGTACATAGTCACAAGATTTATGCAATGGTCGAGAACTACTAGTGTGCAAAAAACAAGATGTTCACCACAAGTTGCGGTGCCAATGGGAAGAGGATTGGGTGTGCTAGATTTTTGAAATAAGGAAGACAATTGATTTTTGGGTTGGTCTCCTAGCTATAGATTATTGAATGTCCATACAAATACACAATGAGCATTCGGGTTTGGTAGAAAAAATGAGCATTACCGAGGACCTATACACAATTGCTAAAAATGAAAAATTGAAATTGATGGTATAGGGATCCAAAAAAAGGTCGACAACGACCCAAAAACTAAGGGCGTCAAAAAGGGTAAAAAACAACTTGGTTACTAGAGAGCTATACCATTGTGATTGTGTCAATGAGACAAATGCAAGTACTATTGTTTCCCAAAAAATCATAAAAGGGATTACTTAGAGTATCTTGTTCAAATCATGTCCACAAAATTCTTCTTTCTTATAAAGATATTAAAGACTACATTTTCTTCTAGTGTTTGATAGAAGTAGAATCCTAACAAATCTAACTATGTAGTGCCCACTTCCCTTCAACACCATTTTTCTTTGTTGTTTTCGAGACTGATTACTTCACTTATGGATTTATTATGGCTTCTTGATTTAGCATACTAGTAGATATCATAGACATTGGACTGTTATTGATTTTATCTTTATATGATGCATATGGTCTACTGGTGGACATTTGATGATGATATTTGTATATTTTGACATGGTTATTTATCTTTAATTATGACATGTGATATATTTAATCATATTGAGTAGAACTTGATAATTGGACTAATGTGATGATCGTTTTGACATAAATGAAATGTGGAATAGAAATGTGCTAGAAAGTGTAAGTGATATCGTACTTGCATAGATGATAGTAAATCATGTGTCGTTTATTTTAGATTATATTGTATATTTGGCATTAATATTTGAATTCGGCCAATAGGCCGAAGGACGTATTCTCTGTTCTGCAGGTATATTATATTCACAACAATATTGGGGTGTGGAGACCAACCACATCGGAATTCGAGAAGCATCCAACTAAGGTCACCATGGCAACAAGTAATTGTGTGTGTGTTAGAATTATTTGGTTAGGGGAAAATTGTGACCTAGGGGTCATGTGTTGTTTTGTTTTAATTTTCCCTTTTTATTATGTTAGTATGTGTTGCTCTTAGTAAGTGAAATTTTACTTGTGTTATTATTCATATTCTTTGGATTGGAGTTTACCCCCTTTGTTAGCCATGGGTTGTAGTGTCTTATTTAAGCTAAATTGAATTTGTCCTAAACTAATTAAGGGATATGACGAAAAGAGAGTTCAATTTTTAGTCTTGATTTACTTTGGATTTTGTGTGGATTGATGTGTGTTTAACTTTTGAGTGTAGCACACTCTACCCCACTTGGGAAACTCGAATTTGGCCCTAGAGGCCAAATTTGGAAGCTTGTGGGACAAGTCAAACTTGTCCCACACCTCTTAAAACCCCATGCCAACCCTACCTATGGGTTGGAAGGCCAAATTTAGGGTCTTTTAGGTGTTTTGGGGGGATAAAAGGGTAAAATATTAATTGCGCTTTCTTTCAAAATTTAATTTTGTCCTTTGGGGAAGTGGGCTTAGATGGAGTGTGTAAGGTGCTTTCCTTTCTTTCAACCACTTATTAATGGTGCAATCGAATATGAGGTTGACCAATTGATGTGGAGTGGAGGGAAAAGGAGGTGGCATCCTACTTGGAGCCACATCATCCCTCCCTCTCTTTTCTCTATTTATTTGATCCTCTTGTTTGTTTTGGGGGTTGGAAGTTTCATTTTTAGTATTTTTTATTTTGGAGAGAAGAGGATTTTGAAGGAGTTTGTGGATTTTTGGAGCTTGTTGATACTTGTGAGAATTTTGTTGGAGCTTGTGGATGATTGCTTGATCTTTGGAGGGATTGAGACTTCATACTTGGAGCAAGCTCTACCATGGAAAGGTAGGAGCTTCACCTTTGTTTGCATTATGTTTCCTTTTTGTTATATGAATGTATATTTATGTTGTGTTGAATGTTGTTGTTTGAAATGCTTGTTGGGAATGGGTAGAATGCGTAAGTTGGGAGTGGGAGGAGACTATGGGGATTTTTATTTGAGGGAGGCACAAGATATCATTTTCTTGAGGAGGGATTTTGGGTTGGGTACCCACCTAGTATGAGAAATGCTTGCATTTTCTTATTGTTCTTAAATTGGGGGAGCCATAAGAGTTGAGGGAGGCATAAGAGTGAATGGAGGGATAAGGGGTACTTGAGGGAGGCATAAGAGTTGTTCGGGGTATTGTGTTTTGTATTGGAGGCTTTTAGGTGGCACCCATTCCCATTGGGAGGCATAAGTGGCCTCCCCATAGGTCTTACTCTTATGGCTTTCTTGATAATCCTTGTGACTTGTTGTTGTGATTGTTTTCCCTCTTGTTCTGTTGTTGATTTTGTTTTGAAGGATTATGGAATGAATGTGAAATTTTATGTTGAGTTATGTGGAAGCTAGTAGTTGCCATGAGTTGGATTTTCTCTCATTGTAATTTGGTTGGGGCTCGGGGGCCAATGGAGAGGATGGCTTCTCTTCTCCATTGGGTATCTTGGTTGGGAGGAGAGCATTGCCTCTCCCCTTATTTTGTTGTGAATCAAACAAAATATTGGAGGAGCTACCTTGTTGATGTTTGTAGCATTGGAGCCTTGTTGATGACAATGTGTAACTACCTTGTAGATTTGCCCACCTAGAGTGGAAGAAAGTTTAATATTGCTTTGTATTTTAGCTTCCATTATTGTAAATTTGTTCCCACATTAAGTGGAAAATGTTGTAACAAGATTTTGAAAGAAAGTTGTTTTGATATTTTTTAGTAAGGTTGTAATGTGGGTGGAATTGAAAGTTGAAGGAAAGATAATTTTCCAAGTGTGCCCAAGGGTCCAAGATTTGAACCCGCGGCTCTGATACCAAGTGTAACGCCAGCTTAAATGCTTGCACGAGGTCCAAGAACAACCTAGGTTTAGTGAGAAAAATTATGAAATAATTTTTAAAAAAAAAAGGGTTCTAAGGTTTTAATTAGGAAAACTTCATTAGCTGTTCAAAACATGACTCCATTAATCCCAAATAAATTAATCTATTTAAATACCCTAAATTTTAATTTTAAAATTCAGTCAGGCAACACCCAAAGTCTTTAGCTCAAAGTCATATATAAAATAATTTGTTACTTTCATAAAGGGGCAAGTGTGCACAACTTTTGCTAGCCCTTTCCCCCCCATCTAACATTACACACCCCTTTTATTTCTATTTTTTTCATTCCCACCTAAATACCCCATCACTTAAGTGATGTAGGGTACATCCTCCACCATTGGATCTAATATTTCCTAGCCCTTAGATCTAGGTTTGACAAAGAAACCCTAGAAATCCTTATGGGCTTTCTTATACCTATTACTTGTTCTATTCTCCCATTTCTCTTGTTTGTTGTTTTTTTTTTTTTTGCAGGTTGGAGGAGAAGGAAAGGAAGCCATTAGAGGCCATGCCAAGCTTTTGGGGAGGCTTCTAAGCTGTAATTCTCTCTATATTTTGTTCACACCATCTCCAAGGGTTTTACATGGGGTTTCTCTATTTAGCTTAGTTTTCTTTGAAAAACCCAAATGAGTTTGTAGGTTCTTCTTCTTTACTCTTTTTTTTTTGTTTGCCCAAATCTATTTACATAGCTACATCTAATAGCTAGTTTTATAAAAAAAAAAAAAAAAAGTTATACATATATACATGTATATATTTATTTCTATACTTTTATATATATATTCAATTTTTTTTGGAGAACTCATTTATTTATATAAATTATCTAAGTATATATAATTATATATACACACACACACAAATTTAATGAATACTAATAAAAAAAATAGATCATACATATTTACACACATGGGTAGGAGGATACACAGGCTGCAATTTTGAAAGTGCGCCCCCTTTGTGGTGGCGTGCCGTGCTCGGACCAGGTGCAAGGGCCTTCTGCGTAGAAGGTTCATCAGAGAGGAAGGTAGGTGCAGGCTTAAATGTTTGAACAAAATTTCCTTAGTGGATGCGCCACTTTTCAGCGCCCCTCCCTTTAGTTATATATATATATATATATAATATATATATATATATATATATAATGTGGTCATCAAATGCAGGCCGCACTTTATTCATTTGATTTCTTTCATCTACCATATTTAACATATACAATATTATATATGTTTATATATATTTATATATATATATATATATACACACACACACATACACTTATACCTACCTGTAAAATATAAATGACGGATCTTTTATTATATATAAATATATAGTTTTTTTTGTTATATTTTAATAATGAAATCCTAACACAAATACTAATTAAATATTATTAATACCTTAATATTATTATTACTTTAGCTTTCATTAATTCCACCAACAAGGTAGTATTATATGAGTTGATAAATTGAAAGAGAAAAGATTTGGATGTGCATCATCTAAGTTCTACCAAACTACACTAAAAATCTTACGTTTGGAATTCAAAATTTGTGTAATCCATTCAAATTTAATACAAGACTATTCCAAACAATAGGGAATAAGGCTAATAATAGTCAATTATTTTGATTTACTACATCAAATTTACAAGCAAGGGTATAATGAAAATGGATCTTTCTTCTCACTTGAGCAAATTTACAATATTAAAACTATTGGAATGCAAATCTCAATTTCACGTTTTAACTTTCAAATAGCTTTTGTACTATATATCCCTTTTGTCATTTCCTTTTTTTTTTTTAATTTCCTTACAACAACTCTTAAAATAAAGTAACACATTTCAAATAAAGCTTGCATTCAACCATATAACTTTTTGGTGTGAATATAGATTACAATATCCTTTTCTTTTGAGTTGTGGAATAAGATAATACAACTTCTTTTCACATAAAATTTACAGCAAAATTATACATCAAGGAAATGGAAATAGTCTTCACAAGCTCCAAGGTATTCTTCATCCAAGCTCTAAGTTCCAAGTAGCTAAAATCACAACCAAGATAGGGGAAGAGGCAACACTCTCCTCCCAACCAAGTACTCAATGGAGAAGAGAAGAAATCTCCTCCATTGACCCCTAAGCCCCAAACACAACACAATGAAAGGGTGGTATCCAACTCAAGGAAACAACACTTGCTTCCACAAGACATATTTCTTTCACAATATTCAAGCAAACACTCTTTTTTTTTTACAAAAAAAAAGAAACACAAACAACACAAATCTTCTCACAACAAGGCTTTTATCCAAGTCAACAAGAGAAGGAAACTATGGGAAAAGTTTTCCTTATGCCTCCCCATTGAAATGAGATGCTCATCCAAACCCTCCATGATAAAGTTCAAGCCCCTTTGACTCTTATTCCTCCCTCAAGTACCCCTTATACCCCCCAAACTCTTATACCTCCCTTCTCTTATGGTTCCGTCAAGGACAAGGTAAGAATGCAAGAATTCTTACCCAAGATGGGCATCCCTCCCAAACTCCCTCCACAAATACCAATTCTACTCTTATGCCTCTCTCATGAGTTTTCCCATAGACCTCTCCTACACCATACCTTAAACATCCTACCCATTTTTCCCACAACACAACAACATACATTTTCTACCAATTTAAGCATAATAACAACAAACAATAAGAAAACAAAAAGAGAAGGGTACCTACCTCTCCATTGAAGAAGCCTAACCCAAGAAGCTTTGTCCAAGCTCCCCCCAAACCAATCCAAAGCATGCAAGTCCAAGCTCCTTACTCCCCAAAAATTCTATCTCCTCCAAAAGAAAAGCTCTTTAACAAAAACCTCCAACCCCCTAAACAAGAAAGGAAACTTCAATAAATAGACAAAAAGGAAGGATGAGGATGATGTGGCTTCATGTAGGATGCCACATCACACATCCTCAAGACCACCTCCCCTAGTCAACTCAACCTCAAAAGCACAATAAATGGGTGATTGTGTTGAAAGACATCTCTTTTCCACACTCCATCCCTACCCATGTGCATTAAAGGCACAATTAAATGCAAATGGAAGAGAACTGCACTCCAAAGTCACATTTCTCTTCCCAAAATAATAAATAATCCCATTTTTGGCTTCCCAACCCATAGATAGGGTTTGTAAGGGGTTTTGGGAAGTGTGGGACAAGCTTAACTTGTCCCACAAGCCCCTTAAAATTGTCCTCAATCTCAAATTCAAGATTCAAAGAACTTCGAGTGGTCAACACTCAAAACAAGAATTCAATCCAAGAAGAAAACACAAGGCTCAAGGAGCCAACCATCAAAATTAATTACACCCACTAGCCTTCCCTAAAACTTAAAATTAAAACAAGATGTTAAATTAATCAAAACATACTTAGCAAAAGTAATTTAAGAAGGAGGCATCACAAATGAAATCACCTACCAAAATGAATTGAAACAAGTAATTAAAATTCTTAACCCATTGGTTACATTAGAAAATTCCACCCCCCCCCCCCCCATTGGAATTTTTCCTAACAACATAAAAAAAAAACAATAACAACAAAATACAATTCACAAGTTGCCTTGACGAGCAAATGTTGCAACCACCTGACATCCTGTTGTGTTTGGTTCCCAATCCCCCTTTAGGTTGTGATCATGTAGTGTTTCCTGTAAAATACAAAATACCTCCTTCAGCCTTGCGGCCATGTCAAAACATCCAAAATAACCATACGCATGAAATTTATTAACATCTATACATAATTCAATCATCCATTATTTCGAGGTCTAAATCACAACTTAATTATACATTTCATCATTATCCAAAATTATAGTAATGCAAATTCAACAACTACATTCTACTTATCATGGTGAAGAAATCCAATGTTAGAACACATGCAATATATCCATATCATAAAAAAAAATCAGTATCCAATAGTCTATCCATGAGTCAGCGTAAATCATACTGAAAGCAAGGTCCAAACATAATCCAAATGCATCTACTCACAAAACATCACGCTAATCAACATAAGTATGTGTAATGTCCATATCAAAAGTCAACATAACTCAAATGATAATCAAATAAGTGTCATAGGGAAGTGGGCACTACAGGGCACGCGGAGGTAAATTGCACCTTTTTCCCTAAAAGGGAAAAGCGCTAAATTCCTTCCCCGCTCCTTCGGCCCGTGTATGGGAAAATTTTACTTCCCTGCTCCGCCGGTCTACCTTTCTTCTCTGGGTGAAACTTTTCCCTGTGGCCCGCAAAACTACCCTTGGGAAAAATTTCCTCCTCAGGCCTGCAGGCCCACAGGACTACCCTTGGGAAAAATTTCCTCCTATGGCCCGCAGGTCCGCTCTTGGAAAAAATTTCACCCCAAGTCCTGTCGGCCCATAACTTGAGAAATATGAGGAGTTAGGAGGACTTATTTATATCAATGGAAAGGTTAGGAAATTTCCTATCTAATGAGAATGTTTTCAGGAATATTTGAGTACATTAATTATGCGAAAAATAAAGTTGAATATTTTAAGTGAGTTTCGGGAGTGGTTAAGTGGGAATTTACCCTGTTAATTTAATATGTATTCTCCCCCTTATAATTAGGTCTTGTTAATTGTGTAAGTCTTGAGAAATTAAACCTTGGGTATTTAATTGTTTTTCCCCTTCTTACTCTCTGATTTTAATTAAGAAATTACTAGGTTGAGTTAATCTAATGTCAATTATTATATTATCACCTGAGGGAAATTTAATTATGCTTGAATTAAGTTTACTCTCTTAGTGTTTTGTAATGTTATTTGATATTTGTTGTTAAGGATTGTGAAATTTTTTTGTGGATACTTTCAAATAAAAATTATTCCGTAATTTTTTCTAACTAAACCTAGATTGTTCTTGGGTCTCAAGTGGTAGATTTTAGCGGGCATTACACTTGGTATTGGAGTCGTGGGTTCAAAAGCTTGGACCCTTGGGCACACTAATAAAATTGAGACTTGAACTGTAAACCTAGTACAATATTATACCTAGCATAATTTCTAAATCTAGAAAACACATTTGTGTGGAAATTATATGTATTAGTAAACATGGAAAACTGAATGAAATCTAGAGTAATGAACTAACTCTCGCCTTGATCTGTGGAGGGGACGTCGACTAGGTGAGGGGTATTTTCACATAGTCTTAGATTTGCCATGTCAAAACATCCAAAATAACCATACGCATGAAATTTATTAACATCTATACATAATTCAATCATCCATTATTTCGAGGTCTAAATCACAACTTAATTATACATTTCATCATTATCCAAAATTATAGTAATGCAAATTCAACAACCACATTCTACTTATCATGGTGAAGAAATCCAATGTTAGAACACATGCAATATATCCATATCATAAAAAAAATCAGTATCCAATAGTCTATCCATGAGTCAGCGTAAATCATACTGAAAGCAAGGTCCAAACATAATCCAAATGCATCTACTCACAAAACATCACGCTAATCAACATAAGTATGTGTAATGTCCATATCAAAAGTCAACATAACTCAAATGATAATCAAATAAGTGTCATAGGGAAGTGGGCACTACAGGGCACGCGGAGGTAAATTGCACCTTTTTCCCTAAAAGGGAAAAGCGCTAAATTCCTTCCCCGCTCCTTCGGCCCGTGTATGGGAAAATTTTACTTCCCTGCTCCGCCGGTCTACCTTTCTTCTCTGGGTGAAACTTTTCCCTGTGGCCCGCAAAACTACCCTTGGGAAAAATTTCCTCCTCAGGCCTGCAGGCCCACAGGACTACCCTTGGGAAAAATTTCCTCCTATGGCCCGCAGGTCCGCTCTTGGAAAAAATTTCACCCCAAGTCCTGTCGGCCCATAACTTGAGAAATATGAGGAGTTAGGAGGACTTATTTATATCAATGGAAAGGTTAGGAAATTTCCTATCTAATGAGAATGTTTTCAGGAATATTTGAGTACATTAATTATGCGAAAAATAAAGTTGAATATTTTAAGTGAGTTTCGGGAGTGGTTAAGTGGGAATTTACCCTGTTAATTTAATATGTATTCTCCCCCTTATAATTAGGTCTTGTTAATTGTGTAAGTCTTGAGAAATTAAACCTTGGGTATTTAATTGTTTTTTCCCCTTCTTACTCTCTGATTTTAATTAAGAAATTACTAGGTTGAGTTAATCTAATGTCAATTATTATATTATCACCTGAGGGAAATTTAATTATGCTTGAATTAAGTTTACTCTCTTAGTGTTTTGTAATGTTATTTGATATTTGTTGTTAAGGATTGTGAAATTTTTTTGTGGATACTTTCAAATAAAAATTATTCCGTAATTTTTTCTAACTAAACCTAGATTGTTCTTGGGTCTCAAGTGGTAGATTTTAGCGGGCATTACACTTGGTATTGGAGCCGTGGGTTCAAAAGCTTGGACCCTTGGGCACACTAATAAAATTGAGACTTGAACTGTAAACCTAGTACAATATTATACCTAGCATAATTTCTAAATCTAGAAAACACATTTGTGTGGAAATTATATGTATTAGTAAACATGGAAAACTGAATGAAATCTAGAGTAATGAACTAACTCTCGCCTTGATCTGTGGAGGGGACGTCGACTAGGTGAGGGGTATTTTCACATAGTCTTAGATTTGCCATCACCGGATAATGTTGTGGCATCCATCCTACCATAGATTTTGTAGACACTTCAGGATGTTAGTTCCGCTTTACACAAAGGGCCCATTGGAGGACATTCAACCAGACATGATGGGGAGCCATCCATGGATGCCCATGCATCTCCTCGACACAACGATGAGCATAGAGTAGAGAACTCCCATGCGGAGTCAGGCTGACCAGAGGAGTCGAGGTGATCAGATTCTAGTACATAGATATATATCTCAGATCCCTAGGCTTAAGGATGAGCATGGTGAGAGGCCAAGGAGTTGTCAGATGACAATTACAGATCACATCAGGGAGATCCTAAATTTGCTGCCATCTCATTATTCTAGTGACACGGGTGGATTTCAGGAAGAGGCCTAGTTAGTGATCTTGAGCGGTTGCTTCAAGATTTGTCCCTTTTCTAGCAACACGAAAGCTTGTTTTGCAATCCATCTACTAAGGGATGGAGCAAGCGTATGGTGGAGGACAGAGGAGTAGAAGCTCTATGTTAATTCTAAGATAGTTACCTAGGAGCTCTTTGAGTAGTGATTCAGTAGTAGATATTTGTCACGAAGATTCATACAACAAAGGATCAATGAGTTTCATGACCTCCGACAAGAATCTCTTACAGTGGATGAGTATGAGACTAGATTTCTAGATCTACTCCAGTATGTTGATTGCATCCAGGATGAGTAGGTGTGGATCTATAGGTTCATCCAGGGCCTGAATCTAGACATTGGAGGTGCGGTCGGATCCATTGTCCAAAGACTTTAGTTGAGGCCGTTGAGAAGGCCTAGATAGCAGAGGAGACTCAAGGAAAGACCCAACAGGCTAGAGACCAAGTTTGGAACCACATACAACAGATGCAGGGAAGAAAATCAAGGGGGTCAGCTCCTCCTCCTCATGGTGGACAGAGGTCTTCACAATCATCTTTTAAACCATAGGAGCAGCAGCAGGAATCTCGCACACCTTATAGACCTCCACAGAAATTTGATGCACAGAGGGGTCGGAGTATGGGGCCTCATCTTAGGGGTCCCATAAAGACACAGGGTGGACCTGTTGTCAAAATTTCACCCCCTAGGGAAAATTTCGATAACATGCATCATAGTTTTGAAGTTCCAAGCATGTAGATTGATCCAGGAAAAATCATAAAAAATGACTAAGTCCTAGTCCTAGGGGCAGTCGGGACATTTGGGACATCTAGGCGCGGATCAGCCAAAAAGCCTCCAGGCGGCCCGTGAAGCAAAGAGACATCTGGGACAGAAGTACGCGGCGGGTGCAAGAAGCCGATCCAGCCGAAAGAGGAAGAAAAATTGGCTAAATGCTGAGTTAAATAGTTCGGGACATTTGGTTCTTGAGTACGCGAACCGGCCGGTTTGGCCGAAAATAGGAACTTCCACACTAAACAGTTTGGGACATCCGGGACAAAAAAACGTGAATCGGCCGGATCGGGCGAACCGGAAGAATTTGTCCCAAGCAGCAAAGGGAGATCTGGGACAAATGGATGTGAAAGACATGAACCGGTCGATTCAGCCGGAATGGGAAAGGTTCGTACTAGGACATCTGGGCCGAAGGGACGTGCGGGACGCGGATCGCCGAAGGAGCCTAAAGCCAATCAAACAACGCCATGTGTCATCGGCCAAATGGGGGACGAGGAAGCCAATTTCGGGCAGATCGGAAGTTTTTGGCCCAAGCAGTTTGCGACATCTAGGACATAAAGACGCGAAGGGCGCAAAGGAGCCAAAAGGGCCGAGAACCAACCAGATCACGACACGTGTCGCAGGGGAAAGAGTCAAAAAGTCAAAGGGTGAGTTTTGAAGGGTCAGCCCAAACCAATGGGATAATGCCACATGTCCCAGCTACGGCCCACAAGGAAATTTCAAAGGAAATCCTGCAGAAAGCTAGAGGAGAGAGAATTATTCAGCGAATCAGTGCTTGACACGTGTCATCCATGTGGCAGAGCGCAGGAAAGATTTCAAAATCCGTTTTGGTCTGTTCCGTGCAGTAAATCTTTCGATCTAGAACTCGGATTTGCACATTCTTTATATCAACGGAAAGCTTGTGAAATTCTCTACATGATTATGGGGTTAATCTCGAGTTTTGGTGCAGTCTGGAGGGAGAAAATTGAGAAACAGCTCTGACGCATGTTCATGGCCAGAAGTGACATTCCATCGACCAGATTTAATGCAGAATGGGTCGCATTCTCCTGTAGTCTGGTCAAAGTGATAGGGTATGGGTTTGTAAGGCCCCCCATGCTATTTTAATGCACCTGTAGTCAATGAGGAATAGGCTTACACGTTTTCCCACGTTTTTGTCCCCTGGGCTCGACCCATGCAATGTAAAAAGCCAGATTTGGCTCATTTTATAACAAGTTGTTCATCTTTTCTACTCGGCCCTCCCTTCTTTTCTTCTCTAGGGTTGGAAATGGAGTTCGAACCTCCTCCCTTGCTCTGTAATGGCATTTTTGCCTTTTACTATTGAAATGATGTTCTGTGCAAACTTCTGAAGCAACAAAAATGTGTTTTGTGATGCATCTGTCCATCCTTTCTCATCTTTTGTTTGTTCTCTTCTTGCCTCTCTTCATTGCATGTATTTGTGCATGTTTGAATGTTCATTGCAGGTTTGGAGCTGTGTTCATGGAGTTTTGGGACATTTTCTGTGTGAAATCTATCCTTGGGCCTGTGATGCATCTGTCCATCCTTCCCATTGCTCACCTCTCTTTGTCCCATGGCAGTTTTGATAGATGTCCAACATTCTCCTTCTCTGGTGTATCACCGTTTTAGTGTAGGCTTTTGTTCTTTTCCTTCCTCTCTCTCTCTCTGTCTCCTTGGCATTGTTAGATTAGGATTATATTAGCTTGCCTACACTGGAATAGCTTGTGGAAGGTAGTTTAGGAGCAGGAACCAGCCTTCTCTAGAGATTCCTCTCTCAGTTTCACAAGTCCCACACTTGGAGAGAGGTTTCCATGTTGTGCAATCACACTGGATGCCTGAGTGATCAACCTAGAAGCCTGATCTGCATCCAGGGGTGCTGTGATTCTACATCAACAGTTTTGGCACGCCTGGTGGGACATCACAGAAGTTAGAGTTTCATCTTTTAGAGGTGTCTCATTATCAAATAGAAAATCTTAAGCCACCATGCGACCATCAACAGTTTTGGCATGCTCGGTGGGACCTTAGAGGTCTTCCACTTCATCTTTTGCAGGTTGGTGTGTTCCTGTGAAGATTTCAGCCTTTGGAGGCTCTTGCAAACACATCTGGCGACTCAATCTGGTCAACAACCCATCTCTGAAGTTGCAGACCTTCCCTTCCATTCATTTTCATTCATTCTCCATCCATTCTTCCTTTCATCTCTTCCATTTTCTTTCATTCTATGAAGTTGTGCAATCATGACTTCATTTCCATCATGGAATTCACATCAACAACAGCAGTATATCACACCTCCAACATGTTTTACAAATCCTCCAAATCAGCATTTTGAGCAGATTCAAGACCAGTATGCATACCCGTATGAGCAGCAGTGCCAAAGTCTATTTGGCTATGGAGCCTTCCAAGAGCAAGAGTATGCATACAATGAAGACCATCAGATCTAAGATGCTGGTCTGTTGGAGAAAATCCAAAAGATGAAGGAAAAGATGGTGCAGTCCAGAGCAACAGCTCAAATGAAAGCATTTGGAATCGGTTGCAGAGCACCTTGTCCATGGGGAGGCCCTTTTCCAAGACACTTCAGCCCTCAAGAGAAGCTGGACTTCATGATTGCAACAATGCCATTGCTTGCAAAGTGGATTGAAGAAATATAGGTTTACGAGAGGAGTATTCAGCAACCTTGTCAACGGGTAAGCACACCATCTCATGCCTTTTTGTTTCCTCTTTCCCAATCTATTCCATTTCAACAGTGTTAAGTTTCAAACTCTCCATCTGCTGTCCCAAATGTTGAATCCATGTCTCCACCTCTCAGTCTTCCATCTCATCTCGTTTCTTCTTTCCTTTTCCCTTCGAAACAGTCATCCCCTCCACAAGAGCTAAAATAAATCCCCCCTCCTCTAAAGAAACAAGAGATTTCATCTCCTTCACCACCACAAAAAATTGCCAAATCAATTGAGTTTCAACCTATCCCTCCTCTTGCATTCCCAATTTCATGTGCGGAAGAAGAAATTGCAAAAATCAGTCATCAAGGACAGCAAGAAGAGGAGCCCAATAGAAAAGAAATGACAGACGACTTGAAGGTTTGGGCTGCCAAGTTTGGGATGACAAAGATCCCCTTGATGGTTAAGCCTACAAAAGAGGCTAAGGTTGGAGAACAAATGGTGGTTAGGACTGATTTTGTTGCAGCAGAAGAAGAAGATCTTGCAGTCCCAACTTGTCCTCTAGAGAAGCAGATTGAAGAGTTTGACTTGACAAACTTCATGCTGGAGGAAGAGTTCAATCAAGAGTAAGATTGTCTTCAAACATTGGAGGAAGGAGAAGTTGCTCCAAATCCAAAAGAAGAGGAGCACAATCTAGCTGTGGAAGAGAAAATTGCGGATCCAAGGGCTTTGAGTGTAAAGCAGGCTACAGGAGAACCTTCAGTTCTTCTTTCTACTTCATCTCTCTCTAGCTCCAATGTCGAAGAGGAGTTTGATCTCTCAAAATCAATGTTGGAGGATGAAGGAAACCATGGTGGTCAAGTTACAGATCAAGAAGACACCATGGACGAAGTTAAACATTTGCAGCAGGACAGTCATGAGGCAGTTTATCTATCAGATTTGGAGGACTGTTTTGATGGAGAAGAGCCGGTTGAGTTTCCACCATTCTCTCTTTCATCATCCACATTCCAAACACAAGAGTCTGTTGTCATGAAGGAGAACATTCATTTGCAGCAGCCTGCAACTTATAACAGCTCTTCGGAATCAAGATTGGAAGATTTAAGTCTTTCATGTTCTTCATTGGAGGAAGAGAAAGGACAGAGGAACTTCACCATTTCTTCCACACCATCTATTCAAGGTCTACAAGAAGACTCCATTCTTGGAGTTGAAACTCAGGGAAATGGGCATACTCAAAGGATCAGACCTTGCCCAATCAGGTATTTGGCTTCATTGGAGCCAAAGGAGAAGTCACAACCATTCATGCTTGCTTCCGAGCATGAGGATGAGCTACAAAGTACCAAGGATCAGCTGTCATACCTCTTCAATCCAAATGCAGAGCAACTAAAAGAGGTATTGAATTTGCCTTCAGCTGATACCTTGATGATTTGGGTGGAATACCAGCTTCTTGTTGATTTTCCACTCATCCTAACAGCCATGATCAGCTCCAAATCAATTGCATGGCTGCCACTTTTGAGAAAGGGAAGCTATTTCTCACAACCAATTGCAGGGTTTGTTTATCTTGCTTTTGCTTCCAGTTAGAGTAGAGTAGGTAGGTTTGCTTTCAGTAGAAGAAGTGCTTGTGCACACTCTGCATGTTTCATTTTGGAGCATGTATGATTTTCAGTTCTGTACATAGTTTTGGTGTTGCTGGTTCAGCTCTTGCACAGTTCGTTTCAATGGCATTTTGGTAAGAACAACTCCATGTCTGTTGGGTTTCAAGTGGCTCAGAGGGAAGTTTTCAAAGTTCAGATCAGTTGCAGGTTACAACTCATGACTCCATGCCCAATGGATGCTTCAGGCAACTGGTAACTTCATCTAGTAGGCAGATGACCCCACTGACTCGCCAAACTGTTGTCAAAATTTCACCCCCCCAAGGTAAATTTCAATAACATGCATCAGAGTTTTGTAGTTCCAACCATGTAGATTGATCCAGGAAAAATCATAAAAAATGACTAAGTCCTAGTCCTAGGGGCAGTCGGGACATTTGGGACATCTAGGCGCGGATCGACCGAAAAGCCTCCAGGCGGCCCGTGAAGCAAAGGGACATCTGGGACAGAAGTACACGGCGGGTGCGAGAAGCCGATCCGGACGAAAGAGGAAGAAAAATTGGCTAACTGCTGAGCTAAACAGTTCGGGACATTTGGGTCTTGAGTACGCGAACTGACCGGTTCGGCTGAAAATAAGAACTTCTGCACTAAATAGTTTGGGACATCCGGGACAAAATGACGCGAATCGGCCGGATCGGGCGAACCGGAAGAATTTGTCCCAAGCAGCAAAGGGACATCTGGGACAAATGGACGCGAAAGACGTGAACCGGCTGATTCGGCCGGAATGGGAAAGGTTCGTACTGGGACATCTGGGCCGAAGGGACGCGCGGGACGCGAATCGCCGAAGGAGCTGAAAGCCAATCAAACAACGCCACGTGTCATCGGCCAAATGAGGGACGAGGAAGCCCATTTAGGGCGGATCGGAAGTTTTTGGCCCAAGCAGTTTAGGACATCCGGGACATAAAGACGCGAAAGGCGCAAACGAGCCGAAAGGGCCGAGAACCAACCAGATCATGACACGTGTCACAGGGGAAAGATTCAAAAATTCAAAGGGCGAGTTTTGAAGGGTCAGCCCGAACCAATGGGATAATGCCACGTGTCCCAGCTAGGGCCCACAAGGAAATTTTGAAGGAAATCCTGCAGAAAGGTGGAGGAGAGAGAATTATTCAGTGAATCAGCGCTTGACACGTGTCATCCATGTGGCAGAGCGCGAGAAAGATTTCAAAATCCGTTTTGGTCTGTTCCGTGCCCTAAATCTTCAGATCATCATATCTTTCGATCCAAAACTCGGATTTGCACGTTTTCTATATCAACGGAAAGCTTGTGAAATTATCTACATGATTATGGGATTAATATCAAGTTTTGGTGTAGTCTAGAGGGAGAAAATCAAGAAACGGATCTGACACATGTTCATGGTCAGAAGTGACATTCCAGCGACCAGATTTAATGCAGAATGGGTCACATTCTCCTGTAGTCCGGTCAAAGTGACAGGGTATGGGTTTGTAAGGTCCGCCATGCCATTTTAATGCACCTGCAGTCAATGAGGAATAGGCTTACACGTATTCCCACGTTTCTGTCCCCTGGGCTCGACCCATGCAATGTAAAAAGCCAGATTTGGCTCATTTTATAACAAGTTGTTCATCTTTTCTGCTCTGCCCTCCCTTCTTTTCTTCTCTAGGGTTGAAAATGGAGTTTGAACCTCCTCCCTTGCTCTGTAATTGTGTTTTTTGCCTTTTACTATTGAAATGATGTTCTGTGCAAACTTCTGAAGCAACAAAAATGTGTTTTGTGATGCATCTGTCCATCCTTTCTCGTTTTCACTTGTTTTCTTCTTGCCTCTCTTCATTGCAGGTATTTGTGCATGTTTGAACGTTCATTACAGATCTGGAGCTATGTTCATGGAGTTTTGGGACATTTTCTATGTGAAATCTATCCTTGGGCCTGTGATGCATCTGTCCATCCTTCCCATTTCTCACCTCTCTTTGTCCCATGGCAGTTTTTATAGATGTTCAACATTCTTCTTCTCTGGTGTATCACCGTTTTAGTGTAGGCTTTTGTTCTTTTCCTTTGTCTCTCTCTCTGTCTCCTTGGCATTGTTAGATTAGGATTAGATTAGCTTGCCTGCACTGGAATAGCTTGTGGCAGGTAGTTTAGGAGCAGGAACCAGCCTTCTCTGGAGATTCCTCTCT
This sequence comes from Taxus chinensis, assembly GCA_019776745.2. Lineage (NCBI taxonomy): Eukaryota > Viridiplantae > Streptophyta > Pinopsida > Cupressales > Taxaceae > Taxus > Taxus chinensis. The sequence continues at coordinate 145,010,539 of CM034154.1, read as the reverse complement.
TAGTTTCACAAGTCCCACGCTTGGAGAGAGGTTTCCATGTTGTGCAATCACACTAGATTCCTAAGTGATCAACCTAGAAGCCTGATCTGCATCCAGGGGTGCTGTGATTCTGCATCAACAGGACCCAGAGCTCAGTTAGCGGGATCTCGCCAGCAGAGACCGCAAAAGACAACATTCAGATCATAAGGATACACAACACAAACTTCCAAAGCACCAACTCGAGCTGTCACTCATGGGAGAGGATTAGGTGGTTATTTTGGTTGTGGTGTTACCAGACATTTTTGGAGAGACTACCCTCATAACCCTAACAAGGGTAAGACACAGATCTTAGAGCCAACTGTTGGTGACATGGTACACAGTCACAAGATTTATGCAATGGTCAAGAACTACCAAGTAGAGCATCAGAGTAAAATTATTGAGACTACATGTACCATTGGTGGTATTCCTACCTCCATTCTGTTTGATTCTGGTTCTTCTAATTCTTTCATTACACCATCTTTAGTAGAGCGATGTAGGATGGTCGTAGTTAGGTAGGGTCATAGCTGGGATGTAGAGATGGCTTTCGGAGCCAAAATATCTGTAGATTCTGTAATTAAGGAGTGTGTAGTGGATTTGGGACCTTTCACCACTACCTCGGATCTTTGTATCCTTCCATTGGGTTCTTATGGAGTTATCTTGGGCATGGATTGGTTATCTGCACATTGGGCCAGGATGGATTATTACCATAAGACTATAACTTGTGTAGATGATCTAGGAGTGGAGTCAGTGATTTTAGGGGTCACGAGACTCATTTCCATTTGCACCATCTCTGCTATACAACTTAAGCGGTGTGTGCGAAGAGGTTGTCAGACGTATGTAGTTACAGTTAGTGATCGATCAGAGGATGGGTCTAGTGGACCATTGCTAGATGATTATCCCATTTTGAGAGAGTTTGCGGATTTTTTTCTAGGGGAGCTACCGGGGTTACCACCCCCACGTGACATAGATTTTCATATAGATCTGGTTCCTAGAGTAGATTCTATCTCACGAGCACCTTATCGGATGACCACCCTGAAGCTCTGCGAGCTCAAGTTATAGTTAGAGGGCCTTCTGGAGAAAGGCCTTATCCATCCTAGTGTAGCCCCTTGGGGTGCACCAGTGATTTTTGTTAAGAAGGATGGGTCCTTGCAGTTGTGTATTGATTACCGCCAGCTAAACAAGGTAATGATCAAGAACTGTTATCCCCTTCCGCACATAGATGACTTATTTGATCAGATGAAGGGAGCAAAAATTTTCTCTAACATTGATCTTAAGTCGGGATATCATCAGCTGAGGATTATGGAGGTGGATATTCATAAGACCACCTTTCGTACGAGATATAGGCATTATGAGTTCACAGTGGTGCCTTTTGGTTTAACTAATTCCCCCGCAGTGTTTATGAGTTTGATGAATGGGGTATTTAGGAATTTCTTAGATCGCTTCATGCTCATCTTCCTTGATGACATTTTTATTTACTCACGTACGCGTGAGGAGCATGAGGGGCACCTTCGCCAGGTTCTTCAGTGTCTTCATGAGCAATAGCTTTATGGGAACTTGGAGAAGTGTGCATTATTTCAGACAGAGGTACATTATCAAGGCCATATCATTTCTTGGGAAGGTATTGCAGTCGATCCTTCCAAGATTAGAGCTATTATGGATTGGCCAGCACCCACTAGTGCGACAGAGGTACACAGATTCATGTGATTAGTAGGTTATTATAGGAGATTTGTTTAGGACTTCTCTCGGGTTTCGCATCCCATCACTTCCCTTCAGCGGAAAGGGAAGAAGTTTTATTGGTCTGATAGATGTGAGTAGGCCTTCAGGAAACTGAAGGAGTGCCTCATGATAGCACTTATTCTTGTAGAGTCAGATCTATAGGGTGAGTTCTTCATGTGCACGGATGCTTCTTTGGTAGGAGTTGGAGGTGTGTTGATGTAGGAGGGAAGAGTAGTGGCCTTTGAGTCTCACAAAATCAAATATTATGAGCTCAATTATCTGACTCATGATCTTGATCTTTCGGTAGTTGTGCACGCTTTGGTTTGATGGAGACAATTTCTTCTTGGTCGGAGATTCACACTCAGGATAGATCACTTGAGTCTTTGCCACCTCTTCACGCAACTCAATCTCAACACTCATCAGCGAAGTTGGATGGAGTTGTTTTTTGAGTATGACATGGAGATAGAATATGTGAAGGGGAAGGATAATTTGGTTGTAGACGCTCTAAGGAAATAAAGACACGTGGCTATGGCCATTTCAATGGGCACATACTTGTGGAACAGGATTCTTCAACAACCTCCTCTTGACAATTTCTACATTACAGTGAGAGTAGAGATCGAGTCTCAGATACCCATTAAGGGTAAGTTTTATGGATTTTAATTAGAGATAGATGTCCTTCTTAGGCACAGAGGGTGGATTTATGTTCCTAGATACAGAGGCTTGAGATAGGATATTTTGACAGAGGCACATCATGCACACTATTTAGCCCATCCTGGGGTGAAGAATATGCATGCCACTTTGAGACATTTGTATCATTGGAAAGGACTTCGTAGATACGTGGCTCACTTTGTGTCACACTGTTTAGAGTGCTAGAAAGTGAAGGCTGAGCATCAGCATCTAGTCGTCCTTCTCTTTCCTCATGTTATACCAGAGTGGAAGTGGGACACCATTTCCATGGACTTCATTGTTGGGCTACCGATGTCGAGATACCACCATGATGCCATCATGGTTACAGTGGATAAATTGACAAAAGTGGCTCATTTTTTTCTGTTAAAGACCACTTACACAGCTAGTGCAGTTGCATGAGTTTATATGGATGATATTTTCAGGTTACATGGGATTTCGTGGAAGATTATTTGTGACCATGATCCTTTGTATACTTCCCATTTTTTGACTACCATGCAGTATGCCCTTGGGACGAGGATAAATTTCAGAAAAGCATATCACCCCGAAATAGATGGATAGACTATGCTGGTGAATCATATTTTAGAGGACATGCTTTAGATGTATGTGATGGATCATCAATCGAGATGGGAGGAGTACCTGTACTTGGTGGAGCTTTCCTACGATAATAGTTTTCAGATTTCTATAGTCATGGTTCCTTTTCAGGCTTTGTATGGTAGAGAGTGGAGGACACCTCTTAGCTGGGACAAGTTAGAGAAAAAAGTTTCTCTTGGACCAGATTTATCATAGGACATGGAGTAGTAGGTGGTTATGATCAGGCAGACACTACAGGAGGCACCGGATAGGCAAAAGAAGTATGCAGATCAGCATAGGACTGACCATATTTTTGATGTGGGCATGAAGGTGTTCCTTCGTGTCATGCCACATAAGAGCCCTATCCGTTATGGAAAAGGTTCTAAGTTAGCTCCTAGAATCATTGGTCCTTTTGAGATCTTGGAACATATCGGCCCTTTGGCTTACCGTCTAGCATTGCCACCTATCTTGTCTCATGTACATGATGTGTTTCATGTTTCAGTGCTTAGGATATACATTGTAGATCCTTCTCATGTGTTGGATTGGATCTCTTTACAGGTGTAAGATAAGGGGCAGGTGATGGTGGAACCTGTTCGCATTATAGATCGCAGGACCCTGGGCCTTCGAGGCAAAGAGATTGATCAGCTGCGAGTGCAGTGGGACAAATATTATGAGACTACGGCTACCTGGGAGGATGTTACATTTCTTCGATTTAAGTTTCCACATTTGTTCCAGTGACTTCCAGGAGGAAGTCGAGTCTAAGGGGAGGGGGATGTAGTGCCCACTTCCCTTCGACACTTTTATTATTGATTATGATATTGTTTACTATATTATGGACATTATTATAGTTTTGATTTAGTGTGATGTTAAATGTTAGATCATGGGTTATGGTTGACTTCGATTCATAAATGACGCATGATGATTATTGGAGACTTTTTATACATGGATGCTTATATAATGTTTGACATGGTTATATTTATGGATGATGTTCGAACAAGTGACATTTGGATATATTGAATAGACCTAGAAAATGGAATTTATTTGATGATCATATATTTGTTGATAAAATTGCAAATGATATTGTTGGATTGCCTTGATGTTGTTGTGATTCATATATATATATATATATATATGATGTTAGAATTATATTTATATTTATATTGGATGTTCTGATGTGGACATGAGGCCAAAGGAGGTATTTGTGTTTTTTAGGTTAAAATATCACAACAAACATCAGGGGATTGGATACCAACCACATTGGAATTCTAGATGAATTCAACAAGGTCACCATGGAAACCTGTATTGTTTGTGTGTGTTTGTATTTTTTTAGGGATTCCCATGGAGGGATCATCTTTAAATGTGACCAAGGGGTTGTGTGTATTTATTTATGTGGTTCCTTTTTATTGATATTTTTATGTGTTTATTTAGTGGTGCATTTATCCCTTTCGTTTTTTATTAATTATGATAAATAATGTGAGTAATCATATTCTTAAAATAAATTTAATCAAATTATGTCATACGAAAGTAATTATTAGAGTGGTTGGCTCTTGAATTAAGTTTTGTAAGGGATGTGTAAGTAATGTGTAAGTGATGTGAATGAAATGTGTAAGTTAATTTTGGAGTATGAAACACTCCACCTTCTTTTGAAATTTGAATTTGTCCTTGGAGGTTGGTTTTGGAGGCTTGTGGGACAACTTAAAATTTTCACATGTACCTCTTAAATTTGCATACCAACCTTACCTATGGTTGGAGAGTTAAAATTATACTTCATTATGCATTTATGTAAGTCAATTTGTAAGTTGCAATTGCACTTTCTTAGATATTTTTAATTTCAGTCCTTATGGGGTGTGGGCTTGTTTTAGAGTGTGTAAGTAAATCTTTCATTCTTATTTATTATGCCTTGGAGATTGTTCACTTGAATTTGGTGTTGGAGTTGAGGATGTTTCAAGTGGCATCCTACATGGATCCACCTCATCCTTTTTCTCTTCCCTCTTCTATATATTTGAATTTCCTTGGCTTGTTTTTGGTTGCTTCACTTTTGGATGCTTCATTCTGGGCGACTTCTTTTGTTGTTTGAGCTCTTGCTTTTGGAAGGTATTGGAGATTGTTGAATACTTGTGCTTGGTTGATATTTGGATTGCTTTCACTGGAAAAATCCTGTTGTTTGGAACTTGGAACAACTCCACCACGGAGAGGTAAGAGCTTGGTTCTTGGAAATGTTTTTCTTTCCTTTTTATGAATATGTGAATAGTTGTATGTTTGTTATTGCTTGTTGGTTGATTGGGTATACTACCTAAGGAAGGTGTAGGAGAAGACTGTGGGGCATTTTTTTGTGTGAACCATATGTGTTTTGGGGAGGTATAAGTGTGGAGTGAGTTGTGATTTGGGTTCCACCTTGCAAAGAAATAGCTTGCATTTCTTTAGTCATTATGGGGTTCCATAAGAGGTAGGGGAGGCATAAGGAAATGTGAGGAAAAAGGGGTACTTGGGGGAGGCATAAGGACATGTAAGGGTTTTGAAATGTTATATTTTGGTGGTTTGTTCTCAGGTGGTGATACCCAATTTCCCTTTGGGAGGCATAAACAACATCCCCCATAGTTTCTTACTCCTTTGGCTTGCATGATGAAGCTTGAGTTTTGGTTGTTTTTTTTATCCATAGTTGCAAAGTATAGTTTTGTTCTGGACTGTGTTTTTAATGTGAAAATTTGCATGTGTGTTATGGAAGCGTATTGTTGCCATGAGTTGAAACACATTTCTTATTGCATTGTGGTTGGGGCTCAAGGGCCAATGAAGACGGCAGCTTCTCCTTTTCATTGGATGTCTTGGTTGGGTGAAGAGTGTTTCCTTTCCCCTGCTTTTGTTGTGTTCAAGTTGGAAAATGGAGGATCTTCATGATGTTGTTATGGAACTGAGAAGAAAACATATTTTTGACAGTCCGTTGTGAAACTTTTTTTGTAAGCCTTACTCCCACTTCAAGTGGATGACTTGTAACATGATTTGTATTGGACAGTTACTTTGTTTGGAAATGAAATCCTCTTCGAATGTGAAAGAGAAATACTTTGTATTCTGTCCTGTAAAGAGAAAGATCTATATCTTTGTAAGTTGTATTTGATCAATGTAAAAGAGAATTTGTAAAAGAAATCTTTTCAAATTCAATGGAAGTTGTTACCTTGTTCAAAGAATATTGTTTTCCATTTGAAATCTGATTATTAAAATGCATGTTGAGAAATCTCTATTTAAAAGAAAGAAATACGAATGAAGAAGATACATTGCTTTGTTTTGATGAAATGCATGATTTGGAAAAATAGCAACTGCATTCTTGTTTTTACATTTTGGATTGAAGAAAGATGGAATACAAATCATACTAGCATGGAATGAATTCAATGTTTTTATAGTATGGCAAAAGAGATAGATTAATCTCTGTTTTTGAAATGTATAAACTTCATTTTTTATTTCACTGTAAAATTTACAAACGTTCTATCATAAATAATAGAACGACGCTGCAGACTATAGAAAACAAATGAAATATAAATTTGAATTTAATATGACAAAAACATTTCCAAGTAAACTAAAAACAATTAAGAAATTTTTATAGAACCTTTCAAATCGGGCAAAGGCAAAATTGCAGACATTTTGCTGTATTAAATTTGTGGAATTGAATTGCAAAGCAATAAAAAATTTTAACCTTGCAATCTATCCCAAAATATTCCAAGTGACATCCTCCATTCCTATTCGTCATGTTGAGAAAGAATTAATGGAAAATTTGAACAAATTTTATAAGTTAAAAAGACTAGTTCACTTTTTAAGCAACACCAAAACGTTTTTTAAAAATTGACTCTTCAAAATTTATCAAAATCAAATTCTTAAGGTTTCTGTGCAAGGCAGACATCGATACCTTTCCAAAAAGTCTTCATTTTCTAAAATACGAGATCCCAATAAAAATTTATGGCCTTCTAAAGTTTTTACTTCATTTAACTTCAAAAAAAAATCTAACTGTCAAAATTAAATGAATAAATTATTCATGGGTGGACCCGCGGGCTAAATATTTGCCTTTGTGCTTTTTGCCCAAAAAATATCTAAAGGCATGAAATTCCCCACCGCTCCGCTGGTTTAAAAATCCTCATGTTTGTCTAAAATTGATCTAAGTTCAAAAAATATATATGGGAAAAAATTTCAAGTTTTCTCCGCAGCCCCACCATCCCGCAGTTAATGGGGTTCTTCCATGTGGCATGTCGAGGCGTCGGTGGAGTAGCGGATTGCCTTAAACCTTAGTGCTTCAAAATTTGTTTTGGAAAACTTTCTTAAGTTTCTCCACAGCCCCACACCACTGCCCTTTGTTTTAAAAAGTTCTTCTGTGGGCGCGCGCCCCTGTGCTTTCAAACTTAACTTTCTAAACTTTTGGCATAATTTCTTAGTTTTCTTTGCCTGCCCGCCATCCTGCAGCCAATGGTGGGCTAACACGTGGGTTCACAAGTCGACGGCGGAGGAGCAATTGATTTCTCAACCTTAATTTTTATTGAAAAAAATCGGTAAAAGTTATAAAGTTTCTTTTCCGCCCGCAACCAATGGTTGGCTGACAAATAACATCTTTAGGAGTCGGCGGAGGTGCAGAGAGTTTTAAACTTTTAATCTTTTTTTTCTTTAAATCTTAATTTTCTAAGTCGCTCCGACGGCCTACTGACTTGCACCCAATGAGAGCCTGACACGTGGCGTCGTTTGGCGTAGTCGGAGGCGCAGGTTAATTTTACCATTTGCGCTTTTTAACACAAAAGTCTTAAATTCTTAATTTTCCCCGCAAGTCCATTTTCCCCACTTGAATTTGGGCTTGACACGTGGTGTCCTTTGGTTTCGGCGAAGGCGCAGATCCCGTTTATCCCTTAGCGCCTTTTCCATACAAAGCTAGGAAATCAAGTTTCCTCCAGTGACACGCCTTCCCATGTTTGGCTAGAAATGCACCATGTGTCCCCTTATGGGATCGCGGGCACGTGTAGGTCAATTGTGCCTTTGTCCCTAAAAGGGAAAAGCGGTAAATTCCTTCCCCGCTCCGCCGACCCACGTCTGGGAAAAGTTTGCTTCCCCGCTCCATCAATCTGCCTTTCTTCTCCAAGAGAAATTTTTCCCCACGGCCCACAGGACCTCCTTTGGGAAAAATTTCCTCCCCAGGGCCGCAAGCCCGCTCTTGGGAAAAATTTCACCCCAAGGCCCACCGGATCATAACTTGAGAAATATGAGGAGTTAGGAGGACTTTTTTATATCACTGGAAAGGTGGGGAAATTTCCTATCTAATGGGAATGTTTTCAAGAAGTTTTTAGTGCGTTAATTATGAGAAAAATTAATTTGAATCTTTTAAGTGAGTTCGGGGAGTGGGTAAGTGGGAATTTACCCTGTTAATTTAATATGTATTCTCCCCCTTATAATTAGATCTTGTTAATTGTGTAAATCTTGAGAAATTAAATACCTTGGGTATTTAATTGTTTTTCCCCTTCTTACTCTCTGAGTTTAATTAAGAAATGTCTAGCTTGAGTTAATCTAAGTTCAATTATTATATTATCACCTAAGGGAAATTTAATTGTGCTTGAGTTAAATTTACTCTCTTAGTGTTTTGTAATGTTATTTGATATTTTTTGTTAAGGACTGTGAAATTTTGTTGTGGATACTTTCAAAAAAAAAAATCCATAATTTTTTCTAACTAAACCAAGGTTATTCTTGGGTCTCAAGTGGTAGATTTTAGCAGGCGTTGCAACTGCACCAAGGTAGGTCTTCACCTATAAAGTTTTCATTAAGGAAACATTCACATCATGTTGTTTGGGATTCTCTTTTTATATTAAAAAAAATTATGCTCCCAAATGATCAAATGTTAGACCTAAAATGCTTCAAAAGTCTCTTTGCTAGCTAACTAAATGATAAACGAATCGTATGGCATTCGCTATGTTATTACAAGGACCTATCAAATGATGGCTTGGTAAAATGGTATGACTGCCATCCTCTTTCTCCCTTTCACATTTTAAAAACATGATCACTTATTTTATAGTATTTTGGTATTCTATTGATCAGTCATATGGACAAATTTTTCTCCTATTTCTCCAAAAATTATTGATTTACGTTTTTAAAAATATTAAAATTTATGCATTCTATTGTGTTACTTGCTTTTCTAACAATCTAATATATAATTTATTAAAAGTACAAAATTTTATTTTGTAAATGTGTAGAAGATAGAGCATACTTCTTTCATTATATCATACTATTAAAATGAACATACTCAGAATTATAAATTCCTAAAACATGATTTTTGAGATTTTATTATAAATCTAAATCAATATAATTTTATAAACAATTAATATATATATATATATATATATATATATATATATATATATATATATATATATATATATATCACTTAGATTTATACAATATTATTTTAATAAAAAGATTCATTTTAAAGAGATTATTTTTTCCTCCCTTTTAATTTAAGTGTATAATATATTTACACAAAAGCATATTTAACTTGAGAGAAGACTACAAGTAACAGCTAAAACATCAACACTCATAAATTGAATTTTTGCATGTTCAGTTAATTTAGTTTATTAATATTTTATTTTTTTTAAATAGTGTTGAATCGTATACAATAATTTTATTCTAATTAAACAAATTTTTAAAATAAAATTGTATAATTTTTATTCTTAGCAAGGAATATATAGTTTCCACATTCAGCAAGTATAAATACACTTATTTCAAAGAGATCTGCACATTACAATAGATTACTGCTATCTGTACATTAAAATAGACAACTGCATCTGGAAGCGTTGAATTTTTATTTTAAATAAATATTGTAGACATCCCAACTACACTTCGCATACAATCGAATAACATTGCTCCAATAACCATCACACGGTAAGCAGTTTTTACAAAAACATTTCCAGAAAATTTAGTCTCACAAATATCGCCAGGTGATTATCAACGTTTCCAGAAATATTACAATAAAAACATTTGACTAAATATTTTAGGCGATCCATTTATAACACATGAACTGTCCTCTATATATTAAACCAGAATACATTTTCCATCCAACCAACCAAACCAGGCCTGTAAAATATTTTTATGCGTAGTTTAAGAAACAAAATCAAACCTTCACAGAAAATTTTCCATGAACAATTTCTTACCATATACATTCACATGATAAAGTGAGAAATGTAACAGTAACTTACATTTCAGTACACAGAAAATCCTCAACAGAAAATTTAGATTTCACTGAACTTTCTTCTAATTGCACTAAGACATTGAACAAAAAACCTGTTAATTAATTCTTTGTGGCAAAATGTCCGAACAGAGAATATACCCTAATGTGCTGCCTCAAACAGGGTTGATAAAATAACAACAAAGTAATGGAAAATTTTAGGCTATCCGTTTATAACATATGAGCTATCCTGGATATAATATACAGAGAATACATTTTCCAACAAACCTGGCTGTAAAATCTCTTTCATGGCATAATTTCAAAGAAACATTCCACAAGCATGTGCTAGATTAAACATACACACACTAAACACAGAAATATACAGGGAACAATAACATTTTATTCAATATTTACTGTGATTTCCATCTCATTGTTTGAGCGGTCCAAGCTTATACAAAGTGAAATATGGATCTAGACATCAACCGAAACATTGATTAAGCGCAAACTATGCACAAATTCTCCATATTTTCATAGTATTTGAACATGAACTCTGTGTAAAGAGAGATATAAAATAAACAGTAGCCGCCTGAGCTTATACTAACTGAAATATGGATCTGCACATCAAATGTCAATGCAACTTTTACAGAAATTATACCTATTTTTGCAGCATATCTGTGTAAAGTAATTCCATAAGGTTTATTCAAGGCACAACAGATCAGGTCTTAGAATGGCATAATCATCTTCAAGAATCATAGAAAATTTGCGTATCCCTCGCTACTTAAGTAGAAATCCTGGTATCAAGAACAAGAAACACCTCATCTTTGACGAACTCTGTCTCAATCTTGATGCCCTGTTCCTGATCTCGATTCCTCATGGATTGGCAGCATAAGCAGGGCTGAACAAGAAAGAAAATTCACATGTCAATTATTTGTAATGCCCCAAATTAAATAGCGCTACAAAATGTAGTACACATGAATTTGGAAAATTTACCCTGAAAAATCCCAGACTGCGGATCCCGAACCACAAGACAATTCGTTTTCAATATGGACGGTCATCCATTTACGAGTAGGTTTCTATACCTCTAAAAACTACTTGTATGAGTCCAGGTTTTTAAACCTTTGAAAAATCAAGAATACATAGTCATGGTTGAAATCACTTACCCTATCAACTTCAAATCTCCAGATGGGCGAGAGTAAGTGATCGTCTCGCAAACCTGCATCTGCACCAATGACTCGGATCTGGAAGTAATACTCATCATATTGAAGGACAAGGGACATGCTGAATTCCACATGTGATAAATGATGAGTTTAGCGCCCACCGAGATAATATCACAGATGTGTGGATTGTGATGTGTGGCCAAAAGACCTCTTACGGCAAGCCATTGTTGCAGCTCAGGATCATATGCTCGGATGTTCACTGTACTGTTTGTAGAATTCTTACAGTACCCAAATAGTAAGCCATCAATCTCCACAGCTGTAGCTCCCATCACCCAGTTATCCATTAAGGAGTTGGGAATTCTTGTCCATGAGCAAGATGCTGTATTGAATCGAACCCCGTGATTGTCATTCCTTAGCAGTATATGGTCCCCAAACACCGTGGCTTGCAACTGTTCAGAAGAACATATACCTCCGGCAATGTCCTTGCCTGGATTATTTATTGGAATCCACCTTTTCCGTGCTGCTCGAGACGGATTGTATACTTCACCCCAGGGCCAATTCTTTTGAACATGCCGTCCACATCCTCCGAAAACATAGAGTTTTCCCTTCGCTACAATAGAAACAGCATTCTCCCTGGCAGTCAATGTAGGCGTCATTGGAACCCAGTCGAGCTTTACCTGATCATACGTCCACACAAGTCTTGACGGTAATCCCTCTCGAGTCCTGCCGCCCAGTAGACACAGATGTCCGTTGAATATAACAGGTGCAGATCTGATATTTTGTTCCAGGAAACGAGGGAGTTTCAAAGACAAGGTCGCCTGCAAATTGTAAGCACGGAAATTCTCCTCGGCTGTGTTGCAATCAACGAACTTTATGTACACCCAAGACTTCTTGTGTGTTGTGTCTACAGAGGCCTCAGAGAAATCTGTTCTGTAATTGGCAGGAACATCCAGTGGAAGCTCTCTATCAACGCCATTCTTTGATGAACTTGATATTTGCAGGTCAGTCATGGCTGAAACAGATGAATTACTACTTTTGAGATGAATAAGCCAAAGAAAGAATAACACAAAAGGGACAATGAGTAAATTATAATCTTTCCCAAACCTATGATGATGCATACATATAAAATCTCTTGGAACTTAGTCTTTAAGATTTGTTTCGAAATTTTATCATCGATGACAAGCAACGGACATGTCATTGTCTTCCTTCCTATTTCAAATTTATGCAAAAGGCGGCAAAGCTTAAATGATATTAAAATATTCAAATACTAACGTATTATTGTTACGATTATAACAGAATCTCAAGGACAACCAACCAACATGTCAGCCCTGCAAATATCTATTTACTTCTTCCTTCCTTCATTTTTACATCTCTCTCCGTTCCATTTTTCCCTACTGTTTCTTGTTTGAGAGTCCTGAAGAAGAGGTGTGGCTCATTTAGAGGAAAGAAAGATATTATCTTGGAATTATGGGTTGCTTCCCTTCTCACCCTGCACCACTACCACAAGCACCGTCGCGAAATCTGATTGAGACACCAGGTAATTTCAGCTCAGATCCTCAGACTTTCCGATCTTGGGTTTATTTCAAGATTATCGAGCACAATGCCAATCAAATCTTTTATGCGTACAATCTGCACGTCGAGAAGTCTCTGCGATTTCCTGATTTCCCAGAAGGGCTTGTGAACTCTGCCACGGCAGTTTTGAACGGGAGAATTTATGTGATTGGTGGCACTGATTTTGATGGAAAGACTTCCCAGAATGTATACATGTGTGATCCAATGGCCGCCTTCGCGTGGTCTCAATTGCCTTCCACAAAGACACCCAGGCAGAGTGCTGTGGCTGTTGCAGCGAATGGAATGATTTATGTCTTTGGAGGATGCCGCCATCGCCATGAGGTGAATGTGCCATGGGCGGAAGTATACAATCCTTCCACTTCCTTTCCTCGATGGACTGCAATTCAAAATCCGCCACAAGATAATTGGTAAAATAAAATTAGGGTCAAATTGTAAACCTTTTTCAACACCAAAATTGACCATTCTAAGGGTCAAACATTACATTTTATTTTATTTTTTACTATTTTTTAAATTCAATATTTTTGTATGTGAGTGTGAATTGGAGTTGTAAGTCATTCTCTATCTCTATTTATACATGTACAATATAAGGGATAATTTTTAGGCCTATTTAAGAGTGTATGCAAAAAATGATAAGAAATATGAGTTGCTAAAAAAAGTGATTTTTGTTAACTAGATAGGATAGATTTTTTCCTTTAATAGTTTTTCTTTAATTGACATATATAGTTGTGCATGAAAACTTAACATTTTCTTTTTGGTGTTATTCTAAAAATATTATGTATTTCTAATGGGATAACGAATAATAGAATTTCCTCTTTTCTTCTCAATACTCTTTTGTATGCAATTTATTGTTTATGTTTGAATTTTTGCATTAGTGAATTCATCAAGGGGTTAGAAAAAGGGGTTTGGTGAATAGTTCCATCACCAAATTAACCCCTTAACATGTCCCAACTCCTTAAAATTATTACCACGCATACCGCATTGGGGTAAATTGGCATATGTGGACTTTTCAAAAATATCTCAAGATGCCAAATCTAATGACATATGATTTGACCTTCATTTTGAGAAACATTACAAAATATCCATTATTCAACTACTTGTTCCTATGTCCTATTTGAATTCTAAAACATAAAAAAAAAAACCATAAGGCATAACATTTTGAAAAATTTAACCATAATTTCTCAAATACTTTTCAAGAAAAATACATGGTGTCCCTTTAAATATTTTTTTGAAATGAAAATTAAAAAAACCCTAAATTTTTAATTTTGGCTCAAACAAAAAATTACTCAAGTATCCATTGGAAAATCAAGATTCATTTGCATGATGCCTTGTACTGACTTATACATTGTGACACATATTTTATACCATATATGTTATGTGTTTTACTCACTGATGACATTGTTTGATTACGTTTATTGACACTATATACTTTATAAAAATTAAATGATTATGTTTATTGAAGAATTGTGTTAGAGGCTCCAAAGAATAAGCAACCATTTGTTGTATCTAATGTATTTATTTCTACTAGCTCATTAATGTAAGGGCCAAAAAGTGTCAAAGAGAGTGAGGATCCTTGTTTAATATATATGACATCCTTTATATCACCATTTCTCATTTGTACCTTATCAACAATGGTCTCATAAGGTATCATCACAAGTGAAACTATCAAGGGTGGAAGATCCCAAGCCTTAAGCCTTTTAACTAACAAGCTATGAGGAACTGTATTAAATACCTTGTAGAAGTCTACAAAACAACAATATAATTCACAATTATCTCTTTAGCTTCCTCAATGATAGCGGCCAAAGTGAAGATACAATCACTAGTATAGTGGTCCCTTCTAAAACCTGCTTGCCCTTTGGCTCTCAACCTATTAGTCTATGTCCATGTGGTGATATTAATGTCCAAACTTGTGGCAAAGATCTTGGCCAAGGTGTGTCCAACAATGATATTATGGTAATTAGTATCATTCATGTCTTTACTCTTGTAGATGGGATGTATGATATAGGAGGTCCAAGAAGGTGGAAAGCCACAAATTGCCACGTAGTTAAACATGTATACACTATGTTTAAAAAATTGAGTTTTGAGGTTCTCCATATCATGAGCTTTATTGGATTACAGCGTAGAGATGGCGTGAAAGATTAAGCGATTAGCATTGAAATGGCAATGAGAAAGTTTTAGATTGACTTGAGTGTTTGGTTGGTTTGGAGAATTATATAGGTTAGAAGCATACTCAAAAAAAGTAAGGAGATTTGATATTGCACATACTAATTTCTTAGGAAGGAATACTCAAAAAGGAAGAGAGATATTTTGGGCATTACATTTATCAATGAAATGAAATGATATGATATGAATTTCACAATGATGAGGCATAAGTGTAAAATGCTCTTCATCTTATTAACAAATGTTAGTAAGAAGTTTAGAGAATTCCTCTCCTAACTAACAAATGAGAGAAACAAGGCTTCTTCCCTTATTAACAAATGTCTCATTCCACTAACAAACGTAATGTTCATAACCTTCATAACATTTCTCTCCCACTAACAAACATAGCGTTCATAACCTTCTTCCCATTAACAAATATGAAATTCAAAATATCCCTCTTTTTTACCATTAATAACCATCTTAATAACTCAAACAACACCATTATTCTACAGAAGGTATATTTTAAATTTAATATATCATTAGAGAAGAAATTATAGTCTTCAGAGCACCATTATTCTACAGAAGGTATATTTTAAATTTAATATATCATTAGAGTAGAAATTACAGTCTTCATAGCACCATTATTCTACAGAAGGTATATTTTTAATTTAATAAAACATTACATCAGCAATTATAGTCTTCAGAGAAAGTATATTTTAAATTTAATATATCATTACACAATATATCATGATACAAGAATTTTAAAATTTAATATATCATGATACAAGATATTTTAAATGGGGTTTTTTAAAAAATGAGCTAGGGTTTTCACAGTTTTCACCAAAAACTTTCAATCCAGTGTTTAGTGAGATTGTAACAGGTGCAAGCATCTTCTTGTGGATATCATTTACAATATCCTCACATTCTACAGGAGTTGGAGTACTGGTTCTAATGTTGTTGTTGAGATTGGGTAAACTCGTGCTTCCTCCAATAGGTAAACTATTTGTGAAACCCATAGGTCCATTGTTGGCGAGGTTTTAGTTATCTTAGGGTGTGGTTGGCACCACTAAACTAGATGTTTCATGGATCCAAGAAATGAAAGAATTAAAAAAAAACTTCAATCCAATGTTTAGTGAGATTGTAAGAGGTGTAAGAACCTTCTTGTGGATAACATTTACAACCTTCTCAAATCCTATGGAAAATAGTTTAGTTATTTGCGCTAGTGTGCAAAAAACAAGATGTTCACCACAAGTTGCGGTGCCGATGGGAGGAGGATTGGGTGCTAGATTTTTGAAATAAGGAAGACAATTGATTTTTGGGTTGGTCTCCTAGCTATAGATTTTTGAATGTCCATACAAATACACAATGAGCATTCAGGTTTGGCAGCAAAAATGAGCATTACCGAGGACCTATACACAATTGCTAAAAATGAAAAATTGAAATTGATGGTATAGGGATCCAAAAAAAGGTCGACAAGGACCCAAAAACTAAGGGCGTCAAAAAGGGTAAAAAACAACTTGGTTACTAGAGAGCTATACCATTGTGATTGTGTCAATGAGACAAATCCAATTACTATTGTTTCCCAAAAAATCATAAAAGGGATTACTTAGAGTATCTTGTTCAAATCATGTCCACAAAATTCTTCTTGCTTATAAAGATATTAAATACTACATTTTCTTCTAGTGTTTGATAGAAGTAGAATCGTAACAAATCTAAATACTTCCCCAAAGTCAAACAAACACACAAAAATGCATAGTTAAGAAAACAATTAAAAAAAATAGATTGGCTAAAAAGATTAAGGAATAGAAAGATGCTCACCTTTCATGCCCTGCCTTCCTCATGAATTAGGCACCCAAATCATACTTTGATACCACGTCTTATGATATTTCTCAAATGTAAAGAAATTAAGTAAACTCAAAATAGTAATAGAAAATCCACATGAATGCAAAACTAAGATCAAATCCAACGAGAGTGATGCAGCAATGCCAAATGAATTGATATTGCTGCAACACAAATACTAGCCACTATGAGGGGGTAATGTCCAAAATGCAAAACAACAAGGCAATGAAACCGAGATTTTAGTTTATGATGAATCACCAAAAAAATTATTTTAAATCTTCAGAGCACCATTATTCTAAGAAGGTATATTTTAAATTTAATATATCATTACACCAGAAATTACAGTCTTAAAGCACCATTAGTCTAAGAAGGTATATTTTTAATTTAATTTAATTTTAAAAAAAAAAGGAGCTAGATCTTTCACAGTTTGAAATTTAATATATCATGACACCAAAAATTACAGTTTTCATAGCACCATTATTCACAACACTATGAGGGGGGTAATGTCCAAAATGTAAAACAATAAGGCAATGAAACAAAGATTTCAGTTTATGATGAATCACCAAAAACTTTATTTTAAATCTTCAAAGCACCATTATTCTAAATTTAATATATCATTGCACCAAAAATTTAAATTTAATATATCATTACACCACAAATTACAGTCTTAAAGCATCATTAGTCTAAGAAGGTATATTAAAATATATATAAAAACTACTCAGGTATATGATATGTCACTCTCTTCCTTCCGATTTCAAATTTATGCAAAAGGCGGCTTTGTGACTATGCATTAATCAACTAAAATTTTAAACCATAGGGTGTACTTTCTCCTGTACTTGTTCTTGATTGCGAACCATTTCTTTTTCTGCTGTTATATGTCGCATCAAGGACGATGCTTTTCTTAAGGGGAGGAGAATGTAATGCCCCGTTCGGCGTGTACCCTAGTTCTTGTCGTAATGACCCCTTTTTGTTGAGTGTCGAATGGATGTGTGAATTTCCGTTGTCTTAGATCTTGTCTCAGTGATGTTTTCGAACCTTCCCTCTCCTTCTTGCGTTCTCAAGTCGTTAATGACACCTTTGTGTGTGGACTGTGTAATGTCCTGTGTGTTAACCTATTTAGAGAAGAATATCACATCAATACGCCATTTCCATATTCAATTTCGTTATTGCCTTGTGACCTTAGTTGACATTTATTGGTTTGACAATCTTACCTTGAGTTCATTTGATCTTTGACATAGTGGCTTGGTTTCAAGTCTTTATTATGTCTTCATGATTTCAATAAAGTGGTTGCAGTTATGATATGCTATCATATCTTGTGGTATCTTGTTGATATCATGTTCACTTTATCCAAGGACTTCAATTTTTCCTAAGGTAAGACTTGACGTTTCTAAACAGTTTAACCTAGACCTCGACTTTGACATAAACCACAACCTAGGCATTATATTAATCAAGACCCATGTAGCACACCAAAAATACCAACACAAGGACAACATAGTGAAATACAGGATAACTTTTTTTTTTTGACTTGCTTTGACACAACACGACACAACATGTCGTCACAAGGTTACAACTAACACTAGGAACCACTTGTTACAGGGGAGACCACAAGGTCAGCATGGAAACGTTCACACCTATCAAGGACAATGTACTCTTCTTTTGACAAGACAACATGGAAGTCCAATCCACATGACACACTCACAGCTAGGGCATCCCATGAGGAATTTCTTGTTAAATTTTCTTGTTTACTAAAGAGTCTCTTAATTCTTAACTTACATTCTTATAAAATTTCATGTAATGATTCACACAATTCTTTTCACAAGGGAGAACTTCTTTCTTTTCAACAGTTGACTAAATAGCTTAAGGCCAAGCTTTCTAAACTGGGATCATCAATTTGATGTCCAAATATTTCTTATTCATTTGATTTTAGAAAATTTTCCATTTCTTACAAGGTTAATTAATCTTATTCAAGCCACTAACACATGTTCAACACCTCTGTTGCACAGGTGAAGGCATAAGTTCTGATTGAGGGAAGTACCACTTAGGGTTCATAACAATAACCTTCTTGTTTAAGGATCAAATTTTGACCTTGCTTAAGAAATATCACCATGAATTAAGGCATGGGTTAACAGAACAGGACAACATAATTTAGCTTCAGGGTCACATGGTTTACTATCCGTCTTTTATTGAGGTTAAGGGTTTATCAAGATTGGTTAAATGTTTCATCTATACTTTACTTAATTAAGTTTGACGAAGGAAAACATTCCAAATGATAGAGAGAGATTTAAGGTTTAATTAATCGATTTCCCTCCTACTTATTAAATCCTATCATCTTCTAAAATCTAACCATTGCTTTCACCATGAGGTCATTTAAGATTTCACCATAAAAGGATAATGTTTATTAGTTTAATTTTAATAAGTACTATCCAGCTCACTTCATAGTACTTACAAACTCATTGCTACTAAGCCTTAGGAGGATTTACAACTCAACATTTTAACTCAAGAGCAAAGTTTAACAGTACTCATTTGCGGAAACAAAACAAGGTTGTATCAATTCATTCCAACATGATGCACAAATCAAAGGGACATACCATCTCTATTGAACCATGATTAGGGAGCAAGAGAGTAATAACATGGGACATGCCCCGATACTATACTAAGGGTTAAAATTCACTAGAATATCCCATAACCAAGCGGTAATCAAATTTCATCTTTCACATGATAACCAAACAAGCCAAAGTTTCAACAGTTACAACAACAATACTCTACAATACATTTACTAGGCACTGACCCTTCTTCTAAAATGTCCAAAGGCCCTTTCAAAAATTTTATAACATAATACACATTCGTACAAAGGAACATCATAACCAAGATTGATGTAATAATCTACAAGTCTTTCCATCATCTAACCACGTAAGCCATCTGCAACAATTAATAAGCTGAGTCAGTTCGCGAGAACTGAGAAAAATAAGACTATACATAGCAACAATAAGCTACTAGTTAACAATACCATGAAAGGAAACATTCTATTTCAAGAAATGGATCAAAGTTCTAACCTCTAACAACCTTTTGAAACAAGATATAATTTTCAACATATCAACTAAGAAGAAATCCATAAGTTTTAGTTATGAAGAATACCTCGAAAACTACAAAAGTTTGACAGCCAAATACGTAAGACTATGAAATTTAAATGATTAGACAAAAGAGTTGAGAGTATTAGGATTTCAATTATGTGATCCCGTAGATTACGTGATTGAAATCTAAGGTGTAACCCATCAATCCACATTCTCAAGGAGAAGTCAAAAGATTAAAACCAGACCCGGTCTTAGCTGCCAAAAAGAATATAGTTTTGGAATCGTTCCGTAGGGCCATAGACCTAATAGGCTAGAAATGAACAACGACGGTAAAACAAAGTTCCATCATGTAATCAAAAAGGTTTAAAGGATGAAAATCTTATATTCAAACCCACAACCATTATATCTTAGGTAATAAGTGACTTCATAGCTAATAAGGATGAGTGGAAAGGACGGTAAGAATGCCTGGAATAGGCATCGCCTAACAACCTACCTACTGAACATAACCAGCGCCGGAATAGCGACAAGCCTCATTAATACCCAAATTGAGTAGGCAATCTAGTATTCTAAACACATCCTTGCAATTTTCGTAATACTTTAGATTTATAACCCTCCCGTTCTAGAGGAACATAGCCATGAATCTAGACTTGGTTGAAATATTCCAATGTCAACTCACTTTCTAATTCCATAAACGACGGATACAAAGAAAAAGGTCTCTCAACTCTCCTTAATTTACATCTCATCACTAAGTTATGGTAACCTATGCAGTGATTAAACACATAATATACCATTGAAGATAGATATCCTCCAATAATGAACTTCTATAACGTTGTAATTAAAATTATTACGTTCGATACCAAAAAAAAACTATTTCATAGCTTCTTTTCCCTTTTGACAACAAAATATATTCTCGACCTTCCATCACAATCATTCTAAATTTTCAATGAAAGGTCACTCATCAAGAAGGAAGTACAAAACAAGTTTGACTAAATTAAGGAACTTCATGTTACCTTAAGCAGTTGATGAAAACCTTAACTTTCACGAACCATTAAAGATATTACCTTACTCCATCAAGGCATTATGTCTATACATGATTAAATCGATCACACAAGGAATCATCAACATACCATATCTTAACACCATAAAGGTCATTAATTTTATCAAATTTTACTCATAGAAAGAGTAGAATGAAAATGGGGTTCTATCAATAATTTATGCCCTTCTATCAACCCAGGACATATTTTCGGCCGAAAACTTCCTTCTTAACAAGCATATATATTGAACTTATAATTTCCAAAAGCCCTAATAATTTGCACAATACACGAAGTGCATAATCACGCTTATCATAAAATAATAATAATAATTTAACTGTATGTTTTCCTCTAGGGCAACAACATAACAGGAAACCAATACTAGTCAACGCTGCAACATTCTAGGGGCGATTACATACCCAGGTTCACAAAAGAAACAACGACATTTTTGCAGAAGGAAGTAACTTTAAAATTATATATATATTCATAAGATCAATCGAAGCATACACTGAGAAACTTTGTTTGTGTTATATATAAAAGGGTTTGATCACATCAACAAGAACAACCAACAGAGGCAAATCCAGAAGTAACAAACTGTTAACCATGTACTGAACGCAAATCCACAAAATCACAGATTTAAACCAATTTCTAGAAAGAAAAAGTTTCATTTCAAGATGTTATTAGATACTAGCATATTATGTATATGGTTAGTCTATCTTTCCTGTTTTAATGCATCCAGCAGGGACTGCTATAGCCACACGCCCTTCGCTTTATCCTCTGCTTCACTGGTCTTTTCTTGCAATATACCACACCAGGATTCCCTTTTGAAGGCACGACTAGAAGGATACAATAGGTGGCTGTCCAAACACTAGATTGCTTCAATACAGCTGCTTTGTGGGGGGGGGTACAGGCAATGAACTGTCACACAGCCTAAAGCATCAGCCAGTACCGGATTTGCCTCTTGCAATGCCTTCGAATCTGTATCAGTAACCAAATACCCATCATAAGGGCAGGCCCTAGTAGTACTCAACACATAAGCTAGGCAAGGCTTGCAGTAAAGATGTGTGCATCGGGTTTGCAAAGCCTCATTAGGGTAAACAAGCTGCCTACAAATTGGACAGCAAACCAATTTATGAGAAGACAGAGGCCGTAGTCGGTGAAGCAGCTGAAGTGGAATAACTCAACGGAGGTAAAAAAAATTGTGTGAAGGCGACGAAACAGAAGAAATATCTCCATTTCCATAGACAACAGCAACCTTGCCAGCAATCATCACATCAGTGGCTCTCATCAGACCATCTAGCAGAGAGTGCCTGCATCCGTACAAGCTATCGAACTTGCTCTTGGTAACAGAATCATTTTCATTAATAGTAGGGAAGAGCAGCGATCCAATAGCTTGCATCTGGTACAGCCTGTGAACACCAGTAGTTGTTTCCTCAGATACAACAACCAATCTTTCCTTCCTCTTGTGATATATGTGGACAACATCAAACTCTTGGTGCAAACAGTACAGCTGTAGCTTGTAAGGTGTGATAATTCCAACAGCACCCTTTATGCCTGCCAACATAGTGACTCGTTGAAGAAGCTCATATAATTGCAAAGCAAAATGTGCTTCATGAATATTCTGATATGAAACAGATCCATGCCTATGGGATTCTCTCCCATGAGTTACATCGAACAGCAAGTAAGGTCTCAATAGATAATCTCTGTAATAAATTTCATCGGGTCTCCTGGTAACACTCACACTGTCACTTAATCGATTTTTATAAAAATATCTTGAAGGAGAATCCCAAATTTGAAGATGTAGTCGACACTGAACTGAATGCAACATAGTTGGACAGCCTGCCTGTTGGAAGCGCTCAAAAATGCCTCTACTACTTTGTAACATGCATGCTGCCTAGCTAATCACAGTTGCAAGACAGTGTTGTGGATCCCCGACAGGAACATGCCTCGCAACACCCAAGGGAAAATGAGGTAACATGCTTGTTACACTATCTTGCAGCTTCATCTATAACCACCATATCTAACCCATGGCTAGGCGCTGGAAAACTTCCGGTCAGTAATAGAAATAGTAGTGAATGCACTCTCAGCCTCATTGTAAAACTTGCCTCAAGGTTTGATCGAGCTTCTTCCATGTTAGATTTGCCACTTGGACAGAAGCGACTTCCCAAAATGAAAAGGCAAGACAACTCAACTAAAACTTTATCTCATCCTTCTACTACGGCTGCAAGATTCTACAACAACTGGTCTCGACTGTGGGACCGTCTAGCCAGAACATCAGGATCAACACCACGGTTCCTTGGGCTCACCCTGCAGCAGCTGTCACACATACTCTCTCTGGAGGCCGCTGGTTTTCTGAGATAAGTTTACCTCTCGACCCTGTAGCTGCTGCATACAACCAAATCTTCCTCACGACACTTTCCTAGGAGGATTTCAGTTCAATGCTCCACGGATACTGCCTGCACTGCATGATTTTCGAGACCCACACCCACCTGTATGCATTAAAGGAGGATCCTAGAAGAGATTATGGCGAAGAAAAATGTGACTCCACCCACTCCCGTCTCCCTCATGCAAGGACAGAAAAGAAAACGCGGCAGCCAGTACAGTCGGCCAAGGTGGCAGTGGAGGCAGGTGGAAGAGATGGAAATTGATGCCCAACGGGGCATTACAACCCATGGATTCAAGATCATTGTGAGATTTGACATGAAGCTATGTTTTGGAAAATAGCGACTTCAATGTTAAAAGGAGATTTTTAAAAAGGGTCACAAATCCGGCTAGAAACATAATTTAAATTGGAATGTTAATGTCTTTTGACCTTGTTTCCTTAGTTGGCTAGAGGTGGGTGGCTTTAATAGCCACCTGCCATTGCATTAAAGAACCTGCATCCTGTTTGGCGTGTTGAAATCTCTTTCTTGCTGGTGGCCACACTTCCTCCTTCATTTATTATTTGTGATTTGCAAATCTTCTTGGTTTCTTGTTTGACAACGTGTTTATCCTTCTGTGACCGCGTGAGTTTTCCTTTTGTAAGACTGCATGTGGGTGGTTGAAACGCCTTTTCTCCCTGGTTGGTGGCGGACAACATTAAGTTGGTATACAGTTGTGTGAGAGTTATTGAGTGCACTGTCTTGAAGATTCAAAATGTGGGTAGGGCTCTCTCCTCCAAACTACAATTGTCCTCGATGTGAATAGCTGAGGTGAATGTATCAATCCACTTCATTAAGTCTGTGGCAACTTCTGGTTGAAGGTCTTTATCTCCTTGGCATCAAATCTGAACCGAGCATGAAGGAGTCTTCAACTGTGACAGCTAAGAATGATTGTTGAAGGTAAAACGTTGGTGATTGTGTGATCTCAAATGGGTAAGAACACCCATGGAAGGTGTTGAATCCGTTCTAAGCAGTCCACAAGCTTCAAAAGGTGAAAAACGAGTCTCAAATACCTCCTCAACCTTGATCAGTGGTCTTTTACCAGTCTGTACACTGTAGATTGTAATCACAGGGAGCAAATAGATGATTTTCATGGCGTCTTTCCTTCCTGGTTTCTCCTTGCACGCGTGTTTTTTTTTAGATGGAGCTTCAAGCTAGTGAAGCAGACATGTTGCCTCCATTTTCTTTGAGTGCTGCGAGGTGTGTTCTTGTCTAGGATCCGCAGCAGCGACCCGCAACAGTTTTTAGCCTGGCAGCAGACATGTTGCAGAAATAGTAGAGGCCTTTTTGAGCACTTCCAATAGGCAGGTTGTCCAACTATGTTGTTTTCTTTTCTGTATCAGATGCATCATCAGATTCGGGTTTCTCCTTCAAAATATGTTTATCAAAATTGACTATGTGACAGTGAGAGTGTTACCAAGAGACCTGATGAAGTTTATTGCAAAGATTCTCTATTGAAACCTTTCTGCTTGTTTTACGATGTAACCCATGGAAGAGGATCTCATAGAGGCAGATTTGTTTCATATTAGAGTATTCTTGAAGCACAATTTGCTTTGCAATATTGAACTTATTAGGAGATCAATGAAGGATAGAGGAATTAAAAAGAAACTTGGATGTAGTTGGATTAAAGGCAATAAAATGGTGCATGCTTTTTGTGTAGGTGACAGATCACACCCATAGGCATAGGAGATCTATGCAATGTTGGAGAAAATGTCTTGGGAGATGAAGGTAGCAGGATATCTTTCAGATTCAGAACATTAATGTATGTGTTGACTGCCACACTGCACCAGGTTTTGTCCAAGATTGTTGTAAAGCAAATTGTTGTGAGAGATGCAAAGCGGTTCCATCACTTTTAAAAAAAAAAAAAAGGAAAATGTTCTTGTAGAGATTATTTGTAATGCCAGGTGAAGCAATCTGTAGACATAGTCTGGCACTATAACAAGGCACACTGTGCCAGGTCTGCAGTGATAAATAAGAGACCGGATTTTATTTCCAGCTTCTTAAATGGGCTCCAAAAGTGGATTTTCCATTATGCTGGATGGATGTCCATGTTTCGTTGTAACCTTCCCTTTTGACATGCGTTGGGAGGATGTTGGCAAGTATTTTAGACCACCCCCCCTGGTCGTGAACTCCTACCTGTGCCAACGTGAAGATGGTCGATGTTTGGGTGCCCAACGAGCTTGAAGAAAATGGAATTAGGCTTGGGTTGTTGTTGCT
Organism: Taxus chinensis; assembly: GCA_019776745.2. Taxonomy (NCBI): domain Eukaryota; kingdom Viridiplantae; phylum Streptophyta; class Pinopsida; order Cupressales; family Taxaceae; genus Taxus; species Taxus chinensis. The sequence continues at coordinate 144,984,928 of CM034154.1, read as the reverse complement.
GATCCGGGCGGTGTCCGTGAAACCTATTGAATCTGGAGAAAAAGGCAAGATATTTCTACACTTTTCTACTATTATTTTATTTAAAATTATTGTGAAATCGCACCACTTTTTCCTTGCATTGATTTGTCAATTGGATGTCATGATGGGAGATTTCCCTTTCTGCTTGTTTCTTCTTGTTTTAGCTTTTATCGTTGTCAGTATGTTGGTCGAAAGGATGTGTGTGCCATCTCCTCTGGGTGTTATGTTTCTCTTGCTCGAGTGATAGACCTTCGTCTGTTGTTTATGTATTCATTCTTCTCTGCGATTGAGTTGCTAGTTATTATGTTGATCAAACCAGTATTTTCGATATCATGGAAGTAAGTTTACGATAACTATGAAGCCCATCCCTAGCACCCAAGTTGTCTTTTGATGTTTTTTGTTAGCTCCTTCTCAAGTCCCTTTGATAACCTTTTGGCATCGAGAAAGAAAGGTTGTAGGAGTAGTGTGATCAATGGTTGGGGCTAGCCATCTTGAGTTTCGGTATTAAACTTTTAGAATGAAAAGGTTTGTGTGTAATGTGTTTTCCAGATCACGTGTTTAGACTCTTATATTATCTTTCATCTTGTTTCTAGGCTTTTAAGGCCATCCTCAAGAAGTACCTTGACCATCCCTATCAACTTGAACCATAACTAGCTTTCCGGATCAACTAAGCTCGAGGTTTCATTGTGTGAATCCAGTACCTCGTTGACACTAGAATAGTTTTGGTCTAATCCCCCTCTCAGAATTATTGTTGATGGCGCTCTTCTATTTTTACTAACTTGCATTATTTTCCACTTTGTAATGTTAACGCTATTAATTAGTATTGGTCGGTTTTTATGCACGTAATTACCTTAATATTTTGTGGTGGAAATTTCCTTAAATGTGATTAATCTTCGGGAAAAACTCATCTTTCATTTGATAGTCTTATGTATTCATAGCAGAAGGTATTGTTTTGATAATGTGTAATGCCCACTTCCCTACGACACTTAGTTGATTATCATTTTGAGTAATGCAGACTTTGGATATGGACATGACTTATACTTATATTGATTATCATGATGTTTGGTGACTAGATGCATTTGGATTAGGATTGGATTTTGTTTTCAGTATGATCTACACTGACTCATGGAAAGACTATTGGATGCTGATATTATTTTTATATGGATATATTGCATGTGTTCTAACATTGGATTTCTTCGCCATGATGAGTAGAATGTAGTTGTTGAATTTACATTACTATAATTTTGGATAATGATGAAATGCATAATTAAGTTGTGATTTAGACCTAGAAATAATGATTGATTGAATTACGTATAAATGTTAATAAATTTCATGCATATGATTATTTTGGACATTTTGACATGGCCGCAAGAACGAAGGAGGTATTTTGTATTTTGCAGGAAACACAGCATGATCACAACCATGAGGGGGATTGGGAACCAAACACAACAGGATGTCGGGTGGTTACAACATTTGGTCGTCAAGGCAACTAGTGAATTGCATTGTGTTACCTTTGTTCTATTATGTGTTAAGAAAAATTTCCATGAGGGGGAAATTTTCCTATGTGACCAAGGGGGTAAGAATTTTAATTACTTGTTTTAACTTGCTTTAGTAGGTGATTTCTTTTGTGATGTCTTTTTGTTAAATTTCTTTTGCTTAGTGTGTTTAGATTAAATTAACATCTTGTTTTAAATTTTAAGTTTTGGAGGGAAGTCTAGTGGATGTAATTAATTTTGATGGTTGGCTCCTTGAGCCTTGTGTTTCCTCATGCATTGAATGCTTGTTTTGAGTGTTGACCACTCCATGTTCTTTGAATCTCGAATTTGAGATTGAGGGCAATTTTGGGGGACTTGTGGGACAATTTAAACTTGTCCCACACTTCCCAAAACCCCTTACCAACCATATCTATGGGTTGGTAATCCAAAAAGGGGATTATTTATTGTTTTGGGAAGGGAAATGTGACTTTAGAGTGCACTTGTCTTCTTTTTGCATTTAATTGTGCCTTAAAGCACATGGGAAGGGATGGATGTGGAAAAGAGATGTCAATCAATCCAACCACCCATTTATGGTGTTTTGGGATTTGAGTTGACTTTGGGAGGTGGTTTGAGGATGTGTGATGTGGCATCCTACATGGAGCCACATCACCCTCACTCCTTCCTTTTGTCTATTTATTGAAACTTCCTCTCTTGTTGAGGGGGTTGGAGTTTTGTTTTTGTTTGGTTGAAGAGTTCTCTTTTGTGATTTTTGGGAGAGAAAAGAATTGGGAGAAAGAGAAAAAGAGAGTACTTGGACTTGCATTCTTGGATTGTTTTGGAGGGATCTTGGAAAAATTTCTTGGTTTAGGCTTCTCCAATGGAGAGGTACGAAACCTTCTTCCTCTTTGCTTTCTTATTGTTGTTGTTTCTTTGCTTAAATTTGTGGATAATGTATGTTTACTTTTGTGTATTGTGAAAAATGGATAGAATGCTTATTGTGTAGTATAGGAGAGGTCTATGGGAATACTCATGACGGAGGCATAAGAATAGATTAGGATATTGTGGAGGGAGTTTGAGAGGGATGCCCATCTTGGGTAAGAATGTTTACATTTTTACCTTGTCTTTGAGGGAGCCATAAGAGGAGGGAGGCATAAGAGTATGAAAGGAAAAAGGGGTACTTGAGGGAGGCATAAGAGTCATAGGGGCTTAAGTTTTATTGTGGAGGGTTTTGGATGGGCATCTCATCTCAATTGGGAGGAATAAGGAAAACTTTCCCATAGTTCCTTCTCTTGTTGGCTTGGATGAAAGCCTTGTTGTGAAAAGTATTGTGTTATTTGTGTCTCCTTTTTGTTTCTTCTCTTAAACCTTGAATGTTGTGAAGAAAATTGTATTGTGGAAGCAAGTATTGTTGCCTTGAGTTGGAGACCACCCTTCATTGTGTTGTGTTTGGGGCTCGGGGGTCAATGGAGGAGATTGCTTCTCTTCTCCATTGAGTTTTGGTTGGGAGGAGAGCATTGCCTCTCCCCCTATCTTGGTTGTGATTTGAAATACTTGGAACTTGGAGCATGGATGAAGAACACCTTGGAGCACAAGAACCTTGTAGTTGAAAATGTTAAAACATCATGTAATTACCCACCTTGAGTGGAGAAAGAAATGTAATATTGCCTTGTTTTCTCTAGCTTCCATTATTGTAAATTTGTTCCACATGAAGTAGGGTATGTTGTAATAATATTTGAAGGAAAAGTTGCATTGAAATGATAGTATTTCTTGCTCTAAAATTTATTGGGAATGTTGTTGAATTCTTTGGTGGAATATTGGAAAGAAATTACAAAAGGAAATATATTAAAAATTTTGTTTGGATACTTGAAAGTAATGTGTTGGAAAGATTGAAAAAAAAATAGTGCATCATCTCCTCTTGTGTAGTTGATGGAAGGTCTTAAGTTTTAAATGGCTTTTAAGATGCCAAGAAGCATTTCAAGTTCTAGTTCCCTTTATGTTTTATTCATCCATGAATTTATTGTAAAATCCATTGCAAATAAACAAGAAAATGAAATCGAATCTCTTAGAACACCCCTGCTATATCTATTGAATTGTTTGAAAGGAGATTTTAATACAAAATTCTAAACTTAATAAGATTATAACCACGTTTCATTAATAGGGGAACTAATTTTTGAAATATTATCCTTGTTTAACAATATGACTACAAACAGACTACTATTATAAGATTTTACTGATAACAACATACTATTATTATTTCCTTCATATTAATTAGTCAATAAATAATGCCAATGAAATATCTAAACAAACCTATGCATAAACTACCCTTGTCCTTTGCAAAAAAAATGTGCTTCATTAATATTCTGATATGTAACAGACCCACCTCTATATGTTGTTCCTCCACGAACAAATCGTGTCTAAGAGAATAACTGCTAATATAAAAAAAAAAAAACATGATGATATGTTTCAGCAGATATGCCTGATAGAAAACTTGATACACAAAGCACTGACTGCCACAGCGAATATTTAAATTGTTGCAATGCCTACAAATATTGTTTAAACATTTTTTTTACAGATTAGGACACTACGAGTGGTCTTAGCTTCACAAATATCAAGCTACATGGTAGGCTTCGCTACTACCGAAACAAATGTGAAGTTAGTCTCAAAATCAAGACCAGTCAATCACCCTTAAATCATGTATAAGAGAATAACTGCTAATATAAAAAAAAATGATGATACGTTTCAGCAGATATGCCTGATAGACAACTGATACACAAAGCACTGACTTTCACAGTGAATATTTAAATTGTTACAATGCTTGCAAGCGAGTTTTGTGGTCGTCTATTTAAGAGCGTTGCAATAGGCAAGCAATAGTTGTTGGTATATGAGGTCCATAGTTGACAGATGGCGTATCCAGCCTCCTTTCGCACCACTTTTGCTAGGTAGTCTGCGTCCCATGAATATTCTAATATGAAACAGATTTACCTCTATGAGGTTTCCTCTTCTCTCGCCTTCACTGTCTCTTAATCGATTTTGATAAAAATATCTTGAAGGTGAAACCCGAATTTGAGGATATGTTCAGTACTGAACAGATAACAACATAGTTGGACAGCCTATACTTTTAGCCGCCCTCACAGCCTGTTCTCCCCGCTCCACCCTTCGCAGCACCGAACTAGGGAGGAAACACACCTCTTTCTGGTCTGTAGCTTCCTTTTCGACCACCATGTGGTCTCCTACGCGGCCCGGGGCAGAGATAAACGGGTCAGCATGCCTTTTACTGGCCTGTAGCTCCATCTACAACCTCCTTTCCCTTTCACGCGGCCCGGGGTAGAACAGCAGGTGAACGGACCAAGAGGAGGCCCAAGATTTGCAAAATCTTGGTGAGTAGATGTCATGCGGCCTGTAGGAGTGGCCTTCACGCCAGACAGGGAGCCTTTATGGGGACAGATGGTTGTTGGCCACCTGCCACCTCAACCATAAAATGTAAGATCAATTTGAACGCCCATTGTATTGGGTTGGTTAATGTTTATTACACAAGATGTGGGTCGACCAACTATAGCCAAAGGTGGCATTGGATGTTCCTTCTAATATTTGACCACTTTTTTTTTTAAAGGAATCCTTTGAATGTATTTTGTACTGTAAAAACATCATATTCCTCTCAACTTGTGGTTGTTTAAATATATGTAGCTTTTTTTAATTCATTATACCTATATTACACCTTTGCAAGGTAATGTAGAGACATCTAAGTGTAAATTTTGATAATATGCATATTAAAATGCCGGTCGAATTGACTCTTATTCCTTAAATTTCAAATTTAAATGTATGTATAGGAATATATGCTCATTTGAGTATAAACTTTGATAATATATCTACATATATACCACTTAATTAAAAGTATCTAATCCCTTTAAAGGGATATCTAAGAACCTATATTAAAAGATTTCTAAGCGTCAACGAAATAGCAATATACGTGTTATCCTGGTAACGTATCTCTGAAATTATATATTAAGATATATCAAAAAAAATCATATTCGACTTAGTATCACCATGATCGAAGCCAGAAATTCTCCGCTAAGGAAGAGACGAATACAACAAATATTGAAGTAGATCTCGAGTGTGCGGAATTGTGAAAATCATGCAGATCTAGTATTGCGTTTGGAATTTACGGTAAAATTTTGAAGCGTCATAATTATCCAGGTCACAAAACTTGCGATTAAAATAAACCAAACAAGGACCACTAACTTGCTTACTCTTTCAAAAAAAAAAAAATGGTCAAATATTAGAAGGAACATCCAATGCCACCTTTGGCTATAGTTGGTCGACCCACATCTTGTGTAATAAACATTAACCAACCCAATACAATGGGCGTTCAAATTGATCTTACGTTTTATTAATTAGTATTGGTCGGTTTTTATGCACGTAATTACCTTAATATTTTGTGGTGGAAATTTCCTTAAATGTGATTAATCTTCGGGAAAAACTCATCTTTCATTTGATAGTCTTATGTATTCATAGCGGAAGGTATTGTTTTGATAATGTCACTTAGAAATTATGTTTGTATCTATGTGTGACGGTTGACTGTGTTACCAAGGTTTTCCTTAAAATATTGTTGTTTTGGGAAATAGGTAATTTAGTTTAAATTAACCAAACATTAGAATTGTTGTAGAGGTTTGCAAATCTTTAGTGTTATAAAATTTGTTGATCACATTATTGTATACTCTTGTTTGACGGAACTCCCTTCTTCTCTCGGGTGTTTGCTACTACCCTATAAAACATTGGCCCTTCATGAATGATTGGAAAATATTTGTAGTCAATGTTCAAAACTAGTATACTTTGCCTTCGCTTCGAAACTTATGTTGTGTGTATACTCTAATTGTTTTCCCGTTTGAAACTCAATTATACATGACTTTTGTGTTAATTTTTGAAACTCGTGGTTCCCCTTTCTTGGGCCGATCATGTAACGCCGCTAAAAGTCGACGACGCTATGACAACGACGATGACGATGACGTTGTGCCACAAACAAACAACCCGAAAATGCGACAATATATATATATTTTTTCTTTGCAAGGTAGAGGTTCATGTTTGGTTTATTCTATCTGCAAGTTTTGAGACCTGCTTGATTCTTGGGAACTGATAAACTTCAAACATTTACTTAGTATTCCGCTCGCAAAACTTAGAACTACATGATTGTCGCAATTCCATCTGCTCGAGATTTACTTCAATATTTGTTGTATTCGTCTCTAACCTTAGCGGATAAATTTCGAGTTTCAAGAATGGTGATACAAGACTGCATAGGGGTAGTTGACCGCTGACCCCGTTTTCACTTTATGATCCAATTTATATGAGGATGAAGGTGGCCAGGGTAAAGTATGTATTATAATTTTATTCATGTTTTTTTTTTTATATATCTTAATATATATATATTTGCAGAGGTATATTATCAGGGTAACACATAGATCGCTATTTCGTTGACGCTTAGAAAACTTTCAGGATAGGTTCTTAGATATCCCTTAAAAGGGATTAGATATTTTTAATTAAATGGTATATATATATGGACATATTATCAATGTTTATACTCAAATAAATCTATATGCCTATACATACATTGAAATTTGAAGTAAAAGGAATATGAGTCAATCAGGCCGGCATTTTAAATATGTATGTTATCAAAATTTACACTTAAATGACTCTACATGTTTAACATAAATTTGAATTTTTGATATAAAGGAGCAAGGGTCAAAACGGGGGAAAACAAAAAAGTCATGTTTGGGAGTGGGTAGCTCCAGCCACCTGCCGCAAAGTAATAACTCCATTTTGACTTGTAATCTCCGCTAAATCTGGCCGCATCTCCTCAATGAATCCTCTTTAATTCCAAATCAAAATTCTTACAGGGTTGGCCTGCTGTTTCTAACCAGTCCTGGCCGCGTGCAATCAATATGGTGGTTGAAAAAATAAAACCACGGCCAGAGGGAAGGCGTAGAAGGCGCTACAGGCGAGGGGACAACCTGGTCGCGGCTAGAAGAACAAGCTCCATTCTTTCCTTTGAACGCTGAAGGCAAGCAGGTTGTCCAACGAATGGTTTTACTGTTCTAAGATTCCAAGAACAACGTCATAGCAAGATGAATCAAGAGCAACAGGAAGCATAAGTCCAACTTGTGAAATAAGATGAGCAACGCATGGCTGCTAAAGGGAAGGTTCGCCGCCACTAATCCTACTGCCCCGCAGAAAAAATATAGAATTTTTCCAGAGGATCTATGCACGTGAATATTCGAAGGGGAATAATCACAGCTCAGACATTTTTTTTTCAAAACGATTGAAGAACCCGGGTGGACAACAATACGAACAAAGCCTCCACGAGGAGGAAATAAGCCAAATGTTTTCTCCTACGCAGCTTTTGAAGTAAGGTATAATGTGTTTTGATTTGTCTCCTCCACATTGCATGCAAAAGCAGGTAACTTAAAGGGAGGGCTCTTCCACGCAGCAAGTTGTTTAACATTGCTTGTTTAATGCAACACTCTTAAATAGACGACCACAAAACTCACTTTTGCAAGCATTGCACAATTTAAACATACTCTGTGACAGTCGGTGCTTTGTGTATCAAGTCATCTGTCAGGCGTATTTACTAAAACGTATCTTCATTTTCTTAATTTTTTATTAACAGTTATTCTCTTAGACATGATTTTCAAGGGTGATGGACTGGTCTTGATTTTGAGACTAACTTCACATTTGTTTGGGAAGTTGTGAGGCCTGCCATGCAGCTTGATATTTGTGGAGCTAAGACCACTCGCAGTGTCCTAATCTGTAAAAAAAAATGTTCTGAAAAAGATTTGTAAGCATTGCAACATTGTCATTAAATATTCGCTGTGACAGTCAGCACTTTGTGTATCAAGTTGTCTATTAGGCGTATCTACTGAAACGTATCATGCATTTTTTCTTTTTGTATTTAGCAGTTATTCTCTTAGGCACGATTTAAGGGTAATTGACTGGTCTTGAATTTGTGAGACTATCTTTACATTTGTTTGGGCATGATGCGAGGCCTGCCATGCAGCCTGATCATTTGTGAAGCACATCTGTAACATAGTTTTGCACAGTAAAAAAAAATGCAATGTATCAAGCTTACAGACATGCCAATTTTTGTTGCTAAGTGAATGCAGTTTGTAAACATAGGCTTGCACCATAATAAGGCGCACTGTAATCAGACCTATGGTGATAAAGAAAATACCATGTTCCTTATTTCCAGTTTCTAAATCGTGGTTTTTACTTTTCCAAGTAGTTGGAGCATCTAGATTTCTTTCTTCATAATTGACATAACATGGGCTTCCCAAAATACAGCATTCATTGTAGGCAATGTGCATTGGCACCATTTGAAAAGGATTCAGAAGAAGGTGGACGCATCCAAATATTTATAAACATACTGTAGAGTCTATTTTGCAAGGATAAAGATTGCACTCAATATTCATATTGGAAATCATTATATACCCTTCAAGTGACTTTTCCATTCATAGGCAAGAATTTAATATGTGTTTTTGTAAACTTTTCCCAATACCCTTCAAGAGGGTTCCAAATTTACTTTCAATAAGGTTTAAAGTAAGAACTACTAGTATGTAAATATATTCTTTAACATACTCATGAGAGGTTCCTAACATTCAAGTAAAATGGAGAATAGATAGATTGTCATCCTTTCAACTTTTGAAGTCCATCTATATTACATAGATTATTATAGGAATTAAAAAAAAAACAACTTTCATGTGAACATTTGTGGGGCAACACTTTCTATTACAATGTGGAAATAAATTTGCAGTAATGTAAGCTAAAGAAAGTAAAGCAATGATTACATTTTTCTTTCACATGAAGGTGGGTACAACAAAATAATGTTTATAAATTGTCTACAAGGAAGAAGTTCTTCACAAGTTCCAAGATGTTCTTCATCCATGCTCCAAGTTCCAAGTAGCTCAAATCACAACCAAGATAGGGGGAGAGGCAACACTCTCCTCCCAACCAAAACTCAATGGAGAAGAGAAGCAATCTCCTCCATTGACCCCCGAGCCCCAAACACAACACAATGAAGGGTGGTCTCCAACTCAAGGCAACAATACTTGCTTCCACAATACAATTTTCTTCACAACATTCAAAGCTAAAAAAGAAGAAGAAGAAACAAGAGACACACAAATAACACCAATACATTTCACAACAAGGCTTGCATCCAAGCCAACAAGAGAAGGAAATATGGGAATGTTTTCCTTATGCCTCCCAATTGAGATGAGATGCCCATCCAAAACCCTCCACAATAAAACTCAAGCCCCTATGACTCTTATGCCTCCCTCAAGTACCCCTTTTTCCTCCCATACTCTTATGCCTCCCTCCTCTTATGGCTCCCTCAAGAACAAGGTAAGAATGTGAACATTCTCACCCAAGATGGGCATCCCTCTCAAACTCCCTCCACAATATCCTAATCTACTCTTATGCCTCCCTCATGAGTATTCCCATAGACCTCTCCTATACTACACAATAAGCATTCTATCCATTTTTCACAATACACCAAAGCAAACATGCATTATTCACAATTTTATCATAGAAGTAATAACAATAAGAAAGCAAAAAGGGGAGAAGGTCTCCTACCTCTCCATTGGAGAAGCCTAAACCAAGAATCTTTGTCCAAGCTCCCTCCAAAACCAATCCAAGCATGCAAGTCCAAGCACTCTCTCTTTTCTCTTTCTCCCCAATTCTTTTTTTTTCCCAAAAGAAAATAACAGAAAGAGAACTCTTTAACCAAAACAAAAACAAAACTCCAACCCCCTCCACAAGAGAGGAAGTTTCAATAAATAGACAAAAGGAAGGAGTGAGGGTGATGTGGCTCCTTGTAGGATGCCACATCACACATCCTCAAGACCACCTCCCTTTAGTCAACTCAAATCCCAAAACACCATAAATGGGTGGTTGGATTGAGTGACAACTCTTTTCCACATCCATCCCTTCCCATGTGTCTTAAGGCACAAATAAATGTAAAAAGAAGAAAAGTGCACTCCAAAGTCATATTTCCCTTCCCAAAACAATAAATAATCCCCTTTTTGGATTCCCAACCCATAGATATGGTTGGTAAGGGGTTTTGGGAAGTGTGGGACAAGTTCAACTTGTCCCACAAGTCCCCTAAAATTGCCCAACATCTCAAATTCGAGATTCAAGAACATGGAGTGGTCAACACTCAAAACCAAGCATTGAATACAAGAGGACACACAAGGCTCAAGGAGCCAACCAACAAAATTAATTACATCCACTTGACTTCCCTCCAAAACTTAAAAATTAAAACAAGATATTACATTAATCTAAACACACTTAGCAAAAGTAATTCTAAAAAAAAGAAACATCACAATTATAGAAATCACCTACTAAAGTAAGTTAAAACAAGTAAATAAAATTCTTACCCCCTTGGTCACATTAGAAAATTTCCCCCTCATGGAAATTTTCTCTTAACACATAAAAGAATAAGGGTAACACAATACAATTTACTAGTTGCCTTGACGACCAAATGTTGTAACCACCCGACATCCTGTTGTGTTTGGTTCCCAATCCCCCTCATGGTTGTGAATGCCCACTTCCCTACGACACTTAGTTGATTTTCTTTTGAGTTATGTAGACTTTGGATATGGACATGACTTATACTTATGTTGATTAGCAAGATGTTTTGCGACTAGATGCATTTAGATTATGATTGGATTTTGTTCTTAGTATGACCTACACTGACTCATGGACAGACTATTGGATACCGATATTATTTTTATATGGATGTATTGCATGTGTTTTAACATTGGATTTCTTCACCATGATGGGTAAATCAGTATTCGATGTTCTAACTGTTACTACTGTACGGATGTATTAGACATAAATTATGGGTATTTCTAGATGATTTTTGATGTTGTGATTTAGACCTAGAAATAATGATTGCTTGAATTACGTACAGATGTTAATAAATTTCATGCATATTGTTATTTTGGATATTTTGACATGGCCGCAAGGCCGAAGAGGGTATTTTGCATTTTACAGGAAACACAGCATGATCACAACCATGAGGGGGATTGGGGGACCAAACACAACAGAATGTCGAGTGGTTACAACATTGGTCGTCAAGGCAACTTGTAAATTGTATTGTGTTAGCTTTGTTCTTGTATGAGTTGAGAAAATTTTCATGAGGGGGTAATGTTCTAATGTGACCATGGGGTTGAGAATTTTATTCAATTGTTTTATTTACTTTAGTAGGTGATTTCATTTGGGATGTCATTCTTTTATTACTTTTGCTAAGTATGTTTAGATTAATTTTAATATCTTGTTTTAGTTTTAAGATTTGGGGGAAGTCAAGTGGGTGTAATAAATTTTGTTGGTTGGCTCCTTGAGCCATGTGTTTGTCTCTTGTATTGAATGCTTAGTTTGAGTGTTGACCACTCCAAATCTCTTGAAAACTCGAATTTGAGTTTGAGGGCAATTTTGGGGGACTTGTGGGACAAGTTAAACTTGTCCCACACTTCCCAAAACCCCTTACCAACCATATCTATGGGTTGGGAAGCCCAAAAAAGGAGTAGTTATTGTTTTGGGAAGTGATATTGACTTGGAGTGCACTTTTTCTTCTTTTTGCATTTAATTGTGCCTTAAGGCACATGGGAAGGGATGGTTGTGGAAGAGAGTTGTCATTCAACCCAACCACCCATTTATGGTGTTTTGGGATTTGAGTTGACTAAAAGGAGGTGGTCTTGAGGATGTGTGATGTGGCATCCAACTAGGAGCCACATCACCCTCACTCTTCCTTTTGTCTATTTATTGAAACTTCCTCTATTGTGTTGGGGGTTGGAGTTTTTCTTGGGTGAAAAAAATTCTTTTGTTATTTTGGGAGAGGAGAGATTTGGGAGAAAGAAAAAAAAAAAGGAGCTTGGACTTGCATGCTTGGATTGCTTTGGAGGGAGCTTGGAAAAAGCTTCTTGGATTAGACTTCCCCAATGGAGAGGTAGGAAAACTCCTCTCTTGTGCTTACTCTTGTTATTGCTTTGAGCTTAAAATTGAAGAAAATGCATGTTGTTGTATTTTGTGAAAGATGGATTGAATGCTTTTTGTGTAGTATAGGAGAGGTCTATGGGAATACACATGAGGGAGGCAAAAGAGTAGATTAGGATATTGTGGAGGGAGTTTGAGAGGGATGCCCATCTTGGGTAGGAATGTTTACATTCTACCTTGTCTTTGAGGGAGCCATAAGAGGAGGGAGGCATAAGAGTATGGGAGGAAAAAGGGGTACTTGAGGGAGGCATAAGAGTCATAGGGGCTTGTGTTTTATTGTGGAGGATTTTTAGATGGGCATCTCATCTCATTTGGGAGGCATAAGGAAAATATTCCCATAGTTCCTACTCTTGTTGGCTTGGATGCAAGCCTTGTTGTGTAATGTTTGATGTTATTGTGTGCCTCCTTGTTCTTCTATTTTAGCGTGAATGTTGTGAAGAACTTGTATTGTGGAAGCATGTATTGTTGCCTTGAGTTGGAGACCACCCCTTCATTGTGTTGTGTTTGGGGCTCGGGGGTCAATGGAGGAGATTGCTTCTCTTCCCCATTGAGATTTGGTTGGGAGGAGAGTGTTGCCTCTCCCCCTATTTTGGTTGTGATTGGAAATGCTTGGAACATGGAGCATGGATGAAAGACACCTTGGAGCACAAGAGTCTTGTTGTTGACAATGTAAAAGCATCATGTATTTACCCACCTTGAGTGGAGGAAAGTGTAATATTGTTTGCCTACTTTAGCTTCCATTATTGCAAACTTGTTTCCACATGAAGTAGGATATGTTGTAAAAGATTTGAAGGAAAAGTTGCATTGAAGTGATAATATTTCTTTCTCTAAAATTTATTGAAAACGTTGTTGAATTCTTTTGTGGAATGTTGGAAAGAAATTACAAAGAATATACATATTAGATTTCATCTTATTGCTTAAAAGGAGAAGTGTTGCAAAGTTGGAATACTAGAGCACTTACCATTCTTGTTTTGATTGATACAAAGGCTTAAGTCTCAATAGTATAAAATATGCAAATGAAGGAGTCCATATTCTAGCTCTAACATGCTTTTCTTCATTTAGGAAGTAGTTGTGAAATTAATTGCGAAATACAAAAGGGAAATGGAACTAAATCTGTTGAAAACTCATTGCAAATCAATAAAAGAAAAGAAATCAACCTATTTGTAATCTCACACTATGTTATGAAATGGTGTAGAAAGAAATTGTAATGCAAATCCATAAACTTACTAAATGTATCTCCCAATATTCTCTTAATGCTCAATAAGGAAATTGTTATCGTGAATAATATTCTTGTTGGAACAATATTAAAAGCAATGGGAATGCTAATATTAGATCATACTGGTACTAACGTGCTATTAATATTCCTTGTATACTACCTAGTGTATTAGTATTAACTGCAACAAAGGACTGAAACAAATATAGTTTACGTACGAACTGTTTTGTTCTTCTTTTGTTTTTTTTCAAAAGGCAAGCAAACTGATTTTGTTCTCCTTCCTTGATTTTTCTGACTTGAAACAGATCCACCTCTGGGAGATTCTTCTCCTTGTGCCCTCGTAGGTCAGGCCAGGCCTCTATGGAGAGCATTGTAGTAAAATTCTTCGGTCTCCGTACAACACTTCCACTGTCCCTTAAGTGTTTTGTTTACGAACTCTGTGTAGGCAGATCCCGCTTCTTTTGAGGGGCATACAATACTGAACAGATAACAACATAGTTGGACAAACTGCTTCCTACGTTAGGTCATGCTAATGGCCGGAGGGCATCCTTGATGATTTTTTTTATTTTTCCTGAATTTGTAAAACGACAGTAGGATCATAAAAAAAAAAAAAACGTACACAGTGAGATGGTTAAAGTGGAGTGTGATAAATAGAATGTGTTTGCAGAGGATGCAAAGCTTTTTCTGAAGAAATCAAATAATTGCCATTACAAGGATGAGTCGCACTGTGCAAATAACAAATTTTCCCGGGACATTGCAAGGCGCAGAGGATCTGGTGCAATTTCTGGAAAATGTGACAGGAACGGGAAGCGTGTACGCTTGCAAGATGATCAGAAAAGGGCGAAAATCAAGGCTTTTGCCAATGTGCAATTTGTGAGCTCAGAAATGGCTGCTAACATCTGCAAGCATGGTTATCTTCGGTTCGAGTTGGTTGTTGTGAGAGTAAACCCTGTCAAAAATGATATTATAGTCAAGGCGTTCTCTGCGCTTGTAAAATTGGGCGGAGCCAAGGTTCACACGGGCTGCCAAATTTCTCATAATAAGTTTTGTTTGTTGTGGTTTTCGAACGACAAGGCTGTTGTAGAGTTTGCTCTGTATGTGAAAAGAGTGAGCTTGTATGTGAATGAAGGCGGCGTTGAGTACAAAATGAAGCTTTCCTTCGCCGATATTCAATACTGAACTGATCACACATTGTTGAACAGCCTGCTCGCCTCTGAACACCCCCCACGCCTCGCACACGCCATGCAGCACCCAATGAAAATGGATGTAACGCACATTCTCTCGCGTCGAGCTCTATTTTCCACCTCCTTCCCTATCCCACGCGCCTGTGACTATCGTTTCTACCCCTGTAGCATGCACGGCCATGGGCGGATGGAAGGAGGTATAAAACATGTGCTGTTTCTCCTGTATCTTCTCCTATACGCTATCAGTTTCCCTTCACGCGGCCCGGGAAGATCGGTTGGTAGAATAGACCTGGAGGAGGAGATTTGCATAT
Source organism: Taxus chinensis (assembly GCA_019776745.2). Classification (NCBI taxonomy): domain Eukaryota; kingdom Viridiplantae; phylum Streptophyta; class Pinopsida; order Cupressales; family Taxaceae; genus Taxus; species Taxus chinensis. The sequence goes on along the minus strand of CM034154.1, from coordinate 144,969,690 downwards.
CTTAATCATTAAATGTTGAAGCGACCGGAGCGGCACGCAAGGGGGGGGACATATTTTTTAATGTTTTCCTTTTCTTTTGCAGGTGTTGGTTGAGCCAACGACCCCAATCAGTTTTCTTTCCCACCTAAAAGTCTTATTGTGTCTCCACACAGCAATATAGTAGTCGATGGGTCGGCATGAACCATTTAATAATCAACCCAAAGTTCAAATCTTCCAAATCTTTGTGAGTGCGAGTTGTTGGTTAGTACGTGAGTGGAGTTATTTTGGAAATAAGCAAGAAAAGTGTTAACAAGGGGGTCAACACCCTATTTTCCAATGTCCGTCCGAAGGTAGCACTTAGCTAGCCCTTTGCCATAATATTGCATGCACATTATTTAACAAATTCTATGTGCAAAACCCTTAATTTTTGGATAAGACAATATGTGCAGACACTTAAATTTTGGTGGCGGAATAGCTAATAGTATTATGTGTCCCCACGTAGTGATATGGGCCGCGTGGAAAATCTTTGGTATGGCTGCTTGCTTATCAAACGTGTCCTTGATGACGTGGAGGAATCATGTTGTTGGCCTCGCTATGATTCTTTTTTTTTACGGGCTCAACATAAGAAAGATTATGCCTGGCAATCATACTTGCTCATGACGGAAAGTAGTTCTTGCGCACACCATGGTATGACCTTGTTTGTATCTTTTTTTTCTTCGCAACCTAACACACCTGGATAGGCGCTTTGATCAAGATATAGATATTTAACATGTACCTTTAAAATAAGAACCGACCATCTATTTAACCACGATGGCGATATATGCTTATAAACTAAACTCTCGGAGCCATGTGAAAACAACTCGAAACAGGGTTTCGGTTGAATTGCAAAATGAATTATGATTAAATTATTAGAATGCCTTTTGGGTTAAACAATTATAATACCTCAAATGAAAAGTATGAAACATGTGATGTCCGTCAAGGGCAGGTGCAAATACAAAAAAAAAAAATCTATCGCATTTTCGGGTTGGTTGTTTTTGGCGCATTATCGTCGTCGGCGTCGTAAGCGTGGCGTCTCTTTTTCCTGGCGTTACACTGTGTTTCCTGCAAAATACAAAATACCTCCTTCGGCTTTGCGGCCATGTCAAAATATCCAAAATAATCCATATGCATGAAATTTATTAACATCTATACGTAATTCAATCAATCATTATTTCTAGGTCTAAATCACAACTTAATTATGCATTTCATCATTATCCAAAATTATAGTAATGTAATTTCAACAACTACATTCTACTCATTATGGCGAAGAAATCCAATGTTAGAACACATGCAATATATCCATATAAAAATAATATCGGTATCCAATAGTCTATCCATGAGTCAGTGTAGATCATACTGAAAACAAAATCCAATCATAATCCAATGCATCTAGTCACAAAACATCATGCTAATCAACATAAGTATAATTCATGTCCATATCCAAAGTCTGCATAACTCAAAATGAAAATCAACTAAGTGTCGTAGGGAAGTGGGCATTACAGATCAACTCTTGTTCTTTAAGAAATATATTATTTTAGCCTATGCATTTGGTACCTTGATAAATTTCTAGATGGTTGGTATATATATCAAATCTCAACCTTTAAATTATTGTTTAATTACTTACTTGATGGGAATTCTGTTTTTGCTAGATTGTTTATTTTCTCCTTATAGGGCCAAGGGCCATTCTCATACGATTGTTATACCTTCGTTGCTTTTACTCCTAACTGAAATACAAGGTCTTCTCCTTCTTTGATTGGCATGATGGAGACTTTATTATAACTTGATGTGTTGATAGTGTTTAGAGGTTTGAACCAATTCTTGTAATAAAGTGCTTCCTTTTCGTGGTATTGTTACATAATAGTTATTGTGGTTTTGTGTAGCCTTATCTTGCTCAGTTCTCGCGAACTGACTCTTATGGAAAAATTTGTTGCAGATGGATTTTGCGAGTAGATGAGGAATAGACTTATAGATTTTTACATCAACCTCAGTTGAGAAGTTCTTTTGCATGAATCCTTTTTATATTATTTAACTATTGTTAACATCTAGTGGAAAATTTAGAAGAGGATCAATGTCTTAGTATATTGTATCGTGGATTATGTCGCCTTAACTTTGGAACCTTGAATTGTTTGACTATCTTTGAAATTATAAGAAAATTTGTTTACCGCTTGTTCAGTAACCTGATTTCATTTTCGTAAATGAGTATTGTTAAACTTTATCCCTGCGATTAAATGGAGTTAAATCCTTCTAAGACTTAGTAATAGTGTGTTATAAGTAAAATAAAATGGGTTGTTTAATACTTATCGAAGTTAAACTAAAATTTATATTGCAAATAAATTAGTGTAGAGGTGACCATCTGAGAGCATGTAATCCCATAAATGATCAAAGATGAAACTATCCTTTGTTAACTAACATTATATAACTTGATGTCCCTAGCGACACTAATGAACACTATACCTTTTATGGTGAAATTCTTAAACGAACTTAAGGGAAATCTATGGTTAGATCTGGAAGATGATAAGATTTAATAAGTAGGAGAAAACAATTTAGAAACCACGCAATCTATCTCTCAGCCATTGGAAGGCAAATTGTTTTATTTTTGTAAAACTCTTTTAGTAAAGCCTAAGTAAAATCTTTAATAATTCTGGTTAAGTTTTCAAGTTTCAATTATATCTTGGTAATAGCAAATGAGGTCTTGAAGATGATTCCAACTCAACCTTTTCCCTTTAACCTTTTTCCAAGGTGCCTTGTCTTTCTCCTCTTAAGTATGTTGAACGTAAACCCATGTTGTCATATGGGCATGAACAAGTTCTAGTAGCGTAAGTGTAAATAGATGGCCTTGTGGGATTAAATTACTTCCCCCCCCCCCTTTCTCTAAATAAACGAATTAAGCAAATAAATGTCATAATAGAGAAGATTTAAGGATGATTACTCAGTGTCAAAAGAATAAACTTAGCTTGGTAAGATGAATTGTATGAATCATATCTTGAGCCTCCTTGAAAAACGTAAGCTAAGAATTGCAAGACGTCTTTTTGAAAATAAATAACCCTCAAGAATATCTCATTGTGGTTGGCCCTATTTGTTAGAGTGTTCTGTGGTTGGACTTCTGTGTTGTCTTGTAAAAAAAAAAAAAAAAGTGTATTACCCTTTTGGGTGTGAACGTTTCCGTGCTGACCTTGTGGTTATCCCCGTAACAAGTGGTTCCTAGAGTTGGTTGTAACTTTGTGACGACATGTTGTGTCGTGTTTGTGTCGAAGCAAGTCAAAAAAAAATTATCCTGTCTTTTACTATGTTGTTCGTGTGTGTGATTTTTGGGTCGTTTCACCAGAAATTACAGTGTTAAAGCACCATTAGTCTAAGAAGGTATATATTAAATTTAATTTAATTTTTAAAAAAACGAGCTAGGGTTTTCACAGTTTTAAATTTAATATATCATTACACCAGAAATTACAGTTTTCATAGCACCATTATTCTTCTACTGTTGGAAACTGAACACCAAAATTTGTGAAGCCTGGTCATGATGCAAGAGATTTTAAATGGGGTTTTACAAAAAAATGAGCTAGGGTTTTGTGAAAAATGGTTTCGAAATGGCTATGGTTTTGCTAAAAAATGGGTTTCAAGTTTTTTTTGCCCAAATACATCACCAATACAACACCCATTATCGAAATGGCTACAGGTAACATACCTGGTCCCTCATCACTGGTGGGCTTGTCATTTGCTAGAGGGCTCATTTGTTGGGCGTTGTTTGCTGGTGGGCTCGTTTGCTCGTTTACTGGTGGGCTCCTTTGCTCGTTTGCTGGTCTAGTCTCGTCGCTGGTCTGGGCGTCGTTGGTGGGCTCCCTAAATCTTCGCACGAAGGAGGCGGGCAAAGGAAAATGAATTCCTCCGCAGCGCCTCCAATATATAAATAGGGGGTTCGAGCGAACCCCTTTGACTGTCACACGCGACAAGATAATGGCCTACGTGTCGCTTTGCCCGAACCCTGTTCACGCGAACAGGGGATTCGCGTGAACCCTCTTTGCATACTGCCCCATAGCCTTCCCCACTCACATTTTTTGGACAACAAGTGGGCCACAACACCATGCATTGACCCCATAACATAATGTCCTAAATATGTCAAAACTCATGTCGAATCATAACTATGAGTAAGGACGCCCGTAGATAGCTGAGGCTGGAAAATGCGGCCACTATAGTCTACACAAGATATTTTGTCTCCTTGCTTGAAACCCTAATATTTAACCTTTTTTTAGGAAAAGAGGGTTGACAAAGATTGAAATTGACTCCCTCACCACAACCCTAATGATGTGATAAGCAATATATTACGTACCACCCTGCCATCCTAAAAAAGGTTCAAACTATTATAGTTCCTAAACTAATTATGATGCACATATAAAATTCATGGGTTACATCTTTAAACTTAACAATATGCACCTAATCTTTTAAATTTGGCTTGAAAGTTTACTCCCTCACCACAACCCTAATGATGTGATGGAAAGGGTTCAAACTATTATAGTTCCTATGCACATATAAAATCCATCTTTAAACTTAGCAATATGCCCTTAGTCTTTTAGATTTGGCTTGACACTTTACGGAGGGCAGCGATATCCATGAATTCGTTTTTGTAGTTTCTTGTTCTTGTGCTCTCTAACGGAAAATAAATCCCGAATGAAAATTTGAAAAGTGATATCTAAAATCTAAACATAAAAAATAAAAAATTGTCACCAGTTACCGCCGATCTTGTAAAAGTTGTGCAACGAGTGAACAGGTGTTAAAATATATATAAAAACTACTCAGGTATATGATATGTCACTCTCTTCCTTCCAATTTCAAATTTATGCAAAAGGCGGCAAAGCTTAAATGATATTAAAATATTCAAATACTAACGTATTATTGTTACGATTATAACAGAATCTCTACAAATATCTACATTTTCTTGTTTGAGAGTCCTGAAGAGGAGGTGTGGCTCATCTAGAGGAAAGAAAGATATTATCTTGGAATTATGGGCTGCTTCCCTTCTCACCCTGCACCACTACCACGAGCACCGTCGCGAAATCTGATTGAGACACCAGGTAATTTCAGCTCAGATCCTCAGACTTCCCGATCTTGGCTTTATTTCAAGATTATCGAGCACAATGCCAATCAAATCTTTTATGCATACAATCTGCACGTCGAGAAGTCTCTGCGATTTCCTGATTTCCCAGAAGGGCTTGTGAACTCTGCCACGGCGGTTTTGAACGGGAGAATTTATGTGATTGGTGGCACTGATTTTGATGGAAAGGCTTCCCAGAATGTATACATGTGTGATCCAATGGCCGCCTTCACATGGTCTCAATTGCCTTCCACAAAGACACCCAGGCAGAATGCTGTCGCTGTTGCAGCGAATGGAATGATTTATGTCTTTGGAGGATGCCGCCATCGCCATGAGGTGAATGTGCCATGGGCGGAAGTACACAATCCTTCCATTTTCTTTCCTCGATGGACTGCAATTCAAAATCCGCCGCAAGAGTTTTCTTCGAGTCTTTCCAGAAATCCATTACAGGCTGTTCTGTTCAGAGATCAAATCTTCATAAGAAATGATTGCAGGGGAATTGCATATAATGTAACATCTTCCAAGTGGGAAAGACTGAAAGAGATCATTTCAAAATACTGGTTGAAGTGGAGTTCAGCAGTTGAGGTGTCGGGATTGTTTGTTGCATATCACCAAGAACGAATTGGTACGGCGATCCTCCGAGCATATGATTCGGGACAAGATATTTGGCTTCCATTAGATAACAATCCAGTAGTCCCTTCGGAGATGTCCCAGCTTCTATCTGTCAATGGCAGATTCGTGACGTATGGCGTGCTAAAGTCGCCTTATCAGTTAACATTCACAGTGATGCAGGTGCAAAAGAATCCTACTCGCAAACGGATGGCCGTCCATATTGAAAACGAATTGTCTTGCGGTTCGGGATCCGCACACTGGGATTTTGCAGGGTAAGTTTTCCAAATTAATTTCTTCTACATTGTGTAGCGCTATTTAATTTGGAGCATCACAAATAATTGACATGTGAATTTTCTTTCTTGTTCAGCCCTGCTCATGCGGCCAATCCATGAGGAATCGAGACCAGGAACAGGGCATCAAGATTGAAACAGAGTTTGTAAAAGATGAGGTGTTTCTTGTTCTTGATACCAGGGTTTCAACTCAAGTCGCCAGGAATCCGTAATGTGTGTATGATTCTTGAAGTTGATCATGCCATTCTAGGACCTCTGTTGTGCATTGAATAAATCTTTTGGAATTACTTTACACAGATAAGATGCGAAAATAAGTATAATCTCTGTAAAATTTGCGTTGACATTTGATTTGTAGATCCATATTTCAGTTTGTATAAGCTCAGGCCGCTCAAACAATGAGATGTACAACACAGTAAACATTGAATACAATGTTACTGTTTCTTTAATAGCTCTCTTTACACAGAATGCATGTTCAAATACTATGAAAATATGGAGAATTTGTGCATAGTTTGCGCTGAAATATGGTTTCATTTGATGTGTAGATCCATATTTCACTCTGTATAAGTTCGGACCTTTCAAACAATGAGATGGAAATCATTATAAAAATTAAATAAAATGTTATATTTCCCTGTATATTTCTGCGTTTAGTGTGTGTATGTTTAATCTAGCTCATGTTTATGGAATGTTTTTTTTGAGATTATGCCATGAAAGAGATTTTACAGCCTGGTTTGTTGAAAAATGTATTCTGTACGTATTATATCAAGGATTGTTCATATGTTATAAACGGATCGCCTAAAATTTTCCATTACTTTGTTGTTATTTTATCATCAACCCTGTTTGAAGCAGCGTATATACTCTGTTCGGACATTCTGCCACACAGAATTTATTCACAGTTTTTTTTTTCCAATATCTTAATGCAATTAGAAGAAAGTTCAGTGAAATCTAAATTTTCTTTGGAGGATTTTCAGTGTAGTGAAATCTAATTTTCTTTTATATTTCCCATTTTATCATGTGAATGTAGATGGTCAGAAATTTTTCCAAAGTTTGATTTTATTTCTGAAACTATGCCATAAAAATATTTTACAGGCCTGGTTTGTTTGGTTGGATGGAAAACGTATTCTGGTTTAGTATATAGAGGACAGTTCGTGTTTTATAAATGGATCGCCTAAAATATTTCGTCAAAGGTTTTTGTTGTAAATTTTCTGGAAACGTGTAGAGTCACCTGGCAGTAGTTGTGAGACTAATTTATCTGGAAATATTTGAAAAAACAGCTTACTCTGTGATGGTTGTTTGAGAAACGTAACTGAATTGTATGGGAAGCTACAGTATTTTTAAAAATAAAAATATCAACGCAAACCTCTCTATTTTAATGTACAGTTAGCAGTAGTCTATTTTAATGTACAGACCTCTTTGAAATAAGTGTATTTTTGAATGTGGAAACCATATATTCCTGGCTAAGAATCAAAATCATATAATTTTATTTTAAATTTTTTTTTGTTTCGAGTAAACTTAGTGTATTTTTTTAATTTTGAAATTTCCATGGGTTAGGCATACAGAATTCAGAATTCATGGGTTAGGCATACAGTATTGGCGTTTAGTCTTCTTTTAAGTTAAATATTCAGTAACAATAATTATATACTTAAATTAAATAGCAGAGACAATTAATATTTTTTAAATGAACTTGTTATTAAAACAAATAGCGTAAATCACTGTATTTTTATTTTTTTTAAATTGTTTTAAAAAATTTATTGATTGAGGTTAAATTTAATATAAAATATCAAAAAATCATGCTGCTAGAATTTATAATTTTAACTATGTTTATGAATTGTAATATCATGCTGTGATGGAAGTTGTAGAAAGAAGTATGTTGAACATCTCCTACATATTTATGGGCATATAAATTTCAGCATTTGTTGCACTTATATATATATAATAGAATTTTATAATTTTATATTATTATATATTATATTGTTAAAAAAGTAGGTGGTATAAAAAGACATAAATTTTTAATTGTTTTAGTTGGAGTAATCTTTGGAAAAACAAGGGAGAAAAAAGTCCATATGACTGATTGTTAGATCAAAAGAATACTATAAAATAAGTAATTATGTTTCTATAGAAAAAAAACTTGAAAGGTAGAAAGAGGATTATAGTCATCCCATTTGTTCAAGTCATTATTCAATAGGTCCTTGTAATAACATGGGAAATGCCATACGATTCTTTTATCATTCCTACCTCTTTATAGTCTCCACTAGCTAACAAAGAGACATTTGAAGCATTTATTGGGCTAAGATTTTGTCATTTGGGATCATAAAAATTTTTAATATAGGGAGGCAATGCCCAAACAACATGATGTGAAGGTGTTATCAATGAACACCCTATAGGTGAGGACCCACTTTGGTTTGCTATCTAGGTGAGCTCTAGGAGACAAAGACCAAACAAAAATCTGCTAGTGTTGTGAAGAGATTGTTTTCTTTCATGAAATTCCACAACATTCTATCTTTGAAGGCACAAAAGAATGCACTTGAAAAAAATTTAAAGGGGCATTTTGTAACGCCCCATTCATCATTTCTCTTTTTCTCCTTCGGCGTTTGTGTTGTTAAGTGTTAAACGTCGTTGTCTTTTTTTTTTCTGTCGATCATGAAGAGGATTCCCCGTCGTGGCCTCGTGGTTTGGTCGTAATCTTGTGTTCGTGTTCGAAGCTTTAACCACCTTTTCCCTTCTTTCCCCCCCCCCCACCTTGGCTCGATGCATGCTTTGAAATCAATGGAAATTTATTGGTACACTTGTGGAGATATTTCACCCATTGACCTGCCATTATTTATGGCAGATTATCCCCCTTGTTTGGTTTGAGATTTTCCTAATTTCCTATTATCCCTTGTCTCCTTGAAAGTGGATGTGTGGAGATGCTTTGGGGAGTGGGATGCCTACAATTCCTTTCTTTTCTTTATGAAATTTTAATTCCGTGTTGTATTATTTTTACCTTCTATCCATTTTCGTAACGTGCTGGGCATTCTTGGTTGGTGATAGTGCCTTGAAAAATAGCCGCCTGCATTTAAGACTATATTTTTATATTCCATTTTTTTTGTAGAAGTCTTGTTTTTGTAGTGGTGGATGCGCCTTTCTCCCTGGTTGGTGGCAGACATCATTGATTGGGATGGTTGTCTCATTGATTGTCTTTGCCTCAGTTTCCTGCTTTAGCCTGTACCTGGTTCTTCTGTGAATGGCCGCTCAGACTATTCCCTTGTTTCCTTATTTTTATTGGAGGGCATAAGCAAAAGAATGAGATGAAAATGTAGCTGAAGGTGAACTGAGAGGAGAGAATAGGAGAGAAGGCTGAAGGTGGTCGCTGGTGTGTGTACACGCAATTCTCTTGGCATGATAGAACCAACGGATTGTCCTTGAGAAGCTCGAACCCTGTCATCTACTGGAGCAGGCTTGGCATGTAACTGTGCACCTTAATGCCTGAAAGGAACGTAGCCGTATAGGTTGTTTTAGCCGTGGTTTCCAGCTGACGGGTTGTGTAATGAAATGGGGGCATTGAATTTTTTTTTATATATAGATAAATTCTTCCGAATGGTTTGCAGCCTCCTGCTCCCTTCCTCCTTGCTCGTGAGTTCAGAAAAAATATTAATAGTGGGGCGCATTAATGGGTTTGATATGGTGGTTATAGATGAAGCTACAAGCTAGTGAAGTAGGCGTGTTACCTCCACTTTCATTGGGTGCTGCGAGGTGTGTTATTATCGGGGATCCACAGCAACAGCCTGTAATAGGAATTAGCCAGGCGGCAGGCATGTTGCAGTATGGTAGAAGCCTTTTTGAGCGCTTCCAACAAGCAGGTTGTCCAACTATGTTGTTATCTGTTCAGTATCGAATGCATCCTCAAATTCGGGATTCTCCTTCAAGATTTTTTTTTATCAAAATCGACTATGTGACAATGAGAGTGTTACCAGGAGACCTGATGAAATTTATTGCAAAGATTCTCTATTGAGACCTTACTTGTTTTACGATGTAACTTATGGAAGAGAATCTCATAGAGGTGGATCTATTTCATATCAGAATATTCATGAAGCACAGATTGCCTTGCTGCGTATTCCTACCCCCCCTCTTTCCTGTACCAAACGTGAATCGAATCATTCCTTCCACGCGTGCCTTTTTCTTCTACTCTACCTCGTAGATGAGGGTCTGATAACACAAAATATGGACATGGTTTTATGTTGTTTCCTGATACGTTTTGGGGGAAAGGAGCATTGTTTTCTTGTTGGCCGCATGCAATGTAAATATCCTCATTTTTTTTACCCTGCTCTGTCCCTTCCTTTCCTCTGGCCACGTGAGTTTGGGAGGATGTTGTTGGGGATTTTGAAACCGTTGGAGCTCAGCACCCAGTGCAGTTAGCAAGGGTTAGACAGCGGCATTTTCTCCTTTGCTTTCCTCCTAGCTATGTTGTCTTAAGGGGAGCCTAGAGTGGTGTTTTTTTTCAAATCTAAAAGAAGTGGATCAGTGGGACGTGTGGCTTATGCAGTCCCTGCTGGATGTGTTGCTGGTGGATGCGTTTAAAACAGGCATGATAAGTCTAACCCTCTCTCTTAATGATTTATCCCTTTTAGTATTTGAGTAAATCAATCTTTGCAATTTTGTTCGAATGCTGTAGATGTGGGTTTCTTTTGGAATGTTGATGTGTCTTTGTTTTACTAAGTAAATAGCATTTGGACTCTAGATATTATATAACATGTAATTACATATATTGACTCTTTCTTGAAAGAGATGCCCAGAAAGAGATGGGTTTCAAATGACTTTTAATCATAATTGCATGATCTGATCTCTCTCCCCTTTACAGTTTATCTTAATTACCTTTTTGACAAGAAGAAATCTCTCTCGAGTGATTCTTGCTTAGTGATCTTATAAAGTTGGTTTATCTTTTTGCCATGTTTTATCCTATGAATAGTGGTCTCTGTAGAAAATATTGTGGTGTGTGAATAAGATTTAGAATATTCCTTGTATTGTTTTTAATTGTAGAACATGGCTTGAAAATGGGAATTTTCTGGGAAGACTATGTTTGTCTTTTAATGTGATTTGATAATGATATAAACCCCTTTAGAATTGGGGGCTTCTATTTGGGGAGTTGTACTAGTTTTACTGGTCTTCTAGATACCATCTGACTCTTTTGATCACCGTTTACCTTGGGGATTATTGAAAACCCCCTCACCAGGCCCTCTATTATTATTATTACTATGAGCTTATTTTTAGATTGGAACGCTCCTAAAGCATGTGTTAATGGGGTTTTTATTTTGTGACCTTTTGAATACGGTAAGCACTCAAGACGTTAGCTTGTGTGGATAATTATATCGCTTAAGTTGAGGCACTACTTGGATTTTCGAATCAGTGGAAGTAATATTGGATACATCGAACTCTTATGAATGTGTACATTCTTCAAGTTTGATTGACATGTGATGGCCCTCAGGCATATGAATTCAGGTAATGCTTGAAATATGAAATTTTAAATCTATCCTATACTTTGACTTATAAGCTTGTTGAAATGCCTTTTAGTAGGAAAACAGATGAATAGGGAAGTTCTGAGAACTACCCTAAAATGGATTCATGCACAGCCTTAAGTAAAGGTAACAACCGTCATAATGGGACTGTACATACCATGTATGACAGTAAGAATAGAAGTTGACCTGAAATTATTTAACTTCATTTTTTTTAGAACAATAATTAATACCCAGATATTGGGGTATGCAAGTGGAGGTTGAATTATATAACTTGATATATTATGTTATTAGGTAACCAGTAAGGATAAATATGTTATTTCAATACTTGGTTAACGAGTGGAATATTTTTTGGCATTTACGATGATTATTATGTTAGCTAAAAATTGATACTTGCATCTCAATTGGGAGTTGAGATAATGTTGATACTTGTATTTATAGTGGCTTGGACCACGCTTACATATCTTAGCTAGTCAAATGTATTTTTGACATATTAGCAAAATATGACAATACTGTTGATCGTGACTCATTCCAACGAGTTGGACTCTTATACCAATAGAAACATATAAAGACATGGTAATAAGCAACCAAAAGGATATCTAAGTAATATATGAACTTGTGGATTGGCAGAATATTTGTTAACATAAGTATATTCTTAAAATTGTGAGGTAAATATCAAAATTATACTTACATATAATCATTGATTATCTATGAAAGTTTGATGCTTGAGTAATATTGATGAATAATATAAGATTGATACTTGTATTTATTATAGAACTTAACATCGTTGGTGCTGTTATTTAATTAAAAGATAATATTATTGGATAAATATGTGGGAGAAGTAGATTGAAGGTATAAAGTTATTGATATTATTATTACTGTAATTTAAGTATGCTTAATTGCATGGTTAAGGTTGTATATCTAGTCACTTGGAATTGTGTTCTTATGTAAGCAGATCTTAAGGAAGTGAACATTAATGAGTATGAAATGCATTATCATGAGATGTGCAGTTAAGTTTTGAATGTATGTTAGAAATCATTTTATAGGGAGTATTGCAAACTTTCATTTATTTAAATGCTAGATGGCATAAATTATTAGGTGTGGTTTATATCTTATCATGCTTAGTTCTAGCGAACTGACTCTAGTATATATTTGTGCAAATCAATTATCCGATTAGATTAAAGGAAAAGAGTGTGAAAGTTTCATCAGTTCAAATTATGAAGATCCTTGTAGAAAGTTCAATGCGTTGTAAATTTTGTAACTTTGCTTGCAAGGAGTTTAGAAGATCTCTTGTCTTGGTATGTTTGGAAAACTACGTGGTGAAGTGTTCTTTCCCTCTTGTTGTTAGACTAGTAACTTACCTTGGTGAGAAATGATATTCAATCATTACATTGGCATAAGTATTGTAAAACCTTGTTTTGAGAATAAAGTGTTAAGTCAAAACTCTCTGACACCTTGTAATGATGTGATATAAGTAAAATTAAATGGAGTGGTTAACCCTTATAGAAGTTAACTAAATATATATATTCAGATAAATTAATGTAGAGATGACTTACTTGAGAACAAGAGATTCCTGAAGTAATCAAAGGCGAGACTATCCTTGCAAAGTGAAATTATATCACGTGATATCCCTAGCTAAACTAGTGAACACTACTCTTTTTTTTGGTGAACGCTTAAAACAAGTTTAAAGGAAAAAAATGGTTAGTTTCTAATAAGATTTAACAAGTAAGAGAATAAAATTTAGAAACCATTCAATTTATCTCTCAGCCTATTTAAAAGTAAGTAGTTTCCTTTTGATAAGCTCTTTCGGTGAAGCCTAAGTAAAAGCGTTAATAATTACATATAAAACCTCAAGCTCCAATTAAACCTCAGTAAAAACTAATGACGTCTTAAGGGTGAATTCAATTGACCTTCTTCCTTTAACTTTATCCAAGGTGCCTTGTAATTTTCTCTTAAGTTTGTTGAACATGAACCGATGTTGTCATAAAGGAGAAGACTTTAAGTGAACTACTCTACAGTGTATAAGAAAATAACTCAGTTGGTAAGATGAATTTGTACGAATCATATCTTGAATCTCTCTGAAAACATAATTCACAAGTTAAAGGGTGTTTTATCAAAATAAATAACCTTCAATCATTTCTTATTGTGGCTTGCCATAGCTGTGTGAGTGTCATGTGGTTGGGCTTCTATGTTGTTCTGTCAAAAAGAGAAGTGTATTATCCTTTTGGGTGTGAACGTTTTCGTGCTGACCTTGTGGTCATCCTCATAACAAGTGGTTCCCAGAGTTGGTTGTAACCTTGTGACGACATGTTGTGTCGTGTTTGTGTCAAAAAAAATTAATTATCCTGTATTTCACTGTGTTGTTTGTGTGTGAATCCTTGGGTCATTACACATTTCTCCATTGGTCTAGTAAATTCCAAAGATTGAATACCTCTACATTCATCTAATTAATTTGAACTTTAAGCTCCATAACATTTAAAATAACCATCGTCTTGTATTTCCACTCCAAACATATGCAATTTATTTATCTTAGGTCATTCCCCTATAAAAATATTCTACTAGTTGAAGAATTCCAATGCAATTCCACTCAAGTTTTTGTTAAAAACTATAATTTTTTTCTAAAAGATCTATGAATGGTTGCATAATGGACATTTGGGTTTCCAAATGCTTACATGCATACATTGTAAAGGAAATCATTGGTAGGGAATACAACAAATTTTCTTTGAGAGATGGGCCTAAAAACGGTCTACTTTAAAATAGTTTGTAGTTTCCTTTAATCTATGTGTGAGTAACATAATGGACATTATCAATTGTACATATTTTCAACCATTGGAAACTGAGGCAATATCCATCAATATCCTATTTTGAGAGAATAATGTAGAGAGGGGGGTTCAACATACCACTTCAAACCCTTCCACCATGGATTGATGGAGGTAGCTACATATTTACGAAGTATTACTATATTGAGAACAACATCAATGATCTCTTACAAGGATTCTTGGCCATCATTGTATAAATAAGTAATACATTTTTAACTTTAAACCAAGAGAGAAAATCTGAAAAAAATAATAAAAGAACAAAATCTTAGACTATCATCTGAATAATTGTTCTAAAAAAAATGTAAACCATTTACATTTGGCATCTCTAAAAAGAAAACCACCACAAAAAGTGATGGTTGGTAAATAAACTATAAATATTGAATCCTTCACTATTGAGATGAAAACATTTTTATAGACGAAGACATTTTGATTGTCTCCCATGCTTTTGAAATAATTTTTTTGTTGACAAAATAATCTTGATTCCAAACACAATAATCTTGATTGCAACATTGCTAGATATGATTTTTTGAAATATCAAACCCTTCTAAGTCACCCAGTCCTAAGAAGAGCCTTCATAAATATAATCTCAAAGTAAGGGCTTTCACATCTTATTTTCTTCGGTGAAATGTATAATTCATTTTGCATATAAATAAGTTTCTTTTCATTGAACAACAAAAATACTCAACCATCTCATAAACTTAGAGTGCTTTAGTGGAACAACAATATTCCAAGTAACTCAATGAAATTCCTTCCCTTAATAAGAAACGGTTCCAAAAAAATATCTTAACACTTTCAAGTTTTGTTGTTGTTTTGAAGTATTGTAAGGAACCTAAAAAGACATCTAGAAAACATGAATTGCAGTGATAATATTTGAATAGATTTGTAGTTATCTTTATTTTCATCATGGAACTCAAGATAACCTTTGAAAAATTAAGTTTCATTTATAAATAGTTTGTAGATTGTATAACATATTAAAAATACAAAACAGATCAACATTTATAAAAATTACACAACATTTCAAATAGTTATGAATATTGTGAAGTGATGCATGACATTTTAATCTAAAAATTATCTTATAACCACCAATAACGATTTTATTTTAATGAAATAAAATTTCAAAATAAATTTCTAATTTACTATAAACTTATGCCTTTAAATATTTTCCCTTTTAATTCAATTACACCAAATTATTTCCCAAAATAATACCACCCTCCAATAAACATCACAACCTTGTTTTTAAAAAATAAAATAATAATAATATGACATCATTACAACATTTACTTTTAATAATTTATATTTATATAACATAAAATGGATATATTTTAGAAGAAATCTTAAGGTCAAATTTGGTCATTGTTGTGGGTGTGCATTCCACTATTCAGATGTGAGGACCTATTCACATTACAGTTTTCTGTTTGATCAGAAAACCATTATTTCAAGTAGTTTTGTTGTATTCCTGAAGGAAGAAAGAACTCCTTTCACACTCATTATGTAAAAGGTGAAGACGGTAAAATATATTTGTTATAGACTTTCATATCATTCCTATGATCTATTATCAGGTCAAAACTCATTTCAAAAAGATGATATTCTGCAGAAACATATTTATTCCTCCACCAACCATATTATATATCAAATCATATTCTCTGGTGCAGTGCATACATTCTCCATAGGCAGACCTCTAAGCATTCCTAATCTTGTCTCAAATTTGAAGATTTTGAATCAAGAAACATGCCTTTATTTTAGTCTCATAGCATGTATGGAGTCAATACTGCAAGTTTTATTTTGGCAATTTGGTTACATTGCTCCAGCAACCATTATGGAAAATGGTGTTTTTTCCAAGTCCATATCGCCAGGTGACTCTCAACAAAAAATTTGAATCTCACTAAAAACTGGTTAATGGTTTGTCCTAATTGCACTAAGACATTGAAAAAACATCCTGTTCTTAAATTCCGCTTGACAGAATGTTGAAACAGAGAATGTAATGCCCACTTCCCTATGATACTTAGTTGATTATCATTTTGAGTTATGCAGACTTTGGATATGGACATGATTTATACTTATGTTGATTAGCATGATGTTTTGTGACTAGATGCATTTGG
Source organism: Taxus chinensis (assembly GCA_019776745.2). Classification (NCBI taxonomy): domain Eukaryota; kingdom Viridiplantae; phylum Streptophyta; class Pinopsida; order Cupressales; family Taxaceae; genus Taxus; species Taxus chinensis. The sequence continues at coordinate 144,953,280 of CM034154.1, read as the reverse complement.
ATTATGATTGGATTTTGTTTTCAGTATGATCTACACTGACTCATGGACAGACTATTGGATATCAATATTATTTTTATATGGATATATTGCATGTGTTCTAGCATTGGATTTCTTCACCATGATGAGTAGAATGTAGTTGTTGAAATTACATTACTATAATTTTGGATAATGATGAAATGCATAATTAAGTTGTGATTTAGACCTAGAAATAATGAATGATTGAATTACATATAGATGTTAGTAAATTTCATGCATATGGTTATTTTGGATATTTTGACATGGCCGCAAGGCCGAAGGAGGTATTTTGCATTTTACAGGAAACACAGCATAATCACAACCATGAGGGGGATTGGGAACCAAACACAACAGGATGTCGGGTGGTTACAACATTTGGTCGTCAAGGCAACTACTAAATTGTATTGTGTTACCTTTATTCTTTTATGTGTTAAGAAAATTTCCATGAGGAGGAAATTTTATAATGTGACCAAGGGGGTAAGACTTTTAATTACTTGTTTTAACTTACTTTAGTAGGTGATTTTAATTGTGATGTTTTTTTTAAAATTACTTTGCTAAGTGTGTTTAGATTAATGTAATACCTTGTTTTAATTTTTAAGTTTTGGAGGGAAGTCAAGTGGGTGTAATAAATTTTGATGGTTAGCTCCTTGAGCCTTGTGTTTCCTCATGTATTGAATTTTTGGTTTTGAGTGTTGACCACTCCAAATCCTTTGAATCTCGAATTTGAGATTTTGGGCAATTTTAGGGGACTTGTGGGACAAGTTGAACTTGTCCCACACTTCCCAAAACCCCTTACCAACCATATCTATGGGTTGGGAATCAAAAAAGGGGATTATTTATTGTTTTGGGAAGGGAAATGTGACTTTGGAGTGCACTTGTCTTCTTTTGCATTTAATTGTGCCTTAGGACACATGGGGAATGGATGGATTTGGATTAAAGATGTCATTCAACCCAACCACCCATTTATGGTGTTTTGGGATTTGAGTTGACTAAAGGGAGGTGGTCTTGAGGAGGTGTGATGTGGCATCCTACATGGAGCCACATCACCCTCACTCCTTCCTTTTGTCTATTTATTGAAACTTCCTCTCTTGTTGAGGGGGTTGGAGTTTTGTTTTTTATTTTGTTGAAGAGTTCTCTTTTATTATTTTGGGGAGAGAAAAAAATTGGGAGAAAAAGAAAAAGAGAGTTCTTGGACTTGCATGCTTGGATTGTTTTGGAGGGAGCTTGGACAAATTTCTTGGTTTAGGCTTCTCCAATTGAGAGGTAGGAAACCTTCTCCTTTGTTTTGCTTTCATAGTATTGTTGCTTCTATGCTAAATTTGTGAATAATGCATGTTTACTTGGTGTATTGTGAAAAATGGATAGAATGCTTATTGTGTATTATAGGAGAGGTCTATGGGAATACTCATGAGGGAGGCATAAGAGTAGATTAGGATATTGTGGAGGGAGTTTGAGAGGGATGCCCATCTTGGGTGAGAATGTTTACATTCTTACCTTGTTCTTGAGGGAGCCATAAGAGGAGGGAGGCATAAGAGTATGGGAGGAAAAAGGGGTACTTGAGGGAGGCATAAGAGTCATAGGGGCTTGAGTTTTATTGTGGAGGGTTTTGGATGGGCATCTCATCTCAATTGGGATGCATAAGGAAAACATTCCCATAGTTCATTCTCTTGTTGGCTTGGATGAAAGCCTTGTTGTGCAAAGTATTGTGTTATTTGTGTTTCTTTGTTGTTTCCTCTTTTTACCTTGAATGTTGTGAAGAAAATTGTATTGTGGAAGCAAGTATTGTTGCCTTGAGTTGGAGACCACCCTTCAATGTGTTGTGTTTGTGGCTCAGGGGTCAATGGAGGAGATTGCTTCTCTTCTCCATTGAGTTTTGGTTGGGAGGAGAGTGTTGCCTCTCCCCCTATCTTGGTTGTGTTTGGAAATACTTGGAACTCGGAGCATGGATGAAGAACACCTTGGAGCACAAGAACCTTATTGTTGACAATGTAAAAACATCATGCATCTACCCACCTTGAGTGGAGGAAACATGTAATGTTGTTTGCTTTCTTTAGCTTCCATTATTGCAAATATGTTTCCCACATGAAGTAGGACATGTTGTAAAAGATTTGAAGGAAAAGTTGCATTGAAATGATAGTATTTCTTACTCTAAAAATTTGTTGTAAATGTTGTTGAATTCTTGTAGAATGTTAGAAAGAAATTACAAAAGAAAATATATTAAAATTTTGTTTGAAGTACTTGGAAGTGATATGTTGGAAAGGATAAAAGAATAGTGCATTATCCCTTCTTTTATACTTGATGGAAGGACTCAAGTTTTCAAATAGTTTTTAGTATGACAATGAAACTTTGTAAGATCTAGTTCTTTTATGCTTTCTTCATTTATGAATCTAATACAAGAATCCATTACAAATTAATAAAGGGAAATGAAATCGATTCTTTGAAAACCCATGTTATGTTATTGATTTGTGAAGAAAGAAATTAGGTAAAGTTTCTAGCTTAATAAGTCACCACCACATTACAATTAAAAGGAAACTAATATTTTAATTATTAAACATGTCTAAGAGAATTAAGTTTGTCCCTTATTAGAAACTGTACCATTAGTGGAGCAGTTATGAAACATGTATGCATCGACTGCCATGTATAGAGCAGGTCGCTTTGACAGTTTTTGAGTGTCTCAAGGAAAATGTGTGTTGTTTCTTACACACTGTGTAAATTCTCGTTTCCATCTGTGCGCCAGTAGGGGAAGCACTGTGAAGAGCAAGTGAGTTTCCATGGCAAGCCGATTTAAGCTCTCTGCTCTCATGGTTTTTTTTTTGCCTGCTGTTTATCCTTTAGTTTGAGTGCTTATTGGCAAATAGAACTATAACAAAGCAAACCTATGGCAATGCCATAATCTCTTTGCCAGGACTATTACCATTAGCTCCTTAAAGATACTATTTTCTGACAGAGATTAGTACAACAGATTTTTAAATTAGAACACTGCGAGTGGTCTTAGCTTCACAAATATCAAGCTGCATGGTAGACCTCGCAACTGCCCAAATAAATGTGAAGTTAGTCTCAAAATCAAGACCATTCAATCACCCTTAAATCATGTCCGAGAGAATAATTGCTAATATAAAAGAAAATGATGAAACGTTTCAGTAGATATGCCTGATAGACAGCTGATACACCAAGCATTGACTATCTCAGAGAATATTTAATTATTGCAGTGCTTGCAAAAGTGAGTCTTGTGGTCGTCTTTTTAGGAGTGTTGCATTAGACACGCAATAGATGTTGATATAAGAGGTTCATAGTTGACAGATGGCGTATCCAGAGTTTACACACACACCATGCAGCACCCAATGAAAGTGGAGGTAAATCGCCCCTACCGTTACAGTCTCCTTTTTCTTGTCCATGCGGCCAGGCTGTGATTCTCTGTCTAGTCGCCATATAACACTCTTTCTGCCCCAATAAAACTTGAAACATTCGCACTGTCTCTTCCTCAAGCGATTTGATAAACATCACTTGATGGCAGAATCCCGAATTTGAAGGTGCATTCAATGATGAACAGATTACAACATAGTTGGTCAACCAGTGTGGTTGAGGCGTTCAAAGAGATTAATCAACGGAGTGCTGAACCTCGCCGCGTTTGAAACAACGTCCCATCTACTACATGCGCCTGGAGTTCTAACCCGCAACCACCATAATAACCTTCTTCTTAATGCGTGGACAGGACAGTCTATGAGAGAGATGGCGGGTTGTCTGCTCATATGTGAGTTTACAAATCTAATTAAGGGTGTAAGCGGCCAGTTGGAGTGGATCCGCACGCCAGGCAGGGAGATATTTAGTTGTGACAAGTGGATGATGAGACCACCACCCCAACCATAAAATTTAATATATGTTATCCTACTGAAGGAATATGTGTAGCTGTATAGGCTAGTTTAGGTATTAACCACTATATAAAATATTAGTTACTCATAATACAACCTTCATATAATAAACAACTTAATATAAATAAGGTGCTATGTGCAATTAAATAAATAAAGACAGACAATGTAGTAATATAATGTTGAAGTATATATCTTATCGTATGATTTCCTTCATATATATATAACATAATGTATTAAATTCATGAGATAACGTAATGTAAATGGATAATTAAACAAAAATAAAAATCGAGTGGATAGGTTATTCATTTCATAACAAATTATACCTTACTCTAGGGTTAACATTGAAAAACACTGCTACTGCGATATCACCAGACACTAGACAAAGCAATTCGAAAGACGACCCTCCTTTCCGTTTTGTGAAACGTCGAATGAGATGAATTTAAATATCCTTAACTTTGAAGCATCTTCGTTCCTGATGCATTATGGGACTATTTTAGTTCGAACCTGTATGCAAACGCACCCATCTCAAAAAAAAAAAAAATTGTCGCATTTTCGGGTTGTATGGTTGTGGCGCGTCGTCGGCTTCGTGAGCGTGGCATCGTCTTTTAGCGGCGTTACAGAGAATATAGCCCAATACATGCCTGCAAACAGGGCTGATGGTAAACGTATAATAAAGCAATGGAACATTTTAGGTGATCTGTTTACAAAACATGAACTATCCTGGATATAACACATACCAGAATACATTTTTCAGCCAACCAGGCTGTAAAATCTCTTTCATGACGTAATCTAAAAAAAAAACATTCCATAAACATGTGCTAGATTAAACATACGCACAGTAAAGAGAGAAATATACAGGGAACAATAACATTTTATTTAATATTTACTGTGATTTCCATCTCATTGTTTGAGCGGTCAGAGCTTATACAAACTGAAATATAGATCTAGACATCAAATGAAACGTTATTTCAGTGCAAACTATGCACAAATTCTCCATATTTTCATAGTATTTGAACATGCATTCTGTGTAAGCTAATTCAAAAAGATTCCTTCAATTTAGAACAGAGGTCCTAGATTGGCATGATCCACCTGAAGAATCATATAAGAATTCCCGTTCCTGGCTACAAAAACTAAATTCCTGGTATCAAGAACAAGAAACGACTCATCTTCTAAGGGTTGTATGAGGCAAGCTTCAATCTTGATGCCCAGTTCATGACCTCGATTTCCTCATGGATTGCCGGCATGGCCAGGCCTGAACAAGATAGAAAATTTATATTTCAGCGATTTGTGATACCGAATATAATCCTAAAGAATGTAGAAAAATGAATTTCAAATACTTACCCTGCAAAATCCCAGCCTCTGCATTCCGGAAGATAGGTCACTGTGTTTTCAATGTGGACGGGCATGCGCTTTTGAGTAGAATCAGTCTGCATCTGCATCACCGTGAATGTCAGCTGACAAGGTGACTCACTCGCGTTATATGCAACGAAGCGGCCATTGACAGATAGAAGCTGAACCATCTCCGCAGGGACTGCTGGGTCGAGATCTAATGGAAGCCAAATAATTCGTCCTGGATGAAATGCTCGGAGGCTCGCAATACCAATTCTTTCTTGGCAGTATGTAACAAACGTTCCAGAAACCTTAACTGCTGAACTCCTCTTGAACCAGTAATTTGCAATTACGGCTGGAAGTGTTTCCCACTTGGAAGATATCACATTCTATGCAATTCCCCTGAAATCATTTCTTATGAAAATTCGATCCCTGAATGCAACAGCCTGTAATGGGTGTCGGGAAAGACAGGAAGAAAAAGGTTGCGGCGGATTTCGAATTGCAGTCCATTGCCGTCTGGAAGTGGAAGGATCGTATACTTCTCCCCAAGGCACATTCACCTGGTGGCGATGGCGGCACCCTCCAAACACGTATATCTTTCCGTTCGCTGCAACCGCCACTGCATTCTGCCTGGGTGTCTGTGTTGAGGATAATTGAGACCATGTGAAGGCGGCCATGGGATCACACATGTATACATTCTTGGAAACCATTCCATCAAAATCAGTTCCGCCAATGACATACAGGTTCCCGTTCAGAAGCACCGTAGCAGAGTTCAGAAGCCCTTCTGGAAGATCAGGAAATCGCAGGGACTTTTGGGCATGCAGATTGTAAGCACAGAAGATCTGATTTGCATTGTGCTCGATAATCTTGAAAAAAACCCAAGATCGGGAAATGTCGGGATCTGAGCTGAAAGTTGCTGGTGTCTCGATCGGATCGGGTGCAGGGCGAGAGTTGAAGCAGCCCATGATAAATGCAATTGCAAGATAATTTTCTTCTCTTTAACTTCTTTCGCTACTCCCTAAATTCTTAAACAATAATTAAACCGATAGGGGGAAAACAGAAGGGAGAAAAATGTCAATAGATCTTTCTGGACATTTTCGGGTCTGACACGTCCGTTGCTTGTTCTTGAGATTCTGTTACACTCATAACCACAATATGTCAGTATTTGAATATTATAACGTCTTTTAAGATTTTGCGGCCATGCGCAACATAGAAAATTCAAAACTGGAGTCCACCGCATGGGCTCCAATCATTGGAGGGAAATATATTGTAAAAAATATTAATTAAAAAACTTTATAAATGCAATAAACAGAACAGTCTGTGGTCTTTATCTCCCAACAATGAAATTCTGTATAACTGTCCATTCTGTACATATGGTGTTTATGGCTGCACATTCCAAATTGGATAGATAAGAATGCAGAGTTGTACATAATCAATTTCCAGAATCTTTAATTCACAGACCTGGGTTTTTGCAATAACATCATAACAAAAATTGTTGTATTTGTGTCCATTGTTTTTTTTTGGATTTAGCTCAGTAAATGCGGAAAAAAATAATTTTAGAATGTCTGTGTCAATGCTTTCGGGGTGTGAAGGGAAATGAAACGAGGATCTATGGAAACTGCAGATTCTACGGAATCTACAGAATATTCATGCAACAAAAGAAAATAAATCGCAGCGGATTTTAAATGATGCAAAACAAGGGAAAAGGTACAGAAATTTATAACAGCAAAATAACATAAAACTTTTGGCTGCAAATAACACAGATTTGGGATTGAAATTGCTTGAGCAATACAAATATATTTGTCAATAATGAACAGCAGCTACAGCTGCACACAAAACATACATTCATACATTAACAACATGAAAATTGTAATGCCCCGTTCGGCGTTTACCCTAGTTCTTGTCGCAATGACCCTTTTGTTGAGCGTCGAATGGCTGTGTGTATTTCCGTTGTCTTAGATCTTGTCTCCGTGATGTTTTAGAACCTTCCCTCTCCTTCTTGCGTTCTCAAGTCATTATTGACACCTTTGTGTGTGGACTGTGTAATGTTCTGTGCATAAACCTAGTTAAAGGAGGATTTTTTTGTCGCATAGTTAAGCTGGACCTTTGGCCATTATTGGTGTGAGTACAAATTATTTATATTTATAGTATATAATTATAACAATGTAGTTTTAATTTAATTATCGATTGGCCTCTATCTTATAGTGTTATTGTTTTACATTATTGTCAAGTTGGTATATACGTTTTTGTTAATATGATTAATAATTATTTTAAGTGGTAATAATAATAATAATAATAATAATAATAATATTAACAATATTATTATTTTAATTATTGATCGACAATAACTCATTATTTTTGGTGTCGATTGTTATCAACTGTATTATTAATTATCGTTAAACGATTTTATTGTTTGGTTGGTCGCTTTGTAGAATGAACCCCGTTCCGCGCTGAGGAAGGGATTACCCGTTTTGGTGCCATGGTCGTTCCTTGCCTTGTGTTTGCTTTTGAATGCCAACCTCTAGTTTTATGCGCTTGGTCGCTTAGGCCTGTTCGCATGTTGTTTTTAATCATTGTGAGTAATGGAGAGTTCGATTCTTACTTCCTCTAGCTTGCTCGTGTGTACGTGTTTAAATTTTCTCGGGTTGAATAGTAATCATACAAAAATTCGTATACCTTTTTAGCTTATGAGAACTGTTTAGGTAATCTTGTAACTCCTTTTACATTTGTATTAATATATCTTCTTTCGTATGCTTTGTGAGCTTACCTTAGTTAGTAGAGATTTTGTTTATCCCGTATCTTTGCTGAAGGAAGGGCTCATGGGGGCGCTAGGTTGTGGTGAGGACTGCCCAATTTTTAAATCTTTTAAACTTCTTTCACCTACCCTCCACTGCCACCTTGGCCGACCAGGTCCATTCGCATGTCTGGTTGCTAGTAAATGGCGTTAGACTCCTCCCAACCACTGAACTACCAATAGTTATGGTATTTAATGTTTCTGTAATGCCCACTTCCCTTCGATACTAAATGAACCATGAGCATCTTTTCTAAATTGTTTACAATCATAAACATGACTGCGGTGTTCTACTTAGCATGAAAATTAAAAGGTGTGGACACCAAGATTTATATTGTGTTTTGGTTATTATTATTACCTTGACTCTATGTCATATTGTGGACCTTGATATTAATTTAAGGATATGATGATGATGATCTAGAATAGTTACCTTGTTAAAGACTTATTGTTATGTCATTACTATTGTTGTATTGTTTAGGCTCTGGTCACTCTTTATTGGATCCTTAGACCTTGATATTGTAATAAAAATTAAACATTTCTAGATGGAAATTGATACACTCATTTTACTTATTGGATAGACAGTACATACATGTTATACTTGCGACATGATGTGACTATTGCAGTAAATTTATATGCTTGATTCCTAAATCAGTATTCGATGTTCTAACTGTTACTACTGTATGGATGTATTAGACATAAATTATGGATATTTCTAGATGATTGTTGATGTTGTGATCTTAGTACAAAGTGATGGATTGTTATATCGAAATGTTAGAAAATTAAACAATTGGTGAATTAATTGATTCTAGCATTGGTTTAATTAGGTTGTTCAATGATGTAAATTGTTATGTATACGTGCATGTGTTTTAGTATTTCGACGTTACTATTATGGTCACGAGGCCAGAAGGTATTGTTAGATTTTGCAGGAAATTGTATCACAACAAACCACGGGGGATTGGGAACCAAACACAACAGGATGTCGGGTGGTTACAACATTGGTCGTCAAGGCAACTAGTAAATTGTATTGTGTACCTTTATTCTTTTATGTGTTAAGAAAATTTCCATGATGGGGAAATTTTCTAATGTGACCAAGGGGTTAAGAATTTTAATTACTTTTTTTAACTTGCTTTAGTAGGTGATTTTATTTGTGATATCTTTTTAAAAAAATACTTTGCTAAGTGTGGTTAGATTAATGTAATATCTTGTTTTAATTTTTAAGTTTTGGAGGGAAGTCAAGTGGGTGTAATTAATTTTGATGGTTGGCTCCTTGAGCCTTGTGTTTCCTCATGTATTGAATGCTTGGTTTTGAGTGTTGACCACTCCAAACTCTTTGAATCTCGAATTTGAGATTGAGGGCAATTTTGGGGGACCTGTGGGACAAGTTTAACTTGTCCCACACTTCCCAAAACCCCTTACCAACCATATCTATGGGTTGGGAATCGAAAAAGGGGATTATTTATTGTTTTGGGAAGGGAAATTTGACTTTGGTGTGCACTTGTCTTCTTTTTGCATTTATTTGTGCCATAAGGCACATGGGAAAGGGATGGATTTGGATTAAAGATGTCATTCAACCCAACCACCCATTTATGGTGTTTTGGGATTTGAGTTGACTAAAGGGAGGTGGTCTTGAGGATGTGTGATGTGGCATCCTACAAGGAGCCACATCACCCTCACTCTTCCTTTTGTCTATTTAGGGAAATTTCCTCTCTTGTTGAGGGGGTTGGAGTTTTGTTTTTGTTTTGTTGAAGAGTTTTCTTTTGTTATTTTTGTGAGAGAAAAGAATTGGGAGAAAGAGAAAAAGAGAGTGCTTGGACTTGCATGCTTGCATTGATTTGGGAAGGAGCTTGGACAAGTTTCTTGGTTTAGGCTTCTCCAATGGAGAGGTAGGAAACCCTCTCCTTTGTTTTGCTTTCACATTATTGTTGCTTCTATGCTAAAATTGTGAAAAATGCATGTTTACCTTGGTGTATTATGAAAAATGGATAGAATGCTTATTGTGTAGTATAGGAGAGGTCTATGGGAATACTCATGAGGGAGGAAAAAGAGTAGATTAGGATATTGTGGAGGGAGTTTGAGAGGGATGCCCATCTTGGGTGAGAATGTTTACATTCTACCTTGTCTTTGAGGGAGCCATAAGAGGAGGGAGGCATAAGAGTATGGGAGGAAAAAGGGGTACTTGAGGGAGGCATAAGAGTCATAGGGGCTTTTGTTTTATTGTGGAGGGTTTTGGATGGGCATCTCATCTCAATTGGGAGGCATAAGGAAAACATTCCCATAGTTCCTTCTCTTGTTGGCTTGGATGAAAGCCTTGTTGTGCAAAGTATTGGGTTATTTGTGTTTCTTTGTTGTTTCCTCTTTTACCTTGAATGTTGTGAAGAAAATTGTATTGTGGAAGCAAGTATTGTTGCCTTGAGTTGGAGACCACCCTTCATTGTGTTGTGTTTGGGGCTCGGGGGTCAATGGAGGAGATTGCTTCTCTTCTCCATTGAGTTTTGGTTGGGAGGAGAGTGTTGCCTCTCCCCCTATCTTGGTTGTGATTGAAATACTTGGAACTTGGAGCATGGATGAAAGACACCTTGGAGCTTGTGAAGACTTCTTCCTTTTCCTTTATATGCATTATTTGGTTGTAAAATTCGTATGTGAAAGAAAGTTGTATCATCTTGTTTTCATTTCAAAAAAAAAAGGGATAAATATATATGTATTGAACCTCATTTTGTTACTCAAAGGAGATGAATTACAAAGTTGGAATACTAGAACATTACCATTCTTGTTTTGTTGATAAAAGACTTAAGTCTTTTAATAATTTTAAATGTGTTAATAAAGAAAGCTATGCTCTAGTTCTACTATGCTTTGCTTCATTTCAGAAATTATTGTAAATCTTATTGCAAAATAAAGAAAAAATAAAAGAAATGAAATCAAACCTATTCAAAATCTCATGCAATGGTTATTAAATGGCGTAGAAATAAGTTCTATTGCAAAGACCTTAAACTCACTAAGTGCACTATCCAATACCCCATGATGCCTAAGGGAGGTATTAATAGTTTGATTAATATTTATATTTAAGTAACGTTAGAACTAAGGAACTTATTAATATTAAACTTAATAATATCAATGTACTTTTAATTACCTTTCATATATGTTAATAAAAGTGTACGACTACTAATATTTATAAATATTTTAAACGTCTTTTTTTTTTTACAGATTAGGACACTGCAAGTGGTCTTAGCTCCACAAATATCAAGCTGCATGGCAGGCCTTGCAACTGCCCAAACAAATGTGAAGTTAGTCTCAAAATCAAGACCAGTCAATCACCCTTAAATCGTGTCTAAGAGAATAACTGCTAATATGCAAAAAATGATGATACGTTTCAGTAGATAAGCCCGATAGACAACTTGATACACAAAGCAATGACTGTCACAGAGAGTATTTAAATTGTTGCAATGCTTGCAAAGCGAGTTCTGTGGTCGTCTATTTTAGAGTGTTGCAATGCAGTCTGTGTTTTTTTTACACGCTCAAATGACCATTAATTAGCAAAACAACTCTTCATGAATAATCCGATTTTGGAACAGACCCGCCTCCCACTATCTCCCACCAAAGTTTGATAAAAATAGCTTGAAGGAGGACTCCGTTTTGAGGATGCATTCAACGCTATACAGATAACAACATAGTTGGACGACCTGCTGCTGGTGCGCCACCTCTTCTGGACTGTACACGCGCCCAGGATCCTCTTATTTACCTCCTTGCACCATGCGCGGCCAGGGGTGAGGAGAACAGACAAAAAAAAAGAAAAAACGTTTGAGTTAATTGCCTGTATCTTGCTTTGAATACTCCTCACCTGTACCCACGCGGCCTGGGCAACTGTGCAGTGTCTCCATGTGCATTTTAACACGTTTCAATGTTGTAGGCGGTTGGGAAAAGATAAGATTTGCAAATTTTTAGTGAATTCAATGGTTTGGGCGGCCAGCTTGTTTTCTTGCACGCAAGGAGGAAGGAGTAATGATGGACAGGTGGTTGTTGGGATCCACCGCCCCCAACCAACAAGAATTAAATTTATTTTGAAACGTTTTCATGGGATTGACTTTTATTACTTTAAATTCAAAATTTTATGCATGTACAAGAATAAAATATTTCAATTATCAACATTGAGTGGATGAATTCAAAAAAATATAACTTAGATATTCTACAATTTTGTAAAATTCATATTGAAAATTGTAGAATATTTGTATTTGAAAATTCCATAGTTTAAAATCATTTTTGTAAAGTCACATTTTAAAAAATATAAATTATATTAGATAATGTACAAAAAATCAATTTTAATGTATCACTATTCTAATTTATTTTTACATGTTCTAAGTTCATTTAAACAAATGTGGTAAGATTTCAACAAAAAATAATAATAATGAAGAATTTGATGTTATCCCCATAAAGAAAAATATTTAAATTTTGGTAAAACTCAATGCATAACTTAACTTGAGTTTTCAATCTAAGATATCATAATAATATGTCAAAAGTGTTAAAAAAAAAAAAAAAACATCTTGTTGATTATATATATATATATATATATATATATATATATATATATATATATATATATATATATATATATATATATCACACACACATAGTATCTTTATGATTTAAAATTTTCACAACATTTCTACAGCTCAAAAAAAAAAAATTTAAGAAACATCTACACCACTAATACATTGATTGTGAATTATCCGTAAAATGTGAAGTACGTGCTTTGCACATAATTCCACCACGTAACTATAGTTCTTGATAACCTATAGTCGTAGAATTCACTAATCTCTATGTATGACACCTTTTTATTTTTTTTCAAAGAGAGTATTGTGGACTATATATAGTAAATTCAAATAATTTTTCGATAGTATATATTATGAGGTGAACTAGTTGTTTCAAGAGGTAGTTTTATAATTGATTTGTGGGGAGAAGTGGTTTCCAATTCCCTTTATTGCTCTAATACCAGCATGGGGTACATAAAAATGATTTGCAGTTGGAAAAGAAAATAATAGAGAAATTCGTTAGCTGTAAATGATTTGAGGAATTCGATGTGTTGATTAGATGTTCATTTAGTAATAAAAAAAAAATTAGTCACATTTTCGGGTTGTTCGCAATGGATGCGACGTAGTCGTCGTCGTCGAGCGAGCGTTACATTTTGGTATCAGAGCCGTGGGTTCAACACTTGGACCCTGCGCCAACTTCAAAACCCAAAAACCAGTTAGTAAAATTTAATCTCCATGATTTAAAATAAAAATAAAGTAATAAAATTCTTGAAATTGCTGAACTCGCCTAGTGGCGTTTTGTCGAACCTAGATAACTAAAAATGTTAAAATTAAATGGATACTCTTATGAAATTCTGATGTAACAAGCACTTGTTTTGCATTTAAAAATATGTTGTTGATGCATACTAACTTTTTTCTTTAGTTGTATGATGTGATAAACCCCGTAAGATTCTTCTTTGTTGGAATGATAAATCATATGCTGTGATTCTTGTGGTTTAACATTAGTGGTTGTGTTCTGGGGTCAGACATAGTAAATTAGAAGTTTTTTAGTCACCCAAAGCTTCCCTTTTTCTCTTAGTTGTTAGATGAGTTAGTTTTGGTCGCCACTATGGAAAACTAAATCCCCGTATGAGTAAGTGGATATTAGGCCTTGGTGTCATTTTTGATCCAGCTTAGCGTATACATTATTAAAACGGAGCTCGAGGCATAGTACCCCTATTAGCAGCCATAAAGGGCTGCAAAGTGATTGTGACGTTGACTTTCTGTATTTTATATATTTGTAAACTGGATTTATTTTATCAAGGACCAGCGTTTTATTTTATGATTTGATTGAGAAGCTCTGAGGCTCTTTTAGTAATTATATTTTTTTTGTGAGATTTCAGACATTGCAATGCGGCTGCTTATCCACTTTCCTTGATTGCCAACATTTTTTTTGGATTTTAATTTGACTGGTGACTTAGAGCTCGTTTATCTGTTGGCTACTTAGCTAAACGTTACGTGATTCCTTCCTGCGTGTTGTTGAGCTAGTTCTACACTGGTTGTATTGTGACATTTTGTCGTATGGGGGTACACCATAGGTGCCTTGAATGTCTTCTTAGGTGCTTTAAGTTATGGATCAGTTTTAGAAAGACGAAACCTTGAGTGTGTCTAGGATCTTGGAGAGTTCATTGTGTAGTGCATTCTAGTTGGTAGCTTGATAGCGGTGATAGTGACCCTCTTACAACCTAGTAAGAGATTTTATCCTCGTCAGAGTAGATGTGTTTAGTTATGGGCTTATGGATTGTGTTAGGATCGGATTGAATCTTGGTTGACTGTATATTTTAAGTGGATAAATGTTTGGTTGGTAGTGACATTCCATCGATGGAATACTAATTTGGATCATGGTTTCCTTATTTCCTTATAGAAGGTATTGACTGATGGATTGTATGTATCTTGGTAATTATGATTAGACGTAAGCCCATCCGGGAAATGTGATTAATTAAGTGTGCTTGTTTTTCCTCTCATAGACCTATAAATAAGTCTACCCTTGCCTTAAATTTGTATATTGTTATGAATAAAACTATATGACCTATTAGTCTTTGGATTACGTGGAGATACTTATGGATGTTGTTGGGTCTTTTTGTCCTTGCTCTAAGAGATGTTAGTTTGGTGGATCTTAATATTTTAATCTCGGTGGTGTTTATATTGTGTTTCTTCTTTTAAAACTATAACTCTTGGTCATAGAGTCCGTGGTTGGATAGATTAATCGATTGTCCTCTTACAATGATGATCTCTAGTGGGAATGTGGAGTCCTTGGAGTAAGATTTGCATTGTCATCTTGTTTCTTGGTTGGTGGTATCTTGTGGAAATATATGTGTTGATTTGAAAACTTTCCTTGTCTTATTATGCAAGTAAAATGTTTGAGCCTGAACAACAAACATTGTTAAACCTCATAAATTCGTAAAAGTAAATATGCCTCTTTAATGGGTCTTCCTGGTAAGTTCATTTGAAATTGGTAGAGACCCACTAGAAATTTTTAATGATGCTTGTAATCCTTTGGAAAACCCTTGAAATATTGGCGTGGTACATATTGAATTATGGATTCCTAGTTCTTAGGAAATTAAAAATGTGTTTCCTATGTTAATTGTCTCTTGTTCCTATAGAATTAATAATGTGATGTGTTGATTCATATCTCTCTCCCATAAAAATAATAATGTGATATGTTCAACTCTTGCTTTCCATTAAAACATTAATTGTTAAGATGACTCACCCAGTTACTATAGAATTATGATTGAGAAGATTTGACCTTGAAACTTGAAAAATAAGTTGGGACATAGAAAAGGAAAATGGTCCTTGAATTAGCCTCAGTAGATTTATAGAAGAAATATAAGCTAGGTAGAAGAATAGAAAGGAACTTTATCCATCTACTTTCCCTAGGAGTAAAAATAAATGTTGTTTCCACTTATTCGGAATGGCAAGATATCATGCCACCTTAGTGGCGCTCCTTATAACACAACTTGTGACATCATAATAAAAGGAAGTCTTAATTAAGAAAACTTGTAAGGATTGTGTTTAATAAGCAAAACTATAAATTTGAACTTATTAAGTTAATTTATAAAACCAGTAAGATTTATGTATTGAGTGCAATGTATATTTGAACCTTTAGTTTTGTCTCCTACCTAGATTTGTGAAACATCTTGTTGATGGTTATGTGTTCTAGTTGTGTAGTACTACTCCCTTGATCGTAGACATATGTAATTCTCCCTTGTAGGAGTTTGGGTCGTCGTACCCTTGTTGCCTCGTAGCTCGACGAATGTGATTTGCGGCCTTCTAGGATTGGATCTTATATTTTTTTTTCTTTTAAAGAAAAGCAACCTCCTTGTGTGTTTATTTAATCCTTAGTGACCTAGGATATCGTAATTTTAAGGCAACATATGTTAAGGATATGACATAACTTTGGGAAGTCATCTTTTCTTCTTATTTTCTTGTGACACCTTGTTGATGTTGCCTTTTTTTTTTCCATTGGGAAGGAAAGTGCAAGTTGTTTTGTAAGATGTTGCTCGCTTTTGGTACGATGCACTTTGGATTGTAGTTGGACCCCCCCCCCCCCCCCCCCCCCCCCCCCCCCCCCCCCCGCCCCCCCTCTTGTTGCCTACTCTTCTATTCTAGCTCACCTGAGTGCTCTTTGGTGTTACGACTTATGCATGTGTTTCTCCTCATGATTAATTTGAGCTTGAGAAGGATTTGAGATAAATAAATCCCATTGTGTTATGTAGAGTGAGTGGTGCCTCTTTTATTGGTATGTTAGTTTCTAGTAGAAATATTATCTAAATGTTTGACATTTCTAAATCAGGTTAGTGTTTTGTGTTCGATCTTGAATGTAAAATAAAGTTATAGAAACCTTATGGTCACGCTTTTTTTTTTCCTTAGTATTATCATGAAAATTTGATTGTGCCCTCTTGAGTTATATAAGTGCTTCCCATGAATAGTTTTCTTCATTGTAAATGTTTTTGCTAATTCTGGTGTCTTCCTTGTTGTTAAACCTCATCACGTGTGATCTCCAAATTGTGATACCTTTGAGTACCAATGCTTCCTCATATAAATTGATGGTCATGGTTGATTTTTTTTTATTTTCTTATTTTTTTTTATTTTTTATTTTTTTTTTAGCCTTGTCCAAATAACGAACTTTGAAGCATAACGCGACTTTAGTGGAAACCTTTTGTAATTGTAGTATGTTGTATCCATGGGAAACTATGTGGTCATCTCAAGTTCATGGAATTCTCTTTGTTATTATTGTACTTGGTGGTTATTCTTGAGGCTCCTCTGACCTCTTCATGTTTTGATGCTATGTTTTGTAGCTTGGTTGAGCACGTAGAGTTACTATATAGAATTTCATGTTTGTAACCTTACTTGAAGAAAATTTAGAACTCATTCCTTACAATCTTACTTCTTCTTGTTAAATTACATTGGACCAAACTCGAGTTCTGTAGATCCACACTTGTTTGAAGCAAATGAATTCCACAAAGGGTGTGATCCTATTTTTTTTTACATTTTTTTCCCTATCTCTCTTTCTCCTTGACTTCCAAGAAGAAGTCAAATCCATGGGGAGGGGGATGTAATGCCCACTTCCCTTCGATACTAAATGAACCATGAGCATCTTTTCTAAATTGTTTACAATCGTAAACATGACTGCGGTGTTCTACTTAGCATGAAAATTAAAAGGTGTGGACACCAAGATTTATATTGTGTTTTGATTATTATTATTACCTTGACTCTATGTCATATTGTGGACCTTGATATTAATTTAAGGATATGATGATGATGATCTAGAATAGTTACCTTGTTAAAGACTTATTGTTATGTCATTACTATTGTTGTATTGTTTAGGCTCTGGTCACTCTTTATTGGATCCCTAGACCTTGATATCGTAATAAAAATTAAACATTTCTAGATGGAAATTGATACACTCATTTTACTTATTGGATAGACAGTACATACATGTTATACTTGCGACATGACGTGACTATTGCAGTAAATTTATATGCTTGATTCCTAAATTAGTATTCGATGTTCTAACTATTACTACTGTATGGATGTATTAGACATAAATTATGGATATTTCTAGATGATTGTTGATGTTGTGATCTTAGTGCAAAGTGATGGATTGTTATAATCAAAATGTTAGAAAATTAAACAATTGGTGAATTAATTGATTCTAGCATTGGTTTAATTAGGTTGTTCAATGATGTAAATTGTTATGTATACGTGCATGTGTTTTAGTATTTCAACATTACTAATATGGTCATGAGGCTAGAAGGTATTGTTAGATTTTACAGGAAATTGTATCACAACAAACCACGGGGGATTGGGAACCAAACACAACAGGATGTCGGGTGGTTACAACATTGGTCGTCAAGGCAACTAGTAAATTGTATTGTGTACCTTTATTCTTTTATGTGTTAAGAAAATTTCCATGAGGGGGAAATTTTCTAATGTGACCAAGGGGGTAAGAAATTTAAATACTTGTTTTAACTTGCTTTAGTAGGTGATTTTATTTGTGATATCTTTTTTAAAAAGTACTTTGCTAAGTGTGGTTAGATTAATGTAATATCTTGTTTTAATTTTTAAGTTTTGGAGGGAAGTCAAGTGGGTGTAATTAATTTTGATGGTTGGCTCCTTGAGCCTTGTGTTTCCTCATGTATTGAATTCTTGGTTTTGAGTGTTGACCACTCCAAACTCTTTGAATCTCGAATTTGAGATTGAGGGCAATTTTGGGGGACTTGTGGGACAAATTAAACTTGTCCCACACTTCCTAAAACCCCTTACCAACCATATCTATGGGTTGGGAATCGAAAAAGGGGATTATTTATTGTTTTGGGAAGGGAAATGTGACTTTGGAGTGCACTTGTCTTCTTTTTGCATTTATTTGTGCTATAAGGCACATGGGAAAGGGATGGATTTGGATTAAAGATGTCATTCAACCTAACCACCCATTTATGGTGTTTTGGGATTTGAGTTGACTAAAGGGAGGTGGTCTTGAGGATGTGTGATGTGGCATCCTACAAGGAGCCACATCACCCTCACTCTTCCTTTTGTCTATTTAGGGAAATTTCCTCTCTTGTTGAGGGGGTTGGAGTTTTGTTTTTGTTTTGTTGAAGAGTTCTCTTTTGTTATTTTTGTGAGAGAAAAGAATTGGGAGAAAGAGAAAAAGAGAGTGCTTGGACTTACATGCTTGGATTGATTTGGGAAGGAGCTTGGACAAGTTTCTTGGTTTAGGCTTCTCCAATGGAGAGGTAGGAAACCCTCTCCTTTGTTTTGCTTTCACATTATTGTTGCTTCTATGCTAAAATTGTGAAAAATGCATGTTTACCTTGGTGTATTGTGAAAAATGGATAGAATGCTTATTGTGTATATAGGAGAGTTCTATGGGAATACTCATGAGGAAGGAAAAAGAGTAGATTAGGATATTGTGGAGGGACTTTGAGAGGGATGCCCATCTTGGGTAAGAATGTTTACATTCTACCTTGTCTTTGAGGGAGCCATAAGAGGAGGGAGGCATAAGAGTATGGGAGGAAAAACGGGTACTTGAGGGAGGCATAAGAGTCAGAGGGGCTTGTGTTTTATTGTGGAGGGTTTTGGATGGGCATCTCATATCAATTGGGAGGCATAAGGAAAAGATTCCCATAGTTCCTTCTCTTGTTGGCTTGGATGAAAGCCTTGTTGTGCAAAGTATTGGGTTATTTGTGTTTCTTTGTTGTTTCCTCTTTTACCTTGAATGTTGTGAAGAAAATTGTATTGTGGAAGCAAGTATTGTTGCCTTGAGTTGGAGACCACCCTTCATTGTGTTGTGTTTGGGGCTCGGGGGTCAATGGAGGAGATTGCTTCTCTTCTCCATTGAGTTTTGGTTGGGAGGAGAGTGTTTCCTCTCCCCCTATCTTAGTTGTGATTGAAATACTTGGAACTTGGAGCATGGATGAAAGAAACCTTGGAGCTTGTGAAGACTTCTTCCTTTTCCTTTATATGCATTATTTGGTTGTAAAATTCGTATGTGAAAGAAATTTGTATCATCTTGTTTTCATTTCAAAAAAAAAAGGGATAAATATATATGTATTGAACCTCATTTTGTTACTCAAAGGACATGAATTACAAAATTGGAATACTAGAACATTACCATTCTTGTTTTGTTGATAAAAGACTTAAGTCTTTTAATAGTTTTAAATGTGTTAATAAAGAAAGCTATGCTCTAGTTCTACTATGCTTTGCTTCATTTCAGAAATTATTGTAAATCTTATTGAAAAATAAAGAAAAAATAAAAGAAATGAAATCAAACCTATTCAAAATCTCATGCAATGGTTATTAAATGGCATAGAAATAAGTTATATTGCAAAGACCTTAAACTCACTAAGTGCACTATCCAATACCCCATGATGCCTAAGGGAGGTATTAATAGTTTGATTAATATTTATATTTAAGTAAAATTAGAACTAAGGAACTTATTAATATTAAACTTAATAATATCAATGTACTTTTAATTACCTTTCATATATGTTAATAAAAGTGTAAGACTACTAATATTTATAAATATTTTAAACGTCTTTTTTTTTTACAGATTAGGACACTGCAAGTGGTCTTAGCTCCACAAATATCAAGCTGCATGGCAGGCCTTGCAACTGCCCAAACAAATGTGAATTTAGTCTCAAAATCAAGACTAGTCAATCACCCTTAAATCGTGTCTAAGAGAATAACTGCTAATATGCAAAAAATGATGATACGATTCAGTAGATAAGCCCGATAGACAACTTGATACACAAAGCAACGACTGTCACAGAGAGTATTTAAATTGCTACAATGCTTGCAAAGCGAGTTTTGTGGTTGTCTATTTTAGAGTGTTGCAATGCAGTCTGTGTTTTTTTTTTTTTACACGCTCAAATGACCATTAATTAGCAAAACAACTCTTCATGAATAATCCGATTTTAGAATAGACCCGCCTCCCACTATCTCCCACCGAAGTTTGATAAAAATAGCTTGAAGGAAGACTTCGTTTTGAGGATGCATTCGATGCTGTACAGATAACAACATAGTTGGACGACCTGTTGCTGGTGCGCCACCTCTTCTAGACTATACACGCGCCCAAGATCCTCTTATTTACCTCCTTGCACCATGCGCGGCCAGGGGCGAGGAGAACAGACAAAAAATAAATAAAAAACGCCTAAGTTAATTGCCTGTATCTTGCTTTGAATACTCCTCACCTGTACCCATATGGCCTGGGTGACTGTGCAGTGTCTCCATGTGCATTTTAACACGTTTCAATGTTGTAGGCAGCTGGGAAAAGATAAGATTTGCAAATTTTTAGTGAAGTCAATGGTTTGGGCGGCCAGCTTGTTTTCTTGCACGCAAGGAGGAAGGAGTAATGGTGGACAGGTGGTTGTTGGGATCCACCGCCCCCAACCAACAAGAATTAAATTTATTTTGAAACGTTTTCATGGGATTGACTTTTATTACTTTAAATTCAAAATTTTATGCATGTACAGGAATAAAATATTTCAATTATCAACATTGAGTGGATGAATTCAAAAAAATATAACTTAGATATTCTACAATTTTGTAAAATTCATATTGAAAATTGTAGAATATTTGTATTTGAAAATTCCATAGTTTAAAATCATGTTTGTAAAGTCACATTTTAAAAAATATAAATTATATTAGATAATGTACAAAAAATCAATTTTAATGTATCACTATTCTAATTTATTTTTACATGTTCTAAGTTCATTTAAACAAATGTGGTAAGATTTCAACAAAAAAAAATAATAATGAAGAATTTGATGTTATCCCCATAAAGAAAAATATTTAAATTTTGGTAAACTCAATGCATAACTTAACTTGAGTTTTCAATCTAAGATATCATAATAATATGTCAAAAGTGTTTAAAAAAAAAAAAAAAACATCTTGTTGATTATATATTATATATATATATATATATATATATATATATATATATCACACACACATAGTATCTTTATGATTTAAAATTTTCACAACATTTCTATAGCTCAAAAAAATTAAGAAACATGTACACCACTAATACATTGATTGTGAATTATCCATAAAATGTGAAGTACATGCTTTGCACATAATTCCACCACGTAACTATAGTTCTTGATAACCTATAGTCGTAGAATTCACTAATCTCTATGTATGACACCTTTTTATTTTTTTTCAAAGGGAGTATTGTGGACTATATATAGTAAATTCAAATAATATTTCGATAGTATATATTATGAGGTGAACTAATTGTTTCAAGAGGCAGTTTTATAATTGATTTGTGGGGAGAAGTGGTTTCCAATTCCCTTTATTGCTCTAATACCAGCATGGGGTACATAAAAATGATTTGTAGTTGGAAAAGAAAATAATAGAGAAATTCGTTAGCTGTAAATGATTTGAGGAATTTGATGTGTTGATTAGATGTTCATTTAGTAATAAAAAAAAAATTTAGTCGCATTTTCGGGTTGTTCGCAATGGATGCGACGTAGTCGTCATCATCGAGCGAGCGTTACAGTTTCTACCTTGTGTGAGGGAGATGGGAGTCGGTGGAGTTCTGATTTTTCTTCACCATGATCTCATTTTTATTCTTTTATTCAATGCGTATGGGCAATTCCTTCTCCTGGCACGTTTTCTCTGCCTCTTTGTTGACTGCGTGAATTCTGGGTTAGGAAACTGTTCAACCTCGACATTTGTTGGTTCCCTTTTTGCAGATCCTCCTCTTCTTACCCTGCGCGCATGGATAGATGTCCGCACTTGTTCCCAAACTACCATTTTGACCTGGTTGCGTGGGCAGAGAGGCCATCGAAATCTGTTCTGTCAAGGTGTTTTTCTTCATGGTTCCTCCTTGGGCACAATTATGGGTTTGATATGGTGGTTATAGATGAAGCTACAAGCTAGTGAAGTAGGCGTGTTACCTCCACTTTCATTGGGTGCTGTGAGGTGTGTTTCTTGTTGGGGATCCACAGCAACAGCCCGCAACAGGAATTAGCCAGGCGGCAGGCATGTTGCAGTATGGTAAGCCTTTTTGAGCACTTCCAACAAGCAGGTTGTCCAACTATGTTGTTATCTGTTTAGTATCGAATGCATCCTCAAATTCGGGATTCTCCTTCAAGATATTTTTATCAAAATCGATCAAGTGATAGTGAGAGTGTTACCAGGAGACCTGATGAAATTTATTACAAATACTCTCTATTGAGACCTTACTTGTTTTATGATGTAACTCATGGAAGAGAATCTCATAGAGGTGGATCTATTTCATATCAGAATATTCATGAAGCACAAATTGCTTTGCAATTATATGAACTTGCTGGAAAAAAAAACGTGGCAACTGATCAGCTTCGACACCTGTTGGTTTTTTTGTTGGACATACTTTCCTTCTTACCCTGCTATGTGGAAATGGAGTGAGACCACATCTCCTTGAGGTAGTTTTTCAAACAGTTTGCTTCCTCATGGGTGCTTCCACACCATACAAAACAAAATTTTTATTTTCCATTATGCTGGATGGATGTCCATGTTCCGCTATAGCATTCCCTTTTGACACGCATTGGGAGGATGTTGGCAAGTATTTTAGACCACCTACCCTGGTCGTGAACTCCTGCCTGTGCCAACGTGGAGATGATCGATGTTTGGGCGCCCAACAAGCTTAAAGAAAATGGAATTAGGCTTGGGTTGCTGCTGCAGTTCTTGTTTCAGCGTGTCCTAGTCTTGGGAAGAGCATTAAAGGCATGATAAGCCCTAACCCTCTCTCTTAATAATTTATTCCCTTTAGTATTTGGGTAAATCAATCTCTGTAATTTTTGTTTGAATTCTGTAGAGATGGGTTTCAGATGACTTATAATCATAATTGCATAAGTTGATCTCTCTCCCCCTTTACAGTTTATTTTAATTACTATTTGACAAGAAGAAATCTCTCCAGTGATTCTCCTTATCGATCTTATAAAGTTGGTTTATCTTTTTACCATGATTATTCCTATGAATAGTGGTTTCTATAGAAAATATTGTGGTGTGTGAATGAGATTTAGAATATTCCTTGTATTGTTTTTATTTGTAGAACATGGCTTGAAAATGGGAATTTTCTTGGAAGACTATGTTTGTCTTTTAATGTGGTTTGATAATGATATAAACCCCTTTAGAATTGGGGGCTTCTATTTGCGGAGTCGTACTGGTTTTACTGGTCTTTCTAGATACCATCTGACTCTTTTGATTACCGTTTACCTTGGTGATTATTGTAAACCCCTCACCAGGCCCTCTGTTATTATTATTGGTACTATGAGCTTATTTTTTTCTAGATGGGAACGCTCCTGAAGCATGTGTTGATGGGGTTGTTTTTGTGATCTTTTTGAATACGGTAAGCACTCAAGACGTTAGCTTGTGTGGATAATTATATGGCTTAAGTTGAGGTACTACTTGGATTTTCAAATCAGTTGAAGTAATACTGGATACATCGAACTCTCATGAATGTGTACATTCTTCAAGTTTGATTGACATGTGATTGCCCTCGGGCATATGAATTCAAGCAATGCTTAAAATATAAAAATTTAAATCTATCCTATACTTTGACTTATAAGCTTGTTGAAATGCCTTTTAGTAGGAAAACAGATGAATAGGGAAGTTATGAGAACTACCCTAAAATGTATTCATGCACAGCCTTAAGTAAAGGTAACAACTGTCATAATGGGACTGTACATACCATGTATGACAATAAGGATAGAAGTTGACCTGAAATTATTTAACTTCATTTTTTATAGAACAATAATTAATACCCATATATTGGGGTATGCAAGTGGAGGTTGAATTATATAACTTGATATATTATGTTATCAGGTAACCAGTAAGGATAAATATGTTATTTCAATACTTGGTTAATGAGTGGAATATTTTCTAGCATTTACGATGATTATTATGTTAGCTAAAAATTGATACTTGCATCTCAATTGGGAGTTGAGATAATGTTGATACTTGTATTTATAGTGGCTTGGACCGTTCTTACATATCTTAGCTAGTCAAATGTATTTTTGACATATTAGCAAAATATGACAATACTGTTGATCGTGACTCATTCCAACGAGTTGGACTCTTATACTAATAGAAACATATAAAGACATGGTAATAAGCAACCAAAAGGATATCTAAGTAATACATGAACTCATGGATTGGCGAAATATTTGTTAACATAAGTATATTCTTAAAATTGTGAGGTAAATATCAAAATTATACTTACATATAATCATTGATTATCTATGAAGGTTTGATGCTTGAGTAATATCGATGAATAATATAAGATTGATACTTTTATTTATTATAGAACTTAACGTTGTTGGTGCTGTTATTTAATTAAAAGATAATATTATTGGATACATATGTGGGAGAAGTAGATTGAAGGTATAAAGTGAGCGATATTATTATTACTGTAATTTAAGTATGATTAATTGCATGGTTAAGGTTGTATATCTAGTCACTTGGAATTGTGTTCTTATGTAAGAAGATCTTAAGGAAGTGAACATTAATGAGTATGAAATGTATTATCATGAGATGTGCAGTTAAGTTTTGAATGTATGTTAGAAATTATTTGATAGGGAGTATTGCAAAATTTCGTTTATTTAAATGCTAGATGGCATAAGTTATTAGGTGAGGTTTATATCTTATCATGCTCAGTTCTAGCGAACTGACTCTAGTATATATTTGTGCAGATGGATTATGCAAGTAGATTAAAAGAAAAGAGTGTAAAAGTTTCATCAATTCAAATTATGAAGTTCTTTGTAGAAATTTCAATGCATTGTAAATTTTGTAACTTTGCTTGCAAGGAGTTTAGAAGATCTCTTGTCTTGGTATGTTCAGAAAACTACGTGGTGAAGTGTTCTTTCCCCTTTGTTGTTAGACTAGTAACTTACCTTGGTGAGAAATGATATTCAATCATTACATTGGCATAAGTATTGTAAAACCTTGATTTTGAGAATAAAGTGTTAAGTCAAAACTCTCTGACACCTTGTAATGATGTGATATAAGTAAAATTAAATGGAGTGGTTAACCCTTATAGAAGTTAACTAAATATATATATATATATTCAGATAAATTAATGTAGAGGTAACTTATTTGAGAACAATAGATTGCTGAAATAATCAAAGGTTAAACTATCCTTGTAAAGTAAAATTTTAAAATTTGATATCCCTAGCTAAACTAGTGAACACTACCCATTTTGGGTGAACTTCTAAACAAGCTTAAGTGAAAACAATGGTTAGTTTCTAGAAGATAATAAGATTTAGCAAGTAGGAGAAGAAAATTTAGAAACCACTCAATTTATCTCTCAGCCTTTTGGAAAGTAAATAATCTCCTTTTGTAAAGCTCTTTCAGGGAAGCCTAAGTAAAATCGTTAATAATTATGGATAAAACCTCAAGCTCCAATTAAATCTTGGTAATAACTAATGACGTCTTAAGGAGGAATTCAACTTGACCTCCTTCTCTTAACTTTTGCCCAAGATGCTTTGTAATTTCCTCGTAATTATGTTGAACACGAATCCATGTGGTAACAAGGTTTTGAGCGAATTTTAGTGACGTAAGTATGGATAGATGGCCTTGTGGAATTAAATTATCTCCTTTATTGAATAATGGAATTAAACAATTAATTGTCATAAAGGAGAAGACTTTAAGTGAACTACTCTACAGTGTATAAGAAAATAACTCAGTTGGTAAGATGAATTTGTACGAATCATATCTTGAATCTCTCTGAAAACATAAGTCATGAGTTAAAGGGTGTTTTATCAAAATAAATAACCTTCAATCATTTCATACTGTGGCTTGTCCTAGCTGTGAGAGTGTCATGTGGTTGGACTTCTATGTTGTTCTGTCAAAAAGAAAAGTGTATTATCCTTTTGGGTGTGAACGTTTCCGTGCTGACCTTATGGTCATCTCCGTAACAAGTGGTTCCCAGATTTGGTTGTAACCTTGTGACGACATGTTGTGTCGTGTTATGTGTCGAAGAAAGTCAAAAAAAAATTATCCTGTCTTTTACTGTGTTGTTCGTGTGTGAATTTTTGGGTCGTTACAAAAATGAAGAAATTCTTTCAACAAAACCAGTCCAGACTTGAGCTGGGACTGTGCATTTTTCTTCTTCTCCCAAGTCTGGGTTTTCTCCTTCTTCTTCTTTTCTCTTATTTTTTACTTCTTTCTTACTTCTCCCAATAAAACATAATGCATTAATAATAAAAACTTACACAACAAACTTGTCTTTTAAGTCAACACAAAATCTCTGATAAGAGATAATCAGGGAGAATCAACAACCAAAAATAAATGTGCAGCAGTCATAATTAAATGCAAATATGAAATGTCAAGGAGCTAAATCTGGGAAAGTCAGATATTAGTTGCACATTAAATTTTGATTTGAATTTCCAACACTCCCCCTTAATTATGAACTGCTGCAGATCATGGAAATATGAATCAAGTTTGTTCAAAAACTGTTTTAGCATTTTCGTAGCTAGCTAATAGTTTTCCGGAGCTGCTAACTTATGCTAAGTCACAAAATCCTAAGCCACTTCATAAATACTCAAATATCTCTTTCGCCAATGCTTTTGTAAATATGTCAGCCAACTGATCTTCAGACCTGTAAAAATCAAGAAAAATTTCTTTGTTGCTTACAAGCTCTCTGATAAAATGATACCTCGTATCAATATGCTTAGTTCTCTTGTGAAACACATGATTTTTAGATAATGCTATGGCTGAAATGTTATCACAAAATATTGTAGTGGCTTCCTTCTGATCATGCATTAGATCTTTCAACATCCTTCACATCCAAACAGCTTGACACGCAGCACTAGTGGCTGCCACATACTCAACTTCAGCTGAAGAAAGGGTCACAATGGGTTGTTTCTTCGATGCCCATGACACAACACCTGTGCCAAAGTGAAAAGTATACCTAGAAGTACTTTTCCTATCATCTATGCTGCCTCCACAGTCACTATCAGTGTACCCAACAAGACTGAAATCATCTGAAGTGGAATACAAAATACCAAAATCCTTTGTACCACTTACATACCTCAATATGCTCTTACCGGCCTGCCAATGTGAGTCTTTTAGAGACTCCATAAACCTTTAAATCAGACTTACACTGTACATGATATCCAGCCTTGTGGCTATTAAGTACATAAGGCTTCCAACCAGCCTCTTAAACAATGTAGAATCCACACATGCTCCATCATCTTCCTTGCTTAACTTCATCCCTATCATAACCGGTGTTGGGGATACCTTGCACCTTGCCATATTAAATCTCTTCAAAAATTCATTTGCATATTTAGATTGAGAAATAAATATACCATCATTGGATTGATGGACTTCAATCCCCAAGAAATACCTCATAAGACCCAAATCAGTCATTTCAAATTCATTCTTCATTACTGATTTGAAGGAATCTATGTTTAGATCACCGGTAAAGATTAGATCATCCACATACAAGCAAACAATCAAAATGTTACCTTTCTTGTTGACCTTTATGTACAATGTCGGTTCACAACCGCTCCTTTGGAAACCATTTTGAATGAGATAGGAGTCAATGTGGCTGTACCAAGCTCTTGGAGCTTGCTTCAATCCATAGAGTGCCTTCTTCAACCTATACACTTTGTCTTCATGACCTGGTAGCTCATAGCCTTATGGCTGTTCCACATACACTTCCTCCTCTAAATAGCCATTTAAATATGTAGACTTTACATCCATTTGATAGACATGCCATTTGTTGTGGGTAGCAATAGCTAAAACAGTCATAATTGTATCCAACTGAGCAACCGAAGCAGATGTCTCATTGAATTCTATACCGGGTTGTTCTGTAAAGCCCCTTGCAACTAGCCTTTCTTTATGCTTTTTCACTTTCCCATCAACATCTTGTTTAGTCTTATAAATCCATTTGACACTAATTACATCTTTGCCTTCCGGCAAATCAACCAACTCCCATGTTTGGTTCTTTTCAATGGATTCAATCTCCTCATCCATGGCTTCTGCCCATATATCACTACTCACAGCCTCTTCAAATGTTAATAGATCATCAATATGAGAAAATAAAGCAAAAGCTAAAAATCAATTAGTTGTGTCAACATTATACAACTCACTCAAACTCCTTGTTTTTTCGTGGCATCATGCTTGCTAGAGTTGGATCTGGAGATGAAGAGACACTTGATGTGCTAGATGGTGTTGCTCCAAGGATGCTGATTGATGTAGATGCTGGTGTAGATGCTTGTGAAGTTTTCTGTCCTGTTGGTGTGGACAACAACCTTGAAGATCTCCTTGGTGTGAATGAAGGCGTAGCTTGAGCTGCAACTTGTGGTGCCATCCTGGGATTGGAAGGAGCTGCTGTTTGAGTTATATTTGGTGTTGGAAACACTTCATCCACCATATTATCATTAAGGACAGCAGCTGCAATTCTGACAGTCCTCTCTATACTTCCATCCCATGCTTCATCCTCCATGAACTGAACATCACGGCTGATTATAACTTTCCTATTGTTAGGATCAAACAACTTATATGCTTTTGTTTCCTCTGATTAACCAACAAATATACATTTTTGTCCTTTATTATCTAACTTCCTTCTCAACTCATCTGGAACATGCACATATGCTATGCAACCAAATACCTTCATATGAGAAACACTATGTTTTCTTCTTGTCCAAGCCTCTTGAGGGACTTTGTTTCTTACACTCTTTGTTGGGCACCTATTCATGATGTAAACAGCAATTGCCACTGCCTCAACACAATATTCATTTGGTAGATGTTTGGCTACCATCATGCTACGAGCCATCTCCATAATTGTTCGGTTCTTCCTCTCCGCCACACCACTTTGTTGAGGTGTATAGTGGGCTGTAAATTGCTTGTGTATGCCATGAGATCTGCAAAAATTTATAAATTCATTAGATATAAATTCACCACCTCTATCTGTCCTTAGAACCTTGATGTAGTGGTTGCTTTGCTTCTCCACAAGTGTCTTGAACTGTTGGAAATAAGAAAATGCATCAGATTTGTGTTTCAAGAAATAAACCCATGTTTTTCTTGTGAAATGAACAATAAAAGTAAGAAAATAAGTGCATCCTCCTATAGACGGTGTTTGCATTTGCCCTCAAATATCTGAATGCACAATCTCAAGTGGAGCTGTAGCTCTATTTGCCTTGCCAATCGGAAATGATTCTCTATGTTGTTTGCCCATAATACATCCTTCACAAACTCTTTCCTGTTTCTCAATTAATGGCAATCCTTTTACCATATTCTTCATATGAAGTAATTTCAATGCTCCAAAGTATAAATGCCCAAATCTAAAATGCCAAAGCCAAGAATCATCCTTTACTATTGATTGAAATGCTGTTGAAGTTTCTACAGAAACATCATTTACCTCTTTGGAGCTGTTCTGGCCATTTCCGTAGCTATCTTGGAAATTTCTGTAGATTTCTTGAAAATTTCCGTAGAAATTTTGAACCTTTTTGTGACTGTTTTGAAAATTTTTCGTAGCTGTCTTGGAAATTTCCGTAGCTGTCTCTGGCTACTACTGATTTTGTATCTTCTACCTTAAAAGATGCTCCAGAATTTACTGTATGTGTCTCATGAACAGCTTGAGCTATTTTTCCTTTCATGGCTAGCCTTATTTTTAATGGAGACATGCAGTTTATAATCATTTGTACCTTGGCAATAAGCATATTGCTTGGAAGCTTGTCCAAAATAACACATTCATTATTTTCCATGTACACTCTATATCCCTTTTGTATCAGTTCTCCAATGCTCATCAAATTGTGTTTTAGACCAGCAATATAATATACATCAGGCATAAATTTCGGCTACCCCTTTTTGGTTAGAATATTAACTGTACCTTTACCCAAAACAGTGACTTTGTTGTTATTACCAAGCGTAACATCAGTTTGAACTGATTCTTCTAAACTAGAAAAAAAATCTTTATTATCTGTCATGTGATTACTACAGCTCGAATCTAAATACCATATGTCACATGGGATTTCTTAAACAACATTGCACTCAACTGGAGAGTTTGTATTGATTTCTTCAGCAATCTTCATGCATGCAATGAACATGCTTCTTGAGGGAGTGCTACTTGACTGATTTTGACCTTGCTTCTGCTAGTCATACTATTTTTTCTTGCATTCATGAGCATAATGCCAAAACTTCTTACAATAGTGACATTGAATGTGTGATTTGTCAAATCTTTGGCCACTTGGGTGACTAAAATTCTGATTTTGACCTCTACCACCAGCATTTGCATAACTGCTGCTACGTCCACTTCTAGGAGAACATCTCCCTCTTCCTCTAGGACTGAAACTCCTCCTTCCTCTTCCACAATTTACAAAAATCTGAGATGAAAATGTATTTTCTACTAAACTATTTGATCTATTCAGTCTATATTCATGATTGATAAGAGAGGCATGTAGTTCATCAGCACTAAACTGGCTCAAATCTTTGGTTTCCTCTAGAGCCACAACTACAACATAAAATTTAGAAGGGAGACTTCTAAGTAACTTTTAAACAACCTTCCTATCCTCTATGGCCTCTCCATGGCACTTCATTTGATTTATCAAACCAACAACATGAGTAAATAAAGATTCTACTGAATCTGAGTTTGTCATTGATAAATTTTCAAATTCTCTTCTAAGGAGCTGTAATTTAGCAGTTTTAACCTTGTCGATACGTTGATATGCAATCTGAAGTGTGTCCCATGCTTCCTTGGCTTGCTTTCCTGCTGCAACTCTTGGGAGTATGCTCTCATGCATTGTTTGATGGATATAAAATAGTACTTTCCCTTCCTTCTTCCATTGTTCCTTCAAGACGTCCTTTTGAGCTTGTGTAAGAGCATTGTATGCTTCCTAGTCTACTGGTTCCTGGTAATCGTTTTCAACCATTTCCCAAATGTCTTGAGACTGAAACAAATCTTTCATGGTCAAAGACCAATACTCATAGTTCTTTCCTGTGAAAATCGGAGTTTGCACACTGACCAGCGATGCACCAGACGTAGAAGCCATTAACGGCTGCCAAATGAAAAAACTAAAAAACCTAGAAATGAAATAGAAGAAGGGTTTAGCCAAGCTCTGATACCAGATGAAGGGAAATGAAACGAGGATCTATGGAAAATGTAGATTCTACGGAATCTACAGAATCTTCATGTAGCAAAAAAAATAAATCGCAGCGGATTTTTAATGATGCAAAACAAGGGAAAAGGTAAGGAAAGCTAGATAAATTTATAACAACAAAATAACATAAAACTTTTGGCTGCAAATAACACAAATCTGGGATTGAAATTACTTGAGCAATACAAATATATTTTTCAATAATGAACAGTAGCTACAGCTGCACACAAAACATACATTCATACATTAACATCATGAAAATGAAGAAATTCTTTCAACAAAACTAGTCCAAACTTGAGCTGGGACTGCGCATTTTTCTTCTTCTCCCAAATCTGGTTTTTCTCCTTCTTCTTCTTCTTCTTCCTTCTGCTTCTTTTCTCTTCTTTTTTACTTCTTTCTTACTTCTCCCAATAAAACATAATGCATTAATAATAAAAACTTACACAAAAAACTTGCCAAGTCAACAAAAAATCTCTGACAAGATATAGTCAGGGAGAATCAACAACCAAAAATAAATGTGCAGCAGTCATAATTAAATGCAAATCTGAAATGTCAAGGAGCTAAATTTGGGAAAGTCAGATATTAGTTGCACATTAAATTTTTATTTAAATTTCCAACAGGGTGCTCATGATGTTGATCAATGAACTTGTTTTGTAATAAAAAACAACATGCAATAAAAAGAGGTATTAGCGTCTCTAAAAATTCAGATTGAAGGAAACATTATCTATTCACAAATAATTAGAGATTCTACCTAACAAATATTTCCACAAATCTTAAAGCCATATAAAATTAGTATCTCTCCATTGCATATTTTGTTTGATTAATATTTTCCTAGAAGGCCTGTGAAAATTGAGAATGTATTCGGCTTACTCAGTTCAAAGTACAAACGATTAATATGTGTAATTTGAAGTCTCATTTTCTTTACTTTCTATCTACTTTTGTTACAATAATTAAAATTTGTATAGTAATGTGAAGGGTCTTATGTAGCTGCATTTTTGTGTTAAATTTATAAATCTTCATGTCATAAATTATTCTTTTAAATTGAATTGAAATAAACAAAACATATACTTCAGAAATGATATTGTAAACACGTCCCAACTATTGAGAGTTATGTAGTGGTATTATTCTTGAAATCATGAATTCAGGGATTCTTCATACGCCCCACTCCTCCTTCCTCCCTAAACTACTCCACATACCCTACACCCAATATATATTTAACAAAAAATATATTTTAACCTCTTATCCTCCTTATTATTGGACAATATATTTGATTCATTTTGAATAACATTTAAAACTCATATATGAACTCCCGTGATAGGTAACGCTTTAGACTATGAATCTTGTGTGTTACTACAACCTCTACCCAAAATCTTTTGATAAATGCTTGGCCTTTAACATTCTCATGGCCATGTCCATGATAGTCATATTCCTCATTTCTGCCACATCATTCTATCGAGGTGTGTACCTAGAAATGAACTTCTAATGCCCACTTCCCAGTCTCTTCAAAAAATTTAGGAATGTATTAGAAATGCAATCACTACCTTTTTCAATTCTTAAAACTTTGATATAATGTGCATTTTTCTTCTCCACACAAATCAAAGCGAACAACTTCTAGCAATTCATTTTCCCTAATAAATTGTCTAGTTGGGAATGATTCTTTTTGTTATTTTCCCGTGATGCACCCTTCATAATTTTTTTTTGGAATTTTCTATCAATGTTAGGCATTTCACCATTTTTTTCTTTCTTAACAAATTCAACCCTGCAAAATTAAAGTTTTCAAAATGGAGATGCAAAAACCAATTTCAATCTTTTACCTTTGACTAGAATCCTACTAGAATACTCATTGTGATGGAATCTTGAAAAACTTAAATTGTGATGGAAAGAGGTATCACTAGATCAATTCTTTTTATTTTAGAATTTTGTTAAGGAGATGTCTTTTCAATGATATATTTAAAATCTCCATTTTTTAGTAAATTTTAACAGAATTATGGCTTTTAAAGATGTTGTTGGGGTGAATGATTACATGTCAATTTTTGAAACATTGTTGGAAAAAACTTCCTTGTGTGAACTTTAGAACCAGAATTATTTTTAGCAAAGATGTTGTGTGAGAAATTGTTGACTAGGAGTCTCATCTAACACTACGTGGTGAGCTATATGCTACAGTTTATAACATTAGTGCCAACTAGATAATGTTGTTTACCATACTCCCTAACTTATGAAATTGGCATTTAAAAGTGATTAGTAAATGAGGATTCAACATACTTTCACCCTTGTTGCCATCTAAAAGGTCTCACTTCAGCAAGAGTTGGGCATGGATAATGATTTAAATTTTGGATATTGCTTGTGCCATTAGAATATCTCACTATGGAAAGATTTTGGGGAGAATTTTGACCATGGGTTGAAATAGAATTTTGGTCAACATAAGATTTCACTAGAGTGGAATCTAGCGGTAATGGAATGATATTTTGGCATGGTTTAGATAGTGAGAAATATGAATAAAGTGATTTCTTGTAGCTTGATTGTGATGAATTTTTTAGGGATTTAGAATATTGTATGCAACAAGTTCTTGAGCTTAATTCTCTTGTAATGTTGGCTTAATCCTAAGTGCAAACGATGTGGAAACATGCAATTATTTATCATTTAAAACTAGGTGATAATGCAATTGCTTGGAGCATGATCAAGAATAATACACTCATTATTTTTAAAAGAAAATTTGTACAGGATCTTTTAAACTAACTTTTGAAACTTTTTAGATTGTGCCTCATACATTTAAGATAATATACATCAGACATCATTTCTTTCAATAGTTATTTCATTAGAATACTAACACTTCAATTTCCCACTATAGATGTATTATTATCATTTCCTAGATTTACATAAGACTTTAAAAAAAAATAATCTAGAAAATATTTCAATGTTGTTACAATTGGAGTCTAGAAACTAGACATCATTTTGAATCTTTTGTGCAATGTTACATGTTATTAAAATTGATCCTTAACCTTGGTTATGACTAGTGAAATTTGCATTTTATCTAGGATTCAAATCATACTACTTTTTACAACATTCATTAGCATAATGGACATATTTCTTATACTAATGAAATTTGACATGGGATTCATCATACCTTTAGCCATGGGTGTTATTTTGGTTAGTTTTTTGGTGGTTATCACTAGGATTTGAATTCCAAAAATTGGTGCTTTTGCCTCTTAGGCTTCTTCCTCTACCTCTTACACAAATTACTGAAGCTTGAGTTTTGAATGCATGCTCCAAGGAATAAGATGGTTGATTGAGTTTGTGCTCATGCAAAATAAGATAGGCATATAATTCATCTATCTTAAATTATGTAAGATTTATAGTCGCCTCTATAGCTACTATAGTAAATTCAAACTTGAAAGGAAGGTTCTGAAGAAAATTTTGAATTATTTTGCTATCCTCTAGAGTGTCACCATGAGACATGATTTGGTTTAGAAAACTTGTGACTTGACTAAAAAATGAATCAATAGATTTTGAATCTTTCATCCACATACTGTCATAATATCTTCTTAGCATTATAAATATTGTAGTGTTACTTTGTCCATACTTTGATATGTTATCTGGAGAATGCCGCAAGCCTACTTGGACTTGGTTACTCTACAACCCTCAGTAAAATGCTTGGATTAATGCTTTGAAAAATATAGAATATGCCCTTTAAATGTGGTCTTTGAGAAAATAATTTTTGCCTAGGTTAGATCTTGTATATTGCTCAATTATTTAGCTCTAGAAGCCCATTTTCTACAAGGTCCCATGTCTTGATAATAAACAAATATTTCGCAGTGATAAATCAATATTCATAGTTGTTCTCATTGAAATGGGGTATTTGGGGTTGGGTTCACACTAGATATGGACGTCATGCTTGGGTAGAATGAAAATAAATTGATCCTAGTGGCTAACCTAATAACTCTTAAATTGCATTGTGTTAAACCTTAAAACTCCAATAATAAATTTGAGAATTGAGAAGAATATAAGCACGGGATAAACAAAAGAATAGAATTTGCTTAAAGTATATTAAGAAAACCATAATTTAAACTCTTTTTCATTGAAATTTTTGCAAAGCTTCACTACTCAAATACTTAAATTACAAATGAATAGAAACAAAAAACTTATATAGGAAACTCACAAGGGTGGGGACTGGGGCCACTTGCCTTTCACAAACATTATTAAATTGGCATGAAATTGGATTAAATAAAAAGCTTAAAATTCTCTTTGATTCACCTTGGAATATATTTAATTCCAAAGCTTACATTTTGGAGATGACAAATTAAAATAGATTCCGTACGCTGATCACAACGATAAAGACGTGGTAAGTATGCTATTTATGGTCAGTTAGAATATTTCATTTGAATTTTAATTAAAAAACAACGATTTATATGGCCTATTATGACAAAAATAATAATTACGCCGAAGGTGTTTCCCTATGGGAAAGGCACTTTTGGACATTTCTTTTACTATCTTAAATTTGATGGTTTGACGGCCATCTGAACGTTTTCACTTTTTAACAGTTTTTTTCATTTTTTAACAGTTTTATATACATAATTTTAGTTTTCGCAATGCAGGGTTGGATGTGAGAATTCACAGTGAAGAGAATTACAATGGCCATTTTAAACTACAATTCATGTGTGTGTGTATGGTTCGGCCTTATTAAAACCAGGCCCTGTGTAAAAGTGAGGCCGCGAGTTTAAAAGTTTTGGCTGTGCATAGTTTATTTAATTTATTTTACATGCGGGGGGTTGGCCCCTCCCCACTTTTATTTATATGTATATTTGTTTAATTTAAAACATTAGGGGTGGGGTTAGTGTTCCTCCACCACCACATAGAATTAATTTTTATTTTTTAAAAATAAACAAAACATGGGGGTAACCCCCCTTAATATGTATAAATTTAATTTTTATTTATTTATTTATTTTTATTTACTTACATTTTAAAGCAATATCCATATATAATTATATATAAATTTAGGAATAATTTATTTTATAAATTCTTATATTATCAATTATATTTAAATTTATATATTTATTTATAATTATACAAATAATTTATTATATATAAATATATATGATAATATAAATAATTCACTAACAGTTTTTTTCGTTTGGGTGACTATTGGTTAGAAGAGGGTAGTATGCATCTGGGTCGGACCTGGAGATGGAAGGCAGAAGAGCGACAGACCATGCAGGTGAGTTTAAGTATCTGGAGTAAACATTATAGGGTTTTTTCATTGATTGAATGTTTCAATTTATCTTAGATTTGTTTTATGGGTATGGAGGATATGTTGATTTGTACTTGATCTAGGTTTACTCTACATGTCCAGGCTATGTCGCGGGAATAGAAATTCTTTTTCTCTAGAACTAAGATTGATTAAAATAGGATAAGGATTTGTATCAATCATAATTTTACCTGTTGTATAGATTGTTCTAAAGGCATTTTTTTCTTGTTCACTTGATTTTTATCATAGATTCAAGAAATGGCTTAGTAGTTTGGGTTGGAATAAGAAAAAAGGATTGCTTTTTTCCTGCACATTACCTTTACTTCCTAGGAAATGTTTGATTTACTTGATGCAATGCTTGGATTAG
The DNA here is from genome assembly GCA_019776745.2 of Taxus chinensis. Classification (NCBI taxonomy): domain Eukaryota; kingdom Viridiplantae; phylum Streptophyta; class Pinopsida; order Cupressales; family Taxaceae; genus Taxus; species Taxus chinensis. Next base: position 144,916,023 of record CM034154.1, on the reverse strand, counting down.
TTAGGTATTTCTTGTTTTGCGTCATGAGATGTTTGGACTTCGTGAGTATTGTTTATTTAGCATGGAGATTTACATTCATACATGAAATCCTTGTGGGAATTGAAGTTTGAAAATATACTTTCAAAGCTTGTGTCCTGCTCGGTTGTCTCGAGTGTCCTTGGTCTAGATGGTTCATGATTATTTTACTGATTTAAGGATAATATTCCTTATATCATATGCTAAATGCCTTATATGTTTTTCCGAGTGTTTTTCAGAGTTTTTATTATTTGAGATGGTTTTGCCTATATATATAAGATTGAATTATCTAGAAGAAGCTTCTTAGCTCAAATCTGTAGAGGTTGACATGTGTTCTGGTGATTTGGATACTTGATTTATTTGTTATGCTCTAAAAATCACCCAATTTCTTGTATTTTCTTCTCAAAGTGATTAAGAAAAACAACAATATCCCTAGGAAATCTAGTGGAATTGACCACACTCCTTGATTTGCCTAGTTTGAGTTCTATTAATGCAAGTGGTACAGAAAGCATGGTGAAGTAGATAATCTGTTAACTTTAGGATTTGCCTACTTTAAGAAGATAAAGTTACGAATATTGGATAGAGATAGAGGATAGAACTTCAATTTATGCTTGTGTTTGTTTTTAGTAATCTAATTATAGATACAAATTGAAACTCTATAAAAGAGGTTGACCTAAAATTACACTCATGCATTGTTTTACACACATACAAATTCTAACAAGAGCCATTTCATCTCTTGGTTTAGTTTGCTGGGTATCCATTGTCCAATCAAAGACAGAAGGAGCAACAATCCATCCACCACCTCTAAATCCCTTCAGTTTTGTTTCACTTTCAAATTTAGGTACCTTTCTTATCATTTTTTTCTCCTCTCTCCCCACCTCCTTTGACTATTTTTATCTCCGAGTACAGACTATATTTAGCCATTTTTCATGCTTTTATTCTTCAAAATTTTATACCCATTTGGCCAATTTGTTGAAAGCCTAGTAAGTGGGTTGTTAGTTGTTACCGTGTTGCAGGATCAAGAAGAGATTCCAAGGATCTACAGATCTTGGAGGAAGAGTCCTAATGGTTGCAGGAAAAGGTACAAAAGGCCTTATCACAGGAAAATCCTCCACCCCTGCTTCCACCTCTAATTTTGTCGCTAATAATAATAAAAATCTAATAGAAATAATGACAAGGCTGATAAGAAGAATCCCATCTCTTACTCATCTCGTGCAGGCATCCATGTTTGTACTTGTTTTTCACTACTTGTCATGTTCCTGGTTGATCATTTTTCACATATAGTAACTGTATGCATGCATGGTTCAATAACTCTTGCTTCAAGGACCCATCTTTTTCTCCCTAGTGTCTGCAGAAAATTATTTGTCATTTGTAAGCCTTTCTTGGTTCATTGCTTAGCCTTGTAGGCTTCCACCAATGGGTCGTACTTTTTTGAAATTCTATTGTGTCATTAGGCCATGAAACCACTATTTTTTCATGGTGGAGGGAATTTTTTCATGCAATTATTTCCAGATACCCATGAAAGTGTGGTGACTCTTGTTATGTGGGCAATGATTACCTTTCTCATAAACAAGAAAAAGCTTTTTCTTTTCAAGGCATTTAAGGCTTAGACTTGTCCTTTCTGGACATGAAGAAGTGTTTTAAATACAAACACTCTGCATAAACCAGGTCTTTATATATTTAATTAGTTGTTTTAATTTCCTGCATGTATACATGAATCTAAGTGTGGCGGTAACAAGCTCTCTAGCCTGTACTATATCTCCTTCTCTATGAAGTATTTTATCCTATATGGTTCTACTTCCTCCCACATTGATGACAATGACTGTTTTTAACAATTGGGATTACATGTTGTATTCTTCTTATGGATTCCTAATTAACTAAAAAAGTAATTATCTATCAAAAGAGGTATCAAATGTATAGTGCCAAAAAAATTATCCTTTAAGTATGATATTCGCTATGTCATATGATAAATGCCTTATATGTTTTTCTGAATGTTTTTCGGAGTTTTTATTAGTTGAGGTCGTTTTGCCTATATATATAAGATGGAATTCTCTAGCAGAAGCTTCTTAACTCAAAACTATAGAGGTTGACATGTGTTATTGTGATGAGCTAAGAAAAAAATGACGACGACGCTCTAAGAACTTGCTTCCACGAGCATATAACCTGAAAAAAAAATGACTAAATCTTTTTTTTTTGCATGAAGTTCAAGATTTAAGAGAACCAGTTTATAATTTCTATATATTTAAATTGGGTCACTTGTTATTGTGTCAAGGACTGGATGCTGAAAATAGAGTCTAGTTAGGTCACGTAGAGCCTCCCTAATGTTCTTCTTGGCACTAGCATTGTCATCAAAGCTTGACGTCATGAGCCAGTTATTATCCAATGAGTCATTTAATCTCACCTCTAAATAAACATTAAGAGCATGTGTCGGTGAATAATTATTCTCGTGTCACGATTGTAATTCTACAAATGAACATTAATTGGGGTGATTAGGTACTCGTCATTATCTATTAATTTTTAATTTAGTATAAAAGGAATGAATTTGAATTGCAAAATAAAAAATGAAATATATATTTTAGCAAAAAATTACATTATGTAAATCTATATGTTTAAACATAAATTTGAAATTTTGGTTGGGGTTGGGAGGCTTTAATGGCCACCTGCCATAACATTAAAATTCCCTCCCCTTGCGTGCCGAAAAACTCTAGTTGGGTCGCATATCCTCAATCATTTCACCTTGGATTTGCAAATCTTTTACCTGTTGTGGTCGGCCTGTTAGTTTACCCACCCTGGCCGCGTAGGTTTGGTGTGGTGGTTAAAGATGAAGCTACAGCTAGAGCAGGCGTGTTACTTCGCTGCATTCGGCCCTGGCCGCGTGAGCAGATGTGATGACAATAGATGAAGCTACAGGTGAGTGGAGCAGGCGTGTTACCCAGCCATGGTTGGGCGGGTCAGAATGGTGGTTAGAGATGAAGCTACAGCTAGAGTAGGCATGTTACTTCGCTGCATTGAGCCCTGGCCATGTGAGCACATGTGATGACAATAGATGAATATACAGGCGAGTGGAAAGGTGTGCTACCTCCACTGTCATCAGGTGCTACGAGGTGTGTTTGTGGCAGGGTCTACAGCAGCGGCTTGCACAGTATGGTAGAAGCCTTTTTTTGGAGCAAATCCATCAAGCAGGTTGTCTAACTATGTTGTTATCTGTTCAACATCGAATGCATCCTCAAATTCAGAATTCTCCTTCGAGATATTTTTATCAAAATCGATTAAGGGACAGTGAGAGTGTTACGGGGAGACTCGATGAAATTCGTTTCAAAGATCTTCCATTGAGTCCTTACATGTTTTACGAGGCAGCCCGAGGAAGAGAATCTCACAGAGGTGGATCAGTTTCATATCAGAATATTCATGAAGCACAGTCTGCTTTGCATAAAATGAGCTCGTAAATCCTGTTGGTTCGTTGATTCGGCGTGCCTGGTCTTAGGAGGTCTATTAGAATTCATAAGGATACGTAGGTCTATTTATATATATATAATTATTAGTATACTTTTGTTAATATATATAAAAAAAGTATTAATAGTATATTAATATTAATATAATTTAATAATAATAAATCCATTAGTTTTAGTATTACTTTAATATGAGTAAAATTTAAAATATTAGTTTCCTTCTTAAACATTAAGGACATGTGGGTAACGAACTTGATAATTTTAGGACCTTTTGCATTAATATTCCTTTCTTACGCAATCTAATAGGCATTGTACAGGATTTCAAGTAGATTATTTTTCATTTCCCTTTATAATTTGCAATAAGATTTACAAATAAATTCTTAAATGAGGAAAAACATAATAGAGCTAGGACTTAGATTACTTCATTGGCATATTGAAAACTATTTAAAACTTAAGTCATTCCATCAACAATACAAGAAGAGATAATGCACTAATATTCCCACTTTTTCAATGCATCTTTTTTAAGTAACAAAATGAAATTTAATATTTTTTAAAAAAAATAAATCTCCCAACATTCCTCAAGAGGGTTTCAACAATAATTCCATTAAGTTTTAGATTAAGCACTACTAACATTTCAACAAGATCAACACACTCATATGAGGTTCCAAGCCAAGTTAAAGGAGAATAAATAAATTGTCTTTCTTTCAACTTTCAATTCCATCCACATTACCACCTTACTAATGAAGACCAATACAACTTTCATTCAACATCTTGTTACAACATTTTCAACTTAATGTGGGAACATTTTACAATAATGGAAGCTAAAATACAAAGCAATATTACACTTTCTTCCACTCTAGGTGGGTAAAAATACAAGGTAGTTTCACATTGTCATCAACAAGGCTCCAATGCTACAAACATCCACAAGGTAGCTCCTCCAATAGTTTGCTTGATTCACAACAAAATAAGGGGAGAGGCAACGCTCTCCTCCCAACCAAGATACCCAATGGAGAAGAGAAGCCATCCTCTCCATTGGCCCCCGATCCCCAACCACATTACAATGGGAGAAAATCCAACTCATGGCAACTACTAGCTTCCACATAACTTAACATAACATTTCACATGCATTCCATAATCCTTCAAAAAAAAAGAATCAACAACTCAACAAGAGGGAAACCATCAAAACAACAAAGTCACAAGGCTTATCAAGAAAGCCATAAGAGTAAGACTGTAATGCCCCACTGGGCATGGGCTTCCTTTCTGCTACCTGCCCCCCCCTCACTGCCACCTTGGCCTCCCCCCCCAACCACCGTATATCTTCCTTCCCTGCCACACAATGCTGGCAGTTAATTCTTTGTTGGCTGTGAGTGTGAGGTGACTTCCCCAATGTCCCTTTCAGACTTGAATTTTTCCTTACATGAGAATACAAGCGATCTTTTAAGATCCTGAAGCCGTATCCGATCTGACTCGGAGTTAATGTAAGGAGCTGAAAAATGTGCAGTCGAAGCCTTTGAAAGCGGAAAGAGTGATGCAGAGTTGAAGTTTTTGTGCCAAAAGATGGACTCGGAGGGGGTCTGGAAATACATGGCGGAGCACAGGAGGGACGTTCAGGCGGTTACAGCAGAGATGCGTCCTGCACTAGAGAGCGACGTTGATCCTACGAGGCTTGTTTAGAGGCTATCGAAGGTTCTTTATGATAAAAATATTGAGAGCAATAATAGTAAAAAAATTATCAGGGCCTTGTGGACCAGAGAAGGGCCTGCCGCGTGCTGTTGGAATCCTTGTTGCCCGTTTTGGCAGATTCATTTCTGGGGGGGATCATCCCATTGTTGCCAGGGTTTTAAGGAGCAGGCTAAGGCCACTGCAGATAAATGAAAGTCAAAAATTGTTGGACGGGGAGCTGGCCAATGCCAAGCTCTTGGAGGTTCAGGCCTTCTTACAGCTATTGGCTACCTTCGGCATTGCAGCGGAGTTTGAGAGGGTTTTTTCTGCGCAAGCTTGTTATGTCTGTATCTTGGTGCAAATATATTGCTAAACTCTGCGGAGCTCTTGGGCTTCTGAAATAATGCCAGTAGTAGAGGAACGAGTGGCCTCCAGAGAGAGATAAGTGCGACAGCTGTTGTTGATCCTGATGTTCTTGTTGCACGTGACCACAGCCGTGATCAGTTGTTGCCAAATCTTGCAGCTGTAGTAGAAGAACAAGGTATTCTGTTTGGGCCTCACTCGCTGTACATTCCTCTGTAGCATGCGCTTGGTGTGCTTTCTAGTCATCGAGGAGAAAAAGGAGCAGAAGCAGGACACCTCCACCTGATTTCATGCATGGCGATGAACCTGTGGAGGGAAGAAAGAGGAGGGGCACTTTCCAGAATGCTTTTATTTTAAGAGAGATGGTAGGTGTTTCAGAGGAGCATCGTGTAGGTTTATCCATCGTGAGGTCCCTTCTGAAAATATTAGCAAGTTGACTGGTGGTGAAAGGAATAGAGAATACTGAGCATCTGGGTAGTACTTCCAAGGCTCCCATACTGCCATAGAAATATCTGCTAACATAGAGAAAGGTAATTTGAAGAGCGTATCTCAAGATGGACTTTCTAGTCACCAAGGTGGATTGCTTTTAGAAGAAAATCCAACCGAAAAGGAAAAAAAAACAGTTAAATGAGGCTTCATTGAGTGAAAGAGTAATGTCAGGATGGGGTGAAAATCATGATTTACAGCCACCAATACTAAAGGTGAGTACTGATTCCCAGATGCTTGAAAAGAATGCAAATCCTAATTCTGATTCACATCCAATACCTTCAGAAAATGAAGCATTTCTGAGCGCTTCCAACAAGCAGGTTGTCCAACTATGTTGTTATCTGTTCAGTATTGAATGCATCCTCAAATTCGGGATTCTCCTTCAAGGTATTTTTTTAATCAAATTGATTAAGTGACAGTGAGAGTATTACCAGGAGACCCGATGAAATTTATTACAGAGATTCTCTACTGAGACCTTGCTTGTTTTGCGATGTAACCTATGGAAGAGAACCTCATAGAGGCCGATCTGTTTCATATCAGAATATTCATGAAGCGCGTTTTACTTTGCAATTTTATGAGCTGCTTCAACGAGTCACTGAGTTGGCAGGCATAAAGGTCTCTGTTGGAATTATCATACCTTACAAGCTACAGCTGTAATGTCTGCACCGAGAGTTTGATGTTGTCCTCAAATCTGGTGAAGGAAAAGGTTTATTTATCATTATGGTAGATGCCTTCAGAGCCAGGAGCGTGATGTAATCTCTTTGTCTTGCGTCTAAGCAATGGAAGAGGTGGGAGGGGTGATGATTGAATCAGGAGGAACAGGCATGAGCTGTTTTTCCCCTTTTCTAGCTATTTCTTTTATAATGATTGCATGATTATTGCTAGTTCTCCTGGTAAATGTGTGATGTTTTTTTTTTGTTTTGGGATAGCTTTGCCTATGAAAATATCAATTGAAATGCTGTGTGGTTGTGGTGCGCCTTTCCCGCAAGATTGTAGTTTTCTTTCCTTTTTGGGATAAAATGTGCGTGGAGTCTTACTGGATACATCTATGTTATGCCTGTAGGAATAGTTTTGTCCTTTTTCGACCTGGTATTGGATCATCTTCAGCGTGGCAATGAGTTATTGGTTGCTTAAGTGTTGTCCTATTTTTTAAAAAATAAAATAAAATAATATAAATATATATATATATAATAAATGGATAAAAATATTTACCTCATGAGAAGTTGTGTATTTATTGCCTTTTTGATGTTATCAGATCTGGTACTAATTTTGTCTTGGAAATGGTACTAGAGAGATCCTTGCTCATTCTTTCCTTTTTAGCAATCTATTTTTGGTATAATCTCAGCCCAATTTCATCCCTAGGAGGTCGACTACAAGGTTGGAACATTGTAAATTTCGATTTCCTTTTAGAAGCTTTAACGAACTGTGTATTATGCTTTTCGGATGTGACTGGCTATGACTAGATAGTGGGTTTTCGACGCCGTCTTATGCAAACATGTTTTGGCCAAATCTAACTTGCTTACCTAGCTTATGATGACCTTAAAAATTTTAGTACCCTGGCCAAGGGATATCCTCATCAGTCCTACATTTGTATTATCTCTCTAACTGGCCTTACGAAAGGTCCACCGACTTCTTTGTGATGGAAAATTTGAGGGTTCGATATAAGAAAAGCCCTTCCTTGTCAGACGCCCCCATGGTTGTGAGTGCATGAACAGTGTTTTACCCCTTCCAAGCAACAAACAATGAAGTATATGTCGGATGTGGTGAACATGGTATTAAGTCTGAGGCTTGAGATGCTTTCGGGGACCTGTGAAAGGTAAATTACAATTACCCCCCCCAAACAACAATGTTTTATGAGACCTTCTTCGTCATATCGGTAAGTAAGTTAGTAGTGTATAACATTGAAATATTTTATTATGTTGGGAATAAAGGGGTTTTCGTTGAGGGATGTGCGGAGTTGGCACTAGCGGCTTAAGGGAGCCTTCAAGTTTCAACTTATCATTCGTGGACGTTGTTAATCTTGAATATATAATTAAACACTGGACATAGTAATCAAAAACGTCAGTTACATTTTCTTAAGGTGTACGCAAATGCAATGCATTCCTTTTTACATGATCTTTGAATTGGGTCCTTGAGTGGCCATAACCATCCCCCCCCCCTCATAGGCTGTATGAGTTTTAGTGGACTTGCGTGGCATTCTTGCTCTGAGTAGGGATGTTCGGAATAATAAATCTTGTTACTTTTGTTTTGACATTATCAGGAGAATTTATTATTTCTATATCGGGTGGTTGTAGTATGATTCCTTTATTCTGTTTTGTGAATGTGATGTTGTTATCGCTATCTTACTTAAGGAAAATAAAAAGGTGTATTATGTGGGAAATTTGTTATAATTTAGAATGTAGGGTGTAAGGGTAACCTTGGATAGTAAATGCACAATTTTGGCTTTCATATGTTCTGCAGTGTGCCTTTTGTTAACTAGGTATCTATTTTGTTTACCTTCATACAAATCACTTTTGCTTATGCCTTGGGATGGAAATCGTGCACTAGTCATTCAATTAATATGATGAAATATCTAGGAAAAGGGAATGCATGCTCATGCCAGTTCTTTTGAACTGACAAAAGCTAACATGTTTTTGCAGGTTGTTTTTCCGAGCTCGAGTATGAAAGAAGTGGCCGTTGTAGTTGCATAGATGATATCCACTTTGGTGCTTGTACGTTGTCTTTTATGGTTAAACTATTGATAACATCTAGTGGGAAAATTTTAGAAGATGGGTCAGTGCCTTAATAAATGCATTGTAGAATATTGATTTTGTAACTGTCAAACTTTGTTCTTGAGTTAAAATGTTGAGTTGTAAATCCTACTAAGGCATAGTAGCAATGAGTTTGTAAGCCCTATAAAGTGGACTGGATATTCCTTATAAAAGTTAAACAAAAATTTATGTATATGAGCATATTAATGTAGATGTGATCCACTTGAAACCTTTGAGATCTGGAACAATCAAGAGGAAACTATCTTTGTAACGAGAAATGATTACTTATTTCTTTCCCGAGCCAAACCAATAAACACTATCCTTTTTCAGTGAAACCTTAAATGATCTCATGGTGAAAGCAATGGTTAGATTTTAGAAGATGATAGGATTTAATCAGTAGGAGGGAAATCAATTAATTGAATCCTTAAATCTCTCTCTATCGTTTTAAATGTTCTCCTTTGTCAAACTTAATGAAGTAAAGTCTAGATAGTACATTTAACCAATCTTGATAAACTCTTAACCTCAATAAAAGACTGATAGTAAACAATGTGACCCTGAAGCTAATTTCTGTTGTCCTGTTCTGTTAACCCATGCCTTAATTCATGGTGATATTTCTTAAGCAAGGTCAATATTTAATCCTTAAACAAGAAGGCTATTGTTATGAACCCTAAGCGGTACTTATCACTCAATCGGAGCTTATGCCTTCACCTGTGCAATAGAGTTGTGGAACATGTGTTAGTGGCTTGAATAAGATAAATTAACCTTGTAAGAAATGGAAAATGTCTAAAATCAAATGAATAAGAAAGATTTGGACATCAAATTGATGATCCCAATTTAGAAAGCTTGGCCTTGAGCTATTTAGTCAACCGTTGAAAAGAAAGAAGTTCTCCCTTGTGAAAAGAATTGTGTGAATCATTACATAAAATTTTATAAGAACGTAAGTTAAGAATGAAGAGACACTTTAGTAAAAAATAAAATTTAACAAGAAATTCCTCATGGGATGCCCTATTTGTGAGTGTGTCATGTGGTCTGGACTTCCATGTTGTCTTGTCAAAAGAAGAGTACATTGTCCTTGATAGGTGTGAACGTTTCCGTGCTGACCTTGTGGTCTTCCCCGTAACAAGTGGTTCCAAGTGTTGGTTGTAACCTTGTGACGACATGTTGTGTCATGTTGAGTCAAAGAAAGTCAAAAAAAAAGTTATCCTGTATTTCACTGTGTTGTTCTTGTGTTGGTATTTTTTGGTGTGTTACAAAGACCTATGGGGAGGCCACTTATGCCTCCCAATGGGAATGGGTGCCACCTAAAAGCCTCCAATGCAAAACACATTACCCCTCACAACTCTTATGCCTCCCTCAAGTACCCCTTATCCCTCCATCCACTCTTATGCCTCCCTCAACTCTTATGGCTCCCCAAGGTAAGAACAAGAAGAAAATGCAAGCATTTCTCATACTAGGTGGGCACCCAATGCAAACTCCCTCCTCAAGAAAATGATCTCTTATGCCTCCCTCAAATAAAACTCCCCATAGTCTCCTCCCACTCCCAACTTAGGCATTCTACCCATTCCCAACAAGCATTTCAAACAACAACATTCAACACAACATAAATATACATTCATATAACAAAAAAAAAGAAACATAATGCAACAAGGGTGAAGCTCCTACCTTTCCATGGTAGAGCTTGCTCCAAGTATGAAGTCTCAATTCCCTCCAAAGGTCAAGAAAGCATCCAAAAGCTCCAAAAAAATCCCACAAGTATCAACAAGCTCCAAAAATCCATAAACTCCTTCAAAATCATCTCCTCTCCAAAATACAAGAGACTAAAAATGAAACCTCCAAACCACAAAACAAACAAGAGGATCAAATAAATAGAGAAAAGAGAGGGTGGGATGATGTGGCTCCAAGTAGGATGCCACCTCCTTTTCCCTCCACTCCACATCATTTGGTCAACCTCATATTCCAATGCACCATTAATAAGTGGTTGAAAGAAAGGCAACCACCTTACACACTCCATCTAAGCCCACTCCCCAAAAGGACAAAATTTAATTTTTGAAAGAAAGTGCAATTAATATTTTACCCTTTTATCCCCCCAAATCACCTAAAAGACCCTAAATTTGGCCTTCCAACCCATAGGTAGGGTTGGCATGGGGTTTTAAGAGGTGTGGGACAAGTTTGACTTGTCCCACAAGCTTTGAAATTTAGCCTCTAAGGCCAAATTCGAGTTTCCCATGTGGGGTAGAGTGTGCTACACTCAAACTCAAACAAACATCAATCCACACAAAATCCCAAGTAAATCAAGCCTAATAAATGAGCTCTCTTTGGTCATATCCTTTAATTAGTTTAGGAAAAATTCAAATTAACTTAATTAAGACACTACAACCCATGGCTAATAAAGGGGTAAACACCAATCCAAAGAATATGAATAATAACACAAGTAAATTTTCACTTACTAAGAGCAACACATACTAACATAATAAAAAGGGAAAATTAAAACAAAACAACACATGACCCCTAGGTCACAATTTTTCCCTAACCAAATAATTCTAACACACACACAATTACTTGTTGCCATGGTGACCTTAGCTGGATTCTTCTCGAATTTCGATGTGGTTGGTCTCCACTCCCCAATATTTTTGTGAATATAATATACCTACAGAACAGAGAATACCTCCTTCGGCCTGTTGGCCACATTAAAACATTCATGCCAAATATACAATATAATCTAAAATAAACGACACATGATTTACTATCATCTATGCAAGTATGATATCACTTACACTTTCTAGCACATTTCTATTCCACATTTCATTTATGTCAAAACGATCATCACATTAGTCCAATTATCAAGTTCTACTCAATATGATTAAACATATCACATGTCATAATTAAAGATAAATAACCATGTCAAAAATATAAAAATATCATCATCAAATGTCCACCAGTAGACCATATGCATCATATAAAGATCAAATCAATAATAGTCCAGTGACTATGATATCTACTAGCATGCTAAATCAAGAAGCCATAATAAATCCACAAGTGAAGTAATCAGTCTCGAAAACAACAAAACAAAAACGGTGTCGAAGGGAAGTGGGCACTACAGTTATGGTGATTTAGGTACTTGATTTATTTGTTATGCTCTAAAAATCACCCAATTGCTTGTACTTTCTTCTCAAAGTGATTAAGAAAAACAACAATATCCCTGGGAAATCTAGTGGAATTGACCACACTCCTTGATTTGCCTCGTTTGAGTTCTATTAATGCAAGTGGTACAGAAAGCATGGTGAAGTAGATAATCTGTTAACTTTAGGATTTTCGTACGTTAAGAAGATAAAGTTACGAATATTGGATAGATATAGAGGGTAGAACTTCAATTTATGCTTGTGCTTGTTTATAAAAAACTAATTACAGATACAAATTGAAACTCTATAAAAGAGGTTGACCTATAATTACACTCGTCCATTGTTTTACACACATACAAATTCTAACAAGAGCCATTTCATCTCTTGGTTTATTTTTGTGGGTATCCATTGTCTAGTCAAAGACAAAAGGAGCAACAATCCATCCACCACCTCTAAATCCCTTCAGTTTTGTTTCACTTTCAAATTTAGGTACCTTTCCTGTCATTTTTTTCTCCTCTCTCCCCACCTCCTATGACTATTTTTATCTCCGATTACAGACTATATTTAGCCATTTTTCATGCTTTTAGTCTTCAAAATTTTATACCCATTTGGCCAATTTGTTGTAAGCCTAGTAAGTGGGATGTTAGTTGTTACCATGTTGCAGGATCAAGAAGAGATTACAAGGATCTATAGACCTTGGAGGAAGAGTCCCAATGGTTGCAAGAAAACACGGTACCAAAGGCCTTCATTAATCATAGGAAAAAGCTCCGCCCCTGCTTCCCACCTCTACTTTTCTCGCTAATAATCATATCATCTACTAGTAATATGAAAAAGGTTGATAAGAAGAATCCCATTCTTACTATCTTGTGCAGGCATACATATTGATGTTTTTCAAGACTGTCATGTTCCTGATGGTTGATCATTTTTTAACATATAGTAACTGTATGCAATGCATGGTTCATAAATCTTGCTCACGGACCCATCTTTTGCTCCCAGTGTTTGCAGACTTATTGTCTCATTTGTAAGCCTTCTTGGTTTCATTGCTTACCTTGTAGGCTTCCACAATAGGTCGTAATATTGGGAATTTATGGTCTAATAGGACATTGAAACCACTATTTGTCATGTTGGACTTGGGGGAATTTTGTTTTCAGGCAGTTATTCCCAGACACCCACGAAAGGGTGGTGACTTTGTTATGTTGGGAAATGATTACCTTTCTCATAAACTAGAAAAAGCTTTTTCTTTTCAAGGCATTTAAGGCTTAGACTTGTCCTTCTGGACATGAAGAAGTTGTTTTAAATACAACACTCTGCAATAAACCAAGTCTTATATATTTAATTAGTTGTTTAATTTCCTGCATGTATACATGAATCTAAGTGTGGGTAACAAGCTCTCTAGCCTGTACTATATCTCCTTCTCTATGAAGTCTTTTATCCTATATGGTTCTACTTCCTCCCACACTGTTGACAATGACTTTTTTTAACAATTAGGATTACATGTTGTATTCTTCTTATGGATTCCTAATTAACTACAAAAGTAATTATCTATCCAAAGAAGTATCAAATGTATAGTGCCAAAAAAATTAGCCTTTAAGGATGATATTCCCTATGTCATATGCTAAATGCCTTATATGTTTTTCTGAGTGTTTTTCAGAGTTTTTATTATTTGATGGTGTTTTTCCTATATAGCGACGATGGAATTCTCTGAGAAAGTTTCTTAGCTCAAAGCTTTGTGTTGTAGAGGTTGACATGTGTTTGCGTGATTGCGATACTTGATTTATTGTCTGCTATGAAAATTGCAATTGCTTGTAATGTTTCTCAAATTGATAAGGAAAAACAACAATATCCCTGGGAAATTCTAGTGGAATTACCACACTCATCTTGATTTGCATCGTTGAGTTCTATTATTCAAGTGGTAACAGAAAGCATGGTGAAGTAGATAATCTGTTAACTTTAGGATTTTCGGTACGTTAGAAGATAAAGTTACGAATATGATAGATATAGAGGGTAAACTTCAATTTATATGCCTTTTGCTTGTTTATAAACAACTAATTACAGATACAATTTGAAACTCTATAACAGCGTGACCTATAATTACCCTCGTCCATTGTTTAAACCACACGTACAATTCTAACAGATCCCATTTCATCCTTGTTTTTATTTTTGTGGGTATCCATGGTCTAGTCAAGACAAATGATGCAACATCATCCACCACCTCTAATAAATCCCTTCAGTTTTGTTTCCTACTTTGTTTCAAATTTAGGACCACTAGTTCCTGTCCTTTTTTTCTCCTCTCCCCCCACCTCCTATGGACTATTTTTTCTCCTTACCGACTAGATTTTAGCCATTTTTCATGTTTTAGTCTTCAAAATTTTATAAACCCCTTGCCAATTTGTTGTAAGCCAGTAAGTGGGTGTTTAGTTGTTACCATGTTGCAGGATCAAGAATAGATTACAAGGACTAAGACTTGGAGGAAGAGTCCCAATGGTTGCAAGAAAAGGTAACCAAAGGCCTTTATCTCGGACAATCCCCTCCTCCACCTACCTGCTTCCACCTCTAATGTCCTCGCTAATATAAATAATCTAATAGTAATATGACACGTTGATAGAAGAATCCCATCTTCTTTCTCTTACTCATCTTGTGGCAGGCATCCATATTTTGTACTTGTTTTCTTCCTACTTGTCATGTTCCTGGTTGATCATTTTTCCCATATAGTAACGGTATGCATGCATGGTTCAATAACTCTTGCGTCAAAATGACCATCTTTTTTCCTCCCCATGTTTTGCAAAAATTATTTGCATTTGTACAGCCTTTCTTTTCTTGGTTCATCATTGCTAGCCTTGGGCTTCCAGCAATAGGGGGAGGTCGTAATATTTTTGAAATTCTATTTGTCTCATTAGGCCATGAAACCACTATTTTTCATGGTGGAGTGAATTTTTTTCGGCAGTTATCCCAGACACCCCACGAAAGGTGGTGACCTTTTGTTTATGTGGGAAATATTACGTTCCATAAACAGAAAACCTTTTTTCTTTTCAAAAGGCCTTTAATGTAGACTTGCCTTTCTGGACATAGAGTTGTTTTAAAAATCAACCCTCTGCATAAACCAAGTCTTTAATAATATTTAATTGTTGTTTTTAATTTCCTGCATGTATCCATGAATCTAAGTGTGGTGTAACAGCTCTCTATCCTGTACTATATCTCCTTCTCATGAGTCTTTTATTCCTATAATGGTTCTACTTCCTCCCACATGTGACCAAATGACTTTTGTTAAAAAACAATTAGGATTACATGTTGTATTCTTCTTATTGGAATTCCTAATTAACTACAAAATAATTATCTAATCCAAATAAGTATCAAATGTATAGTGCCCAAAAAATTATGCAACTTTAAAAGGATTATATCCCTATGTCATATGCCTAAATAAATGCCTTCATGTTGTTTTTCGTAGTGTTTGTTCAGAGTTTTATTATTTGAGGTGGTTTTTCCTATTATATAATATGGACGTCTCTTAGAAATTTTCTTAGCTCAAAGCTGTAGAGGTTGACATGGGTTCCTGGTGATTTGGATTTGAATTTTTTGTTATGCTATGAAAATTGCCCCCATGCTTGTAATGTTTTCCAATTGATTAATGAAAACACCAATAGCCATGGAAATCTAGTGGAATTGACCACACTCCTTGATTGCCTCGTTTGCGTTCTATTAATGCAAGTGGTACAGAAAGCATGGTGAAGTAGATAATCTGTTAACTTAGGATTTTCGTTACGTTAGAAGATCAAAGTTACGAAGATTGGAATAGATATAAGGGTAAACTTCATTATGCTTGTGCTTGTTTATAAAAACTAATTAACCAGATACAATTGAAACTCTATAAACGATGTTGACCTATACTTACACTCGGCCATGTTTTTTACAATTGGAAACACACATACAAATTCTAACAGAGCCATTTTACCTTCTCTTGGATTTATTTTTGTGGGTATCCATTGTCCTAGTCAAAGACAAATGATCAATCACTCCATCCACCACCGCTCTAAATCCCTTCATTTTTGTTTCACTTTCAATTGTAGGTACTTTCCTGTCATCTTTTTTCTCCCTCCTCTCTCACCGTTCCCACCTCCTCTGACATTTTTATCTCCGTTACAGACTATATTTAGCCATTTCATGCTTTTTAGTCTTCAAAATTTTATACCCATTTGGCCAATTTTGTTGGAAGCCTTAGTAAGTGGGATGTTTTAGTTGTTGACCCATGTTTGCATGATCAAGAAGAGATTACAAAAGGATCTATAGACCTTGGAGGAAGAAGTCCCCAATGGGTTGCAAGAAAAGGTACCAAAGGCCTTATCATAGAAAATCTCCGCCCTGCTTCCCACCTCTAATTTTCTCGCTAATAATAATATATCTAATAGTAATATTAACAGGTTGATAAAAGAATCCCACTCTTATCTCATCTTGTGCAGGCATCCATATTTTGTACTTGTTTTTCACTATCTTGTCATGTTTCCTCTGGTTGATCATTTTTCACATCTAGTAACTGTATGCATGCATGTTCAATAACTCTTGCTTCAAGGACCATCTTTTTCTTCTTTTTTCTCCCAGGTTTGCAGAAAATTATTTGTCATTTGTAAGAAGCCTTTTCTTGGTTCATTGCTTAGCCTTGTAGGCTTCCAGCAATAGGTCGTAATATTTTGAAATTCTATTGTCTCATTAGGCCATGAAACCACTATTTTTTCATGGTGGAGGGAATTTTTTCAGGCAGTTATTCCCAGACACCCACGAAAGGGTGGTGACTTTTGTTATGTGGGAAATGATTACCTTTCTCATAAACTAGAAAAAGCTTTTTCTTTTCAAGGCATTTAAGGCTTAGACTTGTCCTTTCTGGACATGAAGAAGTGTTTTAAATACAAACACTCTGCATAAACCAAGTCTTTATATATTTAATTAGTTGTTTTAATTTCCTGCATGTATACATGAATCTAAGTGTGGGTAACAAGCTCTCTAGCCTGTACTATATCTCCTTCTCTATGAAGTCTTTTATCCTATATGGTTCTACTTCCTCCCACACTGTTGACAATGACTTTTTTTAACAATTAGGATTACATGTTGTATTCTTCTTATGGATTCCTAATTAACTCAAAGTAATTATCTATCCAAAGAAGTATCAAATGTATAGTGCCAAAAAAATTAGCCTTTAAGGATGATATTCCCTATGTCATATGCTAAATGCCTTATATGTTTTTCTGAGTGTTTTTCAGAGTTTTTATTATTTGAGGTGGTTTTTCCTATATATATAAGATGGAATTCTCTAGAAAGTTTCTTAGCTCAAAGCTGTAGAGGTTGACATGTGTTCTGGTGATTTGGATACTTGATTTATTTGTTATGCTATGAAAATTGCCCAATTGCTTGTAATGTTTTCTCAAATTGATTAAGAAAAACAACAATATACATGGGAAATCTAGTGCAATCGACCACACTACTTGATTTTCCTAGTTTGAGTTCTATTAATGGAAGTCGTATAGAAAGCATGGTGAAGTAGATAATCTGTTAACTTTAGGATCTACCTACATTAAGAAGATAAAGTTACGAATATTGGATAGAGATAGAGGGGAGAACTTCAATTTATGCTTGTGCTTGTTTTTAATAAACTAATTATAGATAGAAATTGAAACTCTATAAAAGAGGTTGACCTGTAATTACACTTGTGCATTGTTTTATACACATACAAATTCTAACAATAGCCATTTCATATCTTGGTTTAGTTTGGTGGGTATCCATTGTCCAGTCAAAGACAGAAGGAGCAACAATCCATCCACCACCTCTAAATCCCTTCAGTTTTGTTTCACTTTCAAATTTAGGTACCCTTCCTGTCATTTTTTTCTCCTCTCTCCCCACCTCCTTTGACTATTTTTATCTCCGAGTACAGACTATATTTAGCCATTTTTCATGCTTTTATTCTTCAAAATTTTATACCCATTTGGCCAATTTGTTACAAGCCTAACAAGTGGGTTGTTAGTTGTTACCGTGTTGCAGGATCAAGAAGAGATTCCAAGGATCTACAGATCTTGGAGGAAGAGTCAAAATGGTTGTAGGAAAAGGTGCCAAAGGCCTTATCACAAGAAAATCCTCCACCCCTACTTCTACCTTTTCTTTTGTCACCAATAATAATAAAAATCTAATAGTAATAATGAAAAGGTTGATAAGAAGAAGCCCATCTCTTACTCATCTCATGTAGGCCTCCATGTTTGTACTTGTTTTTCACTACTTGTCATGTTCCTGGTTGATCATTTTTCACATATAGTTACTATATGCATGCATGGTTCAATAACTCTTGCTTCAAGGACCCATATTTTTCTCCCTAGTGTTTGCAGAAAGTTATTTGTCATTTGTAAGCCTTTCTTGGTTCATTGCTTAGCCTTGTAGGATTCCACCAATGGGTCTTACTTGTTTGAAATGCTATTGTGTCATTAGGCCATGAAACCACTATTTTTTCTTGGTGGAGATAATTTGTTCAGGCAGTTATTCCCCGACACCCACGAAAGAGTGGTGAATCTTGTTATGTGGGAAATGATTACCTTTCTCATAAACAAGAAAAATATTTTTCTTTTCAAGGCATTTAAGGTTTAGACTTGTCCTTTCTAGACATGAAGAAGTGTTTTAAATACAAAAACTCTACATAAACTAGATCTTTATATATTTAATTAGTTTTTTTAGTTGCTTGCATATATACATGAATCTAAGTGTGGCGGTAATAAGCTATCTAGCTTGTACTATATGTCCTTCTCAGTCAAGTCTTTTATCCTATATGGTTCTACTTCCTCCCACACTGATGACAATGATCATTTTTAACAATTGGGTTTACATGTTGTATTCTTCTTATGGATTCCTTTAACTACAAAAGTAATTATCTATCCAAAGCAGGATCAAATGTATAGTGCCAATAAAATTGGCCACAAAAATCTATCACTCACGATATAAAATATGCAAATGTACATAAGTCTTCATGTATTCATGTTTAGTTCAAATAGAATAGTCTGCAAAACGCTACCACTCATGATATAATATTTGCAAATGTATATGTACAAATTTATAACAATTTTGAAATGTAGAGATAAAACCTTTAAATGTAATGCTTTATCTATATTCCTACACTAAGAAAATCAAGCACACCCCTTAACATCAACTACAAAAATAATAAATATACCTCTAAATCAAATAACATATACCATTCGGCGTTCACATTGCATTGTGCACATGTGATTGCTAGTAGTTAAAAGTGTAATTACACCAAAAAAGGTGTTCGCCCTATGGGAAAGGCACTTCCGGACGTTTCTATCACTACACTAAATTTGAGGTCTTGAAGACTTATGGACGTTTCTATCACTGCATTAAATTTGAGATCTTGAAAACCGTTTGGACGTTTTTTCAAAATTTCGGCCGTTTGGACATTTTTTCAAAAAAATTGGAGGTTCGGCACCCCACCTTCCCTTACACTACATTTGGCTCCAGCGCATTCTTATCTGAGACCTCCAACTCTCCCTCTCATGCCATTGAGGTTCCGTGGGACTTGTTCTCGCTTCCCTCCAAACTGTTGGCTTCCGTTTAGCTTTTCCACTTCTTCTATTTTTAATCAAATCCTTCCCGTTTTTTTCTATTGGGTAATTTTTAATAGATTTCAGAGTTTTATAACCCCCTTTTTTAGCCAAATGAACTAAAGAGGAAGACACGCTAACATTAGCAACAACGACATAATACAGTTTGGATTTTAAAGTTTATAATATAGTACGGAACCTTCATAGAATTTTTCATGTCTGGTATGCGTAGAGGAATATTTAAAGATCGCAGAGCCTCATTAACCAGAAGCTTCCTTGCATATTATATCCCCTTTTTAGAGACGGTGATCTCTGTAAAACATGAAGAATTCAAAAATCCTTCTGAAATTCTTTGGCGACACTCACAAACATCATCAACTGCGAGTGAGAGGATCGTGCTTATGAAAAATTTGAGCCACAAATCCATGGCTATTTTACCAAATCTATTCATCATAGTTTCAGTGACGGTCATGGTTTTATTGGCATCATTGCCTCTAAAAAATTGGCAGAAGGGAAATTGGGTCTATATAAAACCTGGAAGCTTTTAGGACACGTGGCATAGCCACTGACTTTGCATATCTCTCTGATAAAGGTTTATTGCAAGTACATTTTTCTCTTTGGTTTTAGTGAATGTGGTTCGTCTGTCAAACTCATGTATAAAATTGGGTTAAAAACGTGGCATAATTTACCCCTATATTTTCGTTGAAGGATTTTGTTACAGCTAGAAATTTGGGTGAGCTCTTAGGCATGTACTAATACGCAACAATCTTGACCATCCACCTTGCAGGCTGTATTAATGACCTCCAACTAATCATGGCTGTCCACTTGGTTTGCTCACAATTTTTTCAATGTGCGAGCATCCACCAAACATCCACATTTTCCATACATGTTGATATGATTATTTTAAAAAAAAGATCCCCTAGCAAATGTAAATCCCATCCGAGTAATGAAAGATTGGATTAGCTTACCCTTTGAAAGAACATTCTTAGGAATGGAAGTCCACATTAGCTGGGAATGGGCAGTGTTATTCATTCAACTACAACAAAACACCACCATCATCTTCGTCAGAATCTGATTTCTTATACGTAGTATAGTAATAATTTATTTTCTTCCTCTGAATCAGCCAAGATACTTGGTTTTCCAATGGTCATATCGATTTTATTTTTCCTACATGTTGCACCGTTGAATTTCATCCTACAATGCTCAACTTGAATAACATTAGCAAATTGGTTACATGTGCTCCTAGAGATTCAAAAATATTGAAAATTTCTTCAAGTGCAATAATGAAGCATGATTAAGAGAAGCAATGGCTCCTTACCTAGGTAAGGATGTAAAAGTATAATCTACTTTTGTTATTATGGCGAAGTCATTTGTTATAGCTAGAAAATTGGGTGAGCTCTGATGTCCATACCAATGATCAGTAATCTCGACCGTACACCTTGTAGGCTATATTAATAACCACTAGTTGATCACCGTCGTCCACATGTTTTGCTCAGAAATTCACCAAAAAATGCACAAAATCATGGACTTCATTGTGTTTCGTTTAGAAATTCACCAAAAATGACCAAAACCATGCAACTTTATCTTGTTTTCCGTGTAGTGATAGAACTTATTGATTCGCAGTGAACAACAATAGATGGAAAGAAACAATTGTCGTACAACCCATCCAATGGTCATATCGATTGTCTTTTTGCTACATGTTGCACTCTTGAATTTCATCCTACAATGCTTAACTTGAATAACATTAGCAAATTGGTTACATGTGCTCTTAGAGATTCAGAAATATTGAAAATTTCTTCAAGGGAAATAACGAAGCATGATTAAGAGAAGTAATGGCTCCTTACCTAGGTAAGGATGTAAAAGTATAATCTACTTTTGTTATTACGGCGAAGTCATTTGTTATAGCTAGAAACCTGGGTGAGCTCCGATGTCCATACCAACAATTAGTAATCTTGACCGTACACCTTCTAGGCCGTATTAACGAGCTCTAGTTGATCATCGTCGTCCACATGTTTTGCTCATAAATTCACCAAAAAATGCACAAAATCACGGACGTCGTTGTGTTTCGTTTAAAAATTCACCAAAAATGCCCAAAACCATGCAACTTTATCTTGTTTTCTGTGTAGTGATAGAACTTATTGATTCGTAGTGAACAACAATAGACAGAAAGAAACAATTGTCATACAACCCATCCAATGGTCATATTGATTGTCTTTTTGCTACATGTTGCACCATTGAATTTCATCCTGCAATGCTCAACTTGAATAACATTAGCAAATTGGTTACATGTGCTCTTAGAGATTCATAAATATTGAAAATTTCTTCAAGGGAAATAATGAAGCATGATTAAGAGAAGCAATGACTCCTTACCTAGGTAATGATGTCAAATTATAATCTACTTTTGTTATTACGGTGAAGTCATTTGTTATAGCTAGAAACCTAGGTGAGCTCTGATGTCCATACCAATGATCAGTAATCTCGACTGTACACCTTGTAGGCCATATTAACGATCTCTAGTTGATTTCTATCATCCACATGTTTTGCTCATAAATTCACCAAAAAATGGACAAAATCACAAACATCGTTGTGTTTCATTTAGAAATTCACCAAAAATGCCCAAAACCATGCAACTTTATCTTGTTTTCTGTGTAGTGACAAAACTTATTAATTCGTAGTGAACAACAATAGACAAAAAGAAACAATTGTCATACATCCCAATAATTAAATGAAAGACTCAACACATCGAAAGCCATTTGTATTGCAAGCTGATTTGGATTTCCATATGAGGGCTAAATTTCCCTCAACTTTTTGATAGAGAAAATTGTTTTATGACATCTCTAAAATGGACAACAAATTCATCGGACCAAAAAACTAGGGTCTATAATAAAATGGGATTTATAAGACTATTATAACAATAAAATAATGTCATTAAGCTAATCATGTGTACACTTAGGTAAAGAAGTTCGAGTCTCAGCCTTGAAGCAGCCAAGGCTGAGAATAAAGAACTCCGGGGATTATATTACGAGGCCACCATTCAGATTGAATTAAAATTAACTTTAAAAAAAAGCACCCGATGTATTCTTATTAATTAATAATTTTTTTGATTGAGATCCTCAAGGGGTGTGGTATAGTTGGGGAGGTATAAGTGTGGAGGGAGTTGGGATTTGGGTTCCACCTTACAAAGAAATAGCTTGCATTTCTTTACTCATTATGGGGTGCCATAAGAGGTTAGGGAGGCATAAGGAAATGTGAGGAATAAGGGGTACTTGGGGGAGGCATAAGGGCATGTCAGGGATTTAAAATTTTATATTTTGGTGGTTTGTTCTCAGGCAGTGATACCAATTTCCCCTTTGGGAGGAATAAGTAGCATCCCCCATAGTTTCTTGCTCCTTCGGCTTGCATGAAGAAGCTTGAGTTTTTTTTTTGTCTTTCAGGTGGTTATAGAACTGTTGTTTTGTTTTGGACTGTGTTTTAATATGAAATGTGCATGTTGAAAGATTGCCTTCGTGTTGTGGAAGCCTATTGTTGCCATGTGTTGAAACACATTTCTTATTGCATTGTGGTTAGGACCCATGGGCTAATGACGAAGGATGGATTCTCCTTTCATTGGATGTCTTGGCTGGGTGGAGAGCATTTCCTTTCCCCTTCCTTTGTTGTGATCAAATTGAAATAAATGGAGGATCTTCATGTTGTTGTTCTGGAGCAAAGAAAAAGATAGTTTTAGCAGTCCCTTGTGAGATTTCTATTTGTAAAACCTTTTTCCCATTAGAAGTTGATGAAAATGAAATATATTTTCTGATGGAAAAATGTTTTGTATTGGATATGAAAGTTATAATTCAAAATGTGAAAGAGATGCACTTTATTTTTTGTTCTTAAATGAAAGAAAAGAAAGATTTGTATTCTATCCTTGGGAATGAAATGAAAGAAGAAGTTGTAAAGGTATATTTTGAATCAATAAAACATTTTATTACTTTACTCAAATGGAATTATTTGGTATTGAAATATGATTGTTGAATGTATTTTGAAAACTCTATTTGGAAAGATGAAAAGTGAAATACAGATGAAGAAAATACATTACTCTGTTCTTTTGAAAAGTATGATTTGGAAATTACAACTGTATCTTTTGTATTTTTGCACATTTTGATTTAAATCAACTTAGTATGTTAGATCTGTTTGGAATGAATTCATGGTTTAAGCTTAGTAAACGCAAATAGATCAATTTGAATTTGAAGTTATAGAGCTCTGTTAGACAACTTATCAAACTAGTAATTATTTTATTCAAAATGCACATAACAACCCCTACAACAATGAACAATAAAATGAAATATTAAATTGAAATTAATATGATTAAGGCACCCCCAAACAAACTAAACCACTTAAGAAATGGTTAAGGATCCTTTCGAATAGAACAAAGGCAAAACTGCAGTCGTTTCGCTGTCAAAATTGAGAAAATTTGAATTGATCTTTAATCAAAAAAATTATACCTTGAAATCCATCCTAAATTCCTCTAAGAGAAACCCTCTATGTCTATTTGGCATGTTGAGAAAGGAGGGAGGTTGAATTGAACAAAATTTTATAAGTCCAATGTTACCAATTTTCATTTTATAAGCCTGTAGATATTTTTCTAAAAATTGACCTTTAAAAATTTATCCAAATTAAATTCTTAAGGTTTTTGTGCAAAGAAGATGTCCAGAGATTTCTAAAAAGTCCTTTTTTGCCAAAAACAGAGTTCCCTATCAAAAGTTATGGCCTTTTGAAGTTCATAGAAGAGGAAAAGCCCCTTGCATGCATGTCTTGCGTGCCAATGAGAAACTGAGTCTCTTCCATGCCCATCTTGCGTGCCTAGGAGAGAATGAGTCTCTTTTGTGCCTAGGAGAAAAAGGATTCTCTTTCGTGCCCGTCTTGCGTGCCCAGGAGAAAAAAAGTTTCTCCCACGCCTCTCTTCCACGCCCAGAAGAAAAGTTTCCTTCCGCGCCTAGGGAAATTTCTTCTGCGCGCCCTACAATAAGATAATCTATCTGCGCTAAGGATGAATTTCTCTCTCTTGGTGTTTTTTAGGATGTTTTAATAACTGTTGTAATGGAACTCCACTTCAGTTAGAGCTTACGCTCATCGCTTGTGCAATGGAGGTCCGGATCAAGATTTTCAGCTCGGGCATGTTTATGCAACCTTGTGAGAGATGAAAGGTGTCCCTTTTGGTCAAATGAATTTTGTTAGCTTTGCCAGTATTTAGTTGAATCTCTTTCAGAAATCTTGT
The DNA here is from genome assembly GCA_019776745.2 of Taxus chinensis. Lineage (NCBI taxonomy): Eukaryota > Viridiplantae > Streptophyta > Pinopsida > Cupressales > Taxaceae > Taxus > Taxus chinensis. The sequence goes on along the minus strand of CM034154.1, from coordinate 144,891,339 downwards.
GTTTTGGTTAGTTAGTCTAGATTACTAAAGTAATAAGTTCACCTTTGTGAGAATAATGCTCAAACCAAACATGAATCTTGTAGATTGTTAAGGTAGGTCTTGAAAAACATTTTTGGTAAATGCATAATGTTAAGGGATTGTAAATCATGGAGTTTACCCAACTATGACTGTGTATTGTGGTTGAGTTGTTTCGTGGTGCCTTTGTCAAAGAGTAAAGTGAATTGTCCTTGATGGGTGTTAGTTGTTTCCGTGATTTCCATAAGGTCATCGTTGAGTTAGGTTGTTTGAAGAGTTATTTGTTACCTTTGTAACCACCTGTTGCATTGTTCTATACATCAAACAAGTCAAAAAAAATTATCCTATACTTTGCTATGTTGGTCTATGTAATGAATTAGTGGGTGTTACAGACATGATAGGGTGACATCAATTGAGGCTCGTGCATCTCCTCGGCAAAGTGAGGAGCATAGAGAAGAGAACTCCCATGTGGAGTTAGCTAGAGAAAAGTCACCGTTGAGGTGACAAGGAGACTAGGTTTTAGGGCATAGAGATAGGTCTCAGAGCCCTAGGCTTAGGGATGGGCATGCAGAGAGGCCTAGAGGTCGTCAGACCATAGCTATAGATCACATTAGGGAGATCCTAAAGCTTCAGCCATCACATTATTCTGGTGACACAGGTGGATTTTAGGCACCCTCCAAAAAAAATCATTCCATTCGCTGCAACCACCATGACATTCTATCTGGGTGCCTATGTGGATTGTAATTGAGACCATGTGAAGGCCACTGGATCACACATATATACATTCATGTAATCCTTTCCATCGAAATCATTGCCACCAATGACATAAAGTTTCTTGTTCAAAATTGTCGTCGCAGAGTTCAAAAGTCCTTTTGAAGACTAGGAAAACGTAGAGACTTGTGGACGTGTAGATTGTAGGCATAGAAGATCTGATTAGCATTACACTCGAAAATCTTAAAATAAACCAAATATCAGGCAATGTGGCGATTTGAGCTGAAATTGGCTGGTGTTTGAATATAAGGATGTGGTGCAGGTGAATATGTTGGTGCTGCAGGGTGAGAGTTGATGCAGCCCAATGGAACGGGAGACATAATTATATAAATATTGCTGAGCTAAACTGTCTGTTTCTCGTCTTCAAGATTTTGTAATACAACGAGTTTATTTCTACCATTAGTCCCACAAACCCTCTAATGTAATGGTTTGGTAGGGAAAACTATGAGTATTGGTCTACTACTATAAAAGCTTTGATTTTTCTCTAAATATCTTTGGGAAGCTATTGAAACTAGGTTTTCAGAGCCACTACATGCAACAACATACAATACTCTATGCCACGTGGAGAAATATTTGGTCCAATACAACATGAGGAAGCTCTATTTAACATTTTCCCAACGGTAAAAGGAACAACCACGTCCAAGTAATCTTGGGAGAGTTTGCAAAAAACATTTCAAGGTATGGACAAAGTTAAAATTGCTAAGTTGTAAAATTTAAAAAAAGAGATTTTGAAAATTTTTGGATGAAAGAGTATGAATAAAAAGATTTATGTTTGGTAATTTAGACTAGGCCTCTGGAGAGACTCTAGAGGATTGAAGGATAGTTGAAAAATATTAAGAATCAATCTTAACAAGTTTTAATCTATTATAGTAGGCATAGACACAATTAGAAATTTAGGTCAATTTATAGTTGACAAGTTTCATGCCTATCTGATAACTCGTGAGCATAGACTATGTCCCTCCTTTATTTCTTTAGAGAATTCATTTAAATCTCAAATTTCAGTCAACCTTGGTAGAGGCAAAGGTGGATTAAATTCAAGAGGAAACGAAAGAAGTGTAAGTAGAGGCAAAGGAAGAAGTGCAAGAGGTGGCATAAGCAATTTTACTAACTTATATAGAAGTGGCAACAACTATAATTTCAACAAAAAACAGTCACATGGCCAAAGGTATGCCAAATCCCATGCTTAGGGTCGTATTACAATAAGTATGGTCATTATGTTAATGAATGTTAAAAAATGTATGATTTGAATAACAAATCAAGTGTAAAGTTTTATAGAGAGAATTTGAGTCAAAGTGATATGTTTATACCTTGCAATTTTCACCGAGAGAATCAAATGATATTTGGTTCCTAGATTATGGTTGTAGCAACTATAGGACTTAGAATCTAAAAATTATTTCAATCTTAAACAAGTCTATGAAGCCAAATGATACACTAATAAATGGTATTAAAGTGTTAATTATGGGTAGATGGAATGTCAATATTCTAACCAGATACTAGGATAAGAAGAGTATTACATATGTTTATTATGTTGTAGGATTGAAGCACGACATGATGATCATCGATAAACTAGTTCATAAGGAGTATAGAGCAACAATTAAGAAAATGAGGGTGTTTTTAAGATCAATATCCAAGTAATAGATTGATTTTCAAAGTTTAAATTACCTATAATCACATGCTTCCCCTAAGGATTACACTACATATTCTTGAAATTTCAATCAAGTACTCAATATAGAGACTACTTCTAATTCTCATATTACCACATTCGTCAAACCACATGTATCTTTTCTCACAATATCCTATGAAGTCTAAAATCATAACCATAACCCTACTCATCTTCTACCCCTAGCAAGATCTTTTGATGAAAATAATGTTGCAAATATTAGTATCAACCCACAACAAGCACTCATTTAAGTGAGATTCACCCTTACAATCAATTTTATTATATGCTCTCAATAAATAGTCATTGAAGTGATAGTCTCTTTAAGGGTGGAAAAAGGTTTCAAACTGTGTCAAATACACATGTCACCCTCCCAACTATGCACTTGCAGACACTCAAATTTGGTATGTGGACTTTGGAATCCCTTGATTTGACTACTCATTTGTGCAATGATAAACACAACTTATCCATTCCCTCTTAGATTTTTTTGAGCTCCACTATTAAGCTTGTTTATATTTACACATTGACATGTCGAGACATCCCGAGAATTCAATGCATGAAATCTATAGAAAATACATCCTTTTACCAGCTCCAAACTTCATCCAAAATGTTCCATATTGCTCTTGTTTAGGATTGTAATGTATGGTCAATGTCGTATCATATAGTCCTGACCTCTTTGTACATTCTTGGACCAACATGTCTTCTAATCGCACTTTCAGTTTCAAATTTTTCTTTGCATCTTATACTTTCTTTGGGTGAACCTTTCTTAAATAAATTATCTATAAAAACCTATATAAGAAAGTAAACACTAAAGAAATTAAGATATATATGTACCTAATATGTGTATTTAACTTGTGGATTACTCTTGGTAGATTTAAGATGTGTATAGAATGTGCATATAATGATCACTAGTGCTTCCTAGTATATACTAGAGGGTAGATATCCTTTAAGAGTTTTGTATATATGTGATTCTGTTAATTTTTAGCACAAGTGAGCAAAAAAACAAGCCCATACAAACGTAATGAAAATTACCAAATTTCAAAAACAAAAGTCTTCTTATGGATTGAACAACTTTAGAAGGGGTTACAGAGAAATTCAATTCACTGAATGTATCCATGAGCTCTATACTTGACCCAAGGGTCAAATTTTGCAAAATTTAATACAAGGAAATATTTTGGAGAAGTGTATTGTTGATCCTAGGAAAATAATAAATGATCATAATTGTATTGATTGATAGACATATGAAACCAAGTGCTTGTAGAGGTAATTAGGAGGGAAAGTCTATGTCAAAATTGTCAAATATGTGTCATTAGCCTAAATATCATAATTTGGGGAACAAGTATTAAAATCAACAATCACTATAATCAATAAGGACTCTAGCTAGTGTTTGTGTACTAGCACTTATCTTTTGAAATGAATGCAACTAGTAGTAAATGATAAATGATGTCTAATTTGTTGCATTATTATATCAGTAGAGAGAATGCTAAATTAATAGAATAGATTCTACACTCTCACAACTTTATTATTGTGAGATGTTTTTGGATACAACTTTGTGAGATTTATTGTGTTTGATGTTTTTCTCTTTGGTCAAAAGATGGGTTGATGATAAGCCATGTAAAGAGACCCAAAATATCAGACACAATAAATCTCATGTAGTTGTATCCAAAAATTTCATGTGTAAATTATTGTTGTGATATTTCACTCAGAAATAAATCTTTATTATAATTCCCTTGTAACATTACTATATTGGTCAAAGAATTCACGCACCTATGTATCCAAAGAATTATTAAATTCAAATTAGGCTCATATAGGTCCAGTGAATTTTTTTAACAAACGGAATATAAAGTCAAGAAAACTAGAGTGAGAGACTGAGAATGTCTATGAAATTGTCGAATTGTTGGAAATGATGGGAAATAATATTTTCAACATATAAGAAGAATCTAAAATTATGTAAGGACAAATAAACATTTATTCTGTAATTTTTAGACGTTCTCAGTTGATTGGTGACATGTTCAAGAGACCAAGGGAAGAAAAACTAAAAACAATAAAATGTATGTAAATAGGTAACAAAGAGTTGTGCAGAGGAATATCAAGTCATACATCTTAAAGAAAACCATAAAATTGTTTCGCATGGCCGCCAATTCTTTAAGTCGTTAAAATATTCAAATTATGACATATTACGGTTATAACAGAAGCTTGCGAACAAGCAACGGATATGTCAGCCTGGAAGATGGTTATACTTCTCTGAGCTCTTCCCGTTCCATTTTAATTCTTTGAGAGTCTTGAAAGTAGAAAAAAAGAAGGAAAGAAAGATATCATCTGGCAATTATGGGCTGCATCAACTCTCACCCTGCACCTGCATCTGCACCTGTAGTTAATGCGCCATATCCTTCTCAGACACCAGCTAATTTCAGCTCAAATCCCCATATTTCTCGATCTTGGGTTTATTTCAAGATTATCGAGGGCAACGCACATCAAATCTTCTGTGCCTACAATCTGCACGTCCATAAGTGTCTGCGTTTTCCTGATCTGCCAGAAGGGGTTTTGAACTCAGCCACGGCAGTATTGAACGGGAGACTTTATGTCGTCGGCGGCTCTGATCTTGACGGAAAGCCTTCCAAGAATGTATACATGTGTGATCCAGTGGCTTTCACATGGTCTCAATTGCCCTCCACAGGAACACCCAGGCAGAATGCTGTGGCGGTTGCAGCGAAAGAAAGGATTTTTGTTTTCGGAGGGTGCCGCCAACGCCATGAAGCCGATGTGCCATGGGCGGAAGTATACGATCCTTCCTCTTCCCCACCTCAATGGACTGCAATTCCAAATCCACCGCAGCCTTTTTCTTCCAGTCTTTCTCGACACCCATTGCAGGCTGTTGCATTCAGGGATCAAATTTTCATAAGAAATGATTGCAGGGCAATTACATATGGTGTGAATTCTTCCAGGTGGGAAAGATTGCCAGGCGTAATTTCAAATTTCTGGTTCAAGTGGAGTTCAGCGGTTGATGTGTCCGGATTGTTGGTTGCGTATCACCAAGAAAGAATCGGTACAGTGACCCTCAGAGCATTTGATCCGCGACGCGGTGTCTGGCTTCCGTTGGATCTTAACCCAGTAATCCCTGCAGAGATGGTTCAGCTTCTATCTGTCAATGGCCACCTCGTGGCATATCATGTGGGGGACTCGCCTTCTCTGCTAACATTCAGAGTGATGAAGATGCAGATTAATTCTATTCAGAACCGCATGACCGTCCACATTGGAAACACATTGTCTTATCTTCCGGAATCCAGCAACTGGGATTTAGCAGGGTAAGTTTCTGAAATTCAATGCGTCTACATTTTAACAGTATTTTTTTTGTGGGCATCACAAATCACTGACATGTGAATTTCTTTTCTTGTTCAGGCCTGCCCATGCCGATAATCCATGAGGAAATCCGGGTCATGAACTGGGTATCAAGATTGAATCTTTCTTCATACAAATCTCAGAAGACGAGGTGTTTCTTGTTCTTGATACCAGGGTTTCAAATTTTAGTAGCCAGGAATTCGGAATTTTTATACGATTCTGTAAGTGGGTAATGCCATTTTAATATGGACCTCTGTTGTACATTGAATAAATCTTTTGGAATTAGCTTCCACAGAACGGCAGAAATTACTGCAAAAATGTGAACAGTTCTTGAAAATTTGCATTGAAATAATGTTTGATCCATGTTTCATATTGAATAAGCTCTGCCCGCTCAAACAATGATGTAAAACACAGTAAATATTTTATAAGATGTTATTGTTTCTTGTATATTTACCTCTTTATCACGTTTTTGTTTAACACAGTAGAAATACCTTAAGGAATGTCTATGTGAAGCTTTAATTTTGTTCTTGAAATTCTGAGGAATGTTTCTGTGAAGCTTTAATTTTATTCTTGAAATTCTGCCATGAAAAAGATTAGTGTTAATTTAATGTTAATTTCAGTTTATGCATGGAATGTCCTTTTCATCTTTTTTTTTTTTAATTAAAAAATGTAATTTTATTTTATTATAGAATACGGTATAATAGTAGCGGTACCAAACAAAAGACAAATTGGCTATAAGGCTGGATTTACAGAATAAAAATATTTTTTAAATAAAAAATACTGAAAACAAAATATTAAAACATCACAGAAACTAAAACTTAATGCAGCAGCAAGCAATCAATATGCTAATTGACTATGTTTCGATTAACGTATTTTATTTATTTAGTTTACGTCTCAATGAAATTTATATGAGAAAATGAATATATGCATTGATGGTCGCATTTCAATATGACGTAAATATGTCCTCTAAATCAGTGTATTCTCTCTTCGTAAACTATTAAAAATATCTCTTTCCGAATTTACATAAATCTAATTTATTTAAATTGAATAAAAATTAAATATTGAATATTGTAATTTATTTAAACTTCAGTTGGTGATGCCTATTCTTCTATTCTTCATTGTCTAATAGGTATGTCTCTTTTCAGAACGACTCTTCTATTCTGTCTATTTGGGTTTCCATTTCTTGTAAAATAATTCTAGTTGATAGCTACTCTGAAAACAAAAAAAATGGTTTCTAAAGTATTCCCTCTTATTTCCTAGAAACCAATTAGCAATCAACATAAATTAAAACAATTCAAATAATGGGCACCAAAAGTACACAGGGATCATAAACAGATTTGGAAGATTAAATAATAATTTTCAGGGAAAGCAAAGACGAAAATTGAATCACGGTTGTTGGGATTATGTTTTGCATTACAGTTGAGGCAAAATCCTAATAAAATCACTAATTATTTTGCGCGGTGGAGGAAATAGTGACGATATAGCTATGGATACAAATAATTCTTTAAATTGGGCTCCTTATTAACCACCAGATATTGGTGCCCATTTTCACAAGGCACTCAGTGAATAGTTCATTTCCAACTAGACATCAACACATTGTATGAAGTTAATACAAATTAGTGATTTTCCCTATATATTATAAATAAAACAATTTCATTCATTTTATTCAAGAAACACACATGCACGTGTGTACGCACAAGCACATGCACATGCGTAAGTGTGTGTGTGTGTGTGTTTATAGAATATTTATGCATATGGATATGTGTATATATACATATATGTGTATATACATGTGTGTATGGGGTAAGTCCAACTTAAATATTTGTTATATGGGTAAGTTTGTTGATATTAGCTAGGGAAAATAATTCTATTCCACCTCCACTAAAAATTGGAAATAAATTATTTGATAGTAAAACAATATTAATCAATAGAATTGCGGGAAATATCTATTTATTTTAAAACAAAATTTAATTAATGCAAAATTATATTCATTAAAGAAGAAACCCCACCGTGTCATAGGACTAAAAATGGATATTTTTATTAGAACAAACAAAATTATCCAATTTATTAAGCATATCTTCGGTTGGCTAATAAACCGTTAGTATGCAATTTTTAAGTTGAGCGTACTAAATAAACATTGCTTTTTAAAAATAATAATATAAACATGCATGATCAAGGACCTTTTGTTTTTGAATACAAATTGATAGCTTGTTCCCAAATAAAAATAATAAAAAGTGTTACAATGTTCCAACTTTTATTTAGTTGGAACACTTCTCCTAGTATAGGATAATGAAGTTTCAAAAAAGAAAAAAAAAAAAGACAAAGCAAGAAACAAAAAAATTTCCTTCAACTATAATTTAGTATTATGCAGTTTAAAAATAAAAAATAAACTTATTGTATTCTATTAAGAATAAAGGTGTGACGCCGCGAAAACGACGACGATCAAAGGACTTGCTTCCACGAACATATAACCCAAAACGATACGACTCAATTTTTTTTTTTTTGCATGAGGATCAAGATTTAAGATAACAAGTTTATAATTGTTATATATATAAATAATTATATTTCTCCCTTTTTTTAAAAAAATATGAAGAATCGTTACAAATTACAAATTTTTAAAATAAATATTACTTTCTTAAATGGAGATTAATCATGTTTGAAAATTGCACAAAGAAAATATCAAGAGATTTGATGGGGTATCACATCCCAAAATAAGTTTGAACAGATATGATTGGGGGTGGGTGGCTTTAATAGCCACCTGCCACACCATTCAAACCCCTCTCCTTTTGCGTGCAGCCTACCCTTGCTGAGCCGCATGTTTTTCATTTAATACTATTAGATCCGTAGATCTTATGCGACCCCCCTTGCATTTTGCAAATCTGAGTCCTTTGTGGTCAACCTGCCATAAAAACTCAGCCCTGTGCCGCGTGGAAAGAAGATGGTGGTTAGAGGTGAAGCTACAGACCAAAGGAAAGGCGTGTTCACCCATTTTGTTTGGCCCTGGATGCGCGAGCTGAAAGGGAGGTTGTAGATGAAGCTACAGGCGAGTGGAGCAGGCGGGGGTTACCTCCACTTCCATTGGGTGCTGCGAGGTGTGCTCTAGGCGGGATTCATGGCCGCGGCCTGCAACAGCAAACGGCCAGGCAGCAGTAGTCACAGCAAAGGAGAACGAAAGCCCTTTTGAGCGCTTCCAACAAGCAGGTTATCCAATCCTGTTGTTATCTGCTCAGTATCGAATGCATCCTCAAATCGGGATTCTCCTTCGAGATATTTTAATCAAAATCGATTAAGGGACAGTGAGAGTGTTGCGAGGAGGCCAGAAGGAAATTATTACAAGGGTCCTCTATTGAGATCTTCCTCTCATGTAATCCGTGGAAGAGAATCTCATAGAGGCGGATCTGTTACATATCAAAATACACAGAAGCACAGTTTGCTCTACAATTATAAGGGCGTCTCATACGTAGAGGTGGGTCTGTTTCATAACAGAATGTTCGTGGAGCACGGCTTGCTTTACAAATATATGGACCTCTCGTACGTAGGTTTAATTATATGTTTACTATTATTTCTTCGCTGTAGTTTGTATTAATATACTTAGTTAATACAAATAAATATTAATGGTATATTGTTATAAATAGAATTTAAAAATAGTAAATACATTAGTTGTAATATTACTTAAATATGAATAATATTTAAAATATTAGTTTCCTTATTAATGAGATGTGGGTAATGAACTTAATAAGCTTGGAACTTTTGCATTAAAATCTCTTTCTACACAATTTAATAGGGCATTGTATGGGATTTTAAGTAGATTCGATTTCATTTCCCTTACTAATTTGCAAATAGATTTACAATAATTTCCTAAATGAGGAAACACATAATAGAACTAGGACATAAATTACTTTATTGGCACATTGGAAACTATTTAAAACTTAAGTCTTTCCATCAACAATACAAGAAGATATAATGCACTAATATTCTCACTTTTCAATACATCTCTTTTAAGCAACAAAATGAAATTTAATTTATATATTTTTTTAAAGTAAATTTCACAACATTCCTCAAGAGGGTTTCAATCATATTTCCATTAAGTTTTAGAATAAGAACTACTAACATTTCAACAAGATCAACACATTCATAAGAGGTTCCAAGCCAAGTTAAAGGAGATTAAATAGATTGTCTTTCTTTCAACTTTGAATTCCATCCACATTACAACCTTACTAATGAAGTTGAATACAACTTTCCTTCAACATCTTGTTACAACATTTTCCACTTAATGTGGGAACAAATTTACAATGATGGAAGCTGAAATACAAAGCATTATTACACTTTTCCTCCACTCAAGGTGGGTAAAAATACAAGGTGGTTTCACATTGTCATCAACAAGGCTCCAATGCTTCAAACATCAACAAGGTAGCTCCTCCAATAGTTTTCTTGATTCACAAAAAAATAATGGAAGAGGCAACGCTCTCCTCCCAACCAAGATACCCAATGGAGAAGAGAAGCCATCCTCTCCATTGGCCCCCGAGCCCCAACCACATTATAATGGGAGAAAATCCAACTCATGGCAACTACTAGCTTCCACATAACTTAACATAAAATTTCACATTCATTTCATGATCCTTCAAAACAAAGGAAACAACTCAACAAGAGGGAAAACAATCACAACAACAAGTCACAAGGCTTATCAAGAAAGCCATAAGAGTAAGACCTATGGAGAGGCCACTTATGCCTCCCAATGGGAATGGGTGCCACCTAAAAGCCTCCAATACAAAACACAATACCCCTAACAACTCTTATGCCTCCCTCAAGTACCCCTTATCCCTCCATCCACTCTTATGCCTCCCTCAACTCTTATAGCTCCCTCAAAGTAAAAACAAGAAGAAATGCAAGCATTTCTCTTACTAGGTGGGCACCCAACCCAAACTCCCTCCTCAAGAAAATGATCTCTTATGCCTCCCTCAAATAAACTCCCCATAGTCTCCTCCCACTCGTAACTTACGCATTCTACCCATTCCCAACAAGCATTGCAAACAACAATATTCAACACAACAAATGTACTCATTCATATAACAAAAGAAGAAAACATAATACAAACAAAGGTGAAGCTCCTACCTTTCCATGGTAGAGCTTGTTCCAAGTATGAAGTCTCAAATCCCTCCAAAGATCAAGCAAGCATCCACAAGCTCCAACAAAATTCCCACAAGTATCAACAAGCTATGAAAATCCACAAACTCCTTCAAAATACTCTCCTCTCCAAAATACAAAAGACTAAAAATGAAACTTCCAACCCCCAAAACAAACAAGAGGATCAAATAAATAGAGAAAAGAGAGGGAGGGATGATGTGGCTCCAAGTAGGATGCCACATCATTTGGTCAACTTCATATTCCAATGCATCATTAATAAGTGGTTGAAAGAAAAGCAAGCACCTTACACACTCCATCTAAGCCCACTTCCCCAAAGGACAAAAATTAAATTTTGAAAGAAAGTGCAATTAATATTTTACCCCTTTTTATCCCCCCAAAACACCTAAAAGACCCTAAATTTTGCCTTCCAACCCATAGGTAGGGTTGGCATGGGGTTTTAAGAGGTGTGGGACAAGTTTGACTTGTCCCACAAGCTTCCAAATTTGGCCTATAAGGCCAAACTCGAGTTTCCCAAGTGGGGTAGAGTGTGCTACACTCAAAACTTAAACACACATCAATCCACACAAAATCCTAAGTAAATCAAGCCTAATAAATGAACTCTCTTTTGGTCACATCCTCTAATTAGTTTAGGAAAAATTTAAATTAGCTTAATTAAGACACTACAATCCATGACTAATAAAGGGGGTAAACACCAATCCAAATAATATGAATAACAACACAAGTAAAATTTCACTTACTAAGAGAAACATATACTAACATAATAAAGAGGGAAAATTAAAACAAGGCAATACATGACCCCTAGGTCACAATTTTTTTCCTAACCAAATGATTCCAACACACACACAATTACTTCTTGCCATGGTGACCTTAGCTGGATTCTTCTCGAATTCTGATGTGGTTGGTCTCCACTCCCCAATATTGTTGTGAATATAATATACCTGCAGAACAGAGAATACGTCCTTCGGCCTGTTGGCCACATTAAAACATTCATGCCAAATATACAATATAATCTAAAATAAACGACACATGATTTAATATCATCTATGCAAGTACAATATCACTTACACTTTCTAGCACATTTCTATGCCATATTTCATTTATGTCAAAACGGTCATCACATTAGTCCAATTATCAAATTCTAATCAATATGATTAAACATATCACATGTTATAATTAAAGATAAATAACCATGTCAAAAGTATACAAATATCATCATCAAATGTCCACCAGTAAACCATATGCATCATATAAAGATCAAATCAATAATAGTCCAATGTCTATGATATCTACTAGCATGCTAAATCAAGAAGCCATAATAATCCATAAGTGAAGTAATCAATCTCGAAAACAACAAAAAAAAAGGTGTCGAAGGGAAGTGGGCACTACATCCCCCTCCCCTTAGACTCGACTTCCTCCTGGAAGTTCCTGGAAAAGGTGTGGAAACTGTCCTCGTAGCAAAGTAGCATCCTCCTAAGTAGCTGCAATCTCATCATACCTGTCCCATTGGACCCGAACCCTGATCAATATCTCTACCGCGAAGGCGTAGGGTCCTGAGATCTATAATGCATATGGGCTCCACCATCACCTGCCCTTGATCCTGCACCTGCAATGCGGTCCAATCTAGCACATGAGAAGGATCAGAAATATATCTCCTAAGCACAGAAACATGAAACACATCATGTACGCGAGATAAACTAGGTGGTAATGCTAGACGATAGGCCAAGGAACCAAGGCGCTCCAAGATCTCAAAGGGACCGACAAACCTAGAGAGCAAGCTTAGAACCTTTTCCATAACGGATAGGGCTCTTATGTGTTCTGACACGAAGAAACACCTTCGATCCCTACCTCAAAACTACGATCTGTCCTATGTTGGTCTGCATACTTCTTCTGTCTATCTTGTGCCTCCTATAATCTCTGTCTGATCAAGGTAACATGCTACTCCATATCCTGTAATAATGCTGGCCCAAGGGAAACCCTGTCCTCAATCTTGTCCTAACTAAGAGGTGTCATGCACTCTGTGCCATATAATGCTTGAAAAGGAGCCATGCCTATCAAACTCTGGAAACTATTATTATAAGCAAACTCTACCAAATACAGATACTCCTCCCATCTCGACTGATGACCCATCACGTACATCCTGAGCATGTCCTTCAAAATCTGATTCACCCTCTCTGTCTGTCCATCTATCTTAGGGTGATAAGCTGTGCTGAAATTAATCCTCGTCCCAAGGGCATACTGCATGGTGGTCCAGAAATGGGAAGTGTACAAAGGGTCGCGGTCGCAGATGATCTTCTACGGAATCCCATGTAGTCTGAAAATCTCATCAAGATATACTCGTGCCACCCGCACTAGCCGTATAGGTAGTCTTCACTGGGGAAAAATGATCTACCTTCGTCAATTTATCCATTATGACCATGATGGCGTCGTGGTGGTACCTTGACGTCGGTAACCCAATAATGAATTCCATAGAAATGGTGTCCTACTTCCATTCAGGTATGGTGTGAGGATAGAGGAGGCCAGATGGATGTTGGTGCTCGGCCTTCACCCTCTGGCACTCTAAACAACGAGATACAAATGAGGCTACATCTCTCCAAAGTCCTTTCCAAAAATACAACTGTCTCAAGGTGGCATGCATCTTCTTCACCCCGGGATGGGCTAAATACGGTGCACGATGAGCCTCTGTCAAAATGTCATCTCTCAAGCCTCCATCTCTGGGAACATATATCTGACCTCTCTGTCTGAGAATACCATCTGCCTCTAGTGAAAATCCATCGAACCTCCCCTCAAGAGGTCTCTGAGACTCAATCTCTACTCTAGCTGCAAGGTAGCAACTATCCTGAGGAAGCTGTTGCAGGATCTTGCTCCGTAAATCTGTGCCCACTAAGGTGGCCATAACCACATGTCTCCACCTACTCAAGGCATTCACACCACTACATTCTCCTTTCCCTTTCACATGCTCTATCTCCATGTCATACTCACAGAGTAACTCCATCCAACGCCGCTGACGAGCGTTGAGATTGGGCTACGTGAAGAGGTGGCGAAGACTCAAGTGGTCAGTCCTGAGTTTAAATCTCTGGCCGAGAAGAAAATTCCTCCACCGCACTAAGGCATGTACTACTACTGCAAGCTCAAGGTCATGGGTCGGATAATTGAGCTCATAATCTTTGAGTTTGTGAGACTCAAAGGCTAACTACTCTAACCCTCCTGCATTAGCACTCCTCCAAGTCCTGCCAAGGAAGCATATGTGCATATGTAAAACTCTCCATGAGGATCTGGCACTGCAAGAATAGGTGCTCTCGTAAGGCATTCCTTTATTGTACTGAAGGCCTGCTCACATCTATCTGACGATAAAAAATTCTTCCCTTTCTCGCTGAAGAGAAGTGATAGGGGTGCGCAATCCGACGAAAAAATCCAGAACAAACCTCCTGTAGTACCTCTGCTAGACCCATGAAACTACGCACCTCGGTCACACTAGTGGGTGTTGGCTAATCCATGATGGCTTTTATCCTGGAAGGATTGACTGCGATCCTCTTTTTCAGATTTGCCTATGGTGGTTAAAAATTACACTAGTCGATTCTCCAAGTGGCTAAACGATGCAAGCTCCATATGTCCCCATGCATCGACATAAAAGTTGTCATCTCTTCCAGTTGTTATTGACTGCCATCCATGCATTCAGATTTGTTGGCTCATCAAGAAATTATTGTAACGTCGCGTAAATTAACGACGCCATGTCATCCCGGAAGACGACGCACGAAGCAATCAACCAAGGTAACCCGAAAATGCGACAATTTTTTTTTTTAAGTCATAACTTCACTGTACGTGCATTCAAGTGTTTAAAACCAAAAGGTACAATATTTTAACTTAATCATAATGGCCACTATCGCAAACGGAATGAAAACTATACTTCGGGAATATGCATTCACACGACTTGAGGAGTTTAATAAGCTGATGTGTACCACCAAACTTAAGGTCTATATAAGAGGTCACTGTAGCCACTCCTAGCGAGCTGTTCAAATAAACTCGGTGAGCTTTATTGCGAGACCAAGCTGTGGTCCACACAACTCGGCATCGTTACTTTATTCAGCATTGACGGTAGTCAATACGCAATATGTGGACGAGCTATCCTTACGTCCTCGACGAAGCTCATTAGCATTGCACGGGTTCACATATGGGGGATACGAACTAGGATGGATTAGGCCTTTCTCTAGAAGGTCCTGAAGCTATAACTCCACCACCCACCATATCACTCAGGACTCAGTCATTCGATCAACAGTCGGTCATGCAAACAAAGCCGCATTAACCTCCAATCGCCACACAACATTCCACAATGCAGAATAATAAAAAATGTGGCCCTTGCTATTTCCGGTAGTTGGGGACCCTCATCGAGAATCGACATCAACAAGCTCGGCTTTGCATTGAATGGTCATTGTAGGGATAGGTCCTGCTTGACTCGATCTACGCTCGAGTGGACAACAAAGTCTAACCATTTGGCGAGTTACATATGCATGGCATTTATACTGACCAACCTCATGGTGCATCCATCCGCATCATACAAGTTGCATAGCCACCGATGGTTACGACATGGATGCGACGACCACTTTTAAACTCAGCATATGTATGGAATCATCTCCCGGCCACTTTACACCAATAACCTCTACCGAAAGCAATAGTGATACGTGGCCTAACAATCCACTCTAGCTCTTTGAACGACATTCAAACAATCCATAGGTGGGGAGACGTGGTTGGGGGTGGGATGGCTTTAATGGCCACCCATCCAAACATCAGATTTTCCATTGGTGAGAGGCGTGCCAAATCCACTACATCACTGGCCGCAACTAAGGATTTTACTTGACTACTTTGGCTACACTTTAAAAAACAATCTACAAGTTTTATACCAACCACGGTCCTGTCCTAACTACCACCAGCCGCGTGGATTCATTGCGGTGGTTGGGGAAGAGCTACAGCAGGGTGCACATCCTACCATATTCAGCTTGGATCTACAAATCTCAATAATTCCTCCTTAGATATTCATTTATCTACCGTGTTAGTAGGCCTGGCCGCGCAGGTGGAAAGATGGACAGTTGAAAATGGTGCTATGGCTCAGAGACAGACTGGCGGCTTGCTTGAAACTGCTCCGTAGGCCGCGCGTGAAGCTCACAGGCCAGGTCTGGGAACAGTAGGCTACAGGTGAGATATCATGCATCTTTTCCTTATTAGGGTTCTCGCCCCTGGCTGCGCAATCGCTACAAGGAGGTCCAACAACACCACAAGGGTCATAACAGCTGCGTGGACAGTCTCAGGTAGTGAGAGGCAGCACCAACAAATAGGTACGTCCAACTATGTCTGTTATCTGTTCAGTATCCTGAATGCATCTGGCTATGGACTGCTCGGGGTCTCACCTGACAAGATATTTTTGACTCAAACGCTCTAAGGTGACAGCAAGGGTGTCCTACACGGGAGGCCTAGGTGAGATTGCTGCATCGATTTTCAATGCGGCCCCTTCTGTTTTACATCAAATGGCACGCGGTGAGAAGAGTCTCCTAGAGATGGGCAGGTCTGTTCTTCATACCAGAATATTCATGGAGTAATTTTTCTCTGCCGATAGGTGTGAAGCTTGCCTCAGTGAAGGGTGGGTCCAGTTCCATGCTAGGAGGAATTCATGGGGGACAATTTACATTGCAACTTACCATAAAAGACAGCATCTCAACCGTGGTTAACTGTACAGTATCCGAACTGCTATCTTCAATTTTTTTGGACGTCTCTCCCTCGTGATATCCTTTATCAAAATAGGCCTTGAGGGACAGTGAGCCTCCGACACCAATGCCATCTGTTGGCAATGAATGCACACTGTTCCACCTAAATGCAAATTTTGTGCAGCCTGAGAGTTGGGGTTCTTGGGTGAATCCGTACCTGCTCACTACCGCCTCCCTTTGAAGGGTCGAATCTCACTGGAGGTGGATCAAGTTTCATATCAGAATATTCATGACTCAGCCTAATGTCATCGTTGCCAAATGACAAAGGGCAGCTCATGCGTAGATTTGTACTATCCGATTTCATGTGATATTATCTCCTGGGTGAATATGGCTGCTGTTGAATATACTCCTCATTAATAGCTCCCAGGAAATCGTCTAATAGTCAACATGTTGCTTCTACTCCTAGTGAAATCCTATAATAGTAATCCGTTAGTCTTCATATTACTCAGAAGATGGATAATGCAATCAAAAGCTATTAATGTTTCTTTTAAATGAAATGTGGTAATGAGCTTATTGAAGCATAGAAACTCAAGCATTACCAATTTCTTTCTTCATAATTCAATAAACATAACATGGGTTTCCAAAGGAATCGTGAGATTTGTAACGTAGCTTCAAAAATCTACCAAAAAAAAAAAAAAAAAAAAAAACTGCAGCACAAGAACAACATGAGTGAAATACTAGGATAACTTTTTTTATGCTCCTGACTCTGTCTTTGACTCCAAGACACTGACACAACATATCGTCACATGAGGTCTTGTCACCAACACTTGGAATCATCTCTGTTACGGGGACTCTACCACAAGGTCAGCTACGGAAACATTCACACTTATCAAGGACAATTTATTTTTCTTTGATAAGACAACATGCTATGTCGAGGGGATCCACATGACACATCTCACAGCTAGGGCAAGCCACAGTAAGAAATGGTTGGGTTTATTTATTTTAGTAAGGGCACCCTGTGTATAGTGGCATTGACATCCTGGAGTTTCTCAGAAGGAATCTGAGGTCGAATGGTTCGCTACAAATTCATCTCACTCTGGTGGAGTTAATTTCTTAGGTACTATATGAAGAGACCCCTCACTTAATCTGTCTTCTCCTACACAGATCAAGGTGAAATCTTAATTCATTGTTCCAGAAACTAAAGCCAGTGTTTTCTAAATTTAAGCTTATTTCCTAGAATTCACCCCAAACAGATAGTGTTCGCTAGTTTAGCTAGGGGTATCCATTTATAAATGTTTCAGCTTTGGACAAAGGATAAATGTTTCATTTTGATCACTCGTGGAAGTATTCTGATTGTGCCCAATGGATCCAAGCTTCGAACATTTGGCTTGTTGAATATAAAATTATTATTTTTGTTTACGCCGCTTTAAGGACGTTAACCGACTCATTTTACTTTACTTAAACGAACATATTGTCGCTAAGTCAATATGACTCAGATTTAACTTAACAATATTATTCTGCATGAGGATCAAAGTTTTACAATACTCATATCAAGTGTAAAGATTGCTATGCCATTTTTCACAAGGATAATTATCAAGCTTAACTACACCAGAACAAGACCCCTTATTTCACCATTACAAACAATACAAGGCAAGAGGTCATATCAACTCTCTTTACAAGCAATGTTACACAATTTACAACACATTGGACATTTCTTACAATGGAGACTTCATAATGGTACAGATGAAACTTTCACACTCTTTTCTATCAGGAGATCTGACTCGCATAATCACATCTGCACAAATAAGTTTGAATAGAAAGTCAGTTCGGGGTGAACTCAGCATGTTAATAGCTACACAATGCCACACCAGTCAAGCTAACAATCTAACAATATGCAAGGAAGGAATATTCTAAATTAAGCTGCATGGATTAAAACACAACTCACAACTCCAATATTAGATCTCATGAGAGAGAATGTGCTGAATCATCCTTGCAAGGAGCAAAGTCCAAATACTTTCTAGGAACAAAATTACATAAATCAAGGCAAGACCTTATGGGTTGGGAACGTGGAAAGTCAAGAGTGCTGATATGTAACACACCAAAAATACCAACACAAGGATAACCCAGTGAAATACAGGATAATATTTTTTTTTTTTTGACTTGCTTTGACACAACACGACACAACATGTCGTCACAAGGTTACAACCAATCACTAGGAACCACTCGTTACAGGGGAGACCACAAGGTCAGCACGGAAACATTCACACCTATCAAGGACAATGTACTCTTCTATTGACAAGACAACATGAAAGTCCATTCCACATGACACACTCACAGCTAAGGCATCCCATGAGGAATTTCTTGTTAAATTTTCTTGTTTACTAAAGTGTCTCTTAATTCTTAACTTACGTTCTTATAAAATTTCATGTAACGATTCACACCATTCTTTTCACAAGGAAGAACTTATTTCCTTTCAACTGTTTGACTAAAAAACTTAAGGCCAAGCTCTCTAAACTAGGATCATCAATTTGATGTCCAAATCTCTCTTATTCATTTGATTTTAGAACATTTTCCGTTTCTTACAAGGTTAATTAATCTTACTCAGGCCACTAACACATGTTCCACAACTCTATTGCACAAGTGAAGGCATAAGCTCCGATTGAGAGAAAAGTACCGCTTAGGGTTCATAACAATAGCCTTCTTGTTTAAGGATTAAATTTTGACCTTGCTTAAGAAATATCACCATGAATCAAGGCAAGGGTTAACAGAACAGGACAACAGAATTTAGCTTCAGGGTCACATTGTTTACTATTAGTCTTTTATCGAGGTTAAGAGTTTATCAAGATTGGTTAAGTGTTCCATCTAGACTTTACTTCATTAAGTTTGACAAAGGAGAACATTTCAAACGATAGAGAGAGATTTAAGGTTTAAATAATAAATTTCCCTCCTACTTATTAAATCCTATCATCTTCTAAAATCTAACCATTGATTTCACCATGAGATCATTTAAGGTTTCACCATAAAAGGATAATGTTTATTAGTTTAATTTTAATAAGGACTATCCAGCTCACTTCATAGTGCTTACAAACTTATTGCTATTAAGCCTTAGGAGGATTTACAACTCAACATTTTAACTCAGGAGCAAAGTTTAACAGTACTCGTTTGCGGAAACAAAACAAGGTTATATCAATTCATTCCAACATGATGCACCAATCAAAGGGACATACTATCTCTATTGAACCAAGACTAGGGAGCAAGAGAGTAATAACATGGGACATGCCCCGCTACTATTCTAAGGATTAAAATTCACTAGAATATCCCATAACCAAGTGGTAATCAAAATTTCATCTTTCACATGATAACCAAACAAGCCAAAGTTTCAACAGTTACAACAACAATACTCTACAATACATTTACTAGGCACTGACCCTTCTTCTAAAATGTCCAAAGGCCCTTTCCAAATTTTATAACATAGTACACATTCGTACAAAGGAATATCATAACCAAGATTGATGCAATAATCTACAAGTCTTTCCATCATCTAACCACGTAAGCCATCTGCAACAAATTTTCTACAAGAGTCAGTTCACGAGAACTGAGCAAGATAAGGCTACACAAAACCACCATAACTATTATCTAACAATATCACAAAAAGGAAGCACTTTATTACAAGAATTGGTTCAAATCTCTAAACACTACTAACACATCAAGTCATATTAAAGTCTTCATCATGCCAATCAAAGAAGGAGAAGACCTTGTACTTCAGTTAGGAGCAAAACAACGAAAGTAATAATCGTATGAGAATGGCCCTTGGCCCTATAAGGAGATATAAACAATCTAGCAAAGAACAGAATTCCCATCAAGTAAGTAAATAACAATAATTACAAGATTGAGATTTGATATAAATAGACCAACCATCTAGAATTTTATCAAAGGTACCAACGCATAGGCTAAAATAATACATTTCTAAAAGAACAAAAGTTGATCGACCCAAAAAAAATAGGGAAACACGGGTTTCAAAATTTAACACAAAAAGTCATGTATAAATGAGTTTCAAACCGGAAAACAAATAGAGTTTACACACAACATAAGTTTTGAGGCGAAAGCATAGTATTCTAGTTTTGACCATTAACTACAAATAGATTTACCAATCATCCAGGAAGGGTCCAAGTCTTACAGGCTAATAGCAAGCACGCGAGAGAAGAAGGGAGTTCCGTCACACAAGAGTACACAAAAATGTCATCAACAACAATTCCGAGAGGGGAAACAGACCAAAACTATTCCAGTGTCAACGAGGTACTGGATTCGCACAAAGAAACCTCGAGCTTAGTTGATCCGAAAGGCTAGTTATGGTTCAAGTTGATAGGAATGGTCAAGGTACTTCCTGAGGATGGCCTTAAAAGCCTAGAAACAAGATGAAGGATAGTATAAGAGCCTAAACACGTGAGACGGCAAAACACATTGCACACAAACCTTTCATTCTACCAGTTTTTAATATCAAAACTCTAGGCTGGCTAGCCCACGCATTGCTCACACAATCCTACAACCTTTCTTTCTCGATGCCAAAAGGTTATCAAAGGGACTTGTGAAGGAGCTAACAAAAACGTCAAGGACAAACTTGGGTGCTAGGAAGGGGGTTTCATAGTTATTGTAAACTTACTTCCGTGATATCGAAAATACTAACTTGATCAACATAATAACTTGCAACTCAATCGCAGAGAAGAATTAATACATAAACAAACAGATGAAGTTCTATCATTCGAGTAATATAACATTCAGAGGAGAGGGCACACACATCCTTTCGACCCACATACTGTCAACGATAAAAGCTAAAACAAGAAGAAACAAGCAGAAAGGGAAATCTCCCATCATGACATCCAACTGACAAATCAATGCAAGGAAAAGTGGTTCGATTTCGCAATAATTGTAAATATAATAGCAGTAGAAAGGTGTAAAAATATCTTGCCTGTTTCTCCAGCTTCAACAGGTTGTACAGACTCCGCACGGGTCAGCATAAGAACTGTAGGTACTGGAATCTGGGTGCACCCGTTCTAAGCCGTCCACATTCACGATCCGTGTGACCAAGCAATTGAAGAGGATTTTTGTCAAACAGTTCACGAGCATTGTTGTTGGTTCTTGCCAGACCACTGGAAAACATCCACAAGCGCATCTCGTAAGAGACGCACAATTTCAATGTCAGGCAATTTTGACTCTTTGTGGCGTTGTTTCACAGTTTCAATCACTTCATCAATATCAGTATTTTCAGTAATCAGAGTCATTAACACAGCTTTCACTTCCTTCAACTTCACATGTTCGTCCCGCACGACCCAGAAGGTCAATCATACAAGGAAAGTGGTTAGTTGTTACCAGGCTGATGTGTTCTCTTCTCATTACCTCGAAATAATGGCATCCCTCAGCCACTAGTCCTGCATGGCTGCATGCAGACAAGATGCTTAAACAAGTGATTTGGTTTGGCTTCATGTCTGCCTTTAACATCAATTTAAACTGTTGGAGAGCCTCCTTGTCATTTCCATTGTAAGCATAACCAGCAATCATGGCATTCCATGAGATCAAATCCTTACAGACTATTTTGTCAAAGGCTAGAGCTGCATCATCTACACTCCCACATTTGGTGTACATATCTACGACTGCATTCCCAACAATGGAATTTGTATGAAATCCAGCCCTGATAACTTGGGCATGGACCATTTTACCATGTATCAAAGCTGCCAAGCTTCCACAGGCAATCAAAGCGGTCACTAGAACAATGCCATCTTGCTTCATATTTTTGAACTGCATTTTACAAAACAGTTTCAAGGTTTCCCCGGCAAACTGATTTTGCGCATATACCCCCATCATGGTAGTCCACAAGACTGCATCTCATTCAGGCATTTGTTCAGACACCTGGCGTGCATCACCCAAATTTCCACATTTTGCATATAAATCAATAAGTGCACTTCCAACAAAGACATTAGACTCCAACCCGGTTCTAATAATGTATCCATGCACCTGTATTCCCTGGTTTAAGGCAAAGAGGCTGGCACACGAGCGAAGAATGCTAGTACGGAAAATGGAAATCTCCTATCACTGTCATTGATGTGAGATTGAATTTCCTTACCCTCTGAAACTGTTTTCTTAGCAATGCAAGTATGCAATAGATGACGATAAGTAGAGGACTGTACAGGAGGATTATTCACATTTGAATTTGTAGTGAGTAGAAGAATGTGCAAACCCTCTCCACAAAGTGTTCTCAGCTTGAGATAGATATGGGAAAGGGATGACATTGTGTGGTGACTCATTTTCACACAATGCGATACACTGATTTGCTAGACATGGTATTATCGGTTATTTTTCTTTTCTTTCTGTCTGTGGACCCATATAAAAAGCAAACCAGATGTAAATCGCCCAAATACTTGTAAGCTTTCTTCATTATTATCAAATTCCTTGGCGTACAGGATCCATCTCACAAGAAACCCTCTGCCTACCATTTAGTTGAGATTCATATGTGTTTAGCAGTATGGGTACCTAAAACAAATGCAAAACACACATACCTTTTTGACATGGTGATTGCGGATCTGAACAATATCCTGCTACCTTCATCTCCCAAGACATTTTCTCCAACATTGCAAAGATCTCCTGACAAGTTCATACTTGCAAAGCAAATTGTGCTTCATGAATACACTGGAATGGAACAGATCTGCCTCAAAGAGATCCTCTTCCATGGGTTGCATCGTGAAACAAACAGAAAGGTTTCAATAGAAAAACTTTGCAATAAATCTCACCAGGTCTGCTGGTAATGCTCCTGCTGTCACTTAATCGATTTTGAAACAAAATATCTTGAAGGAGAATCCCGAATTTGAGGATGCAGTCGAACTGAACAGATAACAACATAGTGGACAACCTGCTTGTTGGAGTGCTCAAACGGGCTTCTACCTGAACGAAACCTTTCACGTTGAATACAAAGTGAGTTTCAGGCCGGACGAGGACACTATATGAAGCTCGTGGAGGAGCAACAAGGACCGTCACCATTGCTATTGCAGTTGTATCTAACACTCTTGTATCGCCTTGCCCTCATTCGTTTAAAAACCACACACCCACCCTCGCAAGATCAGGGTGATAGACCTTCATTTCACCATCCATGAAATCCACCATCCAGAACACGCTATAGCAATTCATCTGTTACAGCATTTGATGGAGTTTCGTGGTTTAGGCAGAAAACAACAGGTAGACCAAAACAAGGGGCGGGGACAGAAGACTGCGAATCCCTTTGCAAAAGCAAACAATGATGCGACCTGGAGCTGTTCGGCACGCAAGAGGGGGGAAATTTTAATGTTTTTTTTTTTTTGGCAGTTGTTGGTTGAGCCACCCACCCCCAACCATGATTTCCACCTAAATTCTTTTATGAGCCTCCACGTAACATTAAAGCAGTTGTTGGGTCAGAGTGAACCGCTTAATGGGAACAGTTCAAAGTTCAAATCTACCAAATCAAATAAGTGCGAGTTGATTGATAGTGATTGAGATTTTTTGTCATCTTGGGAATAACCATAGAAAAGTAATAACAAGAGTCAACACATCATTAACCAACGTCCATTAGCATGTAGCACCTAACTAGCTCTTAACTATAATATTACATGCCAAGATTTAATGTCTCCATCCTCCATGCAGTCAGAAGATGATGTTGACCAGGACAGGTAGGTTGGGGCATTACATTCTCCTCCCCTTAAGAAAGCATCGTCCTCAATTCGACATAACACAGAGAAAACGAAATGGTACGCAACAAGGGAAGATAAAGAAGCAAACACACCTTATGGTTTAAAATTTTAGTCGATTAAAGCACGGCCACAGGGTAGCCTTAGGAACATTTGGTAGAAATTTTAACTTTCATTATTCTGTGAAGATTGGCGGTTCTTTCTTGTTCATCATTTCATTAGTCTCTTTCCATTATCATTTTTTTTTTCTAGTTTTAGTTTCTTTGATGAAAAAATATCATCATTGAAGAGTTTTGATTTATTCCTTATTGTGGGTGCCCAACATGAACTTCTAACGCAAACCCTATCAGGCTCACAAGACACTACAGAGTCACAAGTACACAAGTATATACTTCAAGATTGTATTACACCACAAAAGGTTACACAGATACGGAATGGAATAGGCACAGTCCACATAACATAGTACTCGGCACACATCAATGAATGACATACCAAAATACTTAACCAAAACAGTACTACAATCCACCAGACATTTCCTCAATTTACATCAATGAAAGACTCACATAACACCAAACCATGCTACAGGTACATAGTGTCCACAAGGGAATCAATGACATAACCACAACATCACAACACATATCCATCTGACATGAGTAACACATGCATCAAAAGGCCACTACCAAACATCACAATAACTCAACATATATCCTAAAACATCAACCATACAGACAAATATCATAAGCCTCCCTCAAACTCTTATGCCTCCCTCAAGTCTCTTATGCCTCCCTCAAACTCTTATGCCTCCCTCAAAATCTTATGCCTCCCTCAAGCTCTTATGCCTCCCTCAAACTCTTATGCCTCCCTCAAGTCTCTTATGCCTCCCTCAAACTCTTATGCCTCCCTCAAGGAGGCCGGTTGTCCCTATGGTCCAAGACACATAGAGTTTGGACACTCCTAACCCAAGTGACATAATAACGCATGGTTCAACAACCCGCTAGTTATATGTACCCCTTGGGGCGTACCCCCATACAACGAAGCGGGTCCATAGGTCCAACCAATCCATGGTGCATCCCATGACCCTATTCCACACATCACGACATTAGAACCAGCACAACAATCCAGTCAAAGTGCCAAGTGGCAAAGTACAAGCCTTGGGCAAGGCAGTAAAAATTCCAAATTTAAAAGAAGACCCCAAATCAAGCTAAAATAAATGGCCAAATAGCCAAAGTTAGTATCAAAATCCCCATGTTAGTGCCACAAACCAAGGAAATGCCCAAAATTGTAAAGCATTGCAATCAAGAAAAGATGCTGGTCCTTGCAAAATAAAGTAAAAGCTCAATTTACGAATAAAATCAACTTATAATAATGTCACACTACGATAACTGTGTGGCCTTATCTAGCCACCAAAGGGGTACTCAATGAGTTGCTAGCACTCGGAACATCGAGCCTCAGCTCGTAAAATACATATCAATAATACCATCCCGCCACCCTTCGACAAGGCTAAACATAGTCATAGATACACTAAGGTTGTGTACATACAACCACATAGGGAGAGAGGAAAGAATCATATGTAATCTACTAAACCAAGTTTTGACTCGAGTTATTGACCCATGGTACACCATTCCTCACTCTCAACATACACTTTTACCGATTTCCCTCAGGATCGGTTAGCGTAAGGTTCACAACATAACATATAACTACATCACTAACACCATGGTGGTACACACATAGCTACCATAACGTCTCATGTATGGTAGGTATACGGGGTAGATCACAATCATACATTCACAGGGCGCAATACATCACTTTACCACATTCTGCACCCAAGGTGCAATCACAATACGATAGGGCTCATACACTCACCGTATGACCCAAAATCACAACATGAAGCATTACCTGTTTGCACAGTCATACATACGATGAACATAGTACATCACAACATAACCTACATTGCAACATAACAAGGTGGTACACACGTTTCTTCAGAACATGGTAAAAACATCATGATACAACTCGTTTCTTTTAACATCAACTAATCATACAGCACATTGATACACCCACATATCACAATATGTCACAATGCTTCAACACTACATCATCCACATTAGAATTCTTTTCACACATCACAAACAATAATTTACACGTGAATTCTTCCTAGAATCCACAAGAAGGAGAGAGAATACTCTCATCCCCAACACATCAACATGATGACAAATACGCACTGAGTGACATACACATCACGTGCGTTCACAATATCACAATTACGACAATAATCACATCACATTTAAAGCACATTACTCTTCCAATATAAATCATCATCATGCAACATCATCATCATCATGCAGTATCATCATGTAACCCCACCACCACCATGCAACATCACCATACAACACCAATCCGGCCCATAGGTTCGAGAGCATGAACCTACGCTCTGATACCAAAATGTAACACACCAAAAATACCAACACAAGGACAACCCAGTGAAATACAGGATAACTTTTTTTTTTTTTTGACTTGCTTTGACACAACACGACACAACATGTCGTCACAAGGTTACAACCAATCACTAGGAAATACTTGTTACGGGGGAGACCACAAGGTCAGCACGGAAACATTCACACCTATCAAGGACAATGTACTCTTCTATTGACAAGACAACATGAAAGTCCATTCCACTTGACACACTCATAGCTAGGGCATCCCATGAGGAATTTCTTGTTAAATTTTCTTGTTTACTAAAGTGTCTCTTAATTCTTAACTTACGTTCTTATAAATTTCATGTAACGATTCACACCATTCTTTTCACAAGGAAGAACTTCTTTCCTTTCAACTGTTTGACTAAAAAACTTAAGGCCAAGCTTTCTAAACTAGGATCATCAATTTGATGTCCAAATCTTTCTTATTCATTTGATTTTAGAACATTTTCCGTTTCTTACAAGGTTAATTAATCTTACTCAGGCCACTAACACATGTTCCACAACTCTATTGCACAGGTGAAGGCATAAGCTCCGATTGAGAGAAAAGTACCGCTTAGGGTTCATAACAATAGCCTTCTTGTTTAAGGATTAAATTTTGACCTTGCTTAAGAAATATCACCATGAATCAAGGCAAGGGTTAACAGAACAGGACAACAGAATTTAGCTTCAGGGTCACATTGTTTACTATCAGTCTTTTATCGAGGTTAAGAGTTTATCAAGATTGGTTAAGTGTTCCATCTAGACTTTACTTCATTAAGTTTGACAAAGGAGAACATTTCAAACGATAGAGAGAGATTTAAGGTTTAAATAATCAATTTCCCTCCTACTTATTAAATCCTATCATCTTCTACAATCTAACCATTGATTTCACCATGAGATCATTTAAGGTTTCACCATAAAAGGATAATGTTTATTAGTTTAATTTTAATAAGGACTATCCAGCTCACTTCATAGTGCTTACAAACTTATTGCTATTAAGCCTTAGGAGGATTTACAACTCAACATTTTAACTCAAGAGCAAAGTTTAACAGTACTTGTTTGTGGAAACAAAACAAGGTTATATCAATTCATTCCAACATGATGCACTAATCAAAGGGACATACTATCTCTATTGAACCAAGACTAGGGAGCAAGAGAGTAATAACATAGGACATGCCCCGCTACTATTCTAAGGATTAAAATTCACTAGAATATCCCATAACCAAGCGGTAATAAAAATTTCATCTTTCACATGATAACCAAACAAGCCAAAGTTTCAACAGTTACAACAACAATACTCTACAGTACATTTACTAGGCACTGACCCTTCTTCTAAAATGTCCAAAGGCCCTTTCCAAATTTTGTAACATAGTACACATTCGTACAAAGGAATATCATAACCAAGATTGATGCAATAATCTACAAGTCTTTCCATCATCTAACGACGTAAGCCATCTGCAACAAATTTTCTACAAGAGTCAGTTCACGAGAACTGAGCAAGATAAGGCTACACAAAACCACCATAACTATTATCTAACAATATCACAAAAAGGAAGCACTTTATTACAAGAATTGGTTCAAATCTCTAAACACTACTAACACATCAAGTCATATTAAAGTCTTCATCATGCCAATCAAAGAAGGAGAAGACCTTGTACTTCAGTTAGGAGCAAAACAACGAAAGTAATAATCGTATGAGAATGGCCCTTGGCCCTATAAGGAGATATAACAATCTAGCAAAGAACAGAATTCCCATCAAGTAAGTAAATAACAATAATTACAAGATTGAGATTTGATATAAATAGACCAATCATCTACAATTTTATCAAAGGTACCAACGCATAGGCTAAAATAATACATTTCTAAAAGAACAAAAGTTGATCGACCCAAAAAAAATAGGGAAACACGGGTTTCAAAATTTAACACAAAAAGTCATGTATAAATGAGTTTCAAACCGGAAAACAAACAGAGTTTACACACAACATAAGTTTCGAGGCGAAAGCATAGTATTCTAGTTTTGACCATTAACTACAAATAGATTTACCAATCATCCAGGAAGGGTCCAAGTCTTACAGGCTAATAGCAAGCACGCGAGAGAAGAAGGGAGTTCCGTCACACAAGAGTACACAAAAATGTCATCAACAACAATTCCGAGAGGGGAAACAGACCAAAACTATTCCAGTGTCAATGAGATACTGGATTCACACAAAGAAACCTCGAGCTTAGTTGATCCGAAAGGCTAGTTATGGTTCAAGTTGATAGGGATGGTCAAGGTACTTCCTGAGGATGGCCTTAAAAGCCTAGAAACAAGATGAAGGATAGTATAAGAGCCTAAACACGTGAGACGGCAAAACACATTGCACACAAACCTTTCATTCTACCAGTTTTAAATATCAAAACTCTAGGCTGGCTAGCCCACGCATTACTCACACAATCCTACAACCTTTCTTTCTCGATGCCAAAAAGGTTATCAAAGGGACTTACGAAGGAGCTAACAAAAACATCAAGGACAAACTTGGGTGCTAGGAAGGGGGTTTCATAGTTATTGTAAACTTACTTCCGTGATATCAAAAAATACTAACTTGATCAACATAATAACTTGCAACTCAATCGCAGAGAAGAATTAATACATAAACAAACAGACGAAGTTCTATCATTCGAGTAATATAACATTCAGAGGAGAGGGCACACACATCCTTTCGACCCACATACTGTCAACGATAAAAGCTAAAACAAGAAGAAACAAGTAGAAAGGGAAATCTCCCATCATGACATCCAACTGAAAAATCAATGCAAGGAAAAGTGGTTCGATTTCGCAATAATTGTAAATATAATAGCAGTAGAAAGGTGTAAAAATATCTTGCCTGTTTCTTCAGCTTCAACAGGTCATACAGACTCCGTACGGGTTAGCATAAGAACTGTAGGTACTGGAATCTGGGTGCACCCGTTCTAAGCGGTCCACATTCACGATCCGTGTGACCAAGCAATTGAAGAGGATTTTTGTCAAACAGTTCACGAGCATTGTTGTTGGTTCTTGCCAGACCACTGGACAACATCCACAAGCGCATCCCGTAAGAGACGCACAATTTCAATGTCAGGCAATTTTGACTCTTTGTGGCGTTGTTTCACAGTTTCAATCACTTCATCAATATCAGTATTTTCAGTAATTAGAGTTATTAACACAGCTTTCACTTCCTTCAACTTCACATGTTCGTCCCACACAACCTAGAAGGTCAATCATACAAGAAAAGTGGTTAGTTGTTACCAGGCTGATGTGTTCTCTTCTCATTACCTCGAAATAATGGCATCCCTCAGCCACTAGTCCTGCATGGCTGCATGCAGACAAGACGCTTAAACAAGTGATTCGGTTTGGCTTCATGTCTGCCTCTAACATCAATTTAAACTGTTGGAGAGCCTCCTTGTCATTTCCATTGTAAGCATAACCATCAATCATGGCATTCCATGAGATCAAATCCTTACTGACTATTTTGTCAAAGGCTAGAGCTGCATCATCTACACTCCCACATTTGGTGTACATATCTATGACTGCATTCCCAACACTGGAATTTGTATGAAATCCAGCCCTGATAACTTGGGCATGGACCATTTTACCATGTGTCAAAGCTTGAAAGCTTCCACAGGCAATCAAAGCGGTCACTAGAACAATGCCATCTTGCTTCATATTTTTGAACTGCATTTTACAAAACAGTTTCAAGGTTTCCCCGGCAAACTAATTTTGCGCATATACCCCCATCATGGTAGTCCACAAGACTGCATCTCGTTCAGGAATTTGTTCAGACACCTGGCGTGCATCACCCAAATTTCCACATTTTGCATATAAATCAATAAGTGCACTTCTAACAAAGACATTAGACTCCAACCCGGTTCTAATAATGTATCCATGCACCTGTATTCCCTGGTTTAAGGCAAAGAGGCTGGCACACGAGCGAAGAATGCTAGTACGGCAAATGGAAATCTCCTATCACTGTCATTGATGTGAGATTGAATATCCTTACCCTCTGAAACTGTTTTCTTAGCAATGCAAGTATGCAATAGATGACGATAAGTAGAGGACTGTATAGGAGGATTATTCGCATTTGAATTTGTAGTGAGCAGAAGAACGTGCAAACCCTCTCCACAAAGTGTTCTCAGCTTGAGATAGATATGGGAAAGGGATGAAATTGTGTGGTGACTCATTTTCAAACAATGCGATACACTGATTTGCTAGACATGATATTATCGGTTATTTTTCTTTTCTTTCTGTCCGTGGACCCATATAAAAAGCAAACTAGATGTAAATCACCCAAATACTTGTAAGCTTTCTTCATTATTATCAAGTTCCTTGGCGTATAGGATCCATCTCACAAGAAACCCTCTGCCTACCATTTAGTTGAGATTCATATGCGTTTAGCAGTATGGGTACCTAAAACAAATGCAAAACACACATACCTTTTTGACATGGTGATTGCGGATCTGAACAATATCCTGCTACCTTCATCTCCCAAGACATTTTCTCCAACATTGCAAAGATCTCCTGACAAGTTCATACTTGCAAAGCAAATTGTGCTTCATGAATACACTGGAATGGAACAGATCTACCTCAAAGAGATCCTCTTCCATGGGTTGCATCGTGAAACAAATAGAAAGGTTTCAATAGAAAAACTTTGCAATAAATCTCATCAAGTCTGCTGGTAATGCTCCTGCTGTCACTTAATCGATTTTGAAACAAAATATCTTGAAGTAGAATCCCGAATTTGAGGATGCATTCGAACTGAACAGATAACAACATAGTGGACAACCTACTTGTTGGAGCTCTCAAATGGGCTTCTACCTGAACAAAACCTTTCACGTTGAATACAGAGTGAGTTTCAGGCCAGACCAAAACACTATATGAAGCTCGTGGAGGAGCAGCAAGGACCGTCGCCATTGCTATTGCAGTTGTATCTAACACTCTTGTATCGCCTTGCCCTCATTCGTTCAAAACCCACACGCCCACCCTCGCAACATCAGGGCGATAGACCTTCATTTCACCATCCATGAAATCCACCATCCAGAACACGCTGTAGCAATTCATCTGTTGCAGCATTTGATGGGGCACAAACAAGCATTCGTGGTTTAGGTAGAAAACAACAGGTAGACCAAAACAAGGGGCGGGGACAGAATACTGCGAATCCCTTTGCAAAAGTAAACAATGATGCGACCTGGAGGTGTTCGGCACGCAAGAGGGGGGAAATTTTAAATTTTTTTTTTGGCAGTTGTTGGTTGAGCCACCCACCCCCAACCATGATTTCCACCTAAATTCTTTTATGAGCCTCCACATAACATTAAAGTAGTTGTTGGGTCAGAGTGAACCACTTAATGGGAACAGTTCAAAGTTCAAATCTACCAAATCAAATAAGTGCGAGTTGATTGATAGTGATTGAGATTTTTTGTCATCTTGGGAATAACCATAGAAAATTAATAACAAGAGTCAACACATCATTAACCAACATCCATTAGCATGTAGCACCTAACTAGCTCTTAACTATAATATTACACGCCAAGATTTAATGTCTCCATCCTCCACGCAGTCAGAAGATGATGTTGACCGAGACAGGTAGGTTGGGGCATTACAATGGTGGTTAGAGGTGAAGCTACAGACCAGAGGAAAGGCGTGTTGACCCATTTTGTTCGGCCCTAGCCGCGCGAGTTGATAGGGAGGTTGTAGATGAAGCTACAGGCGAGTGGAGCAAGCGGGGGTTACCTCCACTTCCATTGGGTGCTGCGAGGTGTGCTCTAGGTGGGATTCATGGCCGCAGCCTACAACAGCAAACGGCCAGGCAGCAGTAGTCACGGCAAAGGAGAAAGAAATTCCTTTTGAGTGCTTCCAACAAGTAGGTTATCCAATCCTGTTGTTATCTGCTCAGTATCGAATGCATCCTCAAATCGGGATTCTCCTTCGAGATATTTTAATCAAGATCGATTAAGGGACAGTGAGAGTGTTGCGAGGAGGCCAAAAGGAAATTATTACAAGGGTCCTCTATTGAGATCTTCCTCTCATGTAATCCGTGGAAGAGAATCTCATAGAGGCGGATCTGTTCCATATCAGAATACACAGAAGCACAGTTTTCTTTACAATTATAAGGACGTCTCATACGTAGAGGTGGGTTTGTTTCATAACAGAATGTTCATGGAGCACGGCTTGCTTTGCAAATATTTGAACCTCTCATACGTAGGTTTAATTATATGTTTACTATTATTTCTTGGCTGCAGTTTGTATTAATATACTTAGTTAATACAAATAAATATTAATGGTATATTGTTATAAATAGAATTTAAAAATAGTAAATACATTAGTTGTAATATTACTTAAATATGAATAATATTTAAAATATTAGTTTTCTTATTAATGAGATGTGGGTAATGAACTTAATAAGCTTGGAAATTTTGCATTAAAATCTCTTTCTACACAATTTAATAGGGCATTGTATGGGATTTTAAGTAGATTCGATTTCATCTCCCTTACTAATTTGCAAATAGATTTACACTAATTTCCTAAATGAGGAAACGCATAATAGAACTAGGACATAAATTACTTTATTGGCACATTGGAAACTATTTAAAACTTAAGTCTTTCCATCAACAATACAAGAAGAGATAATGCACTAATATTCTCACTTTTCAGTACATATCTTTTAAGCAACAAAATGAAATTTAATTTATATATTTTTTTAAAGTAAATTTCCCAACATTCCTCAAGAGGGTTTTAATCATATTTCCATTAAGTTTTAGAATAAGAACTACAAACATTTCAACAAGATCAACACGTTCATAAGGGGTCCAAGCCAAGTTAAAGGAGATTAAATAGATTGTCTTTCTTTCAACTTTTAATTCCATCCACATTACAACCTTACTAATGAAGTTCAATACAACTTTCCTTCAACATCTTGTTACAACATTTTCCACTTAATGTGGGAACAAATTTACAATGATGGAAGCTAAAATACAAAGCATTATTACACTTTTCCTCCACTCAAGGTGGGTAAAAATACAAGGTGGTTTCACATTGTCATCAACAAGGCTCCAATGCTTCAAACATCAACAAGGTAGCTCCTCCAATAGTTTTCTTGATTCACAAAAAAATAAGGGGAGAGGCAACGCTCTCCACCCAACCAAGATACCCAATGGAGAAGAGAAGCCATCCTCTCACTCCCAACTTAGGCATTCTACCCATTCCCAACAAGCATTGCAAACAACAATATTCAACACAACAAATGTACTCATTCATATAACAAAAGAAGAAAACATAATACAAACAAAGGTGAAGCTCCTACCTTTCTGTGGTAGAGCTTGTTCCAAGTATGAAGTCTCAAATCCCTCCAAAGATCAAGCAAGCATCCACAAGCTCCAATAAAATTCCCACAAGTATCAACAAGCTCCAAAAATCCACAAACTCCTTCAAAATCCTCTCCTCTCCAAAATGCAAAAGACTAAAAATGAAACTTCCAACCCCCAAAACAAACAAGAGGATCAAATAAATAGAGAAAAGAGAGGGAGGGATGATGTGGCTCCAAGTAGGATGCCACCTCCATTTCCCTCCACTCCACATCATTTGGTCAACTTCATATTCCAATGCACCATTAATAAGTGGTTGAAAGAAAGGCAAGCACCTTACACACTCCATCTAAGCCCACTTCCCCAAAGGACAAAAATTAAATTTTGAAAGAAAGTGCAATTAATATTTTACCCTTTTTTATCCCCCCAAAACACCTAAAAGACCCTAAATTTGGCCTTCCAACCCATAGGTAGGGTTGGCATGGAGTTTTAAGAGGTGTGGGACAAGTTTGAGTTGTCCCACAAGCTTCCAAATTTGGCCTCTAAGGCCAAATTCGAGTTTCCCATGTGGGGTATAGTGTGCTACACTCAAAACTTAAACACACATTAATCCACACAAAATCCCAAGTAAATCAAGCGTAATAAATGAACTCTCTTTTGGTCACGTCCTTTAATTATTTTAGGACAAATTCAAATTAGCTTAATTAAGACACTACAATCCATGACTAATAAAGGGGGTAAACACCAATCCAAATAATATGAATAACAACACAAGTAAAATTTCACTTACTAAGAGAAACACATACTAACATAATAAAGAGGGAAAATTAAAACAAGGCAACACATGACCCCTATGTCACAATTCTTTTCCTAACCAAATGATTCCAACACACACACAATTACTTGTTGCCATGGTGACCTTAGTTGGATTCTTGTCGAATTCCGATGTGGTTGGTATCCACTCCCCAATATTGTTGTGAATATAATATACCTACAGAACAGAGAATACCTCCTTCGGCCTGTTGTCCGCATTAAAACATTCATGCCAAATATACAATATAATCTAAAATAAACGACACATGATTTACAATCATTTATGCAAGTACGATATCACTAACACTTTCTAGCACATTTCTATTCCATATTTCATTTATGTCAAAATGATCATCACATTAGTCCAATTATCAAGTTCTACTCAATATGATTAAACATATCACATGTCATAATTAAAGATAAATAACTATGTCAAAAGTATACAAATATCATCATCAAATGTCCACCAGTAAACCATATGCATCATATAAAGATCAAATCAATAACAGTCCAATGTCTATGATATCTACTAGCATGCTAAATCAAGAAGCCATAATAATCCATAAGTGAAGTAATCAGTCTCGAAAAGAACAAAACAAAATGTTTTCGAAGGGAAGTGGGTACTACATCCCCCTCCCCTTAGACTCGACTTCCTCCTGGAAGTTACGTGAAAAGGTGTGGAAACTGTCCTCGTAGCAAAGTAGCATCCTCCCATGTAGCTGCAGTCTCATCGTACCTGTCCCATTTGACCCGAACCCTGATCAATCTCCCTACTGTGAAGGCCCAGGGTCCTGCGCTCTATAATGCGTATGGGCTCCACCATCACCTGTCCCTGATCCTACACCTGCAATGCGGTCCAATCTAGCACATGAGAAGGATCAGAAATACATCTCCTAAGCACAGAAACGTGAAACACATCATGGACGTGAGATAAGCTAGGTGGCAATGCTAGACGATAGGCCAAGGGACCGAGGTGCTCCAAGATCTCAAAGGGACCCACAAACCTAGGAGCAAGCTTAGAACATTTTCCGTAATGGATAGGGCTCTTATGCGATCTGACACAGAGAAACACCTTCGTGCCTACCTCAAAACTGTGATCTGTCCTATGCTGGTCTGCATACTTCTTCTGTCTATCCTGCGCCTCCTGCAATCTCTGTCTGATCAAGGTAACCTACTTCTCCATATCCTGCAATAATGTCTGCCCAAGGGAAACCCTGTCCTCAATCCTATCCCAACTAAGAGGTGTCCTGCACTCTCTACCATATAAAGCTTGAAAAGGAGCCATGCCTATCGAACTCTTGAAACTATTATTGTATGCAAACTCCACCAAATACAGATACTCCTCCCATCTCGACTGATGATCCATCACGTACATCCTGAGCATATCCTCCAAAATCTAATTCACCCTCTCTATCTATCCATCTGTCTCAGGGTGATAAGCTGTACTGAAATTAATCCTCGTCCCGAGAACATAATGCATGGTGGTCCAGAAATGGGAAGTGTACAAAGGGTCATGGTCGCAGATGATCTTCCGTGGAATCCCATGTAATCTGAGAATCTCATCAAGGTATACTTGTGCCACAGTACTTACTGTATAGGTGGTCTTCACTGGAGAAAAATGAGCTACCTTCGTCAATTTATCCACCATGACCATGATGGCGTCGTGTTGGTATCTCGACGTAGGTAACCCAATGATGAAGTCCATAGAAATGGTATGCCACTTCCACTCCGGTATGGCGTGAGGATAGAGAAGGATAGCTAGATGCTGATGCTCAGCCTTCACCCTCTGGTACTCTAAACAGTGTGACACAAACAAAGCTATGTCTCTCCGAAGTCCTCTCCAAAAATACAACTGTCTCAGGGTGGCATGCATCTTCTTCACCCCAGGATGGGCTGAATAAGGTGCACGATGAGCCTCTGTCAAAATGTCATGTCTCAAGTCTCCATCTAAAGGAACATATATCTGACCTCTGTGTCTGAGAAGACCATCTACCTCTAATGAAAATCCATCAAATCTCCCCCCAAGGGGTCTCTGAGACTCAATCTCTACTCTGGCTGCAAGGTAGAAACTATCCTGAGGAAGTTGCTGCAAGATCCTGCTCCACAAATCTGTGCCCACTGAGGTGGCCATAGCCACATGTCTTCGCCTACTCAAGGAATTTACAACCACATTCTCCTTCCCTTTCACATGCTCTATCTCCATGTCATACTCACAGAGTAACTCCATCCAACGCCGCTGACGAGCGTTGAGATTGGGTTGAGTGAAGAGGTGGCGAAGACTCAAGTGATCAGTCCTGAGTGTAAATCTCCAGCCAAGAAGAAAATTCCTCCACCACACTAAGGCATGTACCACTGCTGCAAGATCAAGGTCATGGGTCAGATAATTGACCTCATAATCTTTGAGTTTGCGAGACTCAAAGGCAACTACTCTACCCTCCTACATTAACACACCTCCAAGTCCTGCCAAGGAAGCATCTGTGCAAACGTAGAACTCACCCTGAGGAACTGGCACTGCAAGAATAGGTGCTCTCGTGAGGCATTCCTTCAGTGTACTGAAGGCCTGCTCACATCTATCTGATGGGGTGCGCAATCCAAGAAAAATCCTGAACAAACCTCCTGTAATACCTTGCTAGACCCATGAAGCTACGCACCTCGGTCACACTAGTGGGTGTTGGCCAGTCCATGATGGCTCGAATCTTGGAAGGATTGACTATGATACCTTCCCCAGAAATGATGTGGCCCAAATATTGCACCTCAGGCTTAAAGAATGCACACTTCTCCAAGTTCCCGTAAAGGCGTTGTTCGCGAAGACACTAAAGAACCTAGCGAAGGTGCTCCTCGTGCTCCTCACGTGTCTGTGAGTAAATTAGAATTTCATCAAGGAAGATGAGCATGAAGTGATCAAGAAAGGTCCTAAATACCCCATTCATCAAACTCATAAACATTGTGGGGGCATTCGTCAAACTGAAAGGTACCACTGTGAACTCATAGTGGCCATATCTCGTACGGAATGCTATCTTGTGAATATCTGTCTCCGCAATCCTGAGATGATGGTACCCTGACTTAAGGTCTATCTTAGAGAAAATTGTAGCCCCCTTCATCTGATCAAATAAATCATCAATGCATGGAAGGGGGTAACAATTTTTGATCGTTACTTTATTCAGCTGACGGTAGTCAATACACAACCGAAGAGATCCATCCTTCTTCTTTACAAAGATCACTGGTGCACCCAAAGGGGATACACTAGGATGGATTAGGCCTTTCTCCAGAAGGTCCTCAAGCTACAACTTGAGCTCACATAACTCAGGAGTAGTCATCTGATAAGGTGCTCGTGAGATAGGCTTTGCACCCAGAACTAGATCTATATGGAAATCTATCTCACGTGGGGGATATAACCTCGGTAGCTCCCTTGGGAACACATCAGCAAACTTTGATAAGATGGAATGGTCATCAAGGGAAGGTCCTCTTGACTCATCCTCTGATCTGTCACTGACCGTAATAGCAAACAACTGACAACCCCGTCGCGCACACCGCTTAAGCTGCATAGCGGAGATGGTACGAATGGATACGGCCCTCCTAACTCCTGATATCACTGACTCTACTCCAAGATCATCTATGCAAGCAATAGTCTTATGGTAACAATCCACTCTAGCTCTGTGAGCGGACAACCAATCCATACCTAGAATGATGCCATAAGATCCTAATGGAAGGATCCGAAGATCAGAAGTAGTGGTGAAGGGTCCCAAATCCACTACACACTCCTTAACTAAGGAGTCTACAGAAACTTTGGCTCCAGAAGACATCTCAATATCCCAACCACGGCCCTACCTAACTGCCACCAGCCTACAACGCTCTACTAAGGATGGTGCAATAAAAGAATCAGAAGAACTAGAATCAAATAATATAGAGGTGGAAATACCACCAATACTACCTGTCGTCTCAATCACAGTACTCTGATGCTCAACCTGGCAGTTCTCAACCGCTACGTAGATCCAATGACTCTGTGCCATATCTCCAATAGTAGGCTCTAAGCTCTACATCTTACCCTTGTTAGGGTTCTATGGGCAATCTCTCCAATGATGTCCAACAACACCAAAACCATAACAGCTACCTGGTCGTCTCCAGTGAGAAGTAGCTCCAGCTGGTACTCTGGATGTCTGAGCTATAGATCCTGACAATCTGGCTATGGAGTGTTGAGGTCTCTGCTGACGAGCTCCTCCTAACTGAGCTCTTGGCGCACCCTGTGTCCTAATGGGACCCTTAGGAGGAGGCCCCATACTACGTCCTCTCTACACATAAAATCTCTGAGGAGGTCGGTAAGGTGGGCAGGTCTGATGTTGTTGCTGATGCTGTGGTGGCCTTAATGAAGCTTGTCCTGAACTCTATCCACCCCGTGGAGGAGGAACTGACCCCTTCGACCTACCATCCTACATCTGCTGAATATGGATCTGAACTCTGTCTCTAGCTTGTTACGTCTTTCCCCGTGTCTCCTTTGCAATATAGGCCTTCTCCACGGCCTCTGCTAATGTCTTTGGGTAGTGAATACGCACTGCGCCACCTAAATCCAAGTTTAGGCCCCGGATGAACCTGTGAATCCGTACCTGCTCATCCTGCATATAGTCGACGTACTGGAGTAGATCTAGAAATCGACTCTCATACTCAGCTACTGTCATCGATGCCTGACGGAGGTCATGAAACTCTACTATCCGGTGCTGTATAAATCTCCTGGGTAAATACATGCTCCTGAAATGCTCCTCAAATAGCTCCCAGGTAATCGTCTCCGAGTCAACATGGAGCTTCTACTCCTCGATCCTCCACCAGACTCCTGCTCCATCCTTCAGAAGATGGATTACAACACGAGCTTTCGTGTTGCTTGTACAAGGGCAGAGATTGAAGCATCCACTCAAGTTCACCAACCAGGCCTCTGCCTGAAAACCGCCTGTATCACCCGAATAGTGAGATGGTCGTAGCTTCAGGATCTCCCTGATATGGTCTGCAGCATACGTATGACAAATCCTAGATCTCTCTGGATGCTCCTCCCTCTGTCTAGGGCTCTGATACCTGTCCCTATGTCCTGAGATCCTATCCCCATGTCCTCTCTATGGTGAATCTACCCTAGCTGACTCCGCATGGAAGTTCTCTGCCCTGTGCTCCTCGCTATGTCGAGGGGATGCCTGTGCATGTACTGATGGCTCCAAACTATGTCTTGCAAATTGTCCTCCCAAGGGCTCTCTGCGTATAGCGGCATTGACATCCTGGAGTGTCTGCCAGATCTGAGGTAGAATGGCTGCTACAGCCTACTCTGGCGGTGGTATATCTAGGTCTATATGAAGAGACCCCTTGCCCAATCCACGCCTCCTGCACAGATCAAGGTGAAAGTTAGTTCATTGTTCTAGGTCTTGAGCTAGTTTTCTAAATTTGTTGTTTCCTATAATTATCAACATTGTGGTTTTATTATATTAAAAGAATCAGCTCTACACTAGGTTAAATGTTCCTGTTTCGTGTTTTCTGCGTGTGCCTAAGGGTCCAAGCTTCGAACCCCCGGCTCTGATACCAAAATGTGACGCCGTGAAAATGACGATGATCAAAGGACTTGCTTCCACGAACATATAACCCAAAACAATATGACTCAATTTTATTTTATTTTTGCATGAGGATCAAGATTTAAGATAACAAGTTTATAATTGCTATATATATAAATAATTATATTTCCCCCCCCCCTTTTTTTTTATATATGAAGAATTGTTACAAATTACAAATTTTTAAAATATATATTACTTTCTTAAATGGAGATTAATCATGTTTGAAAATTGCACAAAGAAAATATCAGGAGATTTGAGGGGGTATCACATCCCAAAATAAGTTTGAACAGATATGATTGGGGGTGGGTGGCTTTAATAGCCACCTGCCACACCATTCAACCCCCTCTCCTTTTGCATGTAGGCTACCCTTGCTGAGCCGCATGTTTTTCATTTAATACTATTAGATCCATAGATCTTATGTGCCCCCCCTTGCATTTTGCAAATCTAATTCCTTTGTGATCAGCCTGCCATAAAAACTCAGCCCTGTGCCACGTGGAAAGAAGATGGTGGTTAGAGGTGAAGCTACAGACCAGAGGAAAGGCGTGTTGACCCATTTCTTCGGCCCTGGCCGCGTGAGCTGATAGGGAGGTTGTAGATGAAGCTACAGGCGAGTGGAGCAGGCAGGGGTTACCTCCACTTCCATTGGGTGCTGCGAGGTGTGCTCTAGGTGAGATTCATGGCCGCAGCCTGCAACAGCAAACGGCCAGGCAGTAGCAGTCACGGCAAGGGAGAACAAAAGCCCTTTTGAGCGCTTCCAACAAGTAGGTTATCCAATCCTGTTGTTATCTGCTCAGTATCGAATGCATCCTCAAATCAGGATTCTCCTTCGAGATATTTTAATCAAAATCAATTAAGGGACAGTGAGAGTGTTACGAGGAGGCCAGAAGGAAATTATTACAAGGGTCCTCTATTGAGATCTTCCTCTCATGTAATCCATGGAAGAGAATCTCATAGAGGTAGAACTGTTCCATATCAGAATACACAGAAGCACAGTTTTCTTTGCAATTATAAGGACATCTCATACGTAGAGGTGGGTCTGTTTCATAACAGAATGTTCATGGAGCACGGCTTGCTTTGCAAATATATGGACCTCTCGTACGTAGGTTTAATTATATGTTTACTATTATTTCATGGCTGTAGTTTGTATTAATATACTTAGTTAATACAAATAAATATTAATGGTATATTGTTATAAATAGAATTTAAAAATAGTAAATACATTAGTTGTAATATTACTTAAATATGAATAATATTTAAAATATTAGTTTCCTTATTAATGAGATGTGGGTAATGAACTTAATAAGCTTGGAACTTTTGCATTAAAATATCTTTCTACACAATTTAATAGGGCATTGTATGGGATTTTAAGTAGATTTGATTTCATTTCCCTTACTAATTTGCAAATAGATTTACAATAATTTCCTAAATGAGGAAACGCATAATAGAACTAGGACATAAATTACTTTATTGGCACATTGGAAACTATTTAAAACTTAAGTCTTTCCATCAACAATACAAGAAGATATAATGCACTAATATTCTCACTTTTCAATACATATCTTTTAAGCAACAAAATAAAATTTAATTTATATATTTTTTTAAAGTAAATTTCCCAACATTCCTCAAGAGGGTTTCAATCATATTTCCATTAAGTTTTAGAATAAGAACTACTAACATTTCAACAAGATCAACACGTTCATAAGAGGTTCCAAGCCAAGTTAAAGGAGATTAAATAGATTGTCTTTCTTTCAACTTTTAATTCCATCCACATTACAACCTTACTAATGAAGTTCCATACAACTTTCCTTCAACATCTTGTTACAAAATTTTCCACTTAATGTGGGAACAAATTTACAATGATGGAAGCTAAAATACAAAGCATTATTACACTTTTCCTCCACTCAAGGTGGGTAAAAATACAAGGTGGTTTCACATTGTCATCAACAAGGCTCCAATGCTTCAAACATCAACAAGGTAGCTCCTCCAATAGTTTTCTTGATTCACAACAAAATAAGGGGAGAGGCAACACTCTCCTCCCAACCAAGATACCCAATGGAGAAGAGAAGCCATCCTCTCCATTGGCCCCCGAGCCCCAACCACATTACAATGGGAGAAAATCCAACTCATGGCAACTACTAACTTCCACATAACTTAACATAAAATTTCACATTCATTTCATAATCCTTCAAAACAAAGGCAACAACTCAACAAGAGGGAAGACAATCACAACAACAAGCCACAAGGCTCATCAAGAAAGCCATAAGAGTAAGACCTATGGGGAGTCCACTTATGCCTCCCAATGGGAATGGGTGCCACCTAAAAGCCTCCAATACAAAGCAAAATACCCCTAACAACTCTTATGCCTCCCTCAAGTACCCCTTATCCCTCCATCCACTCTTATGTCTCCCTCAACTCTTATGGCTCCCTCAAAGTAAAAACAAGAAGAAATGCAAGCATTTCTCTTACTAGGTGGGCACCCAACCCAAACTCCCTCCTCAAGAAAACGATCTCTTATGCCTCCCTCAAATAAACTCCCCATAGTATCCTCTCACTCCCAACTTAGGAATTCTACCAATTCCCAACAAGCATTGCAAACAACAATATTCAACACAACAAATGTACTCATTCATATAACAAAAGAAGAAAAC
The DNA here is from genome assembly GCA_019776745.2 of Taxus chinensis. NCBI lineage: Eukaryota > Viridiplantae > Streptophyta > Pinopsida > Cupressales > Taxaceae > Taxus > Taxus chinensis. Next base: position 144,848,197 of record CM034154.1, on the reverse strand, counting down.
ATAATACAAACAAAGGTGAAGCTCCTACCTTTCCGTGGTAGACCTTGTTCCAAGTATGAAGTCTCAAATCCCTCCAAAGATTCAAGCAAGCATCCACAAGCTCCAACAAAATTCCCACAAGTATCAAAAAGCTCCAAAAATCCACAAACTCCTTCAAAATCCTCTCCTCTCCAAAATACAAAAGACTAAAAATGAAACTTCCAACCCCCAAAACAAACAAGAGGATCAAATAAACAGAGAAAAGAGAGGGAGGGATGATGTGGCTCCAAGTAGGATGCCACCTCCTTTTCCCTCCACTCCACATCATTTGGTCAACTTCATATTCCAATGCACCATTAATAAGTGGTTGATAGAAAGGCAAGCACCTTACACACTCCATCTAAGCCCACTTCCCCAAAGGACAAAAATTAAATTTTGAAAGAAAGTGCAATTAATATTTTACCCTTTTTTATCCCCCCAAAACACCTAAAAGACCCTAAATGTTGCCTTCCAACCCATAGGTAGGGTTGGCATGGGGTTTTAAGAGGTGTGGGACAAGTTTGGCTTGTCCCACAAGCTTCCAAATTTGGCCTCTAAGGCCAAATTCGAGTTTCCCAAGTGGGGTAGAGTGTGCTACACTCAAAACTTAAACACACATCAATCCACACAAAATCCCAAGTAAATCAAGCGTAATAAATGAACTCTCTTTTGGTCACATCCTTTAATTAGTTTAGGAAAAATTCAAATTAGCTTAATTAAGACACTACAATCCATGACTAATAAAGGGGGTAAACACCAATCCAAATAATATGAATAACAACACAAGTAAAATTTCACTTACTAAGAGAAACACATACTAACATAATAAAGAGGGAAAATTAAAACAAGGCAACACATGACCCCTAGGTCACAATTTTTTTCCTAACCAAATGATTCCAACACACACACACAATTACTTATTGCCATGGTGACCTTAGCTGGATTCTTCTCGAATTCCGATGTGGTTGGTCTCCACTCCCCAATATTGTTGTGAATATAATTTACCTACAGAACAGAGAATACCTCCTTCGGCCTGTTGGCCGCATTAAAACATTCATGCCAAATATACAATATAATCTAAAATAAACGACACATGATTTACAATCATCTATGCAAGTACGATATCACTTACACTTTCTAGCACATATCTATTCCATATTTCATTTATGTCAAAACGATCATCACATTAGTCCAATTATCAAGTTCTACTCAATATGATTAAACATATCACATGTCATAATTAAAGATAAATAACCATGTCAAAAGTATACAAATATCATCATCAAATGTCCACCAGTAAACCATATGCATCATATAAAGATCAAATCAATAACAGTCGAATGTCTATGATATCTACTAGCATGCTAAATCAAGAAGCCATAATAATGCATAAGTGAAGTAATCAGTCTCGAAAAGAACAAAACAAAATGGTGTCGAAGGGAAGTGGGCACTACTAAAGGCCCAACTAGTGAAATTGAGGGAAGAAAATATTTTTTACTAATTTTCTTTATTAAATTTTACTATAACATATTATATAATAATAATGAAATCATAGATGATTTTTTTATATTAATCTATAGCAAAATGATTATAAATGTTGGTGAAGACTATATATATCTCTTGAAAAAAATAATAATAATAAGTGTTTCAATATTCCATCTTTTATTTAGTTGGAACACTTCTCATATATGAGCGTATTGTAATTAGTCTTGTAATTAATAAAGAAGAAACTACAAGAATTATTGAGAACCTGGTGAAAGCTCACAATTTAATGGCACGGTCATCAATTTTGTACCATGTACCGGGAGAGGAATGCTTCGAGCCATTCTTTGAACTTTCTACATAAACAATATGGTTGTCATTATTGGTACTTGAACTTTGAAACAACCTTGAAGTGACTGCTAAAGGCTTGTAATTAAAACTTGCTACCGAACCTAGCTTCTCCATATGCTCACTTAGATCCATAATTTGATCAAGAATCAACCTTTTTTTAACACAAAGCTTCCATAAATTTACAATTAAAGTATTTTGAAGAGGGTGGATGCTTGATTTTTTTGCGCATCTTGGGATTTTACAACTGTATGTCCACCCTACACTTAAAAAATTAAGAATATCATTTACAGTAAACAATCTAGAGCCACCTTTGATATATTAGCAGAGGGTAATTTTCTATTGGTGGTATTCTGAGATTGGTGACATTTTCCATGAGCTTGGAGAATTTCCAACAATGTCTCCTTGTTATCAAGTCTTATATCTGCCATAAATCCTTAAGAAAATTGAGTATAGAGAAGAGTTGTCAAAATTTATCAGAATTTAATATAGTAGGTAATCTTGAGCCCATATGTTTTTCAAAATTTTCTTTTCCATTCTCTCAACCACCAAGTGTCAGCAGTTATTGCTTTTTCTAGGTGGACATTTTCAAAGCCCTTTTTCAGAGGGAACTTTATTACTTTTTGAAAAAAATGTTTTTTTGTCTCATTCACTCTAGCATATACGTGGAAAAAAAAGAATTTACAGCAACAATTAAAAAGAAGGAACAAAAGCTATGTGAGAGCAGCAACTTGGTATTCTATAGCAGTGTAAAGTCTATAGAAATAGTCCTATAGCTTGTAGCAACTACACAACAGCCTGTAACAACTAGAAACAACTCCCGGAACAACTAGAAATAGAGCCCGCAACAGCTGAAAACAAAGCCTACAACAACAACACTTAGAGTTTTCAGGGAAGCTTGCAACAACAAGAAAATGGAGTTTTAATATTTTGTAAACCATTACTGGAGATAATATAATTAGTTTTTGTGTCTATCTCTATTTTTATTTTGTTGCGTTAGTCTATTTGTGTCTTTTTAGAATCTATTTTTTTTAGCAATTTGGTATCAGAGCAAACAAAAAAAGGATTAACATCTTGTGAGTTTGAGATTTTAATTTTTTGTGTTGTTTCATTTATTGAATTTAATGGCTTCTACTAGCAGTAATTCATGGCAGAAGCCCCCAAAATTTGATGGCATAAACTATGACATTTGGTGCATTAAAATGAAGACCATATTCTCCTCTCAAGAGCTATGGGAGTTAGTTGAAGGAGGCTAGACAAAAGTAGCAGACCAAGATGCATTTAATGTGTTGGTGCTCGATTTGATGGAGCCCTAGTTTTCCCTTGAAATTATTCAGTCTGCGGGCTCTGTTGTATTTTATATTTCCCCGAATGGATGCGTCAAATGTTTTCTTCATTTGTATGCGGTTGAAGATCCTTCTCCATGGTTGTGGATCACATTTGGGCCTTGCATCATTTCCAAATTATTTGTCCTTAAAGAAAAATTCAATTTTAGGCATAAATGGTGATTTCCATGCATTTTACAGTTTGACGGGCTTGTTTTCCTCGTCAAATTATATCTCAACATCTTCAGCTATGTGCTCTCTTTTGACTGGATGAGGCACACCGGGTATATTTTATAACTTGTAACTTTTTGCTATGTTTGCAAAAAAATCAATTTGGCCCCGCAGCCCCGATAGTCTCTGATTGGCTATTCAACAAATATGAAGTAGCATGGAGAAAGTCTTACTTTGACCGCAAAGAAGGACAAGTGGTAGTTTTTCATGTTACAAGTGGGAAGGCAGGTCGGTGGAACATTTTGAAGTTTTTTACCTCTTTGTACGAGGGAGAAAAGTTATGAAGTAACCCGCAACTCCATTGGGGCCCACATCAAATATTAGAAGTGGGAAGGCGGGTCACTGGGGCATTTCAAAACTTTAAGGCCCGCTTCAACTCAAAACATGTCCATGTGGAGGGTTGGTACTCATTTGAGATACGTGCAGGCTTCCGTTGGCCCCTCTCTATACTTAAAATTGTCAAGTAACTTTCTAAGGCTTGGGACAAGTGGAGGGCCTACACCTATTTGGGGACCTACACATGTACTTTACTTTTGAAAGAGTGCCAAAGGGACACTTGGAGGCTTCCGCTGGATCTTGCCCATACTTAAACTTTGTCAATGGCTAAATAAACTTCCTCGGACCCAAGGCACGTGGAGCCTTCCGATGGTCCTAAATATTTTTCAACAAATTTACCAGGCCGGGACACATTGTGAGTCCATGCTTGTTTAGGGTCTATGCTTTTGGGCACCATATCAGAAGTGCGCCAAGGAAACATATGGAGGCTTCCGCTAGCTCCTCTTCACACTTAGCTGACTCGGAATTGCAGCGTAGGTAATGTGGGATAATTCATGTGTGGAAACTCATTTCTGAAAGGCACGAATGTAGGCATCCATGCGAGGGAACTCATTTCTCAAGGTGTTTCCTCGAGGGTGAAAAGGATTTCTTGTTAGATCTAGCTATACAATGCCACTTAAAAAGATTAAAAGGGGGATTCCTCACATGATAGAATAAAATAATGATTAGAGGGATTGTCAAAAAGCTATGACATGATATCCCAGTGATGGTTGAGGGTCTGAGAAACATGATCAGGTCATGATTTGTCCACCTGGCAGCTTTGGGTGTGAATTTGTTAAACATCACTTTCCGAGACAAATTGGTAACAAGCAAAGGACTCCTCGAATATTCTTCTTTTTTGGGGGGGGAAATTTAGGATGAGTGAGTGAGTGAATTGTATAAATGCAATGAGAATAATCTTGCAAATGGTAGGGGGTTAAATTCTTACGAGAAAATTTGAGAAAGCACATCTTCTTGAGAGACCATCTGAGAAACCTGTTTATCTCTTATACTTTAGATTTGATCATATCAAGTTGGTTGCAAGTGTACAACCATTGACAAGCTCTAAGGTTGTTCAATAAACCTTCCCCTACTGATGAATCTAATCAACTTTGAATTATTCTGTGTTAATTTTGTGCAAATTTGTGTTTTCTTTTATTTCAGCACGTTTTCAAATGGTTTTGATATTCCTGCTGCAATCTTGTGTTAAAATCCCTTTGAATCACATAGAATGTTGTCCCTGTGATAGTTTAGTGGCAATTTTCAATTTCATTATGAGAAGAGCCTTCATCATGTAATGAGATAAACAATTTAAAATAACTTTGCTATCATTTTTTTTATAAATATTGTCTATAATCCTTTGAGTGTATGTTAGGCATGAGGAACCAGGGGTCTTTAATATTTAATTGAGTCTTTAGCTCGAGCCTTCATGTTGAATTCTCAAATATTGTGTGAAACCGTGCAAATTTGGGCCTCCAATGATCCACACCTTTTGGTTGAAGGAATATTTTAGCTATTATGAAGCATTATGTCATTTAGTTTTCCAATTGTTGTGAAGGTTCTCAAAGATTTGGAAAAATCAAGTTTATCCTAATTAATCTCCCTCCAAAAATTATTCAAAAATAATGAATCCTACCTAAACTAACCTTGTTTGCCATGTATGCCCACAAATGAATAAATTCTACTGCCAAAATATGTAGAAGCAAAATCAGGATTCCATAATGTCTTTAGTAACCTTAATCTTGTTTATAAAATATCACCATTCTTTAGAAGTGACAACTCGTGAGAGTTAAATTTTGGTGCATTAATCATATTTTCTCAAGGTTTCCTTTCAAGTTGATGCAAAGAAGGATATATTCATTCTCCTTCACCAATAGAGGTTACGAAATGGGTCCTCGCACCTTGGTTGAAAGGAACAACCTAAACTAGTGAGGATAAATCAAATCCTTTTGAAGGTGCTATCCATTTCTCCAACATCTAAGTGACAAAGAGCCAACTGAATCACTTCCCTAGCTACAAAATGACTCATACCATAATTTTTTTTTTCTGAGTATCTTGTTAAATCTGTGATGATGCTCAACTTGCAAAGGAGAATCAATTTGGATACCAACACCAGAATGGAACCGTTGCTGCGGATTATTTAAACATTGGGACCTATTTGTGTGACAACAACACCAGATTGGCATTGTTGCTGGGGATTATTTGAACACCAGGACCTATTTGTGTGGCAACAACACTAGATTGGTACCATTGTCAGGGACTATTTGAACATCAAAACCTATTTTTATGGTAACAACACCAGATTGGTGCCATTGCTAGGGATTTTTTGAACACCAGGACGTATTTGTGTAGCAACAACACTAGATTGGCACCGTTTCCAGGGACTATTTGAACACTGGGACCTATTTGTGTGGAAACAACACTAGATTGGTGTTGTTTCTGGGGATCTTCAAAGGCATTCTTATATTTGGGCCTTGTAATGTTTCTTACATACTCTAAATGCAAATACGTTGTTTAAACATCATCCGGTGTTGAGATTTGTAAGAATTGTGTGAAGTTAAACGTTTTGTGTGTAATATTTCAAGTTTCTAGTGGGTATTGCACTAAATTCACATCATCAATGTTAAATACAGGTAAAGGAAGGTTATATCTGTGAAGCTTTGCATAAATTTAGTGTTGATAGACATTTGACAGATCAATTTTAGTGCATTTGCACAACTAAGGTGAAATTCCTTAGTGGTGACTCCGTGTTGAATTAATTTTTGATAAATTCGAGTGTCTCAACCTCTGTCAATAGAAATTTATCACTAATATTTACAAATCTAGAAGGAAGAATATCTTTCTTCATGAAAGACCCTGCTAGAAAGTTGTTTCCAGAACTTGGAAAGATGAATTCAGAAGGAAAAAGATTCTGGAAAATAGTTGGAGATCAGGAATCAATAAACGAGTTATCGATTGTGGAAAGTGATCAATCTGCGGTTGAGGATTATCATTCTTATTCAAGTGATTTTGAATCAGGTAATTTTCACATAGATCTAAATTCTTGAATTGGAGAGGTTCCTTCATTTGTGTTTGATAAGTGTGCTTCTCAGTCTGTCCCTATATTTTCCAAAGTTGATAGGGTTTTCCACGAAATAAAGTATTTAGAGGACATTCATTTTGAAGATTGTACTCTTATGTTCCAAATACCACTTACACCTCATCATTTTGTTTCTCCTGTAAGATCACCCCCTCAAAAAAATATGGGCCAACCCCCACCCAGACCTCCATTTGTTGTCAATAATTTTGGTCCTATAGATTTTTGAGGTATGGCTGGATATCCAAATGTTGTGCCCCAAGATGTTAGAAATAGCCTTCCTAAATTTCAAGGAAATAATGTTATTACTGGTGATCAACACTTAAATATTTTTATCAATAGGATGGAAGACTTTGAGATCAAATTTGAGGATGTGTACGTAAAATTGTTTATTCATACTCTAGAGGAGGATTCATGAGACTAGTATAAATCTTTTCCAGAAAACTCCATTGATTCATAGATAGAAATGAAGAATGATTTTAGATTATAGTATGGAGATAAAATAGACCCTAGGTTTCATTTATTATAATTTGAAAATATTAAGAAGAATCCAAATGAATCTATTCATGACTTCAATACTAGGTTCAATAAGACCTTGAATAGGGTACCTGTAATCTTGAGGCCAAGTGATGTTTCCTGTCTGATAAAATATTCTGATACTTTTGACAAAAAGGATGCTTATTATTTAAGGGAAAAAAACCCAGGAACATTGAGGCAGGCCTTCACCATGGATTTACAGATTGAAAATAATATCAAAGTAGTTGGTAAGCCTCCTAAGAGGGAAGGTATCAAGCTGATCAATCCAGAGAAGCCTCGGTCAAGTAAGTTTGTGGATCTAGAAGATGTTGTAAAAACATTGGCTAGAGATGTGTAGGAAATATCCTATAAACTGGCTAGAGTAGAGAAGGGGATTGGACAAGGTTCCCAAGGTCAGCACAAGCCACAAGGCTAAGAAATATTTTCAAATCATCCCATAGGTGATCATAGATTAGATGACAGGGGTAAAGGGCTAGTGGGATCAGGAAATAGACAGCCCCAACCTCGGGAAAATAGATTGATGCCTGATCCTTTAGCTGCCATAGTTGCTATTATGGAAGGGGTGCATGATATGGAGTGGTGTGATAAATTTTTCTTACCCCATTCCCCATGTGATGAAGACAAAGAATTTGAGGAAGCTGATGATGATGCATGCATGATGGATTACTCTGCAAGTTCACAACAAGAAGCAACCTCAACTGAGCTGATAAGTGCTAGAACTGCTATTGATTTCTAGGATTGCATTCACCGGGTATTACCTCTTCCTTCCACTCATACTTTTGAAATTGATATGGTACAAGATTTTGAGTTGCCTAATAATGATTTTGATTACTTTTAGGGCATTAATGATTAAAAAGTATGATGGAGGAATTCCTTCAGAAGAGGAAAGATAGTTGTTAATAAATGCAGCAGTTGCCCAAGAAAAGGAATACAATACCAGGAGTAAGTTTTCCAAAGGGTTAGGGCATCAGACTAAACCAAAAAATCTAGTTCTCACCAATATCCCAAAAGAAAATCCTAAGAAAGATACATCTGACAAAGGCCTTCTTTACTGTCAGATGAGTTTGTCAGTATTCCTCCAAATGTTGCCTTGCCCGAATACATTCGTTATGACATTGCCCAAGTCTTGAGTCAAATCAAGATTTTTGTTCCAATTGTTGAGCTGCTTAGGATTCCTCAGCACAAGAAAAGTGCCTTTGAGTATTTCAGATTGAATGAAGAAAAGATTACCCAAGGCAGAAATGTAAACAATGTTGAGACTCCTCTTAGCATTGCAGAGTTGGAAAAACCCCAAGTACTGGAAGAGCTAGGTGAGCCACCTGAAGTATATTTGGGAACATCCATGGTTGAGTCCCAGCTGAATGTAGATCCATTTTTCACTACTCTGATTATTAGGGAAAAGCTGTTACACAACTATATCTTTGATTTTGGAGCATCATGTAATGTTATGCCTCTTGAGGTCATGAATGAATTAGATATCAAAGTTACAAAAGCTTATGGGAAGTGCACTACCATGCATTCCAGAGAGGTGCCAGTGGTTGGATGTGTCAAGGGTTTGATAGTGCAACTTGCAGCATACCTTGGCAAGAACTTAAAACTAGATTTTGTTATTGTCGATTTCCTTACCAAATGGGGAATGCTGTTATCAAGAAAATGGGTTGCTAGTGTGGGTGGGAGTGTGCAAATGGATATGTCTTTTACCACTATACCTATTGAGGGCAGCCTTGTAAAGTTGTATGGTGAAAAGAAGATGCTTCATCTCATTGAGGATCCTAATAATGCTTCCTATGAAGTTTTGTACACTAACATTGATGCTAATAACTTTGTTCGATTTTCTAATGGTAAAGAGCAAAAAATTGATGAATGAAAGTCTCTTAAACAAGTAGGTTCTCCTTGGACTTTGTTGTTTGATGGGGGCTTCTCTGAATTTGGAAATGGTGCTGGTATTTTTCTGATATCTCCAGGCCAGGAAGAGTTTGTTTTTTCTTTTAAACTCAACTTTGAGTGCACTAAAAATATTGCAAAATATGAAGCACTGTTATTGGGTTTAAGAATTGCTTGGAAATATGGTGTTAGAGAGATCATTGTTAAAGGAGATACAAAGCTAATTGTCAACCAAGCTAGAAAATTGTATGCAATAAAAAATCAGATAATGAAGCAGTATAAGCATGCAGTCTAGTATTTCATTGAAATGTTTGACTCCTTCAAAAGAATACATCATGATAGGAAGTACAATACTCTAGCAGAAAAATTGGTCGTATTTGGGTCTAGATTTGAAAATTGTACTGTATCCCCCTATTGTGAGTATAATATTGAGATATTAACTAGGCCATCTATTCCTGACAATGTTAAACACTCACAAGTGTTTGAAGACGAAACCCAGGTGTAAAGGTTTTTGTTGAACCAAGGATAATATTCCGATCAACGTATAGATTGAGAGCCAATGGTTTGTACAGCTGATGGAAAGGAGACTTTATTTGGAAAATACATCATTTAGTTGAAGACTAATACTATTCCCATAGGTTTGCTAACACTTGAATCAAAATTTGATAATGATGATTGCATTGTCAATAGACATATGTCAGCCTCGAGAGATGTTGAAGTGCACAACCTAGTCACAAAGGATAAACCACATAAAATATAGCTAGGTAGCAATCTGAGAAAGGAAGAAAAGTAGTCGTATGTCCAATTGTTGAAGAAATACCAGGACTGCTTAGCATGGTTTTATTTTGAACTGAAAGCATATAGAGAGGATATTTTCTAGCATGAAATTCCCTTGGAAGATTCTGCCAAGCCATTTAGGCAGAAATAGAGGCCGATCAATCCACTCCTTTCCCTGAAGATGCAAGAAGAATTGAAAAAGTTGAGGGATGGAGGAATCATACAGCTCACAAGGTACTCATCATGGGTTACAAACTTGGTACCTATCAGAAATAATAACGAAGATATAAGGATGTGTGTGGACTTTAGAAACTTGAATAGAGCATCAGTGAAGGATAACTACCCTCTTCCATATATGGACAATATGTTACAATTGGTTACTGGAGTGGAATTGTTATCCACCTTGGATGGTTTTTCTGGATATAACTAGGTAGTTGTGAAGGAATCAAAGTGAATCAAGACAACTTTTACCTCTCCTTGGGGAACATATGTATATGTTAGAATGCCTTTTGGTCTAATGAATGTTCGAGCCACTTTCCAAAGAGCAATGGATGTAGATTTCTCTAGCTATATTAATTATTTCATTGCTATATATCAAGATGATGTGACAGTTTTCTCCAGAAAAATGAGTGACCGCCTACAAAAATTAGAAAAAATGTTGTTAAGATGTAGGGAGTATGGTATTTCAGTAAATCCCAAGAAGTGCTATTTTGGAGTTTAGAAAGAAAAGCTGCTTGGACACATTGCGTTAAAGGAAGGAGTCATGATTAATCCTGAAAGGGTAGAAGCCATTAGCAATGTCCCTATTCTAAGAAACAAGAAGGAAATTCAATACTTTTTTGGTTAGACTAATTTTATCAGGAGATTTATCTCCAACTTTGTTGAACTAACTATCCCAATCACTAGCATGTTAAAGAAAGATCAAAGTATCAAATGGGAAGAAGCAACTATTCAAGATTTTGCTAGAATCAAAGAAGCATTAAGGAATGCCCTTGTTTTAGTAGCTCCATATTATAAGAAGGCTTTCCAAATTTTTTATTTATCTTCAGAAGGTACTATTGCATCTATGTTGTTGCAGAAGGATGATGAGAGAGATGAAAGACCAATTTCCTATTTCAGTAAGACATTACAAGGAGCTGAACTAAAGTATACTATCATGGAGAAGCATGAATTTTCTTTGGTATAAGCAAAAAATATCTGTAGGCCATATATTATGAGTTCTAAAGTCATTGCTTATGTTCCCCACACCATGGTGAGATATATCCAATCAAAAATGGAGGTTTCAATCTAACGTATGCATCAAATGTAAAATTCAGAGAGAAATTGAAGAATTTGTTTGATAAGAAGGTGACTCCAAGAGCTTTTAGTGTGGGAAACCTTGTGCTATTGTGAGATAGCAGGCACAATGATAAGGGAAAACATGGAAATTTTGATGCATTGTGGATGGTCCCTTATTCAATTGACATTCGAATTGGTGAACATACCTTCTTCTTAAAAGACCTAGATGGGGAATTGCTTGAATTTCATGTTAATGGTAGGCATTTGAAAAATTTCCTCAATTGATTTCTCAAAATAGAGGTATGCACCATTGTATAGTGTAAAGTCTTGGTTTCTTTGTTCTATTTTTTCATTTTGTTGGTTTTGGTTTACTCTTGTCCTTGGCAACCATTTTTGTTGGTTTCTCAGTTTGTTCTTAGAGGGTTGGCTTGTGACTCTGTTGCCCAATGGTTTATTTTTGGCTCTTGGTATGCTAATTGTTCTTGTGGCACTCTCTTGGAGTTCCCATCCCCGAGTTGGAGCCTATGTTGGTGCTCCATTTGATCATGCCCTAGTTTGACCTCAAAATTCTATACTCTGCAGGCTCTGTCATATTTTCTATTTCCCCAAATGGATGCATGAAATATTTTCTTCATTTGTATGTTGTTGAAGATCCTTCTCCATGGTCGTGGATCACATTTGGGCCTTGTATCATTTCCAAATTCTTTTTCGTTAAAGAAAAATTCAATTCTAGGCACAAATGGTGATTTCCCTGCATTTTATAGTTTGACAGGTGTGTTTTACCCATCAAATTATATCTCATAATCTTAAGCTATGTGGTCTCTTTTGATTGGATGAGGCACGTTGAGTCTATTTTATAACTTGTAAATTTTTGCTATGTTTGCAAAAATATCACTTTGGCCCCGCGGCCCTGATAGTATCTGATTGGTTATCAAGAAAATTTGAAGTGGAAGGGAAAAATTCTTACTTTGACCTCAAAGAAGGACATGTGGTAGTTTTTCATGTTATAAAAAGGAAGGTGGGTCGGCAAAACTTTTTCAAGTTTTTTGCCTCTTTGTACGAGGGAGCAAAATTATGAAGTAACCAGCAATTCCGCTGGGGTCCACATCAAAAGTTAGAAGTGAGAAGGCAGGTCAGCAGGGCATTTTGAAACCTTAAGGCCTGCTTCAACTCAAACCTTGTCTGTGTGGAGGTTCGGCGCTCATTTGAAATTTGCCTCTGGGTCCTACCTTAGCAGTTGCACCAAGGAGACATGTGGAGGCTTCCGCTGGATCATCTCTATACTTAAACTTTTCAAGCAACTTTCTGAGGTTTGGGACACATGGAGGGACTGTGCCTATTTGGGGACCTGCCCCTATACTTTAATTTTGAAAGATCACCGAAGGGACACTTGGAGGTTTCCGATGGATCTTGCCCATACTTGGACTTTTTCAACAGCCAAAGAAACTTTCTTGGACCCAAATCAGATGGTACCTTCTAATGGTCCTATAAAATTTTCAACAAATTTTTTTGGCTGAGACACGTGGTGAGTCTGCACTTGTTTAGGGTCTCTTCTTTTGGGCACCACATCAGAAGTGCGCCAAGGAAATAGGTGGAGGATTCTGCTGGCTCCTCTTTGCGCTTGGCTAACTCAGACTTGTAGCATAGGTAGTGTGGGATAATCCATGTATGGAAACTCATTTATGAGAGGCACAAATGTAGGTATCCATGTGAGGGAGCTTATTTCTCAAGGTGTTTCCTCAAGGGTGAAAAGGATTTCTTTTCAAATCCAGCTATACAGAGCCACCTGAAAAATAATTAAAAAGGGGATTTCTCACATAAAAAAGTAAAAGAATGATTAGAAGGACTATCAAAAATCTATAGCATGGCATCCTAGTCATGGTTGAGGGTTTGAGAAACATGATCAGTTCATGATTTTTCCACCTGGTAGCTTCATGTGTGAATTTGTTAAACTTCACTTTCCGACACAAATTGGTAACAAGTAAAGGATTCCTCAAATATTCTTCATTTTTATAGGAAAAATATGGGATGAGTGAGTGAGTGAATTATATAAATTCAATGAGAATAATCTTGAAAATGTTCAGGGGTTGAATTCTTACGAGAAAATTTGAGAAATACCATCTTCCTAAGAGAACATATGAGAAACCTGTTAATATCTTATGTTTTAGATTTGATCATGTCAAGTTGGTTGCAAGTGTACAGCCATTGATAAGCTTTGATATTATTCAAGAAACCTTCCGCTACTGATGAATCTAATTAACTTCAAATTAATCTGTGTTAATCTTGGGAAAATTTGTGTCTGCTTTTATTTCAAAATATTCTTAAATGGTTTTTATGTTCCTGTTGTAATCTTGTGTTAAAATCCCTCTGAATCACATAGGATCTCATCCATGTGATACTTTAGTGGCATTTGCAATTTCATTATGAGAAGAGCCTTCATCGTGTAATGAGATAAAAAAATTTAAATTCACTTTATTGTCATTTTGTTGATAAAGATTGTCTGTAAGCCTTTGAGTGTATCTTAGGCGTTAGGAACTAGGGGTATTTAATATTTTATTAAGTCTTTAGCTCGAGACTTTGTGTTGAATTCTCAAAGATTGTGTGAAATCGTGTAAATTTGGGCTTCTAATGATGCACACCTTCTCGTTGAAGGAATATTTTAGCTATTCTGAAGCATTATATCATTTAGTTTTCTAATTTTTGTGAAGGTTCTCAAAGATTTGGAAAAATCAAGTTTATCCTACTTAATCTCCTACCAAAAATTATTCAAAAACAATGAATCCTTCTTGAACTACCCCTGTTTGCCATGTATCTGCACAAATTAATAAGTTCTACTTCTAAAATATGCAGAAGTGATTAGGATTCCATAATGTCTTTAGTAACCTTAACCTTGTTTAGAAAATATCACCATTCTTTAGAAATGACAACTCATGAAATTTAAATTGTGGCGCATTGATCATATTTTCTCAAGGTTTCCTTTAAAATTTGTGCAAAGAAGGATATATTCATTCTCCTTCACCAATAGAGGTTACAAAATGGGTCCTCTCACCCTGGTTGAAAGGCACAACCTAAAGTAGTGAGGATAGATCAAATCCTTTTGAAGGTGTTATCCATTTCTCTAACATATGAGTGATAAAGAGCCAGCTGAATCACTTCCCCGACTACAAAATGACTTATACCATGATTTTTCTCTCTTTGATTATCTTGTTAAATCTATGATGCTGCTTAGATTCCATGGGAGAATCAATTTGGATACCAATACAATGCATTTACACAAGCTTAGAAGAATGCATTGAAGGAGAATAGAATAAAAAATTCTAAAGCTTTGAGCTACATACAAAGTGCAGTCATAAATTTAGTATTCCCAAGTATAGCGGAAGCTACAAACTCTAAGAAATCTTGGGATACTTTACAAAATGCATATCAATGGAGTGACAAGGTAAAATTTCTAATAGTAGATATTCTAAGGAGAGAGTTTGAGACCCTTCTCATGAAAGAATCAGAATCAATAAATGATTTTTTCACAAGGACAATGACCATTGTTAATAAGATGAGGAAAAATAGTGATATGGTAGAAGAGAAAATAATTATAGAGAAGGTATTAAGAATCCTTCAAGTCAGATTTGATCGAGTTGTGATTTCCATAGAAGAGTCCAAGGAATTAAGGAAAATGAAAGTTGATGAGATAATGGGTTCTTTGTAAAACCATGAACAAAGAATGAGCATATCAACAAGCTCCTCCAATGAAAAAGCATTTAAGACAAAATTAAATATTAGAGGCATGGGAGAGGATCATATAATATATGAAGAGACAGATTTAACAATCAACAAGAATGTGGAAGATAGATTCAGCCATAGCCACAAACAAGAGGAAGAGGAAAGAGAAACAACACTTCCAGAGATGGTTCTTCACAAAGCTATGACAAAACAAATGTACAATGTCATTACTGCAAGAAATTTTGTCATTACGCAAGTGAGTGTAGAAAGAAGAAATATTCTTTAAGAAATTATAATCATAATGCAAGTTTCTCTAATGCAAAAGAGGCAGAACCAGAAAAG
The DNA here is from genome assembly GCA_019776745.2 of Taxus chinensis. Taxonomy (NCBI): domain Eukaryota; kingdom Viridiplantae; phylum Streptophyta; class Pinopsida; order Cupressales; family Taxaceae; genus Taxus; species Taxus chinensis. Next base: position 144,832,867 of record CM034154.1, on the reverse strand, counting down.
AATGAAAAGAGTGGAACTTTGTTTTGAACTTGCAATGTAGCTAAACAAGGTTTCAAGAAAATTTCATATTTAAAAATTTCTTGCAGCAACCACATGTGTGGCATCAAATAAATTTTTAATAGAATGGATGAGTCAATCAACACTAAAGTCAAAATGGGAACAAATGACTAGGATGAAGTCACTGGAAAAGTAAACATATTCATCTTAACTAGGAAATAAGAGAAAAGGTAGGTTAATGATGTCTTATATGTTCCTGCATTGAAGTATAATCTTATCAACATCAGGAAGTTCGTGTAAAAATGGTACAAAGTGAATTTTGAGAATGAAGAGTGCATAATATATGACAGAAGTGGAAGCAATCAACAAATTGCAATAATGAAGATGACACAAAACAAAATGTTTACATTGAGAATGCAAAGTGAGGAAGCAAAAACGTTTTAAACAATAATGATTAATAAATATACAGTTTGGCATTTAAGGTATGAGAATTTTAGCTATGGTGGATTGCATGTTCTTTACAAAAAGAAAATGGTTAAAGGGTTTCCTCCTATTCAATAACTAGATAAAGTATATGAGGGCTGCATTTTGGGGAAGAAACATAGAAATGATTTTCCCTTAGGATAATCTTGGAGAGCAATCTCACCTCTTGAGTTGATACATTCATATTTTTGTGGTCCCATGAACACTCCCTCTTTGACTAAAATTGAGTATTTTATTACTTTTATAGATTTTTTCAGCAGAACGACATCTGTTAATTTTCTGAAAAATAAATCAGAGACATTTGAAGTGTTCAAAAAATTCAAGGATTTAGTTGAGAAGCATAGTGGGAATTACATAATGACCTTGAGAACTATAGAGGGGGATAATACATATCAAATGAATTTTTAAACTTTTGCAAAGAGAATGGGATCAAGAAACAATTCATAGCAAGGTATATACTGTAGTAAAATGGTGAAGCTGAGAGGAAAAATTGCATATTTCAAGAAATGGCAAGGATCATGATCAAAGCAAGAGGATTTCAAGATAAATATTGGGATGAAGTAGTTAGGACAACATTCTATTTGTTAAATAGATGCCCCATAAAGAGTGTGAGGAATAAGACACCTTAGGAGGCATGGGGTGGAAGAAAGCCAAGTGTGGAGTGCTTGGGAGTTTTTGGGTGTGTAGCATACACACACATGTTAAAGGAAAAATAATAAAATGGGATAATAGAGGAGAGAAATGCATTTTTATTGTATAAAGTGAGCAATCAAAAGCTTACAAATTGTATATTCTAGTGACAAAGGAGCTCATACTCAATTAGGATGTTTAATTTATTGAGGAAGCATCTTGGGAAGATGCACAAGAAGTGGAGAAGCCACAAGCAAAAACAATTGTACCAATTATTGTTGATGATACAATATATGGCAGCCCAAATAATGCACCTAGTTGGGCACCCATTTCACAAAGGGGTGAATATTCAAATTTGGCAACAGTCAAAAAAGCGTACAAGGAGCAGCGAATGAGGCATCTTCATCATCATCCAAATCAAATCAACGTCAAGATCGCATGAGGAGTGTATAAGAGATTTATGAGTAGTCAAGGTATGATGAAAATGAAAATTAAATGATTAATTTTGATTTATATTTATCTACTGATCCTATTTACTTTGAAGAAGTAATTAAAGATAAAAAATGGTGTGAAGCAATGGATGAAGAGATGCATGTTATTGAAAATAATCAAACATGAGAGTTAGTAGATCTTACTGAAGGAAATAAATTCAATGGAGTCAAGTGGGTTTACAAAACCAAGACTAATCTTGAAGGAAATATTGAAAGAAATAAGGCAATATTAGTTGTCAAAGGCTACAAAGAAAAGCTTGGTCGTGATTACAATGAAAAATTTGCTCTAGTAGCAAGTTTAGAGACTGTGAGAAATATTATTTCCATATCTTCTCATAAAAAATGGAAGGTCCATCAAATGGACGTCAAATCAGTCTTCTTAAACGAATTATTGGAAGAAGAAGTGTATGTGGGACAACCACTTGGTTATAAAATCCTAGGGCATGCAAGAAAGGTTTATAAGCTCAAGAAAGCTTTGTATGGATTGAAGCAAGCACCAAGAGCTTGGTATAGTAGGAGTGATTCCTATTTGATTAGTAATGGCTTTAATAGAAGTGTCAGCGAGCCCACACTCTACATAAAAGCAAACAATAGTGAGATTTTAATTGTTGTTTTGTATGTATATGATTTGAATTTTACTAGAAATGCAAGCAAATCAATTGATGAATTCAAAAACCATGAAGAAGGAGTTTGAGATGACTCATTTGTTATTGTTGAAGTATTTTCTTGGCATCGAAGTCAAGAAAATAGAGCAAGAAATTTTTATGTCTCAAGCAAAGTATGCAAAATAAATTTTGGAAAGATTTAGAATGTTGGGCGATAAACCAACATCTTCACTAGTAGATGTAAATCTGAAATTAACTAAAGATGATTGTAGCAATAATGTAGATCCTACAAGGTAAAAAAACATGGTAATAAGTTTGATGTATTTAACTGCAATAAGACCAGACATTATGTATACAATTATTTTTATTTCTAGATTCATGGAGACACCAAGAGAGACACATTAGTAATCAAGCAAGTGAATATTGAGGTATGTGAATGGAAAAAAAAAATTTGGAATTTTTATGCAACTAATAATGATTTACAATTAGTTGGCTACACAAATAGTGATTGGGCAAGTAGTCTAGATAATAGAAAGAGCACATCTAGATATGTTTTTAATTGTGTTCAAGAGCTATATCATGGGCTTCAAAGGAAAAATATGTTGTCTCTTTATCTACTATTGAAGCATTACTGAAGCAGAGTATATTGTAGAAAACTCAGTCGTTTTTTAGATGGTATGGTTTAAAAGAATCCTTTGACATTTGTAGGAAAAGAAACAAGGAGGTTCAGTTATTTTTTGTGACAATATGTCTTCCATTGCACTATCAAAGAATCCAATTTTCCATGGAAGAAGAAAGCATATCACAATCAAATAGCACTTCATTCATGAATTGGTTGAGAAAGGAAAAAATGAGCTATAATTTTGAAGGTCAGAGCTGTAACATGCTCACATTTTTACTAAACCGTTGTCAAAGGAAATTGTTGAGCATTTGAGAGAAAATTTGGGTGTCATATATGGACACCATAACTCTAGAAATTAATTATCAGTCTTTGTATGAATTTTTATTTGGCTCAAGATGAATGGGGAGTGTCATTATTTTTTAGAATTTAATGGATGTAGGTAATCTTGAGCCTATATGTTTTTAAAATTTGTATTTTCCCTTCTCTTAACCACCAACTGTTAGCAGTTAATTCTTTTTTTGGGCGGGCATTTTGAAATCCATGTTTTAGAGGAAACTTTATTACTTTTTGAAATAAAGTTTTTTATCTCATTCACTCCAACATATACATAGAAAAAAAAAATTGCAGTAGCCATTAAAAAGGAAGAAGGAACAAAAGTTATGTGAGAGAAGTAGCTTGGTATTCTACAACAGTGCAGAGTCTGTAGCAACAATCTATAGCAACTGCACAACATCCCGTAGAAACTAGTAACAACAGCCACAACATCTGGAAACAGGGCCCAGAGCAACTGAAAATAGAGCCTACAACAAAACAATATCCTGGAGCAATAACACTAAGAGTTTTCAGGGAAGCTTCTAAAAGCAATAAAATGAAGTTTTGATATTTTGTAAAGCATTAATAGTGCCGCATGTACAAGTTACTTTATATTCTAATTTGCTTCACAGGGATTGATGCGATCCTTTCAAATACCCTTCTGCCATTAACTCTTGTAATATACAACACAGAACATAATCATGGTACCCTCCTTTCCCTAATGCAAAGAAAACATTGCGATATTTTTTGTGTAAAATAATTGCTATGAGTATGGCCTCTCCTCACATCTTTCGTAGGAATTAAAAATAAAAAAATGTGTTTTAGCCAGTTCATTCTTTGAAGAAACAATGAACACACCAACTTTTTCAAGGGGAAATTGTGTGGAACACATAAATCAGGGTGCGGTATAGGTTTGAAAGAAATTTTAATGGATTCCATTGCGAATATACAATGAAATGATACAACTAAGTAGCAGGTACCTTTCATATTAGTAAATCCCTAACACAAAAATTTATCACCTTGAGAATTGGTAGTACCCATTTGCATCTCTTTAATGGCTCTACCTTTTTTACAGTATTCAATTCCATTCTTAGAGGAATTTCCATTCTCTTCTTTCTCATTTTGTGATGCCTTTTGACAAGTAAAATTCCTCATTACTATCGTATTATATAGAAGCAACACACTCTAAAACTATGGATATCTCGTCTCCCTAGTGAAATTATGGAAGGATATTATTATGACTGAAAACACATAGAACACTAAAGTAATCATATATATATCCACATAAATATACACACATATATACACACGCATATATATATATATATATATATATCGAATTTTAACTCTAAAATTAGTGTTCTACTTTTATAATATGTAATTTTAGTTAAAAAAATGGAAAAAAAATTCCATATAAAGTGCACCTTACCAATTAAATATCATAAAATAAGTTCATGTAGAGTAAATAGTACCACATTCCAAAACATTATTTCAAAAAGATCCGAGATTAACTAAATCTTTAATTTATTTATATAAGAGTATACACTTATTTTGAAAAATTATTACTTTTTACGCTTGTAGAGATGTCATTGACCCTATACAATCTGAGAAATTATGTATTGCATGATCACTACAAAAAATGTGAGTGTTGTGAGTTGCGTACAAAATAGCCACCACACAGAGCCAATATGGTGCCTACTACAACAATGACTTCATTTTTTCTATCCAAATACCTAGCACAAAATTTCCTTCTCCTTCTTTGAAAGTGGTAAGTAACCCATCCAAAACTAGCACAATAGAAATGTCAACTACGCAAGCAATGCAAGCAAGAGAATCCATCACGTAGACTAGTGTGTAGTTGATGGAGGAGAAAATACAAACACATGAACAAAAATATGATGTATCCAAATAATGAAGCTTGAAGTAGAATGAAGTGGAAGAACTACTTTTCTAACAAAAAGCTAAAGAGAAAAAAAAACAAGAGGAAGATAAAGTGGACAAGGAATAGGAAGAAGAGCAAAAAAAAGATAGAAATTGTGAAAGCTAAAACATAAAAGGCCACGGAATTGAAGAGGAGACAATAATAATAAGAAGAAAATAAGAATCTGAGAGAGGAGAATCAAATAGAGAAGAAGAAAAGAGTAGAAGAAAATAAACAAAGAGGAATAAAAAGGGAAGAAAAAGAAGCAAAGGCTATGGTAGAAGACGAGGAGAAATAAAAGAAAAAAAAAGTAGAAAAAAAGACAATGAAAAAAGAGTAGAATAAGAATGAAATATACAAGAACAAACATCTAAGGAATAAAAGACACAAACGAAGTCTAGTACATCAAGAAAAACACCATCAAAAGTGGATGAAGCAGTAAAAGGAGATGCGTAAGAATTTGGGTGGAAATCACAATCAATAGTGCCAACAAGAAAAGTAAGCTAATTCTCCCTTCATCCCATGTTTGCAATGTACTCCTAAAATTTTCTCAAGCAAGTGCACAGGCTATAACAAGTTGTCTACAATCAGCATAATAGAAATAGAACTAGAGAAATTGCAATTGCAAACAAATATTGATGGAGTACACACATTGTAAGAAAATATTAGAGTATTCACAATGAATATGGTCAACAAAAGAATAACTTAGAGAAAACACTACACAATATGAATTCATATGTCAGATAACATTGTCCCCAGTTGGTGAGAGGCACCATAGGTAACCAAGTCACAAGTGAAGAAATGCATATAACAATTTGTTTTGAGAATTTGATATATAACTTGAAAAACAATGAAGAAACAAAAAATATCATTGTACTCTTATCCAAAATTAAATACGGAGTAAAAATGTCATAATGCTCAAGTAGGTGGAATCTCAAGTGAAGCGGATGACAATTGAACTCTTGGATTGGGACACATAGTTGTAGGCTTCCATAAGATATAATAAGAATGATATTAAGGTGGGGACAAAAATACACCAAGAAATGATGACAGAGGCATATGATCAACAAATTGAAACATATTAATAGTCATCATTTCAAGCCAGGGATAATGTCAATGAATAGTTGTTGGAATGGGAACAAAATGTGACAATGAGCATTTTCCTAGGGATTAAAGAAGAATCGATGAGATATAAAATGGAGACACTCATTCAAGATATCCCAATAGCTATTATGATTCACAGCCAAGCTTCCCGACAGGACAAATAAAACCAAATATATGGATTTATGTAGTTGTTTTCATAATTATAGATGTACTATGGAAGAATAAATGAATCCTTTTTGCATATTGGAATGCATACAAGGAAGACATAGAGTTCATTCTTCCAATTGCATAGACAATGAATAATGCACCAAGGTTCATCTTTCTGCATATATTTATTCGAAGAGTAAAGGTTGTAATCATAATGCCACCACTACCATTCACCCCTCACAATCAAACTAAGTATACAAAGTAACCAAAGAAGAATGGGAAACATGAGTAAAGAAATAGCACCACTATTTTATGGAAGGTCATTAGGTAAATATATTAAGTACATAATATTGGGAATATTTGTAAGTAGGCCAACATAATATGAAAACCCATAAGGCTGGCCTATGAGATATTATCCATAGATTGGAAAACCAAAAAGGATGTCTATTGTTAAATCTTCTTAATTGAAAACCCAAAGGGGAAGTTAAGTAATGCGTAGAAGATGAAAAATGGTAAACGATGTCCTATGTGTTGATTGCAAATAAATTAAGTTACAACACATCACAATCACCATTTGGCATTAGACAAGCAATTTTTGTCTTAGGATGAGACAATTATTAAGTTTGATAAAGTGTTGGATAGTAAAATGTGATTGTAAGTTGACATGGATATAATTCATGATTTCACAATACATTTTTATGTCTATATTAATATAAGAAAAAATATAGAATTTATATCTTCTCTGTGCATATGTAGAGTATGAAATATTCTGAAGATATAAGAAGGGACAAAAGGATTGATAATTCAATAGTAATTGCATTTTGTATAAAGGTATGTAATATGACGTGAAAGAAGGTTGATCTTGGATCCTAAGAGAAAGTACTTAAGTATGATTCTCTTATCCATCTATGTTGTCATCTCACTCTATTTAATTCTAGTTATATTATGGGATTTCTATGATATGGTTCTCTTTTTGTCACCAATGGCTCACTGAGTAAAATTATGGTATAACACATTCGTTAAAAGAGTATAAAAGAATACCCTTAATTTTTGTTTTTACCTCTAACTAATAAATTGATAATACCCCCTTCCATTATATTATTAGAATGTAAATACCTAAATTATTGTTTCCATGTACCTTGCTTACCCTTTTTCCATTACAATTTTATTTGCAAGATTTTTATGTCTACCTTAATATATCAAATATTAAATATATCATGTTTTCCACTTGATTATCATTTTCTTAGTACTTATTTTCTCTAGAAAGATAGTTTAAAGTCATTCAATACATATTACCTATTAGCCTGATGTTAATATTTAATTATTTATCAATAGTTCTTAATATAATTAAGATGGTGGCATAATATCATTTGTGTTAAAAAGAATACTTAATGCTAGTTTTCTACCATCTTTTTAAAACTTGGTTAAGAATATCCTAATTAATATTTCCTTGTTCAATGCCATTGAGTTAATGATTTTTCATAGCTGATGGAATCCATCGCATTTCATAGTATTTGCTAGCATAAATCATTATTGATATCATTAAGCTATCTATAATAGGTATTTGAGTTCTCATTCCACATCTCATCCATCATTCATTTGGTCTTCTAACTCTTTCCAATCTACCCTAAAGGTTAATAAGGTCTCGAATTTTTCCAGGCATTTGTTTTCTTTGGATTTCACACTTGGGGTATTGGGTATAGGATAAAATATAATAGGATTTGCATGTTTTATGGTATTCCAATCGTTATAATTTATGGGTTTCTTCAATCATATGAGTACTTAGGTCTACTCATTATTTCTTTTATGGTCCCCAACATCAATTCTCTATCATAAGGTTCTATCTACCCTACCAGTATTATATTCACCAATTGTTCCTAGATGCAGGTGTGCATCTCTAACATCTCTTTTCCTTTACTTTCATTTTTAATTTAGATGTTTTGGATTTGGTTATGCATAGAATAGAATAGGGTTTCATATATCTTTTCAATTGCATTATGTATCTATAAATCCTTTCCTTTATAGCCTTGCATAAACCTTGATATTTATTTGTAATGTCATATACCTCTCTTGTATCCCTTGTGACTCTAACCTATAAACATCTTAGATCTCTTAAATTATTACCAATGTAATTATAATCCTACTTCCAACCTTATTTTCATCATTTTACACTTATAAAATAGTTTTTTTACACTTATTAGATAGTTATATTCTAGCACCCTATTGTATTTGTAGGATTTGGAATACAATACTTCCTATAGATTTTGGAGTAATGCATTCCTAGTTCCACGTCTACATAAATTTATAATTTGAAGGTGCATACATTGTATACACCTAATTTTTCACACTTTATATTTTTATACTTGTTACTAATAATTTCTCTTCTAGGTTAGAGGTCACTAAAACATCTATTTCCTAAGATTAGGTTCCTTAAGGGGCTCGTTCTAGGATAGGGGTATGGTTATTCACATAACCATTGGGTTAGGGATGATACATGGAGAGAGAATAGATTTTGGTCCTATTAATGCAACTATTTTTCTCTTATATTCTTGTTTTTCATTGCATCCTTCTGACACATTAGTTGCACATAACCATATTATTTTTTCCTTTCTTTTATTTTGTTCTTCACAAAAAAATTCACACACCCCTTATCATCTCCCCTACCTAGCCAGTGACATTGTCCGTGAGTGATTATGTCGGTACATTTTAAAATTCCTTGCTAATGCAATCACCTGTGGGCGATGGCATCCTTATAAATACCAAAATTATAATTTCACATAAGAATATAAATCACCAAGATACATAGGAACTCACCATTTTCTTTGTTCTTTTTTATTAACTTATCTCACTCAACTCTTGAATTTATTACATCTTGACTCTTGGTTTGGATATTCTTCTTATTGGATTAGTTTTGTTACACTCTTCAAAAACTTATAGTGAGTTACGACATGGTTATTTTACCATCTCCACCAAAAATTTATTCTCTCTTGATGTATTTTCCTTTTGGAAATAGATTAATCAATGACTTCCCCCAACAGGAATGTTTTCAAACTTGACTTATCAGTTTGCATAGAGTAATCTCCTATCTATTTTCTTATGCAAATGCTAGTTTAGCATATTTTTATTCAGATCTTTATCTTATGTTGCATTCTTTAATTCTATTAACATAGATCTTACATGTTTATTTTGTTCATAATTACCCCCAAAGTGCCATCGATACCCTAACAGGGTTCCTTCTTCTTGCTTGATATTGGGCCTTGGAAAACCTAGGTTGTCATAGTGTAAGGGTTACTTCTCTATGGGTATGCAATCTCCACAGTCCGTGTACCCCCTTTGAATTCTATTTGTTTTGTATTAGTCTTAGTGTGTCATTTACTCATTGCCTTGATACCCTAGTTGAATGGATGATAGGAGTGCATGTTGTATATACACATTTTTCCCTCTATACACACATTTATTATGGTGTGATTGTTTATCCTATTCTAGTTCATATGCTCATAATAGAGAGAAAAAATAATTTTTAATTGGTACACACCATATTTGCATACACAAGCTGGTGAACCCAACATAAATTAAACACAATATTTTGATAGAGTAATCATATTCACATTTTTATATATTTCCTAATATTTATAAATCATTCACAAATCTATCTAAATCCCATTATTAATATATTATTACAATACCATCTTCTTTTATGGTTTTTCCATTTAGCATCAAACCATTTATATTCTATATTGGATGTTACTTTCTCCCTTACATGACTACCATTGATTCCAATCATCTGTGTTTCAATTTTTCACAATGTTAACTACAAAAAATGATACAATATAACATGGATTAACCTCCACAAGATGATCATCCCATATTTGACATATATATGAATGATCATCTAAAATAGTTTCTTACCTCTTTTTTGCAATCCTCTATAGTTGAATAACTACATGACTATATTCCCATTTATTATTCACTGTTGACAAAAAATCATGCACTTGGGTACATTTCTAGGTCCTAATCACATACCACTATTCATATGATTCCTAAGTGAGAAAACTAGTAAGTGGCATCTATCTTTGGACTTTTTATGTCTTTCTTTTTTTCTTTCTGGTATTGCACACGCTATAACTCAGTCGATGTTTTACTTGTTTATTATTATTGACTCTAAACACCATTACCTAGCCAAGACGTCACTGCCCAAGCATCCTTGTCCCTTATAGGAACCCCTAACCTCTTTGTATCTTACTCACCTCTTTTGGGAATCTTGTTCTCTTAGGGGTCATATTTTTAGTTATCAATTACGAAATTTAACTAAGGGAAACATATAAATATAAATCTATGTGACCATAATAAGGGACCAAGGTTTAATTATCTACTATCACCACCTAAGGTTGTATCCTAAGGGATTATACGAGCATCATGGAATCCATATAGCTTCATTCAAGGGACAAGGGACTGCATTTTTCTACATACACTTCATAGAAGTTCATTTTGGAATTTTATTCATATAAAATTATTCTATGTTAATAACTAAGAATTAACACCAAGTAATCGCTATAAATAAACTAATATGACATAAACATCATGATAAAGCTATACAATAATAAAATCTACTTAATGCATCCAAATTAAACTTTGAAGACACTAAGCTATTCCTTTCTAAGTTGGATATGCTTTCTAAAGAATAACTTTCTCCTATGATTATAATGAGATCAAAGAATGGCTATCTCCAAGAAGGGGAAAGGATCTCACCAATATGGCTTAATTTCCCTGTATAGATCTTCCTTTACTACTATTTGCAAAGAGATAATGAATGGGTGCAAGATCAATAAGATTTTTCAATGGTGGAGAATGCTCTTATCATGTGCATATAATAACACTAATAAAAGTGTGGTGTAATTTTGAGAGGGAGATACTAGGTTCTATATATAGCTTTCCATTTGAGAGAAACTACAATCCTAGTGAATGTGGGATAAAAGATAAAGTAGAATTAGTAGAGATAAACATGATTAAAAAGAATTGATTAGAAATATTAACTCAAGAGAGTTGGAGATAATTTAATTAACCAAATAGGATTAATTAATAGGCCAAGATAATCTTAGAAATCAATTTGAAGACGATTTAGGATCAATTTGATAGAATTTGGAGGATTTGAAGGAGGGATTTAACCAATGAGAGGGATTGAATAAAGGATTAAAAAGGATTAATTAAATAATGATACTTAATTAAAAGAGGATTATAACTAATTAAGTGTCATTAATCGACATGTAGAATGAAGGGAAATGTTAGTTAATTAACAAAATGTCATTAATTGACCAAGGTGGAGGGGAGTGTTATATAATTAGTGTAAAATCACTAATTATAACAAAATTGACATGAAATATGATAAACAACGCAATTTTAGTAAAAAACATTATGTAGTCAGATTTAGGTGTCTACATTTGCCCCTTTTTGATGTGGTGTAGTGCAAGTGATGCCGATTCAAAGATAGAATAAAATTACATATAAGTAAATTTATGAGGAAAAATGAGTAGAATGAAGGATGCCCCTTGAGTGTCAATGGGGTGATGGAATATGTCAATCAACGATCGAAAACAAGGATGAAGAATTATCACATTAGAAGTATACTGTAACAATGGAGAGGTTGAACATGGCTCAGTTGGCCATGGTTCAAATTGATTGGTTGTAAAATATATTTTTTGTTTCAAGATGTGGAAGAAATAAGGAGGGGGAGGGGGGAATAAAGACAATTCCTATTGCCCCAAGTGTTGTTGAAGAAAATGGTGATGAATAAAAGTGGAGATGAAGAAAATGGACATATCTTTCAACTAAGATGGCTCAAGATTCGCTTGTTATCATCATTTGTCAATGTAATCAATGAACCCATCTGGTTCAGGAGAATATTTTGTTTGATACAAGCATACAAAAAAAGTGTAGGATAACATGAAAAGCCATAATATTAACATTTTTTATTGCTAAAACATTAACTCAAAGAAACATACATAAAGTAAACAAGAACAAACAAACATACTCAAACAAAAAATGTTCAAGAGAGTTGTTCCAATGTTTTTGTTATCTAGTTGTAATTCCTACATGTTAGAGTTATACAACAAGGGTTAAAAATGGCATTGCATGCAAGGATACATGCAAGGTGAATAAACAAATGACACAAGAGTGATATGAAAAAGTAATCGTGCTCTATGAAACTTCCCCAAGTAACTTATTGTGACAGGGATTACAGATATAACAAGAAAACCAACTTTTGTTAATGGAGGGTAGATCAAAATGATCCACTATTTGTGTGCGAGAACAAGCAAGGACCAAAGAAATATGTTTTGTAGGAAAAATTTCAATGTTGGAGGACATTGTGTCATGTAAATGATTCCAATTTGTGTGTTTTTTACCAATGTTTTGGATTTTTTGAATTTTTAGGGTGTTATTAATTTTTACCATTTTTTTCAATTTTTAATATTTTAGGAAGAATGTTATATAGGAGAATAGTGGTATGTGTAGTACACGATCAAAAATCACTAGGAATAAAAATTTACCCCAGGGAGAAGAAAATGTCACAGAGAAGCAAAAATATGGCCCAGTGAGGTGAAAACATTAGCAAAAACAAAGATTTAAGGAAATAAATCATCATGATGGAATGCTAGCACATTGCGAGAGGAAATTAGAGGAAAAATTTAGTAATATGGCTCTTGAGAGACAAGTAAAATGAAAAATTAGGGCTAGGAGGGTATAAATAACAGGGTGGGAGGGGTAAAATTCATCGCGACCTATTTTGAGCTATTATACTATATTTCTTTATTGAGATAATTTTATTTCACCTCTGAGCGACATGGAACAAATACAGGACCAAAAACATTATGGTGAGGAGTTTGAGAGGTTTCCTACAGACGATGCCCCAGTAAATAACACTATTTTTTTGAATTCTTAGTGCATTTAATGCTCTTTTTAGCTAGGGGAAGTTAGCGGGTTAAGCTAGCATAGGGCCTTAGGTCCGCTAGTGTATTTTTTGATGTACTAGCATGAATACCAGATGTTAGAGTTAAAAAAGGATCATAAGAATTGAACTATTTTTGGTTTAGGGTTGTTCATGTGCTAGCATTAAATTAGGAGCATGAGTGTGAAAAGGGATATGCTAGCAAGACATGCGTTGGTGTCAAAATAAGAGCATGAGAATTAATGTCCACGTGCTAGTGTGAAATGTGCTAGAGTATAAACGCATGTGCTATCACTCACATAGGTGGGCTAACATGAATGGGGATACGTTAGCATATAAGTAAGTGTGCTAGTGTAGATTATGACCTTTAAAATACTTTTATAAGAACTTAGAAGAGTTTGAGAAGTGATTAGAGGAGTATATGAGTGATTAGAATGTTTTAGAAAAATTTTGTAGAAGAAATGAGGTTAATTTTTTCTGTCTTGGGTGATTTTCAATCCAGAGACCAATTAATTTGGATATGCACAAGTGTCATGTACATCTACAGGCCTATAAGATTACCTTCTCACATCACGAGAACATCCTTATAGTTGGCATATTGGAGCCAATAGGATTATCATATATTGCACAACTTTCACACTTTATACTAGACCACAACCTTCTAACTTCCTTAGCAGAGATATGTCACAATGAGAGTCAAAAATTCTTCCTACCCACTAGTGAGATGTCAATGACCCTAGAGGATGTGTAACATATTCTTAGAGTGTTGATTTAGGGAGTTTAGTTATATATGATGATGACAGTGAGCAGATTTTAGGAAATATCTTGGATTTGTTCATACAACAGGATATACCTTGACAAAGTATGGATGTGTACCTATACAAATGTTTCAAGGATAGGAGGATAACACACATTCTGGTATACCTGATGGCTCTTATTAGTGGTTACTTGCTTCCTTATAAGACCATGATGCATTTCCATCTAGGTTTGATAGGTGTGGTTTACTGAGTGGTGGAGGGTGAGGTATGTGCCTGGTGTTAGTGCATATTGCCCCATTTATATAGAGCTATATACTTGATAGCGTAAAAAGTGATGACGAGTTAGATTTTGATGACTCCTATATAGGTTTGGGCATGGGACCACATTGCTATTGAATTCCCTCTTGGAGTGTTACAAGTAATATTTCTTGACGAGCCATCTTGCATGACTAGGAGGTAGGAGGAGGTTGATTTAGATCTCACCTAGGAGATATAGTGTAATATAGATGAGCATTTGATGACCTAGAGCTTTATATGGTGACCTGGCGACCATACTAACTATATCAGTGGGCCATATATGCGACAAAGATGAATATTGTAAAGGTGGAGTACTATTTGATTGGCATCCATTTTCATATCTTGGAGTGGTACCACATTGACAGGGTTTAGCGACGACTTGTATTCATCCAGGGTATTCCCGTGGATGAGAGATGGTACACACGAGTAGTATGTGAGACATTTTATTTTAGGCCCTACATCAGATCATGGACTACTTTACAAATTTTTCATGAGGTCATGCCATAGGTATGAGATGGATGAGCACATATAGTGGACCTAGGGACTATAATGATGATTATGGCACATGATATGTGATAGTGATTCCTCAATGAATTACAATTCCAGTAGCCAGGATAGCTGCAACACAGAAAGGACTCATGAGAAGGGCTTTACAAGATAGGGATTGATTAGGCTAGGCAAAGGATGAGACCGAGATATAGGAAGCTAAGGGCTAGGGAAGTGGATAGGGATAGGTAAAAAGATAGGCAGAACCACAAGCGTAGGCACACCCACAGGTACAAATGTTTCCATAGGCACAACCCTAGGTTCAAATACTAGTGATTCAAAAAATCCTAGTATATGGTCCACAGGTTTCAGCGCAGAAGGTGCCAGTGATACAAGATCCACGATCACCCTAGAGTAAGGAGTCCACACAATGTAATAGGTGGGGGTGATGGAGATGGTGTTGGATTAGGGGTCGTACAGGGGCCACCAAAGATACAGATACCTCTCCTAGGATTCAGAGTGTTTTTAGGAGTAGGTGGGCCTTCAGTGGTTGCTTTTAAATTACATAGGTATGGATATTATGCAAAGTGGTGTGGCCTTTATTACATTCAGACCTTTTAGAGATGGTTTGAGTAGGGGTCCATAGAGTAGGCTTCCCTTAGGAAAAATTTACAGTAGGTCCTAATAGATAGGTATCAAGTGATATTCGAGTGAAATCAGCTCACATTGAGAGGACACAATGGGTAGATGAGATGACTTAGTTGTAGGTGGATGTAGCTTAGATTATCACAAAGTGTGATGGGCTTAATCATACAGTACCAATGGGTTGCATTGAATTAGTATATGACTTTCCATTAGCTTAATGTGAGGCTGGATATTATAGATCTCTCTATCATGCTACGGTTCTGGAGGTATATAGGGTCATTCCTTATAGTTATATTGTAGGAAGTTGGTCTAGGTTTAGATCACATAGGCCATCGAGGTCCACTAGATACATACAGATTCCTCTACCGAGCCAGATTCCTCCACCCAGTCATATGTGAGGTATTTTGAGTCACGGGCTATGTAGTCTTGGTATCGAGGATAGTCACAATTGACTCTCTTATTGTATAGATGTATCCATTTTGCATATTCATCATGATAAAGGCACATAGTTTTGATATGATGTATATGTATATTTTTTATTATGTGTCGAGATGAAGACACATATTTTGATCTATGCCCATAGTGGCTTATTATTGTATTTGATTGTATCAAGACATATTCGGTATATGTACATTGATTTTTTACATGTATATATTATGATGAACCTTGATTATTATCACACTTTGTTTTACGAGATAACATGCTTAGCCCATGTTTTTAGTATGGTGTATGATGGGGGGCACAAAAATAATCCCTATTTCCCCATGAATAAGATTATATGATGTTATCTTAGCATACATGTTTGATGTCATTTTATGATGATCTAGTGTAGCATTTTATTGATACGTGATGATATGAACGTGAAGTATGATATGAAAACACACAATGTACAATAAAAGAACACAACCATAAAGAAAAATTAACAAAACAACACAATAATATAAATCAAGAATTAATCTAATCAAGCAAGGATCATACTAATATAGAAAGTATGCAATACAACAAACTACATGTACAAACAAAAATACATAACTTTGTTGTTTAGAAACATTTTTTTACACTTTTTTACGTTGTTTTTGTATTTTTTGTGAGATAATGTTATATTGTTTTTGGGTTTGTTTTGGTGATTCCTATTTGAATGTTTTTTACGTTTTTTGAAAGTTTTTAAATAACTATGGACAAGAAAATGAAAATGAATGGATCCCCACAGTAATATATGGGAATGCATAAATGCAAAATCCACATATACGCACAATAATAGGATCAGCTGAATCAAGGCCAAAAAGGATGGGCTCAAAAGGATCTCAGATTTAGGTTCAAAACTAGGCTTAGGAAGAAGTGATCATACCCCTAGCAGTGAGATTCTCTTGAACAATGAATCCTCCTATGGCGCCAAAAAATGGTTTTCACCAAAGGAATTGTCTAAAGTTCCACCATTGTGTGGTTTTCACTCTTGGATGAATTTATTTCTCTTTACTTTTCCATATATATTTTTTATTTTTATACTTATTTAGTTTTTGAAAGGTCCTCATGCTTAGGTGTAAAAAATCATGATATGCATGTCATTCATGGGTTCTCAAAGTTCATCACCATTAGAATAGGAAAGTTTTTATGAACCTTAAGAAAACTTAGAAACCATGACATAAAGTCCAAACCAACTAGGTTCAAACTTACCTTTCTTCTCGCAATATTTTGAGATTTTGAACTAATTGTCCTTAAGAAATAGATATGTTACTTTGAACTGGTGAGGTATGATTCAATTTTTGTAGCTCCGATGCACTCAATTTTTATACACTTTAAGGTGATCTAGTACATGGAGATGTCTTTCATCAAGTAATGTGGCTCGGCTAGCCTATCCACTCTATAGTCTTCATCTTTGTCTAGATAGTCTCTCAAGGATATCTGAAATTAAGGAAGATCAAACCTCAAGGGTAGGACAGATTCAGTGCCAAAGATAAGAGAATATGGTGTTGTATTTCTTGGTGTTCTAATAGATATCCTATAATCTTAGAGGGTGGGATGGATCTGAAGATGCCAATTATGACATGTTATGTTGTCCATTATCTCCACGATATGAAAAATAGTCTTGTTCGATGCTTCTGTATGTCCATTACGTTGAGGGTAATACAGAGTTGAACATTGTTGGTGGATTTAGAAGTGTTGGCACAATGTCTTCACTTTATTTTTTTTGAAATACTTTACATTATTAGATATAATGGTAGAAGGGATGCCACAAAGGTAGATGATGAGATTCATTATGAACTTGGAAATTTATGTACTAGTGACATAAGTGAGAGGAACAACATCTACCCATTTGGTAAAATAATTGGTGGTAGTTATGATGTGAGGGTGGCCATCTTAGGAAGTTGGAGTGAGCATCCCAATGAGATCTAGTCCCCATTTATAGAACAGCCACAATGTCATGATTTGTTGCAAAGATTATGTTCGAGCATGTATCAGATTACCATGTTTTTTCTGTTGGGAATACGGGACTGCGGAATAGTGATATGATTTAATAACAAACAAAATCATGCACACAGGATCTAAACAATTCCTCAAAAAATCTACAGCAGTGGAAGTATAAACTAGAATAATCCAAATCACACAAAAGTACACACACATAACAAGCATGTACTGTGGCTCACCCAATGTGGGATACATCCACCAAAGATAGAGATCTCATATATATATATATATATATATATATATATATATATATAATAAGAGATTATAAACCAACTCTTCTACATAAGATTACATGTATCTCTACAAGAATATCTCCTCCTCCTAGATCTCCAACCGAATCTTCCTAAGTGCACTAAACCATGCCTCCATACCACCACTTGTGTCTCCTCCAGATCTCTAACCAGATCTACCTGAGTGCACTACAAATGTTCCTCTCAATTATAACTAGATCTCACATACTTGAAGCTACCCCGCATCTACCACTATGAATACAAGCTCTCACTATATTGTGAATCTACAAACAAGACATCTAGAAAGATCTACCAATGTGTAACCCTAACCATGTAAGAAGAAGTAAGTCTCTCCTCCATCATTGCAACAAACTACAAATATGAAGACAACTTCTTATACCATGCTAGATTCCTATGGATCAACAATACAACATGATCTCATGGATCTATAATACAAGATCTCACAACATGTGGATCTACAAGAATGAGCAATAATAAGATCTCACAACCTGTGGATCTAACAAGAATAAACCCTAAGTTCTTTGCATACTATGCAAGCCATTACATGAGACTAAACAATACAAAGGAAATAAGTAGAAGATAATACCATCTTCTTACCAATAGTGTACCTACACTTTCCTTCTGTTCAGCTTCTCTCCATGAAATCTCTTGTCTTCATGTAATAAGCTTTTTCTTCTTCTTCTTCTTCATCCTTTCAACCAAGGATTATGCTCTTCTTCTCATCAACTCATATAACTCTCTCTAACCCTAGTTTTCTAGCTTATATATTCTTAAACAAACTTATGGCAAATTAACCGTGAAATTACATCCAATAGATTTGCTTTAAATTAAAAACAATATTAAAACCCATGACTTAAAAATAAAGTGCTTGACATAGGTATTTGGCACCGGTTAGACCTAACCACGGCTGGTTCCTCCTTTTCCTGACTGATGTCAATCCCACTGTAACCGATGTTGGTTACTATATTTCTAGTCACTTTCCATTGCATGCTAACTGTGAAGCAATCTAGCTCCACAACGTAACAATATCCTAGTTAAAGATAAATTGTTGAACCTCTGTACCTGTACCTGTACATCACTATCCTCAACACACCATGAAGACCATCTATTCTTTCCTTCATCAATTCTCTCAAAGAAAAATAAAACCAGGAAGATCAAACCATCTTCGCAAACCAAGAAGATAAAACCATGACTTACCAATCCTGCATGAAGCTACAACTAATCTGTGACACCAAGCCTCAAGGTCCCACTGAATCATAACACCATACCAATTGTTGGTATCAAACAAACAAGCCAACCTAGATCCTCATGCAACAAGCCATCAGGACTAACACACCTGTAAGAGCTCCCACTCAAACTGAAGTTCTAAGCCTCAATCACATCTGTAGCCATACCTATAAAACCAACCATGTTCTCCATCCATCTATCCATGTCTCCATGCAACCACCAATGAAACTAACCAAGTCAAGTCAAATTGGAATATGCGAAAGAAAAAAAAGATCCTAGGTAAAGACAACCCAAATGAGTTCTACCTATAACAGTGGGTGATCAATCCAAAAATCTACATAACTCAAAGAATCCAAACACTACAATCTGCAAATCCAATCCTGCATAAATGACTATCATGTCCAAGACAATCATCTGTAGATAACATCTTTCAAGGAGTAACATAGTAATTAAGAGGAGATACAAACATCCCCTACTCATGCTCAAAGAATCCATGTGCAAATAAAACATCTGCATCATCATAGACTCACAAAACTTAATCCATCCAACATGTACAAACTCACCATGTACATCCATCCATATCACCAACTCTCCAGAAACTCCAAGTTTGCCATCGACTAAATCCAAAGATGAATATGAATACTGTGCTCATCAATGTCAATAACAAACATCCATGTTAAACCATGCCACTAATAACAAACATCTCATCAACATACTCTACATAAACCAACCAAGATGAAAGTAAACAATAAGGGCACTATTTGAAAATGGTAAATAAACATTGTTGTCAAACCTATGACCAAACCAACCACGGTTTCCCCTAATTGACCATGGTTAACTTCTGACCAACCACAGTTACAGGATGACCGACCATGGTTAAACTTAACTGACACTGGTCTCTGTAATAGTCAGATTTTCTCCTTTTAAACCCTTCAAACTCTGAAAATTGCTCTATCATCTAAAACCAGTTAAATCTACTATCAACTACCATCCCTAAGGAATATGTAGGTAGCACAAAATAAATTAGAAGTGACATCACAAAGGAATAAACTCAAAATAACTACAAATCCATGACTGTCCTCAAAAACCAACTTGTGCCTCTTGCCACTCTGAATAGTTGCAATCTCCTCTCATTCTACATTTGCATCATGTATCCAATCCTACAATTCCAAAAACCATGGCTTGTTCCAACTAACATGAAATCCCCAACACTGCCTCTAACACCAAGCTCAAAAGCTAATATGTCAGTGAGAAATAAAACCAGATGAAAGAACTATAAATTGATTCCCTTTCTTCTCTGAGAATACTTCTACATCACATAACTTTGGAATTCTTGTGAATTATGTGAATCAACTTCTTTCCATCCATATGTACTCAACATCTCTTGTTACCTGCAACTATGTCTGACCATGACTTTTCATTAAGGATCTCATCCTTAGGCTAGAAACCCTTGTCCTCAAGATTCCACACAACCGGGAAATAAAATTCAAACAACACCAAGAAACCATGGCGTAAATTTATGCACACAATCCAAACATAATACCAGTTACTCCAAATGAAAGAAATAAAACATGAACCATACAAAGATACCTAACTCAAATTATCAATCAACTAACTGAGCCAACTCCATCCTCTTTCTGATCCAAACCATGAAGTGATCTACACCATCTATGCCATGTGTAATCTGTACAAGAAAATTGATCCTCAAAACCAGGACAAAGAATCATATTCCCTCTCTTGCTGCAAAAAACCATGTATAGATAAGTTACCACAAAGACCAACCATAGTCATCCCCTAACCAACCATGGTTAGTTGACTAGTATCAGTTCCTTTGTGACTGACCTTGGTTCTCAGACCGATGTCAATACTGCTGGAATGATCCCAATGCTACATAATTTGGAATAGCACACCACACCAGGTGCCTACTTCGACCAAAGCTGATAGTTGAGCTGAGCCAGTAATTTCAAGAAGCATCCAAATCTCATACAAAAAATAATACAACAAATTCATGCAATAAATTGCATCAAGATGAAATACATCACCTTACCAGCACCAAGATACTCAACCACATCTTCAACTGAAGTGCATGCTTCTCTGATGGAAGCCCTATCTTCGTTCTATGCTACTACCTCTCTACCAAATCCCGTGCATCTAACTACACCAAGAATGCATACTTGTTCCTTTTCTTTCTCTAGATCTACAATCCAAAACCATGCATGTGCAATTAAACCATACACTTAGCAAACAAGATACATTCCATGCATCTCCTTCATTTCTTTAGATATGTGGATTTTTTTTTATAACCAGGCTGCTCAGTAACTAAACACAATCCTCAATAATTGACAATGGTCTCACCCTACCGAGCCAGTTACCACTTAATCAACACTGGTCACTATGTTCTCTAGCAACCTTACACTTCCAGCTCCCACTTGAGATTCAATCTCTTCCTGTGATTTTCACATTAGGAAAAATAAACCTTACTCTCATACATGTCAGTAATAACTACTAACAAAACCATGAAGTAAACCCTTGCTCTAAAAACTAAAGCCATCACTCTGATACCATTTGTTGGGAATACAGGACTATGAAATAGTGCTATGATTTAACAACCAACAAAATCATGCACACAGGATCTAAACAACTCCCCACAAAATCTATAGCAATGGAAGTATAAACTAGAATAATCCAAATAACACAAAAGTACACACACATAACAAGCATGTACCGTGGTACACCCAATGTGGGCTAAATCCACCAAAGATATAGATCTCATATATATATAATATAATAAGAGATTATAAACCAAATCTTCTACAAAAGAGTACATGTATCTCTACAAGAATATCTCCTCCTCCCAGATCTCCAACCGGATCTGCCTGACTGCACTAAACCGTGCCTCTATACCACCACTTGTGTCTCCTCTAGATCTCTAATTGGATCTACCTGAGTTCACTACAACTGTTCCTCTCAAACATAACTAGATCTCACATACCTGAAGCTACCTTGCATCTGCCACCATGCAGATAAGCTCTCACTATATTGTGAATCTGCAATCAAGAACTCTAGAAAGATCTACCAATGTGCAACCCTAACCATGCACCAAGAAGTAAGTCTCTCCTCCATCACTGTAACAAACTGCAAACATGAAAACAATTTCTTATACCATGCTAGATTCCTATGGATCAACAATACAACATGATCTCATGGATCTATAATACAAGATCTCACAACATGTGGATCTACAAGAATGAGAAATAACAAGATCTCACAACAACCTGTGGATCTAACAAGAAGAAACCCTAAGTGCTTTGCATACTATGCAAGCCATTGCACGAGACTAAACAATACAAAGGAAATATAGTACAAGATAATACCATCTTCTCACCAATAGTGTACCTGCACTTTCCTTCTATTCAGCTTCTCTCCATGAAATCTCTTGTCTTCATGTAATATGCTTTTTCTTCTTCTTCTTCTTCTTCTTCTTCATCCTATCAACCAAGGATTATACTATTCTTCTCATCAACTCATCTAACTCTCTCTAGCCCTAGTTTTCTAGCTTATATAATCTTAGACAAACTTAGGGTAACTTAGTCATGAAATTACATCCAATAGATTTGGTTTAAAACAAAAACAATATTAAAACCCGTGACTTAAAAATAAAGTGCTTCGCATAAGTATCTGGTGCCAATTAGACCTAACCACAGCTGGTTCCTCCTTTTCCTGACCGATGTCGGTCCCACTATAACCGATGTTAGTTACTGTATTTCTAGTCACTTTCCATTGCATGGTAACTGTGAAGCAATGTAGCTCCACAACCCTACATTTTCCACAGTAGAAAATTGTGTAAAAACTAACAATTAGTCACCATTGTAGGCCAATAATAACCTACTTTACAAATTTTATTAGCAAGAGGCATTACGCTTGTATGTGCCCCACATATGCCTTCGTGTACCTATTTGATTACAAGGATGAATTCTTTTGAGTTTAAATAGTGTAACAAATTCCCATCGTATCTTATTCAATAGAGGGTATCCCTAAGTAAGGTATAATGGGCTATGTGCTGGATGAGATTTCATATTTAAGAATGGGTGATATCAGGGGGGAAGGTTCCATTTTGAAGATAGTTATATATGTCATCGTACCAAGGGGAAAAGGGACCAAAAAATTCACATACAAAACACGTTTCTGGTATGCCATATGTAGGTATTGTTATATGTTCTACAAATAAAGGCATAGCATTGTTCCCTAGTGTAATCTTCAGCAAAGATCCAATAATGGCTATAGCATTCCCTTAATGGTCATGTACTCTAGGTTCTTATTGAAAGGTAAATGTAAAAAGTATTCTTTTAGAGTTTTAACCATTTGTTTGTATGGGATGAGCTTCTCATCCTTGACTTTATATTCATTTATGACTTGCTATATGATCAACTATAAGTCACCTATGACCTTGAGGTTTATGAGATTCCATTTGATGGAAAATTTCAGTCCTACAATGATGGCTTAATACTCAACTATATTATTAGTACTTGGAAAGCCAAGTCTCAAAACATGAGGAATTAGTTGACCTACAGGGGTTATAAGGATAAAACGTGCTATAGAGCCATTAAATGTAAAGGACCCATCAATCTTGCAGTAATGCTTGTAATACAACATAGAAGCATTTGGAAAATCCAGACTCAATGGTTCCCTTCCAGGTAAAGGAGATTTAGCTGATTGATCCACAAGGACTTGTCATTTAATTTATTTCTAATTAAAAAATTCTATATCAAACTCACTTAATAAGATGATCCAATTGACCATCCTCCTAGTAAGCGCAGTTTTGGATAAGAGATATTTAAGCGGGTCAGCTCTCTATATAAGATTGGTTTTATTGTTTAGTAGGTAATGATGAAGTTTTTGGAAATAAAAAACAATGACCAAGCAAGACTTTTGAATTTGTGTATAGTTGAGATCGTAAGCAATCAATGTGCAACTAAGATAATATATGTTTTTTTATTTTTCATTCAAATCATACTGATCGAAAAGCGTACCAATTGCAAATTGAGTGGCTGAAATATATAATAGTAGGGGTTCTCCTGGGGTAGGCAAAATAAGAGCAAGTGGTTTGGCCAGATACTCCTTGAGTAAAGAGAATTCTTGTTTTTATTTACAACCCCAATGAAAATCAACATGTTTCTTGAGAATATGTGTAAACAAATGACATTTATTAGTAACCTAGAATATAAATCTGTATATAGCTTGGATCTTTCCCTACAAGTTGCGCAACTACTTGAGGTTCTTGGGAGGAGGAATACATGTGATTGCTATGACATTTTCTAGGTCCACTTCGATTCCTCTTCTTGAAACAATGAATCCTTGAAGATTACCTGAAAGAACACCAAAGAAACACTTCTTTGGATTGATCCTAACATTATAATCTATGTGACGTTGAAAAATATGCAGTAGGATGTTTAGGTGCTCTATTATAGTCTTGGACTTACCCAAAATGTCATCAATATAGTCTTCCATTATATCATGTAGCATTTCATGGAAGATGAAAGCCATGTCCCTTTAAGAGATTGCTTATGCATTATTGAGGTTGAAGGGCATTAGTTGATAACATAATATTCCCCATGGAGTAGTAAAATAAGTCTTATGTTGATCCTCTACTGCAATATTGATTTAATTATAACCTAATTAGCTATTAATAATATATAGCATTTCTTAGACTGTAGTTAAATCAACATTCATGTTGATGATGGGAAGAGGAAAACCATATTTTGGACACAGTTGATCAATGTATTTGAAATCTGTACAAATCCTGATACAAATGGGTTTCTTTTCACAAGTACTATGTTGGATATCAACTCCGAGTATTCAATAGGTCTAAAGAAACTTACAACTAACAATTTTTCCAGCTCCTCGACCAAAAGGGAAACGCGAGGATGTATTTTCATTAATTTTTTATTGATTGGTTTGGCAGATTCCTGCACAACTAGTTAAAAATATAATCTAGGCATATCAGTAAATGACCAAGTAAACACATATGAGAATTCACAAAGGAGCATGACAAAAGTCTTCTTTTCTTTTACTGAGAGGGAAGCTCTCAGCTTTACTATTTTGGAATCTTCTTCAATACTAATATTTACATCAATGGTCTCCTCCACTAGTAGTTTTGATCCATCTTCCATACTTGTAGTATCAAAGGGGAGGTTGAGATCCTATTCTAAGGGAATCTTGACGATATTTTCACCCTTAAAATGGTCACTTTTAGTATCCATTTTATATTTTTCAATTTGTATATCTGATAGTTCCTTAAAGAGGTGCTCACTATGAGACTTGGATTTTCTATTTTTTTAAGGCTTCTTGGAAGTTATTTTTCCGTTAGTCTCTTTCTGATTTTGTTGACCACAAAACTCAACTTCTTCGCTAAAGTACACGTAGGCGTCCAAATAAATACATAATTCCTTCTTGTGATAGACAATAGGAATATTATATCATAGACCCATAAATTCTCAAATTTCTTCATCATTCTAGAATAATTCAATTGATACGTGTTATTTTTAGTCCCAATTCAAAAAGGATGGGTAAATGAGGTCTAATGTTGGAATAGTAGGGGATATTGTGAAGATAGATGTGTTAGAAAATAGATTAGTAGAGGAAAGGTATTCATAGAGACTACAATGGGAATATGTCTCATTTTCATAATCAGAAGAACTATCATCAATCTTAGAAGAAGTATATTCGACTTCTGTAGGATGGGACCCATACGGTCAAATTTTGATGCTATACTTTTTCATCTTTTGATGTGGTTTTGGAAGAGGTTCTAACACACCTTGTTCATAGACAAAAAATCCATATCATTTATAGCCCATAGCATACTTAATCTTATTAGGGATGGCGTACTTGGGTGCTTGATAACAAGAAGCCATCGCATTGATAAGAGACTGCGATATGGAAGTATCTAGCATCTTCTTATCTTCCAGAATGTCATCTTGAAAAAAAGTGTCAATGTTACAATGTTCCATAGACCGTTAAGGATGATAGATAGGCATACCACGTGTTTTTGGTTATAGGGGTAGATTGGAGATAAGGACTACCTATTGGAGGTTATATTCCTCGTAACTAGTAAGGGGGGTCTCCATGTCCCAAGTATAAAATAAGGAAATAGATGTGGAAGTACCATCTTTCAGTAGACATAGTGTATCCGGATCGATGTGGGAGGTAAGAGCCTTGGATTGAACATGTAAAGTTATCTTTACAGAATGACACTCATACATAGTGGGGAAATAACCAAATAATGCTCTATAATGTCCAAAGGGTTATGGGTCTCTAAGTATAGTAAGCATCTGTCCTTCATGACGAAATTCTACAAATTGATCGTAAGTGTAAGGAACAACTTGTAGGGCATGAATCTATGGGTGACTAAGAAGCAGATTGTAGGGTAGTTCTAAGTCCAAGACATGAAGCTAAGTATTGTTAATATTAGGCCCCACTTCCATGGGATAATCGATAGTACGAGATGATTTTTGGTCCACATTATCATAGTTCTTGATGGTAATGATATCGGGCTCAAGTTTTGCATCATTGTGTCCTAGATTTTTAATTAGTTTCAAGCTATAGATATTTAAGCTAGATCCATTGTCCACAAACACTCTCTTAGTATTTTTCCGAGTCATGATCACCTCTATGTACAAAGGGAGGTTGTGGGTATGATCATCCATTGGAATCTCATGCTAACTTAAGGTAATGCATTTAAATGGAGCAAGATGCACAACAAAGTCCTGGAAGCACATAGGATTAATGACCCCTAAAGGGTTTTGTAAAGGATGTGATTATGAATGTTAGATATTTTGAGAAGGTCCAAGATGGAAATCTTATCAAAAGTCTTCTCAAGTTTCTCTAGAAGATCATAATGACTATATGAAGGAGTAGGCAAAGTAGGTTCCAAGATAATATAAATGAGCATGTTGTGTTGCCACAAGACACTCTTGTGTCTTAATTTTAATATTGTTCAATTTCTCTGTAATAGCATGAACACAACCAATAAGAGAATAAAAAGGATTAGTTGTTTCACCACTAATGTAATTAACATTTTTACTATGCGATGATTGGTCTTGATCCAACTATTTATCCCCTTGTTTGTATTTAGGAAATGACTCTTTGTAAATCCCCAAGTATTTTTAGAGGTTTTATTGGGTCTTAGAAAATCCGTTTCAACTTCCCCAATGTCTATAAATTGAATGAAGTTTTTAAACTTTGAACATTTATCAGTGGTGTGACCCTTAACACGATGAAAGTCACAATAATCTTGATCCTTATACCAAGAAATATTTACTACATTGTTATAAAAATACATAGTAGTTGGGAAACTAACCATGTTCACTGAATCTATTTTTTTAGGATTGAGGATAATGGGTTCTAAAGGGAAGTGACCACTCAATGTTTTATTTCTTGTGTAACCCGTCCTTTGGATAGTTTTAATGGAGAATTTTTTAGGATAATTTACACGCATTTAGAATCCGCGATTCCATCACCCATGACATTATTATTTTTATTAAATAATTTTTTTTTTCATTAGGTTTGGAGTTGTGGTGATCTCTTTAAAAGGGATTTAGAGTCCCTTTAGCCAATAAAGCCTTCTCAATTTGGCTTTCTTTTCCTATGACCTCTTCAAACATTTTCACACAATGCATTTTTAAGTGGAAAGATATCACAGGATGGGGGTTGTGTAAAAATATACTAACCAACTATTTCTCAAGGATAGAGCAGGAGAAGCGAGTAGCTAACCCTCATCACCATTGGAGGAAACTAGCAAAGTTTTCATTGTTTCATTATTTGTTGTTACACAAATCTTATATGGTAATATCACTTTCCATATCAAATTAAAAGTGACATAAAAATGTTTCCACTTACTTGACGAATATAAAAATAATGCCTTTACGAATGTGAAGAAATGACTCAAGAGTTTATCCTGCATGAAAACAAGCAAATGAGATAGTTATTGTTATATAAAAATTATTGGTAAGCCATTAATAAGTCCTTAACATGATCACGTGAATCACCTTTACCCCTATATTTATTAAATTTACAGTATTCAAATTGAGGAGGAAAGGGTGTGTGTAGCATTGTCTTATCAAAAGGATAGGGATATAGTTCTTTGAATTGGTACTTTTTAATGTGTCCTACATTTTTTTCTTGTAGGCTTGTAAGTGAATTCTCCATCGATTGCCACTCCTAATAAAATATTTGGCCACGTGAAGGGGAGGCCAGAATAAATAGGAGGTTTTACTTTGATGTCTCACCTCAACTGTTTTTCATGTACAAATCATTATACTTAACCTTAGGTTTCTCCTGATGTGAAGCTCTACCCGTGTCCTTATAGAAATGGGAGGTTAGATGTGCCATTTGACGACTAAGGGTTTAGATTTGATGTTGCATAGTAACCTCCTCATTACGGGGTTCTTTTTTATTTTCATGGAGAGGAGGTAGTTAATAAACATCCTCATCTCTTCGAGCTTCATGATTTATCTTAAGGGATGTTAGTTGATATCCACCATTTTTTCTAAGAGGTACTTATTCATTTTTGTTTCCCTACCCAGAAGTAGAAGCATGTATGGGATTTAATAGTTTGTTGACAGATGGAATGAGATGTTCTAATTTTTCCTCTCCATGAATCATGTTCATAAGAAGAGTATGGTTAAATTCACGTGACATTCTAGCCCCTAATTCCACTACTCGTGTGAGAAATTAGTCGATATTTTCAAAGAGGAAATTATCTATACGATATGGGTTAAAATCATAGTTGTCTCGAGTATAATTTGCCTCATTGCCACTATGGTCTATCATGGTTTTCTCTTCATGAAATGGTTCTAGATTTGTGTTGATAAAAGGATTAAATCCCTATATTCTATGCCCCATTCTCATAATAGGAAGAACATGAATTATTTTGTTAAGTTTTAAAAAATGTGTACTAGTATCTGTTACCAAAATATTATTCCTAGTGTGAACACTTAGAAGTGGTTTGGGTTATTTGGTAGTAATAGTTTTTAATATTTATAAAATAATATATGAGTGTGCACAATTAGTTGTCATGCACAACTCATAGATATAAGAGTGTGTGAGAATATCTTGAGATTGAGAGTAAGACTAGGGAATAGAGGAGAGATTTGGGGATAAAAAGATAAGACTTGTCTCCATGATTATAGGAGCAAGCAATTGTATAAAATTCCCTTCTTATTCAATAGAAATTACTCAACTATTTTCTATATTTTATTTGTCTCTAGATTTTTCCTATTTTCATGTGCTAATCTCAAATTTTTGTTGCTAAATTCAATCATCAAATATGGAGTTTTGTTATCATTTGGTATCAGAGCAAGTTAGGAAGATTTACGAGAGTGATTTTAGGACAAAACCGTATCCTCAAGGATGCAGATCTAAGAGTTTTGAAGCTTTTGTCGCCATTTTTTAGAATCTGATCTTGAAAAAACAACTGTAAATCGTATTTTTCTCAAAAACCTAGATTCTAAATATTTTTTAAATTTTTTGGGTCTGAAGATACGTATTTTATTGCTCTATGGTTAAAATTTCAAAATAACCCAGTTTCTAGTTTAAGACAAAACACAAAATAGATTTTGGCGTCTGAAGCAATTATGGAATTTGTATATGATTAAAACATTTTTTTTGTCAAAGTTTGTTTCTGCATCTGTTTGGAATGATAATTAGATATGGTGTGATTTTTATCTAATCAGACATATTTTCACTTGTATGTGACGTTCATAGTGAGGAGGTGCATTATCGGTTGAAACTGACACCCAATAGAATTATAAAATGAGACTCAAACACAAATTTGACTGAGTTAACAACATCACATTGGAGGTTGAAGGAATAAGAGGATGGAGGCAAATTGACATCTCTTGTTATTCACCAACAAATATATTGTTTCATTGTATTGGTTACCTTTTGTTTCATTTGTGTGGTGTGTTTGCTTTCCACTGTAATAATGAATAGAAGTAATATTCCTATTCAAAGCTCCTGCATGAGCATAATTTTTGTTTTGTAATCCCTCTAAGTTAGAAACAATGATGTGAGTAAAATAATGTATGCTTCTATGTAGTGGTTGGTTCCACTAGAAAACCATTTTCTGAGTTGGAGGTTCTCTTTGAAAACATCATATTGTTTGGGTTGTTCGTACTCATTGAAAACCTTCATTTCTTTGTAGATCATGAGCAGGTACAAGCGATAGCTTTCCCCATGTTCACACTAAGGGGGTGACTATTACTAAAATATTGTTCATAGTATGAACACTTAGGAGTGGTTTGGGTTATTTGGTAGTAATAGTTTTTAATATTTATAAAATAATATATGAGTGTGCACAATTAGATGTCATGCACAACTCATAGAGATAAGAGTGTGTGAGAATATCTTGAGATTGACAGTAAGACTAAGGAATAGAGGAGATATTTGGGGATAAAAAGATAAGACTTTTCTCCATGATTATAGGAGCAAGCAATTGTATAAAATGCCCTTCCGATTCAATAGAAATTACTCAACTATTTTCTATATTTTATTTGTCTCTGGATTTTTCCTATTTTCATGTGCTAATCTCAAATTGTTGTTGCTAAATTTAATCATCAAAGATGGATTTTTGTTATCAGTATCACAGATAATCTAGACAAAATCTAATAGTGTAACAATGATAAATAGTCACAAAGAATGCTGAAAAGAATATCCTAAAGAATGCACTAAAGATTGCCCTAATCCACCATGAATAATGTCCCAAAGGGATAAATAATATACAGCCAAATTTTTCTAATGAAATAATATCTCAAGGAAATAATATATAGAAAAATCTTAAACAATCATCAATCGCAAAATATCCTACTCCCTATGTCTAATAAACTATCTCAAAGATTGTTCCAAAAATATAACAACACAATTTCAATATGTAAATCAAGTTTGGGATAAACAAGATTTAAATACTAAAATAGGGTTGAGGTGATGTGAATAACATAATAATGTAAATTATATACTCTAAAATCAGTTCAATATAAATAAAGTCCAAGTGTTGGAAGTAGAGATTACAAA
The DNA here is from genome assembly GCA_019776745.2 of Taxus chinensis. Classification (NCBI taxonomy): domain Eukaryota; kingdom Viridiplantae; phylum Streptophyta; class Pinopsida; order Cupressales; family Taxaceae; genus Taxus; species Taxus chinensis. Next base: position 144,801,416 of record CM034154.1, on the reverse strand, counting down.
TTTGGGTAGCATAACAATACTACTTGGATACTTCTAATTAAGTTTTTAATAAAAAATAAGACGCGAGTATCAAAATAGGATTGACACAATGTGAAAAATGTAATGACAACACCTTCGAAGACTTATGGAAATGTTTGAATAAAAAACTAGGTCTAAGTATATCAGTAAATCAATACAATGCAAGCAACACAACAAGATAATCAAGACCCTTATATCAGGTTTGTGAAAATAAGATGTAAGTATCAAAAAATTTATTCTATAATGCAAGTAGCGTAGCGATGCAAAGGGTAAATCAAGGTAGGATCACCTAACGACAGTGATATATCTTGATATGGTTATCAAAACAAATTTTAGTAAAGCAGGGTGATGTGCGAGCACACTTTTAACACTTACATCCCTACCACAACATGGAAATGTAAGTGAGATACAAAATTGGTGAACACGATTATTTTTTAAAATCATTATGTATTTTCCTATTTTGGTCAACAATACCAAGAAGAGGGAAAGGTAGGTAGAACAAGAGGTGATGAAAAATATTTAACCTAACTTTAGCAGAGATTCCCCTTGTTTGATAACAAGGTAGAAACTAAGACAAAGTTATTCCCTATAAGTTTCATAATGAATGCCACTCAGAAAAAAATTAATGAATTCTCCCCTTATTCTACCAACAAGGTTTTCACTCCGAAGAAGTTATTTATTTATGAAATATCTTTAGAACAAGATTGATAAGGTCAAGTTGGCACCAATGCAAAATGTATACCTAGGATTTTGTTCTGAACATTCGCCGATGTTTTTCTAAGAGAGGTATACTTTTCTAGAGTAAATTCTAGACAAAGGACCATACCGCATAATAAAATTAATGATAGAGGCCTCATATTGACAACTTGAAGCATTCCTCATAGGTATTTCTAGTCAAGTGGGTCATGGGGAACTTTCCATTTGATCCATTAGTTCCCTCAAGGTGTGGAATACTTTGGGGTTGTTGTAATAATCCTCATAATGAACTTTATGGATTATGCCAAGATACTACCACAATTCAAAGCGGATAGGTTTAAGCCCTTATCCAAACCTGTAAATACAGTGTTTTGAATAAATGATAATTTTTAATATTTGATTCTTAATTTGGTTTAACACACCATTGGCATCCTGTAACACACTATAGTTAGTTTTTTTTTCATTTTATTCTTTGGCAAAAGTTAGGTCTTGCACACAATATAATTTAGTACTTTACTTATAAAAATTAAACCAAGGTTGTTTTTAATTCTCAAGATCATTTAAGGGCGTAAGAGAAGTGAATACACAACAATTATTCAAACTATATTAGAAAATGGAAAACTTAAATAAAATGACCATTAAAATGCTTTGTAAAAGATTCATTCCCTTGATAAAATAAATGATGAATTTTCCAAGTTAATCTAAATATTAGAAGATAGAGATTAAAGTTTCTTTCGATTCTCAAGATCACCAAAAGGTGCAAGAGAAGAGCATACAAAAGCTTTGATCTAAATAAAGAAAAAAAAGGAAAAAAAACATTCACTAAAGCATTAGTCATCTTAGAAAAATGATGAAAATGAAAAACTATACAATAGATGTTAAAAAAAACTCGTAAAACAATAGAAAACACAAAAATTTAGATTATAGAATTTATAGAAATATGAGCCAAAAATTTACACAAAACACTAGCACAGGAGTTTTAATAGTAGCAAAGAGGCAACAATGCTAATATAGGGCTATCAATAGTAATATGGGGCTGCCAATGATAACGTAAGGCTTTTAATGCTAGCACATAGGATCCAACGCTAGCACAAGAGATTTGACAGTAGTGTAAGGGGTTCTCTGTGCAGACAGAGAAGAAAAGCATACAACGCTAGTGTATGGGATTCAACATAAACACAGGGATAAGTAAAAAATACCACATGAAGGGCCTCTGTGTGTGATAGAGATGAATTTTCTAGAAATGGTAGTGCACCAAAAAGTAATGCTAGTGTAAGTGGTTTAATGCTAGTGCACGAGAATCAATGATAGATCACAAGTTTTAATGCAGATGCAATAACATTTAAATCTAGCCGAAGGCACCTATGCAACTTCAAAAACATGGGAATTTTCCAATAAGAATGTCAAAAAGCAAAAATATTTTCAGATAATCTTCAAATTTAATAGAACTTTATCTCCTTCACAACTGCAATAAAGACTCAACCTATGAAAGCTCAACAAAAGGAGTTAAGAAACACAAGCTTTATCAATATATGTGAAACAAACATTAGTAGGAAAAAAATGAAATTTAACTACAAAAACTTGAAAAAAATGCACAGCAAACAAAGGGATGTCCCACTGGGGGTGCCATATGTATGCATGTAAAAATAGGCTAAGTTAAAAACTATGAATTAAATCCAAGGAATATTTATGACTAAGCTAATCTGACATAAACATCATGATAAAGATATGTAATAATATAAGCTAGTTAATGCATCCAAATTAAAGTTTGAAAATACTAAGTTATATATGATTTCTAAAGAATATTTTGTTCCTATTATAATGATATCAAAGGATGAATATTTCTAAGAAGAGGAAAGTATCTCACCAATATGGCTTAGTTTCCATGTATATCTATTCCTTTACTACTCTTTGCAAAGAGAGAATGAATGGGTGCAAGATCAATAAGATTCTTCAATGATGGACAATGCTCTTATCATGTGCATATAATAAAACTACTAAAAGTGTGATGTAATTTTGAGAGGGGGATACTAGGTTCTATATATAGCTTTCCATTTGAAAGAAACTAGAATCCTAGTGAATGTGGGATAAAAGATGAAGTATAATTATAAGAGATACACATGATTAGAAAGAATTGATTAGAATTAGCAACTCATGGGAGTTGGAGATGATTTAATTAATCAACTAGAATTAATTAATAGGCCAAGATAACCTTACAAATCTATTTGGAGGTGATTTAGGGGAATTTGATAGAATTTGGAGGATTTGAAAGAGAGATTTAACCAATAAGAGGGTTTATTGATTAAATAAAGGATTCAAAAGCCTTAATTAGCTTATGATAGTTAATTCAATGAGGATTATAAATAACGAAGTTTCGTTAATTGATAGCGGGAATGAAGGGAAATTCTAGTTAATTAATGAAGTATCGTTAATTGACCGAGTTGGAGGGGAATATTAAATAATTAGTGTGAAATCCCTAATTATAATTAAATTGACACGAAAGATGATAACTGGTGAAATTTTTGTAATAAAATTACGTAGTCAGATTTAGGTGTCTACATGCATCCAAAAATCTACTTACACTACTATATTTAACTATTACTTGATATTCAATGCATCTTACAGAAGAACTTCCTAGGGCACGATTCTTCACACACATACAATTTTAAATGGAGTCTCAGATGTAGTATAGTGCTCAGTCATAAGTTCAATCTATCAAGTGACCATCAAGGTCAGTATGACTCCTCATTTACATATTTTTTAATAATTTGATGTGTTTTATGGTTTTCCAGGAGATTATTTATTTTGTAGGTAACAGAAAAATTGTGTGATCATCCAACGACATAGAAGAAACCAACCTGTGAAGGATAATAAACACCTTGTGACACAAGAAATTTTTTACTATGACCATTTTCAAATTAACAAGCACTCAAAAAATTTATGTAGTGCCTAATCACCATTGACCCAGTCCAGATGCCCTATTCCATCTTATCTTGGTGTTTCGCACAGAATGTTTCTGTTCCTAAAATAGAGCTGCTTCTATCCTTTCATTCTCTTGAGAAATAGATAAGGGTTAGGGCTAGGAGGAATACTTGTTGAATGTTGATAGGGTGCGCACGTACTGTAGAGAATGATTAGATCGATTGCGAAGAACTCCTTTTTGTCTAGAAGGACTACCTACAAATAAGAATACAAGATGCCACCGGATTTTAGTTAGACAATAAATGAGGGAACTACCTTGGGCCCAGGAAATATTGGACTTCCTTTCGAAGGTGGTCAGTTCCCCTCTTAATACGAATTAACACAAATTCTAACAAAGAAATTATTGCAAAATTACAATTTAGTTACCTTGTTAAAAAGCACTAGAGGAAAGGATAGTTTTGGTTTGAGTCACAATGACCGATGTCGGTCACTGTATAACCAGTACCGGTTGCTGATAACCGATATTAGTAGAGGCAGTGATTTAGGGGCTTTTAATAAAGGTTGGCTATAAGGCGGCTTTGGTGTTTATAAAGCTGGAAAATGATTAGGGATAGGCAATGGGGTGATGGATAAGACTCAGAGAGTGTGGGGGTTGTTCTTGGGGCAATGTAAGGGTAGAGGAATGACAGTTAGATGCAGGGGCTACCGGGTAGTAGATCTATGAGTGAACTTGTAATTACTGTGATTCAGAAGTTCCCAGAAATGTTATTTAAAAATGTACAAGACACTACTTACTACTTCCTGATGAAGATACATTTCCAAGGACTGTGATGATGAAGGCAGGGCTCGGGTGGGATGATCCGACAATCAAAAGTGAGCTATCTTCTCTCCCAATGCTTGGATGAGTGTCACTGAGCTCTGGTTACTCAGTTGCAGTCCTGGGATCGATGTCCTTCTCTGCAAACTCTTCTCTTTTCTTCACTTGTCTCTGTCCTGCCAAGTGAGTTTCGGATCCTTCAAATGAATTCTCGATCCTTTGATTTTGGTTGGGGGAGGTCATTTATAGGGAACTCATGGTGATTACGTAACCGACGGCGGTCGAGTTGGAACCGATGTCGGTTAAGTCAAAGTGGGCTATTTTTAGTAAAATAGCCAACTTTCCCTCCTTTTCTCCCGATGGATTAGTTTTGGGCTTGGTCAAGTCATTATTAGGTTGGTTTTGGTGCGAGTGAGGAGTAATTAGTCATGGGTGTGGATGTAGACCAAGTTATAGGTCTTAATTACGTTAGTTTAGGGTTAGGTCTAGGTCATGATGAGTTGGTGAAATGAGGTGGAAAGTTTGAAGATGTGGATTTATTAATTATAAGGTAATTAATAAATAATTGTGCAAGGTTTAGGTGGTGAGGTTAGGTTGCGAAATGAGATGCGGGGCACATGGTGTCATAAGACACAAATTTGGTGTTTATATTAGCCCCTTGGATGTCGTGTAGCTTGTCTTGTAAAGCTGCACTGACAATTCATAAGAAGTGATTGCCCCAGTTAAGGGTATAGGTAATCCCCCTCAAATCTATCACAGATTGAGGATGACGTGAAATCGGGGATAGGGTTGATAAAGGGTGAACGGTGTTGAGATGATGCTAAGATGGTGGGGTAAGTGACAAGGAAGCGGATGCATGTTGAAATGCAGTACTGTGACCAGGGTACATGATTTGAAGAGCAAACAAGCAATACATACGCAAAGGTCTTATATAGTTTTTTCCAAACAAGGTTGATATAATCCTAGTATCCAAGGCATAAGAAGTAGCTACAAGGGATATAACGGGTAAGGTACAGGAACGTTTAGGCATGTTCGGCAGTACCAAATGGTTGGTTTGGTTAAGATAAACGCCACGGTCTCAGTCTAAGTAAAGTTGGTCGACTAATCAAGTCAAGTATCCTAATCATGCTAAAACATGAACATGTGAGCCTGATTGAACAAAAATTTACATGATGGGTGGATAAAATTGTAATTTACGGGTTTTGGGCGAGGTACTTAATTGGTGCGGCATTGGGTTAGGCCGATTGATGAGTGAGGGCCTTGGCTCAGGTTTGATTGGTGGGGTGCAGCCTTGGGTGGGGCTTGATTGGGTGGTTGCAGCTTTGGGTCGTGCCTAATGGTTGATTGCAGCCTTGGGTCGGGCCAAATGATTGGTTGCGGCCGTGGGTCAGGCCAAATGTTTGGTTGCGGCCGTGGGTCAGGCCAAATGGTTGGTTGCAGCCGTGGGTCGGGCCATATTTGGTATGCGGCCTTGGGTCGGGTCTAATGGTTGGTTGTGGCCTTGGGTCGGGCCAAATGGTTGGTTGCGGCCTTGGGTCGGGCCACATGGTTGGTTGTGGCCTTGGGTTGGCCCTGATTAGTTGGTTGTGGCCCTGGGTCAGGCCAAATGGTTGGTTGCGGCCGTGGGTCAGGCCAATTGGAGTCAAAATAAGGCTAGTCAACAAAGCCAGGGGTAGGTGATGCGGGAAAAAGTGGAGATTGGTGGATAAGGGCAGGAGTTAGGGGAAGGAAGTTGGTAGCCGATATCGGTTAGAAGACCGATACTGGTATTCTAGGGCGCGAAATAACCAATATCGGTTATAGGTCAAAACCTATAAAAAGAAAAATGCGGCATGTCATTTGTCACTTTGTGAATTGAAGCACCCAATTTTAGCTGTCTGAGGTGTGAAGTGAGTTTGTTGAGTTTGTGGGCTGAGTTGGCACCAGTTAAGTGGAGGAGTGAGTGATTGGTAGACCCCAGCGAGCAGGAGGCAGAGTTTGATTGGTTGAGGACCTAGCTATTAGGAGATTTGGAGCCATGTGCATATCACTTAGGAGGAGCAAGAGGTGTTGGACCACCTGGACCACCACCACCTATCCCACTATGACGACGTGTAGTCATACTGTAGGCTCTAAACTCCTACCTATGTGAATTTAATGAGTTTAACTTAGATGTGGGTTTTGGGTAGGAATCTTAATTTTAATAAAATAATGAATGAATGGAAGTAATTTGTAAAATAGAGTGGGTAGGTAGGCTAGTTAGGTCAAAATGGCAAGGTGGGTAGGTTTTTAGGGTTTTCTTGTGGGTAAATAGGGAGAAATATGTAAAAAGGTGTTTTGTGGGCCGTTTTGGGTTCGGCCGCGAATTTGGACAGTGACCGATGTGGGTCACTAGGCGACCAGCATCCTGATCATAGAAAATAGTTTGTATACATTGTTTGGTTATAGACCGGTGTCAGTCATAGGTCAACCTATGCGTCGGCACATATAATTTACTTGGGGGGACTGATGGTATTAGCTCGAGGGTGACTGGTACCAGTCAGCATGGGTAGGAGTTGTGGTTTTTGTTTGTTAGAATTTTGTACGTCCCAATGTTTTGTTTGTTTGTTTTTCGGGTGAAGGGGGAGGGGGTAAAGTTAATAGGAAATGTGATTAGGGTGGGGGGAAATGGGGTTGTTGAGGGGCTGGTTCAGGTAGGATAGATTAGGTGTTGGGTATGAAGTAGGAGGTGCTAAAGTGGCAGGGGTATAATTAGATGGCTAGAGTATGCATCGGGGTGGTTGGTAGGGTGTGAGATAAGTAAAAGGGATATCATAGATGTGATAGTGTAAGATAGGTGAGTGTAGATGTGTTTTGTAGAGTCGGGTTGTGGTTGGGTGGGTAAGTGGGTATAGAGAGTTAATGTAGTTGTTATTGTAAAGGGTAGGCCTAATGAAGTGGATTGTTTTTGCAGGCATGCCAGCAGCTCACGATGCGGGATCTGATGCCCCCTCTATTGAGGTAGATGCGACCACATGTGTCTTAGCAGCATAGTGGGCCATCATGCGAGAGGTTGGACTCGGTGGAGTCCAGTGGTATAGGGTTGTGGATAGGGACCACAGCTTGATGGTTTCCCTCATTGAGAGATGGGATCCGGCAAACAATGTCTTCCATCTCCCTACTAGAGAGATGACGATTACATTAGAGGATATGTATCACATCCTAAGACTACCGATCGTAGGTGAGATAGTGTTCCAGGTGGATGTGGAGACATCGATGCACAACATCCTATATGTAATTGGGGATGCAGCCCCATTGATTACCTATCATAGCGTGAGCATTACCTATGGCAACATGTATCGCACACATCGACAGGAGACATGGCTTGCTATGTTGATGATGATTGGTATCACCTGCTTCGCCCTCCTTGACTCAGAGGGAGGCCGCTTTCCATGGGCTTTGATGGGAGTTTTGTATGAGATGGTAGAGGAGCATACATGCTATACCTGAGCACCAGTGTATCTGGTACAGCTATACAGAGAGCTGTGGGGTTATCGCCGTATGACGCAATTTGGTATTTGCTCGACATTTTTGTTACACTACTAGGCGTACGAGCATATCATCTGTATAGGACCAGTAGGGCTGCCCCAGCAGCCAGGGCCACAGATAGTATATAGATATGAACTTCAGAGTTGGTTGGGGGTCATGGGCTAGCCATGAGCGGTGCTCGCAAGATGAGATGTGGCCTACTACCGTCATATGTTAGAGGGCTTGACTGCACTGGACATTATATGGAGGCCCTACATAGGCCATCAGCCCCAAGGAGAAGCCCGAGCATAGATGCGCTGGATCAAGTATAGTTTCTGGATAGCTGGACGGAGGCCTGGGGAGTATGAGAGGATACCCCTAGAGAGGGTACGACGGCAATTGGGCTTGTGACAGGATGAGCCACCTCCCTTCCCATAGTACTGGAGGGATGATGTAGAGGCCCCATTGCTTGCACCATAGCCCATTGACCCAGATTGGGTAGCAGAGAGACCAGCTGATGATATAGTGGATGATGCTGGAGTGATAGGTGCCTTTTTGGTTTGGTGGGCAGGTCAGAGAGCAGCTATGAGAGCACAGCCCGCACAGCCAAATTTGGTGACTGTGATAGTGGAGAGGAACAAGCTCTTAGGACAGGTGTAGTTATTACAGGGGCAACTTACTACTACACAGGCATAGATTGGGGTGCTACAGGGGCAGTTAGCCCAGGCACAGGCTCAGGCACAGCCGTAGGCACCACCACAAGCACAAGTACCGCTGCAGGCACAGGCACAGGTACAGGTACCGCCACAGGCATAGGGTATACCGGCAAGGCAGGGGCCACTACTATTAGGAGTCGGGGGACCGGCCCCAGCAGCCATGGTGGCACGGGCCCGCTATATGGAGGCGAGAGTAGAGGCCCGGTACTATCAGGACGTGCTCGATGGTACCGGGGTTGACTATCAGCCATATGCGACACACAGAGCCAAGACATCCTGGAGCTAGAGATCCCAGGGGGCCACAGCCACAACCGGTGGGTTGGTGATAGGGAGGAGGTGAGAGCCAGCGTAGAGACCAGCAGGGGGATGGGCCGAGGGTGGTGGAGAGAGTTGAGACATCTTGGGAGTAGAGATGGGTTTTTGATATTGGATATAGGCACCGGTCTATGAACTGGGTATGTGTATAGAGGCTTGCATGCCCACATATGATTTATTTATTCAATTTTGTTGTATATACCGGCCTGTGAGCTGAGTACATTTTGTATAGTTGATACCGGCATGCGAGCTGAGTATATTTTTGATATGAGAGACCAGCCTGCGAGCTGAGTCGATATTTTAATAGAGACAGCAGCCTGCGTGCCAATTTTGTATTTTTTAGATCACAGAGGCCCCATGCAGGGCAAGTTGTATATTTTGACATTGATATATATAGAGGATGATTTTGATCCACATGGTGTGTATAATGATTGTGTTGATGTATATATTTAAATATCTCATGTGTTTTGTCAATGGTTTTTGAAATTTAATGTATATAGATGATGTTGATGAAATTTTGATGATATGTATATGTGTTGATGGGATTATTATAAAAAATATTGATAACGATGTCATTATGTAGGGAAAAAGAGGCGGGCGCCACCAAAAATTTGTAAAAAATAAAGAAAATCCTAGGTTTAAACAAAAAGATACATATGACCGATATCGGTTAGCTAACCGACGTTGGTAGATATATGACCAATACCGGTTAAGTAACCGATATCAGTTACGCTAAAATGAGTTTTTCTAAAAATAGAAAAGCTTGGGAGGCAACTTAAGTTCTTATTTTTAGAGTCATGCAACAAGTTAAATACGAGAATGTGACATTGTTTGATGACTGATATAAGTAATTACATGGGAGAATTGAGTGATAAGGAGGAAAAAGACAGGTAAAGTGATTGTGGGCTGAGATTAAGAAGGCAGAAAGGCAAGTTATATTAAAGAGAGTGGTGAACATGGCTGAACAAGGTGAATCATCTAGCGGGCAGAGACGAGAGGGAAGACAGGCTCCACCTCAAGCTGTTGCATCCCAAGAGGTAAAATTTTTGGTTGTAATTTAATTCTTGCATGTTTTATAAATAGGATGAGAGAAGGTAAGTGGGTAGAGATAAAAAACAAAAGCCGATAGACAAGGGTTTGGGATGGGGTGAGGGTTATGGGGTAAGTAAGCAGGGATTTCAGGTATGTTTATAGGTACAGAGAGGGGTAAACGAGCAAATAATTATCATAAGTTGTGTTTGTGATAGTGACCGATATCGTTTAGAGATAACCGGTATTGGTTATCGTATGAAATTCCAGAATGTGAGAAAAAATACTTGGGGATTTGATTTATTGAATGGTTGTTTGTTGATTGATGTATGCAGGCAGAGGCATAGTTGAGGATGAATGATAATGTGCCAGCTTTGTTATCACGAGTCCGAGCGGATGTAACACCAGCTGAATGGGCATTGATAAACCATGTGGGGTTAAGTGGAATCCGCTATTATTCACGAATCGCACGCAATCATGCTATGTTGCAGGCATTGATTGAGAGATGGAATCCAGAAAAGAATACCTTCTATCTGCCAACAGGGGAGATGACAGTGACGTTGGAAGATGTGTTTAGAATTTTGAGGCTCCCAATTAAAGGAAGACCAGTGTATCATGTGGGGCCTAGCATGGCACGGGGAGTGATAACAGTAGTATTTGGTTCAGCTGCACGAGATTTGACATAGTGAGGTTTGACATTCACTTATGGTATAATGTTTGTAGCACACCCTGAGGCAACAAGGTTAGCAGTGGTATTAATGATAGTGGTGGGGTATTATGCATTACCGAGGGTAGATGGGGGAATATTTCCAAAAGCATTGATGTGTATTATTTGGGAAATGATAGAAAGGAGCGTGACTTTCGCATGGGCACCCGCATATTTGGTAGAGCTATATAGGGGTTTATGGCCCTACAGGTGAAATCACAGGATGACACTGGATTGTGCATACTTATTCCATTATTGGGCCTATGAGCACATTTTTTGTGTGCGACCAATAGTCCGACCCATCCAGTCTGGAGAGACAGGAGTGCAGAGGTTGGGATTCAGGCGGTGGGTCCAAACAGAGCAAGAGGCGAGATCCTAGGCCGTGACAGATGACGTCGAGTATTATAGGCAGGTGTGGGAGATGGTGACAATTACGGATATCTGTTGGAGGCCGTACGGGAACTATATGGTGACAAAGAACATAGCTGAGGAGTTGAGGGGTGTAGAGCAATTAAGGTGGATTGCAAGGCACAGGCCAGGTGAGTACGAGAGGATTCCTCTAGATCGCGTGCGGTGACAATTTGGATTTGTTCAGGATATACCCATGGCTTATAGACCATATATGAGGATCGATGCCAAGGCATCATTCTCACCTCCCTGGCCAGCCTCTCCAGAAGGACCAGAAGAGATAGCAGCCAATCGCAGGGTAATGGATGCAGAAGCGACATAGGCTTATAGATTATGGTGGGTAGCAAAGCTGCGAGGTTCACATGAGAGGGCCGATCAGCCTAACATAGCTGTGATTACAACAGAGAGAGATCGCCTGTAGGGTTTAGTTCACCAGCTTCAAACGCGGGTGAATGAGACAACGGGATTGGTAGCGGTTGTGGAGTCACGAGTAGAGAGACTAGAGGCAAGATTCATCCACGTGAGAGGGCATATTCATATGTTACAAGAGAGATTGGTAGATCAGTGGGAGGAACCAAGGGTAGTGGCACCTTTGAGGATGGAGAGACCAAGCGAGCGGCATCGATGATCACGATCATCACCTAGTTCGGGATGAGGCACAAAGGTCTAAGTGAATTTCATAGGGGTAGAAGAATAAATAAGGATGCCGACCTGCACGTCGATGATGGAGAAGATGTATTTGTTTAACATCTAAATAAAAATGAATATGTATGTTGATTTGAGTTATGAAAATAATAAGAATGGTTGTGTTTTGAATGTTTGTTTTGAAAAAGGATAAAGATGAATCTTATAAAATAGAAATACACAAAAATATTTATATTTACAACACATGATAGGTTATGGTAGGGGATGGTCAAGCTAACCTTGGGAGACCCCATGTCTCCTAAGTGCTACCTACATAGCCCATTGTACAAAGCAAGGAGGGGTCTCAAACTGATGTAGTTCTCCCTTAGGACCAGGGAGAGGTGAATTCAGGTAATTTGGTTATGGTTAGGCAATTTGTTGGTTGGTAAAAATATTGATATTGGTAGGGTAATGTTGTTGGTGTAGGTATAGGTGAAGCGAAAGTTTGCTTACCCAAGTAGTAGGGAACCGTGTCCTAATTAAGGTCAACACATAATCCTAGATTCACGTAAAAAGAGGCAAAAGTGTCCCGTAGTTGAGAAGAGCTAAACAAACCACATATTAATGTAGGATGAGCTTGAATCCCTAGCTACCTTGCATATGCGAGAAGTTGATAGGTGAAAAGAGTTGTATAATCACAATATATTGGATATACGTCACATCCCTTGAGTTTTGTTGCTTTGACGAATGGTGAGGTGAGGTGGCTGGTAGAGTTGGGGCACAGAGAATTTGTTATAAGGTGATTATGCTGACAAAAGAGAACCAAACCTAAATAGACAAGTACATGACTCAAAAGTGCTTTTGAATACTACTCTTATTTTTCTAGATATAGACTGATCGATGCCGGAAGTCTACATGGGATATGTATTTTTTTGTTCTTGAGGTCTTCACAAAGCTGATCAATGCGAGATGCTTCTGATAAAGGATGACTTTGTATAGCTTTCCTTCAAGGGAGTATATTTATAGTAGCAGATGAGGCTTTTTTGTATAGCTATCCTTTGGGGGAGTAGTCTATTTTTAATAGCAGAAGTGGCTTTGCACATAGCTGTCCTTCAAGGGAGAAGTCTATGTATAACTTAGAGGTCTTAGATGTCCATTTAGCATGAAGCATCTAGTTTTGTATGAAGTTTGACTCAAGAATATCCCATAAGTGTATAATTGAGAACATGTTATTTTGATACTTTTAAGTCATGGACCAGAGTAAAAAGGGGAAGGCATCCGTAAGAAGAGGTGATGACCAAACCACGTGAGCTTGATTCTATTTTGAGATGCATGAAACAAAGTGTATGAGGTGGTAAACAAGCTCAAGGGATGAGCACAAGGTAGATAAGAAGTGAAATAACACTAAATTCAACAGTAGAATGGCCGAAGATGCAAGGCATTAAGCGGTTCAGGCTCAGGTTTACCATTAAGCGAAGCTAAATGATAAGTGCCTGATCCGTAAGTGTGAGTGATAATGTAAGGCCCAATCTAATTTGGAGCAAATTTGTCACGTTTTCTCTTTTCTAGTTTGGTTACATTTTGATTCTCTTTGAGGAAAAGATTACCAACCTTAAAGGTATGCTCATGAAGTCGCTTATCATAAGCACACTTGATGCACTTTTGATAGATTTGAATGTGGTCAAGAGCTGTAAGACGACGCTCGTCAAGAAGCTCTAATTGGGCTAACCGCTCTTGGCGGAAATTATCATTGGTGAGAATATCCTGAAGAGATATTCTTAGGGAGGGTATTTGTATTTTGAGAGGCAAGACAACCTCGGTACCATATACCAAAGAAAATGGGGTGGCATTAGTGGAGGTACGAATGCTGGTATGATAAGCCCAAAGGGAAAAGGGGATGTGATAAGGCCAATTTTATCCAGAATCATTAACGAATTTCATGAGAATTTTGGTTAGGGTTTTGTTAGAAGATTTGGCTTGACCATTTGCTTGTGGATAGTAAGGTGATGAGAAGCTAAGTTTGATACCAAAGTTGTCACAAAGGTCTTGTAACAACTTATTTTTGAAAGATTTTCCATTATCTGTTATCAGGCGATGAGGAACACAAAAACGACAGATAATGTGATGGTTAATGAATTCTACAATTTTTTCATTTTTGGTTGAAATGAGTGGAATGGCCTCCACTCATTTATTGTAATATTTGGTTGCTATGATTATCCAACGGTGATGTTGCGAAGAGGGCGGGTGAATCTCACCAATAAGGTCTAAACCCCGTTGTGAGAAAGGCCAAAGATATCGTGCGACCTGTAGAGGATGGCTAGGAGTATGTTGAAGGTTGGCATGTTGTTGACACATAACACAACGCTTAACATATTCATAGCAGTCATTATTAAGAGTAGGCCAATAATATCCTAGGTGAAGGATCAGTTTGGCCATGGCAAGGCCACTAAAATGTCCACCACAAATACCGTCATGGACTTGTTGGATGGTATAGGTAACCTCCGCGTCGGTTAGACATCGAAGGAGGATGCCATCAAAGCCACGTTTATAGAGGAGTCCCCCCATGATGACATAACGAGAAACACTTTTAAGAAAAGCACATTTTCCGTTACTAGTAATGTCAGGTGGGAGAACAGAGGTTGTAAGGTAGTCGTGAAATTGGTGATACGAGGTATCCTGGAAATTAGCAGACACATTATTTATCATACAAACATCGGGGGTTGAGTAAGATGGGGCAAAGAGTTGTTGGACCAAGACAAATATGTCAGATTTGGTTGGTGAGGTAGGAATTTGCGAGGCTAAGCAAGCCATAGTATCTGCAAATTTATTAGTAGAGCGGGGAATGGTTTGGATAGAATAATGAGTAAATAAGGTCAAAAGTGAATCCACGTAATGTTTGTACTTTTGAAGTTCCTCATTTTTACATTGGTAGATGCCCATAACTTGATTGAAAACCAGTTGAGAGTCACCAAAAATGTTAATAGATTTTACACCTAAGTGTAACACAACCTGGAGACCCAAAACAAGAGCCTCGTATTCCGCTATATTATTAGTGCAGGGGAAATTGAGCCGGAATTGAAGAGGCATAGGTTCAATGTCCAGAGGAATGAGAACAACGTCGGCCCCTCCGCCGCGGTGGCATTTGGATCCATCAAAGAAGAGGGTCATTGGATACGAATCCTCACTAAGTGAAAGAGTGGCAATGAGTTCATCAGGGAAAGTAAAATTAGTAAACTGCTCCTGAGGTAAAGGGGCTTCCACGAGTTGGTTTGCGATAGTTTGTCCTTTGATTGATTTATGGTGTACAAACTCAAGGTTGAGATCGGCGAGGAGCATAAGCCATCAGGCGATGCATTGGTTTAGATGAGGTTTGGCATACATATAATGAATGGGGTCCGTGTTGGTGATGATAAAAGTTTTGTGATTCAGGAGGTAGTGTCAGAGTTTGGTGGCCACGAATGATAAGGCTACACACAAATTTTCTGCATGTGTATACCTAGTCTCGTAATCCACTAGAGTACGACTTATGTAATAAACGGCTTGTTCTCAATGCTTGGAGTCACGATGTGTGAGCATGGCTCCTACAGCATGGTCAGTGGCGGAAAGGTAAAGGTAGAAAGGGCGATCGTCGTGCAGTGGGATAAGCACGGGTGGCTGCAAGAGATAGGCTTTAAGAGCCTCAAAGGCTTGGTGGCACTCTTCACTCCATTGAAAGAAAATTTCCTTTTTAAGGAGATGATGGAAAGGTTGACATCGATCCGGGAGTTGTGAGATGAAACACCGGATAGATTGGAGTTTGTCCTGTAAACTACGTAATTGTTTGAGGTTAGTGGGTGGGAGCATTTCTAGGATAGCTTTGACTTTAGCTGGATCGACCTCGATGCCACGCAAAGAGAAAATAAAACCAAGGAGTTTTCCTGAAAGGACACCAAAGACACATTTCTTTGGTTGAAGATGAACACAATATTGTAACAAGTGATAAAAAATAATGGTTAAAACATCAAGATGTTCACTGTGATGTTTAGATTTGCCAAGAAGATCATCGACATAATCCTCAAGGATAGTGTGCATAATGTCATGAAAAATGTAATTCATAGTCCGCTGATAGGTCGCACCGGCATTCTTAAGGCTTAACAGCATGACACGATAGCAAAAGGTTCCCCAAGGAGTTATGAAGGTAGTTTTATGTTGATCGGTCGGGGCTACCAAAATTTGATTGTATCCCAAGAAGCCATCCATGAGAGAAAGCATCTCATGGCCCGCAGTGAGATCAACAAGTTGATCAATACTTGGTAGGGGGAAGTCATCCTTTGGGTAAGTGAGGTTAAGGTCCAATAAATCCGTACATATCTGAAGTCCCCCCATTTCTTTAGTAACAAGTACGATGTTAGAAATCCATTGAGGATAGTCAATAGGTAAGATGAAGGAAACAAAAAGGAGTCGTTGAAGCTCTTCTTTGACCAAGAGGGCAATACGTGGATGCATTTTTCTCAGTTTCTGTTTAAGTGGTTTGGAATCAAGTTTTAGGGTAATGTTATGGACAACAATGTCAGGATCAATTCCTAGCATGTCAGCATAGGACTAAGCGAAAGCTTGGTTGTGGGCACGGAGGAAGGTAGTGAAGGTAGTTTGTTCTGATGCGTTAAGAGATTTTCCAATCTTCAAAATGTGAGGATCATCCTCTGTGTGGATGTTGATTTCTATAGTCGACTCATTCAACATGGTTTGAGTTTCAGATGGTAAGGTGTGTTGAATATAAGAGTCATCCACACCAAGGTAAGTGAGAATGGAGTCGTCATCCTGACACTCAACAACATTAATTGAAGGTGAGTCATCTTTGATCATGTCTGGATACAGAAGGGGAAGAGAAGATGGTTCCTCATTATCGTGTTGATAAGTGAGAGGACCCAGGAAGATAGTGTTTATGAAAAAAAAGTTAGGAGGGATGGATTCAGGGTCTATCGACTCTGTGGGTGACGATGGCAAAATGGGTGATGATGGTTCGGAAGGAGTGACTTTGTCATCTTCCTGGATATAACAGATATGCGGTGTCTTTGGTGTAGGTGGTTCAGAGAATCCAAGACCATGATGATCTTTGTGTTTATGTGTAGTTACAGGAATGATCGTATGTCGGCCTTGTTCATAAAGACCGAAACTGAAGCCCTTCCAAGAACAACGCGTCAAGAAGGTGAGGGCGAAGCGACGATTAGTTAGATATTGAAAATCAAATTGGAAGGGAACAACACCAAGGGGAGGTTCAGGGGTGACAGAGGATGTATCGACACCCCCATATGTTAGGTTGGTGCGGCAATTAGGTGGTTCGTAGGAGATTACTTCCCCCACATGACGGTCGTAGGTAGGATGCACATGTAACTATCCCTACTCATGTGGGGTATGGAAAGTGCTAACATTATATAGGCGATACTCCCCCAGCGTAAGGCATTGAAAAACATCTACTAAGGGATCTGAGGTGGGGATGTTGTCCGCGGGAAAGGAAGTGGTATTTGCGGTGGTGGTTTCATTGGTTGAAGGTGTAGGTGTGGTTGAGATGGATGGTTGAGGTGTGGTTGAAGTGGATGGTTGGGTTGGATAAATGGGTGTCTTGACTGTACAAGCACATCATTAGGGTGATATAACATATTGCAAGTTTTGAAGGGGGGAGCATCAGCTTTTACGGTGTAGGACTTCCCCTCATACTCGAATTTTATGCATCTATGTAAGGTGGAGGGAACACATCCCATAGCCCGGATCCAAGGGCGGCCTAACAACATGTTGTATTGAAATTCTCCCTCAAGGACATAGAATATTTTAGGTAAGGTACGTGGCCCTACACAAATGTTAAGGATCACGGTGCCTAAGGTAGAAGTAATAGCATCGTTGAATGAACGCAACATGGTGGGGTTGGCACACATGCAGCTAGAAGGGATATTCATTTGTTGGAAGGCTTTGGAAGAGATGATATTTAGGCTAGCACCCCCATCAATCATAACATGACGTACTCGAATGTCCCAGACGTAAGCTGACATGAAAAGAGCGGGGTCAGGATCTTCTGCACCAAAGTCAACAATTTCATCTTCAGAGAAACTGACAGCAGTGGCTTGCTGTACAGAGACAGAAGTGGTTGGGGAGATAGGTTGTTTGGTGAGAGAAGCAACGTGATTGGGTGTTAAAATGGAGGTAACGGGAAAGGTTTCGTTAGGTAGGACCTCTATTCCTTGAAGGATTTCAATGAGATCTTGTCGATGAGATTCAGAGGTTTGAATGAGATCATACAATGCCATTTTTATAGGTGATTGGTGAAGCTGTTTGATCATGGTACGGTGGGCCACTCCATCAGAGATGGGGTAGGCAGGTCCACGAATAACCACTATAGGTGGTGATGCGATCAGGATGGCGGACAGAGAAAGAGAGGCCGTAGGTGTGCTTTCTTTAGCTTTCCCATTGGTTTTATGCCCTCGAGTAGCAATGCTAATCATGTTGATCTCGTGAACATGAGAGGAGGAAGATGGTAGGGACTAGTCATTGTCTTCGAGAGGTGGGGTTGCAATAATGGTATTTCTTGGTGAGGTGAGGACAAGCGGTATAGGAGAGGGGATTGAAGCTAAAGGTTTCTCCCTTCATAAGTTGTCTTTCTTAACCTTTCTATCCGAGAGAGGTGACTGACGAAGGATGGCTTTCAAAGCTTTACATCCCTCTACATCATGTCCTGGTGTGCGATGGTAAGCGCAGATTTTAGACTCATCATAACCTATAGGTCGAGGTTTAGATAGATCATAGGGTCTAAGTGGGGGTAGGGAAATGGTCGCACTCTCCACCAACATATCAAGGATCTTGGCGTAAGATCCTTTGAGTGGGTCAAAGTCAGAGGAAGATGAGGCTATTGATTGGGTGGGTTTTGGTAATGTTTGGGTATGGTTGGTTCGTATGGGTGGTGGATTAGACAAGGGGTTTTGATAATTAGATTTAACTAAACTTGGCTTCTTTGGCGCAGAAGTTATGTTTAGCTGGTCAGATGACGTGGTAGCAGAAAAAAACCACGGAGAAAGAGGAGTGACAGCAAACAAATCCTTTGATGATGGAGTTTGTTTAGGGTTGATAGGTGGACAGGATACTTGGGGTGACGGTGTTGATACACCCATGGATCTCTATATGGGTGTAGAAGGCGCAAGTTATTTTAAAGGAAACACAGGAGGTATGATGTATTGAGGCAAGGTGGAGGGGTGAGGTCCCAATATAGAAGGTAGGTGTGACGACGAGGGTTTTAGTTGTGACAGAGGCATAGATTGGACTTGAGGAGATTGGGTTTGTCTCCTAGGTGGATGGACGGCTTTATTTTTGGATAAATCTAAGCATTTAGGTGGGTGTGTTAAGCTGGGTATTGGTGAAGTCCTAAGCATAGGGGGAGGTTCGGTTAGGTTAATAGAGGTGGATGAGGTATCCAGTAGAGATGAGGGGGGTGAGGATGAGGGCATAGGCGTTTTGAGCTTTTGTAAACACTTCAGGTATATGGTAGAGGTGTCTGGATCGGTCATCTACATTTGAGTAGAGCATGGTGTACTCAAATGATCCCATAGGACTCGTCTATCTTCTGAGGGATGACAATCTTCATGTGTGAATAAGAAATTTTGTATGGAAGAGAGGTGGGTTGTAATTCCGGTCCACTGTGGGTGTGATACAGGGGGTAAATGAGGCACTGTATTAATGGGTGTTAAGAGGTCAACCGGTCACTGAAAAGATTTAGGTGATGAAGAACTAATAGGTAAGAGGGCATGTTTGAGAGGATCTGTCATGATTAAAGAATTTGGTGATGTTGGTTCGAGAGGTGTCTCTTCTAAGGATGACAAAAAAGTGATGAGCCTTCCTCTTGTACAGCAAGAGTGGTAGAAGGAGATGTTTGGGAAATAGATAAGTTAGATAACATCCACTCACAGTCTTGTAGGGATGTGGTGTAAGAAGGCTCATCTATGAGAAGAGATCTCTGGGTGGTTAATTCCTTTATGGGTAAGGGAATGGTAAGGTTATCGTTTTGTCTTGATGGGGGTGGAGGGGGTTCGGATCCCTGTCATTCAAAATTTCCTCAATAGGGGTGTCATCACCAATCCGGCACTATGATAATTCTTCACTGGGAACTCCTCATGCTATGATTATTTACTAATGCACAACCTTTAGTTTGGTGGATGTAATCTGGAAACACAAACAACAAACATAACACAAGAATACCATCGACTATGATAAAAAGGAATGATGACAAATCTGAAATATCAAAGTAAATTATAATATTAACATGAAATTGTTACAATCTCACCCATGAGATACTTCAAGTGTTATTGACTTCACTTGCCTTTCACCAAGACTATGGGAGAAACTTCACAATTACACCTCTTAATGGCTTCTTCAACACACCTTTAAACTGATGGCACACTTTGCACACTTCCTACAATATTTCTCACTACTTCCTTCTATGATAAATGAGGGGGGTGGCCTCTTTATTTATAGAACTTCCAGGATTATCCATCTTATCTCTAAGATAGGATAAGAAATCCACTCTGACGAATCATATTCTATACCTTAACTCTTATCTGTACATGTAAGCTTATCTTTTAAGATAAGATAAACCTTATCATTTTACATGGGTTCCACATTTTTAGACTTTTTACAAATAAAATACACAAAATATTTATGACCTCACTCCTTGTCCTTATTACCAATATAATATTTCTAATTCCTAATCATGTAGACCCTACTTCTCTACTTACCCCAACTTTGACATTTTAACATTACTGGACCACTTACGACAAATATTTACTTTTTACCACAACATTCCTATTGTAATTTTGACTATTACCGTACTCCACATTATTGGCGGCGTCATACTGGCAGCGCCGTTATCTTCTATCAGACGCTACTACTAATTATACTTAACAACATCCTATTCCTAATACATACATTAATGAAATAGAAATTACGGAGGAAAATTTTAGTGTCGACATCTTCCCCCTTCCTAGCTTCTACTCCGTCCTCGGAGTAGACTATTCTGGTGCTTGGAAAATATTCAACTTGTCATGGTTGACCCATTTCGTAATGGGAGTGCCATCCAATTCCTCCAGTTCGGTACGTACCATTTTCATGCACAGCTGCTATTTTGTAGGGCCCCATCCATTTTGGAAGAAATTTTCTCTGTCTTCTTTTTTTGTATCTGGAATCATATACTAGAACCAAGTCATTCACATGAAATGGAGACCACCGGATCTTTTGATCAAAGTATTCCTTCTGCTTCATTTTCTTCTTATGGCTTGTATCCTTTGCTATTTCCCTCATTTCCTCTAGCAAATGAAGATGTACCAACCTTTCTTTTACTGAATCACTTTCATCCATCCTTTCATTTTTCATAACTCTCACAGTGGGAATATCAAACTCAATAGGAAGAACTGGATCAATGCCATAGGCCAACTGAAATGGGGAGTATCCTGTTGCTGACTTTGATGTTTCCCTATATGCCCACAATGCTGCATGAATCCTTTTATCCCATTTATGTACCTGCAAGGCTGCATCTTTTGCTAGAATTTGACACAACACAAAATTTGTTCGTTCCACCTGTCCATTTGTGCTTGGCTTGTATGTTGTTGCCTTCCTGTGCTTAATAGAAAACTTATTGACTAGGGCTTCTACCACCTCATTAATGAAGTGGCTTCCTTGATCTGTTACAATTTCTAATGGACAACCAAATCTGGTGACAATGCGTTCATATATGAACCTTGCCACTTCATCCATGGAAGTTGTTTTCAATGGCCTAGCTTCAACCCACTTGGTTAAATAATCTGTGGCAACTACAATATACTTATTTTGGCATGAGGTAGTTAGAAGTGGACCTACAATGTCTATTCCCCACTTTTCAAAGGGACCAAGTGGAAGAATAGGGCATAATGGAGCTGATGAAGTCTTACGGTTACCATGTGTTTGAAAAATATCACATGTCTTACAATAATTATAACAATCTTTAAAAAGAGTGGGCCAGTGATAACCTGCATCCAAGATCCTTCTTGTTGTAAGTTTTCTAGAGAAGTGCCCTCCACATGTACCATTGTGGAATTCTTCTAGCAGTTCCTTCCCTTGATCACGTCCAACTGCCCTCTTGTACTGTCCATCAGGTCCTATTCGAAATAATACTCCATGCAGAATAGAATATGGATGACTGGCTTGAGTAATCTTTCTCTTAGTCTTTGCATTGGCACCATCAGGAAACTTGAATTCATTCAGATAATTCCAAATATCTATGTATTCACTAGGGATTGTGTCAAGGGATAACAATGCTGCATCGGGGAAATCATCATCATCACAAGATGATCCTAAACCATCATAGGCTCGAGAGAGTGCATCTGCATTGACATGCTTCTTTCCTGGCCTATCTATAATATCAAATTCAAATTCTTGTAGCAAAATTATCCATCTTGCTATCCTCCCTGATGGGTTAGGCTTATTTACAATATATTTTAGAGCCTGATGATCTGTTACAACTAGAAATTTTTTCCCTAGCAAGTAATTTCTAAACTTCTTTACAGCAAAAATGATAGCCAGAGCCTCTTTTTCAGTTACAGTATAATTTACCTCAGCACTGCTCATTTGTCTGCTCCCAAAGTAAATTGGATGTTCATTCCCATTTTCATCCTTTTGGCTCAAAGTACTTCCTAGTGCTGCATCTGAGGCATCAGTGTACACAATGAATGGCTTGCTCCAATCTGGATTCTTCAAAACAGGTGAAGACACCAGGGCTTCCTTCAGTTGTCCAAAAGCTTCATGCGCCTTATTTCCTGGTTCATAAGTAACATCCTTCTTCAAGAACTGGGTTAGTGGCTGTGCAATCTTTGAGAAATTCTTGATGAACCTTCTATAGTACCCCACATGGCCTAAAAATGATCTCAACTTACTTCTATTCATAGGAAATGGTAACTCTTTGATTTTTGAAACTTTATCAGGATCAGTACCAATACCATCTCTGGATACAACATGCCCTAACAAAACACCTTTAGAACATCCAAAGACACACTTTGTAGGGTTTAGTGAGGCTTGTGCTTCATCTAACCTTTGAAATGCTGTCTCCATCTGGTGCAGGTGGTCCAACTTGCTCCCATAGATGCAAAAATCATCCAGAAATACTCTGATGAAGGTCCCAATGTAGGGTTCGAACACCCTATTCATCAAACGTTGGAATGTTGCTGGAGCATTACACAACCCAAAAGGCATAACTCTATAAGCAAACATTCCCCAAGGAGTGGTGAATGTGGTCTTCAGCTGATCTTTCTCTGCTATACGAACTTGGTTGTAGCCACTATATCCATCAGCAAAACTATAGCACTCCTGGCCAGCTACTTCGTCCAAGATCTGATCTGAAAATGGAAGAGGGTAATGATCCTTCTTTGTTGCCTTATTGAGCTTCCTGTAATCAACACAAATGCATAGCTTCCCATTCTTTTTTATTGAGATCACAATGGGAGAAACCCATTCTGAATTCTCCACAACAAATATGAATCCTGCATCAAGCAACTTATCTATTTCTTCTTTTACAGTCTTGGAAAAATTAGGATTCATTCTATATGGCATTTGCTTTATGGGCTTAGCACCATCTACCAGCTCAATAGAATGTTCTACCCAACTTACTTGACGGAGTTCCTTGTAATCAAAAGTGAATATGTGTATGTACCTTCGAAAGAGCTGGAGGTAGGATTCCTTCTCACTCTCCATCACAGCATCACCAATCTTTATTTGTTGGAGACGATCATCAACTTCTTCTTCAGATAATTTTATGGGGTCATGAGTTGGTGTGACTGGAAGGATATCCATGACTGAAACATCAACCTCACTTTCTTCATCTTCAGTGTCCACTTCACTGGTACTAGAGTAATCAGAGGATGTCCAATCATCAGTTTCATCACTTGAATCCACAGGTTCTGCCTTATGATGTCGAGGGATCACATTTATCTTCACCCTCTCTCTACCACGTCCAAGTGTCATGAAACCTTCATTCCAGTAGTTTCTTGCATGAACTCTCCTTAGCCATGGTCTTCCCAGCAGCATTGGGTACGCAACAGTACCATTTTTCATCACCTGAAAGTCTACCACACATACAACACCCATAACAGATATTGCCACATTTGAAACTACACCTTCTGGTTTAGTTTTTCCTTTATTTAATGACCTTAACATAAGTGTTGAAGGGCGATCAATTTTTAAACCCAACATATTCATTACAGACTCGGTCATTACATTAACTGCAGCACCTCCATCAACTAAGACATCATGAATTGAAATACCATTACATAATACCTCAGCTTGTGGAGCATAGGGATCCGCCTCTGCCTCCAAAACAGGGACCTCAACCTCCTTCCTTCGTCGAGCATTGAGTCCACTTCGCAGCTCCCGCCTCTTCTCAGAAGACATAGCCAAGAGTTGACCATATGTAATATTTGCAGGCCTTTTGGATAGATCTTCCAAGATGGAGTATGGTCCTTGCCCCTGTGAAATCAGAAAATCCTGCACACCCAACTTTCTTCTCCTATGTTTCTTACTAGTTTCTCCTTTCATCTTCTTAGGATCATTTCCATCTTGATTATCTTTTTCTTTCTTTCTTTTTGTTACAAACACATCTACTTCATTATTTCTGCTCTTATCTACTACATCAAAAGAATTCACAGGTGTTTTTCCTTTATCATTATCTCCTTTACCAGATGTAGAAGCTCTATCTAGACAATTATACTTATAATGACCCTTTTTATAACAACCATAACATACAACTTCAGAAATATTTCTTTTTGGACCTCTATCTCCTCCCTGAGAACTAAATTATTTTCCTTGAAGAAGATTAATAGTTAACTGACCCATCTTTTTGAGCAGATCTTCATACTCAGTAGATGTACTAGGAGAAATATTTGTGCTCACCGGGAGTGGTTGTGGATTCTGGACCAAAGGTGCTGGTGTAGGCTCTACTTTAGCAACAATTTCTTTGGGCTCCTCTTCCATGCTTTCTTCTTGCCTTCTTGCAATCTCCTTTGCTTGTTCAATGGTAGCTGGGCGGTCATACTTCACTCATTGTCTGATCTCTGGCTTCATCCCAAGAATGAAGTGCTTACATAGGAGATTATCCACGCCATTCATCAACCCATCCGCTAATCCTTCCTTCCGGATCTGGGCATCGAGCTTCCTCCTTAGCTCTAGAACACGAGCATGATAATCCCTTATCTTCTCCTTCTCTCCTTGGGATAGCTTTGTGATCTCGATCATGAGATCTGCATATTTCTGTTGTTCACCAAATTCTTCAAGAAAACTTTCAGTTAATAAATCCCATGAATTTTTCACATTATCACCTAGTGTTTCAAACCACCTAAGTGCTGAACCATCCAAAAAGGTAGGAAAAAATTCAGTCCATTGTTCCCTTCTTATAAGGCCATTACAAATACAAGATCGTTTAAACTCTTGAATGAAAGAAGAAGCATCTTCATTAGATTGAGCTGAAAAAATAGGAATCTTCCCCATTTTCAAAAGTAACCACCGTAAAATACCAACCCACAAGTACAATCAACAAGACTTATGTGCACAAATAATTGGAATCACTATAATAGAAAGTGACTTTACACCTTTCTACAGTAAAATAGAAATGACCATGGTAACTATGGTAAAACTTGACTTACTGCAGTAAAAACTGACTTTACTGTGGTAAACACTATTCACAGTAAAAAGTGAAGTTACTGCGGTAAATACTATTCACGGTAAAAAGTGACTTTACTGTGATAAATACTATTCACAGCAAAAATGACTTTACCATGGTAACTACTATTCATGGCAAAAATGACTTTACCATGGTAACTACTATGCACAGTAAAAATAAGGTTACCCTCCAATTGATTTTTGACTAAGTGGGAATATCTCTCCAGAAAATCCACCAACGAGGAATGGTCCCGGCAACGGAACCAAAATGTCATCACCAATCCGGCACTATGATAATTCTTCACCGGGAACTCCTCGTGCTATGATTATTTACTAATGCACAGCCTTTAGTTTGGTGGATGTAATCTGGAAACAAAACAACAACATAACACAAGAATA
This sequence comes from Taxus chinensis, assembly GCA_019776745.2. Classification (NCBI taxonomy): domain Eukaryota; kingdom Viridiplantae; phylum Streptophyta; class Pinopsida; order Cupressales; family Taxaceae; genus Taxus; species Taxus chinensis. Next base: position 144,775,582 of record CM034154.1, on the reverse strand, counting down.
CCATCGACTATGATAAGACGGAATGATGACAAATCTGAAATATCAAAGTAAATTATAATATTAACATGAAATTGTTACAATCTCACCCATGAGGTACTTCAAGTGTTATTGACTTCACTTGCCTTTCACCAAGACTATGGGAGAAACTTTACAATTACACCTCTTAATGGCTTCTTCAACACACCTTTAAACTGATGGCTTCCTTTGCACACTTCCTACAATATTTCTCACTACTTCCTTCTATGCTAAATGAGGGGGGTGGCCTCTCTATTTATAGAACTTCCAGGCTTATCCATCTTATCTCTAAGATAGGATAAGAAATCCACTCTGACGAATCATATTCCATACCTTAACTCTTATCTGTACATGTAAGCTTATCTTTTAAGATAAGATAAACCTTATCATTTTACATGGGTTCCACATTTTTAGACTTTTTACAAATAAAATACACAAAATATTTATGACCTCACTCCTTGTCCTTATTACCAATATAATATTTCTAATTCCTAATCATGTAGACCCTACTTCTCTAATTACCCAAACTTTGACATTTTAACATTACCGGACCACTTACGACAAATATTTACTTTTTACCACAATATTCCTATTGTACTTTTGACTATTACCATACTATACATTATTGGTGACAGCATACTGGTAGCGCCGTTATCTTCTATCAGACGCTACTACTAGTTATACTTAACAACATCCTATTCCTAATACATACATTAATGAAATAGAAATTATGGAGGAAAATTTTAGTGTCGACAGTGAGCCTTCTTCTTTTTATAGCCAGAGTTGGGAAATAGATAAGTTAGATAACATTCACTCACAATCTTACAGTGTGGTGTAAGAAGACGCATGGAGAAGAGAACTTTGGGTGGTTATTCCTTTATGGGTAAAGGAATGGCAAGATTATCGTTTTGTCTTGATGGTGGTGAAGGGGGTATGGCTCCCTGCGTTAGTCATTCAGAATTTCCTTGATAAAGATTTTGGTTGGCAGTCGAAGACCACATGGATTTCATGAACACTCTGGCTTATCTTGGTTTATGTTACAGTTAGATGAGTGGTTTGGGAATGGTTTGTTGAAGATTTTCAAATTTCAGTTAGCAGGGGCATTAGGATTATCGAGGGTTATATCCCCTGCATCAACCATTTCTTGCACTATGTTTTTCAACATCTTGCAATTTTTTGTGACTGTGTCCTTCACGCGGTGGAAGTTACAGAAGTCATTTTCTTTGTACCAAGAAGGTATAGCGCGGGTGGAATCAAACCCAGAGTGAGGTTTAATAGGAGGTAAGGTGATAGCTCCTGCTTTGAGTAATTTTTCCAAAATGACACCATAAGTTTCTCCCAAGGGAGTGTAATTGATGGGCTCAGCTTTATACTTTTAGGTGGTTTTTGGCGGGGTATTAGATGGTGCTTGGGATTTGACCATAACCGCGTGTACAGCTCCTTTTGATTTCGAAGCAGTTGATGCGTGAGAATTGGTAGTGTTGGGTTTGTTGGTGGAGTCTTGGGTTCAGAAATTAGGGTTTTTGTTGCACAACCGTAATTTCTCTTCCTCTAAGGCTCGAATCTCTAGTTTCCGAGCCATAGTAAAGGCATTATCAAAGGTGTGGAAAGTTTGAATTTGGAGGGTAGGAGAAATGTGCTTAGCACAGGCCCACGTAAAGAGTTCGATAAGTTCAGCCTTAGGCAAGGCATAAGTAAGTTAGTTGATAAGGCTCCGCCATCATCCAACGAAATCTGCGATAGATTCGTCTTCAAATTGTCAGATGGCATAGAGGTCAGTGTGTTTCACTCGAAAATGTTTCGTTCCTTGGAATAGAGTTGCTGCTATCCTTTCATTCCTTTTAGAAACAGATGAGGTTAGGGTTAGGAGGAATACCTGTTGAATGTCGAGATGGTGTGCGCGTACCGTAGAGAAAGATCAGGTTGACTGCGGAGAACTCCTTTTTGTCTTGGAAGGACTACCTGCAAATAAGAACACAAGACCACAAGATTTTGATTAAACAATAAATGAGGAAACTGCCTTGGGCCCAGGAAATATAAAACTTCCTTTCGAAGGTGGTCAGTTCCCCTGCTAATATGAATTAACACAAAAGACTGCAAAATATCAATTAAATTGTTTCGTTGAACTGGGTAGGGGAAAGGCTGGTTTTCTGGTTTTGATCAGAGGAACCGATGGTGGTTACTGATAACCGATGCCGATTACTGATAACCGACACCGGTGGGTTCTAGGATCTTCTTGGTAGCTATGGTGTTTGTAAGGCTGGTTTATGGATGATATTAGGAAATGGGATGATTAGAAGCAAAAGAATAACAGTTAGATGCAATGGCACGTTGGGTAGTGGATTCAGAAACGGATTTAGGAGGACTGAGATTCAAGAAGCATAAGAAATGTTATAACAGAGGACATGCAAGATGTGACTTACTGGTTTTGACAAAGATGCAAGTTGATCTCCTTGGTTGTAAACACTTCTGGTATTTCCACTCGTCTCTGCTCTATCAAGTGAAGATCTGGACTCTGTTCCTCGCTCGCAATGCTCTCTGTTGATCCAGAAATCCTTCGACTGATCTCCCAAAATGAAATTCCGATCCGTTGTTTTGGTTTGGGGAGCCCATTTACAGGGAACCGATGGCGGTTACGTAACCGACGACGGTCGAGTAGGAACCGGCATCGGTAAGGAAAAAGTAGGCTATTTTTAGTAAAATAGCCCACCTTCCCTGCTTTTCTCCCGAGAGATCAGTTGCGGGCTTGGTCAAGTGGCTAGAAGGTCGGCTTTGGGTGCGAGTAAGGAGGCATTAGTTATGGATGTGAGTCTAGACCAAGTCATGGGTCTTAATTAGGTTAGTTTAGGGTTAGGGCTAGGTCATGATGAGGTGGCAAAGTGAGGTGGCGGGTAAGGTGATGTGGATTTATCAATTATAAGGTAATTAATAAATAATTGTGTAAGGTTTAGGTGATGAGGTTAGATTGCGAGATGAGATGCGGGTCACAAGGGGTCGTAAGACACAAATTTGGTGTCTACATTAGCCCCTTATTGTCGTGTAGCTTGTTCTGTAAAGCTGCGCGGACAATAATATGAAGTGGTTTCTCATGTTAAGGATATAGGTAATCCCCCTCAAATCTATCACAGATTGAGTGAACGGGAAATCAGGGATAGGGTTGATAAAGGGTATATGTTGTAGAGAGGATGGTAAGGTGGTGGGGTAGGTCCAAGGAAGCAGACGCATGTTGAAATGCAATAGTACGACTAGGGTACATGATTTGACGAGCAAACCAGCAGTGCAGAGGCAAAGGTCGATAGTTTATCCAAACAAGGGTGATATAATCCTGGTATCCAAGGCATAGGAAGTAGCCCCAGGGTATATAACAGGTAAGGTACAGGAACGTTTAGGCATGTTCGGCAGTACCAAAAGGTTGGTTTGGTTGAGATAAACGTCACGGTCTAGGTCTGGGCAAAGTTGGTCGACAGATCAAGTCAAGGACCCTAATCATGCTAAAACACGAACAGGTGAGCTCGATTGAACAAAAAACTACCGGATGGGTGGATAAAAGTGTATGGTGTTGATTTTGGGTAAGGTATGGAAGTGGTACGGCCGTGGGTCGGGCCAAGTTGTTGGGTTGCGGCCTTGGGTCGGGCCAGAAGGGTAAATGGAGGCCTTGGGTCGGGCCAAATAGTGAGAGCGAGGCCTTGGGTCGGGCCAATTGGTAGGTTGAGGCCTTGGGTCGGGCCAAATTGGTAGGGCGAGGCCTTGGGTCGGGCCAAATAGTGAGGGCGAGGCCTTGGGTCGGGCCAATTGGTAGGTTGAGGCCTTGGGTCGGGCCAAATTGGTAGGGCGAGGCCTTGGGTCGGGCCAAATAGGTAGGGCGAGGCCTTGGGTCGGGCCAGGGTAGGGTTGAGGCCTTGGGTCGGGCCAAATGGGTAGGGCGAGGCCTTGGGTCGGGCCAAAGGGGTAGGCCTTGAGGCCTTGGTAGGTCGGGCCGGTCGGGCCGAATAGGTAGGTTGAGGCCTTAGGTCGGGCCGAATAGGTAGGGCGAGGCCTTGGGTCGGGCCGAATAGGTAGGTTGAGGCCTTGGGTCGGGCCAATTGGTAGGTTGAGGCCTTAGGTCGGGCCAAATAGGTAGGTTGAGGCCTTAGGTCAGGCCGATTGGTAGGTTGAGGCCTTAGGTCAGGCCAAATGGTAGGTTGAGGCCTTAGGTCGGGCCGAATAGGTAGGTTGAGGCCTTAGGTCAGGCTGGACAAGTGAACAAATGGTGTGCAGCAAAGGTGGATAGAGGCGATATTGGTGAAAAAGAGGCAAGGAGTAAATAAGGGCAAAGAATGGGGGGAAAGTTGGGTAGAGAACCGATGTCGATTCTGCATGACCGATATCGGTTAAGGGACCGATACCGGTTCCTTAGGGCAAAATGAAACCGATATCGGTGAAAGGTGAAAAACCTATAAAAAGAAAAATACGGCTTGTCATTGTCACTTTTGTTATTTGCAAACCAAATCGACTTGTCTGACGTGGAGAGTTGGGATTAGAGGCTTGATTGAGTGAGGTGGAGCTATTGTATTGGCGGAGAGAGTTGATAGTGGGCCCGATTAAGGAGGAGGCAGCAGTTGATTGGCCGGGGACCCAGCAGATCAGGATTGGAGCCATGGCACAGGCAGGAGGAGCTGGAGGGGCTGGACCAGCTGGACCGCCACCACCCATCCCACCACGACGACGTGTCGTCGTTCGGGTAGGTTCGAAACTCTTTAATTTGGTGATTTGGTTGTATTATGCTAAATTGGGGGTTTGGGTAGGAATTAACCTTTTTTAGGAAATAATGAGAAAATGGAAATGATTTGAAAAAGGGAGAGGGTAGATAGGCTAGATAGGCTAAGGTGGGTAGGTGGGTAAGTTTTTAGGGTATTTGGGTGGGTAGATGGGTAGAAATAGGTAAAAAATGGGTTTTGGGGGCCGCGCGGGGGTTCGGCTCCGGGAGAAGACAGTGACCGATGTCGGTCACTAAGCGACTGGCATCGGTCGCAAAATTTTAGGGAAAGGGACTGTTGTTGGTGACCGGCGTCGGTCATGTATCGGCCGGCGTCGGTGGCTTGGTGGGTTTTGTGTGGGTGGGTTTGTGGGTTGTTGGGATAGAAGGGTTTGGGTGGGTTGGGTTTTGGGTTTTTGGGTTGGGTTTGAGGTGGAGGTGGGAGAAGGGTTTGGTGTAGGGTTGTGGGTGGGTGTGGGTTGGAGGTTGGGTTTGGGTGGGTTTTGGTGGGTTTGGTGTAGGGTTAGGTTTTGGGTTTAGGGTTGAGGTGGAAATGATTTGATGGGTTTGGTGTAGGGTTGGGTTTTGGGTTGAGAAGGGTGTAGGGTTTGGGTGGGTAGTTTAGGTTTTTACGGTATTTGGTGGGTTTGAGGTGTGTGGGTTGGATGGGTTTGGAGAAGGGTTTGGTGTTGGTGAGGTTTTGGTTTTTGGGTTGGGTTTGAGGTGGCTTGGTGGGTTTGGGTGGGTTGGGTTGGGTTTGGGTTTGAGGTGGAGGTGGGAGAAGGGTTTGGTGTAGGGTTGGGTTTTTGGTTTTGGAAGGGTTTGGGTGGGAGAAGGGTGGTTTTGGGTTTTTTTAGGGTGGTGGGTTTGGTGTAGGGTTGGGTTTTGGGTTGAGAAGGGTTAGGGTGGTAGGTTGAGTCGGGTTTGGGTATTGGGTTGCATGTGTTTTGGGTTTTGTTTTTGTTGGTTGTTGGGGGGATGGTTTTGGGTTTTTAGGGTGGTAGGGTAGAAAGGGGGGTTTGGGGGATGGGTGTTTAGATGAAAGTAGATGTTGTAATAAAGAGTAGGTCTAAGGATGTGGGTTGGTTTTGCAGGCACGTCAGCAGTTGACGATGCGGGATAGGATGCCCCCGCTGTTGGTGCGGATGAGGCCACACGTATCTGCGGCTCATTGGGCCATCATGCGCGAGGTGGGACTCGGTGGAGTCCAGAGGTACAGAGCGATAGAGAGAGATCACAGCCTGATGGTCGCCCTCATCGAGAGATGGGATCCGGCGACCAATGTGTTCCATCTCCCGACTGGGGAGATGACCGTCACATTGGAGGATGTGTATCGCATCCTTCGGTTACCTATCGAGGGAGAGGCAGTCTTCCAGGTAGATTCAGAGACTGCCATGGACAGCATACTGCAGGTTTTTGGGGATGCAGCCGCGCTACTGACCTACCATAGCGCGAGTATCGGGTACGGTGACATGTACCATGCGCATCGACACGAGACACGACTGGCTGTGTTGATGATGGTTGGGATCACCTGCTTCGCCCTCCCAGACTCAGAGGGAGGCCGCTTCCCACGAGCATTGATGGGGGTGCTGCTTGAGATGGTGGAGGAGCACACCTGTTACGCCTGGGCACCAGTATATCTAGTGTAATTATACAGGGAGCTATGGGGCTATCGCCGGAGGAGGCGATTCAGTATTTATTCTACATTTTTGTTGCATTGTTGGGCATACGAGCACATCGTATGCATCAGGCCAGTAGGGTTACCCCAGCAGCCAGGGCCACAGGTCATATACCGATATGGCTTTCAGAGGTGGTTGGGGGTCGTGGGCCAGCCACGAGCAGTTATGGCAGGTCGGGATGTGGCATACTATAGACACTTGCTAGAGGGCCTTACAGCAGTAGACATTGTATGGAGACCCTACAGAGGTCACCATCCTGGCAGAGGAGCCCGCTTACAGCTTGCCCTGATCCAGTACACATTCTGGATAGCAGGACGGAGGCTGGGAGAGTACGAGCGGATACCCCTAGAGAGGGTACGCAGGCAGATGGGGCTGCGACAGGACGAGCCACCTCCCTTTCCTCAGTACAGGAGAGATGATGTAGAGGCCCCACTGCCTGCACCACAGCCTTTGGATCCAGATTGGGTAGCAGAGAGGCCAGCAGGTGAGGGTGTAGATGATGCTGGGTGCACGGGAGCATACAGGGTGTGGTGGGCTGGGCAGAGAGCAGCCAGGATAGTACCGCCTGCACAGCCAGACTTGGCTGCAGTGATAGGAGAGAGAGATCAGCTCAGGGGTCAGGTGCAGCTTTTACAGGGGCAGCTAGCTGCAGCACAGGCACAGATAGGTGTCTTACAGGGGCAGCTAGCCCAGGCTCAGGCACAGGCATAGGTAGCACCACCACCAGCACCACAGCCACAGGTGCAGGTACAGGTACAGGCAGCAGCACAGGTACCAGCACCACCGCGGCCACAGGCACCACCAACAGCACCAGCACAGGCTCAGGGGGCATTGGTTGTAGGTGCCAGGGGACCAGCCCCAGCTCCGTCAGTGGCTTGAGAGCGCTATATGGAGGTTAGAGCAGAGGCCCGATATTATCAGGATATTCTTGATGGTACCGGAGTCGAGTATCAGGCTTATGCAGCGCATAGGGCAGAGACCTCTCACAGCCAGAGATCTCAGGGAGGTGCAGCCACAGCTGGCGTGTCCGTGACGGGCAGGAGGCGAGAGGCACCACAGGGACCAGCGGGGAGAGGTGCCGAGGGCGGTGGGGAGAGCTGAGAGATCCCAGACATGGTGTATTGATAGATGGGCACCGGTCTGCGAACCGGGTGTATTGATAGAGGCCTGCGTGCCTATGTATTATTCATGTATTCATTTATTCATTTATTGTATACCGGCCTGCGAGCCGAGTAGGGGTTGTATAGTGGATACCGGCCTGCGAGCCGAGTATATATCTATTTTTGATACGAGGGACCGGCCTGCGAGCCGAGTCGAGATTTTTTGACAGTTATTGCGGCCTGCGTGCCGGCTTTGGTGGATTATGAGATCACAGAGGCCCCGATGTAGGGCACATTGTATTTTTGAAAACTTGTATATATATAGAGACGATGTTTTGATCCACATGCAGTGTTCAAAATGTGTTTAAATATTTGGTTAATGGTTGGTAATATATAATGTATGATAAGTTTTAGTTGACATGTTGATAGATGGATGATGTTGATGTTTTTGTTTTTTTTTTGTACGTATATATGAATGACATGTTATGTGAGGAATGGTTGGTTTTGTGACATTGTGATATATGGAACTGATGAGTTGGATCCAAATGATGTATAGATTGATAGTTTCTTGATATCCGTAGTTGATGGTTTGTGTATTTGTATAAAATAAATGATGTTAATGAAATTGTAATGATATGTGCGGTGGATGAACAAATGTGATAAATGATGTTGTTATGCAGGAAAAGAGGCGGGCGCGACAAAAATTGAGGAAAAAAATGAAGAAAAGAACCCTGTTGAGAAAAGATAGGTGTGTAACCGATATCGGTTAGGGAACCAATATCGGTAGCTGATAGACCGATATCGGTTAAGTAACCGATACCGGTTATTTAGGTATGAGCTTTTCTAAAAATAGAAAAGCTAGGGTGGCAACTTAAGTTTTAATTTTAGAGCCATGCAAGAGGTTAAATACGCGAACGCGACGCTTTTTGACGACTGAGACAGGTATTTGCATGAGAGATTTGAGTGATAAGGAGAAAAGAGAGGAGAGATTTGGATAAGAAAAGAATGTGATCTCTGAGATTCAGAAAGTAGAAAGGTGAATTTGAAAAGGGTGGTGATCATGGCAGAACGAGGAGAAGCATCCAGCAGGCAGGGACAAGAGGGAAGACAAGGGCCACCTCAAGCTATGCTGCAACCCAAGAGGTAAATCATTTGTTTGTGATTTGATTACTGCATGTGTTATGAATAAGAGATTAAGTGGGTAGATATGAAAAAGAAAACATGATAGCAAGGGTTATAGGTGAGGTAAGTGTTATGGGGTAGGTAATTCAGGGGTTTCAGGTATGTCTGTGTATAAAAAGGAATAAACGAGCAATTTATTGTCGTAGGTGGTTGTTTTTTAGGCAAGATGTATGTAATTGACAGTGACCGGTAGCGGTTAGAGAGTAACCGGTATCGGTTACTGAACCGATACCGGTTATGTATAACCGATACCGGTTACTGGAGGAATTTCCAGAATGTTTGAAAAACCCTGACGGATTGAATGGTTGTTTGTTGTTTTGGTGTATGCAGGCAGAGGCAGGGTTGAGGATGAATGATAGTGTGCCAGCGCTATTGTCACGGATCCGAGCGGATGTAACACCAGCGGAATGGACATTGATAAATCGTTTGGGGTTAAGTGGAATCCGTTATTATTCACGAATCGCACGTAATCATGGTATGTTACAGGCGTTGATTGAGAGATGGAATCCCGAGACAAATACCTTCTATCTGCCAACAGGGGAGATGACAGTAACATTGGAAGATGTGTTCCGTATTTTGAGACTCCCTATTATCAGGAGAACCAGTATATCAGGCACTACCTAGCGCGGCACGGGGAGCGATAACAGCAGTATTTGGTCCATACGCACGAGATTTGACACAGCGAGGTTTATCCTTTACGTATGGGGTAATGTATGCAGCACACCCTGAGGATACAAGGTTAGCAGTGATATTAATGATAGCGGTAGGGTATTATGCATTACCGAGGGCAGAAGGAGGAAGATTTCCAAAGGCATTGATGTGTGTTATCTGGGAGATGGTAGAAAGGAACGTTACGTTTGCATGGGCACCTGCATATTTGGCGGAGCTATACAGGGGTTTATGGGCTTGTAGGTGAAATCACAGGACGACGCTGGATTGTTCATACTTATTACACTGTTGGGCCTATGAGCACATTGTTTGTGTGCGACCAATAGGCCAATCCCTCCAGGCAGGAGAGACCGGAGTACAGAGGTTGGGATTCAGACGATGGGTCCAGACAGAACAAGAGGCAAGATCTCAGGCCGTGATGGGTGACATTGAGTATTACAGGTAGGTATGGGAGAGAGTGACGGTTGCGGATATCTGTTGGAGGCCTTACGGGAACTATATGGTAACAGAGAGCATAGCTGAAGAGTTAAGGGGTGTAGAGCAAATGAGGTGGATCGCGGGGCACAGGCCAGGTGAATATGAGAGAATTCCTATAGATCACGTGTGGGCGACAATTTGGATTTGTGCAGGATATACCCCTGGCTTATAGACCATATATGAGGATCGACACCGAGGCAGCATTCTCACCTCCCCGGCCAACACCTCCAGAAGGGCCTGAAGAGGTAGCAGCCGATCGTAGGGTAATGGATGCAGGAACGATAGAGGCCTATAGATTATGGTGGGTAGCAGAACTGCGAGGTGTACGTGAGGGCCCTGACATAGCGGTGATTACAGCAGAGAGGGATCGTCTGCAGCGTTTGGTTCAGCAGCTCCAAACGCAGGTGAATGAGACAAGAGGATTGTTAGTGGTTACGGAGTCACGGGTGGAGAGACTAGAGGCTGGAGTCCTCCATGCGAGAGGGCGTATTCATATGTTACAGGAGAGATTGGTAGATCAGTGGGCGGTACCAATAGCCGTGGTACCTTTGAGGACAGAGAGGCCCGACGAGAGGGGTCGACGATCACGATCATCACCTAGTTCGGGATGAGGCGTGAGGGTCTGAGTAAATGTTAGCAAGGTATAAGAATAAATAAGAGTACCCGACCTGCGTGTCGATGATAGAGAAGATGTATTTGTTTAACATCTAAATAAAACAAGATATGTATGTTGATTTGAGTTATAATAATAAGAATGTTTTCGTTTTGACTTTCGGTGTTTTGAAAAAGGATAAAGAGGAATGTGATTAAATAGAAATACACAAAAATATTTATATTTACCACACATGATAGGTTATGGTAGGGGATGGTCGAGCTAACCTTGGGAGACCCCATGTCTCCGAAGTGCTGCCTACATAGCCCTTTGCACAAAGCAAGGAGGGGCCTCAGACCGATGTAGTTCTCCCTTAGGATCAGGGAGAGGCGAATTCAGGCAATTTGGTATGGTTTAGGAAATTGGTTGGTTGGTAAAAATATTAAGATTAGTAAAGGTAAGGTTGATGGTGTTGGTAATGAATTGGTGATGTTGTAAAAGGTATAAGGGAAGTGAAAGTTAGCCTACCCAAGTAGAAGGGAATCATGTCCTGATTAAGATCAACACACAATCCTAGATGCGAGGCAAAGCGGAAAGAGTGCTCCGTAGGTGAAAAGAGCTAAACAAACCACACAACGTAGAACGAGCCTGAAGCCCTAGGTACCGTGCATAGATGAGAAGTCAATAGGTGAAAAGAGTTGTATGATCACAATATATCAGGTGTACGTCACGTCCCTTGAGTTTGAAACAGATGGTGAGGTGAGGTGGATGATATAGCTGAGGTACGGAGAACTCATTACAAAGTGAGTGTTCTGACAAAAGAGAACCTACCCTAAATAGACAAGTCCATGACTCAAAAGTTCTTCTGAATGAGGCTTTTATTTTATTGAATATAGACTGATCGATGCGGGAAGTCTACCAGGGATATTGATTGTTTTATTCTTGAGGTCTTCACGAAGCTGATCAATGCGAGAAGCTTCTGATAAAGGCTGACTGTGTATAGCTGTCCTTCGAGGGAGCAGTCTATTTATAGTAGCAGATATGATTTTAATGCATAGCTGTCCTTCGGGGGAGCAGTCTATATATAATAGCAGCAATAGTTCGGCATATAGCTGTCCTTCGAGGGAGCAGTCTATATTTAATTTAGATGACTAGATGTTCTTTTGGCGTGAAGCATCTAGTTTAGTAGGAAGTTTGACTCAAGAAAATCCCATAAGAATACGGCTTATTTTAATACTTTGAAGTCATGGACTAGACTAAAAAGGGGAAGGCATCATCAAGGGGAGGTGAGAATCAAACTATGTGAGCTTGATTGTTATTATGAGGTGTAGGAAACAGAGTGTATGTAGTGGTAAGTGAGCTCAAGGGACGAGCGGCAGGTAGATAAGAAGTGATATAACACTAATTTCAACAGTAGAATGGTCGAAGATGCAAGGCATTAAGGGGTTTAGGCTCAGGTTTACCATTAAGCGAAGCTAAATGATAAGTACCAAATCCATAGGTGTGAGTGATTATATAAGGCCCAATCCAATTGGGAGCAAATTTTCCACGTTTGCTCTTTTCTAGTTTGGTTACATGTTGATTCTCTTTGAGGACAAGATCACCAACCTTAAAGGTACGCTCATGAAGTCGCTTATCATAAGCACGTTTAATGCGTTTTTGATAGATTTGAAGGTGATCAAGAGCTGTAAGACGGCGTTCGTCAAGAAGCTCCAATTGGGCTAACCGCTCTTGGCGGAAATCATCGTTGGTGAGAATATCCTGAAGAGATATTCTAAGGGAGGGTATTTGTATTTCGAGAGGCAAAACAGCCTCGGTACCGTATACCAAAGAAAAAGGTGTGGCATTAGTAGAGGTACGAATGCTAGTACGATAAGCCCAAAGGGCAAAGGGAATGTGATCGTGCCAATTTCTTCCGGATTCATTGACAACTTTCATGAGGATTTTGGTTAGTGTTTTATTAGAGGACTCGGCTTGCCCATTGGCTTGTGGATAGTAGGGTGATGAGAAGCTAAGTTTGATACCAAAGTTGTCGCAAAGGTCTTGCAACAACTTGTTTTTAAAAGATTTTCCATTATCTGTTATCAGGCGATGAGGAACACCAAAACGACAGATAATGTGATGGTTAATGAATTCGACAATTTTTTCTTTTTTGATTGAAATGAGTGGAATAGCCTCCACCCATTTTGTGTAATATTCGGTCGCTGTGATTATCCAACGGTGACGTTGTGAAGAGGTCGGGTGAATCTCACCAATAAGGTCTAAACCCCATTGTGAGAAGGGCCAAAGATCTCGAGCGACCTGGAGCGGGTGGCTAGGAGTATGTTGAAGGTTGGCATGTTGCTGACACATAACACAACGCTTAACATATTCGTAGCAGTCGTTATTGAGAGTAGGCCAATAATAACCAAGGCGAAGGATTCGTTTGGCCACGGCAAGGCCGCTAAAATGTCCACCACAAATACCGTCATGGACCTGTTGGATGGTATGAGTGGCCTCCGCGCCAGTTAGACAGCGAAGGAGGATGCCATCAAAGCCACGTTTATAGAGGAGTCCCCCCATGACAACATAACGTGAAACACTTTTAAGAAAAGCACGTTTGCCGTTACTAGTAAGGTCAGGTGGGAGGACAGAGATTGTAAGGTAGTCGTGAAATTGGTGGTACCAGGTATCCTGGCGAACTAGTAGACACAGTATTTATCATACAAACTACCGGGGTTGAATAGGATGGGACAAAAAGTTGTTGGACCACGACGAATAATTCAGAGTCAGTTGGTGCGGCGGGAATTTGCGAGGCTAAGCAAGCCATAGTGTCCGCAAATTTGTTAGTGGAGCGTGGAATGGTTTGTATAGAATAGTGAGTAAATAAGGCTAGAAGTGAATCCACGTAGTGTTTGTATTTTTGAAGTTCCTCATTTTTGCATTGGTAGACGCCCATAACTTGATTGACTACCAATTGAGAGTCGCCAAAAATGTTGATAGATTTGATGCCTAAGTGTAACGCAACTTGGAGACCCAGAACAAGGGCCTCGTATTCCGCTGTATTATTAGTGCAAGGGAAATCGAGTCGGAATGAAAGAGGCATAGGTTCAGCGTCGAGAGGAATGAGAACAACGCCGGCTCCTCCGCCGCGCTGGCATTTAGATCCATCGAAGAAGAGGGTCATTGGGTACGACTCCTCTCGTGAGGGAAAGAGTAGCGATGAGTTCGTCAGGAAATGTGAAATTGGTAAATTGTTCCCCAGGTAAAGGAGCTTCTGCAAGTTGGTCTGCGATGGTTTGTCCTTTGATTGATTTCTGGTGGACAAACTCAAGGTCGAGGTCGGCGAGAAGCATGAGCCATCTGGCAATGCGTTGGTTTAGATGAGGTTTGGCATACATGTAATGGATGGGGTCTGTATTGGTGATGATCGAAAGTCTTGTGATTTAGAAGGTAGTGTCGGAGTTTGGTGGCCACGAATGATAGGGCTAGGCATAACTTTTCTATATGTGTGTACCTAGTCTCATAGTCCACCAAAGTACGACTTATATAATAAACGGCTTGTTCGCGATTCGTGCAGAGTCCCGATGTGCAAGCATGGCTCCTATAGCGTGGTCAGTGGCAGAAAGGTAAAGGTAGAAAGGGCGGTCGTCTTGGGGTGGGATAAGCACGGGTGGCTGCAAGAGATAGGATTTGAGAGCTTCGAAGGCTTGGTCACATTCTTCACTCCATTGAAAGGCAATGTCCTTTTTAAGAAGGTAATGAAAAGGTTGACATCGATCCGAAAGTTGGGAGATGAAACGTCGGATAGATTGGAGCTTACCTTGTAAACTACGCAATTGTTTGAGATTTTTGGGTGGGGGCATTTCTAGGATAGCTTTGACTTTAGATGGATCGACCTCAATGCCACGCAAAGAGACGATAAAGCCAAGAAGTTTTCCCGAAAGAACACCAAAGACACATTTCTTTGGTTGAAGGCGGACAGAATATTGTAACAGGCGATCAAAAATAATGGTTAAAACATCGAGATGTTCACTACGATGTTTAGACTTGCCGAGAAGATCGTCAACATAATCTTCAAGGATAGTGTGCATAATGTCATGAAAAATGTAGGTCATAGCCCGCTGATAGGTAGCACCAGCATTCTTAAGGCCAAATGGCATGACACGATAACAGAAGGTTCCCCAAGGAGTTATGAAGGTAGTTTTGTGTTGATCGGCAGGGGCAACCAAAATTTGGTTGTATCCTGAAAAGCCATCCATGAGAGAGAGCATCTCATGACCTGCAGTTAGATCAACAATTTGGTCAATGCTAGGTAAGGGGAAGTCATCCTTAGGGCAAGCGAGATTAAGATCTCGGAAATCTGTGCATATCCGAAGTCCCCCTGTCGCTTTAGTGACAGGTACGATGTTAGAAATCCATTGAGGATAGTCAATAGGCAGATGAAGGAAACAGAAAGGAGTCGTTGGAGCTCCTCTTTGACCAAGAGAGCAATGCGTGGATGCATTTTTCTCAATTTCTGTTTAATTGGCTTGGAATCGGGTTTCAGGGTGATGTTATGGACAGCAATGTCAGGATCAATTCCTGGCATGTCAGCGTAGGACCAAGCGAAAGCTTGGTTGCGAGCACGGAGAAAGGTAGTAAAGGCGGCTTGTTCTGATGTGTTAAGGGATTGTCCAATCTTCACAATGTGAGGATCCTCCTCCGTGTGGATGTTGATTTCTATGGTAGATTCGTTCAGCATGGTTTGGGTTTCAGATGGTAAGGCTCGTTGAATATAAGAATCATCCGCGCCAAGGTAAGTGAGGATGGAGTCATCATCCTGGCATTCAACAACATTAATCAAAGGTGAATCCTCTTCGATCATGTCTGGATACAGAAGGGGAAGAGAAGATGGGTCCTCATTATCGCGTTGATAAGTGAGAGGACCTATGAAGATAGCATTTATGAAAAAAAAAAGTTAGGAGGGATGGATTCAGGGTCTATAGATTCTGTGGGTGATGATGGCAAAGTGGGTGATGATGGTTTGGTAGGGGCGACGTCTTCTTCTTCCAAGATACAGCTGACAGGAGGTTTCTCCTGTGTAGGTGTTTCAGGAAAACCGAGACCACTGCGATCATTATGTTTACGGGTAGTCACGGGAATGAGTGTATGTTGGCCTTGTTCGTAAAGGACAAAACCAAAGCCTTTCCACGCACAACGAGTCAAGAAGGTGAGGGAAAAACGATGATTTGTCAAGTATTGAAAATCGGATTGGAAGGTAACCACACCAAGAGGAGTTTCAGGGGTAATGGAGGATGCATCAACACCCCCATACATTAGGTTAGTGCGGCAATGGGGTGGTCCGTAAGAGATTATCTCCCCCACGCGACGGTCGTAGGTGGGATGTGCATGTAATTGTCCGTACTCCTGCGGGGTAGGGAAAGAACTAACGTTATATAGGTGGTACTCCCCTAGCGTAAGGCGCTGAAAAACATCTACTAAGGGGTCAGAGGTTGGAATGTTAGCTGCGGGAAGGGAAGTGGTTTTTGCGATGGTGGTTTCATCAGTTGAAGGCACAGGCGCGGTTGAGGTTGATGGTTGAGGTACATTTGAAGAGGATGGTTGGGTTGAATGTATGGGTGTCTTGATTGGTATAAGCACATCGTTAGGGTGGTATAACATATTGCAGGTTTTAAAGGGGGGAGGGTCAGCTTTTACGGTGTAGGACTTCCCCTCGTACTCAAATTTTATGCATCTATGTAATGTTGAGGGAACGCATCCCATGGCTCGGATCCAAGGATGACCCAGTAATATATTATATTGGAACTCTCCCCTCCAAGACATAGAAGAGTTTGGGTAAAGTACGTGGTCCTACCTGAATGTTGAGGATCACGGTGCCTAAGGTAGAAGTAATAGTGTCATTGAATGACCGCAACATGATGGGGTTGGCACACATGCAACTAGAAGGGATATTCATTTGTTGGAAGGCTTTTAAAGAGATGATGTTTAGGCTAGCGCCCCCCGTCAATCATAACCTGACGTACTTGAATGTCCCGGACGTAAGCGGAGATGAAAAGGGCAGGGTCAGGGTCTTCTGTACCAAAGTCGACAATTTCATCTTCGCGAGAAACTAACTGCAGCGGCTTGTTGTACCGAGATAGAAGTGGTGGGGGTAGATGGATTGTTTGGTGAGAGAAGCCAACGTGATTGGGTGTTAGAATGGAGGTGACGGGTAGGGTTTCATTAGGTAAGACCTCTATCCCTTGAAGGATCTCAACGAGAGCTTGTCGATGAGATTCAGAAGTCTGAATGAGATCATACAATGTCATTTTTACGGGCGATTGGTGAAGCTGTTTAATCATATTTCGGTGGGCAATGCCATTAGAGACGGGATAGGCGGGTCCGCGAATGACCACTTTAGGTGGTGGTGCAATCGGGATGTTTGACGGAGAAAGAGATGTCGCAGGTGTGTTTTCTTTTGCTTTCCCATTGTTTTTCTGCCCTCAAGTAGCGAAACTAATCATATTAATCTCGTAGACCTGAGATGAGGAAGATGGTTGGGATAACTCATGGTCTTCAAGAGGTGGGGTTGTAATAATGATAGATCTTGGTGAGGCGAGGGACAGATGGTATAGGAGAGGGAATGGAAACTAAAGGTCTCTCCCTTCGTAAGTTGTCTTTCTTAATCTTTCTATCTGGGAGAGGTGACTGACGAAGGATGGTTTTTAGAGCTTTGCATCCCTCCACATCATGTCCTGGTGTGCGGTGATAAGCGCAGATTTTAGACTCATCGTAACCCATAGGTCGGAGTTTAGACGGGCCATAAGGTCTAAGTGGAGGTAGGGAAATGGTCGCATTCTCCACCAACATAGCAAGGATTTTGGCGTAAGATCCTTTGAGTGGGTCAAAATCAGAAGAGGATGAGGGTATTGGTTGTGAGGGTTTTGGTAATGTTTGGACGTGGTTGGTTCGCACGGGTGGTGGTTTTAGCCGAGGGGTGTTGATACGTGGTTTTCAATAAACATGATTTCTTTGGCGTAGAAGCTATGTTGGATGATGAGGCCGCAGATGATGTGGTATTAGAAAACAACCACGGGGAAATAGGAGTGACCGAACACAAATATTTTGATGATGGAATTTGTTTAGGGTTGATAGGTGGACAGGATACGCGGAGTGACGGTGTTGCTATACCCCTGGAATTTCTGTATGGGTGCGGAAGGCGTAGGTTGTTTTGAAGAAAACACAGGAGGTATGATATATTGATGTAAGGTAGAGGGATGGGGTCCCAATATGGAAGGTAGGTATGACGAAGATGGTTTTGATTATGATAGGGGCACGGATTGAGTTTGTCTCCTAGGTGGCGGGGCGGATTTATTTTTGGATAGATCGAGTCGCTTAGGCGGGTGCGTTAGACTGGGCATTGGTGAGGTCCCAAGCGTAGGGGAAGATCTGGTTAAGTTGATAGAAGTGGACGGGGCATTTGGTAGAGGTGAGGGGGGTGAATGTGAGAACAAGGGCATTTTAAGCTTCTGTAAACACTTCGGGTATATGGTGGAGACATCAGGATCAGTCATTTGCATTTGAGTAGAAAAAGGGGTACTCAAACGTTCCCATAGGGCCTGTCTATCTTCTGTGGAATGACAATCTCTAGGTGTGATTTGTAATTTTTGTACAGAAGAACGACGGGTTGTGATTCCAGTCCACTGTGGGTGTGACACAGGAGGTAGATGAGGCACTGTATCAATAGATGTTAAGAGGTCAACTGGTCATTGAAAATATTTAGGCAATGAGGGACTAATAGGTAGGAGGGCGTGTTTGAGGGGGTCCGTTATGGTTAAAGAAGTTGGTGATGTCGGTGTAAGAAGTTTCTCGTCTAAAGGTGACAAAAGGAGTGGCTAGCTCTCCTCTTGTGCAGCAAGAGCGGTAGAAGGGGACGTTTGGGAAATAGATAAATTAGATAACATCTGCTCACAGTCTTGTAGGGATGTGGTGTAAGAAGACTCATCGATGAGAAGAGAAGTCTCAGGCAGTTAACTCTTTTATGGGTAAAGGAATGATTTCACTTTGGCTTGATGGTGGTGAAGGAGGTTCAGACTCCTGTGTTGGTGGAGAGGCTTGATTCAAAAAATTTTCAATAGAGGATTTTGGCTGAGAATCAAAGACTACATGGATCTCATGAACACTCTCCTCGGCTAAGATAGCTTGGTTTACGTTACTTGTTGGACGAGTGATTCGGGAATGGCTTGTTGAAAATTTTCAGATTTCGGTTAGCAGGGGCGTTAGGATTATCGAGGGTTATATCCCCTACGTCAACCATTTCCTGCACTATGTTTTTCAACATCTTGCAGTTTTCATGACTATGTCCTTTTACGCGGTGAAAGTTACAAAAGTCATTTTCTTTGTACCAGGATAGGTATTGCGCGGTGGAGTCAAACCCAGAGTGAGGTTTTAAAGGGGGCAAGGTGATCGCCCCCGCTTTGAGCAATTTCTCCAGGATGACGCCATAAGTTTCTCCCAAGGGAGTGTAATTTGTGGGCTCGGCTTTGTACTTATAAGTGGTTTTTGGCGGAGTATTGGACGGTGTTTGAGATTTGAACCATTACCGCGTGGACAGCTCCTTTTGATTTAGCAGAAGTGGACGCATGAGGGAGTGGTGGTGTTTGGCTTGTTGGTAGAATCAGGAGTTTCGGAAATTGGGGTTTTGTTACGCAAACCGCTAATTTCTCTTCTTCTAAGTCTCGAATTTCTAGTTTACGAGCCATGGTAAAAGGCTCTGTCGAATGTGCGGAAAGTTTGAATTGGAGGGTAGGGAGAGATGTGCTTAGCGCAGGCCCGCATAAATAGTTGATAAGTTCGGTTTGAGGCAAGGCATACGTAAGTTGGTTGATAAGGCCCCGCCATCGTCCAAACGAAATCTAATTCTGCGATAGATTCGTCTTCAAATTTTGATGGCATAGAGGTTCGGTGATAGATACTTTCTTGGCAATGTTAATGGAGAAATGATCCAGAAAATATTGGGCTAGTTGGTTAAAAGAGAAGATCGAGTGCTGGGTTAAAGCGCTGTACCACTCCAAGGCAGGTCCTGATAAGGACATGG
Source organism: Taxus chinensis (assembly GCA_019776745.2). NCBI lineage: Eukaryota > Viridiplantae > Streptophyta > Pinopsida > Cupressales > Taxaceae > Taxus > Taxus chinensis. Next base: position 144,756,075 of record CM034154.1, on the reverse strand, counting down.
GAAGGTGCGGAGTAACAAGGCATCATCATGGGAAATCAAATAACAAGCATGTCTAAATGATCGCAAGTGTTGTTGAGGATCCTCTTTACTATTAAAAAGAGTAAATTTTGCAACTCCCATTGAGGAGGATATGAATGAAGGGGACAGAAGGGTGAATGGGCTCCCGACAACTTGCTCGTATGTCAAGGCGATGAGAAACTAAGTTTGATACCAAAGTTGTCACAAAGGTCTTGCAACAACTTGTTTTTGAAAGATTTTCCATTATCTGTTATCAGGCGATGAGGAACACCAAAACGACAGATAATGTGGTGGTTAATGAACTCGACAATTTTTTCTTTTTTGATTGAAATGAGTGGAATAGCCTCCACCCATTTTGTGTAATATTCGGTCGCTGTGATTATCCAACGGTGACGTTGTGAAGAGGTCGGGTGAATCTCACCAATAAGGTCTAAACCCCATTGGGAGAAGGGCCAAAGATCTCGAGCGACCTGGAGCGAGTGGCTAGGAGTATGTTGAAGGTTGGCATGTTGCTGACACATAACACAACGCTTAACATATTCGTAGCAGTCGTTATTGAGAGTAGGCCAATAATAACCAAGGTGAAGGATTCGTTTGGCCATGGCAAGGCCACTGAAATGTCCACCACAAATACCGTCATGGACCTGTTGGATGGTATGAGTGGCCTCCCCGCCAGTTAGACAGCGAAGGAGGATGCCATCAAAGCCACGTTTATAGAGGAGTCCCCCCATGACAACATAACGTGAAACACTTTTAAGAAAAGCACGTTTGCCGTTACTAGTAAGGTCAGGTGGGAGGACAGAGATTGTAAGGTAGTCATGAAATTGGTGGTACCAGGTATCCTGTGAACTAGTAGACACAGTATTTATCATGCAAACTACCGGGGTTGAATAGGATGGTGCAAAAAGTTTGTGGACCACAACGAATAATTCAGAGTCAGTTGGTGCGGTGGGAATTTGCGAGGCTAGGCAAGCCATAGTGTCCGCAAATTTGTTAGTGGAGCGTGGAATGGTTTGTATAGAATAGTGAGTAAATAAGGCTAGAAGTGAATCCCACGTAGTGTTTGTATTTTTTAAGTTCCTCGTTTTTTTACATTGGTAGATGCCCATAACTTGATTGACTACCAATTGAGAGTCACCAAAAATGTTGATAGATTTGATGCCTAAGTGTAATGCAACTTGGAGACCCAGAACAAGGGCCTCGTATTCCGCTGTATTATTAGTGCAAGGGAAATCAAGCCGGAATGAAAGAGGCATAGGTTCAGCGTCGAGAGGAATGAGAACAACGCCGGCTCCTCCGCCGCGCTGGCATTTAGATCCATCGAAGAAGAGGGTCATTGGGTACGACTCCTCCGTGAGGGAAAGAGTAGTGATGAGTTCGTCGGGAAATGTGAAATTGGTAAATTGTTCCCCAGGTAAAGGAGCTTCCGCAAGTTGGTCTGCGATGGTTTGTCCTTTGATTGATTTCTGGTGGACAAACTCAAGGTCGAGGTCGGCGAGAAGCATGAGCCATCTGGCAATGCGTTGGTTTAGATGAGGTTTGGCATACATGTAATGGATGGGGTCTGTATTGGTGATGACGAAAGTCTTGTGATTTAGAAGGTAGTGTCGGAGTTTGGTGGCCACGAATGATAGGGCTAGGCATAACTTTTCTATATGTGTGTACCTAGGTCTCATAGTCCACCAAAGTACGACTTATATAATAAACGGCTTGTTCGCGATTCGTCAGAGTCACGATGTGCAAGCATGGCTCCTACAGCGTGGTCGGTGGCAGAAAGGTAAAGGTAGAAAGGGCAGTCGTCTTGGGGTGGGATAAGCACGGGTGGCTGCAAGAGATAGGATTTGAGAGCTTCGAAGGCTTGGTGACATTCTTCACTCCATTGGAATGCAATATCCTTTTTAAGGAGGTGATGGAAAGGTTGACATCAATCCAAAATTTGGGAGATGAAACGTCGGATAGATTGGAGCTTACATTGTAAACTACGTAATTGTTTGAGATTTTTGGGTGGGGGCATTTCTAGGATAGCTTTGACTTTAGATGGATCGACCTCAATGCCATGTAAAGAGACGATAAAGCCAAGAAGTTTTCCCGAAAGAACACCAAAGACACATTTCTTTGGTTGAAGGCAGATAGAATATTGTAACAGGCGATCAAAATTAATGGTTAAAACATCGAGATGTTCACTACGGTGTTTAGACTTGCCGAGAAGATCATCGACATAATCTTTAAGGATAGTGTGCATAATGTCATGAAAAAAGTAGGTTATAGCCCGCTGATAGGTAGCACCAGTATTCTTAAGGCCAAACGGCATGACACGATAAGAGAAGGTTCCCCAAGGAGTTATGAAGGTAGTTTTGTGTTAATCGGCAGGGGCAACCAAAATTTGGTTGTATCCTGAAAAGCCATCCATGAGAGAGAGCATCTCATGACCTGCAGTTAGATCAACAATTTGGTCAATGCTAGGTAAGGGGACGTCATCCTTAGGGCAAGCGGAGGTTAAGATCCCAGGAAATCTGTGCATATCCGAAGTCCCCCTGTCGCTTTAGTGACAGGTACAATGTTAGAAATCCATTGAGGATAGTCAATAGGCAAGATGAAGGAAACAGAAAGGAGTCGTTGGAGCTCCTGTTTGACCAAGAGAGCAATGCGTGGATGCATTTTTCTCAATTTCTGTTTGACCGGTTTGGAATCAGGGGTTTAGGGTGATGTTATGGACGGCAATGGTAGGATCAATTCCTGGCATGTCAGTGTAAGACCATGCGAAAGCTTGGTTGCGAGCACGGAGAAAGGTAGTAAAGGCGGCTTGTTCAGATGTGTTAAGGGATTGTCCAATCTTCACAATGTGAGGATCCTCCTCCGTGTGGATGTTGATTTCTATGGTAGATTCTTTCAGCATGGTTTGGGTTTCAGATGGTAAGGCTCGTTGAATATAAGAATCATCCGCACCAAGGTAAGTGAGGATGGAGCCGTCATCTTGGCATTTAACAACATTAATCAATGGTGAATCCTCTTGGATCATGTCTAGATACAGAAGGGAAAGAGAATATGGGTCCTCATTATCACGTTGATAAGTGAGAGGACCTATGAAGAAAGCATTTATGAAAAAAAAAAAAAGTTAGGAGGGATGGATTCAGGGTCCTATAGATTCTGCGGGTGATGATGGCAAAGTGGGTGATGATGGTTTTGGTAGGGGCGACGTCTTCTTCTTCCAAGATACAGCTGACAGGAGGTTTCTCCTATGTAGGTGTTTCAGGAAAACTGAGACCACTGCGATCATTATGTTTACGGGTAGTCATGGGAATGAGTGTATGTTGGCCTTGTTCGTAAAGGACAAAACCAAAGCCTTTCCACGCACAACGAGTCAAGAAAGGTGAGGGCGAAAACGATGATTTGTCAAGTATTGAAAAATCGGATTGGAAAGTAACCACACCAAGAGGAGTTTCAGGGGTAATGGAGGATGCATCAACACCCCCATACATTAGGTTAGTGCGGCAATGGGGTGGTCCGTAAGAGATTATCCCCCCCACGCGACGGTCGTAGGTAGGATGTGCATGTAATTGTCCGTACTCCTGCTGGGGTAGGGAAAGAACTAACGTTATATAGGTGGTACTCCCCTAGCGTAAGGTGCTGAAAAAACATCTACTAAGGGGTCAGAGGTTGGAATGTTAGCTGCGGGAAGGGAAGTGGTTTTTGCGATGGTGGTTTCATCAGTTGAAGGCACAGGCGCGGTTGAGGTTGATGGTTGAGGTACATTTGAAGAGGATGGTTGGGTTGAATGTATGGGTGTCTTGATTGGTATAAGCACATCGTTAGGGTGGTATAACATATTGCAGGTTTTAAAGGGGGGAGGGTCAGCTTTTACGGTGTAGGACTTCCCCTCGTACTCAAATTTTATGCATATATGTAATGTTGAGGGAACGCATGCCATGGCTCGGATCCAAGGATGACCTAGCAATATATTATATTGGAACTCTCCCTCCAAGACATAGAAGAGTTCGGGTAAAGTACGTGGTCCCTACCTGAATGTTGAGGATCACGGTGCCTAAGGTAGAAGTAATAGTGTCATTGAATGATTGCAACATGATGGGGTTGGCACACATGTAGCTAGAAGGGATATTCATTTGTTGGAAGGCCTTTGAAGAGATGATGTTTAGGCTGGCGCCCCCGTCAATCATAACACTGACATACCCAAATGTCCCGGATGTAAGCTGAGATGAAAAGGAGTAGGGTCAGGATCTTCTGTACCAAAGTCGACAATTTTGTCTTCGGAGAAACTAACTGCAGCGGCTTGTTGTACCGAGATAGAAGTGGTGGGGGCAGATGGATTGTTTGGTGAGAGAAGCAACGTGATTGGGTGTTAGAATGGAGGCGAACAGGAAGGGTTTCATTAGGTAAAACCTCTATCCCTTGAAGGATCTCAACGAGAGCTTGTCGATGAGATTCAGAAGTCTGAATGAGATCATACAATGTCATTTTTACGGGCGATTGGTGAAGCTGTTTTAATCATATTTCGGTGGGCAATGCCATTAGAGACGGGATAGGTGGGTCCGCGAATGACCACTTTAGGTGGGTGGTGCAATCGGGATGTTTGACGGAGAAAGAGATGTCGTAGGTGTGTTTTCTTTTGCTTTCCCATTGTTTTTCTGCCCTCGAGTAGCGAAACTAATCATATTAATCTCGTAGACCTGAGATGAGGAAGATGGTTGGGATAACTCATGGTCTTTAAGAAGTGGGGTTGTAATAATGATAGATCTTGGTGAGGCGGGGACAGATGGTATAGGAGAGGGAATGGAAACTAAAGGTCTCTCCCTTCGTAAGTTGTCTTTCTTAATCTTTCTATCTGGGAGAGGTGACTGACGAAGGATGGTTTTTAGAGCTTTGCATCCCTCCACATCATGGTCCTGGTGTGCGGTGATAAGCGCAGATTTTAGACTCATCGTAACCCATAGGTCGGAGTTTAGAAGGGCCATAAGGTCTAAGTGGAGGTAGGGAAATGGTCGCATTCTCCACCAACATAGCAAGGATTTTGGCGTAAGATCCTTTGAGTGGGGTCAAAATCAGAATAGGATGAGGGTATTGGTTATGAGGGTTTTGGTAATGTTTGGACGTGGTTGGTTCGCACGGGTGGTGGTTTAGCCGAGGGGTGTTGATACGTGGTTTTCAATAAACGTGATTTCTTTGGCGTAGAAGCTATGTTGGATGATGAGGCCCGCAGATGATGTGGTATTAGAAAACAACCACGGGGAAATAGGAGTGACCGAACACAAATATTTTGATGATGGAATTTGTTTAGGGTTGATAGGTGGACAGGATACGCGGAGTGACGGTGTTGCTATACCCCTGGAATTTCTGTATAGGTGCGGAAGGCGTAGGTTTTTTTGAAGAAAACACAGGAGGTATGATATATTGATGTAAGGGTAGAGGGATGGGGGTCCCAATATGGAAGGTAGGTATGACGATGATGGTTTTGATTGTGATAGAGGCATGGATTGAGTTTGTCTCCTAGGTGGCGGGCCGGATTTATTTTTGGATAGATCGAGTTGCTTAGGCGGGTGTGTTAGATTGCGCATTGGTGAGGTCCCAAGCATAGGGGAAGATCTGGTTAAGTTAATAGAAGTGGATGGGGCATTTGGTAGAGGTGAGGGGGGGTGAGGGTTAGAACAGGGGCATTTTAAGCTTCTGGAAACACTTCGGGTATATGGTGGAGACATCAGGATCAGTCATTTGCATTTGAGTAGAAAAAGGGGGTACTCAAACATTCCCATAGGGCCTGTCTATCTTTTGTGGAATGACAGTCTCCAGGTGGTGATTTGTAATTTTTGTATGGAAGAAAGGTGGGTTGTAATTCTAGTCCACTGCGGGTGTGATACAAGGAGGTAGATGAGGCACTGTATCAATAGATGTTAAGAGGTCAACATGGTCCGCTGAAAAGATTTAGGCGATGAAGAACTAATAGGTAAGAGGGCGTGTTTGAGGGGATCTGTCATGTTTAAAGAAGTGTAGTGATGTTAGTGTAAGAAGATTTCTCGTCTCAAGGATGCCAAAAGGAATGGTGAGCTCTTCCTCTTGTGCAGTGAAGAGCGGTAGAAGGGGACGTTTGGGAAATAGATAAATTAGATAACATCCGCTCACAGTCTTGTAGGGATGTGGTGTAAGAAGACTCGTCGATGAGAAGAGAAGTCTGGGTAGTTAACTCTTCTATGGGTAAAGGAATGATTTCACTTTGGATTGATGGTGGTGAAGGAGGTTAAGACTCCTGTGTTGGTGGAGAGGCTTGATTCAAAAAAATTTCAATAGAGGATTTTGGCTGAGAATCAAAGACTACATGGATCTCATGAACACTCTCCTCGGCTAAGATAGCTTGGTTTACGTTACTGTTGGACGAGTGATTCGGGAATGGCTTGTTGAAAATTTTCAGATTTCGGTTAGTAGGGGCGTTAGGATTATCGAGGGTTATATCCCCTACGTCAACCATTTCCTGCACTATGTTTTTCAACATCTTGCAGTTTTCATGACTATGTCCTTTTACGCGGTGAAAGTTACAAAAGTCATTTTCTTTGTACCAGGAAGGTATTGCGCGGGTGGAGTCAAACCCAGAGTGAGGTTTAATAGGGGGCAAGGTGATAGCCCCAGCTTTGAGAAATTTCTCCAGGATGATGCCATAAGTTTCTCCCCAGGGAGTGTAATTGGTGGGCTTGGCTTTGTACTTATAAGTGGTTTTCGGCGGATTATTGGACGGGGTGTTTGAGATTTAACCATTACCGCGTGGACAGCTCCTTTTGATTTAGCAGAAGTGGACGCATGAGGAGTGCTGGTGTTTGGCTTGTTGGTAGAATCAGGAGGTTTGGAAATTGGGGTTTTTGGTTACGCAACCGCAATTTCTCCTCTTCTAAGTCTCGAATTTCTAATTTTCGGGCCATAGTAAAGGCCTCGTCAAATGTGCGGAAAGTTTGAATTTGGAGGGTGGGAGAGATGTGCTTAGCGCAGGCCCGCATAAAATAGTTTGATAAGTTCAGTTTAAGGGCAAGGCATATGTAAGTTGGTTGATAAGGCCACGCCATCGTCCCACGAAATCTGCGATAGATTCGTCTTCGAATTTTCGGATGGCATAAAGGTCGGTGATAGATAATTTCTTGGCAATGTTAATGGAGAAATGATCCAAGAAATATTGGGCTAGTTGGTTAAAAGAGAAGATCGAGTGCTGGGTTAAAGCACTATACCACTCCAAGGCGGGTCCTGATAAGGACATGGGGAAGGTGCGGAGTAACAAGGCGTCATCATGGGCAATCAGATAACAAGCATGTCTAAATGATCGCAAGTGTTGTTGAGGATCCTCTTTACTGTTAAAACGAGTAAATTTTGGCAACTCCCATTGAGGAGGATATGAATGAAGGGGGATAGAAGGGTGAATGGGCTCCCGAAAAAATTGCTCGTATGTCAAGGCGCTACGAATTCCTGAAACAGAAGCCTCCAGGTTTTGCATTTTGTCCATCATTTGTTAGATGAAATCTGGTGGTTGGATGAGATGATGGTGCAGATTGTGGTAAACAGAGGCAAGTTGGACCAAGGGCTTTCGCTGGACAATGGTGGGGCTAAGTGTTGATAAGGTATGGAGGATGAGCATGTTGGAGCAATAGAATAGGGATGTCCCATATAAGGTGTTGAGGTTACTGGATACGTGTATGAGAATGAAAAGGTAGGCGGAGCTTGAGAAGGAAAGCTCATGTGAATAGGTGACAGAGAGTAAGTCATGAATGGAGTGGTCTGAAAGAGAGATGAGGTAGGGGAAGTTTGTGGTAACGATACGTGGGGTCCAAGATTAACCAAAGGAAAGCTAATCGGGGTCGTATGAACCTTTGAAGCCGTCGGATTGGGAGACGGGGCTAGAGATGCAGGAAGTAAGGCAGTGTTATCAGGAGGAGTGGGAGCTAAATGAGCAGCTATACTAATAGGCATGCCAATAAGGAGCTGACCATCAGGCATACGGTCAGGGGCATGAGACAAATAGTATTGTACAGCGCTGGGATTAGCATCTAAAAATTTGGCAAAGTCCTTGTCTCCTACAGGAATTTGGGGGATCTCACTGGTGTCCGTAGGGTTCCCTATAGAATGTGAAGGGGGTGATTCAGGAAAAGACACAGAGCAGGCATGTGAAACCATGGCAGCGGCTTGCTTCTGAGTGATGACAACCATGGACAAGAACACACAGGAAAGTTTCAATCTATCAAGAACAAAAACAACCTCAAAATGATGAATTTGGCAAGTTGCTGGTTTGTCAGGGGCTGATGAAGACAGTAACCGATATCGGTTTAATAACCGGTGTTGGTCAGAGAGAAAACGACGTCAGTTAGTTAACCGATGCCGGTGTTAAAAATCTAGGATAAGAATATATAAAAGGCTGCTAATTTGATTTTTAGCAACATTGAGTATATTTATCAACTTATTGATCACAGAAGACAAAGTATGACAGAGAAAACAGAATTTGAAAACAAGCAAGATGCACACGCAAATCAAGAGACTAATCCTAGGGTTAATTTTAGTTATCATGGGCTTATGCCTTTAGACGTAAGATGATGTCAGAATCCTAAACAACAAGACCTAGGGGAAATGTCAAGTTTGTTTTGGCTTATAAGGTTACCTCAATCGGGCGGAGGAATACCGCGGAAAAGGGGGGATGTTTGAGCTGTTGTGTTAATTGTGAAGTGATTCGGTATGTGTTGTGCATTGAAACTAGGGTTAATTTCCTGTCAATACCGTGGATATCACCCCCACGTGTACGACCTATTACTTAATCTATGTTCACTAGAATTAAAGAACAACAAGCAGGAATGCAATGCATGTGTTTTAAACCCAAATCGAAAATTATGTTCGATGAAGCAAGAGAGATGACTTTCACTAATGCGAAACTAGGAAAGCAAGACAAATTCTTTACGAAATATATAACAAAAGCAACAATAGCAAATATGCTTCCTAAAATGAAAATAAGCAAGAGAAAGAAACCCAAAATGGGTCCCACCGGGCATGCCAAAAATGTTTCACTCGGAAATTTTTCGTTCCTTGGAATAGAGTTGCTTCTATCCTTTCATTCCTTTTACAAACAGATGAGGTTAGGGTTAGGAGGAATACCTGTTGAATGTTGAGATGCTGTGCGCGTACCGTAGAGAAAGATCAGGTTGACTGTGAAGAACTCCCTTTTGTCTTGGAAGGACTACCTGCAAATAAGAACACAAGACCACAAGATTTTAATTAGATAATAAATGAGGGAACTGCCTTGGGCCCAGGAAATATAAAACTTCCTTTCGAAGGTGGTCAATTCCCCTGCTAATATGAATTAACACAAAAGACTGTAAGATATCAATTAAGTTGTTTCGTTGAACTGGGTAGAGGAAAGGCTGGTTTTCTGGTTTTGATCAGAGGAACCGATGCCGGTTATTGATAACCGATGCCGGTTACTGATAACCGATGCCGGTTACTGATAACCGATACCGGTGGGTTCTAGGATCTTCTTGGTAGCTATGGTGTTTGTAAGGCTGGTTTATGGATGATATTAGGAAATGAGATGATGAGGGATAAAAGAATGACAGTTAGATGCAATGGCACGTTGGGTAGTGGATTCAGAAATGGATTTAGGAGGACTGAGATTCAAGAAGCATAAGAAATGTTATAACAGAGGACATGCAAGATGTGACTTACTGGTTTTGGCAAAGATGCAAGTCGATCTCCTTGGTTGTAAACACTTCTGGTATTTCCACTCGTCTCTGCTCGGTCAAGTGAAGATCTGGACTCTATTTCTCACTCCCAATGCTCTCTATTGATCCAGAAATCCTTCGACTGATCCCCAAAAAGAAATTTCGATCCATTCTTTTGGTTTGGGGAGCCCATTTACAAGGAACCGATGGCGGTTGCGTAACCGACGGCGGTCGAGTAGGAACCGGCATCGGTAAGGAAAAAGTAGGCTATTTTTAGTAAAATAGCCCACCTTCCCTGCTTTTCTCCCGAGAGATCAGTTGCGGGCTTGGTCAAGTGGCTAGAAGGTCGGCTTTGGGTGCGAGTAAGGGAGCATTAGTTATGGATGTGTGTCTAGACCAAGTCATGGGTCCTAATTAGGTTAGTTTAGGGTTAGGGCTAGGTCATGATGAGGTGGCAAAGTGAGGTGGCGGGTAAGGTGATGTGGATTTATCAATTATAAGGTAATTAATAAATAATTGTGTAAGGTTTAGGTGATGAGGTTAGATTACGAGATGAGATGCGGGTCACAAGGGGTCGTAAGACACAAATTTGGTGTCTACAGCTGCTATTATATATAGACTGCTCCCCCGAAGGATAGCTATACACAAATGCCACATTTGCTACTATAAATAGACTGCTCCCTTGAAGGAAAGCTATACACAGTCAGCCTTTATCAAAAGCTTCTCACATTGATTAGCTTCGTGAAGACCTCAAGAGTAACAAAATACATATCCCTTGTAGACTTCCCACATCGATCAGTCTATATTCAGCAAAATAAAATCCGCATCCAAAAGAACTTTTGAGTCATGGACTTGTCTATTTAGGTTTGGTCCTCTTTCATCAGAATAATCACCTTGTAACAAGCTCTCGGCACCCTCACCCATATCTACCACCTCACCTCACCATTTATCAAAGCAACAAAACTCAAGGGATGTGACGTAATACCTGATATATTGTGATTATACAACTCTTTTCACCTATCGACTTCTCGTCTATGCAAGGTACCTAGAGGTTCAAGCTCATTCTACGTTGTTATGTGGTTTGTTTAGCTCTTCTCAACTACGGGACACTTTTGCCTCTTTTGCTCGACTCTAGGATTTTGTGTTGACCTTAATCAGGATACGGTTCCCTACCACTTGGGTAGGCTAACTTTCACTTCACCTATACCTATACCAACATTGCCAATACCTTACCAACACCAACAACATTGCCCTATCAACGTCAAATTCTTATCAAACAACACATTGCCTAACTATAACCCAATTACCTGAATTCACCTCTCCCTGGTCCTAAGGGAGAACTACATCGGTCTGAGGCCCCTCCTTACTTTGTGCAATGGGCTATGTAGGTAGCACTTAGGAGACATGGGGTCTCCCAAGGTTAGCTCGACCATCCCCTACCATGTGTTGTAAATATAAATATTTTTGTGTATTTCTATTTTGACAACATTCACCTTATCCTTTTTCAAAACAAACTGAAACAACATTCAAAACACAACCACTCTTAGTATTATCATCCCTCAAAACAACATACATATTTAGTTTTTAGATGTTAAACAAATACATCTTCTTTATCATCGACTCGTAGGTCGGCATCCTTATTTATTCTTATACTCCTATGAAATTCACTTAGACCCTTGTGCCTCCTCCTGAATCCGGTGGTGATCGTGATCGTCGATGCCCCTCACTTGGCCTTTCCATCCTCAAAGGTGCCACTGCTATTGGTTCCTCCCACTGATCCACCAACATCTCTTGTAACATACGAATACGTCCTCTCGCATGGAGGAATCTTACCTCTAGTCTCTCTACTCGTAACTATGAAACCTCTAATAATCTCGTTGTCTCATTCACCTGTGTTTGAAGTTGGTGAACCAAATCCTGTAGACGATCTCTCTCCACTATAATCATAGCTATGTCAGGGTGCTCACGTGCACCTCGCAGCTCCGCTACCCACCATACTCTATAGGCCTCTGTCATTCCCGCATCCATTACCCTACGATCGGCTGCTCTCTTCTGGCCCTTCTGGAGGTGTCGGCCGAGGAGGTGAGAATTCTGCCTCGGCGTATATCCTGAATGAACCCAAATTTTCACCACACGTGATCTAGAGGAATCCTCTCGTACTCACCCGGCCTGTGCTCTGGGATCCACCTCAAGCGCTCTACACCCCTCAACTCCTCAGCTATGTTCTCTATCACCATGTAGTTCCAGTAAGGCCTCCAACAAATATCTGCAATTGTCACCATCTCCCATACCTATCTATAATACTCAATGTCATCTATCACAGCCTGGGATCTCGCCTCTTGTTCTGTCTGGACCCATTGCCTGCATCCCAACCTCTGCACTCTTGTCTCTCCCGACTCGATGGGTCGGCCTATTGGGCACACACAAACTATGCGCTCATAGGCCCAACAATGTAATAAGTATGAACAATCCGATGTCGTCCTGTGTTTTCACCTGCAGGCCCATAAACCCCTGTATAACTCTGCCAGATATGCGGGTGCCCATGTGAAAGTCATGCTCATTTCTATCATTTCCCAAATAACACTCATCAATGCTTTTGGAAATCTTCTGCCATCCGCCTCGGTAATGCATAATACCCCACCGCTATCATTAATACTACTGCCAACCTTGTTGCCTCAAGGTGTGCTGCATACATTATACCATAAGTGAATGTTAAACCTCGCTGTGTCAAATCTCGTGCGTATGGACCAAATACTATTGTTATCGCTCCCCGTGCCCCGCTAGGCAATGCCTGATATACTGGTCTTCCTGTAATTGGGAGTCTCAAAATACGGAACACATCTTCCAACATCACTGTCATCTCCCCTGTTGGCAGATAGAAGGTATTCTTTTCTAGATTCCATCTCTCAATCAACGCCTGCAACATAGCATGGTTACGTGTGATTCGTGAATAATAGCGAATTCCACTTAACCCCAAACGATTTATCAATTCCCATTCAGCTGGTGTTACATCCACTCAGATTCGTGACAACAACGCTGGCATAGTATCATTCATCCTTAACCCTGCCTCTGCCTACATACATCAAAATGACACACAACCATTCAATAAATCAAATCCCCAAGTGTTTTTTCTCACATTCTGGAATTTCATACAGTAACCGGTATCGGTTATAGATAATCGATACCAGTTTCCTAACCGATACCGGTTATTTCTAAATGATATCAGGCACTGTAAATCTTATACAGCTAGCTTAAAAACATCCTCTATAATAATTATTTACTCGTTTACCCCTCTTTGTACCTACAATCATATGTGAAAACCTGCTTACCTACCCCCTAACACTCACTCTACCCAAAACCCTTGCCTATCACCTTTTCTTTCTCATCTCTACCCTCTTACCTTCTCTCATCCTATTCATCAAAACATGCAAGAATTAAAATACAACCAAACAGTTTACCTCTTGGGATGCAACAGCTTAGGGTGGAACCTGTCTTCCCTCTCGTCTCTGCCTACTGGATGCTTCTCCTTGTCCAGCCATGTTCACCACCCTCTTCAAATATAACTAGCCTTTCTTCCTTTTTAATACTCAGTGCACAATTGCTTTACCTGTCTCTTTCCTCCTTATCACTCAATTCTTTCATGCAATTACCTGTATTAGTCATCAAACAGTGTCGCATTCGTGTATTTAACTTGTTGCATAACTCTAAAAATAAGAACTTAAGTTTCCGCCCAAGCTTTTCTATTTTTAGAAAAGCTCATTTTGGCATAACCGGTATCGGTTACTTAACCAATATCGGTCAATAATCTACCGACGTCGGTTAGCTAACTGATATCGGTCACATGCCTCCTTTTTCTTAAACCTGGGCCTTTTCTTTATTTTTTGCCCAATTTTTTGTGGCGCCTGCCTCCTTTTCCTGCATAACTACACCATTATCGACTATTTGTCATCAGAATCACATCAACACATATATATATCATCACAATTTCATCAACATCATCTATCTACATTAAAACAAACCATCGACAAAATACATACGATATTTCATATACACCATATACATCAAAGTCATCATACAGTAAATAAAACAAACCATGTGGATCAACACATACATCATCTCATATATACTATGTGGGTCAAAATCATAATATATATATCAATGGTTTCAAATATACAACTTCCCCTGCATGGGGGCCTCTATCAGCTCACAATAATACAAAGCCGGTACGCAGGCCACAATCACTATCAAAATCTTGACTCGGCTCGTAGGCTGGTCTCTCATGTCAAAAATATACTCATCTCGCAGGCCAGTATCAACTATATAACCCGTACTCGGCTCGTAGGCTGGTATATACAACAAGATGAATGAATGAATGAATGAATCATATGTAGGCACGCAGGCCTCTATATACATGACCGGTTCGTAGCCCGGTGTCTATATCCAATATACAAACAAAAAAAACCTATCTCCACTCTAGGGATGTCTCAACTCTCCCCACCACCCTCAGCCCCTCTCCCTGCTGGTCCCTGGTGCTGGCTCTTGCCTCCTCCCTGTCACCGACCCACCGGCTATGGCTGCGCCCCTCTGGGATCTCTGGCTCTAAGCGGTCTCGTCTTTGTGCGCCACATATGGCTGATAGTCAGCCCTGGGTACCATCAAGGATGTCCTGATAATACCGGGCCTCCACTCTCGCCTCCATATAGTGGGTCCGTACCACCATTAGCTACTGGGGCTGATCCCCTGACTCCTAATAATAGTGGCCCCTGTCCTGCCGGTACACCCCTGTGCCTGTGGCTGTGCCAATGCCGGTGGCGGTACCTGTGCCTATGGCTACGCTGGTAGCAGTACCTGTACCTGTGCCTGTGGCTGTGCCGGTGCCACTGGTGGTGCCTATGGCGGTGCCTGTGGTGGTGCCTGTGGCTGTACTTATGGCTCTGCCTGTACCTTTGCCTAGGCTAGCTGCCCCTGTAACAACTGCACCTGTCCCCTGAGCTAGTCCCTCTCTGCTATAACAGCCGCTAAGTCAGGCTGTACGGGCTTCCCTTCCCTGCTTTTCTCCCGAGAGATCAGTTGCGGGCTTGGTCAAGTGGCTAAAAGGTCGGCTTTGGGTGCGAGTAAGGAAGCATTAGTTATGGATGTGAGTCTAGACCAAGTCATGGGTCCTAATTAGGTTAGTTTAGGGTTAGGGCTAGGTCATGATGAGGTGGAAAAGTGAGGTGGCGGGTAAGGTGATGTGGATTTATCAATTATAAAGTAATTAATAAATAATTGTGTAAGGTTTAGGTGATGAGGTTAGATTGCGAGATGAGATGCGGGTCACAAGGGGTCGTAAGACACAAATTTGGTGTCTACACAGTGATAGATACTTTCTTAGCAATGTTAATGGAGAAATGATCCAAGAAAGATTGGGCTAATTGGTTAAAAGAGAAGATTGAGTGCTGGGTTAAAGCACTGTACCACTCTAAGGTAGGTCCTGATAAGGACATGGGAAAGGTGTGGAGTAGTAAGGCATCGTCATGAGCAATCAAATAGCAGGCATGTCTAAATGATCGCAAGTGTTGTTGAGGATCCTCCTTACTATTAAAATGAGTAAATTTTGGTAATTCCCATTGAGGAGGATATGAACGAAGGGGGACAGAAGGATGAATAGGCTCTTGACAAACTTGCTCGTATGTCAGGGTGCTACAGCTTCCTAAAATAGAAGCCTCCAGGTTTTGCATCTTGTCCATCATTTAGACCCTACTTCTCTACTTACCCCAACTTTGACATTTTAACATTACTGGACCACTTACGACAACTATTTACTTTTTACCACAACATTCCTATTGTACTTTTGACTATTGCCGTACTATACATTATTGGCAGCGTCATACTGGTAGCACCATTATCTTCTATCGGACGCTACTACTAATTATACTTAACAACATCCTATTCCTAATACATACATTAATGAAATAGAAATTACAGAGGAAAATTTTAGTGTCGACATGAGCTTTTGGTTGGCAGTCGAAGAACGCATGGATTTCATGAACACTCTCCTCAGCTAAGATATCTTGGTTTATGTTACTGTTAGATGAGTGGTTTGGGAATGGTTTGTTGAAGATTTTTAAATTTCAGTTAGCAGGGGCATTAGGATTATCGAGGGTTATATCCCCCTGTATCAACCATTTCTTGCACTATGTTTTTCAACATCTTGCAGTTTTTGTGATTGTGTCCCTTCACGCGGTGGAAGTTACAGAAGTCATTTTCTTTGTACCAAGAAGGTATAGCGCGGGTGGAATCAAACCCAGAGTGAGGTTTAACAGGAGGTAAGGTGATAGCTCCTGCTTTGAGAAATTTTTCCAAAATGGCACCATAAGTTTCTCCCAAGGGAGTGTAATTGATGGGCTCAGCTTTATACTTTTAGGTGGTTTTTGGCGGGGTATTAGATGGTGCTTGGGATTTGACCATCACCGCGTGTACAGCTCCTTTTGATTTCGAAGCAGTTGATGCGTGAGAATTGGTAGTGTTGGGTTTGTTGGTGGAGTCTTGGGTTCAGAAATTAGGGTTTTTGTTGCGCAACCGTAATTTCTCTTCCTCTAAGGCTCAAATCTCTATTTTCTGAGCCATAGTAAAGGAATTATCAAAGGTGTGGAAAGTTTGAATTTGGAGGGTAGGAGAAATGTGCTTAGCACAGGCCCACGTAAAGAGTTTGATAAGTTCAGCCTAAGGCAAGGCATAAGTAAGTTAGTTGATAAGGCCCCCGCCATCATCCAACAAAATCTGCGATAGATTCATCTTCAAATTGTCAGATGGCATAGAGATGAGTGATAGATACTTTCTTGGCAACGTTAATGGAGAAATGATCCAAGAAAGATTGGGCTAATTGGTTAAAAGAGAAGATTGAGTGCTGGGTTAAAGTACTGTACCACTCCAAGGTAGGTCCTGATAAGGACATGGGAAAGGTGTGGAGTAGTAAGGCATCGTCATGAGCAATCAGATAGCAGGCATGTCTAAATGATCGCAAGTGTTGTTGAGGATCCTCCTTACTATTAAAATGAGTAAATTTTTGAAATTCCCATTGAGGAGGATATGAACGAAGGGGGAAAGAAGGATGAATAGGATCCTGACAAACTTGCTCGTATGTCAAGGTGCTACAACTTCCTAAAATAGAAGCCTCCATATTTTGCATCTTGTCCATCATTTGTTTGATTAAATCAGTGGTTGGATGAGATGATGGTGCGGTTATCGTAAACGAAAGAGGATTGGACCAAGGGCCACCACTAGACAAGGGTGGGGCTAAATGTTGATAAGGTATTGAGGATGAATATGTTGAGGTGATTGAATAAGGATGTCCTATATAAGATGTTGAAGCCACCGGATAAGTTTGTGGAAATGAAAAGGTGGGCGGATCTTGAGAAGGAAAGCTCATGTGGATAGGTGGCAGAGAGCAAGTTATGAAAGGGGCCGTTTGTAAAAGAGACGAGGTAGGAGGAGCCGGCGGTAATGATATGTGGGGCCACAGATTAACCAAAGGAAAGCCAATCTGTGTCGTATGAACCTCCGAAGTCATTGAGTCGGGAGACAGAGCTAAGGATGAAGAGGGTAAGGCAGAGTTATTAGGTGGGGAAGGAGCTAAGTGAGCTGCTATACTAATAGAAATACCAACAAGGAGTTGACCATCAGGTGTACGGTCAGGGGTATGAGACAAATAGTACTGTACAGTGCTAGGATTAGCATCCAAAAATTTCACAAATTCCTTATCTCCTACAGGGATTTTGGGAACCTCACTGGTGTCCGTAGGATTCCCCATAGGATGTGAAGGGGTGATTCAGGCAAAGGCACGAAATAGGCATGTGAAACCATGGCTGCAGCTTGTTTCCGAGTGATAACAACCATGGACAAGATTACACAACAGGGATTCAATCTAGCAGGGACAGAAATAGCCACAAAATGTTGGAATTGGTAGGTTGCTGGTTTGTCGGGCTTTGTGAAAGACAGTAACCGATATCAGTCAGGTAACAGATGTCGGTTAGACTGTAGCTGACGTCGGTAAGTTAATCGATGTCAGTAGAATAGGACCGGTGTAAGAAGCTGTAAGAAGTTGCTAATTTGGGGTTAACAATGCTTAGTATACCTACCAAACTGTTATGAAATGAATACTGAAATAGTGTATGACAGAGAAACAGAACTAAAAACAAGCAAGATGCACAGGAAAATCAAGAGACTAACCCTAGGATTAGTTTTAATTATTGTGGGCTTATGCCTTAGATGCAAGATGATGTCAATCCTAAACAAAAGACCTAAGGGATATGTCAAGTTTGTTTTGGCTTATAAGGTTACCTCAATCGGGCAGTGGAATACCACAGAAAAAAGGGGGGATGTTTGAGCTATTGTGTTGATTATGATGTGATTCGGTATGTGTTGTGCAGTGAAAGTAAGATTAATTTCTTGTCAATACCATGGATATCACCCCCACATGTATGACCTATTACTTAACCTATGTTCACTATAATTGAAAACAGAAACCAAGAATGTGATGCACGTGTTTTAAACCCAAATTGAAAATGATATTCGATGAAGCAAAGGAGATGACTTTCACTAATGCAAAGATGTGAAAGCAAGACAAATTATTTTACCAAAATGACAAAATATTTTGTGAATATTTAGCAGAAATAAACAGCAAGTATGCTCCCTATATGAAAGCAAGCAAGACAGAAAGAAACCTGAAATAGCTCCCACCGGGTGTGCCAAAATGTTTCACACAGAATGTTTCCATTCCTAGAATAGAGTTGCTTCTATCCTTTCATTCTCTTGAGAAACAAATAAGGGTTAGGGCTAGGAGGAATACCTATTGAATGTTGAGAGGGTGCGCGCATACCGTAGAGAGAGATCAGATCGATTCCGAAGAACTCCTTTTTGTCTAGGAAGGACTACGTGCAAGTAAGAATACAAGACCACCAGATTTTAGTTAGACAATAAATGAGGGAACTGCCTTGGGCCCAAGAAATATTTGACTTCCTTTCGAAGGTGGTCAGTTCCCCTCTTAATATGAATTAACACAAATTCTAACAAAGAAATTATTGCAAAATTACAATTTAGTTACCTCGTTAAAAAGCACTAGAGGAAAGGCTGGTTTTGGTTTGAGTCACAGTGACCGATGCTGGTCACTGTATAACCGGTACCGGTTGCTGATAACCGATATCGGTAGGGGTAGTGATTTAGGGGCTTTTAATAAGGTTGGCTATAAGGCGGCTATGGTGTTTATAAAGCTGGCAAATGATTAGGGATAGGCAATGGGGTGATGGATAAGACTCAGAGAGTGTGGGGGCTGTTCTTGGGGCAATGTAAGGGTAGAGGAATGATAGTTAGATGTAGGGGCTACCGAGTAGTAGATCTATGAGTGAACTTGTAATTACTGTGATTCAGAAGTTCAAGAAATGTTATTTAAAAATGTGCAATACACTACTTACTAGTTCCTGATGAAGATACAGGTCCAAGAACTATGATGACGAAGGCAAGGCTCAGGTGGGATGATCCGACAATCAAAAGTGAGCTATCTTCTCTCCCAATTCTTGGATGAGTGTCACTGAGCTCTGGTTACTCAGTTGCAGTCCTGGTCTCGATGTCCTTCTCTGCAAACTCTTCTCTTTTCTTCACTTTTCTCTGCCCTGCCAAGTGAATTTCAGATCCTTCAAATGAATTCCTGATCCTTTTTTTTTGGTTGGGGGAGGTCATTTACAGGGAACCGATGGTGGTTATGTAACCAATGGTGGTCGAGTAGGAACCGATGTCGGTTAAGTCAAAGTGGGCTATTTTTAGTAAAATAGCCAACTTTCCCTCCTTTTCGCCCAAGGGATTAGTTGTGGGCTTGGTCAAGTCATTATTAGGTTGGTTTTGGTGTGGATGAGGAGTAATTAGTCATGGGTGTGGATGTAGACCAAGTTATAGGTCTTAATTAGGTTAGTTTAGGGTTAGAGCTAGGTCATGATGAGGTGGCAGGTTTGAAGATGTGGATTTATTAATTATAAGGTAATTAATAAATAATTGTGCAAGGTTTAGGTGGTGAGGTTAGGTTGCGAAATGAGATGCGGGGCATAGGGTGTCGTAAGACACAAATTTGGTGTCTATACTTGGCAATTATAGAGTTTGCTAGGTGTGGCTGTGATAATTTCCTCCTCCTGTTCAGTAGTTTTCCAGTCAAGAATACTTTAAGATTACTGTGAAATTAGATAAGTCTCTTTTTCCCTCTCTTTAAATTAAGGTTTCAATTTCCATTTACTTATTGCTTTTGTCAAATCTGTGCTCTATTTCTTATTCATTTTATGTGACTCTGAAATATCTAGGATTTAACAAAAATATTATTTTTGTCAATTCATATGGTGAACTCATTACTTGAACCCAACCTTACTCCTAAGCCTTTTGTGATATTTTATTTATCATGGTTGTACCTTTTACTAATGAATTCCTTCATGATATTAATGTTCATCTTGGTTAACATCTACAATATCTATATATTATCCTATTTTCTTCTCGTGTGGATGCTGCCAATCTAGTTGATCTTAGTGTCCATACTTCCACTACCAGTTCCAATCCTATTGCTACTAAACCTCCTAATTCCACCCTTGCAACTATTTCTGTTATTCCCATATCAGTTCCTACTCACACCAACCACTTCACTCCACCTCTCATTTCATTCACACAAAAATTATCTTCTGCTGGAACTCAAGATCTAGCCTCTCTCTACCAAGTTCTCCAAGTTCAAATCTGGAAACTTCAGAAGGATACTTGTCATGCATATCAATCTCTTGATTCCATTTTTATTTTTCACACTCTTTTCGCACCCACCATTTCCACCTATAAAATTCCTCTAATTTTTTTCACCCCTAAGCTCCCCATATTCAATGGCCATGGTGACTTTCAAGAGCATCTCCGAGTATTTCATGTTGCATGTCTAGATTATGCGGATGATCATACTTTACTAGAGAATATCTTTCCTCACAATCTTTTAGATTAACCTATGCATTGGTTTTATTATCTACCTGTCCATTCAGTAATATCATTTATGCATATATCCATTCCTTTTCTTGCACATTCAATCAATATTGATTCTAAGATATCTTATGTGTAAATTGCACAAATCAAATAATAATCTAATGACCATTTAGATGATTATGTCTTATGATATAAGCATAACTTAGCTAATATGTCTAATGTACTCACGGAATATGAAATTCAAAACTTGTTTTTCCAAAGTATTTTATCTCCATTACAAGAGAGTGTCATCTTTGAGACATTTCCATCATTGGATCAATTATGTCGTACTCTTAAGTTACACAAAAGAAAACTATTATATATGGGAAAACTTAAATATCATGATCAGGTTTCATTTTATACTCACTTTCAAATCAAATCTAACTTCAAACCATCTGCTAAACCTAATGAATAAATTTTTTCTCTCAACACTATCTCTACTCCTGAAAAGCTTCAATGGTAGCTTCCAAAGTGTACATTTAGAAAATTACCTTGTGCTCCACATATTCTATTACTGTAACTTATTAAGAGTAATCTTATTACGCTTCCTCCTCCACTTAATCTAGATCCATCTCACCCAAAGGGCCATAATTATAATGAAAATTTTAGATGTGACTATAATCAATGCTTTGGGAATTCTACCAATCAATGTTTCAAACTGAGACATGTTATTAAAGATCTCATAGGGAAAAATGTAATTACAGTCCCTAAGCCTTCAACATCTACGTCGGTGAATGAAAATAAAAATATTAAAATATTTAATGATCCTCTTTCCAAACATGAAAATCAAGCTAATTATTTTCTTAATCATACATATCATGTAGTGCCTTCTCCTTTATCAGGGCCCATAGTTTTTCTAGTTACACATACTGGGGAATCTCTTCCATTCATCACATTATTTGATCATGATTTTCATTCTATGTTTTATTTTAATAAATTACATATTCCTTCTTTTATCAGATCTTATGTCATTAACAACACTATGGTCAGTTCATCATCCCCTCTTTGTGTGTGTTGTATTTCATTCCTAGTTGTTATCAATTATCCACTCTCATAAATTTCATATCCAATTTCCAAATTTTATGGATATGTAAATATTCCAATCATAGTTGGTCCTCCCACTATGCTTGTTCCATTCACTTTGGAACCTTCAATCAAAGGTTAGGACCCTTTCTTATGTCTTTCATAGCTCATTTCTACTCATGATATATTTTCCACGACTTATTTATGTCTTAAGTTCATTCACGATAAGCGATTTGTCTCTATCCAATGTGTCCCATCACATACTCCATTGTCATAACCTCCTCTTGAGGTTTCCATTACACTAACTAGAGCATCTAGTTCCCCTAGACCTATCAAATTTAAGGCTCACTCTTCTTCTAGCTCTCATATTCACACATTGATCTCAAAATAACCTTTAAAACTAGCAATTGTGCACATAATAAACTTTGCTTTGTAATGATTTTCAAGTTAAATTGAATATTATAACATTTTTGTATTTTTAATCAAGGAAATAAAACTGAAATTACTTTGTAAAAATAGAAAAATGTAGAGATAAATCACCATCAATGACACATGAATTGATAACGTTGTTTGGCACTTCAGGCCTATGTCTTCGGGTCCAGTTGAATGAGATTGATCTATTAAAAATATTGAAAATATATCTTTAAAATAATTAGAAAATATTTTTTATCTTCTCATCATGATCCTCTTCCATAAATAATAGGGGTCAATTTTTACTTCATCTCAAAATTACATCCCTAGCTCAAGTTATGAGCATTTGAATAAATTACACAGTCCCCAATATACTTTAAATACAAAAACGCCCATTTTATAATATTTATTCTCCTATGGCATGGTGGTCAAGGCATATTTTTTTGGTGGAAGGGATCACGGTTCAAATCCCACCTCCTATGCCACCTCCTTGGGAATTATCCCACATCCATTGTGTGTGATTGATGATGGCTATTTAAAAGGGGTGAAGTAGTTAAAGTGAAGTGGATTAGCGCCATGCTTAAATGCCATTAGATAACTCATTGAATATGATATGTTGAGTGTTAAATGTGGGTGAATGCATGTATATTGGAGAGATAAGGGGTGTGAATTATCAGGTAGGATAAAATGCATGGCATTTGGAATATATAGCTTGGTTGTATTTTTAATTCACCTAGCAAATTAGTCCCACATGTAACTTGCAATGGGCATACAATGTAGATATATACAATATCTATACTATTACAATTGAAGTGATGGAGGCAAACACACCCCTCTATAATCGAGTGTATCGAATCTGGCTGAGGGCCCCTAGCCAGCAAATAGTGGGGTCCACCTTTCTGTGTACGAGTGTCCATGACCAAAATCCAAAACCCATCTTTTTCTCCATCACCTAAATCATCTACGTGTCATATTTCCATTGGCCCACTTTTTAAGTGTGCACGTGACCACCCTATGTGTAGTCTTAAAATTTTCCAGTTTCCCAAAAATTTTAGCAGGCCATAACTATTACATACGAGCTTTGTTTCCTACAAACAAGATATTGTCATAATCGTCTAATTTTAATCCATGCCATGGAACTAAATGCAACTTATTATGAAAATATATTAGATCATAGTTTCTTTGTGAGGATCCCCTAGATCAATCCTCCCCAAAAAAAATTTTACACCCCAAAAGTCAACTTAATTTGTGAATAGGTGAGGGTATTTCTCCCTCAACTTTCTAGTTTCCATCCATTTTTCCTTTTTTGGATGCTTTCCTTTGAACCTAACATGAAGATAGTCAATGTCACCCCTTCAAAAAGTTATTAATTTCCTATCCATAATGATGTCTTCTTGCAACTCATCAAGATACTCAGGAGAGAAATCATTAATGGAAGACATTATTTTAGCATCATCATGATAAAAAATCATAGGCAGTTCATACAATCTTAAATTCTCAAAATTTACAACTAAGCAGATTTACATATATGGAGGTAAATATAAGCGGAAATTGTTGTTGCCAATATTTTGAAATGGAACATACCATATAGGTTTCAATTTTTTACCTTCACTTGTCAACCTTTCCTTGTTGATGTGAAGAAAAACTGAATCACAAAAATTGAACTTGTGATCAGTTCTATGTTTATCATGCTTGACATTGTAATTAGCATGAAATTTCTCCAATTGTTCATGAATATACTGATGAAGCTGTTGTATTCTCTACACAAATATTTTAGCCTTGTCAAAATCATTTGAACCATTAACAACCGTTTCATGTCCAAAATATACATCTAGAGGAGAATTAGGTAGATATCCATAACAAGTCTCAAATGGAGACTTCAAAGTAGAAGAATGTATGGAAAAGTTATAAGCATGTTGCAAATATTATAGATGTTCATCCTATAATTTAAAATGTTTACCAAAATAGCCCCTAAGAAAATGTACCACTATGCGGTTTACAACCTATGTTTTACCATCAGTCTATGGATGAGAAGTAATGCTCTTTTTCAGTTTTGTGTCCATTAGGCCCCACAATATTGACCAAATTTTCCCAAGAAATATAGAATCTCGATCATATATAATTGAAGTAGGAAAAGTAAAATGAACCCAAACAAACTAAAAAACTAAATGTGCAGTTCCTTTACTAGCAATCTATTTAGTAAATGGAACCAACACACACATCTTGTTAAATTTTTCCACTACTACATATAAGTAATCATGTTTCTTTCATGTCATGGGAAATCCTCCTACAAATTCCATGAAAATACTTTCCCAGAGCCTTGTGGTAATAGGAAAAGGAGTGTAAAGTCATAATTTCCTGTTACTTTGCTTGTTTGTGGCACAAATAACACATCCTTTAATATACCTAGTTAAATGTTCATGCATTCTAGGCCAATACCAATATTTCTTTAAATGTGCAAATTTTTTACTAACAAAGAAATTCCTAGAAATAAGAGAAGTATTTGATTCCCTAATCATATGCACATGTTCATTTTATGGAATGCAAAGTTTACCATAATGATATAACAATGGATCATGCAAATGATAATCCTTTTCCCCTACTTGTTTCCTAGTGACTAGATCTATATACACTTATTTAAAATCAACATCATCAACATAATGTTCCTTATAGCTAATATAAGCCAAATAAATATGTTGTAAAAGAATATATGCAACAAAAATTGGAGGTCTAGATAACATGTTAGAAACCTTGTTTTATATACCTTTCTTATACATGATCACAGGATGAAACTGATGTAAGAACCCCATCCAACGGAAATGTCAAGACTGTTGTAGCTTGGTTTGTGTTTGTAAATACTGAAGGGGCTGATGATTGGTATGAATCACTATTTCCTTTCTCATTAAGTAATGCTTCAATTTTTTACACTATGCACCAAAGCATACAACTCTTTATCATAATTTGAATAATTTATTACAATACTTGTGAAGGTTTCAGAATGGTAACACACTGGTCATTATTTTTTCATCAACACTACCTCCATTGCATAGTCACTAGCATTTGTCTCTATCTCAAATGAATTTTACAAATATGGAAGTGCAAAGACAAGAGAGATAATTATTTTCTCTTTTAGTGTATCAAAAGCCTTATGTTGTTTTCCTCCCCACTGAAAGACATGATTAATACTTGTCAAATCATGTAAAGGAGATTCAATAAATGAGAAGGTAGAAATAAATTTCCTCCAATACTATACTACACTAGGAAAACTCCTAACTTTTGTCACATTACTGGGTCTAGGCCATTTCACAATAACCTCAACTTTTGTAGGATCTATTATCAATTCACCATATCCTACAACATATCCCGAGTAAACTAAAGATATTTTCCCAAATTCACATTTTGACATCTTTAAAAATAATTTTTCTCTTCTTAAACCATATAAGACTTTCTAGATGTTAATAACATGTTCATCCCATGAATTACTGAAAATAAGAATGTCATCTAAGTAGACAATAATGAAATCATCAATGAATGGTCTAAATACATCATTCATAACTCTCATGAATATTATCAGTGCATTACACAATCCAAAAGACATAACAAACCATTCAAACAATCCTTGTTTCATTTTAAAAGCAATTTTCCATACATCACCTTCATCAATTCTTACTTGGTGATAACCACTTCTTAAATCTAACTTAGTGCAGTAAATTGCATTATTTAATTGATCCAGTAAATCTTCTATTCTAGGAAGAGGGTAATGATTCTTAACTGTAATCTTGTTTAAGGAATGCAAATCAACACAAATTCTCTAAGGCAATCCTTCTTAGGAACCATTATAATTGGTAAACCACATGGGGATGTACTTGGATGAATTATACCTTGAGCCAAAAGCTCCATTACTTGTCTCTTGATTTCCTCATTCTCTGCTAGTGACAATCTATACATTCCGATAGTCGGAAGAGGTGCATCTTGCAAATAATGTATCTCATGTTGAACCCCTCTTTTGGGAGGTAGACCTTGTGGATCTTGAAAAAAAGTGTCAAAAATAGAAATAATTTTCACCAATTCATTCTTATGTTTAGGATCACAATCCTCAAAAGACATCTCATGTTCTTTCTCTTTGGATTTGACCACCATGAGCAAATAACTTTTTTTTGAGTTTACAAGTATTTTCATTTGACCTATAGTAACCAAGGATAGATTCCTCTTTCATGGTGAGCTCTAGCAATAAACTCAAATCCATCCTTTACATGAAAATATTTATTTTCTTCCCTATAGAATATTTACTTACGATCATATAAATAAGGACTTCCCAAAATTACCCCACAAATATCCAAAGGAATAACCTCAAAATCAACCTCATTAATAAACTTGTCTGTAATGGAAAAATGGAAACTACAAGTTCTAGTTACCTGTAGCTTTGCATCATCACAAACTGAGCCCAAAGGAGAAGGCTTAGGATGAAGATTAGTTTTGAGTCTAAATTTCTTAACATTCTCCTAAAAAATTAGATTAGATTGAGATCCACTATCAAAAAGAGTATCAATTTTCGTATGCTTTGAAATTACTCAAATGTATAAAAGTAAATTCATTTTCTTATCATCATGTATAGTTTGTTTACTAGAAAATGATGCAACATTTGTATTACTATTGTTGGAAATTTAAAGAGTTGATTTACCTTGAAAGCTCAGAGCTATGATCTTGGTTTCATCACCTGAATCAGACCCATGATCATGATCCAAAGTGTTTGTTATCTTTTCTTTTCCTTTCTTAGTCATCCACTTAGGATTATTTTTAGGATGTAATCTCCAGCATTTAGACTCATCATAGTTATTTTTATAATGATTGCAAAATGGTTTTTCATCTTCCTTCTTAACAGTAGAATTTGTTTCATACTTACCCTTTCCTTTTCCTTATCATTTGGATTGCTTGTTATTTTTTTAAAAAGAAGATGAAGACTCCCTAGTCATTTTCCCTCATGCTTCCAAATGGGTTGCTTGAACACACACTTCATCAAGATTAGTGGCACCTAAAACAAGAATCATATGCCTTAGCTAACTATGCAATCCACCTATATATTTAAGAAACATTTATTATGTGTTTAAGGAAATTCCAAGAACCAGATCCCTTTTCCTAAAGTGTTATGTGTAGTCTTCAACACTTTGTCCCTTAGCTTGTATTAATGTTTACCAATCCATCATAGCTTCTTGCCTATAACCAAGAGGATTAAATTATTGTCTAAGGTTTGAAACAAAATCAGACCAAGAAGTGATTTCATTACCTTTGGTTTCCTCTACTTCTTAAAGCTTACCCTCCCACCAATTGAGTGTTGTTCCACCCATCCAAAGAGTTTCTAAATGAATATTTGATTCATCATCCACAATTTTCTGAACCCTGTAATAAACCTCTATCTACTTGATCCAGTTATCCAACTTCTCTGCATTTATCTCTCCCGTATACGTTCACAATTCAAACTTGATATCTAACTTTAATGAAGGAAAATCAGATTTTAAAGGTTCATCTTTAGGAATATCAAAACTAGAGATTTATTCTTTTTTATCACCTCTAGTTCCTTTTTTCATTTTTCTATCTTGGTACATTTCTCCTACCATTTCCTTCATCTATTGGAATGATTTTAAAAATTCTTTGGCCTCTCGATCCTCCATTGTAGGACTTCGAGATTGCCTTGTACCAATTTTAGGATTCCATTCTTCTAGCTCTCCTTCACCCTTCTTAGACAGAGACCTTGCTAACATCTAACACAAATTTCAATCCAAAAAACCATTAATTTGATACAAAATCAAGTTAAAAACATCTATGATACGAATGATATGAAAAACAACTTTAACTAGCAATTGTGCACACAATACAATTTGCTTTGTATTGAGTTTTCAAGTTAAATTGAATCTTATAAACATTTTGTATTTTTATTAAAGGAAACAAAAACAAAATTACTGTGTAAAAATAGAAAAATACAAAGATAAATCACCAGCAGTGACATAGGAATCGATAATGGAGTTTGGCACTTGAGGCCTACGTCTTCGGGTCTAGTTGAATGGTACCAATCTATTAAAAAGATTAATTATAAATATTACAAAGAATTCTAATTTTTTTTATCTTCTCATCATGACCCTCTGCCAAAAATAATGTGGGTCACGTTTTACTTTATCTCAAAATTACATCTATAGCTCAAGTTATGAGCATTTGAATAAATTACATAGTCCCCAATATAATTTAAATACTAAAATGACCCCTTTTATAACGTTTATTCTCCTATGGCATGGTAGTCAAGGAATATATTTTTTTTGGAAGGGATAAAGGTTCATATCCCACCTCCATGGAAATTATCCCACATCCATTGTGCATGATTGACAGTGGCTATTTAAAATGGGTGAAGCAGTTAAAGTGAAGTGGCTTAGCACCATGTTTAAATGCCATTAGATAGCCCATTGAATAGGATATGTTGAGCACTAAATGTGGGTGAATGCTTGGATATTGGAGAGATAAGGGGTGTGAGTT
Source organism: Taxus chinensis (assembly GCA_019776745.2). Lineage (NCBI taxonomy): Eukaryota > Viridiplantae > Streptophyta > Pinopsida > Cupressales > Taxaceae > Taxus > Taxus chinensis. Next base: position 144,727,399 of record CM034154.1, on the reverse strand, counting down.
GGTAGGTAGGATAAAAGGCATTTTTTTTAATATATGGAAGCTTGTAATTTATGCGTTAAATTTGGAAATGGAGAGTAATGCGTGGCATTTAGAATATATAGCTTGGTTGTATTGTTAATTGCCCTAGAAAATTAGTCCCACATGTAACCTGTGGTGGGAATATAATTCAGATATATATAAGAGATCTGTTATTACAATTGAAGTAGATGAGGCTAAGACACCCCTACATAATCTAGTTTGTCGAACCTAGCTGAGGGCCCCTAGCTAACAAATAGTTAGGTCCACATATCCATGTATGAGTGTCAAAGACCGACATACAAAACCAAAATTTGTATCCATCACCTACATTGTACACATTCTGCATTTCCATTGGTCTACTTGGTGAGCATGCATGTAGCCAACCTATGTGCAGTCCCAAAAATTTCTAGTTGCCCTAAAATTTCAGTGGGCAATAACTTTTGCATACGAGCTCCATTTCTTGCAAACAAGATATTGTCGGAATCATATAATTTTTCTCCATGCCATGGAACTGACTATATCTGATTCTAAAAAGATATTAGATCATATTTTATCAGTGATGATCCCTTAGATCATACATGACCTACTTGGTCCCATTGGTTTTCTAGTCTATGTCATTAGTCTAGGTCCACCACTTGGAGAACTCCTTCACGTAGGTATACATCACATCCTTAGTCTCCTTTGCATAGATTTTTATCACATGTTTGGTCTCCTCCACATAGTTGCACATCACTTGAATGGTATCCTTCACATAGATTTACATCACCTCTATGGTCTCATTCATATAGGTGCACATCACGTCCTAGATCTCATGCACATAGGTCTCATTCACCAATACATCATTTGTCTCATACATCACCAATCTTATAGCATGGTTACACATCTTTATCTCTGCAAGAATCAGATGGAGGATCCTTACCGTTCACGTTTTTTGGATCAAATATTCATATTGTACACTTAGGGGCAACATTCTTACTTTCCCCCCTTCTAGCATCATAAGGTGTCTCGTATTTCTACTTTTTCGCTTTGTGCTTTGTATATAGTCTTTCACATGCATATTAGACATCTTGATACAATTTTATCATCATTACCATATGACACACGCTTTTTCTAAGGTTCAAAATTTATTTTTGAGTGTATACTACATTAATGGACATCACATACTCCACATTTCATGCTTGGCACTTCTTTTCACACATCGTACTATCCTCTTCTATGCTCTACACTTCATTTACCTATCTATCTACCATACATGTTCAAACCATTTTCTGATGATACACTCTTATTGAATGGTTCATTCTTGACTGTTGAGGGGTAATTTATAAATGAACCTCATCATATACTCATTCACATCTTCTCAAGGGGCACACTACTCCTATCATGTTCACATTGCATATCATTCCATTCCACTCATTCACAACATATTCCATATCTTGGTTGCACATACTCTTGTTTTCTTATTATCGTTATATTTACACTTTGTTTCATATGCTAGAAAGATAATATGTATGCCATTATTATCTATTCTTTATACACATACACGTTCACTTGTTTTTACTTTGTGAATGCAATTTTTAGAAATAACATTGATGTTTGGAATTATACCCCTTACCAGTCCCTCCGAGGCTTCTGGGGGAATCTACTTTCATACACACTATAGGTGTTATTTCTTAGTTTTATACTACATCCTATTCATACTAGTACGCAACTCTATATCAGAATATACATGTTTCTACATAATTTTACTCTTTCTAATATGCTAACGGGTGCATGATGTGTAACATTTTCCTTATATGAACTATTTTCCACCATGGTTGTCTGTTACACTTTTATTTCTCTTGTCTTCCATTATATGTCATTATTTCCAAGCTTTTCTCTATGTCTTGCTTGTTCATTTCTTGTATGCTTTCTGTTTCTTTGGCTCTGATTAGCTTGCAACATTGTGAGTAATGTCCCATGTTTGAAACCTAATTTTTGTGATTTACATTGTCTTTTATCTTTCTACCTTACACATTGTCTTATATATGTTTTGAGCCAATTTGTTAGCATGTTGTTTGGTTTCTACCATGTACATTTCCCCCTATAGGATATAAACTTCCTATCATAATTCAGTCCTCTCCTTTTGGCCGCATCCTTGTAGCAATGTTGCATACACCCTAAATGAAGGGGCATACATTGGTTGAATTAGTAACCTCATATAAAAAATTAGAGCGATAAGAAAATATATTTCATAACATAATCAACATAGTATACAATTACAAAAATGGATCAAAATATGACTTGGGTCCTCAGTTCATCAAAGACACCAGCACCCAGATACATACACTAGCACTTGGGAACTCTTGACCTTTCTTGGGTACCTATGAAAATGGGGTGGTTGCAATTACTTTATCAGATTGGAAAATTTTCCACCAGTAACACAATAGATTTCACACTATAGGTGATTTACTAATATCTGAAATATTATTTTTTAAATATAATTTTAAAGTCACTAAAATAATTTATAATAAAATAGAAATGCTAAGAACTTCTTAATAGATGTAATTATTTAAGAAAATGAGAGAGATAGGAAATTCATCTGATTTTCACTTATCTCAGAGTACACCGGAACTGGAAAAACTGATGAACATGCTAGGAAGAACATGGGAAATTCTTGATATAAATTTAAGAACTCACATAATTTGTGGGACAAGGGTGCCTAGTTAGGGGATGGGTTACCCAAGCACCAGAGACATTTAATAGGCACATGTGATTGTGTATAGGGTCGGAGCTTGATTTTTATGGTGTTGTTAGGGTTTTTCTACCCTTCATTGTTGATCTCCTATAGGTTAGTGGAAGATCATTTAATTTACTACTAAGTTGTAAAATAAATAATATACTACAAAACCAAGAAACACATCAAATTTTAAAATTAAAGATGTAAAATAGGGATTCAGACTAACCCCAATGGTCACCTGATAGAGTGAACTTACAAATGATCATATTGCTACATCTCAGACTCCATTTAATTCTATGTGTGTGGGTAGAATCATGTCCTTATCTTTCCCTCATGCTAATGATGCCAAGAGAATAGGATAAGGAAAGAAAGAATGAAAAATTTTCGATGGAATTCAATGCTTCACCTTCCTATGCAGTGTATACATAATAAAAATCCCAAAAATAAAATCCATTTGATAGTATATATATAGATATCTCTTGATAAAATTTCCCACCATTATAATGGTACGTATGTTGTGTTTATATAGGGATCTCTTTCTTGAATTTCGACACTAGTGACATGACATGATCACTAGGACCTTATGATATGAGTAAGAAAACTAAAAAGGCTAACCACAAATGTCAAAAATGTGAACAAAAACAAAGAGGATAGGATAACCCACGTTAGACAGAAGCACCTGGACACTAGTGTCTAGTCTTGACCGCTATCATCCTGAGACAATTGATGAAAAATGTTAGAGGACAGGAAGACAGGGATCCCTGTGACTTGACCAGAAATGGGTGTATAAGTGACATATGTGAGAGATAAAAATAATATATAGAATCAAAGAAAGCAGATGGAATAGACATTATGTCACGAGTGAATACTTTTCTCACTCAATATCCATATATAAAACAACATAAATGATGTTATGGTAAAATAGTAGTATGTGTAGGATTTTATGTCTACATTTTCCCCGTTTATGATATTTGAATGAAATTCAAATAGTGTAAAGGATGTAAGGAGCATGCCTTTTAGAAATCAGGAGAAGCCCTATCACCGAAGTATGTGCAAAATAAGAACATATACTGTGGTAAACCATGGATATGAGTGTTGATCCATGTACATAAATAGAGATGAAGAACCCTTATTAGGAGTACTTAGAGGAATTGATGATTTATTTTTGAGTGATTTGGAGATTTAAGAACTCATTGTCGATGGATATTTGAAGGGGTGGGGAGTGATCAGTTTCCAACCCAATTTTGTATGTGTGAAAAACTAAAGGATTTGGGTGTCATGCTACCAAAGGAAGAGTGTTAGAGATAGAGGTCTACTTATACCCTCTAACTATGTCTACATCTTAAAAAGGTCCAGCTGCTACAGACGTACAAAGACCAAATTATGTTCCATTTCGATCCATGTTGAATAACCCATATAGGAGCAATATAGGAAATATAATGGCATCTCATTATCCCCACTTCAAAGGTATCATGATATGTATACTACTAGATGGATTTCATGTTAGGTCATCTAGAAGTAATGAAGAATATAGAGTGATTTCCCATTTTGGGTCACATGGGAAAATTAGTGAGGTGATGCAACTCCCAAGTTAGGGCATCTAGGAGAGATGGTAGAATACGTTGTATTGTACATATTGATTAGTTTGATTTAAATAGTAGATAATTTAGTTGAGATTGAATGTGTATGATAGATTACTCACGGAGATATTTTTTTCTTTCCCCCATAGATTAGGTCATTAGGGGGAATGACTAGAAAGTATTAGAAAATGTCACATGTTGTATGAGTAAATTTCTGATAATGATGCATTACGACTGTGTAGTAATCTAATAGTAGTCTGAGGGGGATTATAAGGTGATCCCCATTTTATGTCCTCCATTTTAGAAAAAGGGGAAGTGATAATAAGAAATAATGTTGAGATGAAAGTAGATACGAAGTGATTTAATAGTGAGCAAGATAAAGTATAGTAGGTGTCGCAAAAATATGTGTATACTGACTTTAAAATGTGCCAAATTAGAATATAACTCTATGGAATGTGTACAATACGATGGTACGATAAATTATGAGCTGAAGGGAATGTATAGGGAAAAAAATGAATTATCGAGGCTCAAGATATGATCAAGAACATGTGGCGTGTATTAATTAGAAGAATATGTGCAAATGGTAACCATAGTCAAATGGAAAATTGAAACTTTCTATATATAGTAATAGTAAAAGTAGAATAGTAACTTCATTTGAATCTTGATTGATTAAGAATTTGAACTCAAAGTTTGCAAGGATTTCGTAGATTAGGGAAGTGAGGTTGAATAGTGGTCATGGTACCATAGATGACAGATGAGTTGGTAAGTATAGTTATTTTCAAAAAATTTGAATGAAATGTTCTCATTTTTGTCATTTTTGTACAAAATTTTGGGTTTTGCATTTTTGGGTATTTCTGACCTATGATAGAGTGGCCAAAGTTCTATATTCCTGTAGGATTCCATTTCCTAGGTCTAGGCACTGGTTACTTGCTCCTAGTCACATGCGTCCTACTCTTGTGTGCTAGTGATTAAGAAAAAATTGAAATAAGTTTATGTTAAATCTATATATATATATATATATATATATATATATATATAACATTACTATGATATGAATAATTAAGTACATATACGACCCAAGAAAATAAGTAATTTAAATTAGAAACCCTAGTTTTGAATCAAGGAAATACAATACTTAGCTGATTTGGAGCGATGTCGAAGGTGTACAAATGTTGGAAGACTATTGGAACAAAGTTGAAGTGTGTTGCAATAAGACCAAATAAATTGCAAAGGTGTCAAAAATTCTAGGACCAGGGAACTTATAGAGGGTGAGGGGTGCCTAGGGCGCTAAGGAATTGGTTTGGGCATCTGCTACTTCTTAGAGGATGTGAAACCTAGTTTTATAGGGTCGTGAGATGTTCACTCCTTATCACCTTTGATCACCTATATATCACTAGACTTTTTTGTTATTCTCCTTAAATTTTCAATAAGATAGAAGCTCCTATAAATCCCCCAAACTACATCAAATCCTAAAAAAAATGAAAAATGCAATGTCAGACCGTGCCCAACTATCAAAAAAGTTAATTAATGACTGAGTGCTACAATACAATTCCTACCCCATGTAGTTATATGTGTGTGTGTGTGTGTGTGTGTGTGTGTGAAGAAATAGTGCCCTAGGTAGCTCTTGTTCATGTCCCACTTGATAGTGAGAAATAACTAGATATAGAAACTATATATAGATGTATGCATGGAAAAATGAACTTCCCCTCCTATGAAGTGTATGTAGAAAAATGCAGTCCCTTACCCTTGTATGGATAATAAATGGATGCTTGAAATTCTCTTGTAAATTCCTTTCGATGAAACCTTAGATGGAGATAATAGATGCTTAGTGTTTGGTCCTTTATTAAGATCATATAGCTTGATATTTATATGATTCCCTTAGTTGAAAATCACAATTAACCACTAAAATGCCAACTAATAAGAAAATAATATTCCTAAACCGATAGAAAGGACTGAAAGATATGAGAAAAGTACAAAGAGGTTGGGGCACCTACAGGGAATGGGGGCACTTGAGTACCAAGATCCTAGCTGGGTGCTCATGTCCTGAGTAAGAAATGATAAAGTATGAAAAGAAAAATTGGGCCGGAAGGAGGAAAAAACTGAAAAATAAATTAGAGAGCAAATAAAAGTGGCCAAAAATAGTGATCAATTAGTTTTTTTATCACTTAGGAATCACGTGAATAGTGGTATGTGATCAGGACTAGATAGATACCCAAAGTGTGTGATTTAGTGTCTACATTTTCCCAACTTTATGTTGCTGAGTGAATGCTCGATAAAATAAATTTGTTAAGATATATGTACTTGATAACCATTTAGATCGATGTTGAAAATCATGGCGAGAGATAAGGAAAAGTATGGAGTTATAAAAATGTGAAGAATGGAAGCCAGAGAAGAGGAAGTAAAAAAGTGATGATGATGACCCTAGGGTGAGAGAATATGTGTAGATGTCATGTTTGTACCTATTTTTGATGTCAATAGATGTGTGATGATTTGTGATGATGTGAGTACCGCTTCCCATAAGGACAGACCTATAAAAGAGAAGACCAAACAAGTAGTCAGATACACGTATATGGAAAATTCAATAAAAATGAGTAAAATGTACGTAAGAAAGTATGAAAAAATGTGAAAAAGGAAATGTCAACCTAATCCGTCATGAAGAAAAGAGATATAAAAGATCCTGAAGATGTTTTAGAAGGACAATTGTTTTGGTCGATCTCATGTCAGTTGTGCTGAGTACAAGTTTTTTGGGTGATCTCATGCTAAGAATGAAAGAAGTGTAGGGAGAAAAGTATGGTTTCATTCTCCAACCTTTAATTTCTTCTTGAAGTGTAAACTCCACTGTAGATCATGTGTAAAAATATGATACGCTTCGAACAAGTCCAATCCAATGCAAAATTATAAAAGAAGGTGTAATGCATGCATGCCGAGTGCTAAAGGATTGCCTATCTTATAAAAGCTGCTATGACGAATTCTGAAAACTATACTAAACTGAAAAATGTTATGTAACTTCCCATTGGTCACAAGCATCCAGGAAGGTTCGAAGATGCCCAAACAATACTATCTAGTGTTGGGCATTGGTGTCTATGCTGTGATGAAATCCCAAGTTAGGTTTTGGGCCATTTTTGGTAGTAAATGTTACGCTACCTGTGAACTAATATTTTTTTTTATTATTATTATTGAACATTATATGGGGTAAATGATTCACCCAAATGAATTACCCCCTTTTTTTAGGTGCATGCGATGTCACAAGGAGCATAGATCCCAAAGGAGGAATAGATGCTATGTTAAAATTGAAGCCCTACAAGGGGAGGGTGAAACCAAGGAACACACAAACAAAGTGGCTAGAAGACAAGTGTTAGTGAAAGTAAGATAAACTCACATGTAAATGAAAACATGTAAGATAAGAACACAAGAAGACAATGTAAAACATCTATAATGTAGACAAAGTAGACTATAAAAAGTGGGTTTCAAACATGGGACATCACTCACAATGTCACAAGACACATGAGTTTGACAAGGAAAAAATCATACATGTAATCAGAGAACAAGAAATACATAGGAAAAAGCCTACAAACAATGACATATAATGACATGAAATGGAAAATAATAACAAGAAATGTAATAGAAAACCATGGTAGCATAGGGTTTCTATAAAACAAATAATGCACATGAAGCACCCATTAGCATTTTAGAAAGATATAAACTATGTCAAAACATGTATAGTGTTCTAATATGAATATGAAGTAGCATAAATCAATATAATAATGCTTGAAGTGTATACGAAAGTGGATTCCCCTAGAAGCCTCTGTGGGACTAGAAATAAGTACCTGCCAAGAATCCATTTTGTGTGTATCGGTCTGTGTAATGTATGTGATCACAACTAGAAATAAATTGCATGCACATGTGTATATGGAAAAGATAATGACAAATAGTGTATTTAGTCAACATAGTAAGAAATATGTGACATGCGCGTATAAGCAAATAAGAACAATCTGTGACCAAGATATATGTGGTATGTTGTGGATGATTCATATGGAATGGGAAGTAAAATAGATGTGATAATATCCATGTTTACCTCGAGTGAATGTGAATGAGTTTGTATGAGATGATGATCATTTATAATTTCCACTCAGCATTCGAGAATGAACCAAAGAACAAGAGTGCATTATCAAGAAATGGTTTGAACGTGTCTAAAATGATAGGATCATTAAAGCATAGATCATATGAGGGAAAACATGTGATGGGGTTCATTTTAGATGTAAACCCTTGGCATTCAAGTTTCAACCATGAAACTAGAGTGCATCATAGGGTACTGTGTTGTGTCAAATGTGTGGGAAAAAGGTATTTTGTGAATGTGTTGAGTTTGAAATGTGTTTTCAATATCCTTAGTGTGTAGTGTGTAATGTGATGAGGTGGTGTTCATGAATGTATTTAGCCCTTAATAATCAAATGTGAACCATATCACAAGAGTGCGTCATCGGGTAATGACGATACAAATGTATCAATATGTTAAAAATACGAGTGAAATTCTAGATCCAATGCATGAAGTGAAATAAGTGTGAGACATATGACAATGTCTGGAGGGCTAAAATAAACATGATTCCCTAAGTGTATGATGATGAAGATCTATGCGGTGATGCAAGAGGTGTCATGCCATTATGGGAGAGATTCATTTGTATCATGATAAGAGAGAGGGATAACAAAATGATAGGAAGAACCAAGAGTAAGTCCATCACATGGTGGCAGAGATTGAAATGGATCTTAAGGATCCGAATAAGGAATAATTTATTTGATAAAAATAATTGGCTACAAAAGTGGTGAAATATTGGATAATGTTGTAGCAGATTAAGTAGGATGAGGTGTTGAATTGATTTTTAGAGGAGTTTTCTAGGTTGACTTCATAGCACTGTAGATGACTTGAGAGGAAGCAGAGTGAGAATAAGTTTTAGAGGTGGTTTCTTAGTTTGAGTATATTTCATAGGTAGTGCTTGAGTGATGGAAGAAGAAGCATTATAAGTGACGACATGATGCTCATTAGACATGGAAAAATCAGATTTAGGAACCCATTGACATGTAACAAGTTGAGAGGACCCTATAAAAAAATGTTGTGTTGTGAATGAGATAAAACCTTGACGCTCAAGGTGTTTAATTCCTTGTTATAAAGCATAGAAATCATTTACCATTATGTCCATTGATTCGATGATAATTGTAATATGGAATACCTTAATATTTTGTAATATGATAAGGAGGATAACAATGAGTAGATGGAGAGTGTATTAATTGATGAGTTATGAGTTGTGGAAAATATATATTGTTTCTTAACATTTAGATCAAACTTAAAAGGTGCGGGGATCAAAAATATTTGAGGTTCAATAATATGAGCACCTATAAAAGACAGAGATTGAAAATGATAAGAAGAACTCACATGAGCCTGAGAAGCATCCTTAAGGTGTTTGATTTCAGATTTTAGATGTAATCATGGATTCCATAACCTGAAATCTATCTTGAAACAGAGAATGTAGATATTGAATTGATTTGCAAATAAATTTATTAGAATTATAACCACGAGTGTCATTAGAAAGATGATTGAAGATAGCATTGATTGAGTAGGTGGTGTATTGAGAGGGAGACAAATATTATATATGGATCTTTGGAGAGCATCTTTACAAGATGGGTGTATTTGAATAAATTGAATCAAGGGGACTTGAGGAGATTTATAAGCCATGAAATATGAAAGAGAAAAAACCAAGAGTAATCGAATGTGGGTTCAAAAAAAAGATTAAGAAAATATTGAAATAAATAAATGCTAAATCTAAATATATAACAACTCTATGATATGAAGAATTAAGTAGAGATACGAACCAAGAAAATAAGAAATTTAAATTGGAAACCCTAGTTATAAATGAAGGAAATAAATACTTAGCTGATTTGGAGTGATGCTGAAGGTGTGTAGAGTTAGAAGACTACTAGAAGAAAGTGGAAATGTGTCGTAATAATACCTATAAAATTGTAGAGGTTTCAGAAATGTCAAGTTCAGGGCACCTATGGAGAGTCAGGGGTACCTAGGGTGCTAGAGACCTGATATTGACATTTGTGATTTCTCAGAGGCTACAAAATCCAATTTATCATGGTCACAAGATGTTCATTTCTTATCACCTTTGATGTATTATATGTCACCATAATTTGTATTTATTTACATGAAACCTACAATAAGAAATAAGCACCTACAAAATCCTTAAACTACATCAAATCCTAAAAAAGAAAGATGAAAAATGGGAGGTTGAACCATCCTCAACTATTAATAAAGTGAACTTACAATTGAGTTTAACTCTACATTACAGAACCCATGTATTTCTATGTGTGTGTGAATAAATCGCACCCTAGGTAGATCTTGTGCACATCCCATTTGATAGTGAGCAATAGCTAGATGTAAAAACTATAGATAGATGTGTGCATGGAAAAATGAACTTCCCTCTTATGAAGTGTATATAGAAAATATAGTCCCTTTCCCTTGTATGGATTCTTAAAATGATCTTATAAATGACTTTGGATGCAACCGTAGGTTGAGATGGTAGATGCTCAGTGCTTGGCCCCTTATTATGATCACATAGCTTTGTATTTATATGACTCCCTCGGTTACAAATCATAATTAACCACTAAAATTCCAAATAGTATGCCTAAATGGATAGAAAGGACCCAAAAGATGAAAGAAAGGTACAAAGAGTTTGGGGGCACCTAGAGGGGATGGGGGCTTTTGGGCACCGACATCTTGGTTGGGTGCTAGTGTCATGAGTGATAAATGCCAAAGTATGTAAAGATAGATTGGGCTGGAAGGAATGTAGGACCAAAAGAGAAAACAAACAACAAAGGTGGAAAAATAATGATCAATTAGTAATTTTCTCACTTATGAATCATATTAATAGTGGTATGTAATCATGAATAGATAGATACCTAAAGTGCATGATTTAGTGTCTATAGGTGGCAAACCAGGAGGCTATTTTGACTTTAGAATGTGAAATAAATGATATTTGATGACTATTGGTAGCATGTATTGTTGTTTTCAAATATATATGAGGTGTTAGTGTCACTATTTCATTGTTACAAAGGGATATTCATTTGAGGGAGTTCCGTAGAGGTCTAAAATTTAGTATGTTGTTGACTTTGGGCCTATCTAATGATTAGTGGGATATAATGGACCGTGCTGACTTGCGACACAAAAAGATTGGGGGAGCTATGCCATAATGTGTCGATGATTACTACATTGTGTGAGAGGTGGTGTGAATTTTTATTTTATTTTTGGTTACCTACTAGAGAGATAACTATAACCTTAGAGAATGTAGATCACATATTGTGATTAGTACTATTGGGAGAAACAGTCTAGGTGATGGCCGTAGAGGATGTAAAGAGGCAGATGAGATCAGCTATGCAATACTTTATAGGGACATGGGGACATGAAGAGACCCACATTAGCTTGGATTCCATGTTAATATTAGGTATTATGTGCTTGTAAAAGTTTATTACAATTGTTATTTCTTCATCAGTGGTAGTGGAGGGTGGTTGAGTGGTTATCTTATATAAGATGGAAGATATTTTTTACATATAGAGAAGGATGGGACTATATATTCATGGGTGCAATGTGTATTGGTGCACTTATATAGGGATCTATATAGGTTTACATAGGAGGAACATGGGGGTGGACTTGGATCGACCCCATTATTACATTTCTGGGACTATGAGAACATTGTGACATTGAGTCCACATAGTAGACCGCAGCTCAGTTGGACGAGGCGTGATATTTTGTAGCGAGATGGATAGGCATGCATAGTAGGAGACTGGATACTGCCACATGTAGATCTAAAATTGATTATATGGGGTTGTAGTCCATTATATAGAATCCATATTGAGCCTATGATGGTTGGCCAGAGGATGGAGTCAGGCTACGATGTATGATGTACTATGTGGATAGAGGACTAGTTTCTTGGAGTGACCAAACTATTTGAGGCAAAGCATGTATCAAGATAGTTTTGTATGGTTCAGGATGTTCCCCTAGAGCTGTATGTATGGGTACGAGGCATGAGAGTATGGAGGATTTTAGGAGTGAGATAAAGAACTATAGGAGCACAACTAGTGCCCCTGGTGCAAATGAGGTGGACGTGGCTATAGAGCTGATACAGGTGGATGTTGTAGGTTATAGTGAGGCATATAGTGCATGGTGGGTATCACAATGATGGGTTCTACTATTTCTAGTTATTGTCTATGTGGTGGGAGCTCCGCTACTTAGAGGAGCATAGGGGTAGGAACCTTCCCCTGATGGAGATTGTGTAGCAACATCGATAGTAGAGTGTGAGTTTTTTTTGTTGATAGTTGTGGTTTGTTACTTAGTTGTTTGATTATGGATTTTTTGTGTATTAAATAATGTTATTCGTTGATGGTTGAAGGGTATGCTTATTGGTACTTGATTGTTGACACATCAATCCTGATATTGATGTGGAATAAATATATTGATGTGCTCATGGGAGGTGGGATGTTGGAACAAGTAGATGCCATTGTAGGTGAGCATGCCCACTTGTTCGATCTAGTGGCGATATCAGTGGCTACATGTACAATATTATTGAGTGAGCATGAAGAGGCATAGGTGGAGACTCAATGAACTAGGGAGGATGTAGGAAGAGGATGCATAGCGTATGATGTGTTCATGAAGTATGTAGAGTTACATGGCCAGTTTGTAGAGCAGTTGGTCAAGTTGGCATTATTATGTAGATAGATGGAGAGATATAGGGTTCATTCCCATCAACATAGATTGAGTAGTGAGATATCTAGTTCTAGAGCTTCTGCAATTGTCTATAGTTAGAGTGATGATGATGTATGACATATATTGATGTAGGAATGCATGGGGGCTTTCCCCCCTACTATTATATTTTTATAACTATGATTTTTGAGGATATATATAGATGGATGATTGGTATTTATTCATTGCGTTGATGGTTTGAGATACGTGTAATGATGATTGCAGTTCATATACGGTTTTTTCCTTTGTATTTCGTAAACGATTATATGGAAAAATGGATGATGATGTTGATTATGTCATAGATAGATAAGCAATGAAAATTATATTTTATGTATTATGTATAGATATTATAAATGGTAATAAATGTATGTATGGAAATGAATAATTTGAAACAGCGATGCAATTGAAATGATTGTAAAAATGTAACTGATTTCATGTAAGCATGATGAAGAGGGGGGAAATAAGAGCAATTCCCATAGTGTATGTGTATAAAGATGAGGTTTATTTATATAAGATCCCTCAATAATCAATAATGAACAATAGAATAAGAGTGTTTCACCAATAAATGGTTTGATAATGTACCCTAGATAGATAGATCACTAAAGCATATATCACAAATATGGAACAAGGTTCTTATCATAACAAATCCCTTAACATTCATGTAATAATCATAAGAATAAAAGTGCATCATCAGGTACTGAGGTGATAAAAATCAAATTGCAAAGATGAAGAGGGCAGTGTTTAGCGGTGAAAGCATGTGAAGTGGTAGCAACATGAGTGTATGATCCAAACTGAATTTTTGATGAGATGGTGCCAATGATGGGAGATTTAGTGTTAGGAAGCACAAATCTCGATGGATTAGGAACCCAATATGAATTAGTAGTACTATGCGATGGATCAGATGGTGTAGTGGTGGATGAGCGATGCAGAGGCCATGCATGAATAATGAATTTAGGAGGAGGATGAATGACGACCTTAGAAATAGGATAAGGAGACAAGTGAACCAAAGTAAAAACACTCTTGTGTGGAATTTGAGGAACATTCCACTAACGAGAGTGAGATCCAAAAACATTGACACCCTTATCTTCTAATTTTTTAATTTTTCATGAAGGATGAAACATTCATTATGATGATGGCTATTGATGTGGTGATAACAGCGATAAGGATGATCATGTTTGCCATGAAAATGATGAGGAGGATGATCATGATTAGAAGCAAGTGAATCAAGCATTTATCAAGAAAATCATGTAAGACATCATCAGTCTTAGCACCATGTGAGAAATGAAACTAATCCCAAGTAGGAGATGTTGAAGACTTAGGAGGAGAAAAATGTAGTGGCATAGATGGTTGAGACTTATTCATTGGAGGGGATGGAACATGCTTGCAAGGAAGAGGAGATGGAGACCTTGATGGACGTATAACAAATGGAAGAAGATAATAATTAGGAGATGATGTAGTAGTAGGATAAGTAGAAGGAGGATTTATAACATGTGCATCAATTAAATATTTTTCTAGATCAATGACCTTATAACATAAAAGTGTATATTATTCACATGTATCATATTGCAATCATTCTTTTAAAGAAGGAATCAAGCCACAAAAAAATATAAACTTCTTCTCTAGCTCAATAGGCTAATCTACTAGTTGATGCTTTTAAGAATTGAATCATAAAATGTAATATAGAATATGTTCTTTCTTTCCTTGATATAATCTACGAAAGCGATCATATGTGACTCTAAGACCATTCTTTAGCATAAAGCTTTTAAGAAAATCATCTTCCTTTTCACAATAGGTACTAATATATCCAAAAGGAAAATAATTGTGCCATTGAAGAGCTTCATCATCGATACTATGATGGAAGTATTTTAGCAATAAAAATCCAATCAAATAAGAATCCATACCTAAATGACAATGCTTAAGATGTAGATATGGATTTCCAGTGCCATCAAAGAATGAAAATGTAGGCATGATGAAATCCTTAAGAAATGTTGAATTGTGAATTTTCTTAGAATATGATTGCTATAAAGAGAATTATTATCAATACAAGCATAATAGGATTTCATTTCAAGAGTGAGAGATTAAACTTGATACTGCAATTTAACAACAACATACGTGAGTGATTAACTATCATGTGGAGGAATCATAGAAGACGTGATAAGAACATTGAGAGGATGGAGCTTGCCATTATAAGTGAACATGAGAATGTGAGAAGAATTAGTTGAAGATGAAGATGCTAATACTAGATGTAGATGGATAAGAAATATGAAGTAGTACACTAGGAGGAATAGAAGAATCAACATGAATATCATCAACAGAGGAAGAAGAGATAGGAGACCTGGGAATGAACATGGAATATTAGCAAAACTATTAGCAATAAAACTAGAAGAAACCATAAGACGTGAGCTAGTAGGAATTGAAGAATCATCATAAATGCCATTAGAAGTAGTTTCAAAAGTAGAGGAAAGTGGAGTGGAAAATTCACATTCAACAGTATTAAGAGAAGTAGAATTTTTACTAACATGTTCATGTTCAGAAATATACTTGGTATTAATAAAGTTTCACATGCAAGTATTTCATCAAGCAAGTCATCAACATAGATATATATCTTTACAATCATTATAATCATGTTCAGAAGTAGGAGAAGCATGAGATACCACTTTATATTCATCTTGACTAGTATGAGAAATAACATCACGGGCATGTAAATTTTCATCATGATAGTTATCTATAATTACATAATCAAGACAAATCATATAATCAATAATAGCATCATTAAGAGTGTCAGTAGCAATAGAAGAAGATTGAGTAATTCTTGTGGCTATGGAATAACAAGTATTATATCTAGATAATCTTTGAGGCTAAGGAACAATGCTAAGTGAAGAGTTGTCAAAAATAGCATAAAATTTGTGTTCATTAACATCAAGCAATATTTGAACATTATCATCAAATTGAGCATAATGATAATGATCAAGAAATTCAGCCTCAACAACATCATCAAAGATAGGATCGATAATCTCATGATGCATTGCTTTCCTAGGAGAGGAAGATATAATTTTAGCCATTAGGGTTTAGTAGATCATAGGAAAATGACTTCTAACAAACGTGTTCACCAAATGATTTAATAAAATATGAAATATAATTTATTAAATCTAATTACAAATTCACTATAATGATGTATAGTAAAATAAAAAACCTAAGAAATTTTTTATACATGTAACTATCTAAGAAAATTAGAGGGATAGGGAACTTTTTTTATTATTTATAATCATGAAGTACACCCAAAATGGAACAAATGATGAACAAGTTGGGCAGAGCATTGGAAATTCTCAATATAAATTCTGGAAATCATAGAACGGTTGGGACATGGGTGCCTGGCTAGGGGCGGGAGTGCCTAAGTGTTAGATACCTTTTATAGGCATCTGTGACTATGTAAAGGGTTGATACTTGACTTTTTTGGTGTCACTAGGGTTTCAATACCATTCACTATTGATTTCTTGTAGGTTTCTAGAAAATCACCTAATTTGTTGGTAACCTGAAAAATAGATAATATCCTGCAAAACCAAAAAACACACCAACTCTTAAAAAGAAAGATGTAAAATGGGGAGTTGGACTAACCATGATGGTCAACAGACAGAGTGAACTTACAACCAAGTACTATACTATATCTTAGACTCCATGTAGTTCTATGTGTGTGTGTAGAATCATGTCCTTAGGTTTCCCTTGCGCCAATGATGGCAAGATAGCGAGCTAAAGCTAGAAAGAATGGAAATATGTGGATGTAATTTAGAACTTCCTCTTCTTATGGAGTGTATGTAGAGTAAAAATCATGAAAATGCATTCGTTTTGATAGTATGTAGAGAGATAGCCCTTCAATAAATTTCTTGTTATTATAAACGTAGGTATGCTATGTTTATATAGGTATATCTTGCTTAAATACTGACACTAGTGACATGACATGCTGACTAGGACCTCAGGATAGGAGTAAGAAAACTGAGAATGCCAACCAAAAATGTAAAAAATGTGAACAAAAATAAAGAGGATAAGAGCACTTAGGTTAGATAGGAGTGTGCCAGTGCTAGTGTCTAGTCTTGGGCGCTAACGTATTGAGAAAACTGACAATAAATGTGAGAATAATGATAGACAGGGATCCCTATGATCTAAATAGAAATGGGTGTAGAAGTGAAAAATGTGAGAGATAAAAAGAATAGAAATAATCAAAGAAAGAGGATGGACTAGAGAGTGTGTCACTAGTGAATAATTTTCTGACTCAAGATCTATCTATTAAACAATGTACTTGGCGATATGGAAAAATATTAGAATGTGCATGATTTTATGTCTACAACAAGAGCATTCCTCTAGCAATCAGAATGCATTCTATCTTATCTTTTCTACTTGGGTAGAACTAGATTGAATTGAATTGAACTAGAACAAAGTAGGATCACACCATCTATGGTGGTGTATAAATTTCTGGAAGCACACTGGGATGGAGGATAACACTATAACTTTCTCCCCAACACTTCTTCTGCCATGGCATGATATCACCAAAAAAACTCTCACTTGGTATGATATCTCCCAAAAAAATCACTCTCGGCATGAGATTTCCCAAAAAATTGTTCTTCTACAACATTTTTAGGACACTTTCTATCATTTTCACTCATCACGGATCACATGCACATGTTCCTTTTACTAAGTTTTGCATTCTTACATACTTGGATCAAATATTTCACATATACACGACTTTGAATACTCTTTCACTCTTATTTTACAGGTCTATCCTTAAGACACTAAAACATTAATCCCTTTTTTAAGTGACAATGATAGGTATAACATGGCACAACACATACACTTCACCCCTAGGGTCACTTCCTCTTCCTTAGCTTCCACACTTTATTTTTTTCAGTCCTCATTTCTTCTTATCTCCTTGCCACACATTTTCCATCGATCTACATGGTTATCAAGCATGCATCTCTTATCTACTTTATGTTATCATGTATTTACTTAATGACATAAAGTGGGGGAAAATGTATACATAAAATTATGCACTTGGGTACATTTCTTGGTCCTAATCACATATCACTATTTATATGATTTCTAAGTGAGAAAACTAGTAATTGGCATCTATCTTTGGTCTTTTTATATCTTTCTCGTTTTCTTTCTAGTTTTTCACACCCTGCAACCTATTCGATGTTTTACTTGTTTATCTTTATTGACTCTGTACACCAAATCCCATCTAGGACACTAGATCCCAAGGACCCACATCCCCTCTAGGTGTCCTCGACCTCTTTGTATCTTACTCACCTCTTTTGGGCATATATTACATTTTAGGCATCTTGTTTTCTTAGGGGTCATCCTTTTAGTTATCAATTATGAAATTAAACCAAGGGAATCATATAAGTACAAATTTATGTGACCATAGTAAGGGACCAAGCTCTAAACATCTACTATCATGACCTAAGGTTGCAAGGTCGAAGCATATAACTCTGTCCCACTTTTTTACACTTTTTGTACCTTTAGAAAAATATGTCTAACAACCAAAACATGACCAAACAAATATACAATGACAAAACATGTATTTTTAAGAGCTTATAAATACCAAGGTGTAGGGCATCCATAATTTACATGTTCTTTTTATGTTTTTTTAGTATGTTTAAATTTTTTATTTACTATTCATATTTTAAAAAAAAATTGGCCATCAAGTGGAACACGTTTACATCCAAAGGCATTCTAAGAGAATCAAGGAATCAATCTAGCTTCATTCAAGGGCCAATGGACTGCATTTTGTTTCTTACACTTCACAAGAGGGGAAGTTCATTTTTTCATCCACACATCTACTTGCATTTCTACATTTAGCTATTGTTCGTTATTCTGTGCATCTTGCACAAGAACTTCCTAGGGCATGGTTCTATACACACACATAACTACATGGAGTTTGAGATGTAGTGCAAAGATCAATCGTAAGTTCAGTATGTTGGATGACCTTTGGGTTCAGTTCAATTCCCCATTTGCATCTTTTTAATTTTAAGATTTGATGTGTTTTGGGGTTTTGTAGGATATCATTTATTTTTCATGTTACAGGAAAAATCTATGATCATACATTGACATATAGAGGGACCAAAAACAAAGGTTAGTGAACACCTTATGACACAAGATAATTAATATTTCAAAAAAATTCAAAGTCAGGGGCACCCAAAAAAAGTCTCTAATGCCTAGGTTCCACTGACCCAATCCAGGCACCATAGTCTAACTTATCGTAACAATTACAAAATTTTCAGGTATTGGTTACAAAATTTTCCTCCTCTTCACTAGTTTTCTAGTCTGGAACACTTTGGGATTACTATGAAATTAGCTAAGTCTTTTATTCCCTCTCTTGCACTTAGGGTCTCAATTTCCATTTGCTTATTTTTTATGTCAAATTTGTGCTCTATTGCTTATTCATTGGATGTGACTCTAAAATATCTAGAGTTTAGCATAAATGTTATTTTTGTTAAATCATTCATTTGAACATACCAATTTTCACCTTGATATTAACAATGCGTATTCATCTTTGTAACATCATTATCACCATTTATTTCAAAAAAAATAAATGAGTGCTTCAACACATTACCAATTTTTTCTCTCACTTTAAAAATCACAAAAAATTAATGGTATCGTCCATAAGTAGAAAATCCTTATAGTAACCCCTGAATTGATAATTGGAAAAACATCCTAGAAGTTTTTCTAAATTAAAATTTCATGTCACTCTTACATAGCTAGGGATTGAAATTGATGCCTCTATAATTTCTAATCCTAAGCTTGGTAACCAAACACATGCATGAAGCAATACAATATTAATACAAGTAATGATAGTTAACCAAAATAGTAGATTAATTTGTGTCATTAAATTTAAATATTATCTTTTATCTCATTCGTAATCATAAATGAATAAAAATGTGTATAACATTAAGTGTCATTACCTACATGATTTCACATATAATTTTTCATCCAATTAGACCAAGGAATTTACAATTAATACATTAACATACTCATTAATTTCCATCCATTCCAATAAATTCCCAACAAGAACATGAAAATCATAATTCGATTAGATGGATTCATTTGTTACTTCGATCATAATACATCAATAATGTAATTTATAAGCTACGACATGAATTAAAAGTACATGATAAGTGTTACAATGATAAGTCATTTTACAATAACTAAAAATTCATGTGATGTAATATACATGCATTTCCATCTCACATTCATGTTACAATAAATTATAAATGAATAATTATTTCAATTTACATAGATTCCAATATACAATTTACACAATTTAAGTTGTCTCAATATATAATACAATAAATATCATCAATACAATATATCACAACTAGGTTATAATAAACTTGTCACCTTTCACCATACATCCATTCTATTTTTCTAAACAATTGTCTTAATTATTTAGAAAGGATCATCCCATTTCACTAGGGTCTCCCTACATACTACCATTAATATTTCATTTATGATATCATCCAAAATTATTATAACACAAAAATAGGGTTTTATATTTCATGAATCCTTTTGTGTTGAAGCATAAACCATATTTAGAAAGATTGTCATATGATTTTGTTATCTCATTGGGTTTTCAAACTCATCAAGTTGCGCTTAAAGTAAGCCCCAATTTATTAACGTTTCCTTAAAAAAAATTTCATAACAAGTATAAATATGTTATTTGGATAATATTTGTTAAGATTTTTAAGGTTATACCACATACCCTAAGTTTTTCCATTATGGTTACAATACCAAATATTTTGAAAATATAAAACCCATTAAAATAATTTAGAGTCTACTTACAATATTATGTTTTTAATTCCCCATAAAAATATCCCTTGTAGCCAAATTTTATTGGTTGGTATTTTTTTGAGCCCGTTATTACTCAAATCCTAGTCTCAATTTTTTGTTTGCTTCTGTAAATATTTAGTTTCTCATTAAATGTGGTTTAAACTCTCATTATTTAAATATTAATCATGACATGGAGCTTGGTCATTCAAGAATTAGTCATGGCACTGGTGATTATATTCTTAGCAAGATCAATTCTAATTGTTAGCGAGCTATCACAAAATGACAATCCATTTCACAATAGACTCTAAAGTAGAAATCCATAATTATTATCATCATCATAACATGACTAAACAAACCCATTTTCTTGCACAAAGTGATTCTATAAAAAGAATAAACCAAGAATGATAAAATAAGTAGTTAAAACTTCTGATTTACACCAATTTGTGTGTGCTAAAACACACATAAAAATCAATTTAGCCATACTCATTGCTCCATCTTTTCTACCTCTCCCTCATGATACCATTTTTAAAACTAGAAAACATATAAGCATCAAAAGATAATAGTACCCAATGTAATATCCATTTCACATGATCAAAATCATCTGAAATAAAATATAATATACACACATACATATATTTATATATATAGTAAGAAAAACTAAATATAGATCCTCATTATCACCTATTATGATGATAAATATTTTAATTTCAATACATATCATAATAATAATCAAATCAAATTAAAGTAGAATATAACGTTTTATGAATGTGGCAATAGCCATCTAGTCATTTGAATTTCTCTAAAATAATAAATTAAAGAATACAGGATGTGTCATTCTTCCCCACTAAGAGAAATCATTACTTTGATGATTATTTTTAACAAAATAAATAAAATAAACTACTTAAATGAATGTTGGTATGCTCGATGGATGTCATAAAAATCATTGGTCCCACTAAACTTGCACTAAGATACTTCCCATATTTATAAGTGAAGCTTATGAAACTTGAGAACTCACAGGTGTTCAACTAGAAGCACTCCTAGATCATAAAAATATATATGTTTCCAATGAATAACATGAGATATATCATATTTATAATGTTTTAATAAAGATACATTAAGGACAATGTGTAACCTAGATAAATATGGATGTAATGTCAGTTTGTAAGAATAGGGATCAACCACTTTGACAACATCGAATGACACTACATAATAAAGGTGATTGTTTGGAAGAATTTCTAAAATTGGTAGAGATCTAATCTAATTTCATCTTAAAAATAATTATAATCTACTCAAAACTCTCTAGGAATAGAATTATTATCTATGTAGTTGCTAATTTATAGAGTCAAACAAGAGATACCTAATCATTATCACCTACTCTTCCATGTTTTAAGAATGTTTCAGGACCTGTAACCATCCTTTCCTCTATCAAATATCATTTGATAAGTGTTAAAAAAATTATCACATATAATGCCTCAAATGGAACCATTTCCAATGTTGAATGATGTGAGTTTTTGTAAGAAAACTAGACTAATGGAAATTACTCATCATATTTTTGTTGTTGATACATATATTACATCCTAAGAATATCTTAACAAACTTGTACAACCGTCTCCATTTGATGATCTATTTATGGATAATAAGTAATATTGAATATCAAATTTGTTCCAAAAGTTGTGTGAATCACATTTCCCAAACCTTGACTTCGTTCTAGTATATTTACCAAAAGTAATATTATTGGGGAATCCATGAAAAATAAACAAATATTTTGGATAAATCTCTTTTCCAAAAATTGATGAATCATATTTAAACTTTCATAGGATGAAGTGGGATACTTTTTTAGTTTGTGTAAAACCACCAATATAACATCATCTTTGTTCTTAGACATTTGAAAACCTTGAATAAAATCTACAATGATAACCTTGCACTTTTATTTATGAAGTTCATGTGGTTACAACAACCCTAAGAGATGAGATTGTTCATCTTTAACTCACAGACACTCCAAACACATAGAAACAAAACTTGTTACATACTTTATTGATACCCAACCACAAATATAACTATTAATATCATCTAACATCTTTGTCACACCATAGTGTGACATGATTAAGGATCATTATGTGAATCCTCCAATACAAGGCTCCTTTATCCATCAAGTTTAGGTACATATGTTCTGTCGTGTAATCTAATAATTTAATCTCTATCAAATATGTAACCCTTATGCATATGATCTCATCTATCAATATCCTACATAGGTTTGAAGTTCTTGTAAAAAGTATCTAAAGATAACTTACTCAAAATATATTTAAAAAAAGTTATCCTTATCAAGGCCATGTTCATTATATGTCACTTTTATATAAGGGCATACACAAATCTATTCTCTTTTATGTTTATGTATCCTATACAAAAAATCACATTCGCTCAAAAAATCTATCTAGTACCATTGTTGAGAAGTCAATTTAGATTGAGTGGAAATATACTATAACATTGAGTGATCCATTATAAGCACAAATGAATTTCCCAAAAATAAATTTTGTTATGCCCCTAATCCTAGGTCATATATCGGCTTATAGATATCCAACTTGTGGCTAACCTAAGCTATTATCATGGCATATCATATTTATTTATGCTTTCATATGCTTATTGGGATGGTCATAGTGATTCTTATAGTAGAGTACGCTATTTTATGGGATAGAGATTAGGATATGCTTATCATTTTGAGAAATTGAGTCTTATTGTATGGTTTGGATGTTTCCACCTAGAAGTGGCTAAGTTATTGCACCTACATATTGTCATCATTTACTTATATTTTCATGCTCTTTGTTGTTATATTTTTGATGATCGTTAGATCCATATAAGTAATTTCATAACAAGTGGTATTAAATCTTGATCTCAACAGAAATCAGTCAAAACCCTAATTGTGATTATTCAGCTATATTTTCTACATTTAATTTTCTTGTGTTGCGAAATCAATCAATTTTCCAAGGGATTCTTCTTTGTGTTTCTATATTTTCGGATAATAAATTTACTACACCCAAACCCTAAACTTCTATGATAATCCTTATATCCTAGGACCCAACCTTACATCATAACTAAGAGATCAACTAGGGATCAAGGGAAGTTTCAAACAACGCTAAGATTGAATCCAAATAAGGAATAAATTGAGTTACATTCCTCATCTTCTGATGTATCAAAGGTAATCACCTAACTTGAAGAAAATGTTAATAAAATGATGAGTGTGGATGACCTCAATGGTAATCTTTAAGCACTGGAGAGTAACCTCAACCTCAAAATGTAGGGTATATTAAATTAAGGGTTTGAATCAATGAGGAAAGAGATTTCACTCACTTTTAAAAGAATGAACTCACATTCAATTCACATGGGTTCCTTAAGAAATAAAACCTCAAATTGAAATTATAGAAACCAAAGGGGATCCTTTAAACATACAGGTGGAGATTCTTGCTAGTGGAAAAATATGATTCTAAAATTAGAAATGTGCAACTTTAATTAGAATGATCTAATCACATGGATCAACCAAATAGAGGATTTGTATGATATACATCAAGTCCCTAGTGGATAGAAACTTTTATTGTCGTCCTTATATCTAGAACTAGAATAGTTCATTTAGTGTAGATGGAGGTGTGAGAAAAGTACAAAGAAGGGTCTTCCTAGTACTTGGTCTATGTTCATTGATGAGCTCAAAATGCATTGTAGTAATATTTTTACATAGAACTATTTTAGCTAGATATCCAGATGATGACAACTGGGGATGATTAAGGATTATATCCAACAATTCCATTTTTTTTGTTACAAATTAATGAAATATCATAAGACCATCTAAATGATATCTTCTTAGGTGGAATCAACGATAATATCCCACTTGATCTTTGCCTTCTAAATCCTAGTTCAATATCAGAATCCATGATAGTTTTTCGTTTGGTGGAGGAAAGAGATTTGGTTAAATGAGGGGTCTCAATAATCAAAATCAATGCATGATTACAACATCATCACTTACACAACCAACATGATTTACTCAAAAAAATTATGGTAAGACAATACAATTTCTTTGTTGTACAATTGAGATAGAAAGTGGAGAAAGGGAAATAAATGTCCGAAGAAGAAGTTATTCTACATTGACGGTCTTAATGAGGAACATAAGGAGTAGGTAAGAGATGATGAAGAGGAATATGTTCCTACAATTAAGTCATAAGAACATCAACCAACTATTTCTTTCCATTTAATTTTAGATATTAGCACCCCACAACCCATCAAGGTAATTTGGTTCATAAAGAATTAAATGGCTATAATATGAATTAATTCTAGTAGTACTCATAACTTCATTAATAATAAGTTTTCCTTACACTTAAATTGTTTCATTTATCTAGCCTCAGAGTTTCAAGTAATGGTTGTAGATGGAGGTAAAGTTAGTTCTTTAGGAAAATTCAATAAAATTAAGCTATCTATAGGATATTACCTACTAAAAGGCCATGTGTATGTTATTTTAATGGGGGGAGCATATATTGTGTTAGGGGTTGAAGGGATCACTACATTAGGAATGAATAAGAAATGGATAATTTAAATGTCTAATTCTATATATGTAAGAATGCTATGATAGAAAAAAATTATCTAAAAATTTGACCCAAGTAAAATAAGCAATTAAGTATTGAAACACTCATTACAAACGAAATATAGAAAGACATTGTTGATTTGCAAATAATCTTGGACTGTGCCGAAGTGAAAAACTGATAAACAAAGAGGAAAATTGTCACACAAAGCCTCATAAAATCATAGGAGTGTCATGAATGCTTGGTGATTAAGATAAAATGTAAATATCATATCCTAATCTGAATGTTATGGTAGTAGTAAATATATGACAATGAAGTACAATAATAAACACCCAAGTAACTAATCAATAAATAATGAAACCCTAACTGTAGAGAGAGGGTAAGAAGCCTTAGCTGATTTATAAAGGTTTAGAAGATGCAAAGATTTTGAATACTAGAAAATATGAAGCAATGACCAACATAACGAGGTTTAGAAAAATGAATAACTAGATATGGGTGCCCAGAATGGGGCAGGAGCACCCAAAAGCACTACAGACTGGAAATGAGCGCCAAAGTCTTCGTAAATGTTTGAAATACCAAATTTTTAAGGTTGTAAATTTTTCACTTCTACTCACCTTTCTTCACTCTATATTTGCACTAAGATCTCCAAGCTCACTTGAAACCTGCAAGGAAGTATGAACCTATAAAACCATCAAATAAACATCAAATCCCAAAAATAAAATATTTAGATTGAGGGGCCAGACTATCCTCGACTATCATAATGGTGAACTTAAGATTGAGCATCACACTAAAGTTAAGACCCAATGTAATTATCGATGTGTGTGTGTGCATGCACAAGCTCAGAATTGTGCCATAAGTGGCTCTAGTGGGTATCACACTTGATAGCGAGAAATAGCTAGATGTATAAATATGAGTAGATATCTGTGTGGAATAAAATGAAATCCCCTCCTATGAAGTGTGATGTAGAAAACCAACATTTTCCCCTTTTGATGGATGTTATATGGATGGAATTTAGCTCTTAGATGCTTGATGAATGCAACCTTAGGTGGTGATAGTTAATGCTCAGTGCTTTGTCCTTTATTATGATCAAATAAATTTTTATTTATATAATTCCCTTGCTTGAATTTAATAATTAACTCCAAAAAGGACAACTACCAAAAATATAAAGTACTTAAATTTATAGAAATGGCCCAAAAGAGGTGGGTAAAGTACAAAGAGGTCAAGAGCACCCAGAGGGGACAAGGGAGCCTGGTGTTGTCATCTTGGTTGGCTACTGGTGTCTAGGCTTAGATAAACTGAAGGGTCAGAGGTCAGAATGAGGAAGAGGATGTGCAAGACCAAAAGTGGCAATAAAAGAAAAGAAATGTGGCCAGAGACCTGGGTTAATTAGTAATTTTCTTACTTAAGAATCACGTGAATAGTAGTATGCAATCAAGACTAGATAATTACCCAAAGTACATGATTTAGTGTTTACATTTCTCTCCACTTTATATTATTGAGTGAAAAATTGATAATAGAAAAGTAGATAGAGATACATACATGATAACCATGTATATTTATGATGAGAAACATACCAAGATACAAGGGAAAGCATGGAGTGATAAAAATATGGAGTATGGAGACTAAAGATTAAAAAATTCAAAGAGTGATGAAATGAAGAACCTAGGGCAGAAACACATGTTCAAGATTTTGCAAACGTGCCTATTATTGATGTATATACCGATGTGTGTGATGTGTTTGAATTACATCAATTGATTGATGTTGAATACAACTTCCTAAATAGACAAAGCTACAAAATAGAAGACAAACAAGTAATCAAATACGCATGTATATGTATAAAAATCATGTAAAATAAGTATGTAAAAATGTCAAAAATGTGAAAAAGGAACATGTGCCCTTGACTCGTGATGAGGAAAGAGTGTAGAAAGGATCCTTTAGATGATTTTGATGATTTTTTTGGGTGATCTCATGCCAATGGAATGGAATAAGTGTAGGGAGAATAGTCTGGTGTCATCATCTAACCTTTAATTATTTCCAGTAATGTAGAGCACCATTGTAGATAGTGTGTATAACTACATGTGCTAAGTATTGATTTTGGATCAGACTTACACAGGTAAAAACACCTAGAATAATATATTAATTTACACTACATTCTTGCTATATCAATTACACAATGAATTAGGCTAATTTATAGCCATTACAATAGACAAACCTCTTCCTATAAAATAGGAAGTGTATCAAACAACTTACCCATTTATAATTTTACGGGTACAACAAAACTCTATGAATAATATATTGTTGAAACAATATATTATTTCAAACCTAATATTTATAATGTAAACATTAATAATAATTTCCTAACATTCCCCCCCTTAATGTTTACATGGTAACAAAAGAAATTTCACACTTCCTTTGCAGCCTGTCGCCTCTGCATGCTCATGATCTTGGCACACACTCGAACTGAAGGTAGAAGAAGGAACACATCAACTTCTTATCGACCAAGCACTGTCGGGAACACATCTGACCGACGAGGATGGGAACATGCTCATGATTCATCTACTTATCAACCAGTCACTCTAGGGAACACATCTGAACAACCTTCAATGGTTTTCAAGAGGCTAACCAAAAACCTAGGTACGAACAGGAACACATCTAACTTTTCTACCTCATCAAGCCTCATGATGCTGTGTTTCACTGTGTTATTTGTTCTGTACTATGTTTTTTACATTTGGGGAAATAGGAAAAGCCACATACTCAACTGAAAAAACTGAAAATGGAACATTGGATCATGCTGATCATGTTCCCCCCTCAATGTGAACATTTCACTTATTTAACACACAACAGGAACTCTGAAAAAGAATCACACCAAGCTGAAATTCACACCACACAACTGAATCTAGAACACTGCAAAACTCAAAAAATAAGTACTCACACTGCACACCTATGCCACTAAATCATTCTGTGCGGCCCTGTCGTTGGTGACTAACGAGAGGTCGTTGTCTAACCTCCAGCCTCCGATGCCTCCATCCTCCATTTTCATGCTGCTAGATCAGCTGGATTTGGATATGAAGCTCTGTTTCCACATTGAGATTATTCTTTTCTTCCTTCCCGCAATGTGAAATACTTTATTTCCAAACATCGGGTAACACCGAAAATGCGTCTGTGAGGCAATTTTTATTTTTTTTTCAAAATTTTGACTCTGACATGAATATCCTACATCACCTAATTGATTGAAAATGACTTACAACTCACAATTACTATTAACATTCATGAAATAACAATGATATTTGACACTTCTACAAAATGACCAAGACACTTGACACATAATAACATTGGAATTCATAATTATTTTACTATATACATTTCAAACATGACATATGGAAAAGACTATTTGTTTTGAGAATATACCATGTTAAACAACAAATGGATGATGAACTATGGACCCTTAAAAGAGATTATACTTCTCATGATGCAAATTTAATTGACTAATAAACATGACTTTATAAGTCGACTTAACACCAACAAAATGACTACTTTTATTTTTAATAAGACGACTCAACACATGATAACAACTAAAAAATCCTAAAATAGAACTAAACTCACCACGTGGATAGAATTATGCCAGACCGTTCGGTGGAGGAGATGAGGTCGAAGCACCATGCAAGGCCAGATACAATAATAATAATTTTTCTATTGCCACGTGAATTCCTATACATACGGATCTGCAGAACTCAGAGCTTGATACTAGGAACAATGGGAAAACTTGTGCGCCCACCATAACATGAGTTTATATCAGAATCTTCTTGTGGCAGAACAAACACAGACAGAATCCACAACTACAGGGAACAAAATTGAAGTCCGTGACATCCAAATCCTCATAGCAAATTGGGTAAGACAGCGGCACTGAAACTGATGGAGTAGAGGTGTTGTGATGGTTATTATTCCATTCAATCTGTAAATGTCTGCAGTAGTTCACTAACACTTAATTTGTAGAATAGCCGCAAAAATCAGAGGCCGAATTTGATCAAAAACCTCTAAGCCTCATTCCCTCTAATAGAATTTTTGAATAAATAGCTAGTAATCTATGGTGATTGCCAAAAACTCCAAACGACTCTTGAGCTATCCGTGAATGGATCACGACCCACATAAGTATTTAAAACAATAAATTTATGTGCCAGCCTTTGATCAATGTGAACTGGATATATTGAGAACAAAACACTCACTCAACATGAGTTTGCACCTTGGATGTGAAATATCCCTTCTTCTAATTATTGTTGTGTGCGAGCAACAGAAACAACAGATATGTGAACCCAAATTTGCATATCAACAATTTTAGATGCACGGAAGATCTCCCAATAGATAGTCAAAATGTGTTTTTTCAAATACAAATGCATGCACCACAATTCACAAGTCGCTGCAACTACACGACCACATACCCGAGTCACGACTGCACGGAAACATAAGCATGTGGCATCGAAAGGTCGACAGCCTGGACAAGAACGGATGGATGCTCATGCACTCCAAAATAACTGTTTCTAGGTCAATTGGATTGGCAGATCAAAATGTCAATTTATACATAAACCAGGGCCATATACAAATTGAATATGCCCCTCACAAAATTTCATTGATACGCCATGAAGCTCTGATACCAAATATTGATTTTGGATCAGACTTGCACAGGTAAAAACACCCAGAATAATATATTAATTTACACTATATTCTTGCTATATCAATTACACAATGAATTAGGCTAATTTATAGCCATTACAATAGACAAACCTCTTCCTATAAAATAGGAAGTGTATCAAACAACTTACCCGTTTATAATTTTACAGGTACAGCAAAACTCTATGAATAATATATTGTTGAAACAATATATTATTTCAAAACTAATATTTATAATGTAAACATTAATAATAATTTCCTAACACTAAGGAATGTGTGCCCTATAAAAGTTGTTATTTGGAGTTCTATAAGTGTGTTGAACTACCCATCACTATGTAATTTCCTCATGGTTATAGGTATCTAGTAAATGCCACTATGATAAGGACCCCAGTTTGATTCTTATCTCTATCATCTTTTGATAATTTTGATGTACCAGTACCATGTTGTGATGTGTCTAACATTATATAGCATGAGTGATTCACCCAAATTATGCCTCCCTAATTTGAGGTGCATAAGACATCACTAAATGAGTATGTAGCCCAAACAAGGTTTAAGAAAATAATTGTTAGTAAAAGAAAAGGAAAATATGCATGTAAAATGTATGCTAGGAGATAATGTAAAACACACAAGAAGATAATGTAGACTATGAAACTCTACCTTATAGTGGGAAGGGAATGTGCTTGCATTTCTGTTCCAGAATCTGTGATTGAGACAAGAAATAAATGCACACGCAAACAAGTGTTTAGGAAACTCTACCTTATTAGTAAAAGAAAAGGAAAATATGCATGTAAAATGTATGCTTGGAAGATAATGTAAATGCACACGCAAGAAGATAGTGTTTAGGAGAAACAATTGTTAGTAAAAGAAAAGGAAAATACGGTTTGGTCTGCATGTAAAAGTGTAGTGCTAGGAGATAATGGGACACCACTCACACATGTCAGAAGATAATGTAAGGCCACTAGTGGCTGTAAAAAATTAGAGTTACAAGAAATACATAGGACATTTCACTCACAAATGTCATGAAGAAAATCAAGGCCATCAGATGGCTGTAAAAACAATGGTAATTAGAGAACAAGAAATGGACATAGGAAATTAAGTCCCACAAAACATATGTTGCACATGAAGTACAAGGGTATAGTCCCTTTCAAAAAACTATTTACCAATAATAAAAAAAATGTACGTGTCAGACAAACCAATAATAAAAAATCAATCAAATTGTAAGCTAAAAAAATGGCATAATCATTAATAGTGTTACATTGTCTTAATCATCTTATAATAAACTCATATATAAATTTAATTGTCTTAATTGCCAACATAATTGTATGCATGAGTTTTAACACTGAATAACATTCAATATTGTTGAAAAAATATAGTCATGTTAGAACTTACATATTAATGAAACACAACATGTATTATCTTATTTGATTGAATGTTTATTGATTGTTAAAATAAAACAATAGAAGTTGTAGTGAACAAAACTGGATGCCCCCAGGATCTGTTATGGGACTGATAATAGGTATTGTGCCAAGAATCCATGCTACATGTAATAGACCTTCATAATCTATGATCATAACTAGAAATGCAATTGAACACATATGTGTTTATGATAAAGATAATGAAATACAAGATATCTATCTAGCATGTGTAATAAAGTAAGCATGTAACAAGTAAATCTAAGAAAGAATAAGTACAACCAAGATATGAAACATGTTGTATATGGATGGAATGGAATGGAATGGAATGCAATGTGAATGATAGGAGCTATGTGCCTCTGAGTGATTACAAATAGAATTGTGTGCAGTCTGGTTCATTTGTTTATGCCCCGTCAGTAGTCAAGAATGAATCGTAAATGAGAATTCGTCATCGGGAAATGGTTTGAGATGTGTATGTGGAAAATATTTGATCATCAAAGTGTAAAGTGTAGAGTGTAAATATGTGAATGAGTGAGTAAGTGATTAAACATGTGAATGTGGCGAGGTCCATTTGAGATGTAAACCCTCTGCAGTCATGTGTGTACCATGGAACTAGAGTGCGTCATAGGGTAGTTTGTCGCATGTTTAAGTTGGAGAGATATGTTTATTATGTGTTCTTTGATTGGTTTGTGAAAGGGAGCGATTGTAGATGTGTTACATATATGATGTAGGTTGTCAAAACTATGTTATAGGTGTGTGGATTATATAAAACACTTGTTTTGATTATGCGCAAGAGAGATGTGTTATATGGTTTTGAGAGGGTTATGTCATGAAAGTGTGCATTATGCTGTAAATATGTCAAGTGTGGTGTATGTTGTGTTGATTTTTCATATTTTATGAACAAACACAATAATTTTTTATTGTTTAGGTGTTGAATACGTGTGATAGGAAGAATAAGTGGCAAGCATGTTGATTATGTAGTGAAGAATACATGTAAGAAGTATATAAGAGAAGTGTGTGTAGTGTGTCATGTATGTGTAGTGTGTGTGAGGTTCATGTGTAGAGGATTCCCTCAAAAATCAAGTGTGAACCAAAGCACAAGAGTTCATCATTGGGTATTGAGGATACAAGTATATCAAGTGGTTCGAAATTACTTGGAATAATGAACCATGAAGCACAAATATTTAAGTGTTATAGGACATGATTGAAACGATTGATAGTGATAGAAGGGAGGAGAATTGGTATGATGCCCCCTAAGTGTGCCAATGATGGATATTTATGTAGTAATGTGAGAGGTATCATGGCATTGTAGGAGATCATTTTATATGTTGTGATAAGAGTGAGGGCCAACACAATCATAGGCTGAAGAAATTGTAGGACCAAGAAATGGTGGTAGAATGTTAAATTTATCTTGGCCATCATTAGGAGTGGTTTCTTTGACAAAAGTGATTGGTTTGAGCTTATGTGGGATTGATGACACTACAAAAAACTTGATAGGACAAGAAGGCGTACTGATTTTGAGAGGTGGTTACGTAATTTTACTTGGTAATGTTGTGGATGACTTGAGAGTACAAGGTGTTCAAATGGTTTTTAAAGGTGTTTTCTTACATTGACCTGATATTTCCATATATGCCTTGAGTGTAGGGGGGATAAGACTAATTTTGAAGAGGTGGTTGCTTGACTTAAGTAGATTTCATAGGTGGAACTTGTGTGGCAGAAGAAGAAACATTAAAATTGATGACTAGATGCTCATTATACATAAACAAATCATATTTAATTACCCATTGAGATGTAACAAGTGAAGAGTACCATATAACAGAATGTTGTGCAGTGAATGAGATAAAACCTTTACACTCAAGATGTTTTATTATTCATTGGAAAGCATAACAATCATTGAAATTATGTACGTTAATTTTATGCTAATTACAATATGGAAGAACCTGATATATTTTAAGCCAATAAGGAGGATAACCATGAGTAGATGAAAATATGATTAATTGATGAGTTATGAGTTCCAAAAGAATATATTTTTTCTTAGAATTGATTGTAAAATTGAGAGGTGTGGGGAGCGGAAAGGTTTGAGGTTCACTAATATGCTCACACATGTAGAAGACATAGAATGAACATGATCCTGAGAAGAATCCTTAAGATGTTAGATTTCAGATTTTAAAGACATAATCGTGGATTCTATATTCTAAGATTTTTCTTGAAATAAAGAATTTAAATCTTGAATAGACTTGAAAATTGATTGATTAACATTAGAACTAGTAGAGTTATCATAGAGATAATTGAAGATAACACTAAATTTTGAAGGAAACGAGTTTATAGGAAGACACATAGTCACTAGGGTTTTGTGAAGAGAATCTCTATAAGATGGGTGCATTTGAAGCAATTGAAGAAAAGATACTTGAGAGATCTTTTGAGCCGTGATAAAAGAAAGATAAGGATATAAGAATATTCGAATGAGATAGGTTATGGTAACAGTAAATATTAAGCTAAATTGAAAACATCATGACCTAATCTAAATGTTATGGTAACAGTAAATATATGACAATTAAGTATAGTTATAAACATCCAAGAAACTAAGCAATAAATAATGTAACCATAATTACATAGAAAGGGTAAGATTCCTTATCTGATTTTCTGAGATCTTTAAGATACATATAGTTGGAAAAATGGGAAATATGAAGCACTGACCACCACAACTAAGTTCAAAAAATGCAGATCTAGACAAGCAAGATGGACAAGTGAGCCCAGAATGGGGTAGGGGCATCCATAGATGATACATAATGGAAATGGGAATATGGTCTATGGAAATTCTCAGAATACCAAATTTTTAGGGTTGGAAGTTATTTGTTGTTACTCGCCTTTGGTTTCTCTATATTTTCACTAATATCGCCAAGCTCACTGGAAACCTGCAAGAACGTATGATCCTACAAAACCCTCAAATAGACATCAAATCCTTTAAAATAAAGATGTAGAATGAGGGGTTGGACTATCATCAGTTGTCACAATGGTGAACTTATGGTTTAGTGTTGCATTACATTTTTGACCCGATGTAGTTCTCAGTGTGCGTGTGCGTGTGGAATCATGCCCTAGATAGTTCTTTTGCATGTCACACTTGATAGCGAGCAATAAATATATGTTAAAAGGTAATTAGATGTGTGAATGGAATAGAATGAACTCCCCTCATGAAATATGATGCAGAAAAACCATCCTTTTTTCCTTGTGATGGATTTTATATGGATGTAAAGTAGCTCTTAGATGCTTGATGGATGCAACCTTAAGTGGTGATAGCTAATTCTTAGTGTTTTTCCTTTATTATGATCACATAATTTTATATTTATATGATTCCATTGCTTGAATTTTGTAATTAAACCTAAAATTTCCAACTACAAAAAAGATAGAGTTCTCAAATGGATAGGAGTGACCCAAAAGAGGTGAGTAAAGTAGAAATAGGTTAGGAGCCCCTATAGGGTATGTAGGCATATGGAGTTGGTGTCCTGGCTGGGTGTTGGTGTCTAGAATTAGAGAAACTAAATTTTCAGAGGTCAGAATGAGAATGAGGATGTGTAAGAGAAAAAGTGGATATAGAAAGAAAAGAAAGGTGGCTAAAGACATGAGTTAATTAGTATTTTTCTTACTTAGGAATTATAAGAATAGAAGTATGTAATCAATACTAGATAATTACCCAAAGTGTGTGATTTAGTGTCTACACTAGGACTAGGGTGCCCGTGCATGTGATAGGGCACATTGGGCACTAGAGACCTTTTTGGTAACCTATGAATGCTCAAAATTTTATAAAAAATAGCTTCGTAGGGTCGCAAGATATTCGTTTTCCTTCACTTCATGTTGCTAGTATGTCACACCAAGTTTGTAGATGTCACTTGTAACCTGCAACGAAGAAATGAAATGTCAAAACAAAAAAATCATCAAATCCCAAAAAATAATGTAAATGAGGGGTCGAAGTTTCCTTGAATATCACATCGTGAACTTGCAACCGAGCATTACACTACATATCAGACCCAATGTAGTTTTGTGTGTGTGTGTGTCTATGTCTGAAGAGATTGTTACCTAGGTGGATCTTGTGCTTGTCACACTTTAATAACGAGTAATAGTTAGATGTAGAAATGTAAATAGATGTGTGAATGTCAACAATGAAATACCCTCCTAGGAATTTTATACATAGAAATATAGTCCTTGTTCTTGAATGGATGCTAGATGGTTACTCTAATGCTCTTTAAATTCCTTTGGATGTAACCTTAGGTGGTGATAATAGATTCTTATTGCTTGGTCCCTTATTATGATCACATAGCTTTATATTTATATGATTCCCTTAGTTGAATTTCATAATTAACCACTAAAAGTCCAACTAGTAAGAAAACATTAATCGTAATGGCTAGAAGAGGCCTAAAAGAGACAACTAAGATATAAATAGGTCAGGGGATTCTAGAGGGGATGAGAGAACGTAGGTGTTGACATCCTGGTTGGGCACTAGTGTCTAGGTTGAGAAATTATGAAGTGACAAAAGACATACTAGGCAAAAAGATGTGTAAAAAAAGGAAATACAATAGAAAGAAAATGAAGATGGCCAAAGACTGTGATCAATTAGTAATTTTCTCACTTAGGAACCATATGAATAGTAGCATGTGATCAGGACTAGATAATTACCCAAAGTGCATGATTTAGTGTCTACATTTACCCCCACTTTATATTGTTGAGTGAATGTTTGATAACATAAATTAATTAAGAGATGTGTACGTGATAACCATATAGAATGATGAAGAAAGTGTGCAGAAAGACAAGAAAAAGCATGGAGTGATAAAAATGTGAAGCATAGAAAATAAAGAGGAGAAAGTAACAATAAATGATGATGATGACTATAGGGTGAGAGTGTATGTGTAAATATCACGTTGTAGCCAAATTTGATGCCACTTGATGGTGTTATTGATGTGTGATGATGTATGATGATGTGACTAATACTTCCCATAAGGACGAACTTGCAAAAGAGAAGAACAAACAAGTAGTTAAATACGTGCATATGTAAAATTTGATCAAATGAGTAAAATGTATGTAAGAAAATATGTATAAATGTGAAAAGGAACATGTACACCTGATTCGTGATGAGGAAAAGAGATAGAAAGGATCCTGAAGATGTTATAGAAGAACGTGTTATTTGGGCAATCTCATGCTAGCTGCGCTGAATGCGAGTTTTTTAGGAAATCTCAAGCCAAGAAATGGAAGAAATGTAATGAGAAAAGTATGGTGTCATCCTCCAAAACTTAATGGCTTCCTAAAATGTGAACAACCCTATATATGGTGTGTAAAAATCTTATTTGTTTCGAACAATTTTGATCCAACCCAAAAGTAGAAAAGATAGTGTAGTGCATGCATGACAAGTGGTAAGGACTGTGTACCCTATAAACTATGTTGTATAAAATACAAAAAATTGTGGTGAAATGAAAAATATTTTGTAACTTCCCCCTACTCACAAGTGTTCAAGAATGGTTAGGGGTGCCCAAGTGTTATTTTATAGGTTTGGGAACTAGTGTCTGTTCTGTGTTAGAGACCCAAGTCAAATTCTGGGCTATTTCTAAAACTGAATATTGTGTTGTAATGGTACTAAACTATGTTGAATTGTGCCTATATGACACTGTATGGGGTGACTAATTCACCCAATAGATGCCCCCTTGTTTTGGGTGTATGCAATGTAGCTGGTAAGTATGCAGCCCAAAGGAGGACAAACCACTAACTAAAATTGATTCCTTGTATGGGGATGGAGTTTTCTTGGTAGAAACCAAGGGACACACAAACAAAGTGGATAGAAAAAAAGTGCTAGTGTAAGAAAGATAAAAACACATGTAAAATATGGTGTGTAAGCTAAGAAGGCAAGAAGACAATGTAAACAAGCGGTAACACAGAAAAATTAGACCCTCAAAAAGTGAATTTCCAACATGGGACATTACTCACGATGTCACAAGACATGCAAGGTCATCATGGCCAAAAGCATACATGCAATTAGAGATCAAGAAAGACATGGTTAATCCCACAAACAAAGGCATATAATTACAAGTAATGGAAAATAAGAACAAACAATGTAATAAACAACCATGGTGGCATAGGTTTCATGCAAAATAAATATTACACATGAAGCACCTATTATCATGTTAGAAAGATAGAAAGTATGTTAAAACATGAATAATCTGATATAGTAGTCTACTAGTATGAATAAAAATAAAAATAATAGAACTTAAAATTTGTACAAAATTGGATGCCCCCAGGATCCATTATGGGTCTGGAAATAGGTGTTGAGTTGAGCATCCTTACTATGTGTATCGATATATGTAAATTTTGCATTCACAACTAGAAAGCAAGTGAATGTACATGTGTGTATGGAAAATATAATGACATACAACGTATCTGGCTAACATAGTAAGCAATATGTATCATGCAAGTAAAATTAATCAAGAACAATGTGGAACTAAGATATGCAACATGTTGTCGATGGGTGTGATATGGAATGGAATGTAGAGTGAATGTGATAGGATTTGCATGCCCCCTGAGTGAATGTAGATGAGTATGTATGAGATGATGTTCATTTATATATTCCCCCTTAGCAATTGAAAATGAACCATAGAATAAGAGTGCGTCATCGGGAAATGGTTTGAATGTGTGTGTTAAAAATATGTGATTTTTAAAGCGCAGAGCAGAGTAGGCTATTCAGTGTGTGAGTATGGTGGGGTTCATTTTTAAATATAATCCCTCAACAGTCGATTATAAACTAGAACACTAGAATGCATCATAGGGTCGTTTGTCATGTCATACGTGTGTGAGAGATACATATCACGAATGCATCGATTTTATAGTATGTTATATCATATGTATATGAGAAAGATATGTCGTAAAAGCACCAAATGTGTAGTGTTGTGTTGAACGTGTTCTAGAAAGAATGTTGCATGAGCATGTTGTGTATTTAGTGATGAATATATGTAATAATTATATTTCATGAATGTGTCAAGTATGTAGCTGGTGTAGACACAAAATCAAGCACTTTGGGTAATCATCTAGTCGTGATTACATTATATTACTCATGTGATTCCAAAGTAATAAAAGTATTTGTAGACTCCTATAATTTAGCTCGAGAAATTTACATACGTAAATTACGCTAAGTATACACTTTCCCACAAATTGACGACATATCATCAATAGCGCACATTTTCTTTATTGTCATCGTTAATTAATTACATTACATTAGTTAATTAACTCTTCTATCTAAAAATGATGTCAATTAATGGCCTTCTGTTAATCATCTCCCCTTTCTATCTACATTAAAATATTATTTCTAATTAACTAATACCCCTTCCTATCTAGATTAATTTATTATTCTTGATTAATTAATTCTCTCTTTTATTTAATCAATAAATCATCATTTATTTGATTAAAATCCTCTCGTAACATAAATCATACTAACTATTCCTCTAAAAGTTTCTATAAGCTTGCACAGCCATTAATTAATAACTTTGGTTCATTAATAAATACCCTCAAACCCCATGAGTCACTAAAGGAAAAAATAAATTCTCCTAAGGTTGACTCAACCCTTTATAAACCTCCCTTATCCACAACTAACCAAACCTCCATATTATCCCACATGTAAAGGGATGTAGAGATTCTTTTAGCCATTTTCATCATCTTAGAGTATTATTCATTGGAGTAGATAGTTATCTTCATCTCTTGCATTCATCCATCCAAGATTTTGAAGTCATATGGAGAAATGTCAAATGGTCTTGTAGCCATGGATTGACAAGACTCCATTCTTGAAAACCTTGGGATTCAAACATACAATCAACCCTTTGATTGCTAAGGATCTAGATAGGTTCATTTCATTTGATTAAAATTCAATAGAGATAGAGATTAGTGGATTAGCATGTTAGTTTGAATGTTTATTCATATTTTAATGCAAGGATGTTGGTAAATTAGTCTTGTTTAAGCTTTAAGAATGATGATGCACAAATTTTGATTTAGTTTTGTTTTAGGACTACTAGGTGTTAGTTATAATTCTCTTTTCATAGCCAATAAATTCTTGCATAGAGTACTAATCAACCCATTTCTTTGGAAACCTTTTTTGGCTTTCTATTGCTACTTTTAGTCTTACACCCTTACTTTCTTACACTGCATTTTTACTCTTCAGAATTTTTCATCCTTGACACCAATGCCCAGTCAGGACACTAGTGCAAGGTTCCCTTGTCCCCTCTAGGAAGCCCTATCCCCTTTGTACTTTAATAACACTTTTTGGGCTGTTTCTATCCATTTGAGCATATTATATTTTTGGTAGTCAAATTTTTTGAGGTTAGTTACAAAATTCAAGAAAATGAATCATATAAATAGTGATCATAATAAAGGACCAATCACTAAGCACTATCTATCACCACCTAAGGTTTCATCCATAAAGGCATCTAAGAGATCCATTATATCCATATAGCTCCATCAAAAGGGACACAAGGGATGGTTTTTTACATCACACTTCATAAGAGGGAAGCTCATTTTATTATATGCACACATTTATTACATTATACATTTAGATACTTGCTCACTATCTAAGTGTGACATGCACAACAGTAAGATAGGGTACAATTAGACACACACAAAAAACTACATTGGGTGTGAGATGTAGTGTATCTCTCAGTCATAAGTTCATCATTGTGACAGATGAGGACAGTTTGACCCCTCATTTTACATCTTTCTTTTTTATGTTTTAATGTCTATTTCAAGGTTTTATAGATACCTATTTTTCTATAGGTTTCCAAAGACCTCAACGATCTTGGTGAGAACTAAAAGTGACCAAAGGGGACTAAAGGTTAACACATTCCAACACTTTAGAGGAGGTTTTCTGAGAATTTCCGTAGACCTAAGTTCCCAATAATAGGTGTAGGGTTCCCACAGGCACCCTTGTCCCTCTCCAAGCACCCCCATCCAACCTGTCTCTCAAGATCTACATTTTCCAAGGCTTCTTTGTAATGTTGTTTCCTCTCTGTTTAGCTAGATAGTGCTTTGGTTCACTGCAGAATTTACAATGAATCACCTAAAGATTTTTACCATCTCTTTGTAATTAGGGTTTCATTATTTATTTCATAGTTTGTTTGGGTGTAATTTATGTATTTCATTGTTATTTATTTATTGATGTTATAAAATTCATAGTAGGATCAAAAATTACATTTGATATTAATAATTTTATTCAACCTAAAGTCAATATCCACACTCTTAGGGTCCTCATATTTCTAGGGTCTTATGATCATGAATATTTCTATCCATGATTATTTGTAGAATCATCTTGGTTGTATTATTAAGATCAAAAAAAATCTAGCTACTACTTATATTCCTCCTCACACATCACTTGAATATGTATATCATAATTTTACTTATGTGTTTTCTCTCAATGAGGATCAAATAACTTTCACATCAGATGATGTACCTTCTCAAAAAATGCTAAATCATGACTCACCCTTATATATTTAGGTTTGTATTAAAAATGTTGGGGTCATGCGCACTTTAGATGACAATGAGTTTGGTATTAACATTTGAAACATAGATTTTCTTCATTACTTAGGTCTTTCAGAAATTTCTTTAGCTCCTTCATCAATCTCCATTCATATATTTGACAATATTCCCAAGCGTGTATTAGGTATTAATAACCTCTCCATAATTGTTGGTTTGTGTACAATCACTATTCCATGCCATGTCATGCTCAATAACCTTAATTATAATATTATTATTGGGCATCCCTGGATCCATGTTGTCCATGTAGTCCCATAGATTATATATACATGAATTAAATTCTATTATCAGCGAGTTGTTTATGATGTCCTGGCTGATCCATCACCTTTCACATATTGTCATTCTATTGAAAAATCTAGTGATACTCCTACCTCTTTTGTCGTGACTCAAGAATTTTCTAAATATGGGTTAGGGTATGAATACTTGCACCACTATTGCTTCTTTGATACAATTTTATCTTAGCAAGAACATAAAGAAACAAAATTTTTGGATATTCCCAAACAATCTCACATATTTGGATTGGGATATCATCCTCTATCTCTCCCTCTTGTTGAAGCTTATACCACCTTGCATACTTCATCACTTCCTCTTATACATCTAAAACTCATCAGTGAAATTTCCTCTACTACTTGGGATAATTTCAAAAAAAAAATTCTATTGGTGATGTTCTTCTAGAAAACATGGGCATTTATGATCAATTCCTTTCTTCTCATCATAAGAGGCATTCTCCATTGTCCCTTAATGCTACTGCTTACTTTGGAAAGTTTGATACACCCCCTGATAGCACCAACCTTCCTGATACTATTCCTACTGATCCATAAATCGAGGATCAGTCAACCCTTCTCAATGAAGAGACAATTCAATATAACCTTGGTACATTTGAAAACCCATGAATAGTTTACCTAGTTGCCTCTCTCACTCCTGGCAAGCATAAATATATCAAATAATTCCTTCATGATTCCTGTAACATTTTTTCATGGGACTATAGTGATATGTCAGGTATTAATCCATGTTTTGTATTGTATAACATTATCTTTAACCCTTATTCAAAGTTTGTCTAACTTAAAATTCACAAAATGCACCCCAAAGTAGCACTCATATTCAAAGAAGAGATCCAAAAATTACTCAATGTTATTTTTATTCACGTTGTTGACTATCCTAAATGGGTATCTAATAACATACCTATCATGAATCCACATGGTTGAGTTCTTTGTTGTACCAACTTTCATGATTTTAATAAAGCTCATTCCAAGGATAATTTCCCCTTGTCCCATATTGACGCCATTGTTAATTTTAGAGAAAGATACAATATTGTATCTTTCATGGACTACTTTATGGTTTCAATAAAATTAAAATCAACACCAATGATCAAGAGAAGACCTCCTCCACCACATCACAGGGAACGTTTTGTTACATTGTCATGCCCTTTTGTATTAAAAATGTTGGGGCCACTTATCAATGGCGATGATGCACATACTACATGATTATATCCACAAGATCATTGAAGATTATGTTGATGATATCTTAGCTAAATCGAGTTGTTGTTATACCCAATCCAATTATCTACAAACTCTTTTTGAATGCTTACATCATATCACGTATGCTTAAATCTCAAAATGTGTTTTTGGGGTAACAATTGGTAAACTCCTTGATTACATCATCTTGCAACGTGGCATTGAAACCAATCTGAACTTGATTAAAGCCATGGTTTATATGCCTCCACC
The DNA here is from genome assembly GCA_019776745.2 of Taxus chinensis. Classification (NCBI taxonomy): domain Eukaryota; kingdom Viridiplantae; phylum Streptophyta; class Pinopsida; order Cupressales; family Taxaceae; genus Taxus; species Taxus chinensis. The sequence continues at coordinate 144,684,564 of CM034154.1, read as the reverse complement.
TAAAAATTTATATCAACTACGATCATTACAAGGAAAAATTCAAGCTATTTGGAGATTCATTGCACAACTTACTGATAAGAATCAACCATTTACATGGCTCATAAGGAAGGATACCAAATTTGTATGGGATGAGCAATGCAAAAAAGCATTTGATGACATAAAATCATATATTTTACATCCACCTATATTATTACCTTTGCTAGTTGACTGACCTTTCTTATTAAAAAATTTCACTAAGTTTCATTCCGTAGGGGCCATGCTAGCACAACACGATGATTCTCAACATGAAAGAGAAATTTATTACATCATTTGAACATTATCCTCTTACGAATTCAACTATATCTACATCAAAAAACTATGTCATGGACTTGTCTTTGTCACAGATAAGTTACGTCACTATCTTCTTAAGAATGAGGTACACATCATCACCAATGCAGATCCTTTGCGATACCTCTTGTCTCATACACATCTATCAGGATGTCTAACACATTGCGTTATTCTTCTCACCAAATTAAATTACAAGTTCATATCACAAAAATTAATTAAAGGCCAAGTAATTGTAGATTAATTAGTTGCAGTACCCCTTTTTGATGCATCTCTTATCTCTGACTCCTTCAACGATGATTTCACTACCTAAAATATTTATTCTAACACATGTACAATGTACTTTGATGGATCTCATTGTCACTCTGAACCTAGGGCCAGGATAGTCTTCATCACCCCACAGGTTGATCTATTCCCCCTTTCATATTGATTAGGGTTTTCATGTACAAATAACATCTTTGAACATAAATACCTCATTCTCGGTCTTGTCACCTCTCAAAAATTACTCATTCAAAACCTATGCATATATGGTGATTCTCAACTCATCATAAATCAAGTAATTGATATATATAATACAAAATATGAACACTTAATCCCTTACAATACATTATTCGAAGATATCTTGGCTACATTTGAATCTTACTCTATCATTACCGTTCCTTGTAAGGATAATCATCATGTTGATGCCATGGATAGTATGACATCACCTATCCCACAAGATATCACTAATGAGCAAGCCACATTTGTCTTTATGCACTTGTGACATCCTTCCATTTCCACTTTACCTCTTGCGGCTTGTGCCATCACACACAGTCAAGACAATCTTGAATGGTATACTCCCATTTACAATTTATTATATAAATAAACCATTTCTACTAATCTACAACCTCATGAAGCTCATCATTTATGATGTGAGGCTACCCATTATGTCATCTTTGGGAAGGAATTATTTAAATGCGTACTTGATGGCTGAATCTTACACTGCTATTTCACAAATATATGATAGCATGTGTGGTGGTAATTTCTCTGAGAAAGATATGTCTCAACATATTTTATGTCAGGGATATTATTATCCTACCATAGAGTAGGAATTCCTTGAATACGCTACCCTCTACGAAAAGTGTTGAAAGCATGGAAACCTCCATCATACACTCACATATGATCTCTAACCGATTACACCAACTTGGCCATTTTCTCTTTCAAGATTTGACCTCATTGGCATAATAAATCTTGCATCAGCTCATGGATACAAATTAATTATTACTGTTACTGAATATTTTATTAAATGGCTCAAATTATCCCCACTATAAACTACAAATTGTATTGAAATTTGTTGTTTTCTCAGTACTCATATCATTACATGATTTAGTGGGTCATCCGCCATTGAATATTATAATGGAAATTCCTTAAAAAATAAAGAAGTTAAAAAAAACTGTGCCAAGTTCAAAATCAAACAATCATTCTCTACTTCTTATTACCCACAAGGCAATGACTAAGATGAAGCCACCAACTAAAATCTTTTCAAAATATTATGCAAGACAATTGCTTCCAGTGGTAATGATTGGCATAATCAATTATTTTATGCTCTTTGGGCTTATCATACTAGTGTGCATACACCTAATAATGCAACTCCTTTTTCCATAGTCTATGACACCGAGGTCGTGATCCCACTTGAACTTGAGATACCCTCATTGTGTGTTTCACTAAAAGGCATACTTAAAGACACTGAATATGAAAAAATATCTACATGATCTAGAAATGTTATATTCCCACAGTGTCTAAGCATTCTAACATCTTCGTGTATATCAATCTCTCATAGTTCATGTATACAACCGTAAGACTCACCCTCATGAGTTAAAAATAGGTTCCCTCTTCCTAAAAGAGAATCAGAAAAACATGAATGTTGAAGATCCTCCTAAAGAATTTTTTTTGCCTTATTGCATTGGTCCTTACATTATCATTTATTTATCATCTTTCTACACTTTTGGGAAAACCACTCAAAAACCCACTCAATGTTATGCATCTTAAAAAATACCATGTGTAAAAACACGTGCACTACCTAACAACACATTCTTTTCCAATGGTTCATACTCGACTGCTGAGGATCCAAATCATAATTGAACCTTCGTACATTATAGGTTCTATTGTTTCATTTTTTTCATAGCACATTACTTTATCAAATTATACACACCTTGACATACCTTTTTATCTTTCGAACATGCTAATGGGTGTTTCATGTGCAACATTTTTTATGCAGGGTTACTTTCTTCCATGGATTTATGATACATTGCTTATTATTTCTTGTCATTATATGATCTTGTTTATTGTCTTTTCCCTTTGTCTCATGTCTAAAATTTTCTATTTGCAGCAACTATGGCCTTTATATTATTACAACATCATGAGTGATGACCCATATTTGTTACCTACTTTCCCCTATCTACATTGTCTTCTACTTGTGTTTTAGCTTACACATTGTCTTCTTACCTTACATTTCATCTTTTACATGATTTTTTGTCTTTAATTATACTAACACTTGTTTCCTCGCCACCTTTTTTGTGTGTGGCTTGGTTTCTACGAAGCATTTATCCTTCCCCTTTCAAGGCATGGTTTTAGCACAATGATTGATCGTCCTTTGAGCCACATATTCCTTCAATGACATCGTATGCACCCAAAATGAGGAGGGCATCATTTGGGTGAATCATTCACCCCATATAATGTTATACACAACATGGCACCAGTACAACATATTTTTTAGTTTCAAACATGACTCAGAACTAGACTTGGGTCCTTAGCACAACAACCTTTCTTGGATGCCTAAAACTAGGGGAAATTACACATCGATTTGTAGTTCAAAAAAATCTATAGAAATCCATACATTGTGGATTTTATAGGGTATACAACCCTCAGCACATGTATTTATACACACCATCGACACTGGTGTTCTATGTAGAGGAAAGAAGTTAAAGGTTAGATGATGATAACAAACTATTCTCCTTACACTTATTCCATTTCACTTGCATCAGATCACCTAAAAAAATCATGTGTCAACATCATCCAAAGGATCGTTTCTACACCCTTTTCTCATCATGGATCAGTTGCACATGTTCCTTTTTTCACATTTTAAGAATTTTTACATACTTTCCTTACACACTTTTTTTTACATATTTTGATCATATACATGCATATTTGACTACTTGTTTGACTTCTCTTTTGTAGGTCTGTCCATATAGGAAATGGTATTCAACATCATCAACATAAACAATAATAACATCACACACATTAAAATAAATAAAAGTTACATCATTAAATTTACACATGCATGTCCACCCTAGGTTTGTTTTCATCATCACTTTTTGCACTTTCTCCTCCTTAGCATCCACACTTCACATTTTTATCACTCCACACTTTTTTTAGTCCCTTAACACACTTTCATCATTGATCTACATGGTTATTATTTATGCATATCTATGTACTTTATGCTACCAATCTTTCTTCTCACCAACATAAAGTAGGGGACAATGTAGACACAAAATCACGTACTTTGGTTAATTATCTAGTCTTGATTACATACTACTATTCATATTATTTATAAGTAAGAAAAGTACTCATTAACCCATGTATTTGGCCACATTTATTTTATTTCTGTTGTTTCTTTTGGTCTTACACCCTTACTCAATATTCTTTTTTACTCTTTGGAATTTTTCATCATATACACCAGTGCCCAACCAAGACGTCAACTCAAGGCACCCTTGTCCCCTTTGGGCATCCTTGTCCCCTTTTTACTTTAATCACACTTTTTGGTTCCTTTCTATCCATTTGCACATCTTATATTTTTGGTAGTTAGCCTTTTTTGAGTTAGTTACAAAATTTAAGAAAAGGAATCATATAAATATAAACTTATATTATCATAATAAATGACCAAAAAATAAGTACTATTTATCACCACCTAAGGTTTCATTCATCAAGGCATCTAAGAGATCCATTATATCCATCTAGCTCCATCACAAGGGACATAAGGGATGGTTTTATGCATCAAACTTCACAGGAGGGAATTTCATTATATTCCATGCACACATTTATTACATTCTACATCTAGATATTTGCTTTCTATCCAAGTATGACACACACAAGATAAACCCATGGCTCAATTCTGTACACACACAAAACTACATTGAGTCTAAGATGTAGTGTAGTACTCAGTCATAAGTTCACCATTGTGGCAGCTGAGGAAAGTTTGAATCCTCATTTTGCATCTTTCTTTTTTAGGATTTTATAGCTATTTGAGGGTTCTACATATACATGTTTCATTACAGGTTTCTAGCAAACTCATGGATCTTGGTGCAAGCTCAAAGAAATTAAAGGAAACTAAAGGTGAACACCTTTTGATAACTTGAAGGATGTTTTCTAAAATTTCTTCATACCTGGGTGCCTAGAAACAAGTCTAGGGCCCCCTTTTCCTTCTCTAGGCACCCTAGCCAAACATATCTCTACAAATATGCATTTTCTGGGGATTTTGTATGAATTTTCTTCCTATCTGTTCAGCCAATGAGAGCTTTGGTATATTCCATACTTTACTATCAATCAACTAAGGTTTTTTACCCTCTCTTTACAATTAGGGTTTTATTATTTATTGCTCAATTTTCTTGGATGTAATTTATGTATTCATTTTTATTTATTTACTATTGCTATAGCATTCAGATTAGGACCATAAATTACATTTTAGCTTGATTAGTGTGTAATGTGTGAGTATTATTTATATAGTATTCCCTCAATAGTCAAGTGTGAACCATATCATAAGAGTGCATCATTGGGTAATGATGATACGAGCATGTATCAAGATGTGTATGTTGTATGTGACAGACTAAATGTGAAGTAATGAGAGTATGCAAGGTGTGTCAATGATAGAGGGGGGAGAGAAACAAGTGTGATGATCTCAAGTGTATGATGTATACCTATCTGGGAATGGAATAAAAATTATGCCATGGTGGCGTATGTGGTAATGTTTTAGGAGTGGTATATTTACCAAACTAAGTTGTAGCATTGATTGCAAATGGAAATTTTGGTTTTTGATGGGGAATATGTGAAACATTGTAAACCTCAAGAGGAGATATGGAAGGAATAAAAGGAAAAAGCTTAGGGTGTTATCTGAGGCTGAGTCTCATGGATTGTGTTAGAATGGAAAGATGTTATTTTATTCCTTTTTGATATTTTCCTAATCCAGTGCCATTGAAACCATAATGAAGTAGATACCAATACTTAGGACCATACCATTTGAAATTGGAAAAAGGTGTAACCTTAGTGGGGGATTTAGTGGAATGATTGATAATGTTGCAATAGGAAAATGGAAAGGGATCTTCTAAGGCTTCATAAACCAAATATTGGTATAAAAACTTAATACACACATGAAGGGTTGAAGGAAACACAAGCAACTCTTGGATCCAAGGTCATCTAAGAAGAATATTATAGTTAATATTGTCAGCTATGACATATAATGGGATGTAAAAAGTGCATTGCCTTATAATAATAGGAAGTGTGATTTTACCGGAGACTTATTTTGGCATATTATCAAATCCATGAATGTAGATAGATGATGGATTTAAGGAGGATTCAGATAGGCTAATTTTCTTAAGGAATGTGAGATTACAAATGTTAACCCCATATCCATTATCAAATAAATATCGTTTAACCTCGATGTTATTGATAGAGACTTGAATATAAAGGGGGATCATTACCTAAAATATATTGAGAAGTGATTTCGTCATATGTAAAAGCAATAGGTTATTCATTAAATGATAATGTTGTAATGAATATATGATACACATAGTCAAGAGAAGTATTATCATGAATATAAATAGTAGATAAAACATAATGAATTTGAGTGATACACTTAGGATTAGACTATAAGAAGGCATTGAGGGAGACACTCATGGTGGAAGGATATAGGAAATAATATTGTTCGAATGCGGGTTCACCAAATAATTAAGAAAAATATTTAAATTGATAAATAAAATGCCTAATTATATGTGTGTAACAATGCTATGATATAAACAATTAAGTACAAATTTGACCAAAGAAAAATAAGAAATTAAGAATTGAAACCCTAGTTGCAAACGAGGGATAGAGATACTTAGTTGTTTCACAAATATTCTGAGACTGTGTTGAATTTATGAATTGATGAATAGGGAGGAAAAAGTCTCATACTGATCCTTTGAAAATTATAGGAGTTTCAGGAATTTCAGAACTAGGGCGTTCATGTAGCAACTCATCATAAAATCTATATAATTATACACTTTACTCCAAAAACCACTAATCATTGCATAAGAATGTTCTAAATAGTTATATCTAAAGTAGAAAGTAATGCATTTGCCCTTATTCTATCTTAGGAAAACTAATGACCAATCTAACTGCTTTATTGAGTGATTTGGTTACATATACAAAATGATGATGCATGTTCTCTGCCATTTTGAATGATTACAGTGAAAGGTGGTCGATTCTACATCCACTGTGTCATTTTCAAGATTGGATGATAAAAAACTATAAACTAAGACCCTTGCTTCATGCACAATTATGGGGCACTATGGGAATTTAATGAATTTATAATCGATTGCATATAGTTTTGGCATATGTTATAACCATTTTTGTCTATAATACACCTTCTTGTGATTGTTTCTTAGTTATTTCTTTCTATTATTACATCATATAATAAATGGAAGTTATTTTTTAGTTTCTCTCTGAAATATGTAATAGACTCATTTTTATCAATATAATATATTATATTTTTAGGATACGTTTGTGTTAATAGTCTCAATCCTGAAGTAGAGCAAGGGACCACATGACTGAGGAGATTGGAGGACTGGTACATCATGCAAAATTTTTACATTTAATAAGTTCCATTTTTAATATCTTGACTTGGTGATTATTTGAATACAATCTTAAATGTATTTATTTTTTGAGAGTGACACTGAGTTTGAATCAACTTGTCTAGAACTCGAACATTTTTCATAAATGGGAGACAATGGAAACAATTAAACCTTGGGTAGAACCTTTACTTAACCATTATCTTAAATGATGAAGAGGAAGAACGTATGCAAAAAAAATCCCCATCCATTATGCCCATCTTTCAAGGAATGTCCTCAGAGGATCCAAAAAAATTCATTTTTGAATTTAAAGTCTTATGCCAAACATACAACTACAAAACAGATAACCAGAAACTTAAGCTCTTTCCTTCCACCCTCAAGGACTCTTCCATGTGGTGGTTTATGGGATTGAATCCTAACTCCACTCATTCATGGGAACAAACAGAGACTAGATTTTTGGATAAGTTTCAAGACTATTGCAGGTGAAGAGATAGGAGGGAAGAATTCTATCAGATAAGACAAAAGGAAGATGAAAATCTAGAGGATTACTTGGAAAATTTTATTTTTTTCCATAAGAGAAGTGGTTATGAGTTGAATTCAAAAATAAACAAGACAATATTCCTTAAAGGACTCTATGATGAAGCCAAAAAATCCCTCCATCTCATGGGAAGAGGTGATGTAAACAAACTCACCGTGGAATAGATCGTTGAGTTATGTAAGATCTACTTTAGAACAAGGGGAACCAATAGAAGAAAGAAAACATAAAAAAATAACTTTGGTACCTCATAACTTCTAGAGGAGATGTCTAATATGAAAAAAACCATTTTGACATAGTTAACTTCAACCATCGATGGAATGAAAGATAAGGACAATGTTGCAAAAAAACCTCTAGACATATATTGTCCCAGGTGCAGGAAAAGACATCCTTTGAAAGATTGTCCTCTAGATATCATGGAAATGTGATTGATTTGTGATTTCCCTGAAAAATAAACTAACCATTTTACCCTCCTAGCTAAATTAAAAGAAACATTAAATGCTATGACTCAAAAAAATGAAGTAAACTTTGTTCAAAGATCAAATAATCAATATTTTTATGCCCCTAGACCTACTCAAAACCCATGGATGATGCTATGGACCAATCAGAACCCTTCACCAAATTGGAGAAAACCTTATTGGATACCACCAAACTTGATGGCCTAGCCAAATACACAACCATGGATGCCACCATATAATCAACAAGGCTAGACACCATCAACTAATGCACATCCACGGCCAAATCAATAATGGTCACCCCAGTAGAACTATAATCATTTAAGGAAGTTTACACAAAAACAAGCTTTAATGCTACTAACATAGCAACATCACCATCAGGGGCAAGTAGCATACACACAAATTCCATCCCAACCTATCTCAGACCCTAAAAATCAACAAAAAACTTTAATTAATGAAGTAGGATAAGATGAGACAATGTAAGCTAATGCCATTAGTAACTTACAATTGAGATTTTGAAAAATAGTGAACAATCATCCAATAGTTATTACTGAGGTACCTGAGGAAAGGGAGAGAATTGAACATGTTCCACAAAGATAAGAAATTGAGGATAACCGGGAGAAATACAAGAATGTGCATGCAACTCCTTTCCCAGAGCGATTAAAAGAAATGCAGAATAGGGAAGAGACAAGACATGTTCAGGAGCTAAAAAAATTTCAATATAGATGTCTCACTCTTAAGATCAATAAGGGAAATTCTTGAATCAAACCAAACCATTAGGAACTATTACATAAAGACACTAGGAAGGAAGAAGAAATACCCAAAAATAGTCAAAGTAGAGGGAAATCTAGTTAGCCTTGTAGCTAGAAAACTTATTTCACCAAAATATGGGGACCCTAGGAGTCAATTCATTACTATTTTTGTAAATGGTCATTCAATATCTAATGTTTTGGTGGATCTTGGTGTTTCCATAAATTTCATAATAATAGATACATTCAATTTTTTTATCTTTGACAAGATTACAACCAACCAGTACAATCCTCAAATAAGGAGATCAATCTATTATTGTACCAAATGGAATAATTGAGGACGTAATTGTTAATGTTGAATCCTAGGATTATCCAGTATATTTTATGGTCTTACAACCTAAAACTCAAAATATGGGATATCTATTAAACTTAGGAATACCCTAACTAGCTATTGTTATTGCATACATTGATTGTAGGTTAAAAAATGACTATTTAAAATGGGAAAAAAGAAAATAGTATTTCTCTTTATCCTCCTTCCCATCCATATATGGATGTTTGTGGATGTGTGTGGGTGGATTTTTTAGATAATAACAATATTATTCCTGCTTATCTGGCCATCATTGCAGTAAAAAATCATATGGATGAAATTACAAAGACATACACACTGCTAGAAAAAGAATTTACTGTGGCTACAAAAACCAAAATTACGGCTACGGAAACTGAAATGAAGGTTACAGAAATGAAAAATTTGAACTCAGAAAAGAACAACATGATTTTAGTGAATGAAATTTCTATATAAGGTTATGGAGAGACCTATAATTACCATGAAGGCCAAACGTGAAGTGATTTTAATTGTCCTTTAGCCAAGATTGTATCTTTTGTGAACATGAATATTATTCACATGCTATAGCATCATGCTTGTCCTTTAAAATCTCTAATTGCTGAGATAGATTGGCTATTTATAAAGACACTAAACAAATAACTATTGAGATAGGAAAAGAATTGACTATTAGTAACAAATTAGAGGACAACCAAGAGACCATGCTCATAGAAAGCCTAAAAAATCATTCGAAATCTTCTTCTTGGGATTATAATGACATGAAAGGGATTCATCCAAGCATCTTCTTTCATCATATTTATACTGAGGATGTCAGACCAATAAAACAACCACAATGAAGGATTAACTTAGCATTAAGAGATATTGTCAAAGATGAAATAGAGAAAATGTTGAGGGTAGGATTAATCTATCCAATATTTGATAGTCATTGGGTATCACCTCTTGTTATATTTCCTAATAAAAATGGTAAGTAGAGAATCTACATAGATTATATAGAGCTCAATAAATCCATTATGAAAGATTACTTTCCCTTGCCCTTTATAGATCGGGTTTTAGAAAATCTGGAAAGTAAGAAACACTTCTCCTTCTTGGATGGTTTTAGTGGATACAAAAAAATTAGTATAGAACCTGTTGATCAACATAAGAGCACTTTCACTTATCCCTGGGGTAAATTTGCATATAGAGTTCTACCATTTGGACTTTGTAATGCACCCCCCACCTTTTAGAGAGAAGTTTTAGTGATTTTTGTAAACCTTACCAATGACTGTATTCAATTTTATATGGATGATTTCACTGTCCATGGGTATACCTTTGAGGATTCTTTAATAAATCTTTAAAAAGTGCTTGCAAGATGTGAGAAACACCAAATATCTGTAAGTCATGATTTTTTTTAGATGATTGATCAAGGGGTAGTTTTGGGTTATCATATCTCTGTTAAGGGTATCCAAGTTGATCCTAAAAATATAGAAGTCATTACTAATTTACCTACACGAAAAAATTAAAAAGACATCAAAAGTTTCCTTGGACATGCAGGTTATTACAAACGGTTCATAAAATATTTAGTAAGATTGTTGCACCAATGTTCTCTCTACAAAGAAAGGATTGTGTTTTTGAATGGAGTCCTCAATGTCAACAAGATTTTGAAGTCATAAAAAAGAAATTGACAAGCGCCCCAGTCTTGAGAGGACCTAATTGGGGCCAACCTTTTAATATTCTCATTGATGCTTCCAACAATGTAATGGGAGTTTTTCTTGGATAGAAATATGAGGAAGACAAAATGTATTCCATTTATTTCCTCATTAAAAACCTGATCCCTATGGAGAGAAACTACACAACTACAAAAAAGGAATTTCTAGTTATTGTTTACTCTCTAAACAAATTTAGACACTACATTACTAGTTATAACATGTTTATGTATAAAAACCATTCAACCATAAGATACTTCATGAAAAAACTAGTATCAGGGGGTTGAATTATTAGGTAGTTGGTTCTTTTGCAAGAGTTTAACTTGACCATTATTGATAATCCTAGAAAGGCTAATGTTGTTGCTAAATTTCTTTTAAGATTGAATGTTTCAGGAGAAGGTGAGGTAGTTCAAGATCACTTCCTATATGAACACATTTTTGCAATATCATCACATCCTCCATGGTTTTCTGACCTTGTTAACTATCTAACTATAAGGAAATTTCCATATTAGTTCACTACTAAAGAAAGAAAAAGATTAGACAAAAACATTACTACATATAATTGGTGTAATGGAATTTTTATAAAATGTTTTCTTCACATTATTTTTCACAAGTTTGTTTGAGAATATGATGTATATGACATACTGAGAGCATGCCATGATGAACCTAGAGGATGGAAAATCTGAATAAAGAGGAAAATTCGTAAGGTCCTTGGAGCTGGGTATTACTGACCCTCTCTCTACAAAGCTATCAAGAAATATGTATGGAAATATTATGCATGTCAAAGAATGGGGAAGAATACTCTATCTTCTGAAACGCCCCTCAATCCTAAAATGGTCTTATGACCATTTGAGAAATGGGGGATTGATTTCGTTTGACCTATAGACCCCTCATATTTTGTAAAATAGTACCTACTAATGTGCACAGACTATGTTATTAAATGGGTTGAGGTTCAAGCGCTCACATCTACCAATGAAGATGTTGCAGCCAAATTTTTTTACCACAAGATCATGTTTAGGTTTGTAGTTCCCAAAGCCATAGTAACTAATCAAGGAACTCATTTTGTGTCCAACATGATTGAGACCTTTTTGAATATTTACCAGATCAAGCATATGAAATCATTATCATACCATCCCTAATCCAATAGGTAGGTGGAAGTTACCAATAGAGAACTGGAAAACATCTTGACTAAAGTTATAAATGTAGATAAAAATAATTGGGTTCCAAGAGTTCCTGAAGTAGTATGGGCATATAACACAACTTGGAAAACCACCACTAGTTTCTCCCCATATGAACTAGTATATGGAAATAATCCATTTCTCCCAGTGGAATTTGAATTATAGACATGGATAATAGTACTGAAGATAGTATTGACTTGGATGAATCTCAAAAAGATATGGTGATGTGGCTGAATGAACTAGAAAAGATGCAGATTAAAGCACAACAATAAGTTGAGATCCTTCAACATCAAAGGAAGGTTTGGCATGATTCTCATATCAAGACCAAAAGATTCAAATAAGGATAGTGGTTTCTATTGTTTGACTCAAAATACCAACACTTCAAAGGGAAACTGAGGAAAAGATGGTTAGGACCTTAACAAATTGAAAAGATATGTGAAAATGGATCTATGAGATTATATCCAATTGACGGTGACAGGAGAACTTTGTTAGTGAATGACCATAGAATGAGGTTGTATTAACAACCTCATGATAAAGAAACCTTCACTAAGGACATGTAACTGTGTGAGGAATTCATTTCAGTTGAAGACTTCAACTATTCTAGCTATAAATAGTTTGTCAAGAAAAGCAAATAAAGGAAGAATACCATAATTCTATTATAGTCTTCTTCCCCTCTATATCTAAAAAACAAAAATATATTTTCTTTTATGCATGAAAATAAAGGATAGAAGAGTAAATTATCAAAAATTATATTAACCATAATTGATTTTCAAACGTAGGAGGTGGAGTGCCAACATTAAAAAGGATGTTGAGCTGGTAAGGTGATGTGTATTTACTTATTGCCAAAGGTCTTAACTATATTTGAACTTCCCAATGCACTCGATTTAAAATAAAAAAATATAGAGTAATTAGAGAGATAAGTGGTAATGAAAAATGACTAAGGCTTGATGTCACACTTTTTGAAGGATGAAAAATGAAATGAGTTACTAGGATAAAGCTCATGTAACCATATAAATGAATTAAAATCTTGACACCTTCAACAATCACATCAGTCATCTTTGTCATTATTCTAGGCCACCATGATGCTATGATAAATTCATTGGTAGTTTAAATTCCAAATATTAACATTTCACAAAAATACTCTCCCTATTTCAAGAAGCCATCACCATTGTTCTAAAACCTACCTCCTCACTGCCTTTTCTATTCATATTGCAAACCATCATGTTAGATGGGAAAGAAGAAGAAGTCATAGCTAGAATATGTGGAACCCCTACTGAGGAATGTCATCATCTCCCAGGTCTTTCACGATGCAGGTTGGTTAAATTTTATTCAAAAATTTGAATGGTTTGATGAATATTTTATTGAATATGTTTTTTCAAATTTTGAAGCAACTTGTTTTAGAGTAGGAGGGAAAAGGATTGAGATAGATATCCAAATTATTAGAACAATCTCCGGTCTTCTTGATTTTTTACTCAAGGTTGTCACTTACTCCTCCCTCAAATATTTGATAGCCCTTTTTCATGAGGAAGGGAAATATCTTCCTAAGATAATAGAAAACCCCCAGGGGATCCAGAAGGGTGTTAAAAGAGACAAATTTCTAGGGCATTGGAAGGAGGTAGCTTCCTAGGTAAATAGGTATTTTATCTATGATGGACAATAATCAATATTAGGAGGAGATACCCTAAAAAAAATTACCCATTTGAAGAAGGAATGGAAAACCCTGCTATCAAATTCAATCTCCCTTAATACCTAGAAATCCAAAAGGAAAGTAGAAAAGATGATTGTAGGAGAAATTTACAGGTAGAAAAGGATCAAGGGGACTCTTAGGCCAATTTTTACAAAACCAACCCACATCTCTCAGCTCAAGATTTAATCTACTCCTAAGTTTTCCCCTATGTTTATTGAAGATTCTTTAGATGAAGACACACATGCCCCTGAACCTCAAACTTTGAAGAAAAATGATATCATGAAAACCCATACTGAAGAACAAATCCATGCAGCTGAGGTACTAGAAATTCATTTGGAATCTCCATAATATATTCTTATAGCTCCAGAAATCTAAACGTTAGCTATGGAAACTGCTGCATAAGGAATTTTATGGGAAGAATCATAGAAAGATGTTCTTATTCACAATGATGAGATTTTGAGGCAACACAAGAGAAATTTTTTCTTCTAAAAGAAAAACTAAAAGGTATGGAAGAAACTCATTTGTCTGTTCAAAATCAGTTTGTGCAGAAGTACATAGAGAAATAGATATTTTGAGATTGGAAGTTACTAGTTTAAAGAGATAGAAAGATATTGGTTTGAAATCATGGAATCATTTATCATCTTATTGGACTCAAATTTATCTTAAAAATAAGGATCTGGTAGAAGAAAATAAAAAAATCAAGGAAGAGGCTAAATCCATCTCTAATGCAAAGATAAAATTGGAAATGATTGTTGAGTATGTATTTCCTTTAGCTTGTAAACTCTTAGCTTGCAGGAAACCATCTTCAATGTATAGTATATTTATTTAAGAGAAATTGTATTCATGATAGTTGCATAGAATTTTTTGTAGAGATCATCGTAAGGCTCCTAATGGAAAATTTTTTCTACATATCTATCAGAGTTGTAATCTAGATGTACAAAAAATATTATGTGCATTTTATCTCCATAACATCTTGGTTCCAAATGTTCCTTATTTTTTCATAAATCTATCAGTGGGATAATTTCATTTAAAATATTTTCAGTCACTAATAAGAAATCAGATTGTATGGGAAGAGAAAACTGATATCTTTACACAATAGTTAAAAACTATTGGTTTCTACATTCGACCCCATCACCATAATGATATTTTGATGAAGAAATATTTTAGGTCTTTGTATTACCATGACGGAATTAGTAAACACACCTATGAGATCTTAGAAAAATGATTGCAAGAGTTTGAAGCTTACTTTCATCAAAACCTTGGCTAGGCTATGGTAGCCTGTGACTAAAGATGGGACACCTTGAATCTACCACTGAAGAGAACATAAGTGTTTTCTACTCAGAATCTCAATTGGAGCATGAAAAGGGGAGATGCACTTGTGGAAATTATTTGGCAATTAGCACAAAAAGGGAATAATGAGTATAATTATGAATGGGTTGGGATGCAAGTTAGGCCTCCTATGCTTCTCATCCCAATGACTACTTAGGAAAACAATGCTCCTCAATTTAATGAAAGCTTTATGGTATGGGAAGAAACTATGTTTGCAAACCAAGGATGTAAGGGCACTAAGAAACAATATGCAGATAAATTTGAAGAGTATGACATGGAAATGAATATTGAACAAAAACCAAGCCAAAGATAGTTTGCAAGAGCACTTACAAAAGGTAAAGTGTAGGGGAGATGACAAGTCCATAAAAAAACTCATCATAGCATTTATATAACTATAAACTTTACTCCAAAAAAACACTAATCAATGAATGAGAATGTTGTAAATAGTTATATCTAAAGTAGAAAGTAATGTATTTCCCCTTTTTTTATCTTAGGTAAACTAATGACCAATGGAAATCCCACTAACTACTTTGTTGAGTAATTTGGTGACATTTGCAAGATGATGAGATGCATTATCTTACATTTTAAATAGTTACAGTCATAGGAGAGTGAGTCTACAATCACTACACCATTTTTCAAACTCTACCATAACAAGATATAAACTAGGACCCCTATTTCTAGCAAAGTTATTGGGCATTACGAGATTGTTATGAATTTCAATCTATTTCCTAGAGTTTTGGCATATGTTGTAACCAACCATGTTTATAATACAAATTCTCGTGACTATTTATTATTTAGTTCTTTCTAGTATTACAATAGTTAATAAATAGAAGTTATTTTCAGTTACTCTCTAAAATATGAAACATACTCATTTTTATTAATACAATATATAATATTTTGAGGATATGTTTGTGTTAAGAGTCTCAATCCTGAAGTACAGAAAGGACCCACTCAACTTAGGATATTAGAGGACTGGTCATTTATGTAAAATCTTTACATTTAAGTTCTAGTTTTAATATCTTGACTTTTTGATTATCTAAATACCATATTATATCTCTTTATTTCAGTGAATTTTCCTTTACTTTTCATTTCTTTTCAAGAATAATTTCCATTAAAAAGCATTCCATTCATTAAATAT
This sequence comes from Taxus chinensis, assembly GCA_019776745.2. Lineage (NCBI taxonomy): Eukaryota > Viridiplantae > Streptophyta > Pinopsida > Cupressales > Taxaceae > Taxus > Taxus chinensis. The sequence continues at coordinate 144,668,290 of CM034154.1, read as the reverse complement.
ATTTTAGTAGAATAGATGCATTTTATATATTTTGTTTTCCATTTGATAGTTTCAAATATTTTTATATTCAATAGTTTAGACATTTATTCACTTTCAATAGATAATTACTATAGAACAAGAAAATTGATACCAAACAAACCCCCCTAAAGAGAAAACCACCGTAGTGACTGAGTTGCATATCAAATTCTTTGCATACATAATTGAACACATCCCTAGTCTATAATGACATCAACACATGAATAGGTTGATGAAATGATTGGAAGTTAAAATGACCCATCAGGGCTACAACACATGGGGTGCCATAAACCTTCCTGAGCACCTGTGACTACTCAAAATATAAGAAAACTATCTTCGTAGGGTCGCAAGATGTTCAATGTCCTTCGATTCTAATCCATAGTATGCCACACAAATTTTGTAGATGTTTCCTGTAACCTGCAATGAAGAAATGATCTGCAAAACCCCAAAATGCATCAAATCCCAAAAACCAAATAATGAAAATGAGGGGTGAGACTATCCTCAGATGTCACATAGTGAACTTATTACTGAGTGCTACACTACAACTCAAACCCAATTTAGTTATGTGTGTGTGTGAAGATATTGTTCACTAGGTGGCTATTTTGCATGTCGCACTTGAATAAGGAGAAATAGATAGATGTAGAAATGTAAATATATGTGTGGATGTCAACAATGAACTCCCCTCCTATGAAGTGTATGCATAAATGTCATCCATTTCCCGTAAATGGATTCTAGATGGATCCTTGTATGTTCTTTATATGCCTTTGGATGCAACCTTGGGTAGTAATAGTAGATTCTTAGTGATTGGTCCTTTATTATGATCACATATCTTTATTTAAATATGATTCCCATGGTTGAATTTCACATTTAACCTCTAATAGGTTGAATAGTAAGAAAAACTTAATCATAACTGCTAGAAGAGGCCGAAAATAAGAAAATAAGATATGAAGAGGTCTAGGCACCTAGAGGGGATGGGGGCACTTTAGTTTTGACATCCTAGCTAGGCATTGGTGTCCAAGTTGAGAAAAGACGAAGTGCCGAAAGAAAAACTAGGTCATAAGGTTTGTAAAACCAAGAATGAAAATATAAAACAAATAAATATGGCTAGAGAAAGTGATAAATTAGCACTTTTATCGCTTAGGAACCATATGAATAGTATTATGTGATGAGGACTAGATAATTACTGAAAATTCTTTATTTAGTGTGTATAGGGAATTGATGAGATGAACTTCTAGGATTTTTTCATGTGGTTCCATTTTGATTGGATATATATTGAGCTAGAAGGGATGAAGGACAAAGCTCCAAAATTGGTAAGTTCTCATTAAATGTAGAAAATTATTAAGAAGGGTTTTGATGATTTCATGGAAAAAGTATATTCACTAGAAGCTCAACCATCAAAAGGTCTTATACCATCAGATATATATTCAATTGTTAATAATAAATCTATTATTTATGAGGATATGTTAAAAGGGTTACCTCACAAAAGATACCATGATTACACTATTCATCTAGTACTAGGAATATAACCTCCCAACATAAGACCTTATAGGTACCAATATCTATAAAAGAGTGAGATTAAAAAGATGGTATATGAGATGTTGGAAGCATGTATTATTCACCATGGTAAAATTGCTTACTCTTCTCCAATGGTGATATAAATAAATAATGATTAAGGTTGATGTATGTTTCTATAGTACAAGGATATCAAAAAAAAAAATGAAAGATAATTATCTGTTGTCATGGAAATGTGTAGCATGAAAAAATAAAACTTTCAAGTATGACAACTAAGCCAATTTTGAAAATTTTCTCCTGAGTCTTACTGAACCTCTCTCCCGATCAATTTTCATTATGCACCATACTCATCCTAACCTTGTAGGTCCTCCCAATGTATTGAAAAATATTTCCCTCATTTTTGAATTTAGGTAATAGGGTCATTCATCTCATATAGTAAACTACATCCAAAAGGATAGTCTTATGGCAAGCCTAGAAAGATAAATTTTGGTTGTTTCATGATAGGTGTGCATCCCCTGAGAAAATTTTAAAGGATAAAAATAATTTGAGTGTGGTAATTGAGATCCATGATCATATTGGAATTTATTTAAGAAATTTTAGGAAAGTTCTGGAAGTTTAGGGACAAACTGTGCAACAACACATTTTTTAGGTGTAAGGATTAAACAATTAAAACATGGACTTGATCTTCACCAAAAGATTTTGGGAGCTCTGTAAGGAGTTAGGATGCAATGAAATATGAATATTTAATATTGAGGATTTCCATACATGGTGGATTCATCACATATTTCACAAGACTTGATGGCTTCTCAAGGTAGGTCATTCCTGGCAAACACGCCATGTTGTCCCAAACAAAAAGAGGCCAATATTTGGAGTTGTAAGTAGATAGAGGTTATAAAAACTATCCCATTTTTATTTTAATTTCCTGAGTAAAAATAAAATAAAATTTCATTATTATAAGACCTTCTGGAGCTCCATGAATCGCTTTATCAAGTTCTCTCTTGTAGTGGTGTATTGCTCGTATTCAGTCATTTTTTTAGAGTGACACATGTTACCTCCTTTCCCATGAAGGAATGTTTCCCCTATTTTACCTCTTCCAAGGGGACATATGGTAAAAAAAATTATCCCATCATCATCTCTCCTCTTTTGTCCCCCACATGACCAACTTTCAATCCCTAGAGTCCTAAACTAGCTAAAACCCTTCTACCTAGTGACACTTGGCATGATCAGGTTGAGGCACATTTTATTAAAACTATTTTCAAAATTATAAAGGGGAAAAAGGGGAATAATTTTTTTTACCCTATCTATCTCCTCTTTAGGTTCTTCATGTTCCCCAAACCTGATTCCCAAGTGCTTAATGCTTGTTTTCTCCATCTCTTTCTCATTTGACCACAACTTATCAAGTGGCACCATCTCCTTGAGGAAATTTTTCTTGTAACTCTTGTCCCCAATACTAATGGTACATAAGTGACACAAAAATTAACCCCATGTAAATCCATTACAAATCCTAGTTTTAAAAACATGAGTTGCATCCTCTCTGTGAACTAAACTAATTGTCATGTAATTAAATGTCATAAAACAACTAAATTTCAAGTGTGATTATTCACCCTGTTTGACCTTGAATCCATTATTTAAAATATAAATCATATAAATTCATGTTAAAAAAAATTATAATATACCTATCACATTCCAGATCCATCCATGATTGTAAAAAATGAAGCTTTTCTCATAGTTCTTCACTAGGAAACCTAATTTCACGATTGTTTGAACTGAGTTTTCTTCTTCTAGACATTTGTGTGATCATTGTAACTTTAAAAATCCATTAATGTCTAACATGAAATAGAATAAAACCTATAAATTCTTCCCTAGAAGTTTCTTTTTCAATTTACAATATTTCTAATGGAAGGATCGTAGCAAAAATTGGAGCACGGGACCATGGAGCCGAGCCAAATCCAGTGATGATGTTTTTTCATAAGTGAACACCAGTATGTGTACATTATAAAAATAAAAGGTATTTTTCATAATTTATTATTAAAAATAGTAAGTACCTAAAAAAATAAACTACAATCTCTTAGAACACTAAGAAATTGTTCAAAACAAAAAGCAAGGAAAAATTGGCAATTTTCCCAAACTAACAAGTTCGGGAAAAACAACTTTCTAAAAATATGAAATCACCATCAGTGGATGTGAATTCAATATTCTAAGATATTTAGTAGATAAAATTTCAGCAAAAAAGGTAGATAATTCTAAATATAACAGCTTCTGGGATCACCTACTAAAAATAGGAACTTTCAATTTTTAGGGTAGAATGTTGTAGTTGGATCCATTTTTACTCATCTTGTTAATTTTTTACATCCTCACATGGTTTAAAATTTGTATCATATCCAAAATAATATAATCAACCCTCTAAAGGGATCCTGAAGTATCATTCTGATCATATTTGTGTAAAGAGGCAAGGCATGGTATATTGAGGTGCAACATGTGAAAGTCAAAGGCATTATGTAGTTGAAAAAGAGTTAAAAGAGAGAAAATGACTCTATTAAAACCCAAGATAAATAATAATCAAGAATTGATCCACCATCATCTCTCTGGTAAGATGACCGTTAATTTGGGTGAACTGGTTTAGTTGGGTGAGGTGGTTGAGCTAGGTGAGCTGATTGAGTTGGGTGAGTTGATTGAGCTAGCCAAGTCAAGTGACCTATTCAAGAGCTCATCATTTTTCCATGAGGAGACACATGAAAATTGAGATCTTTTCAACTGGCTATCACTTCTTCAGAAACCCATTCATGGGTCATCCCTTTCACTTGTATGATGAAAACATTTTTCAGTAAGTAATGGAAAAACATCAAGGAGTTAGAGAACCATGGAGTTTCCCTTATTGACCATTGGAGTAAATTTTGAAATCCTAAGGAAAAATATATTCATCCTAACTCTCACTAAATTATCAAGGAGGAATCATCATAGGTGATGTCAGTAGTCATCTCAGGTTCACATAAGGAGTCTTATAACAACGTTCTTAAAAACTCATTTGATAGTCTAAAGTGTCCATGCATCTTTCTAAAGGAGGTGATTGTGGTCACCATACCTCAAATAAAGAATTTGTTCATCAACACCATATTATTCAATTCCTTTCCTTTCTCTCTTCCCTCTCTCTCCATATTTTAATTTTTTCTTGAGAATGTTACTTTTATCTATTTTGTCTTATTCACTTAAGTGACAACAAAATATTTGAACTTTATAAACTTAATCTCTTAAAATTATAGGAGAGGTACTTAATTTATCTCTTCTAAGGTAAATTTAAAAGTCATAAGTGGAGTAAGAACATGAATAATTCATGTGGTGGGTATATGAGAAGGAAATCTGCAATGCTATAAATTTTAATGACTACTGCATTCTAAAGGATCCTTAAAGTTTAGTTTTTTATAGGAATTGAGAATTATTGTAGGTTAATTGATATTTTTATTCATCACCACACAAGAAATAAAATCCATGTTTCTTCCATTTCAGTTAATTATGCTTTCCTCTACTCTCTCTTGTTTCTGTAACTTTGCAAGCATAATGATCTTGAATAACCAAGAAGCAACCTGGTGTCTGTGATTAATGAATATAAATAACTATATGTATCTAGTTTGTTAGTCTTGATAATTTCCAACATTATTTCTTTCCTCTAATTGAATGTGAATCTACTCCAGTTATTGTGTGTGAACTCTGTTATTGCCTACTCACAACATTAACCTTCTCTTTCCTAATTTCTCTCCTTTATCTCTCATCGTTGCAAGTTCCCCCCTTGTACTCTGTACAAGTAATTTTCAACATGTTCATTCAATGAAATCCTAATAATTTTCCAAATGAAAAATTATGTTGCCAATAATAACCTATTATTATTATTATTAAAGATTTATTAGATTAATTACATGTTTTTGTTTATTTTACAAAATTAGATCTTCGACTAGGATACCTCTAAATCTGAATTTGTGATGAATATATCCATAAATCAATATTTAGGAAACATGAGGAGAATTATGAATTTATAGTAATTACTCTGGCCTTACAAATACACTATCTACTTTCCGAATTTTGATGAAATTATTATTTCAACCATTTTGTAGAAAATTGTCTTGGTATTCTATGATGATATATTAATCTACAACAATTCTTGGGAGGAACATTTACATCATGTCAATAAGGTAATATATACTCTTGAACAACAACACATTTATATCAAGTCCTCTAAGTGTTCTTTTAGGGTAAATGAGGTAGAATAATTATGTCATATCATGTCTACCGAAGGTGTTAAAGTGTATCCTCATAAGATTCAAGCCATGGTGGATTTGAAGATTACTAAAACCCTAAAAAAACTTATATGATTTTTAGGGATTATAAGTTATTATCATGGATATGTGAATAATTATGGTATAATTACAACACCACTCACATCATTATTGAATAAATACTCTTTTTAATGGAATCAGGAAGAAACGTAAGTATTTGAATCACTAAATCAAAACATGTGTTCCTCTCCATTTTTTACTATAGTGGATTTCTCTAAAACCTAAATATTATTAAATATGATGCTTCATGGGGTGGTATAAGTGTAGTACTTATGATAGAGGGTCATCCCAAAGAATTTGAGAGTTATCAAGTAAAAGGTAAGAACATAACAATACCAACTTATGTGAAGGAAATTATGGCTATTTTTCAGGCATTCAAAGAGTGGAGATTATATCTCATGGTTTGTCACTTCAACACCTAGAGACATCATGACAACCTAAAATACTTCTTAGTTAAAATACTATCATCAAAAGAAAAAAAAAAATATATGTCACTAGGATTTATAACTATGACTTGGAGATTGTTTACAAAAAGTAAAAGAAACTCTTGTAGTTGATGTACTATCTAGGAGATATGAGTCAAAAAAATCATTATTATATGACATGTCCATACTACATGCAAATAGGGTAGATCAATAAAGATCATAATGGAATAATGACAAAAAGACCCAAATATCATTCAGAATCTCCAATATGATTAGAGAATTTATAAAAAAATATGTATGGAAGGGGAAAACATTACAATACAGAGACTTATTATAGTTATGTAAAAAAACTACCCTTAAAAATGAGATTCTCTCAAAGCTACATGCTTATCCTCTAGTGGGTTTCCATTTAGGATTCTTGATAACTTATCATAGAATTAAGAAATATTTTTCTGGGGAAAGGTTGAAATGAGATGTTTAGAATTTTTTTGTTGAATTTTTGGTGCATCAACATAACAAGGGTGAAACTATTAAGTCTCTAATACTTTTACAACCTCTATCTATTCCTAGTGAGTGATGGAAATGGGTTTCCATGGATTTCATTGCAATATTGAAAACTTATAAAAGGAAAAGTGTAATTATGGTTTTTATACATAGACTCTCCAAGTATTATCATTTTTATGGCTTATTACATCCATTTACATAGTTTCCATATCTAATTTCAGTTCTACATGGAGCACTGAAGATTATAGCTAGTAATCATGATCATATATTTAATAGAAAATTTTACTTTGATTTATTCTCATGTTTTTCCACTAAATTGGATTATAATCCATCAAATCATCCCAAATATGATGGATGAATATAGGTAGTAAACAAATGTGTCGAGGGATATATATGAATATTATTTTCTTATAACTAACAGATATGGTTTAGGTGGTTACCACTTACAAAATGGTGGTATAACACTTCATTTCATACTTCATCCAAAATGTCTCTAGTTTTTGCATTATACATTTACCATCAACTATCCCTCACTTTCAAATTAAGGGTCCAACATAAATTAAGAGAAGTTTAATAACACATTCAACACCAATATCAGGTGCTCTCTAGCCTTAAAGAGAATGTGGTCATGCAACAAAACTACACAATAATTACGAAGATAAAAATGTTAGTAAGTGCATCTTTGAAGTTAGAGACTGTGTTTGTGTATGATTTTAGCCATGCAAGTAAATCTCCTTGAAACAATAGAAAAATAATAAAAACTATTTCACTCAAATATTATGTGTATAAGTATTTCTACAATTTAGCTAAATTTAAAGCAAGAAACTACCACCTAGAAATAGCTTCCTAACCTAGCTAGAAATGAGAAATGTGCACCATCATGATGAAGAAATAAGCAAGTCCTACCCTCAACATTATAACTTTGAAATGATCAAAACATAATGTAAATTAATAAACTTTGTTCTCCTTAATTGCCTAATTTGACATTAAAATGAACCTAAGTAGTTCAATGGAAATCAAATTATATTTTCTTTCTTTGATCCTTCAATGGATGCTTGGGTGTGAGGCTTAGCTCTTCAAGAATGGAGGATGGAGGGCTCAAGAATGACAAAAGGCTATTAGTATGAAACTATGTACTTTCCTTTGTCTCTTGAGAGATTTAGGTGTAGGTGTAGAAGTAGAGGGAGGGTTGTTTATATAGCCCAAAGGATAAAGGATTCAACACATCCTCATGAATGTGGGACTAATGGAGATGTAGAGTTAGTTATGGGTAAGGGGGGTTTAGATGGGGTTTATTTAACTTTAAGAGGGTTTAGTTTGTCCCTTAGTGACTCATGTGGATAAAGGGGGTGTATTAATTAATCAAGATGATTAATTAATACATGTGCAAGATTTCATAAGCTTTTAGATGGATTTTAGTGTGATTTGGACCATTAGGAGGGGATTAAACCAATTAAATAGTGATTTATTGATTTAATGAGAAGGGAGGCTAATTAATTAATAATAATTAATTAGATTAGATAGAAGGTGTTGATTAACAAAGGGTCATGAATTAGGGTACGTGTTGGATAGATGACTTAATTAATTAGTGTAATGTAATTAATTAATGACAATGGAAGAGAAGAAGAGCGCTATTGACAATATGTTGTCAATTTGCAGGAAATGAGATAATTAACACAATTTAAGTATTTAAATTGCCCCTACATAATTATAGGTGTCTACATTTGCCCCTCTTTGGGGTGGCATAAGTGATGCCACTTCAAAGATAGTAGATGGAAGAAAATTTTGAAGGGATAGAAGAAAAATTAGCAGGAGAGAGAGATGCCCCCTCGAGTGTTGATGGGGTGATAAAAAAACCCAATCGACGTTCGAAAAAGATGTGAGAGAGGAAGAAGAATAGGGAAGGGGCAGGATGCTCTGATGAGAGGGAAGATTAGGGGTGAAAGGAAAGTGATGTAGAAGAAATATGGAGGAGAGGAGAGGAGAGCTTAGCCTCTAGCCGTTGTTGATTGGAACAATTTTGATATCATCATATTGCCATAGGAACTACATCATCGGTCCTTATGAAAAATATAAGCATACAACAATGGTAGAATGACATGAAAATCCATACTACGGATAAATGTCCATTGCTGAAAATACCACTGCATGCAACATATAATAATGCACTGCAATACAAGAAGGAAACAAGCTCATTTAAGAAGGAAAACAAGTACGAACGCACATATCCAACCCAACAACGGTCAAGACAGTTGTTCAAATGTTTTGTTATCGGTGCTAAAGAGATCCACAAGTTCATGATTGACATGACAAGGGTTACAAATGATGCCTCGAGCAAGGAAACATGTAAGGGGAAATGACAATAGACATGGGGTCCATGAAAAGCATTTGTGTGCAATGAAATAGCACCAGGCAACAAAAGTGCCCCAGAGTACAGACAAAGAAAACAACTAGCTTTGTGAATGATTGTGAATCCAGTGATCCATGAGTCGTATTAATTAGGGAAGATGTGAGACAAACCAACAGGATATAGAGAAAATACCATGCACAAGACACAAGTTTCAGCCGTAATAATCAAGTTACCATGTTTGTAGGGTTTTTTACTTTTTAGGATTTTTTTGGATAAATTTTGCTCCTATATTTGGATTTTTAACATATATATATATATATATATATATATAATATATATATATATATATATATATATATATTGTTTTTATTGGTTTTCCTTTCCAAATTGTGGTGAATAGTAGAAGAACATAGAAGAAGAAGAAGGTGAAGGGCCTAGGGGAAACACAAATTTCCCTAGGTGGAAGAAAGGAGAAACAAACGACAAATAATGTCCTTGTTTAGTGGAAAAATTAAGAAAAAATAATTATTTGAAAAGTAATTATTTACGAGAGTGTGGAGAAGAATGAACAATTGCACTAGGGAGAAATAAAATTATCTGAGGGAGAATAAAATAGTATTGAACAGGAAAAAATGCCCCAATACGGTGAAAAATAAGAGAAAATAATAATTTAATAAAAATAATTATTCCAGACGTGAATAAAGGAGAGAAACGGTGATCGAAATCGGGCCTCCCGGCCCTCCTGATGATGAAAAATGGGTCAATATACCCCACCAAGGGGAGGTAAAAACATAGACGACCAATTCATTTTAACTGAGCTGTTTAGATAATTTATTGTGAGGTTATAACATTGAGGAGAACCATGGTGATCACACAAGACCGGATCGAGCCACACAGATGGAGTCTGAGGGTACCAATGACATGCAGATGACAACCCCTTTGTTAGTACAGAACCCTAGCTTCATAAATTTGGTCATTAATGCATTAAATTAGGCCTTTAGCCCTAGGAAATCATGTATTGGAATGCTTGTGCATAGGCGTAGGCGTTAGATAGGGGGTGAAGGTGCCTTTTTGGGGGTGCAGGTGTCCTTTTGGGGGTGCATGTGCCACAAACACATATGCGCACACACGTGCAGTCATAGAAAGCACACACGCACACACGCACGCGCACACACACACACTTGTGAACGTGCATGTGCACGCACATGAGAAATGGGGCGTACATGTTAAAAGTCATGGCACATGCACGAAAATGTGGGCACACGCACACAGGAGTGCATGCATGCAAGCGCAAGCACCAGATGTGTGGCGCAAATGCGAAAAAGGGTGTGCATGTGCCCTAGAAAGAGGATGCAAGTGTGAAAACACATGTGCGCAAGTGCAAGCACCAAAAATGTGGTGCACACACCCAAAAGGGCACGCAACTACCCTAGACAGGTGGAGAAAATATGGGAAAGTGTCAAAAACATGACACTTAGAAGAATTTTTAGGATTTTTGGGTTAACCCTAAAAGGGGAGATAGATTTTTAGAAGAAATGTTAGGAACTAACTAGCATCATGTTATTTTGTAGAGACAATTACCAGTGTTACAGATGTGGGAGAGAAATACCTGGATAGCTGAGCTAGAGGGTAGTATGCGTCGATGTGACCGACGAGCCATTACGATACTTCACGAGGCGGTAGGGCTAGGCTTCGTGTCTTGGATGCCTTCTATAGTATTGGATCACGGCCTATTGACTGCACTAGCCAAGTGATGACATAGCGAGAGTCAGTGCTTTATACTACCTACAAGAGAGATGACTATGACTATTGAGGACGTATGGCAGATTCTTTGTGTTTAGATGATGGGCACCTTGATCAAGTACAACTCTGATGTAGGGCTGATTAGAGTAGCATGCAGTTCCTTGTTTTGTGTTGATGATATGCCACATGACGGGATGACCATAGCATTGCATGAGTGCATATTCAACCCCACATTGCATGGGGGCCTCTCTATATCATGTCTCTTATCAGTGGTTCTTACTCATTGATAAGACAAGGACCTAATTCCCGAGAGGATTATTTCCTTTGGTTAATGGCATCTATAGTGGTGAGAGATATTACTGGGGGCAATACATACTAGCCCACCTATACTGGGATTTACACTTGATCACATACCACGGTTAGAAGACCGTGGGTCTAGCCTCCTTATTCTAGATATGGTCATGGTATCATATTGTGATCGAACACCCTGTGGGCCCTTTTCGTGTCTGAGATCCTGAGGAGCCATCATATATGGCATGGGTAGCAACTGGTGCGGATGTACATGGCCATTTTGGTGGCCTATTCAGATATAGGTGAGAGTTTGATGAGTTGGTAGAGATAGATGTCATCTGGCGGCCGTATAGTTATTTCTAAAGCCCAGAGGATGCCATAGAGCTCAGCATGTTCCTGGTGGAGCATTTTATCATTGGCAATTGTAGTTATATCATGGAGTTATATCGAGTAGACAGGTGCCAGTGGTAGCTTGGCAAGGTACAAGGGGTCCCCCATCTAGATATCTAGCATACAGATAGGGATTCAGAGAGGTAGACAATGGGGCCTCATATACTAGTGGCCTGAGCTAAGGTGAGTTTCATGTAGGTGGTCCCATAGGTATGGGACCTAGTACTATAGGTGAGAGATCTAGGGACCACATATAATTATGTAGCTTGGTATGCTACAGTGTTACCTTGACATCTCACCATTCCAGAGGAGGCCTGGGTAGCAAGCATTCACCCACCTATAGAGATATGGCATGATGCAGAGCACAGGGTGAGAGCCGTGGCACAGGGGCCAGACCCAGAGGATCCTTTTAATGGTATTCCACATGATGGACAGGGTGTCTTATAGGCACAGGGACTGAGGCTGCAAGGCCCAGTATAGGCAACAATGTAGCTATCCAAAGGTAGGGTCCTAGAGCAGGGACACTCATCCAGAGCACCTACGGGACTAGTCCCTGAGGCACACAAAACCTCCTAGTCAGTGGCACAGACAGCCACAGTACAGCTACAATTATAGTAGGTCATAGCCAAGAGAGACATGGGTAGAGTGGAGATAGATGAGGCTCGAGGCCAGTGTGTGACTTCCGTAGTAGAGTGTGATGAGGGCTGAGCTCACATTGTTACCTTACTTTTAGAGTAGGATCAGATTCGAGAGACAGTGGCATAGACGGCTTAGATATTGAGCCTTCTTCATCAGTCCCAATCACAGGTGGGGATGGTTGTTACACAAAGAGATCATGTATATGCACGATCACAGGAACTTCTTTCATAGATGGACCAGGCCCACACCAAGCTGCAGACTATTACTATAGAGAGAGACCAAGAGACTGCCTCCTCTAGACAGGCTAAGGCATACTTGGGTTGAGTGATAAGTGAGTGAGATACTACCCTTCAGGCAGTGCTCACCTGCGGAGATTTAGACCTGATACGCGATGCCACCAAGCTAGGTGGTGAGGCCTTATTTTGCAGGACTTCCTATTAGAGGGTAGTTCCTCTAGAGTAGTGAGTATCATTGCCATGATAGTCAGGGTCGAGTGCATCAGGCTCTCAATCACGGATATCAGCCAGTCCACTAGATCAGTGAGAAAATCCATGCCAGAGCATCCGGTTGGACAAGTGCCATTGCAACCTCTAGTGTTCCATCGACTAGATAACAGATCTGGGAGCCCCAGTGAGGGCGAGAGCTATGGTTAAGATCTGCATTTTTGTTATATAGATTATTTGTATGTATGCCTCTTATGAAGGTCAATTTTTTGATGTATAGACTTGTATACTTGTATTTTGATGATGCCTCATGATGAAGGCTTAATTCTTTCTGATACATGCCCCTTTTTGATGGCATTGTGTATCGATGATGTATTATATTGAGTACCGATCTAGACATTGTATATTTGTATAGACATTTGTGAAGTAACATCTTTGTATGCCTCAGCTGAAGGCATTTTTGATATAGAGCACTGATTTGTATCCAATTTTGTTGATACAGATGTATATGAAACACATGTATATATATGAGGATTACTTTTTGGGCTCAGATACACATGTTTATGAGATGATGTACTTTATTGTTTTTGTGTCTTGATGCATGTGACACGAGTGGGATAATTTTATGATGTAAAATACCCTTTTCAGAAATTACTCTATGTTGATTCTCATTACATGTCACTTTTTTTGATTCAACACTTATGGATGTATGGCTTTGATTCAGCTTATGACACAAGTGGGCATAATTCTATGATGTAAAATAACCTTTTCATAAATACCTCTATGTCAATTCTCATTACATGTTGCGTGTTTTTGATTCATCACTTATGGATGTGTTATGATGTTATCTGATTTTCTACTTTGTATGTATCTGATTTTGATGTTTGATATACACACGTGCTATGGATGTTAGATGATAGATCCTTAGATGATATCAAATGCATTTCTCATGTGTTATCGTAGATGTATATGGACGGAATGATATGATGATATTGGTGTGGGGGGGATAGATTTTTTATCATGCGTAACCCCTCTTGCCCCCATTGATGATACGATATTCGATGATTAGCTTAGCATACATGCATGATGTAAAACTTAGCAGTTTGTTTATATATGATATATAGATGATTTTAGATGTCATGATAATGATGGTAATGTGATGTTAATGATAAAAAATACAATGCACATGCAATAAACACAACCAAATGCTAACAAAGAACACTAGGAAATAATAGAATACACCATCATTCACTATGCTTTATTAACATGTAACAAACATAATCAAAGGCTAAGAAAGAACATAATGAATTAACACATTACATCATGATTTCCCAAGACTCACTAGCATGCAAAAACATACCACAAGATGCACAAGCAAGAATAAATATAATCTAAGAAAGAAAAGATGAATCTTAACAAAGTATGGCCAAGCAAAAAACAACCCAAAAATCAGAAACACAAAAATAACCATACAAGCAACAAGCAAACCAAGAAACAAGATAATGCAAGTAAAAGTTTTTTTTTGTTTTTGTAAGTTTTGTTTTCATGCACCAATTTTCTATTGTTTAGGTTTTTGTGAGACAATTTTCTATTGTTTAGGTTTTAATGAAACAATTTTCTATTGTTTTGATTTTTGTGAAACAATTTTCTATTTTTTTTGTGTTTTCTAATGGTTTTCCAGAGCTATGTGCAGGTAACCAAGAAAGTGTGGATTCCCCTAGCATTAGATGGGGAATATACAAGGGCAGAAGCCACATGCTTATGAAGAAGAAGGTGAAGTTGTTAAATTGCTCCAGCGTAAGATGGGAAATAGGGAAAGACCATACCCCTCATAGACGAATAAAAGAAGGCAAAGCCAGATCAAGGCCTGACAAGATGGGGCACATAGGAAATCTCAAAGGTAGAACTAGGTCTAAACCAAAGAAAAATACCCTCGAGATGTAGGATACTTGTGAACAATGAATCCTCTTGAGGCGTCGAAAACTAGCTTTCACCTAAGGACTTGTCCAAAGTGCCATAATTGCGTGGTTTTCACGAATGGACAACCTATTTTCTCTTTTTCTTTTTTTGATTTTTTGATTTTTTTTATTGATTTTTAACTTCCTTGAGCCATGTTTAAGCATAGAACCACTTAAGATGCATGGCGTTCATGGGCTCCTGGAGCTCATCACCATTGGGGTGAACCAGTTTGTATGCCCCTGTGTCGTACTTGGTGACTATCACATAGGGTCCTAACCAATGTGGTTCGAACTTCCCCTTCTTTTCCCACTTTGCTCTGGTGTTGAACTGGTTCTCCTTCATGACTAAAGCACCAACCTCAAAATTACAAGGGATGATTCTCTTGTTGCAATTTCTGGAGACTCTGTGTTGATACACTTTCAGGTGATTAAGAGCGCGAATGCGCCTCTCATCTAGGAGCTCTAGCTCGACTAGTCTTGCCACTCGATAATCCTCATCCTTATCCATATAGTCCCGAAGAGAAATTCTCAGGGATGGAAGTTCGATCTCTAAAGGGATGATAGATTATGTCCCGAACACTAGGGAATATGGTGTCACACTCGTAGGAGTGTGAATGGATGTTTGGTAAGCCCAAAGGGCTGGATGGATTTGTAGGTGCCAATTTCGACCTATTTTGCTGACCATATTCTCCATTATCCTTACCAAAGTCTTGTTTGTTGCCTCAGCTTGTCCATTACCATGAGGGTAATATGGCATGGACCATTTTAACCTGATTTGAAATCATTGGCAAAGACTTTTCATAGTTTTGTTCTTAAATGACTTCCCATTATCTGTAACAATGGCTGCAGGAATACCATATCGACAAATAATGTGATTCATGATAAATTTAGAAATTTGGGCTCTTGTGACATAGGTTAAAGGGACAACCTCCACCCATTTTGTAAAATATTCTTTAGCTATGATGATATGTGTATGACCATCAGATGAGGTAGGAGTAAGTTTTCCTATTAAATCAAGTCCCCACTTGGAGAATGGTAATGGGGTAGTGATAGGTTACAATGGTTGTGATGAAGCATGAATGAAATTTCCATTCTTTTGGAAAATTACACATTTTCTAACATAATTGCAACAATTAGTTTCCATGGTAGGCCAATAGTAACCTACTTTCAAATTTTTTTTAGCCAAGACCATTCTGTTTGTATGTGCTCCACACACCCCTTCGTGCACTTCTTTGATTTCTTGGATTGACTCCGTCACATCTAGACAACGTAATAGATTCCCATTATAGCCACGACGATAAAGTGTACCTCTTAAAAGGGTGTAATAGGCTATCTGGTGAATCGGGATTTGCTTTTTAGAATGGGAGATATCAGGAGGGAATGTGTTGTCATTAAGATAGGTGAAGATGGGTTCGTACCATAGGGAATTGGGACAAACAACCTCACAAGCTAGGAAGTATTCTGACATATCATATGTGGGATGGCATATATTTTCTACAAAAGAATGACATATCATTATTCCCTGGTAGAATACAAAGCATAGATCCCATCGTTGCCATGGCATCTACTGATTTGTTCTGTGCTCATGGGATTTATTCGAAGGTAACGCACATAAAGTACTCCTTTAGAGTTTCTACTAACTTTTTGTAAGGTATGAGCTTGTCATCCTCAACCTTGTATTCATCATTGACCTATTTGATAATTAACTGTGAATAACCCACAACTTTGACATGATGAACATTCCACTTGATGGCTAGCTTCATTCCTGTAATAAGTGCTTCATATTCTGTAATGTTGTTTGTGCAAGGGAAGCCCAGGTGAAAAGCCTACAGTATAGGATCACCAGAAGGAGTAATGAGGACCACTCCTGCACCTGAACCATGAAACATAAAGTATCCATCAAAATGAATTTTCCATACAAAAAATTCTTCAATGTAGAGCAACGACGCATCTGGCAGATCTAGATTCAAAGGTTCCATTCTTTGTAAAGGTGCTTCCACTAGCGATCCTCAAGTACTTGTCCTTTAACCAATTTTTTATTCAAAAATTCTATGTCAAACTCACTGCGTAGAATGATCTAATTAGCCATTCTACCTATGAGGGAAAGTTTGGACAATAAATACTTGAGTGGGTCAACCTTGGATATTAGCTTGGTCTTAGTATTCAACAAGTAGTGGCGAAGTTTTTGAAAAGTAAAAACAACGGCCAAGAAAGATTTTTCAATTTGAGGATGATTGAGATCATAGGTGATGAGGGTGTGACTCAGCTAGTACACCACTTTCTCCTTATGGCCAAGGTCATATTGGGTGAGCAGCGCACCAATAGAAAATTGTGTAGTAGAAATATAGAGCAAGAGTGGTTCCCCAGGAGTGGGAGTCATGAGGACAGGTGGATTAGCCAAGTACTGTTTAAGAAAAGAAAAGGCTTGTTATTGCTCAGGTCCCTAGATGAAAGCTATGTCCTTTTTAAGAAAGTGGGTGAATGAGTGACATTTATCTACAAGCTGGGAGATGAAGCAGCGAATGGCTTAAATTTTCCCCTGTAAGCTACGCAGTTGCTTGATATTCTCAGGTGGAGGCATTTCAGTGATAGTAGACACTTTAGCAGGGTCTACCTCAATACCTCGTCTTGACACAATGAAGCCCAATAGTTTCCCTGATAGCACACTGAAGACACACTTCTTTGGATTCATCCTGACTTTGTATTCACGCAGGCATTCAAAGATACACCGCAAAATGACAAGATGATCCTCTCTTGTTTTAGACCTTCCCAAGATATCATCTACGTAGTCCTCCATGATATCATGAATCATATCATGAAAAATTACTATCATGGCCCACTAATAGGTAGCTCCTACATTTTTAAGGCCAAATGGCATTACCTGATAGCATAAGGTGCCCCAAGGAGTAATAAAAACTATTTGTGTTGATCTTCCTCAGCTATCTTGATTTGATTATATCTCAAAAATTTATTCATGAGTGATAGCATCTCGTACCTTGCTATTGATTCAAAAATCATGTCAATGTTGGGAAGTGGAAAATCATATTTAGGGAAAGCTTTATTGATGTCCCTAAAATCCGTGTAGATTCGGATACCAATAGGTTTTTCTAGACAAGAACAATGTTTGATATCCATTCAAAATAATCAATTGGCCTAATGAATCCCACTGTAAGCAATCTTTCCAACTCTTATTTAACCAACAAGGCCACTCTTGGGTGCATCTTTCAGAGTTTCTATTTGATAGGCTTAGCATCTACATGCACAACTAGGTTGTGCATGAACAAAGTTAGATCTAAGTCGAGCATGTCTTTATAAGACCATGTGAACACATCAATAGACTCTCGCAGTAGCATAGTGAATGTATTTTGTTCTCTAGCCAAAAGTGATGCTCCTAATTTTACTATCTTGGGATCTTCTTCGGTACCAATATTGACATCAATGATTTCTTCAAATAGTAATTTTGATAAGTCCTCCATACGCGTAGGATCAAAAGGCAGGTTGAGATTTTCATCCAAGGATGTCTCCACGAGATTTTCATCCTTGGCGTGGTCACTTTGTTTGTCCTTTGATTTTCTTATTTGTTTATCAGCCAGTGCCTCAAAGAGGTTTTCACTGTGTGACTTGGACTTTGATTTTTTCCGAGGCTTTTCTTCAGAACTTTTGCCCTCGCTTTTCTTTAAGTTTTGTGGACCACGAAGTTCAGCCTCCTCTCCGAATTAGGCGTAGGTATCTAAGTCGATAAAGAAACCTCTCTTGTGATCTCCAATGGGAATTGTATCCCTTATGCCCATGAAATATGTGATAGCTTTGTCATTCTCAAATAAATCTAGCAGCATGTGACGTTGTTGGTCCCATTCAACAAGGAACGTTTATACAAGGTCAAGGGTTGGTTCCATGGGGGTTATGGTTAGGAAAACGTTGTTCATGAAAAGGTTTGTGGAGGCCAAATCCTAATATTGGATACAATGGGAATTTGTATCACTTTCTAGATATTCAGAGCTATCCTCACGCTCAGAACAAGTAGCATCTTGATCATTGGGGTGTGCCCTATAAGGGTGAATCCTAATGTTGTATCTTTTTGTTTTGAAGTGCAGAAGAGGGACTGGTTCTCTTTGTCCTTGTTCATTTCTCCCACATCCTAGGCCTTTGTAGCCCATGGATTACATCATTGTATTAGATTTTTCATATTTCAGGGTTTGATAACAGGATGGTTGAGTATCCTCAGGGACCCAAGTCGTAGGTGGATCAAGTAATTTTTCCTCAGCTAACAAGCTTCCAGGTAAGAATGACCCAATAGTGTGTTCCTCTCTAGGTCTTCTGAAGTGGTAGTTGGGTTGACCTCTAGTCTTGGGCAACAATGAAAGGTTTGAAACCAAGAGCACTTGTTGTACATTATACTCCCCGTAGCCATATTCAAGGATTTTCATCTCCGATGAATCAAATGGAGATGTTGAAGTAGACGCGCCATGAGCACAAGAACTAAGAGAATTCGAATCCACCTAGGATTCCATGGCCTCAGATTGGAGACGGACAACTATATCTGTAGAGGGACATGCATATGTACCCTTTCGTGCAAAGCTATTGAGAGCTCTATAATGAGCAAAGGGCTCTGAATCTCCTTGTATTGTAACTATATGTCCCTCATGGTTTAACTTAATGCATTGATGAAATGTTGATGGCATGGTCTACATGGCATGAATCCATGGTTGGCCCAGAAGCATGTTATATGGAAGCTACAAGTCTAGGACATGAAACTTTTTCTGATGGCAAGTGGGACCCACCTCCATGGGAAGCGTGACGGTGCCTGATGACTCCCTTTCCATGTTGTCGTATGTGGTGATAGTGATAATATGGGACTTAAGATCTTCTTCCGTATGTCCTAACTGTTTAACCAACTTGAGTGTGCAAATGTTCAAGCCATATCTGTTATCCATAAGCACCCGTTTGATCTACTTATGGGTGATAACTACCTAAATGTATAAGGGAAGATTATGTGTTGGATTCTCAGTAGGGATCTCCCTATGGTTGAAAGTGAGATGTTCACTTGGTGCGATGTTTTCCAATGTGGCTTGAAGGTGTGTAGGATCAACTTCTAAAGGAACTCCCGACCCCTGAAGAGTTTGGTACAAAATGTATTTATGCACATTAGATATCTTGAGAAGATCTAAGATCAAAATCTTAGCAGACGTCTTTTCAATTTGTTCTACAAGGTTATATTTACCAGTTTGCGGGGTCGACGGAGAGGGTTCCAGAATCACAAGGTGGGCACACCTTGTTACCGCAGCACAATCCTTTCCCTTGATTTAGAGGGTATTGACATGGTCAATAGTAAAGTGAATACATACAATAAGTGAGTATTAATGATTATTGTCTCTTTTGGTGTACAAGTAATTCATGGCTTTATATGTTTGGGATGACTCTCCTCAATCCAACTTTGACTTTTCTGACTTATCATGCTTGGGGAATGGTTCTTTATATATCCCCATTTTATCGTTAGGTTTTTGTGTTTTACTTGAGTTATCCACCTCTATCTCACCATTTTTAGTGAGGTCTTGAATATAATGATGAAGCTGTAGACATTTGTTTGTCTTATGTCCTTTGACACAGTGCATTTCACAATATTCATCATGTGGGATGCATCCAATTGTTTTAGTATAGCTGACAATGGTTCACTAAGGGAGGTGAACATTCTTTGATTTGGTGGTGGTTGAATTGGGCCATTGGTCAGTTTAAAAGGTTGACCAGTTTGGACCGTTTGAACACGTTTGGAATCATTGATTCCGTATCCCACCACATTTTTATTTTTTTAAAAGATATTTAGCTTTTTTTTGGGTTTGACATTTTGGTTGTCTTTATATTGGGTTTTGAGGGTGCCTTTGGCAATGAGAGATTTTTCTATCTGAATCCCTTTCTCGATAACCTCCTCAAAAGTGCAAACACAATGCATTTAGAGGTGGAAAGCTATATCCGGGTTGAGATTGGGAACGAAAATAATAACCAACTATTTTTCAGGAAAAGCGTAAGGGAAGTGACTAGCTATCCCTCTCCACCATTGGAGGAAGTTGGTGAAAGTCTCATTAGGACGTTTCTTGGCACCACATAAGTCTATCATGGTGACATCACTCTTTATGTTATACGAGAAGTGACACATGAATCTCTCTGCCAATTCTAGCTAGGTGAAAATTGATCCTCGTGGTAAGTGTGCAAACCACTCTAAGGATTGACCTCTGAGACTCTTGGGAAAAAGTCTGATGAGGTAATTGTCACTATAAGACACCTCTTGACACGCCATGTCAAAATCTTTAACATGATCCCGTGGATCTTATTTCCCTTTATATTTGTTGAACTTTGGCATATCAAATTTCTTTGGAAAGGGTTGAAGGGTCATTGTCTTGTCAAAAGGATAGGGGCATAATTCTTCATATTGATATTTTTGAATGCTCCCTATATTTCTCTCTTGTAAGCTCGCGAGCATCACTTTCATAGACTACACTTTTTGTTCAAGAAATTGTTCTTTAGTGGGAGAAGCGGTGATGTATACACGATGATACCCTGTGTCTTCTTATCCTTGGTTTTCTTGATGGAGTTCATTGATCTTAACCTTAGGCCTTAACTTTTGAATTTTCTTGTTTGCATATTTCTGTACATGGGAAATAAGCAGAGCTAGTTGTCAGCTTAGGTTACTGATTTGTTGTTGGACTGTGGCTTCTTCTTTTAAAGGTTCCTCCTCCTCATATTGTGGAGGTTCTTCACCCATCTCATGTTCTATATTGTTTCTTCATGACACTTTGATAAAGGGTATTGTATGCCCCACCACTTTATCATTTCCTATGTAAGAGGTAGAAGCATGCCTGTGCATTAAAATATCTTCCATATTGATAAGGGGGCATTCTTCCTCAGTAGCGTCATTTGCAGGTAGTATAGTTCATTCTTAGTGGGAAATTTGGCCCCTAATTCTATGAGCCATGCCAACACTCTATATTTGTTTCTAAGAAGAAACTCGTCTAGTAAAGTGGGGTCAAAATCAAGTTCTGTGTGTGGTGATTCTAATTCATTTCCACTATGATTGACCATCTCTTCGGTTTCTTTTTCCGTAGAAAATAGAGGTCCTAGATCATGTCCAATGAAGGGGTTTGACCCTTGTCTATTAAAGGTTTCCCAAGCTTGCACTTTTTGTTCCTCTTAGATCTTTTTCTTTAATCCTATACATGTTTTAGGAGCCATGTTTTCATGATATTTTCACTAGGGTAAGTTGTAAATGTGTTCAAAGCTTAGTGACCACCCCTATGTAAGATGTAAGATGTATTTGTTAAGAGTATGAATAAGTCAAAAATGTGAGGATACCAATGTGATAGAGTGATAAATCACCAGTGACATAAGCGTTTGGTATCAAAACCTGTTTAAATGAAGTACCTCCTAGACTATGTTTCAAAAAGTAGTTTTACGTCACAAGATGATTAACAAGATGTTTTCACTTATGCCAAGTTCAAGGGAATGAACAAAACATAAGTAAATACAAGAAGTCAATACGACCTCCCAATCAAGATATATGATAAGCAAGCTTAAACTCGATTAAGACCTATATCTCAAAAAGTGCCAATTACAATTTGTTAATGACACAACAATATCACCAAGATATGTTAACCCACTTTAAGAGAAAGTAAGGTATTGATATCAAGGTGTTATTGATATAACACGCACCAATGGTAACGCCTAGCACTCTTCAAAATCAAGGTAATAATAGAACCGAACTAAAAATCTCACAGTATAGTGAGGAATAGTTAAAAATGTGTGCCGCGTAACCTTACAATAGAGATATTTATGTCAAGTTTACAAGAAATAAGATGTAAATATCAAAATTGCAGTGATATGATACAAACAAGCTAACTCTTCTAAGGAATCTACAGTGATGAACCACACCTAACTACAATGATGATCTTGACATGGGTATCAAGATCACAATGGCTACCAATGACATGAATACACATTCACACACTTTAGATGTTTAACTTACCTAGCCGCAAACATAGATGGGCGTAAATGGACATAAAAGTGACAGAATTAGTCAATTGGTAACAAAAAGGTATTCACCCTTCTTCTGATCAATAAAGTGTCAAAAGAATGTGAAGGAAACAAATCAAAATAGGGTAAAAAATGTTGGCTTCACTTTGGCAGAGTTTCACCTCGCCCTAAGGCAAGTAAAAACTAGGAAAAATTAACTTGCCACACGTTTCACAATGAAAATATGGTTCACAACTCAACACTTTTTTTAGAGTGGTCAAAGTGGGATCCTAGACAAATTACATCTTCCTAGGTGGTTCTCTCGTCCTAGGTGCTACGAATATTATCCACGAGCGGGACGATTTGCCCAAAAAGTTGCAATGACTAGTTTGGGAGTATCTTGACTTTTCCCCCTTCAAGCACAGTGGGAAATAAATGCGTCCAATTGTGTACTTAAAAGGGTCATGTAGGGACAACTTTTAGCTCTATCTCACAAAGGATTTACTAGTCAGATATGTAGTGTGGAGCACTTCCCGTTTCGTCCACAAGGTTCCCTCTTGCGTGTACTACTTTGGGGTTCCTGTAACCACCCCCATTGTTGTAGCTTAAGGTGTTATGCCAAAGGGGTTATGTTCCAGTTGAGCGGAGAGGGACGTACCCTTTTCTGAAACCTGTGATATAATGTTTTGAATATGTTGTTTGTTTTATCTTTTTTAATTAGATGTGGTTTGCTCGAACATCATTTGGCAACCTGTATAACAACTATATTGGTAGTTTTTTTGACCTTTTTTTCGATTACTCCGTTCTTTGAGAAGAGATGGTGTTTTGGTCCTGTATGACAATTTTTAGTAGTTTTCCATCAAAATAGAAGGCATCTTTTCTGATTCTATAGATCGTCCAAGGACGCAAGAGAAGAGCATAGGTGATTGTCTTCGAAAATCCAAAAAGATATCAAATGGAAAAACACTTTCATTCAACTATGCCAAATTATCCAATTCCAACTCAAATACTCCTAACAACCTTAAAGCATCAAAAGGACTTAATAATCATTTTTGATTCCCAAGATCACCCCAAGGGACGCGAGGGAAGAGCATACGTGATCCTTATTCCTATAAGTAAACAATGCAAAATATTACCTAATTAAATACAAACATGTAAAAATAGCCTACAAAGAGAAATATATGATTAGATAAACCTGCAAGAATGTTATCACATCAACACCTTAATTTCAAAAATGCAAAAGGACACATGCACCCCTTTTTTATCACTTGCATGTGGGTAAGGGCATATGCGCCACTAAACGTTGTTTCAGCTCACAGTGCACCTATGTCACTTAAAAGATGTGTGCACCACAAAAATAGTGTATGTGCCACTCTGTGGATTTTTTTGACTCACCAAACACCTGAACCACCAAAGGGGTGTGTACACCACAAAAATAGTGTATGCTCTACTCTGAGAAAAATAGATAGAAAAATTGAGAATGCAAAATATTACCTAATTAAATACAAACATGTAAAAATAGCCTACAAAGAGAAATATATGATTAGATAAACCTGCAAGAATGTTATCACATCAACACCTTAATTTCAAAAATGCAAAAGGACACATGCACCCCTTTTTTATCACTTGCACGTGGGTAAGGGCGTATGCGCCACTAAACGTTGTTTCGGCTCACAGTGCACCTGTGTCACTTAAAAGATGTGTGCACCACAAAAATAGTGTATGTGCCACTCTGTGGATTTTTTTGACTCACCAAACACCTGAACCACCAAAGGGGTGTGTGCACCACAAAAATAGTGTATGCGCTACTCTGAGAAAAATAGATAGAAAATTTGAGAAAACAACCGTGTTACCGGAAAAAATGTTTGTGCCACTAAAACAACATGTGCGCTCTAGTTAGGGTGTGTGTGTGCTGATCTGACAGGTTTCAGAATGTAGTGAAGGTACATTACAAAATGATGTTTGCACCCAGGTTAGTACACCTGCGTGCTGGTTAGGGTGTATGCGCCAGGGTTGACAAATAGAGTAACAAGTTTTACTAGTGCACCTACACCACTAGAGAGATGTGTGCACCATGAAAACCACACCTGCACCCCTAAAGACGTGCCTGTACCATACCTATAACCAAAATATGGCAACAAACACAACAAAACTCACAATATCTCAAATTTTGACAAGTTAGCTTAAGAATGGCAATAACCCATTGAAATTATGGCTATGAACATGAGGTTACACATATGAAATGATAAAAAATTCCAAAATAATGGACATTAATTACTACATGTGCATATCAAAAGTTAGCCAAAACAATGAAACTTAAACTAAAATTCCATGGGACTAAGTGTCCCACTGGGCATGCCAAATGTGTACAAGTATTTCTACAATTTAGCTAAATTTAAAGTAAGAAACTACCACCTAGAAATATCTTCCTAACCTAGCTAGAAATGAGAAATGTGCACCATCATGATGAAGAAATAAGCAAGTCCTACCCTCAACATTATAACTTTGAAATGATCAAAACATAATGTAAATTAATGAACTCTATTCTCCTTAATTGCCTAATTTGACATCAAAATGAACCTAAGTAGTTCAATGGCAATCAAATTATATTTGTTTGCTTTGATCCTTCAATGGATGATTAGGTGTGAGGCTTAGCTCTTCAAGAATGGAGGATGGAGGGCTCAAGAATGACAAAAGGCTATTAGTATGAAACTATGTGCTTTCCTTTGTCTCTTGAGAGATTTAGGTGTAGGTGTAGAAGTAGAGGGAGGGTTGTTTATATAGCCCAAAGGATAAAGGATTCAACACATCCTCATGGATGTGGGGCTAATGGAGATGGAGAGTTAGTTATGGGTAAGGGGGGTTTAGATGGGGTTGAGTTAACTTTAGGAGGGTTTAGTTTGTCCCTTAGTTGCTCATGTGGATAAAGGGGGTGTATTAATTAATCAAGATGATTAATTAATACATGTGCAAGCTTTCATAAGCTTTTAGATGGATTTTAGTGTGATTTGGACCATTATGAGGGGATTAAACCAATTAAAAAGTGATTTATTGATTTAAAGAGAAGGGAGGCTAATTAATTAGACTAGATAGAAGGTGTTGATTAACAAAGTGTTGTTAATTAGGGTACGTGTTGGATAGGTGACTTAATTAATTAGTGCAATGTAATCAATTAACGACAATGGAAGAGAAGAAGAGTGTTATTGAAAATATGTCGTCAATTTGTAGGAAAGGAGATAATTAACACAATTTAAGTATTTAAATTGCTCGGGTATAATTATAGGTGTCTACATTTCAAACTTTTTTGTGTGTGTGTGTGTGTGTGTGTGTGTGAGAGAGAGAGAGAGAGAGAGAGAGAGAGAGATTAGTATAGTATCCCTTAAGCTAGGATTCGCTAGTGTCAGTCACACAAAGAGATAGCTAGCTATAAATAATTTTTCCTGAATACAAATGTGTGGTATGGAATCCATAATAAAACCTCATATGGAGTGGAGAATGCATTCCCAAAATTTATTCCTTGGTGGAGTAGATAGAAAATATTAGTTCATTGTAATTGTATGTACCTCTTAAATTCTTTCCCCCTTGAGGTTAAATAAAACATGTATATATATGATTCCCTTACTTCATTAAAAATAGAAAGGTCAACAAAGAGTGATACAAAAATAAGAAAGAAGTAACATTGGAAAGTTCATAACAAAGACACAAAGGAAAGAGGTTCCCATAGGGGATAGTAGAGCCTGAGTGCTCCTATCCCTAATAGGTGGTCTTGTACAAGACACTCAAAAGGATAGTGAGCGAAACTAGAGCTATGTAGGATGTTGGCTAGTATACAAAACTATATTTTTTAATTAGAAATAACAAGAAATAAACATAAAAAACAATGTAAAAGAAAGGGAAAGAGGTTTTAATGAGTAGTTCTCTTGGTTAGGAATCATACATATAAATGAAGTATTTAGAGGCAAGATGTACATAGTAAATGTTTGATTTAATGACTACATTTTCCCCTAATTTATAATGGACAATAAGGATTTGGTAGCATAAAGTAGAAAATAAAAGTGTACCTTCACGAGTAAAATGAAGATTGTACCCAATAGTGTGCCTAATTATTCTTATACCGTGTCAACTGGAATAATGTCAAATGTGTACAATGAAATCATAAAGATATGGAATGATACAGATCTTAGGGGTGACCTTTGTGTGCATAAATTTATAATGATGTGTGTGTTTAGTTCCTTAGAATATCACCCTTTATGGAGTGTATTTGATATTTTCTTCTTCTTATGTTCTTTACCGTCTTCTAGATAAGATAGTCCCTATAAAAGAAAACAAGTGTAGTCAATGCTCTAGGTAAGTGCAATTTAAATTTAACTTGGAAAATATGTAAAAAATTGAAATGGATAATGGAAAAGTTAAATCAAGAGGTTAGAATACACCTAGAGTGTTGAAATATAAAAGGATAGAAGTTTGTTCAGTTTTATAGACTCGATGCTTAGGAGTTGGTTGGAATAAAATGAAGGATTTGGGTGTCATGTCATTAAACTAAGGATTTCAGTGTCCCAACATTGAAATTTGGATTTATACATCATGTTACCACTAAGGGAAAGTGTATTGGGAGAGAGGTCTAGTTTACCCTCCAATCCTTAACATTACCCTATGGATAAGTTCCAGTGTAGATGATCACAAACCTAATTTGTAGCTTTCCTTAGTTGACACAAAGGCTCTAGGCATATCATTTTCCTACATATGTCGTAGGTGTCATTCCCTTATTTGGTTCCTACTTTAGTTCCCACTTTGGTTCTTGAGTCACTAGTTAGTTCCTATTAGTGATTGATAATACCTGTATATATATAATTCCCTTACTTAAGTTCTATCATTAAAAAATGAAATTCAGACTAAGATTGATAAAATAAAACAAGAAATAAGTAACATCGGAAAGATCATAAAAAAAGACAAAGAGGACAGAGGTTCCCATAGGGGATAATAGAGCATGGTGTTAAACCTTGTTCATTGGTGTTTTCATTGATGTCAAATGGCATTGATGGCAAAGGCATGAATGGTCAAATGTGGCTAATTTAGAGGCATGAAGGTTTATCAGTGGTGTATTGAGCATTCAAGATGTTTTCAAGATGGTTTCAGTGTTCTGCATGTTTGGTATTTGAGATAAGAGTCCACTAGAGGTATGGACATGGTTTGAAAAATTGGCACAAGTGTTATAAGGGTCATACATGATGATTCTAGCATGTGCAAGATCTTCTAGAGTGAGTAACATGTCAAATGTTGGGAGTCACAGTTGTAACTGGCTCGTTCAGGACTAGTTCTAGAGCCTAATGAGGTATAAAAGCTAAATGAATGTCATGCAAAGATAAAGTAAGCATGGGAGATGTCTAGGAACATTTTATAGGGCATGTATATGTATAGAAAAGTCTTATTTCAGCTTATGGAGGAAAAATTCAAAAATGCACTAAAACTGCCTTTGAGGACTCATATTGTTATCTCAGGTAAGTGAGATAGGTTTAAATAGTACAATAATATTTATGAAAAATAAACACATGGATCACATATTGGGGTTACTTTTGGTGCTTCATGCCAAATTTCATTAAGTTCTGAAGAGGTATGTGAAAGTTATGCTAGTTTTTCTAAAACTGGTTCATTGAGAAATGCATTTTGAGCCTTCTATCTTCTTAGCACTCAACAAAAAATATGAATATTCCTTTAGATAAATCATATAAGAAATTTTTGGATAGAATTAAAAATCCTGAAATGTTACAAAACATTTGGAGAATTTTTTTTAAGTTTTAGAGAAGTTATGAGTATTTTTCTAGCAAATTTTCTCTCTCCCCAGGTTTGCTACTTGAAGTGTTTGAGTTAAAGTGAGTTGTTCTGAATTATTGTCATGTTTTTAAAGTGTTTAAACTGATTAGATCTTAATTATGCCTTCTCCATGACATTTTTATGATAATAATGGACTCCAAACATATTCCTTCTAGCTAATACATCTTAGTCTTGTAAGGGAATTCTCCTCAATCTTGTGAATTGAAAGGTACAATCATGGTATAGTGCTAAATTTTTTTTATAATGAAAATTGATTCTATCTCACTTATAAATGTCTATGTTAAATTTATGAAACACCTTTTTGGTTATCGTAGTGATTTTAAGAGCACAAACTTTCTTGTCTTCACATTGTTCTATGTTATTTTGTTAAGAAAACAATATACAAGGGTATGTTTGAAAGATCCTTTCCTTGAAACCTCTCTATCTCTCTCTCAAGACCTTGAAGGTGATCATTATGTTTATGTGATAATTGTAAGGTATCACATGTTAATACTAAGAAAAATAAGAAGAAGATTGGTTGTGTTCATTTCTTGACAGTCATAATGTTGATTATACTCATGTGAGCGAAATGAAGCCTTCATGCTAGAATGATTAGTTGGTTTTAAAATTTTGTTTAAATGGTTCAAAGGAGGTCAAGAGAACCTCAATTTTTCCTCAGGTCATACCAAGTCTCAGCATGAAACCTAAGGCACCTTTTTGTGCTCAACATGAAATACATTGTCAGGTTATTGGTCTTTTATGTTTGATTTTTTAAAGTTTTGCGAATAAATGGAAATGTTTCAAAACATTTTGATTCTTATAAAAAGTGTAAGGAATACTGATAGATCTAAAAGAAGAGAAATTTTCCAATTTCAGTTATAAATTCCCAATAAATTCATTTCTAAAGCCTCTCGGGCTGCCACAACATAGAAAACCTTAGTTTTAGGGTTTGTAAGAGAAATTTTCTTAAATATCAAATTTCACCCAATTAAAAATGACAAATTTTTATAGACAGCTATGTCTAGAGCATATGAATGGATTGAAAAAGAATTTTTTTGATTTCATTATAGTCCCACAGAGACATTTCTGACAGTCTACTTTAAAAATAATTTTTCATCTATGCAGAGGTAGAAAACAGGGTTTTGATGCAGTTTATTTGTTTGGAATGATCTAAACCTCATGAAAAGGATCTAAATGGTATGAAAGAGGTCAGTGATTAGAGGTACATGTTTGGATTGTCTTGAAAATTTAAGAATTATGTGATAGTGGCCTAGAAGTCAACTTACAAACACTGTGCACAGTTCTGTAATTTGATTCAATGAAACATTCTTGATAGAAAATTTCTACGAACCTTTTGTGAAGTCCTTAATATCCTAGAAAATATTGAGAAAATATTAAGGTTTTAGTTTCTTCAACTTTAAATCTTGAACATTCATGGCATAGTCAAACACGCATAAAGTTGATCAATTTACTAAGTGTCTTATCTCCCTATGAAGTTGAAGAGTCATGGAACTGTTTAGCTCAAATTTTTTTTTCCTTGGTGAAGATCAAGAGCCCAAAAATTATTAGAAAATCATGAGTCTCATCCAAATAATACAAGAAGGTGAAATACTAGTCTTGATAAAAAATTGTGAAGTCGAAAAGACAAAAATATGAAGAGGTATTAGGAGTTGAAAGGACTAAGTGATGTGATGCTCGAGCTAGGGAAGGTATGGGTGTATGTGTGAAGTAGATAGCGTGTTTAAGGTAAGACACTTGTTCTTAGAGTATTCGACATATAAGGTAAAATCTTTGAAACAATAGACCATTATTAAATGAAGAGGAATTGATAAGTTTTATATATGAACTGAAACAAAGTGAAACATAACATTGAGTTTTCAAGATGAATGAAAGTGAATAAACATGTGAATCTTTGAAAAGGACCATGGTAGTGAATCAGATGAATATGAAGGATCAGAGTATGCAACAATGAAGAAGAAGTCATTGGCATGAGTGTCATGATGCAGTAATAAGATTGATAGAAAGAAATTTTGTATCAGAGTCAAGATTGAATACATCAAGAACATAGGTTTGATTATGTAATTAAAATGAATATAATTATAGGAATAGAAGTAAGTGGTTAAATGAACTAAATAGAGAGAGATATATGATGATATGTGAGCTAAGACAAATAATTTTGATTGAAGGAGATAGAGTTGAAAGTGGTAGAGTGAGTAGCGTAAGCTATGTTATTTATAAAGGTGTAAATATTTATCATGATAAAAGATGTTGAAGCTTGAACAAGCTATTTCCAGGTATATGAAACTTATATTGAGGTCTACATAGAGAATTGATAAGCTTGTGAAGAGTCTAAGAAAGTGTATGTAAAGAGAACCTGTTTGATAGTGGTTATAAAGACTAGAATGATGAATGTGTATTATTTGAATATATGATGAAAACAAGGCATATCATGGCAATATCATACATGGAATCTATGCATCATACATTGCATTGAATACAAAGTGCAGACATAGGTAATAGAGAGAGATTTAAAGTGTGACTAGAAGTTGTTTCATAAATTGATTGTAGGTGTGAAAGTAGGCTTGCATAACTGAGAGAAATTATTGAGCAGGGAACTAGAAGAATAGTGATTTGGGGACAAAAATGAGAAGCAGAAGTTGAGTAGAAAAGTGTTGAAATCTATTGTCACTATTAGTTGTATAACACAAAATTTGTGTGTGATAAAATGCACTTGAAATTTTCTAAGTTGCATCTTAGCATATAGGGGATGTAGCCTCCCTCTAAGTAGTAGCTTACAGAAGATCATTTGTAGTTGGTTAAATTGCAGGAGGTTGAAGCCTCCTGTGTGTTGAATCTCACTAAAGGTCAGTTGTTTTTGAACCAAATTTTAGAGTTGAAAATCTAGGTCGAGTTGAAGCTCAACCATTAAATCAATGTAACATCCATAGGGAAATTTGTTCTTAAGCAAATTTCTTGGTTTCATTGGTTTTTTTCTTGGTTAGGTTTCACACATTAAATTCTATGTCTCTATGTGTTATCTCCTATTATTTTCTTATGTATGACTTCTTATATCATAATAAAAAGATTAAATAAATGGAAATGTTTGTAAAAACATTATTAGACAATGATGCACCCCCCTCTAAGTTTCCTAGTTTCAAATTATTGGTATCAGAGCGTGGTCCTCCTTAAATTGAGTATAACAGCTTGGAGGTGATCCTAAAGACACAAGCATGGGTACATCAGTAGAGTTAGTGTTGAAAAAGAGGTATGAAATTTATCAAGATCTTATTAATTAGTTAAAGACAGAAATCAAGCTCACGGAAGTAGACCATGGTCTAGAACTAAATGAGATGGCATCATTTGTTGAGAAAGTGTCAAAGGATTTAAGAGAAAAAAAAAAATTTCCTTAAATTCTAAGAGGAGCTAAATACCTTTAGGATTTAGTTAGTACAAGTTACTAGCTAGCTTGATAGCTTGCAAAGAAAACAAAGACATTCTGGTGAAGTATTGAATGAGATATTCCAGGAAACTATTAAAACCAAGAGTCAAGAGTGTGATAAATTAAATGAGGATATAAAGATCCTCAGAGAAGAACTAGAACAAGCAAGGAAAAGGGAATTGAAGGTTGAATCAAGCCATGTAACTTTTCAAGGATGTTCAGAGACCAAGAAGGTAAAAAAAGAACACAAAAACTATCAGGTAAGTTTCATGGAATTTGATTTTCATGCAATATTTTTGGACATAGAGCTAGGGACTGCATGAGTAAGTTTGACAAAGAACATCCATGGAGAGCTTGTAGCACTGAAGTATGAAAATAATATAGTGTGTTTCAATAGCAAATAAAAGGTTCACATATCCATGTACTCCCTAGAAGAGACAATCAATAAATTTTGGGAAGAAGGAGACTCAAGAGGCAGAAATTAGGTTGTTTACTTCAACTGTCATGGGAAAGGAAATTTTTTCATACATTCTCATGAACCGCCTAGATTTAGTTACAAGATGAATGCATTCTAAAGGAAAGAAAAAGTAATATTTAGAGAAAATAAAAACTCTAAGATTGAAAATAAGTTAGTCATGGTTGAGAGAGATACTAGAAATAAGAAAGAAAAATGGATATACAAGGTCAAGGAAGAAAAATTAGGAGCTGAAATGACAAAGAATGATAAGAAGATAGTATGGGGAGATGTTGAAGATGCACAACAAGATAAAATAGTCATAGAAGAAAATTTTACAAACAAGAAATCAATAGGTGATGACAAAACCGAGAAGAAAGATAAAAATTCTAATCCAAAGGATGGGGAACTTCTTCCTCAAGCAGCGTTAATATATATGCCTATCATGAACTCAAGAAGAATAAGATATCTCAGGTGATTTTGTGGTCACTATAAGGAATTTTTCTAATATTATTAATGAGAAATCAAGGACAAGTAAGGAAAACATTGATTCATCATGCTATTATGATGAATTTTTATTGTTCTGAGGTAAGATGACAAGATGGTATGCCTTCTCTAGGATTCTAGAAGGTATACACTAGTAGAATGAAGCATGGTTTGGGTGTCATCAATCTTCCATTCTAGTGTTCTTCATGATAAGTTGGGATAATTATTGAAAGAATTTTCCTGAGTCAAAGTTTCCAACTATTGTTGTTGATTAGAGTCTCCATCATATTGCTAACGTATGTAGTCTCCAGGCATGTTTTGTCTTGCTTCATATTAAAGGTCTAGTACTTGTTGAATTTTTTGAGTGTCCTCTTGAGAATTCATTAAGAGAGAGTGTTGCCAATAGGTCCCAAGGATTGAATTTTTATTCTTAATGTTTTCTATAATGTCTTCAAGAAAGAAAATGGTCCAAGAGAATATAGAATTTGAAAGATAATATATTGAGCTATATGTCAGCTGTAAGTCTAATTATGTCTTATGAAAAGAGTCATTACTTAGTGAAGTGTATATGTAAACCTTGTGTGCACACAAGGAATCAAATTTTATATCATTGATCCATTATGTCAAATATTTTAATCATGGGAGAAGAAAAATTAAGCTTGTCATAGTCCAGATAGGAATACGCAAGGTAAAAT
This sequence comes from Taxus chinensis, assembly GCA_019776745.2. Lineage (NCBI taxonomy): Eukaryota > Viridiplantae > Streptophyta > Pinopsida > Cupressales > Taxaceae > Taxus > Taxus chinensis. The sequence continues at coordinate 144,634,806 of CM034154.1, read as the reverse complement.
GTCAAAGTCATACATGTATTTTCAAGTCTCAAAGAGTTACTCAAATTGTATATCTCTAGCCAAAAATAAAATCACACCAATAGGTTTTGATAATTTCAACAGTTATGAAGGTGAAGCCATGTGAAGTCATTGTCCACTCCCATCTTCCATGCTACAAAAATGATAAGAATCTATGCTCAGCGTCAAGATATCTTGCATTGAAGGAATACTGAAATTGCAGTGTACATTTTTGAGTTTGAGCTCCAAACTTATGAAATATGTGAGATATAATATTGGCTTCTTCTATAAATAATAAGAAGGTAAAATACACAGTACAAGCGCTGACTAAGGTTATGAAAAGTCTGGTATTTTTTATCAATCTAAGAGGCTATTTTTTAACCCCTCTCAAGGTTTTGAGGTTAATACTATCAAGATGAAATTCTACATCCCTACTGAAGATTTTGCAAAAATTTGTAAAGGATAAATGTAATGCACAATTATCTAATGAAGAGTTGTAATAATTAAAGACAATTTGTCTCAATAATTTTAATGTGTCATAGTTCTTAAAGGAATGGAATTGGTCTAGTGTGTATATATTATGAGGTTTGAGCTTCATTAAGATAAAATTCATTGTTATATGGGTCAAAGTGACCTCATACTGGTTCAAGGGATCTCAAAACAATTTTCTCAAGTTTTTAATTCAATGATAATAAAAAAGGAAGTCAAAAGAGATAGGAATTGGTCTAAGAATCTTTGTAAGTGACCTATGTTGAGGGGGAACATGTGCTACCTCATCTTACAAGAGATGCAAGTAATAAGGTTGAAAGTGGAAGTATAGAGTGTCAAAGAGAAACCTCATTCATCTTAAAGGATCAAAAATTGAAGAGTTACCTAAGGATATTTCAATACTCAAGGCAATACTCAAGTATAAATTTGAAAATATTTATAGGTGTGGAAGTTGTATAAGGTTTATGGAGATGATCCATAAGGTGTGAAAAATATGTAATAAGTTAATGAAATCAGTATGAATGTTGATTGTGATCAGAATATTTTTGCAATATGCAAGTTGAAAAAGAAACTTCATCATTTTGGAAATGACATATTCATTTGTTGACAGAGATTTGGCTATCTCAGAGCATCATAACAAATATTCAAAGTCTTGGCTATCCTGGAATAGAGGATATGAGGTCAAGAAACAATATTTGAACGTAAAAAAACATTATCTACAACGTAAATGACATGATACCTAGTTTATACTTGAGAATTAAGGTCTGTGGAGGATTCTTGAAAAGGAACTATGGAAGTATAAACAATGAAAAGACAGAAAATGTAAGAAGGTGCAAGGTTGAGCAAGAAATTAGTAAGCAAGGTAAGTGATGAAAAATATGCATTCTTAGTCAAATTTTGATTGTATAATACTAAGGGTGGTAAAGAAAAGAGGTTTCATGAGGAATACAAAAATCTAGAACATGATGAAGTTAGTAAAATATGCACTAAAAGGGTGTCTTAGGGGAATCTCATTTTTTTAGACCAAATTGATATGATGAGCAAGCAAGAATTTATGCAAGGAAAGGTGGTGAGATCGGTCAATTTACTTCAAAGGAAGAGTTTTTGTGTTTAGGGGGAGCTTGGTTCAGTTAAACAGAGGTCACTCAAGGTTAGTGTAAGAGCTAAGAAAAGATAAAACATGATCTTAGGGGGAGATTGTGGACAAATAAGTTTGTTTGTCTCATGCATCATTACCTTTAGTTGTCATTGTTTCATTTCAAGTGGCCAAGAACCTTTTTTCATAGATGTTAAAGGTGGAGCTAGTGTTGTCAGAAACCAGGAACAGTGATGTGAGTCGATGTGTGTTTTCCATCAAAGGTTTCTAAGTATGTTTCCATAAATGACAAAGGGGAATTTTTTTTAACCCTGGTCATTGGTGTTTTCATTAATGACAAATAGAATTGATGGTAAATGCATGAATGGTGAAATGAAGATCATTAAGAGGAATGAAGATTGATCAGTGGTGTGTTAAGCATTTAGGATTGTTTTAGGATGGTTTCAATGTTCTACAGACTTGGTCATTGAGATAAGATTCTAGTTAAGGTATGGACATGGTTGGAAAAATTTTAACAGGTGCTTTACAGGTCAAACATGATGATTCTAGCATGTTTTAGAGATTTTAGAGTGATTAAAAGGTCAAATGTTGGGAGTCACAGATGTAATTGGCTCATTAAGGCCTAGTTCTAGAACCTAATGAGGTATAAAAGATAAATTTAGGTCATGGAAAGATTAGGTAAGAATTGGATTTGTCTAGTAACATTTCCTAGGTAATGTATGTGCATACAAAATTGTTATTTCAGCTCTTGGAGGTAAAATTCAAAAGTGCACTAAAATTACCTTTGAGGACTAATAGTGTAGGATGAGGTAAGGGAGATAGGTATTAATAATAAATTAATATTTATGAAAAATTAAATCATGGATCAGGAAGAGGGGTAAGTTTTGGTTCTTTATAAAAAATTTCATCAAGTTCTGAAGAGGTATGTTAAAGTTATGCTAGTTTTTCTAAAACTAGTTCATCGAGAATTGCCTTTTGAGACTTCTATCTTCTTAGAAATAAATAAATAAATGAATAATCCTTCAGATAAATCATAGAATAATTTTTTTGATAGGATTCAAATCCTGAAATTTTTCAAAAGGTTTGAAGTAAATTTGTTAAGTTTTTGAGAAGTTATGAGCATTTTACTAGCAAGATTTCTCTCTCCTTGGGTCTGCTACTTGAAGTCTTTGAGTTGAAGTGACTTATTATGAATTTTTGTAAAATTTTTTAATTTTTGAAACTTGTTAAGGCTTAATGATTCCTTATCCATGGAATTTTGATTACAAGAAAGGACTCCAAGCATAGCCCTTCTAGTCAATCCATCTTAGTATTGTAAGGTCATTCTCCTCTATCTTGTGAACTGAAAGGTACAATCAAGGTACAGTGCTAATTTTTTTTGTCTATAATAAAAAATGGTTCCAACTCCCTTTAAAGGTCTATGTTAAATTTATGAAACATTTGGTTGGTTCTTGTAGTGAGTTTTAGGCATAAACTTTCTTGTCTTCACATTGTTCTATGTTGCTTTGTTAATAAAACAATATACACGGGTATGTTTAAAAGACCCTTTCCTTGAAACCTCTCTCTATATCTAAATACTTTGAAGGTGATCATCATGTTTAGGTGACAAGTGTAAGGTATAACATGTGAATATTGAGAAAAAGAAGAATAAGACTAGTTGTGTGCATTTTTTTACAGTCATAATGTTGATTGTACTCCTATCAGCTAAATGAAGCCTTCATGATAAAATGATTAGTTGGCATTAAAATGTTGTATCAGTGGTTCAAAGGAGGTCTAGATAACCTCATTTTTTATTCATGTCACACCAATTCTCAACATGAAATACATTGTTACGCTATTGGTCTTTTGTGTTACATTTTTTAAATTTATGGGAATAAATAGAAATGTTTAAAATCATTTGAATGCTTGGAAAATGTGTAACAAATAATAAAAGGTCTACATGAGGAGAAATTTTTGAATTTCACTTAGAAATACCAAAGAAATTAATTTCTAAAGCCTCTAGGCTGCTATAATGCACAAAACCCTAGTTCTAGGATTTGTAAGAGAAATTATCTGGAATCTCTAATTTCACCAAATGAAAAATAAAAAGTTACAAAAATATATATCTAGAGCATACAAATGGTTTTGAAAAGGAATTTATTGATTTCCTCATAGTCTCGAAGAGAAATTTTCTGACAGTCTACTTCAAAAATTGTTCATCTTTGTAGAGGTAGAAAACAAGGTTTTGATCAATTTATTTATTGGGTATGATCTAAAACTCATGAAAGGGATGTAAATGGATGGGAGAGGTCATTCATTAGAGGTATGTGTTTGTTTTATCTTGAAAATTAATAAATTACTTGACAGTGACCTAGGAGTCAGCTTACGAAATTGTGCAAAGTTTTGTAATCTGCTTCACTGAAAGATTCTTGATGGAAAATGTCTAAGAACCTATTGCAAAGTCCTTAATAGCTCACAAGTGGTTGAGGAAACATTAAGGTATGAGTGTCTTGAACTTAAAATCTTGAACAGTCGTGGCATAGTCTAACATGCATAAATTTGATCAATTTTCTAAGTGTCTTATCTCCTTGTGAAGTTGAAGAGTCATGGAACTCTTTAGCTTGAATTTTTTAGCTCCTTGGTGAAGATTAAGAACCAAAAAATTGTTACAAACACATGATTCTCATCCAACTCTTACAATAATGTGAAATTTCATTCTTGATCAATAACTTTGAATTCCAAAAGACAAAAATATGATGAGGTATTAGAAGTTGAAAGGAATAAGTGATGTGATGCTCAAGCTATAGAAGGTATGGGTGTATGTGTGAAGTACATAGTGTGGGAAAAGGTAATAATTTTTTTTTTATAGAGTAGTGAACAAACAAGGTAAAATCTATGAAATATTAGACCAATAATAAATTAAGATGAATTGATAAGATTTGCATGTGAACTGAAATAGAGTGAAAGATAATAGTGAGTTGCCAAGATGAAAGGAAAAGGATAGATAGTAGAATCCCTGAAAAGGATCATAGTAGTGAATTAGATGAATATGATGGATCAAAGTATGTAATAGGGAAGAAGAAATCATTGGTAGGAATGCCATGATGCATCAATAAGAATAATTGAGAAAAGAGAAGTTTGTATCAGAATCAAGATTTAATACATCATGAGAATAGGCTTGATTGTGTAAGATGAATATGATTTTAGGCATAGAAGTAGGTGGTTAGATGAACTAAATAGAGAGATATTTAGTAGAATATGTGAGATGAGATAGAGAATCTTGATTGAATGAGATAGATTTGAAACTAGTAGAATGAGTAGTGTGAGTTGTGTTATTTACAAAGGTTTGAATATTTATCATGACAACAAATGTTGAATCTTGAAGAATCTATTTACAGGTATATGAAACTTGTCTTGAGATATACATAGAGACTTGATAAGATTGTGAAGATTCTGAAAAAATGTATGTAAATAAAACTTGTTTGAAAGTGGTTGTAAAGACTAGAATGATGAATGTGTATTGTTTGAATAGATGATGAAAACATGGCATATCATGGCAATCTCATACATGAGATCTATGCATCAGACATTGAGTTTAATATAGCAGCATAAATAGGTAATAGTGAGAGCTTTAAAGTGTGACTAGAAGGAGTTTAATAAAGTTATTGTAGGTGTGAAAGTAGGCTTGCATAACTAAGATCATTTTTTGAGAGGGAAACAGAAGGACAGTGATTTGGGGACAAAAATGAGAAGCAAAAGTTGGGTAGTAAAGTTTGAAAATCTAGTGTCACTAGCAATTGTATAAGACAAAATTTTTGTGTGATAAAATACTGTTGAAAAAGTATATGTTGAAGCTTAATATATAGGTGTTGTAGTCTACTTATAAGTAGTATCTTACAGAAGATAAGTTGTAGCTATTTAAGTTACAAGGGTTTGAAACCTCCTAATGAGTTAAAGCTCACTAAAGGTCAGTTGTTACTGCAAATTTTTTTGGAGTTATAGCTCCATGTTGAGTTGAAGCTCAACCATGAAATCAATGTAACAAACATAAGGAAATTTTGTCCTAAACAAAGTTCTTGGTTTCAGTGGGTTTTTTCCTAGCTAGGTTTCGCACATTAAATTTCATGTCTCTATATGTTCTCTCCTATTCTTTTATTTTGTATGAATTATTGTATTCATCATATTTAGATTAGAGAAATGTAAATGTCTGTAAATGGTTGTTTAGACACTGATTCACCCCATCTCAGTGTCCAATTTTTGAACACCTGGGTGCTCTTATCCATAATGGACGGTCATATACAAAAATTTCAAAATGATAAATAGTGAAATCAGAGTTGTGTAGGATGTTGGCTGGTATACAAAACTATAAGGATTCAATTATAAATAGAAAACAATTAAGATAAAAAGTAAAGTCAAAGCAAAGGAAAGAGGTGTTAATGAGTAGTTATCTTTTTTAGGAATCATTCATATAAATGAAGTATTTAGAGGTGATATGTGCATAGTAAGTGTGTGATTTAGAGACTAAATTTTCCCCCAATTTATGATGGTGAATAAGTATTTAGTAGCATAAAGTAAAAAATTAAAGTGTACCTTATAGATTTGAATGAAGATTGTACCCAATAGTGTGCCAAATGATTCTTGTACCATGTCGAATGAAATAGTGTAAAATGTGTACCATTAAATTATAAGGAGATGGAAAAATACATATCTTAGGGGTTACCTTTATGTCCATAGAGTGATAATGATGTGTGTGTAGGTCTTTACAATGTCACCTTTTCTAGAGCATGTTTGACATTTGCTAAATGATTTCTTTTGTATTTTACTTTCATTGGGATAGCATAGGACATAAAAAATAAAACTAGTGTAGGCAATGCTCTAGGTAAATACAATTAAACTTTAAATTGTAAAATATGTAAACAAAAAAAAAATGTATTTGAAAAGATAAAGCAAGCCATTAGAGAACACCTCGAGTGTTGAAAGACAAAGTGATATAAATTTGTTCCTTTTTATACACTTGATGCCTAGGAGATGGTTGTGATCTAGAGGATTTTTTGGTGTTGGATAGTTTCCTAAACCTCCCTAAACCATAACCACATTGTAGATATTTTACTGACCTTTCCGATGGTATGCAGAAAAATATGAATGGAGTCTGGGTGTAGAAGCTATCACCAGTAAAATTTTGGTTCCAAAATTGGTAAAAGACAGTCAATAGGTGAATTATGTGTCGATACATGGAATTTTACAAAAGGTGAAAAAAAATTAAAATTCACATTTTTACCTCTAATCTTTGACATACAAGGGAAAAATTGGTGGGCCCCACTATTTGTTGGTTGAGGACCCTTACCCAAGTTCGACACACTCTTTCGTAGGAGGGGTGCCTTTCCCACCTTTATTTCATATTGCCATTATCATATTTTTTATATTATATGGCATAAATCTCTCTAACATTTCCCATGTGGGACTATATATGTTTGGAGAATTGAATTTTGCATTGCAGGATTATCCAGCTCGGTCAAGCTACTTTTCCATCTTGTATGAGTATCACTTATGGTTCGGGTTTACCCATTATAACATGGTGTATGAAATTCCATGTTTATCACAACAGGTCTATATACTTGGTAAATCAACCATATGGATCGAGTGGTTAAAATCTATTTGCAATGACCACATACAACTTGGAGGGAAGTTACATTAGTGGATTAACATATAAATTAGGCTTAACATTAACTGATTACCCAATACATGGCATCTCTACTTGGACAACCCATGAACAACCGAGCCAAATTTAGCCAATGCCTACCCACTTCATAGTGTGGAGTTAAACAAAAATCAGCTCAAAGCAAAATTATTTAACCAACCAACCTATTATTAAACATTGGTTACATTTATTCGCCAAAGGATGTTTGATAAATAGATTAGATTGGTTTTTTGAAATAAAAATTCAATCCTATTTGTTGAAGTCAAAGCACCTAATGTGGAGTGGAACCCATGTCCACCACTAAAATTATAAGCATCCTTATCAACCCGCCAAACATTTCTAAGTTATATGATATTAGATTAGTTATATTTTAAGTGATATTTTGTAGGTTTGTGTATGGGCAAAGTTTAAAAGTTTACAGAAAACACCATTTTTTGAGAACTTCTACTAAAAACCAAATATCAAGTTATAGATGAAAATTGCTCAAAATTTTGAGATGATCTCGATGGTGTGATCATTTCCCCAATTTGGAGATTTTTTGGTGGAGTTTATAACTGTTGATGTCACATGAAGGTGTAGATCCTAAGGGAGACACAACTGTAAGCAAATCAAGAAGGTCAGGGACAGTTGATGGGATACTCTAGAGTCTTTCGAAGGTTTGATATCACATTTTTGCAGGTTTTGAATCATTATTGGTTGAATTTAAAGATTCCTGTATTTCCATTCTTAATATTATAAATGAACCGGTTCTCAATGAACCCGGAGATGTAGAATTCTGAACCCCGTAAATAATCTTGTGTTGTTTCTGATTTTTATTTTTTAGTTTCTGAATATTTGAAATTATTTAAGTTCATAATGTGAATGTGAATGAAAAATTCATCAGTATTGCATAATTCAAAGAAATCAGTTAAATTAGGAAACAATGTAATTCAGAGCTTTAATCAAACAGTGAATTTTTGAGTAAGATGGATACATAATTTCATTTTTAAAAATCAGTCCTAAATTAGATTTTAATCAATTTTTGGAGTATTAAATCCTTTTAATTTGATAAAATTTGATAATCCTTTGAAACAATCAAAAGTGTTGATTTTAAACACCCATTTTTGGATCAATTTTTTGTATCAAAGCATTTCAATTTTTAGTGTGCAAAGTTTTTGGCCTTGCTAAAGTTTTATTGTAGTGTGCAGTGTTGGAAGTTACAAGTTTTTTGTAGGAAATAGGGAATCATGGGAAATTCATCCAAATAGGAGAAACTAGATGAACTTGAGGCTATTAACTGCTAGATATAAGAAGAGAAATATCTCCTGAGATAAATGTATTTCTCCTTAGAAGAGGAGAATTCTCAGTTGAATTTGGAAATACAAGCCAAGGATGATCTCTTGGCAAGATTGAAAAATGGTGAGAAATGGGGGAAGCCCTCAACAATAGATGTAGAAGCAATGATGGATGAATGTACTGTAAGTATGACACCATTGGATTCCTCATCCCATTCTAATTCAGATTCAGGTAAACTTACTTATTTTGGTTTTGAAAGATACACTAATGATCCATAGGGATCCACAAAAACACACCACTTCATCATTTCCATCAGCACCAAGAAGGAGAAACAAGAAAAGTGAAAAAAATGACAAAAACAGAGGTTCTAGACAGAACCACCACTCTATGCAGAGCGAAAGTTTCAGAACCACCGCCCTGTAGGGTGGCAATTTTGAAACCACAACCTAACTAGTGCGGCGGTCTTGAGACCGCTAGTCTACACAGGGTGACAGTCCTGAAACTTTCAAATAGAAAAGAAGAATGGAATGTGAGTGGATGCGTTCTCAAAGTGCCCAACCTTGTCTCTTCCCTTCCATGCCCTTTCACATCCTCCAGTGCACGGAAGGACATGTGAAGGCCTATAAATACATGAAAGGAGGAAGAGAATAGTCATTCGAGGATCCAGAGAGATCGAGAAGAAGAGTTTAATGAGAGCAGTGAGTAAGATCTTCAGTGCTGGAAAGGAACTGTAGGAGCAAGGTGTTTAAACAGAGAAAACAGGTAATTGGAGAGAAGGTTTACATTGTTGCTTCTTTTCATACTTATTGTAATCTATAATTGTCTATGTTAGACCAATAAAAGTAGGAAGAAATATCAGTTGCCCTTCCAGAGTGGTTTTCCTCCTTGGAGGTTTCCAGGATAAAATTGTTGGTGTTGAAGTTTGAATTATTTCCTTCTCTGCAATTTCCCTTCTATAACACTAGATAATCATTCATGAAGCTCTAATATTTAAGCAATTCTATCATTTTCCAAAGTTGAAAGTAGACGAGTATAGTTGTGTGATTCATAGAGTTCCAAAGAAGAAGTTTACGGATCAACTAAGGGTATAGGATCTAAGTTATTAGGTAAAATTGGTGTTAACAGAATCGGCCTTGGTAAGAAAAGCCAAGGTAACACTAACCCAATACAAGTTGAAGATCATCCTTGCTATGCAGGTTTGGGTTACTCTAGTGTGGGAAAGGATATTAGAGAGACCTCCAAGAACACTAAAGGAAGATGATCTTCCAATAGCAAAGTGAAAATCCCACTATCACAACAATAGAATGGGAATGGTAAGAAAACATAGAGAAGAGGTAAGGAAATTCCACCTTCTATTTCTTATCATAATCATAAGTCTAGGAAACAAGATAAACCTTATAAGGATCTACTCTTTCTTTAAAACAGTATGGGTTTGATATACAAAATATGATGAATGATTTTCCATGCACGTTTTATGGAGGTACTAATCATTCTAATGCCTTTTGTTGGAAGAGGAAAACCTTTTTATGAAGTATTTTTGATTTGAGTTAAAAAATCAATCTCATGGAAAATGGGAAAGAAATGGAAAAAATAATTACTCACCTCAGAAGGAGGAGAAAAAGAGGAACAATTACACTCATTATCGTCTGAGTGTACATACAGTTGATAATTTCTTGAAACTTCACCCAACAAGCCATCCAATGCATGGTAAGAAAAATTGGTATATAAGGTGAAAGAAGGTTTTAAACAATCAATTAAAATGAATCAACCTTGGATATATCCACAAAAAGACCACAAATGAGTCCATTCTATTCTAATGTGGAAAATGAAAACTCATGTGAATTGGATAGATTTACATTTGCATAGTTGTAATTGTTGAGCAGCATCCAAAAATTTCAAAGAACCATGTGGGTTTCCAATATATGTTGAAATTAAAATTCTCATATTTTTATTTTCTTTGAAATTGGAAATTGGGCTCACCTTTAAGCGGATCTGAAAGATAGGTTTAAAATTCTCATTTTTAACCTCTTACTTTTTAAAGGATGACAATGTACCATTTTTTATTGTTAGCAACAGTATGCAGATTCAGTGGGCATGTGCTAAATGTCTATTTTTGTAAATTTTTCAGTTACTATTGCTAGATGTCATTGTGTAATTCTGTGACACTTGTTTGATATTATAGGCATTATAAAAACTCATTGTGTCTATTCAAAGTACTTGCACATAATATATGACTCTTATTTTTAGGGAATTTATTTGTAACTACCATGTGTAGTTACAATTAGTATGTAAATTATTTTCTCTAACAAACTGATGTGCAAGTATGTTTGGCGATCTTTTGCAGCAGATGGAAGTTCACCCTTTTGGGTAAGCACATTTACAGTTTGATCTATCCTTTTATAGTTCAATGTCTATGGATAGAATTTGTAGATTCACGTTGATTCATATTTTTTGACTATAGCTATTTTGGTGTTGATCATATAAATATAATCGATAGTGAATAATTTAAATTTTACAGTTTCAAATAGATAGTGGACACAAGCCTAATTGTGGGCAGTTTATATGTCTCTTATACTAAGCTATTTTTATGAAATTGTAATTTTAGTAATCGGTCGTATCACAAAGTGATAGTTGAACACTAGCTTAAATTGGTGTTATTATCTAATCAGTTTTTTGTGATGGCATTACAGTGGGATTTTATAGTTGATAATTATGTGTAGAGTTTACTGGGTTATAGAGTATCAATTGGAAACTAGCTTGAATGGGTGTTATTATTTGATTGATTTTTTGTGACTATCTAATCAACATTTTTCATTTAATTAACCTATAATGCTTCTTCAGATTCCTATATGTGTTTTTGCAATTACAGGAAGAGATAGTGTATTTTATGGGTTTATACACAACATTTTGTGGACAAAAATTATTCCCATTTGGGATGAGTGTTATGGAGGACTTTTCAAATGTTGAAAAGTTTCCTAAACCTCCCTAGACCATGACCACTTTGTATATCATTTAGATACCTTTACGATCATATGCAGAACTCTAAGAATGGAGGTCGGGTGCAGAAGTTATCATTGGTCAATGTTTGTGTCTGAAATTGGTCAAAGATAGTCAACAAACAAATTACGCGTTAGCCTATGACATTTTTGCAAGAGGTGAAAAAAGGTTAAAATTTTTGTTTTACCTCCATTCTTCAACATACGAGTGAAAAATTGGTGGACCCCTCTATTTGCTAGCCGGGGACCCTCAGCTAGGTTTGACACACTCTTTTGTAGGAGGCATGCCTTTGTCGCCTTTATTTCATATTGCCATTATCATATTTTCGATATTATATGCCATATATCTCTCTAACATTTCCCATGTGGGACTATATCTATGTGGGGAATTGAATTGTGCATTGTAGGATTTTCCATCTCAAGTGAGCTACTTGTCCAGCTCAGAGGGGTATCCCTTATGGTTTGGGTTCACCCCTTATAACATGGTGTATCAACTTGCATGTTTATCACAATAGGCCTATATAATTGGCAAGTAAACCATATGGATCGAGAGGTTCAAATGTATTTGAAACAATCACATATAACTCAACGGGTAGTTATATTGATAGATTAGCATATAATTTAGTCTTAACAATGATGGATTACCCAATACATGGCATCTCTACTCGGACAACCCATTAACAACCGAGCCATATTTAGCCAATGCCTAACCACTTAAAAAATTTGAGTTAAAAAAAATCAGCTTGAAGCCACATTATTTAACCAACCAACCTATTATTAAACATTGCTTACATTTATTCCCAGAAGGATGTCGGATTAATAGATTAGATTGGTTTTAAAAATACAAAGTCAATGCTATTTATGGAATTAAAATCCCCCAATGTCGAATGGAACCCATGACCTCCACTTAAATTCTAAGCAGCCTTACCAACCCGCCAAACATTTCTAACTAGTAAGATATTATATCACTTTATTTAAAGTGACATTTTGTACGTCTGTTTATGGGCAGAATTGACCGGTTTGAAGAAAATGCCATTTTTGGAGCACTTCCACCAAAAACCAGATCTCGAGTTATATATGAAAATTTCTCAAAATTTTGAGAATATGGTGAGGATGTGATAATTTTTTATTTTTGGAGACTTTGTGACATATTTTTTAACTGTTTAAGTCACACAAAGGCGTAGATCCTCAGGGAGACACAACTGCAAGTGAATCAGGAAGGTGAGGGGTAGTTGCTGGGATACTCCAGAGTTATATCACATTTTTGAAGGTTTTGATTCATTAGTTGTTGAATTTAAAGGTTATTGTACTGGTATTATTAACATTATTAATGGATCAGTTCTTAACAAACTAAGGGATGTAGGAATTCCGAAACCCATAAACAATTTTGTATTGTTTCTAATTTTTTATTTTTAGCTTCTAAATATTTGCAAATATTTAATTTCATAATGTGAATGTGAATGAACAATTAATCAATATTGCATAATTCAGAGAAATCAGTTAAATCATGAATAATGTAATTTGGGGCTTTGATCAAACAGTGAAATTTTGAGTAAGATGGATATTTAATTTCAGTTTTATAAATCAGTCCTAAATATGATTTTAATCAAATTTTGGAGTATTAAATCCTTTTAAGCTGATTAAATTTAAAGATCCTTTGAAACGATTAAAAGTGTTGATTTTAAATGCCTATTTTTGGATCAAGGTTTGGTATCAAAGTAGTTATATTGTTGGATTAGATTTTGGTTGTGTGATTTCAATTTTTGATGTGCAAACATTTTTGGGCTTGCTAATCTTCTATTGCAGTGTTTAGTATTAGAAGTTACAGGTTATTTGCAGGAAACATGGAATCATGGGAAAGTCATCCAAATAGGAGAAACTAGATGAACTTGAGGCTATTTAATTTCATATCTTGGAAGATAACTCTCTCCTAATATCAACTTATTTCTCCTTATAAGAGGAGAATGCTCAATTGAAACTAGAAATACAAGACAAGGATGAGCTCTTGGAAAGATTGAAAAATGGTGAGAAAGGGGAGAAGCCGTTAACTACAAATGTAGAAACAATGAAAGGTGAATGTAATCTAAGTATGAAACCATTATATTCTTGATCCCATTCTGATTCAGATTTAGGTAAACTTACTTTTGGTGATTTTGAAATATACACTAAGTGTATAGGATCTAAGTTATTATACAAAATGGGTTTAAACGGAATCGGCCTTGGTAAGGATTACCAAGGTAGGACTAACCTAATACAAGTTGACGATCATCCTCATTATACAGGTTTGGGTTACTCTAGTGTGGGAAAGTATATTTGAGAGACCTCTAAGAACGCAGAAGGAATATGAACTTCTAATAGAAAAGTGAAAACTTTACTAGCACAACAATAGAATTAGAATGGTAAGAAAAAAGAGAAGAGGTAATGGAATTCCACCTCCTATTTCTTATCATAATAATAAGTCTCGTAAACAAGCTAAACCTTTTGAGGATACACTATTTCTTTAAAAAGAATTGGGTTAGATATAAAAAATATGATGCATGTTTTTCCATGCACGTATTGTGGAGGTACTAATCATTCTATGGAATTTTTCTGGATGAAGAAAACCTTTTTGAAGAATTATTTTCCATATGAGTTATAAAACCAATCTCATGACAAATGGGTGAGAAATGGTACACAAAATTCCTCACCTCGGAAGGAGGAAAAAAAGAGGAACTATTGCACTCATTGTTGTATGAGTGAACATCAAGTATATAACTACTGGATACTTCTTCCAACAAGCCATCTAATGTATGGTAAGAAAAAGTTGGTATATAAGGTAAATGAAGTTTTTAAACCATTGGTTAAAAATTAGTCAAACTTTGATCCATACACAAAAAAACCATAGATGAGTGCATTCTATTTTAATGTGGATGATAAAAAAATCATGTGAATTAGATAGATTGACATTTGCACAGATGTAATTATTAAGTAGCTTGCAAAATTTTGAGAGCATTTTTTGGGTTTCCAATGTATGTTGAAAGGAAAATTCTCATATTTTTATTTTCTTTGAAATTGGAAATTGGGGTCACTTGTAAGAGGATCTGGGAGACAGGTTTAAAGTTCTCGGATTTAACCTCTAACTTTTTAAAGGATGACAATGTACCATTTTCTATTGTTATGAGTAGTATGCATATTTAATGGGCATGTGGTAAATTTCTATTTTTGGAAATTTACATTTTAGTTACTGTTGTTAAATGTCATTGTGTAACTTTGTGACACTTGTTTGATATTGTATGTTCTATACAAACTTATTGTGTCTATTCAGAGTACTTACACATAAATGACAACCCTTATTTTTAGGGAATTTATTTGTAGCTTCCCTGTGTACTTCCAATTAGTGTGTACATTTTATGCTCTAATAAACTGGTGTGTAGGTAAGCCTAGTGATCATTTGTAGCAGATGGTAGTTCACCATTTTGGATAATCACAATTATAGCTTGATCTATCCTTTTATTGTTCAGTATGTATGGATGGAATTTGTAGATTCACATTGATTAAAATTTTGTGACTGTAGCTATTTTGGCATTGATAGTCTAACTACACTAGAGAGTGAATATTTTCTATTTTACAATTTCAAATACATAGTCGACACTATCCTAACTATGGGTAGTTTAGATGTCTGTTATAATGAGATATTTTTATGGAATTGTAATTTTAGTAATTGGTCATAAAACAAAGTGACAGTTGAACACTTGATTAAATGGGTGTTATTATCTGATTAGTTGTTTGTGATGGCATTGCATTGGGATTTGACAATTCACAGTTGTGTGCAAAGGTTAAAGGGTTGCAGAGTATCAGCTAGACACTAGATTGAATGGGTGTTATTAGCTGATCAGTTTTTTTAAATATCTAATTAATGTTTTCCATTTCATTAACCTATAATGCTTCTTCATATTCTTGTATGTGTTTGTGTAATTATAGGAAGAGATAACATGTTTTATGGGTTGATACATAATTGTTTGTGGACAAAACGTATTCCCAGTTGGGAGGAATGAACAGAAGAATTTATAGGTTCTCAAAAGTTTCCTAAACCTTCCTAAACCCTAAGCATGTTGCAAAGTGTTTAGAGACTTTTCCGTTGGTATGTAAAACTCCAAGAACAGAGATTGGGTGTAGAAGTTATTGCTAGTCAAAGTTTAGGTCTGAAATTAGTCAAACACAGAAAATAGACAAATTATGCATTTACATATGGAATTTTCATAAAAGGTGAAAAAGGTTAAATTTTGTGCTTTTACCTCCGTTGTTTGACATATGAGGTAAAAATTGGTGGGACCCACTATTTGCTAGCTGGAGACCCTCAACCAAGTTTGACACACTCTTTTGTAGGAGGGGTGCCTTTGTCACCTTTATTTCATATTGCCATTATTGTATTTTTGATATTATATGCCATATATCTCTCTAAAATTTCTGATTTGGGACTATATATGTTTGGAGAATTGAATTGTGCTTTACAAGATTATCCACCTCAGTGAGCTACTTTTCTATCTCGGAGGGGTATCCCTTATGGTACAAGTTTACCCCTTATAACATGGTGTATAAACTTGCATGTTTATCACAACAAGCCTATATAATTGGCAAATCATTCGTATGGATTGAGTAGTTCAAATATATTTTCAATGAACACATACATCTCGGTGGGAAGTTACATTAGTAGATTATCATACAACTTGGGCTTAGCATTGGCCGATTACCCAATACATGGCATCTCTACTCGGACAACCCATTAACAATTGATCCATATTTAGCTAATTTTTACCCACTTTACAATGTGGAGTTAAAAAAAAAGTGGACTAAAGCCACATTATTTTACCAACCAACCTATAATTAACATTGGTTACATTTATTCCCCAAAGGATGTGGGATAAACAGATTATATTGGTTTTAAAAATACAAAGTCAATGCTCTTTGTGAAAGTCAAAGATCTTAATGTGGAGTGGAACCTGTGACCTATAGTAAAGTGTTAAGTTTCCTTACCAATCCAGTGGACATTTCTAAGTGATAATATTAGATAAATTATATTTTAATTGACATTTTTCATGTCTGTGTCTTGGCAGAATTGACTAGTTTGAAGAAAATGTCATTTTTGTAGCACTTCCACTCAAAACCAGATCTCCAGTTATATATGAAAATTTCTCATAATTTTGAGAGGATCGTGATGTTGTGATAATTTTCCCATTTTGGATCATTTGTGATGGGTTTTTAAACTTTTTAATTCACACGAAGGCATGGATCCTAAGGGAGACACAAATTCAAGTTAATCAGGAAGGTGAGGGGTTGTTGCTGGGATACTCTAGAGTCCTTTGAAGGTCTGATATCACATATTTGTAGGTTTTGATTCATTATTGGTTAAATTTAATGGTTATTGTATTTACATTATTAACATTATTAATGAATAAATTCTCAACGAACCTGGGGATGTAGGAATTCTGAACCCCGTAAACAATCTTGTGTTTCTGATTTTTATTTTCAATTTTTGAATATTTACAGATATTTAAGTTCATAATGTGAATGTGAATGAAAACTTAATCATTATTTCAAAATTCAAATAAATTAGTTAAATTAGGAAACAATGTAATTTGGGGCTTTGATCAAATAGTGAAATTTTGAGTAAGATGGATACTTAATTTCAATTTTAAAAATCAGTCCTAAATCAGATTTTAATAGTTTTTTGTATTTTTAAAGCCTTTTAAGTTGATTAAATTTGACAATCCTTTGAAACTATTAAAAGTGTTGGTTTTAAACACTCGTTTTCGAATTAAATTGGAATAACACGAAGGATTTTGGTGTCATGTCACCGAACTAGGGATTTGGGCACATCATGTTGCTGCTAAGGGAAATTATATTGGGAGAGAGGTTTGGTTTAACCTCCAATCATTAATACTTCCTTATGGATAAATACAAGTGTAGATGATCGCAAACCCGATTTGTAACTTTCCTCAGTTTACACAAATTCTATAGGTATATCAGTTTCTTGCATATGACCTAGGTGTCATTCCCTTATTTTATTCAAAATTTAGTTCCTACTTTATTTCCCACTTTGGTTCCTAAGTTATTAGTTATTTCCTATTAGTGATTTATTTCAATCTAAAAATGGCAGTGTAAATTTTGAAACCAGAGAAAATTGTGATTTTTCTATTGTTGAAACTACTCTGTAACTATTTTTTCCCCATGAGAGGAGCACCCATGTGGGACACTAGCACGAAGGTGGTCATATTTGTTCTAGGTACTTCCATCCATGTTGGTTTTGTGCCCAAGTCTATTTTTGGATATTTTTTGTAACTAATTTATTTTCTGATCATGATGTTTAATATGTTTCTGTAACTTATTTTCTATGACTACTCAGAGGGTGACAAGGTTCACCCAAGGTTTTCCCTCACTCATTTAGGTTGAATGAGATGAATAAGTGGAAACAAATCCCAAATGAGGAAGTTTGAAACTGATGTGTACATCTGATATAGGAATCTTAATGGTGGAAAGGGGATTATGCATAGTAGTTACTATGGTGCAAGAAAAATAATGTGAAAATTCTAGCATACAAGTGGTACTGACAAATAAGCAATGCACACTGAAATAAGCACTAGTAAAGGAATATATGAAAGAAAAAAACATAAACTAAATGAGTAGTTGGTTGCATAAATGGGACACCACTCAAGATGTCACAATACAATTGTATCCTTCAAGGATTGTGCAAACAAGGTAACAAACAAACATATAGAATATCTCGCTAACAATGACAAACAACAGTACAAGTAAATTAGACAACCATGATTGAAAGGAATACCACAATGATAATACCACACATGTTATACATGTTATCATGTTAGGAAATAAAAATAGAGAAGATAAAACACTTATATTGAGAGGGGGGTTAATCAATATAGAAAAATTAGTTAATTCTTTAAAAATTTAATAACAAAAAATTCAGCAACTTGCACAACCATATAACACAAGATATATGTAGAAACCATTTCGGGAGAAAAAACTATAAATAAAAGACTCTTTGGGTAAATTTTCCAAATTCAATCAAAAATAAAATATAGAATAATTTTGCAAGCACCATCCTACAGGAGACACCAAATCCCTCATTTTATAATCACCAACCTATTGTAGACACCAATTCAAACAACTAAGAACAAACTTAGTAAGAGACACCAAATTCTTATCTTAGGAAGAATAAACCTCAAAATTAACTTATATAAGAAATGAAAAAACATAAATTTCTTGACAAAATTATCTCTATTGAAAACTCAAAAAAATTTACCTATCAATGATCATCAAACTAAAATCCTTTTTAATTTATCACACAAATCTTCCCTTGAATTAATCAACTTTCCTTCACATAATTTTCTTGAAATATCTTCTATCTGATTGCACTTCATCAAAGCCTTATATAATCTTCAATTAATTCTTCTCATGCATAAAAATATTCCTTTACAAAATTTCCATGAATATATTTTCATAATTTTTCCCATCTTATCCTTAATTCTCTCTTTATTCCTTAACAATTCACTATTATAATGCTTGATCTCACACAATACTTTTTAGTTAAATCCCTTATATATCGTGTTTATCTCTAATAATTTTTTAATACCTTCTAAGGGTCGAACAAAATAATATTCTTTTTCAATATTTGAATTTTAGAGTTTTCCTTTACTTTCACAAGATTTCTCTATTTTCACCTTATTTCACGGCTTCCCTTGACCTTTATAGAATTTCTTTTTCCTTTTTATTATTTTGTGGCTTCTATTGACCTTAGTAGTCTATTTTTGAGTTCTTCCATATTTTAGAGCTTTTCTAGACTTCTATGGCCCCTTTTTGTCTTTTGCATTGTTTTGGGACATTCCTAGACCTCCATGGCCCTTCTTTGACCTCTGCAGTCTCTTTATGTATTTCACTTTCTTCCACAAAATACCTAGACCTCCATGGCCATTCTTATACCTTTGCGGTCTATTTATGTCTTCATCTTTGTTTTGTGGAATTATTGGATCTCCATGACCCTTATGCAATGTTCCACAACATACTCACATCAAGAACCAACAAAACACTACAATTTTTCCTCCTTTTTTTTACGCGGATTTGGAATCTCACGTAACACTTAAAAGTGAATTCCTTTGTTTCATGGCTCCATGATACACTATTAAAATTAAATCCTTTCTTTTGTGGCATGCAAAATTCAACCTTTCATAACTTTTGCAATTTTTATCTATTCCCTCTGAAAATTATATGTTTTTAAATCATAGCATCTCCTCTTTAAAGGTACTGATCCAATTTATTTCATCCTTTGATTAACATCAGTGACAATATTTGCAAACATCTCCCCTTTGAAATTGATGGCAACCAGTATAAAAATCATTAGTTCGTAATGTAATTTACTAATTACCTCAAGGAATACCAAGAAAACTGTTAGAGTAGGTATTTACCTTAGCTCATGTTCACCTAGGTACATTATTTACCTTTATTGTATTTATCCTCACCCACTTATGTGTGTAGATATTTATTTTTTATTTATTTAGATACTAGGAGATATTATCTAGTTGTTAGGTATAGTTCTTTCCTTGATCTATGGTATTGACTAGTTCTTTCCTAGATCTATGGTATTGACTAGATCCTTGATGTCTAGTTCTCTCATAAATCTATGGACTTGACTAGTTCTTTGATGACTAGTTATTTCCATGATTTATAGCTTGATCTACGACCTGACTGGTTCTTAGATTGGTATTTCTTGCCTATATAAGTAAGGCCCATTCTCATTATATTTCATTGAGTTCCATAATAATATATGATATTGCTGCTCATTTGTTTGCAAAGGTTTATGTAAATTTATTTTGGTGAATTGCTTTCATCTTATTGATTGTGATGTTTGATTAGCATCTGTGTTCTTTGCTTGACACAATTTGGTTATCATTCCTTTTATGGTATCAGAGCAGGAGATTGCTATTGACATCCGTCTGTAAGTTTCATTTTGCAAGCATTTTATAAAATATTCATATATTCAGGATTTGTCTATATTTTGTTGCTGCGTGCATTTTTATGCAAAATAAAGGTTTTCATTGGATCCAAAAGGTAGAAAAATGCTAAGATCAGCTGTAAACTTGACAATTTCGAGAGGCAGGTGGTTTTTTTGTTTTTTTTGTTGTGCAGAGAAACATACTAGATCTGCCTCGGGATTCGCACCATACAAAAAAGGAAAGAAAAAAATATATTTTGGGGTTTTTCTTAGTTTCTGGAGATCCTATCTGGGTTTTTTTGTTGTTGCATAGCATTTTTGGTTTGCGCACAGGAGGTCTTCTTTCGAAAAGACATTTCTTTCCTCTTTTGGCGGGGGTCCACGGACGATGGCACACTTTTTGCTATTTTCGGGAAAATCCGCAGACTACTATTTTAGGCGGTGAATGTCACTTTCAACATAGTCCAGAAATAGTAGTTTTTACCAGCCAGCCCCCTTTCATTTTATTTATGTGGTGAAGGCAACAACATTTTATTCTATTTTAGTGGAAACTAAAATAAATAGTAGAGCATAATATTTTTGATCGGTAACTCGGTTTTCAGTGCTATTTTTTGCAAAAGTGCATAGTTTTTTATGCTCATTCCATTGGAAATATTTATTTTGAGAATCACACGATAATTATAAAGTGCCAAAATCTGGGGGGGCTCTTGCTGCATTGCTTGGGGGTCTTGTTGCATTACTTGGTTCTTCCATTTCTTTTGGTGAATTTTTTTAAGATGGCATCTACTTCTACATTAAATCATGTTGAGCCATTAACAACACATAATTACCACACATGGAAACCAAGAATGGAAACAATAATTAATTAGAAAGGATTATGGGCTTTAACTTCTAAAGAACAACCAGTGTTCACTAGAGAATATGAGAAATTTCAGTACCAGTGCAAATTTGATGAGTGTATGGGTTTGATAGGAACTTATGTAAGTGACAATATTTTATTTCATTTGGAAAAGTGTGACTTTCCTTTCAAAATATGAGAGAAATTGGAGGATTTATTTGGTAAGATGGATCATATGAGAGCTATACAACTTGAAATTGAGATCACCTCTCAATCCTGAATATTTTCCAACAATTATAGACTATCTTTTAACCAAGTTCAAGCATTTGTTGACACAGTTGAAGGGGAGTGGAAGAGATAAGAAAGATGAAGAGTGTGTTTACTTGATTCTATCCAAGTTGAGAGGACCATTCCAAAAAATTTCTTCTACCTTTTTCTCTAGCATGGATGCCTTAGGTGACACCTTCAAAATGCCTAACTTAGAAACATTTTGTGAAAGACTTACTAGGGAAGAATCCAAATTATCTTACCTTGAGTCTTCCACCTCTCAAAAGGCATTAGTTGTATCTAATCCTAAGGGAAAGGGAAATCCAAACAGTAAAACCAAATCCACACCTTCTCCATCTCAAAATGCTCTTAAATCCAAAGAAAACAACTCAAAACCCAAGGATTCTTCTAAATCCAAGAATAAGTCTAGCCGTTCATGCCCTTTTTGTGGGGGTGGTAGTCATGAAGAAAATAGGTGTTATAAGCAAATACAAGCCTTAGAGGATGCAGTCAAGAAACACAAAATTTCTATCTCCACTCCACCCACTTCTAATTAGCATGGAAAAGAACTTAATGTTGTTGGAAGATCTCAGTCACCACTTGCAGATAATTGGGTTATATATTCTGGTGCTTCTCATCACATGAATTCTTCCAAGGAGTCTTTTGTTTCTCTAGGTTTGAGTTCTACTTCTAAAATTGAGGTTGGAGATTCTTCCTTCTTTTCTATTGAGGGAAAAGGTGATATACAACTTGATGGTGGCAATATCCAAGAAGCACTATATGTTCCTAACATCACTACAAATTTGCTTTCTCTATATCAAATTTGTCATTCTAGTCAAGAGAAAACAGTGACTTTTACACCACACGGGGCAGAAGTAAAAACTTTGTTGGAGCCTTTTTCACTTGTTGCTAAGGGTATTTTTCATCATAGTTCAAGACTATATCACTTTGAAGGTTTTGATTACACTTCCTCTATAGGGACAGGATTGGTTTCTCATTCAAATTTAGAGAGTAAGTTTTGGCATGAAAGATTTGGACATCTCAATTATAGATATTTGAAGGAGTTGAGCACTCATGGTATGGTAGATGGTCTTCCTAGAGTTTCTTGTCTTAAGGGAGTTTGTGATGGTTGTGCATTAGGGAAACAAAACCAAGATCCTTTTCCTAAGAATTTTTCTAAGAGAGCTTCTTCACCACTTGAGCTTGTGTATAGTGACTTGATGGTTTTTCCTACCCCATCTTTCAATGGAGCTAAGTATGCACTTACATTTATTGATAATTTCTTGAGGCGTACTTGGGTTTATTTTCTCCAGTACAAAAGTGATTTTTTTTCACACTTCAAAGTCTTCAAGGCCTTGGTTGAGAAACAATCTTCTAGTATCATAAAGAACTTTCACACTGATAATGGGGGGAGTACTTCAGCAATTATTTTTCTAAATTTTTGGAAACTCAAGGCATTATTCACCAGCATTCTGTTCCTCATACTCCACAACAAAATGGATTAGCAGAAAGGAATAATATAACTTTGAAGGAAATGTCTAATTGTATGATGCATTCTAGAGATATACCTCCTATCTATTGGGCAGAAGCAGTTTATTTGTGCTAACTATATTCATAATCACACACCACACAGAGCTCTTGAGAATTTAACTCCAGAGGAAGCTTGGTCCAACACTAAGCCAAATGTCTCATTTTTTTGAGTCTTTGGGAGCCATGCTTGGGCATTTGTGCCAAAGAAGAAAAGGAAAGCTTTGGATAAGAAGAGTAAACCCTTGATCTTTGTAGGGTATTGTGAGGACATGAGAGCTTATCATCTTTTAGATCCTGATACACATGATTTTTATTTTTCGAACACATGATTAGTTTGATGAGCATCTTCACTCCTCATGATTCTTCATCTTCTTCCATGCCTCCTTCTTTTTCATCTCATCTTGAGGATCCTTTCTTTGAGGAGGTTGATGAGGAGGTTATAGATGTCATTGAGGATCATATTCCTATTGATGTTGTCACCATGCCTCAGTGGTCTTGTACTACAATTTCTGAGGTATTACCTTTCATACAAGATCTTCCACCCACTAGGCATCATCACGCACATTGTAGAGGTTTTGTACTTTTGTGTTCAGGTAGTTTCTAAGGATCCACAGTACTTTTTCAAAGGTTCATGGGATACAGGAGTGGGATGATGCGATGGCAGTTGAGTATTCTTCTTTGATGAAGAATCATACTTACGATTTTTGTATCTCTTCCTAAAGGACGAAAGATGATTATGTGTAAGTGGGTATACCATGAACTAAATATGACAGCTGATGGGTCCATTAACAAGTATAAGGCTTGTCTTATTGCCAAGGGATTTTCACAAGTTGAAGGTATTGATTACTCTGAGACATTTGTCACCCGTTGCCAATATGGATTTTGTATGCCTTGTACTTGTTATTGCTACATCACTTGGGGTGGCCCATATACCAAATGGGCGTGAAGAGTTCCTTCTTACATGGAGATTTACAAGAGGAAATATACATGGAGCAACCAACTGGATTTGTTCAGGATTCTTCTCTTATTTGTAGGCTGTGAAGGTGTCTCTACAGTCTCAAACAAGCCCCTCAGGCTTGGTATAAGAAGATGGATTTTTTTCTTCTATCTACTGGTTTTGTTTGTTGTCACTTCAATCACACAATGTATCTCCAACATGTTGGTGAGGATATTGTGATACTTTTCTTGTATGTTGATGATATGTTACTTACTTGCAGCTCTTCTTCCCACATTTAGACTAATCAGAGGGCTCTTTCTACACAATTTGACATGACAGATCTTGGGTTATTGCATTATTTCCTTGGATTGTAGATTTCTTAGGTAGATTCAGGGATTCATTTGAGACAAAAAAAGTACAGCCATGAAATTCTTTAGCACTTTGATATATTTGATTGCAAGCCAATTCCATCTCCTTTTCAGTCTAGGGTTACTCTTACTTCCACATGTACCACTCCACTTTTTGATCCTACATTGTATAGGCAGTTGGCTGGAAGTCTCATGTACTTGACCCATACTCACCCTAATATTTCATTTGTAGTATGGACTTGTATCTCAGTTTGCACATTCTCCTCATAGTAGTCACCGGTAGGATGCTAAAAGGATTTTTCATCTATTTGCAGGGTACTTCCCACTTTGTCCTACACTACACTAGGGGTTATACTCAATTGGTTGGATATATAGATTTATATTGGGCAGGTTCTATTGATGGTAGGCATTCCACTTCTAGCTATATATATTGTCTTGGTTCTTCTCCAGTTGATTGGGTGTATACAAAGCAATAGGCTATTGCACTTTCATCTTCAAAGGTAGAGTACAGGGAAGCAGATTACAGTGAGTCAGCAGATTCTTTGGATTTGATCCAGTTATTGACAGAGTTTGGATTCCCACAAGATTCACTGACTATACTTTGGTGTGACAACCAAAGTGTAATTCACATTTCTCTCAACCCAGTTGAGCACCAGTGGACCAAGCATATCAAGATACACATCCACTTCATTCGGCAACACATTCAGGATGGATTTCTTGGTTTGGAGTACCTTCTAACTCAGTAGCAGGTTGCAAAAATCTTTACGAAGCCTTTTGCATCACCTCACTACCTTGAGTTGTGTGGAATGCTTGGGGTTTCGAAAGTTGTTCTTGGGGGTGTTCATGAGAACATCTTCCTTCTTCTTCTTTCTCTTTCCTTCTAGCAGGATTATTTCCTTCTTTTTCTTCAAGATTTCTTCATGGATATATTGTACATGAGTACCTCATCATACCTAGTTTTCGAGACTCATAATGTGGACATGTCACTTCTATTTTGGCCCCTAGCTTCACTTGAGGGGGGGTGTTAGAGTAGGTATTTACCTTTATTGTATTTATCCTCACCCACTCATGTGTGTGGATATTTATTTTTATTTATTTAGATATTAGGAGATATTATCTAGTTGTTAGGTATAGTTCTTTCCTTGATCTATGGTATTGACTAGTTTTGTCCTAGATCTATAGTGTTGGCTAGATCCTTGATGTATAGTTCTCTCATAAATCTATGGACTTGACTAGTTCTTTCCATGATTTATGGCTTGATCTACGACCTTGACTGGTTCTTAGATTGTTATTCCTTTCCTATATAATCAAGGCCCATTCTCATTGTATTTCATTCAGTTCCATAATAATATATGATATTGCTGCTCATTTGTTTACAAAGGTTTATGTAAAGTTATTCTGGCGAATTTCTTTCATCTTATTGATTGTGATGTTTGATTAGCATCTGTGTTCTTGGCTTGGCACGATCTGTGTTATTCGTAATGTAATTTACTAATTACCTCAAGGAATACCAAGAAAAAAATTCTCCCCCTTGTTGTATTCTACCAATTCTATAATTACTCTCCCCCTTTGACATCAATGGAAAAGGAATAACTGTAAAAAATCTCCCCCTTATAAAATGTTTAATCTGATATGAATTGTTTTCACTCTGGACCTAAAATGATAATAAAATTATTAGCTCCCCATATGTTTATGCTTCCATTTAGTTACTGGATGTGAAAGATATCCCACTCAACTTTTTTATGAGATATTCAAACATTTCTTTGGGAAGAGGCTTAGTGAAAATATCATCAATTTGTTCTTTTATGGATATATATTCCAACTTAACCTGTTTTTCTATAACTTTCTCTCTGAAAAAATTATACTTGATGGGAATATAATTTTCTCTAGAGTGCATAGTTGAGTAATTTGATATATGTATTTCACTAGTGTTAACACAAATTAGAGAAATTAGAAAATCAAACTCTACCTTGATATCATTCAATGTATCCTTCAAACTCTACCTTGATATCATTCAATGTATCCTTCATCTTGAGAACTTGTGTGCAATATGGCATTGTTACAATGTATTCTTCCTTTACTATAGATAGAGAAATATAATAATTCTTCTTTCTTAACCAAGATACTAATTTGTTTATGAAAAATTATGCTCCCCCACTTGTATTCTTTGTATAATTGGTATAAATAGCCAAACCTACATTTGTATATGTAATGAGACTAAAATATTCTCCTCTTTAATACCACAAGCCATAATCCAATGTTGCCCTCATATATTTAAATTTCCTTTTGACTACTTGCACATGAGTTTATTTTTTTGTAGATTGAAATTGTGCCACCATACCTACTATTTACATCTCATCTAGTCTTGATGCAGTCACATATAATAAAATACCAACCATTGTTCTATAAAGAGTTTTATTTTCTTGAGGATATTCATCACCATTCCTCAATTTACAGTCTCTGAACATGGGTGCACTAACTACTTTACAATGTTACATCCTAAACATTTTCAATATCTCTTTAATGTACTTCATTTGTGAAATAAATTTTCCTTTGTCTGATTCAAAAATTTGTAAACCAAGGAAAAATGATAAGTCACCAAGCATGGACATTTTAAATTCCTTTTTCATTTCCTTAGAAAAAACGTAACACATATTGTCACTACTTCCTCCAAAAATTATATCATCAACATAAACAACAATAATCATTTCATTTTCACCTTTAGTTTTGATATAAAGATTGTTATCAACACTACTTTTAGTAAAAATTTGTTGATGTAGATACTTTTCAATTATTGAATACCATGCTTTGGAGTATTCTAGTTGTGTTTTCTTTAGCTTGAAAACATAATAATTATCATATGATAAGAGGAATCCTACTAGATGTTCAATATAAACTTATTTTAATTTTCCATTTAGAAAAGTTGATTTGAGATATTTTTTATAGACTTTAAAATTATTAAAACAAGAAAATTCCAAAAACATTATAATGGATTATAAACATGCAACAAGAGAGAATTTTTATTCAAAATCAAAACCTTAAATTTTTGCATACCCCTTACAGACTAACCCTTCTTTATTTATTATAACTTGTCCATCTTCATTCATCTTATTCCTGAAAACCCACTTGGTACTAATCACATTTATATATTTTGGTCTTGGTAAAAGTTCCCATATTTCATTCTTCTAAAACTAATCTATCTCTTCTTCCACTTATCTAATCTAATGCTTTTCTTTACTTCCTTCTGAAAAATTATTAGCTTCCATTTTAGAGAATAAATACATATTTGCATGTTCAACTACATTTTCCATTTTTATTCTATTCTATACTCCAATATTTTTGTCACATATAATCTATTTTTGTGAATGTTTACTTTGGAAAAATGTTGATGGTGTTTTTGTATTTTTTTATCAGCTTATTATTTTTCATATTCATCTTCATCTTAGATGATTTCTTCTTTTGGATAATCAATTTCTTATGTATTGTTCTATTTATACCTAATATCATTCATTTTCACATTTGCACTTTAAACAATCTTGTGTTTTCTCATGTTATAACATCTATATGCCTTGCTTCTTGAAGAGTAACCTATAAAAATACCTTCAAAAAATATAGAATCAAACTTACCAAAGTCTTCATCATCTCTTTTGATATAGAATTTTATTCCAAATAATCTAAAATACTTGATTGTTGATGGTCTACCCTTCTATAACTCATAAGGTATGTTGTTGTTTTTTACTCTAATTTTCCATCTATTCAATATGTAAACTATTGTGTTGACCACTTCTCTCCAAAACCTATCAAACAACTAGGAGTCATTTACCATTGTTCTTTCCATCTCTTGTATCGTCCTATTCTTTATTTCTATAACCTCATTCTTTTGAGGAGTCTTTATAGCTAAGTGATGTCTCCTTATTGAATTTTTTTCACTAAATTCTTCAATCTCATTTGAAGTGAATTATCCTCCATGGTCAAATCTTAAAAACTTGAGTTTCAAACCAGTATCATTTTCAACTAAGGCTTTGAATGACTTAAACCTCTCAAATGCTTCATATTTCTCTTTTATAAATGTAACCCATGTCATTATAAAAAATCATCAATAAATAACATGAAATATCTCCTACCTTGCATGCTTTGAGTCCATATAGGTCCACACAAATTTATATGAACAAGTTCCAGTAACCTTTTTTCTGAGTACTCCTTTGTTGTAAATGTAACTCTTATTTTCTTTCCATTTTGACATTATTTGCAAAGAGTGTTTTCTGGTTTAATGATCTTTGGCATGTCTCTAAGAAATTTCGTAGAACTTATTTTTACTAAATTATCAAAGCTTATATAATCCATTCTTCTATACCATAATCATTTTTAATATATTTTCCCCATGTAGAATTTCCCTCCTGTTAGCTCTCTAAAAATATGAAGATTATTTATTGTTTTGCATGCATCAATAACCATTCATGTTTTTACCTCTTCGATATCATATGCTTCAGCATGAAAGGTGATAATATACCCTTGATCGCTCATTTTTATCATACTCAAAATATTATGCTTCAGTCCTTTAACATACATGACATTTTTATCTTTTGATTTACCATTGTTAAAACTAATAGTTCATTTACTTGATATCCTTTTTGTAGCATTGTCTCCAAACTTCACAGTACCTCCATTCAATTATTTCAATGTAAAACACTTAATGTTGTCTACATTCACATGGATTGATCAAACACTATCAATATACAATTGATTTTCTTAATTTTTTCCTTGAAACTATGTATGAATAAGCATAGATATTGCTTTATTATTTTATTGATCTTTCTTCTTCTTCCAATATTTTTTTTTATTATCTTTTTTATTTTGTATGGTTTCCTCATTCTTATTCTTCATCAAAGTTTCCACAAAAACACTTCTACAAAAATGTGTTTTATGTCCATATTTGTGGCATTTATAAGAAGCTGACCTCTACCTCTAAAAGACAGGTCACCAGGGTTGTTCAAACTTCTCCATCCATTTCCCCTGCTGCTGCTCCCGCCACCCACCTCGCCTCTACCTCTAAAATACCGGTCACCAGGGCCTCCAGGAAGCTCAACCTTGAGGCTCTTGCTGTGGAGAAGGAGCCTTTTGAACTAGAGATTGCTCACGACCTTCTGAATATCAGCAGTGCCAGTCCCCGGGAAGTGCAGTTGGATAGCTCTTCAAAGAGGTTGGAGGCCTTAGAGGCTGAGATGAAATTGTTGAAGGATGAGGTCAAGAACCTGGCTAAACAGAAAGGCAAGAAAAGCATGGAGCGGGAGGGGAACATTGATAGCAGTCAGATTGAGGACATTTATAAGAAGCTGACCTCCTTAGACTCCCGCTTAGGGAAGGCCAAAACTAGACATGATTACAACATTGCCACCTTTAGGGCAATTGAGGAGTTCATTGAGGGTCATGCCAAAAGTGTTTCCAACCTCAGCGGTGTCCCGGCTACACTTTGGGGCAACGAAAAAGAGAGCAAAAGAACCATTGAGGAGCTTGATAAAACTGATGCTGCCCACATGACAACTTTGGGTATGTTTCGCGCCTAGAAGAGAGTCAAGACCAGCATCAACAAAGCTGCCAAGAAGTAGTATTGGTTGCTTCTGCTGCTTTTGTTTGTTTTTTTGCTGTTTTTTTGTGGTCTCTTTACTACTTTTTTGCAGTATTTTTATTGTTTTGTCTCGTTTGAGTAGCTGTTTCTGGGCTACTTCGAGCTTCATTGTAACACTTGGATCTTGATCCATTCTCTCTAATTCTCACTCTTATTCCGGCTCTTAGGCCTTCTTTTGTACTCAAGGGTATAGTCCCTTTCAAAAAACTATTTGCCAATAATAATAAAAAAATCATTTTAGGTTATAATTCATTAAAGGAGCAAATGAATTTTAGTTCCTATTTGAGGACACATAAGAAAGTGCTCTTCTAATATTGATTGGTTAATTTTGGAAGTTAATTAATCAAAATAAGCCCATGTAGTATTCCTTTCATTTCTAGTTTTCTTATGGTTGTAAAACCCTAATCAAACTCAAACAAGGTGAAAACATATGGTTAACCTGATTCTTGAATTGAATATCTTGTCTCAAAACCCTAGGTGTCTTAGGGTTTAAATTTATTATCACTATCACAATTTTTATTCTAGGTCTAAATTTTCTACTGTTAGTCACCCTAATGAGTTATTCTCGAGATCAACCTATATCATTTTTTGAATGTCTCATGTTTAAATCTACTCATAGGGATACACTTTCTAAAATCCTTAATATGATCCTGATTCACCCTAATACACCCTTTGAGTAATAAATGTTCATTTTATGCAATACTTGGTACATTTTGTTATGGGTGTTCCTCCCCAATAGGTGGTGGCTAAGGTTAAAAACAAAATTCTTCATACGCCATCTCTTACTTTGGAATGTCTACTTTCTATTACTAGTGATCTAGATAATGTACCTAACATTATGAATACACATACACATCATTATTCTAATCTTTAAAGTTATGATGATGATCTTAGTACATACTCTATTAATAAGGGACACAATGATCCCTCTCCTACATTTTATCATGTAGCATCACTTAGAAATTATTTTTTTCCTACCCATGTCATAGCACACAAATCCCATGTAACACTTTCCATGGATAATGCTACAATACATTCTACAACTCATGTTATTACTCTTTTGTATATCTATCATACATGATGATGTTGAAACAACTTATATTACAATGTGATCGACTATAGTTCTATTAGTTTACATGATGAATTTTTTATTAAAACATGTGATAATCCTGATACTATGTCTCATTCTCATTGAAATGTTACCCTACCAATAATGCATATTTCTAGACCCTTACATATATCTAGAACTTTTTCCCCCATGGTGGATGTTACATCTGGAATAGATAATGTGTTGGGAGATAATTATATCCTACTTTACAATGTCACCAAGACAATGGATTTGAAATATATTTCTTGGAACACCTCATGATGCAATTATAATAACCTTGTTCCCACTAAGAAAAATATTACATCACTTGATATAACTTCCATATCACAAGTAGGAACAAAATGTGCTTATTTTATGATGCTTCATGATATTTTTCTCTCACTCCCTTTTCAAACTTATATGGTTGACTCATATACTATGACACACGTCATATTTTCACATTGATGGAGGAAATTAATCAACCTCTTTTAACATTTATGTATATGATTTATCTTATAGTCATATGGACTACTACATATGGTTCTAATGCTTCCAATATTCCCATATTGCACCTATTTCTTATGGTTATTTTTGTGGCTCTCACTCTTTTTCTTGAGTTTAATACTAATGAGCCTCCTAGCAAAACACATGTTGCACATATCTTGACTCAAACATTGATATTTATGTTTGCACTTACTATTTACATGTTTTCCAACAATCCAAATGTTCCACATAATATAGTTTCTCCTAATGAACACAATTGTGTTTTTTATGTCATTACACTTATTACTCATGCATTTGGGATCATGGACTCTATAGGTTTCTACCCTCACTTTTTGGAAACTTTTATATGGTATATTTTGTGTTACCCCTTCTACCCTATATATAGATATGCACTAAAAATTCCAAAACCATTGATATAATAAAAATATATAAAAATAATATCCAACAAGTAGTGTTGTAACGGTTCTTGGTTCTCCTAGTAATTGGGAGGTTCAAGGTTCAAATATTGGCTCTATGTTAAGGTGGCTGACTACTGATGGTTTGAATACCTTGGTGATAGGGCACCACACTAATGTGGTTTAATCCGTGGGCTATCTAAGAGCTTAAAATTCCATCCTTATATGGTTCCACGGCCAGTGTGGGATAGTGATGCAACAAAGGGCTAGGGCCCTCTCCCTAGGTAACCTTAGCAAAACAAAAAAACAAAAATATTCACATATATGTGAAAACAAAAGATTCGGGATGTGGTTCTTTAGTATATATTGTTTACACTTTACATTATACATATTGTTTAACCTTTTGGTTTGATAGATATAATTATTGTTCGTTACAAACATGTATTCATGAGGTATATTGGGCATGATGCAGAATATATCAATTGATACATGCTTATGGGAGGTATCATTTTTTCTTATATATGTTCTGTAGGGGAATCCCTCCACACAAACTAGGTGTTATTATTTAATTATAGTACCTTTTTCAATTCCTCATTATGCTTGATTACAAGCATATAGTGTATTTTTCTATCTTTTAAACTAACAAGACAAACACATGTGTTATGTGTGGTGTTGAAATATTTTGGTTTCATATGATTTTATATATCTAAGTTATTATATTTTATCACACTATGTTACTCTTGTTTTTCCTACATGCTTACTATTTGTGTGTGTTTACTTGTTTTCTCCTATGATTATGGCCAAACGTCCTTATTTGTTTTTTGAAACTATAGGTGTCCCATTTTTCTAGCATTATGTCTTTCATGTGTGACATCGTATCTCTGTTTGAAGGAAAAAATATTTGATTGTCTTGTCACACTGTGGGTGTCACATGTGATTTCATACTAAATACCATAATGAATGATATACAAATTTTTATATATGGTAAGATGCAAGAAATGCAACATGTACAATGTGAAACCCTAAGCAATAAGGGGAGATAGTAAGACTTGGCTGATTTTTGAGAAAAAAAGAACTGATATTAGAAGATGCAATACTAAAACATACTGAGGAGAGTGATGTTGATACTAATTAGAGGTTATGGAATCTGAAACTACATAGGATAGAAGTGCTTGACGCTAGTATCTAGATCTAGACACTAGTGTCCAAGTAGATGTTGTGGATCTAGATATTTTAGGGATGGATGATTTTTTTTATCCTTTCCTTTCTGTCACTTTGGATTCGTTGTCTGATCTGCAAATGTACCTATAACATACAAGAAAGAACTTCCCCTACACATACCCACAAACCACATCAAACCTAAAAAGAAAAATATAGAATGGATAGTCATACTAATCTCAGTGGTCACCTGAATAATGAACTTATGATCGAGTGTTGCACTAAATCTCAAAATCCATGAAGTTATTTTGTGTGTGTGAAGAAATTATGCACTAGGATGTTGTTGTGTAAGTTGTACAGTGATAGTGGGATAGATCTAGAATGTAGCAGATGTATAGGCTATCTAGATGGAATAGAATAGACTTCCCCTCCTATGTTATGTATTCAAAAGAGATGTAACTCTTGTCTCTTGTATGATTATTAGATGGATTCCTTTGATGTTCTTGTTCCTTTGAATGTAATATTAGGTGATGATAGATAATGCTTACTGATTTCTCCCTTATTTTGAAAACATATTTGTGTATTTATATTATTCCCTTGTTTGAAATTCGTAATTGACAATGGAAGGCTGACCCAAAGTAGTAAATATTAATTAAGAATCAAAAGGGGTCCAAAAGAATAAAAAAGGTAATGAGGGATAGTAGTGCCCATGAGGATAGGATTTTCTAGTGTTTGTGTCCTAATTAGGTGCTAGTGTCTGATGGGATAGAAATATAAAACAATCAAATGTCAACAAGAGTGTAAGATGCATAAAAAAAAGAAGTATATAAGATAAAGTGAAAGGATAAAGGGATTTTTCAATTACTTTTTTTCTTACTTATGAATTATGTAAATGCTAGAATTATTTTAGGACCTATAATGTACCAAAGTACATAGATTTTGTGACTACATTTTCCCCCACTTTATGTTGTTGAGTGTATACTTGATAGCATAAATTAGTTAGAAGATGTGTACCTTGTGATCCTATAGAGAGTGTGGTGAATAACATGCTGAGTGGATAATTAAAGCATGAAGAGATCGTAATGTGAAGCTTGGAAGACTAGGAAGGTAATCTAGACCCTAGGGGTGAAGTGTATGCATAGATTGTACTTATTGTTATGAGCTTGTAGGTTAATTCTTGTTGTGTATTAACAACTGACTTGTAAAAGAAGAGTCAAGAAATAGTCAAAGTCCCATTTATCATAAATCAATGTAATACATGTATAAGTAAGAGTAAAAGTGTTTAAAGGTTTGTAAAAGGAAAGTGTGCATCTTGATATGAAATAGTGCAAAAGAGAGAGAGAATTGTCTTCATTTATTGAATTTACTGTTGATTGTGATTTTTTGGGAGATCTCACATTGAAAGTGATTTTTTGAGGCGATCTCACACCAAAAATGAGTTTTTTGGGTAATCTCATGCCAACAGTGAGTTTTTTGGGCAATCTCAAGCCAAAAGATTTTTTTTGTGTAAACTCACACCAAGAGAAGAGTATTAGGGAGAGAGGTATAGCTTTTCTCTCCTTCCATGACTAGTTCTCGAATAAGTACCATTATAGATGGTATGTCTTGATTAGTTACATGGTGTTCCATATTGTTTTGTATTATAACTGATCATAAAACACATTCTTGTTTTTATAGGTAAGTTCTTGTTAATGGAGAACTGTGCTGAAGATTATGATGTACTGATTTTTTTTTTTCTACCTGCAAAATACTAGTGCCCAAGGGAGAACAAGAGCACCCAGGAGCTAGTTTCTGGGTCTAAGCGCTAGTGTCCACTCTATGTTGTAAGTCCAAATATAATTATGGGCTATTCCATGACTATATGGTTATGATGTTTCTATTGTTAGCATAATTTAGCATAGGCATATTTATTGCATTTTATTGCATTGTCTTTTATTTAATAATGTGCAACATGTGCACTCTAGTCTAGTGACTTGCATTCAATATTGTTATGTTGGATAGCATTCAATATTGGTATTAGTAGTAATTACATGTGCATGTGAGATGGTTCTTATCATCTCATAGTTGGTGTCTGCTAGGGTGTCATGTCTATCCATATGAGGCTGTCTAATATCTATAAATATTACAACTCTTGCATTGTTATGTAATCTGATTTCATGATCAATAATATTTGTGAGGCTTTCGTCCCTCTTTGGTCATTACAATCTTATTCTATTCTATCATTTGGTATCAGAGCAGGTTCTATCCAAGCAAGGTTGAAGAGGAGCACTATTGGAGAGGATCCATTGGAGAAGAAGATCTGCATCAAAGGAGAGCCATTGAAGCATCCCTCAACTAAAATTTGACCTATCCACTTATTTGGAAGGTAATTTCTTTTTTTGATCAGTCATTGGCATAGCCATTGATCTAACATATTGGCAGAATATTTCAGACTTGGAGATCTTAAAAAAAAAGGATCTTGAAAAAAAAAAAAAAGATTTGTGAGAGATCTTAAAAAA
The DNA here is from genome assembly GCA_019776745.2 of Taxus chinensis. NCBI lineage: Eukaryota > Viridiplantae > Streptophyta > Pinopsida > Cupressales > Taxaceae > Taxus > Taxus chinensis. Next base: position 144,599,082 of record CM034154.1, on the reverse strand, counting down.
AAGAAAAAAAAGGAGAAAGATCTTGAAAAAAAAAATTGTAGATCTAAAAAAAAGATCAGATCTAAAAGTGGAGGTATGAAGAATTCGGGAGCAAAGGTTGAAGCAGTCCCATCAACAAAATTCTAGCAGATAGCTCTTAGAAAAAGGGAAGTAACTTTTTCATACAACGTCGGATTGATGTGAAATTTTTTTTCTGGAAAGATAAGAAAGAGATGCACAACTTTTAAGTTTACATCATCTTTAAATTCGACATCTACATATAACAAAAAGTCTATACAAGTTGGATCATTTTTTCTGAAAAAAACTCAGATCTAGCTGGTAAATTGGTAAGATCTCAAAAACCAAGATTTGAATTCTTCCAAAATTTTGTGGGTTTTAAGAAAAATATTGTATGATACATCTGTCAAAATTTGAGAAAAACCTAGATTACGATTTGTGAGAAAATGTGAAAACAATATTCAGATTGTTTGTTTGGATCTTGGGAACAAACAGGTCAGCGGTTCAATTCCCACTCTCTCCATATTTTTTGTTAAATTATTTCTTTTAGAAAATTTGGAGAAATTACTAAATTTTGGGAGATTTCCAAATTTAAAAGTTCACCAAATACATTTAGAGCCACCACTAAATTTAGTGGAAAAACACCTATTGGGGGGTAAAAAATATTTTTGGCCTAAATTATGTATTTTGTGATTCTAGACCCATTTTTGTAAAGAGGGGGGACACAAAAACTTCATTTTGATGTACTTTTGGAGCATTTTGTATTAATCTTGGTGCATAAAGTGAAAAAAAGAAGAAAAATAAGTACAAATTTTTTATTTTATGTTTGATTCTATCACATGAGATCTTTGATCTCATAGCAGTGTTCGGTATATACGGTGCCTCTGGGAAGCGCTTACGGGTGATGCCGTCACGACTACTACTGCACTTAACACCTAACACAACTACCTAAACATCATCTAGGCATCAACCCTATAAAATCGATGGGGAGTAATAAGGACACAATACATACACATTTGAGCCCTCCCATCCATTTGTGCTTGCACAAACCCCTCTCCGTACTGTCTAAGTACCACGTACCAAATTCTTTCACATGTGTTAACACTCTTTCCATACTGACGGGTATATTGAAAGGGTGATCTTCTTCCATGTACCGACAGGTATATCAGAAGGGAGCGTATATAGAAAGGTTTGGTATACCGGCCTGATGGTATATTGAGAGGGAGACCATAAACCTGGAGTGATAAGAGCCTTACCCTTTGTCAGAAATTCATAGTTTCAAAAATTCAGATTGCAGAAATGGGTACACAAGCACCAAAGTTCTTCTTGCCAGATTCACAATTACTTAGAGGAGATAACTATGCTACATGGAAACTGAAGATCAAGATGTTACTTGAGTTTGAAGACCTATGGATAGTTGTAGATGGAAAAACAACAAGATCACTTGATGATGGAAGACAACAAGTTCAATTTGACAGGGCTAATCAAAAGGCCAAGTTGATCATCTTGTTTAACATAACAGATGATGTGCAACCCCACATTAGAGATGCCACATCGGCCAAGGATGCATGGGATAAGTTGAGCACATTCTATGAGGCAAAGAACAAGAATGTCATCCTCAACCTACTATCACAACTACATACTCTCAAGTTCAAGCACAATGAGAAGGTTGAAGTTTTTTTGAGACGAGTTGCTACTTTGAGGGCATCTCTATTGGCATTGGGAAAAGAGATAAGTGATGAAGACCTCATACCAATTGTGTTGCGAGCACTTCCTCCTTCCTACAGAATCTTTGTGACAACTATAAATATGAGTGAACACATAGTCACCTTTGAGAAGTTAGTCAATTTACTCCAACAAGAAGAGGCAATAAACAACACATATCATGAAGATGAGCAAGCACTATCTTCTAATCATAAAGGAAAGGGGAAATTTTAGTCCAATAACAAGAAGTCCCAACAAAATCAAAGTCAACGAGACAACACCAAGAAGTGTTCCATTTGTAACAGAGGGGGACATAACATCAAAGATTTTTGGTACAATTTCTACAAAAATGGTTCATCAAGCAATTCAAAACCTAATAACCAACAGGGTAATAACAATTCAAATCAAGGGAAGTCCAACAACAACAATAATCAAGGGAAGAAAAATACTAATTGGCAAAGAAAACCCAAACAACAAGGGTACATTTCCGAACATGAGGATTATTCAGATGAAGGACACCACATGTATTCTACTCAATTTGATGAAGAAACCAAGTCCACACAAGATATCTGGTATGTTGACTCGGGTGCAACTTGACACATGACTGGATGCGAGGATTGGTTCTACACACTACGTGACTCACCTAACAAGAACCATGTGTCATTAGGTGATGAATCATCATACAGTGTCAAGGGGATTGGAAACATTTCACTACCTCTTGGAAAACATGACTGCAAAATCACAAATGTATTGTATGTACCTGGGTTGACCAAGAATTTGCTATTAGTTAGTCAACTCCTTGATCACAACTTGAAGTTGGATTTTGACAGTAATAATGGAGAAAAAGTGTGCTTGATAAGAGATAAGTCAAGAGGTTCCAAGATTGTAGCAAGAGCCTCCAATGTGGGACGCATGTTCCAACTTGATTTTGTCCACAAGGATGATCAAGCTCTAGTGGCCAAAGACACACAATCTGCAGAACTATGGCATCGCAGATATGGTCACATCAGTTTTGGCTACAATCAAGCACAACACTAACAAGTGTCACAATTGCCTAGCTGGAAAGCAACACAGAGTACCCTTCTAGAAGAACACATATAGAGCTAAGGGAAAGCTTGATTTGGTGCACACCGATCTTTGCAGGCCCATACAACCAAGTCATTCTGGATGTCAATACTTCATGCTTTGTGTTGATGACTACTCAAGAAAGATGTGGATATATTGTCTAAGAAACAAGAGTCAAGCCTTTGAGACATTTCAGAAGTTTAAAGCACTTGCTGAGAATGAATTGGGTCGCAAGATCAAAACTCTCCACTCAGATCGAGGGGGGGAATTCAAAAGCAATGAGTTCAAGACTTACTTGGAAGCTCATGGGATTCGTAGACAAATGCCTCCTACTCACACACTACAGCAGAATGGTATAGTTGAGAGAAGGAATCGTACTATCATGGAAATGGTGTGATGTATGATTGACAACTCAGGTTTAACAAAGACATTTTGGGCAGAAGCTGCAAGAACTGTAGTCTATTTGTTGAATAGAGTGCCCACAGTAGCTCTTGAAGGAGTGACACCTCAAGAAGAATGGTCAAATTGGAAACCATCAATTGCACACCTAAGAGTATTTGGGTGTAAAGCTAGCATGCACATACCCAAGAAGAACAGGAACAAGTTGGATATGAAAGCTGAGAAACTAATATTCATTGGATATAGTGAAGAAGCACTTGGGTACAGATTATGGGATCTAAAAGAAAAGAAAGTATACACAAGTAGGGATGTTGAGTTCTTTGAGAAGAAACAAGCAGATTCTCCACTCAACGACTCAACAAACATGCAGAATATACCTCTTGTGAAGACAAAATTTGATGTTCCCACTGAAGATGACAGTGATGAATTGGATGATGGTGAAAACTTGGATCCACCACAAGCTAATGGAATAGCTAAGAAGTTACCTAAATGGTATACTCAATTAATAAGAGATGCAAATTTGGATGAAGCACCTAGCACATCATCCAATCCTAGACCTAGAACTCGCATTCAAGCTCGTGAAGAGGTCAATTATGCCTTAATGAGTAGAGTTGTTGAAACAATTGAGCCATCTACAGTTCAGGAAGCCCTACAATCAAAAGCTTGGAAAGATGCCATGGATTCAGAGTATCAGTCAGTGATGAAGAACAACACATGACAACTTGTCGACCTTCCACCAGGGAAGAAACCCATTGGATGCAGATGGATATTCAAGACTAAGTACAAATTAGATGGGACTATTAACAAGTATAAAGCAAGGCTTGTAGCAAAGGGGTATGCACAACAAGAAGGCATTGATTATGAGGAGACATTTGCTCTAGCTGCACAATTTGGTTGGAAAGTCCACCAAATGGATGTGAAAAGTACCTTTCTTAATGGATATTTACAAGAAGAAGTCTATATGACTCAGCTAGAGGGTTATGTAATACCAGGAAAAGAGATGATGGTATGCTCACTCATAAAATCTCTATATGGCCTAAAACAGGCACCCTGGGCATGGTACATCAAAATTGATGAGCATATCATAAGTCATGGATTTGAAAGGAATCCTTATGACCCCAATCTCTACCTCAAAAAGAAAGGGGGGAGATTGTCATTGTGGTTGTTCATGTCGACGATCTAGTCATTACAGGCAGTTCTGTGAAGATGATCGATGCAACAAAGAAGGATTTTAATCGATCGTTCGACATGACAGATCTCGGGCTCATGCACTATTGTCTTGGGTTAGAAGTATGACAAAAAGAGAATCATATCTTTGTGTCACATTTTAAATACACCAAGACAACACTCGAGAAATTCAGGGTGATGGACTACACTCCTATTGCTACACCTGTGGAAGTGAGACTTCAGTTATCTCGTTCCGATCCATCACCACCAGTGAATGCAAATCTTTATCGGGAGTTGATCGGGAGTCTCATTTACCTGACATATACTAGACCAGATATCAGCTTTGCATTCAGCTATTTATCACGCTTCATGCAAGAACTGAAAATATGTCATTGAAAAGAAGCAAAGAGAATACTGAGATATCTAAAGGGTACAGTTGACCTTGGTCTAGAGTACAAGAAGAACAACAACTTCTTCTTGACTGGATATTCAGATGCAAATCATGCAAGAAACATGGATGATAGGAAGTCAACATCAGGATTCATCTTCTTTATGGGATCTGGACTGATAGCATGGGGAAGAAAGAAACAAAACTTTGTTTCTCGTTCTTCTACAGAAGCAGAGTATCGAGCTGTAGGTGAAGCTTTTTGTGAAGCAATATGGCTACACCGAATATTGGAAGGAATTGGTATACCACAACAGAAATCTACTCCAATATATGTTGATAATGAATGAGTTCTGAAGCTTGTTCACAATCCAGTATTTCATGAGAGAACCAAGCATATTGAAGTACAGGTTCATTTCATATGTGAGCATGTCTTGAAGCACAACATACAACTCCAGTTTTGTCCTACAGCTGAACAGAAGGCAGATGTTTTCACTAAGTCACTTGCACGTGAAAAATTCACACTGTTCAAAGAGTTCCTCTCCACTTCATTGGAAACTATGCAAAATTAAGGGGGGGAATGTTAGCATAATTTAGCATAGGCATATTTATTGCATTTTATTGCATTGTCTTTTATTTAATAATGTGCAACATGTGCACTCTAGTCTAGTGACTTGCATTCAATATTGTTATGTTGGATAACATTCAATATTGGTATTAGTAGTAATTACATGTGCATGTGAGATGGGTCTTATCATCTCATAGTTGGTGCCTGCTAGGGTGTCATGTCTATCCATTTGAGGTTGTCTAATATCTATAAATATTACAGCTCTTGCATTGTTATGTAATCTGATTTCATGATCAATAATATTTGTGAGGCTTCTGTCCCTCTTTGGTCATTGCAATATTATTCTATTCTTTTATTTGGTATCAGATCTATACCATTATTATCATCTATAATGTGTTGATCTAAAAAGTATCTCTGAGCTCCTATAGGGGTGATTGTTTTACCCAATGTATGCCCCCTTTTTTGTGGTACATGCGACAACTATAGGAGAATGTGGACCAAAGGAGAATACTTGAGATTGATATGCATATTTGAATTAGATATACCTTCATGAGGTATGGGATGTGCATGGTAAAAACCAAGGAACATGAAAACAAGATAGACTAGTACTAGTGTTATTGGTAAAAGCTAGCATGCAAGAGAAAACAATGTAAAAGAAAGTGTGCAAACAAGATGGACCATGAAAATAAGGTTTCATACATGGGAAATCACTCACAATGTCATAAGGTAATTAGGTCCCAAGTGACCAAAATCATACAATGGTCACACGAGACATAGGGCATTGCCCACAAACAATAACATATAATAGCAAAGAGTATGAAAAATATGTATTAGATAGAGTCCTACAAGGAAAATGTTACACATGAAGAACTTGTTAGATTGTTATAATGATAGATAGTATGTCAAAGTTTGTATATATCAGTGAAAAGATAGTGTTAGTAAGAAGGATTAGTGAATGATGAAACAATAAAACATGTAATGTGTGAGAGTAGTAAAGGTAGATGCCCCCAGGATCCCTGATCCTTGGTGGGACTAGCAAGGGAGTAAGTGTCGAGCATCACAAATCGTGTACATATTTTTAAGAGATCTGCATTCACTTCGAGAGACCAAGTAAAAAAACATGTGTATATTATAAAGATAGTAACATACTAAGAATGTTTCAAACATAGTAATGAAAGCGCAAGATGTAACTAGTAGAAGTGAGCAGGAATAAATGCAACCCAACTTTCAAAATGTTGTATGTGTTTGATTTTATGATATGAAATATATGAATATGGAAGGATTCATGTTTCCCCTAGTCAATGTGTATGAAAGGAGGTTCATTTATAAATTCCCCCTCACCAGTGAATAAGTTACCATAAAATAAGAATGTGTCATCGAGAAATGGGTATGTCACGTGTGATTATATGCTAGAAAATATATGTCATGAAGCACAAAGCATGAAGAGTATAAAGTTAGGTTCATTGATGTAGTTCTCCCTCAACACTAAAGTGTGAACCATAGCACAATAGTGCATCATAGGTTATGACGGTACAATGTATGTACCTGTGAAGTGTGTATGTTTAGAAAATATAGATATGGAGCACAGAGCATGAATTGCAATAGTAGAACTTACAAACAATTGATAGTGCTACAAGGGGGAGAGAGAATGATGTCCCCAAGTCTACAATGGGTGAATAATGAATTAAACCCATAAGGTAATGTTTAACAATAGTCATTGGTGTTGTCATTGATGTCAAGTGGCATTGATGGAAAAGGAATTAATAGTGAGCCTTCAGAAAGGTTTCAGGTTGTTTTCAAAATGTTATAGGCATGGTCAATGGGGTCAGAGTTCACTGGAGGCATGAAAATGGTTGGTAAACTTAGTGCAGGTGTTATCTAGGTCATTCATGACGTGTCTATATTAATAAATATCTTCTTGAGTGAGTTACAGGTCCAAGGTTTGGAGTCATAATTGTAACTGGCTCAATTCGGCCTAGCTCTAGTGCCTAATGAGGTTTAAGAGCTCAATGAAAGTCATAAAATATCATGTCACCTTGGGGAAAAACTTTAAATAGTGTCTACAACATGCGTGAGCTAAAATAAGGCTCAATTAAGCTTCTTGACTAAAAATTCAAGAATACACAAAAAGTGGAATTAAGAACTGCCAATGTTTGCTAAGGAAAATGACATTGGTCAGAGATTCATAAGAAAACCTATGGAAAACCAGCACATGGAATGTGTATAGGGATGTCTTGTAGTTGTCCATCTCAAATTTCATCAAATTATAAAATGTGGATTTTGAGTTATTCTAATTTTTCTTAATTTTCCTTCTTAAAAAATGCATTTTTAGGCCTTTGGCTTCTTAGCACTCAAGGAAAAATATTAAATCTCGTCGGATAAATCATAGAATAATTTTTTTTAGTGGAATATAATCATGAGATAGTAGAAAAATTTTTAGATCAATTTCACATGTTTTAAGGAAGTTATGAGCAATCTTACTAGAAGTTTTTTTTGATGTTCAAGCAAGAGCTATAACTAATAGAAGCAACATTTATTGTCTTTACTCCAACATCCTGAATGAGTTTTTCCATAGCTTTTTATAGTGTGTAAATTATTGTCTAAGGATATTTTAAGGTCAAAAACTGTTGATGTCTCTCAAATTACCATTTGATGTGTTCAAGGCCTTTCAATGAGGGGACATAAAGTGCATTCAAGGTATTGAATGAAGTAGTACGACCTTGTTTAGTAATGATACTCCATCATTGTAAGGTTGAATCATTTCATGAATCCTTCTTAAATACATTGAATACTCTAAGTCCAAGATTGTTTCACTATTAAAGACTGGTGTGTCTAACTCTTAGGGCCCAAAATATTTCTTCAAGGAGTGGAAAAAAGTAAATTTCTTGTGTTGAATGGAACATTTTTACTCTTTCATGCCCATTCTAGATATTTGGTAGTAGAATTATGATTCCTCTACAAGAATAGCCTTCAATGGTTTTTAAAATTGCTCACAAAGCCCTATTGAAGCATGCCAAGTCATTTGGTGATGATGGAGATGGTGAATATTTGTGAGTGAAGTCATGATAAGTCTATGAAATGACACCTAAGCTCTAAATTGTGACAGATAATTTCCTTTGAACCTTTCAATGTATTTGGAAAATATCATCAGAGGTTTTCCTAGGTCTATTTATTGATAAGTGGGTAAACAATTATTCATTGGTGATCCCTCTACTGTAATAATGAGGCCTATAAGCTAAATTGAAGAATTTCATACAATGAAAACCATTGGAGATGAAATCTCTCACTCTAAACCACTCATAGAATTTCTAATTTTTAAATTCCATCTATTAGAGAGAGAGAGAGAGAAATCCTTTTTTGTTGGTTCTTGGGCTTCACTGTGATAGATACTCTAAACTAGGGTTTTCCAAAAATATTAGTGTTTGAATAGAGAGCTTCCTACAACAAAATTTTACAAAATTCAGAGAAAATTTCTGTAGGGGCTGTATAATTCATTTGCACAAAGTTTGAAATTTTTTCATCAAGTGTCCATAAAAAATTTAATAGAAAAAGTTTTAAAATATGTGCACAGTCTTGAGGTTGGCTGAAAAAATGAGTTTATTCTTCTTTTCATGAAATTACTAGAAGTTTAAAACAAATTCTTAGTTGATTCTAGGTGCAAGGAGGATGAACAATCATATCAAGGTATTGTATGAGTTTTTTTAAGCTCTATCTTGTTCAAGGAGTAAAGAACATCTTGTAGTAAGTAAATGTGGCCATGTTCATGTATGTAAAGATGAAAGGATGTCATTATTTGAAAGTTAGATCAATTTATTAAATCCATTTGAACCCTGTGATGATGTTGAAGGCATCCTCTTCCTAGTAATTCATTCTCAAAGGAAAATTTTGGTTTTCATTTCCTGAATTTCATTGGAAAGGATAAATTAAATGGTTTCATGATAGTGAATGGATAAAATGTATAGTTGATATTTTAAATTCAAACTTGAGCAAATTTTATAAGCTTATGTTAAGCTCCAACTCTTCTAATATCATCACTGGTCAAAGAAGAAGTGTAAGGAACTCTCTTTTGTCTTGTTTTTGAATGTTTGACTCTTGAAGTCACTAGGTGTAAGTTGAAGAGTCTATTGATCCTTCAAAAGTAAAAAGTTCATAATAGGTTGGTGGATGAACTCGAAGAGGGAAGTACTTCAAAAAATTTGGGATTGGAATATAAGGATTCATTAAAATAGAAATAAATGATGTTTAGTAAATATTTTATAGGGAAAAATAAGGTAAGGAGACAATTTATGGGTTCAAATTCCTTGAAATGAAAAGTGTGTATAAAGGAGAGAAAACAATTATATACATGAAGAAAAATTTAAAAACACATAGACAACTGATAATAAAAGACTGTGACTTATAGTTTGTGTGAAAAGAAAACAATGATGATGATAAATAAAACAGAGTAGTTTGAAGTATAACTGATATATATATATATATATATATATATATATATATATAACTGAGAAGGTATAGAAATGAATGTGTGGAGACATAAAAATAAATGTGTGGAGATAGTGAGTATTAATCAGTAAACTAAGAGAGACATATAACATCGGATGGTAGTGAGGGTCAAAGACAACAAAACCAATGACTTGTTTTCTTCAAAGAAAAATACACTAATACAATGAACATGAAAACATGGATCTATCATTTTAAGGATACAAATGATAACTGGTGAAAGGAAATAAGGGTACATTAATCAATGCAAAAAATTGGATCAGATACAAGAGATATATCCTTGACTGGGTATAACTTGGAAAGCTAAAGGAATAGGTAAATATGCTAAAAATGTGTCCATGATCTATTAATGGAGAAACATAGCTACTAAATGGTCATTTGTTTGCTAATATTTTGTGAGCAGGTGTTTGGACTAAATTCATGTGATTATGTGTTTGGAAGTCTTCAAGTAAATGCTTAAATGAACATTTGAAGTGGGTGCTTAATGATTAAGTGGGTTCTTAATCATTTGTAAACCAGTACTTGAGAATTGGTGTTCTAAATAAAGAGGCTGGTTTCAAAGTGGGTTTTCTTCCTTCTTAGTGTTCCCACTATAATCACTGTCTCTTTCTTTTTTTCGTTTCTCATTTGAATTTTTTTGTGTCATCACAATTAATTACTAATTAAAGTTAAGTAAAATATAAATTTTGGAAAGACCTTTATCGTGCTAAGAACTGATTCACCCCCCCTCTCAGTGATTATGACATCTAAAAATTGGTATCAGAGCGTGGTCCTCTTGAAACAAGACTAATAGTTTGGAGGTGATACTGAAGTCATAAACATGTGTACATCAGTAGATTCAGTGTTGAAAAAGAGATGAAATTTCTCAACATCTTATAAAAGAGTTAAAGGAAGAATTCAAGATTAAGGAAGTTAACCATGGTCAAGAACTAAATGATATGGATTCATTTGTTGAAAATGTATTAAAGGCCTTGAAAGATAAAGAAAATTCTTTCCTTACATTTTAAGAGGAACTAAATACCCTGAATACTGAGTTCATACAAGTTATTAATCAAATTTAAAAAATTTAAAGAAAACAAGAACATTATTGTGGAGTAGAGCATGAGACATGTCAGATACCTGTTCAAGCCAAGAGTGAGGAATGTGAAAAATTAAGATCATATTTGAATAATCTTAGAAAAGAAATGGAACAAGAAAGGAAAAGAGAGTTGAAGGCTGAATCAAGATATGAATGTTTTCAAAGGTGTTCAGAGAACAAAGAAGAGGAAAAGGATGGTCCCACAAAAAAAATAAGAAGCAGACCAAGGAAATCAACATAGGAAGGTCCAAGTCAATCAAAAAATCAAATGCATCCAGGAATGAGAGAAAATTTAATGTATATTGTTTTTCATGCCATGCTTTTGGACATAAAGCTAGAGAATATTTGAGAAATATAGACAAGGAACATCCATGGAGAGATTGTATAACTGATCATGTGAAGAACATATTCTATTATAATTTTCATGAGAAGGGTCACATAGTAAAATTATATCTTGAGGAACCTATGAAGCATGGATGGACAAAAAGAACACCTAGAGACAGGAGCCAACTTGTATCCTTCAAGTACAATAAAGTTGGACACTTTGCAAGACACTTTCATAAGAGGAAGATCATATATAGGAGAAAATATGAAGTCAAACACACTCATATATAATCATCCATGAAAGAATCAAAACTATAAAATGAAGAGTCACAACAAGCTAATATAGTGACAGGAGAAAATTGATCAAATGAGATATCAACAGATGATGAAAGAGGAAAGAAACATGAAAAAAAAATAGCACAAAGGATGAAAAAAATCTTCCTCAAGTAGTGGTAGAATAGGTGTACTAATTATAACCTGCACGCTTAACAGGTATTCAAAACTAAGACGAGAGCTCAACTAATGAGGTTATCACTCCTATAAATGGAACTAAGAAATTCAATATTATTGTGAGAACAAGAAAAGGGAAGATTGAGTCATCATATGATTTTGATGACTTCTTACTATTTTTAGATGATTCAAAATTCACAATATGCATTCTTGAAGAATTCTAGGAGGCATATGTCATTAAATGAAGTATTGGATTCTATACGAGTCTTCACAATGATGTACAAAGTATTTAATATTGTATTACCCATTAGGTTTTTAAGGTTCCATTTAAGTTTTCTTGTGTAAGAAGTCAGGAACTATTTTGTGTGGTCTTTTGTAACTCATTTTAATCTAATCATGATGAATCTTCTTATATAATTCAGTTGTGGTTGTTCATAAACCTCATGATCATGTCTTGGGAAGTATGTAAGTTTTGTTGAACACATGAATAATTTTTCATAATCATTGAGTCTTCCCTTAATAGTATTGAAAATGTACATGGCTATGAGAAAATTGGTGTATTTATCTGTAGCTCATTGGTGTTATAATCATTGTCAAAGGATAAATAATCTTGCTTCAAGAGAACCTTGCAAGTAAAATTGTCATAATGTGTTGATTCAGGGTTTTCAATATGGGGAGACTTGTTGTTCTTGAGTGATCTATGCCAAGACATGCTCTTTCATGTGTTGTAAAGTCCGAGTTTGTGCTAAGTGAAGGTATCATTGTCTACGAGTGTTTGAGCATGATCATAAATAAATAGTACTCTATTGTATTTTGTATGATCTTAAGAACCAAACAAGTGACAAATCTTTAAGTTGTTATTGAAATATAAATTATTTTTCATATTGATTTTTTCAAGTTCATGTCTTGTTGTCTCTCAAAGCATATGAGTCAATGTATGTTCTTTCCTGAGTATTTATGGCTTGAGTTTATGTCATTTTGTGTATGGATCTTGAGAAATTTTATTAGAAGGTATTTTGGGTCATAGTATCATTTTGAAGTGGATTATTTCTATCAATTTTTTTTTCCAACTCAATGATCTTGAATAGAAGTATGTGGCATGTCATAATGTCTATCTTGAGTCAATGAGAAATTTGTTTGTCCTATACAAATCTGAGGTGATCTGTGTCTTAAAAATATTTGAATCTAAGTTGCACTAAGAAAAAGAAAAAAGGATACATGGTTATGACCTCAAATATATATGAGGAAGGATTAACAAGAAGGTTTCAGGTCAAACGTTGTTAGGATTTGAACAAAGTGTTGTCAAGTCCAAGTGTAAGAAGATGTAGTCATAAGAGAAGGTAATTGACAGTTGTTTTGAGACATGAAGGAAGCCAATGCATTCATTTCCAAAACATAGTGACAAGAGTAAAGGAATGTGAACTCCAAGATATCTTGAAAGTGGTGCTAATGAAGTTTTTTGGTCATAATAGCAAAATTTTTGCAATTTTCGACTTCTCTTCCATGACTAGACTGTGATAGTCCATAATGAGTGATAAACATAGAGACTATGTTTTAGAGGACATAAGATATAAAAATTTTGAACAATACATCTAGACATAGAGGGATAAAGGATTCATGATGTTTTAGGACCTGAAAATGCATAATATTTCTAGAAATATTTATAGTAGCAGAAGTTCATAGTGAAGTTTTCAAGCAATTATAGGTATGAATGATAATCTTGCTTCATTATGCTGAGTCTGAGTAACCGAGGACAATGGTATAAACATAAATAAAGGTTTTTTAACATTGAAATTGTATGGAGAAATGTGTGTTTGAAAAGATGAGTTTGTTTTGATCTCTTGTGACTTCATGTGTAAGAAAAATGCATACTACATGGCAATTTTGGATATCTTCAAGTGTAGACTAAGACATATTGGATCCTTGATGATTCTAAGTTTAAAGGAGTTGTTGAATGCATGTGAAAAATTTTTATGAGTCCTAATAGTGTACAAACGTTGATCTCAAGTGTAGTAGTTTGTCATGATTCATTTTGTGACTCATATTCAAGTTGTCAAAACTAAAGATACAGTATACAGTGGTATAAAAGGGTCAAGTATGGTTGTTCATCAAGATGAGGAATGTTGCATGACTAATAATGAATGCTCATAATATAAAACTGTCTAGATATAGCTACATGATATAGGTAAAATGAATTGGTTGATGCTTCTATAGTATATGGTTTGTATCAAATTTGTGGTGGTCATGTGATCTAGCATTGAATATCATCTCAAAATTTCATATGAGTACCTAGTGGATAGTGTTATTTTACAAGATGGTAAGATAGAGGGAAATGCTAATTTTTTGTATTTTATTCTTGTGTTACAATGCTCTTCAATGTTTCTTAGATGTGCAAGAAGTATTTATAATAAGGGGAGTATTGTTTCTTTCCCTAAAAGGTACTCTAAATGCTTTCATGCTATGGGAGGTATGTTTTATTTATCCATCTTAAAGAGTAAGGCATGTTAGGTCTACACTTACAATGCCATATCAGAATGTCTACAAGAATTGAATTTTTTTTTTAGGGAAGTGTCAAATTGTTTGAATCATTCCTAAAGGGTGCAAGAAAGGTTAAGAGTAAACTTTATGTGTTTCCAAAAAGATATAGATGGCTTATACTTAGGGGGAGCATTGGAAGGATGCATCATGTGATGGGCATGTTATTAGAGGCCTTCAAGAATCTATGCAAGGCAATGTGGTGGTACAATTGAATTGGATTTAAAGAAAGCATGATCATGTTCTGATGGAGTTTGGTTTAATCTAGTAAAGGTCAATGCTAGTATAAGATCTCAAAAAAGTGCAAACACAGTCCCAATGCGAGCTTATGGAAAGGTAAGCTTATTTTCTCTAGCATCATTGTTTTTTAGTTGTCTTTTTTTCCATGTCAAGTGGCCAATAACCCTTATTCATAGATTTCAAAGGGGAAGAGAATCTATCAGAAACTAGGAGTGGTGATTGGAAGTTGCTAGTATGTGATTTTTCCATCAATTTTATGAGTGGTTCCCATCAATGATATAGGGGGATAATTTTTAAGCCTATTCATTGGTGTTGTCATTGATGTCAAGTGGCATTGATGGAAAATGAGTCAATAGTGAGCCTTTAGGAAGGTTTCAGGTTGTTTTCATAATGTTGCATGCATGGTCAGTGGGGTAGGAGTTCACTAGAGACATGAACATGGTTAGGAAACCTGGTATAGGTTTTCTACACGTCATACATGATGTTTCTAGCATTAGAAATATCTTTTGGAGTGAGTAACAAATCTAAGTTTTGGAGTCACAATTGTAATTATCTTAGTTAAGACTAATTCTAGTGCCTAATGAGGTGTAAGAGATAAATGTAGGTCACAAAAAGATCATGTGAGAATGAGAACAATTTATAAATAGTTTCTACAATATGTGTGAGCTAAAAAAAGGCTCAGTTTAGCTCATGGAGTCAAAATTCGACAATGCACAGAAAGTGGCTTTGAGAATTGACAATATTCTCTAAGTAAAATGAGATTTTTCATAGATTCATAGGAAAACATATGAGGAAAAAATACATGAAATGTGTAGAGTGTTGTCTTTTAGTGCTCCATGTCAAATTTCATCAAATTCTGAAATGGGGTTTTTGAGTTATTCAAGTTTTTCTAAACATGTCTTCTTGAAAAATGCTTTTTGAGGTATCTTGCTTCATAGCACTCAGGAAAAAATATGATGTATCGTTTGGATAAATAATATAAATAATTATTGTAGTTGAATCCAAGCATGAGATATTTTAAAACGTTTCAGATCAATTGGACATATTTTAAGGAAGTTATGAACATTCTTTTGAGAATTTATTTTTGGTGTTCAAGGAAGGGCTAAAATTGATAAAAGAAAAAGTTATTGTCTTTAATCCAACACCATGAATGATTTTTTCGACATCTTTTAATAATGCATACATGATTTTGTAAGGATGGTTTGATGTCAGAAAGTGTTGATGTCTCTCAAAGCACCATTTTCTGTGTTTAGGGTCAGAAAGTGTTGATTTTCATGACTCCTTAGATAAATTGAATACTTTGAGTCCAAGACTGTTTCACTATTGAAGATTGGTGCCTCTAAATGTTAGATCCCAAAATATTTCTTTAAGGAGAAACAAAAATTAGATTGGTTATTTTTAATGGTACATTTTTTCTCTTTCATGCTCACACTAAACAGTTGGCAGTAGAATTTTTATTCCTCCTTTGCAATAATGGCCTTCAATGGTGTTTAAAGTTGCTAATAATGCCTTGCTGAAGTATGCCACGTCATTTGGTGATGATGGAAACTATGAATCACTGTGAGTGAAGTATTGATAAGTCTATGAAATGACACCTAGGCTCTGAATTTTGGTAGAGAATGCCTTTGAACCTTTCAATGTATTTAGAGAAGCTTGTTAGAGGTTTTCCCAGGTTTACTTGTTGATAAGTGGGAAAAAAATTGTTTGTTGGTGATCCCTTCACTGTAACAATGAGGTCTATAAGATAAATTGAAGAATTTCATGCGATAAGAACCATTGGAGATGAAATCTCTCACTGTAAACCACCCATAGCATTTCAAATTTTTGAAATAAATCTATTATGGAGAGAGAAATCCTTTTTTTGGTTCTTGTGCTTCACTATGACAGATACCCTAAACCAAGGTTTTTGAAAAATGTTTTTGTTTGAATAGAGATATTCCTTCAGCCAAATTTCCTGATATTTGGAGAAATTTTTTTGGGGGACCATACAATTTGTTTGTAATTTTTTTGAAATGTTTTCATTATGTATCGATAGAGAATTTAATAGCAGAAGTTTGAAAATACATGCATAGTCCTAAGATTGTCTGGAAAACTGAGTTTCTTCTTGTTTTCATGAAATTTCTTAAATGTTAAAATAAATTCTTTGTTTATTCCAAGTGAAAGGAGGATGAACGATCATCTGAGCATATTGTATGAGTTTGTTTAAGATTTATGTTGTTCAAGGAGTAAAGAACATCATGTAGTAGGTAATTGTGGAAATGTTTATGTATATAAAGATGAAAGGATGAAATTCTTTGAAACTTAGATCAATTTATTAAATCCATTTGAACCTTGTGATGATGATGGATGAATCCTCTTCTTGTTAATTCATACTCAAAGGAAAATGTTGGTGTTCAAAGCTTAGGTTTCATTGGAAAGGATAAAGTGCAAGGTTTCTTTTAGTGAATGGAGGTAGTGTATAGTTGATCTTCTAAATTAAAACTTGTACAAATATAGTAATCCTATGCTAAACTCCAACTCTTCCAATATCATCACTAGTTGAAGAAGGAGTGTAAGGGACTCTCCTTTGTCTTTTTTTGGAATGCTTGAATCTTAAAGTCACTATATGTAATGTAAGAGTCTATTGATCCTTCAAAAGTTGAAATTGCATAATAGGTTAGTGGATGAAATCAAAGAGGGATGTGTTTAAAATTTTTTGGGATTGAAATGTGAGGAGTCATTAATTGAGACACATGAAGTTAAGTAAAGAGTTTAGAGGGAAAAATAAGGTAAGGAGAGGGTTTAGGGGTTTGAATTCCATGAAAAGAAAAGTGTGTACAAAGGAGAGAAAACAATGACATACATGAATAGAATAAATAACGTAGATACAATTGAAAACAAAGGACTGTGAGTTATAGTTTGTGTGAAATAAAACAGTGATAATGATAAAGAAAACAAAGTAGTTTGAAGTATAATTGATAGATATAACTAAGAAGGTATAAAAGTGAATGTGTGGAGATATGATTAAGAAGGTATACTAGTGAATGTGTGGAGATAGTGAGTATAAATCAGTAAACTGGGAGAGACAAATAACATCAGATGGAAGTAAGGGTAAAAGACAACAAAACCAGTGAATTTTTTATTTCAAAGAAAGAGACATTAATATAATGTACATGAAAAAAGGGATCTATCAAATTAAGGATACAAATAATAAATGGTGAAAGGAAATAATGGGACATTAATTAGTCCAAAAATAGTGGATTAGATACAAGAGAGATATCCTTGACTGGGTATAAGGTATGAAGTCAATGAAACATGTAAATTGTGCTATAAAAATTTCCATGATTTGTTGATGGAGCCACATAGCTACTATATGGTCATTTTTTTACTAATATATTATGAGTAGGTGTTTGGAATAAATCTAGCTAAGTAGGTGCATGGAATTATTCAAGTAGGTTATTGAATAAACATTTGAAGTGGGTGCTTCATGATTAAGTGGGTGCTTAATCAGTTATAAATCAGTAATTCAAAATCGGTGTTCTAAATAAACAATGTGTCTTGCTTATTTATGTTTCTCATTATAAGTTCATTGTGTGCTTGCAATCCAACTGCTAATTCAAGTTAAGTAAAATAGAAAGTTTTGAAAGACCTTAAATTTACAAATCACATATTCACCCCCCTTTCAGTTTTTGTGATATCTAACAAGAAGATCATTAGCATCAGGGTCATAATCGGTAGGATTTGGATAAGAGACATAATAGGTGATACTATAAGGCCGATCATAGAAAGATCTAGTGCAGGGTAAAGTATAAATTTAGATAGCTTGTTATTCATTAGTAAAAGGATATTGTGGACAATCATGTGTGTACTAGCAAGTGACATTTTACATATAAGAAAGGAATGAATCATTACATATACAAACACAGCCGAAAGGCATTGGAAATGAGATGTCAATTTAATTGGGATCAAAAGTGCCACCAATGTGGTCAAACAAATATTTCCCAAGGGAGATTAGAGAGGAATGATGTGTATGTGTAAAAAAGGTTGTCAAGTGGAAAACATGGAGGCCATATGAAACAATAATGAGAACATATTTGTTAAATAGGTGAGGTGAGTAAGATGGAGAAAGGAAATCAGAGAATGTGAATCTGAAGAAGGCCAAACCTTCAAGTGTGCACATAGTGTCAGGAAAAGGTGGATTAAATGGAATATGAAACCAATAATATTCTTTTATGAATAAGATACATGTAAATGGATCAACTAGTTGAGTACATTTAACCAAAGGAGAAGGCATGAGATATATTACATAGACAAAATCCTAGAAATGGATCATAGTTGTAGTAGAAGGAGGGATTTGTTTGTATTGATATTTTCCTAGACCAATAAAAAAAAAGTATCTTGGAAGTAGGAGTCATCTGATTCTAGAGAACATTTATTTCACTAAATTTGGACATATGTCAGTGAATCTAGACTCTAGTATTACATGTTTTGGAAGAAATCTATCGCCGTTTTTACCTATATTGGATTCCATTTTTGTCTATACTGGATTTTGTTAGTACTATTATTGGATTCAATTAGTAACAATATTGGATTCTAGTATTGTCATTATTGGACTTATTTGAGTTCCAATTTCTATATTATTGGATTCCAATTTCTCTATTAATGGATTCCAATATTGTTATTATTGGATTCTAAATTTTCCATTTTTTATATTTTCATGTTGGGAGTAAGTAAGGATAGCAACCGCTAACTATTAAAGGCATGATCCCATTGGATTAATAAAAATAAAATTTAAAAATAACTTCCTATAAAAGCCTCAATGTAAGGTTAGCTACTGCTAACTATTATAATTCATGATCCCATTGTCTTAAATTAAAAATTAAAAAATAAATAAATCCCTACAATAGTAAGTTTGAGGTGTGAACTACAAACTTTCAAAAGGTGAGCTTCGCGTTGTCAAATTTGAAAGACTTGCACTTTGAAAGTGGTAAAAAATATGATACTCACACTTTGAAAGTGCGAGCACAAATTGTCCAAGCTACGAGCCTTACACATAAAGATTATTTACAAATCCCACACTTTCAAACTGTGAGTCCTCTAGTCTGAAAGTGTGATCCCCAAATTCCAAAAGTGTGAACCTCACACTATAAAAGTGTGATATGCACACTCTAAAAGGTTGAGCCTCACATGCTGAAAGAATCAAACTTGCACTTTGAAAGTGCGAGCCTCGTATTTTCAAAGCGTGAATCTCACACTTTCAAATTGCGACACTCAAACTTTTAGAGTGAGAGGTTCTCACTTTCAATGTTTGTTATACACATCCTCCAATTTGACTTTGGCCTTAAATTTTAGTGATGTTATTTTGATTTCTAGTGGAACTTACAATAAATTTACGTTCTCGCCCCGAAATATATCTTGTAGCAACTCAAGTATTATTTTCTTAGATTAAACACAACATTAATTTAAATAGTGTTTATTATTATAAACCATATCTATGGGTAATCATTAAAAGAAAACAAAATAGTTGGGAGTTTATGTATATCACAAATTCTATTAGTATGAAAGATAGTAGAATTTATGCTTCTAAATTGTTCCAGTCTCCATATAAATAATGAATCGCTTCCGTGAGAAAGAAAATTAAATAATACTTTAATACAATGAAAGAAAAGTGTTATTCAGAAACATAGTCTTATGCCCTTGGAGATACATTGAAACAATATTTTATAGTTTAAATCAATTAAAAGACTCAATTGTGCCACAATTGTATTCTTTTTTAGTCAAGAAATGCCAACAAATTTTTCCCAATGTTAGTCCATGTGAATGAGCTACATTTCCATCACACCTATTGTAGCCCATTCTCTTAGCTTTGTAAAATTCTTACAACTTTGAGTTATTGGCCACATCTTCCTTCAAGTTAGCAGCTCGAGAAGAGAAATTTTGTAACTATATACATTAAATTTCTCATTAATCCTTGATGTTATTACATATTTTGGGTCAATGTAACCAATGGTACCCATAACATAGGTAGAGGTGTGGTTTTTGGCGAAGGGAATGAGCTTGGTAATGCCAAATTCTAACAAATGTACCTCAAAATTATAATCCAAAATAATGTTATAAGTCTTCACATCCTTGTGAAAAATATGTGGGATACCGTCATAATGAAGATATGGCTATCCTTCTTCAGTACCATGATCAATCTTTAGCCGATTTTTCTATTCTTTCCAAAAAAGAATATCCCAACGTGTGATTTCCTATTGTAGTAGAGAAAACATATCATCTAGTTCAGGAAAGTGGAGTGAACTAGGTCCTATCCTTGGTCTCTCACCCCATCTAAACACACGAAACATGAAATGCATTAGGATGTTGAAATTTTGTATAAATATCCAAAAATGGCGATGTCCATCAAAATTTTTTGCATATAATGAGCCCAAGAAATGAAGGGCCATGACATTTTCGAGGTTTTGTCCATTTTTGCTTTCTTACCAACCCTATACACTGGCTTTCTTCAGTGATGACCCATCTCCAAAGACCAATTATTTTTTGGGTGTATGATAAGAAGATAAAAAATAAATTTTAAAGAAACGTCCACATTTATCCTCAGACATCATGTTGAAATTTTTTTGTCATTGCTATCAATTCCATTGATTTCAAGTGGTCTAGGTGAACTAGGTATTTTGGCTAGGTGATCTAGGGGTCTCCAAAGGTTCATATGTGTGGCTTGAGTCTCTCAAAGATGGTATGAACTTAAAAAAATCATGGTTTCATCCTAGAAGAGTCCCTATAGTATGTGGGATAAAATTTTAGGCTTGGCTTAGCTCCGGGAGTCAGATTTCTATGTTGCAGAGAAGTTGGTCTCGAGAACCAATAGTAAAAGAAGGGGTAAATGAGATGGAATAGGAAAATTCAAGAATAATTGTGTAAAATGGGTATATGGAACATGTGGTAGGGTTTTTTTAAAGCTCCGGGTCAAATTTCATCAGATTTTGAGAAGGTATGTGAAATTTATGTGAGTTTCACTAAAAAATTTCTTTTTGGAAAATGAATAAAAAGAAACATGGCTTCTTAATGCTCAAGAAAAATTATAGTTTCTTATTCGAATAAATAATAAAATGAATTTTTTTATAATACTAAAATCTTGATATGGGGAAAAAATTTTCAGGACATTTGGATGTGTTTTAAGAAATTTATGAATATTTTACCAATAGGATTTTTCTCCTTCCTGATATGTGCTCTGAGCCTTCAAAGATCAAGTTGAGTTTTTTTTTCTTCCAATAAAATTTTTGAGTGTTGTATACTTCAAGGAACCTAAAAACATTCCTTTAAGGTCATATGAGGTTAAGCACGAGTTTCAAAGTAATCTTTTTAGTAGCCTTGCAATGCCAAGCTTGTCTCTTTAGGACTGTTTCTTGAAGTGCTGAGCTTAAATAAATTACTCTTAATTTATTTCAAGTTTGTAAAGTGTTGTATCTACTCACATCTAAAGGAAGTCTTATTTATGTCATAATGATTGTAAGCATGAAATTCAATCATTATTTTTCTCTAGGACACTTAGGTTCAATCATGTGAGATGAAAGGTACAATTCGAGTTATTATTCAAAGGTGGTATTATGATTGAAATAGTTCTGAATTCCTTTTAAAAGACAACCTTGAAGTTGTAAAATATTTGTATAGGTCTCTGTGATAAGCCCCATTAATAAATCCTCTTGGTTCTCTAGGATTTTGTGATTTTGTGCCAAGAAAGGTGTTTTTCATGAGTATGTTTGTTTACCTTCTTCTTGAGCCTAATCATTATTATCTTTATGAGATTGTATTAGCAAACATGAAGTGATGCAAATGGGAAAACTTGAGTCAAATATCTAGAAGAGCAGAGAATATTATTGTAGACTACGACAACATGTATGGACTTCACTATACACTATCCTTCTAGTTTTGGGAAGGATTTTGATTGTATCACACTTGAAAAATGGAAGGAGAAGATGAATGTTTGACCTAAAAAGACCCAACTAATAGAATTTTGACTTTCATTAAGTTTTAAGCATGAAATCTCACCATTCAAACTTTGTCAAGCTTAACCTCACACTGTGGACTACTTTTCTTCGTGATGTGAGTGATTTTGGATATCTCAGACTTGGAATCCAATTTGAAAAGGTGAAGAAGGCCCTTCACAAGCCTTCAAATTTTTAAATTTTTAAATTTCATTGATAATTGCATAATAAATTCTTTTTTCTTTGGTTTCGAGCTATTACTATAGTCAAAACCCTAACTCTAGGGTTTTCAAAATTCACTTGATCGAATCTCCACTTTTATCCAATCAATATTTAACATATATTGTATAATAATATAACAAGAGGATATGTTCCATTTGTAAGAGAAATATTTCAAATTAGTGGATAACTTGAAGAGTATTCAATGACAGTTACTTTCAAATATGTGCCACATATCTATACAGGAGTAAAATTTTATTATGTGATTAAATTCCTTATTGTAAACTTACAAAAACGCTATACAATGGTTCCAGAATATGTAATTAAAGAGTAACAATATATGCTCGTGATCAATTTTGATTTAAATTACAAAATCATTCTTGACAGTGTAAATTTTTCAGGGTTTCAATCATGCTATAATGTTTTCAAATATGATCAAGGAATTTTATTTCTCAAGTAGATCTTCATACATCTTCTTCAAAAGTTGACAATCTGATAAATCAAACCAAATGTGGTGTTGGAATGAGTTGAAAACTTATCTTATGCCTGATAGGGGTGAACCTAATCACCAGTAAGTTGTAAACTGTCTCAATTGACATTGTGTGTGTGAATTCATCTCCAAGAAGGTGATTCAAAGATGTTTCATGTTTAAATGAATGTCAAAAGAAGTTGGCTTCAATAGTGTAGAGACAATCTCAATGCAGAATGAAAATGTTCTATATTCCTAACTATATACTAATGTGGTGAAACCTTAAACAGAAAGGGCATATTAGTCTAATGGATCCTTGCTCATTGCATAAAAGGAGTTAAAAGGTCACTTATCAGTTACTAGCCTGGAAGGAGTTTTTTCTTGGCTTGAGCCATATAAGGAAAAGGCTAAGAAAATGAAGAGTCATGGTCCAAGAGTTATCTAGATATTGAAGAGTCCAGAATTTGTATTGCTCAAGTGAGTATAGAATGTAAAAAAGGGATGTAACAGGTGTTAGAATCTTGAATACAATAAATAGATCATATGGAAACAAAGTACCTAGTTATGAAGATTCATTCTTTAGAATAGTAAATCAAAGGTATGTAAAGAAAGGTTGTTGATTGCAAATTTGAAGGAAAGTATGTACTTTGATAAAGTAAGGGATATTAAAAGCCACAAAAGTCAAGAGTTTTGTGAAGTTGAAAATTCGTGAAAGGATTTTTATTATTGTCTATATAAAGAGGCTTGTGTTTATATTCAAGCATGATGAAAACCCCCTTTTTCTCTTCAGTTGAAGAAACCTTTTGTTGGGAAGAAAAACCACCCTAGAAGTTAATTTCACGTTTGTAGTTGGTTTTGGTAACACAAAGATGAGGAAGTTTGTGCAATATTAGGTGGATGAAGAAGATCAATCTTGCTATTGTATAACTAAAATCCAATGTCAATATATTGATGTTAGTTTTGTATTTTTGAGCTCTTGATTGTATATGGAGATCTAGTCATTGTGTTTTATTTTGAATACTAATCAAGGAAGACTCTGACCATATCTTCTTTTAATTTTTTGTGAAGAACTATATACATTGTTTATCAAGAATTAATATCATCAATCTATGAGGGTATTTTGTTTATGGTTTGAACTAGAAAAGAGAAAATTTTATTATAGGACTAATTCAACCACCCTCTCATTGCTTTTTCATTTCTAAAATGTCTCTCTAGATAAAAATAATATTTGCAAAGAACTCCCTCAATAGAAATCATGTCTTGCTATGATTCAATCTAAAAAATGGATTTCAAACAGTGACATGAAATTTTGGTATAAAATCCCATTTCATGAACTGATGCAAAAAATTACATGAAAGGAAACATTAGAAAGGCCATGACAGATGAAATGAAAGGTAGTGAAATAAACCAAAATGGTGTGAAAATATGGGAGAGTGAATCGGTAAATATATGGAGTGACTATGTTATCGCATGCTTGTAATTAATATAATCTTGCTAGGGGATTTAGTATAAACCTTTATTGGAAAAAGGTGATGAGTCCAACAAATCAACATACTTATTACCAATATTATCACAAAGCACTTGGTAAGTCCCTCGATTTTCTATAAAACATTCCTATTTAGTAACCTTCCAATATATAATATTTAAGGTCCAATATGTAATTAATGAAACAATAAAAAATGAATTTTATTCTCACAAGCTTTTTGATTACGACATTAGCAGTAATATGAGAACCACCTCCAATAATTAGTTCATTACTACTCAAATCATTAGCCACAGACCAAAAATGTTCTAGCACTTTAATTTATTGATTTATACATTTATTAATTTACAAAAATTCTAGTCATTAGTCATGTTATTAATTATGAGACTAGCCTATGGAAGAAGGCCACCTTTTTTTCATGGATATCTTGAAAACCATGCTTTGAGAATCAGAGAGAGGCTGCCACACACATTTATCACTTAGACCGAGATTTATGTTTTTCCAAGTTCAAAATCCCCACTTCACCATGATCTTTAAAAAGTGAAATTTTGATCCATTCAATAGTAGGTAGTTTCTTGGTCTCACCGGTTCCTTGCCAGAGATAGGCCAATAATTTATTTTTTATTTTATCAAACACACAATTGGGGATCCTCAGAATAGAAACCATATAAATGGAAATAAAACAATAGTATATCAACAAGATTAGATCAATGCAATAGAAGTTCTTCATTTAATGCTACACGAGAATCATGTTCACCTTCACCTTGCGTATGTGACAGATCATTTAGTTCTATTTTCTTTGAAAGATGATTTTAGGAAAATATACAAGGCCAAGAAGAACATGATACTTCTTCAGGTTTAAATAATGTACATCTATTCTAATTATCTAACCTTTCCATACTATGTGGTTATATTTATTACCAGAAATTGTTGATCATGGCAATAGAAAAGCCTTCCCTTTCATTAACTAACGACGATTATCAGTTGCAAATCATTTTTGTTTATATGTAAAAGATATGAATTAAATTTTATGTGTAATATACAAAATGAGAACTACATAAGGAGTCATCCTTCACAAAGGTATGTATTTAAGGACTTAGATCTGCCAAGGATAGTCCATCAAATATAATATAATTACAAATAATGACAACAAATTTGTTAAGATTTCTTTTTGTATTGTCAAAATGGTTTTGTTGACAATATAGAGGCTAGCAGCCAATAGACTTCTCATAAATGAATAATTGATAAACCTAAAACATGCATTTCTCTTCACAGCCTTAGATCATTTATTCCTAAGAAAGATTTGTGTCCATCTTTGCCCTTGATTTTTTAGTAAATCAATTAGAACTATTTTGTTTAATGGGTTATTTCTAGAAATATGTAGGGGAAAGATGATCAAGATACATCTTCATGTTTAAAGTATGTACTTCTATTATTACGCTCTAACTCTTATGTTTATCTCTAAGGTAAACAGTGATTGTTATTAGTTAAATATATTTAAAAAATAGAAATAGTAGAGCCTAGTGAGACCTAAACCACTCCTTTCAGTAAGTAATGTAGCTTAGCAGTCGCTATGCATTTTATTTTTTTTGAACTGACATGAAAAATGACTTACAAATGTATTTTATCCATTCATATGATCTAATTTTTGAGTGCTACATTCCATATCTATTCAAGCTTAGCGATCGCTAAGAATTTTCTTTAATACAAACTATTTTTATCTCTATTTTCACAATTAAGAAACACTTTATCCTAGAGCTCATTAATCTATTAATTTCTCAATAAATAATAAACAATAAGCGTAGAGAGCTATATTCTATAAGTATTTGAGCTTAGTAGTCATTAAGCATTTTCTTTAATATGAACTATTTTTAGATCTATATTTTTGAAATTAATAAACAGTTTATCCTTGAGACCGCTAATCTATTACTTTGTCAAATACCTCCATAGCTTTCGAGTGTAAATAGTTTTCATATCTCATATATTTATCATCTAAATATATTCTATAAAATGGATTGCGACTGATAATATCTATTGCTATGATATTTTATTAGAGATCTATGTTAAAAAAAATTTTGTTTAGCCTAGTTGCCTCCATATCATTTCTTTATGTAAGTATTCGAGCTTAGTGGTCACTAAGCATTTTATTTAATGCGAAATGTTTTTTAATCTCTATATTCAAAATTAAAAATTAGCTAAGCCTAGCATCCACTAATCTACTCCTTCTAATAAGCGGTCGACCTTAGCAGTTGCTAAGCTGTTTTATTGATTCCCAACGATATGTAAACTATAGACAAGATGCAAAGGTGTGTGCCTAGTAGTCACTGCGATGTTATTTGAGCACCTTGAAAACATTTTGAATAACCATCATTCTTCCCGAATATGCAAATACCTCCATAGATTTTGACAATAAAAATTGTCCATATATCTCACATATCTGTCATCGTAATATATTATGGAAAATGCCTAGAGATCGCTATATCTATTACTGTAATTTTTATTCTAGCGCTATGTTAAAAATAAGAAATCGTTTACCCCATTTTACACACGATATTTCCTTTTTGTAAGTGTTTGAGATTAACGGCCACTAAGCATTTTCTTTAATATGAACTGTTTGATTAATCTTATTTGAGTAATGGATCTTAACGGTCACTAAGTATTTTACTAGATATGAACCGATATAATTTATGTGTTAGAAATAAAAAACTAATGAGTAATGATAACACCCCAATCTTTTGCAATATGACTAACTAATAAAGGCTAACACCATAATAGGCTAGAAATAATCTTGAAGTTCAAGAATGAAACATCATGATCAAATCTTAAAAGCATGCAATAACGGAAATTAAATGAAATTAAACATTCATTCTATAATCATCCTTACTATCTTATATGATTACTAATTAACATAGAAATAATTAGATCTAAGGGAAATCAAATTATGATTTTTTTACTCCACAAATGGTGAGAGGATCTCTCTAATAATGGCTATAAGGCCATATCATATATCCCTCTACTAACCAATATGACTATTGGATGCAAATATTGAGCAAGTTAATCCAAGGAGGAAGTAAGGCTCTTAGTCATACTTGTTATATGATATACTAATCAAAGTATGGTGTAAAGTTTTAAGGTTGGATCTTGGTCCTTTTTTTAGCTTTTTATTTGAGGAAAACTTGCTTCTTGGTGCATGTGGTACTAAAAGCACAAAGTAGATTAACGTTTGCTAATCATAATTAGTGAATTAACAAGTGATTAGCATGTGAGGAGCCTTAACTAACCACTTAGGGTCAATTAAAGGTTATAATAAGCTTTATAAGACTTTTGAGATGTCTTGGAGGTAAATAGGGTGATTTTGAATGGTTGGAAGAGGGGTTTTAGCCAATAATAGGGTTTATTAATCTAAAAGTTGTAAATCGGCTCAATTCGCTAATAATCACTAATTCTTTGCTGGGAAGAGGATCATGACTTACAATGTGTCATAAACTGGCATTCTGAATGTGAAAGAGGTTAGTTAATCAAAAAAACGTCATTAATTAACCATAATAGATTGAAACATTAGTTAATTAGCATAAATCACTAATTATAATGGAAATGGTAAGAATGAGAGTAATTAATATGCTTTTGGAAATAAAATTGTGTAAGTGGAATTTAGCTGTCTACATTTGCCCATGTTTTAGGTGAAGTAAGTGATGTCACTTAAAACATAGTAGACAAGTATAAACAAGAAAAATTTGAAGAAAAAATAGTATAACAAAGGATTCCCCCTCTAGTGTTGATGGGGTGATAGAATAACTCAATCGGCAATCGAAAATATGATCGAAATGGATAGAAGAAACAAGGACGGGATAAAAAGGATTCTTTTATTACCCCAACATATTTTGAAAGAAAAAATAATAGCCATAAGACATGATAATTAAGAATATAGGAATAGATTTTACATCCAATCTTTCAATAAGTACCTTTGTTTCATCATGTTGCCCTTATGATCTAAATCATCGGCCATTACTAAAATAAACAAAAGTGTAAAATAACATGAAAATATATATTACTAACATTTGTTCATTGATAAAAATGTGTAACTCCATGTAACATACATAATGAAATGAAATATGAGAAAGTAAACTGACTAACCAAACAAGGAAATAAGTACAATCACACATACTCAAATAAACAATGTTAAAGCCAGTTACACTAGTGTTTTTGTTATCAAGCTTTAGTTCTGAATGTTCATGTTAAAATGAAAAGGGTTAAGAATAGTGACCCAAACAAGGTTACATATGAGGGGAATAATGGAGGGCACAAGTATTCCCATGAAAATAATTCTTACGCTTTGACACACTCTCTAGTAACTCATTGTTACACGGGAGTACTGACATACTAAACAAACTAGCTTTGCTAATGGAGGTATATCAAAATGATCCACAAGTCATTTGAGACAAGAACAAAAATGAACCTAAGAAATATGTTTTTTGTAGGAAAAATTTCAATGTTCAAGGACAATGCATTTGATACATGCTATAGTTGTGTGCATGTCATTTACCAATTTTTGATTTTTATTGAATTTTTAGAATTTTTTTATGATTTTTAATGATTTTTACTAATTTTTGGGATTCTTTGAAAAAATAAATATTATTTTGAATTTTTGAATTTTTGGGAAGAAAATATTGTATAAGAAATGACAAATTCATGGGACATCACCAAAATATGTTATAAGGCAAAAATATGCCCCATGTAGTAGAAAGGGTCGCCAGGAAGCAAAAACATGCCCCAACATAGTGAAAATGGGTAAAAGGTAAGTATTTATTTAAAAAAATCAATGCGGAGAGTGATAGAAGATTTTAGAATAATCATGACGGTCCTAGGGAGCTTTAGGGGAAAAAGAAATGACGTGGGATGATAAAAATAAGTATAAATACCACGCAATGAGGTGTAAAAACCATCACGGTGAGTTTATTTACCACATACACTTACCACTTTTACTACTGCTTGAGATCTGACCTACGAGAGAAATGAAGAGGGTGTAGAAGCAAAAATAGCATGTGGATCACATTCGAGACTACATGAGGCTTCCCGAGGATTATCTACAAGTACACAAAGAAATAATCTTCACTTTTGTCCTTTTGTAGTGCATTTATAGCATTAATTATGGTATAAATTGACATAAAAGTGCCAACATAGCCATTGGGGTGAATAGGCATTCTCAGGGGTGCACTAGTGTGATACCATGTAGGCACAACCACGTTTGCGTTAAAATCACACATGTGCATCCACACGGGTACAAAAACATGGGTGCTCACGTGTAAATTATGATATAACACAAACACCTATGCGTATGCATGAAAATGAGCACACCAGTGTCATATCCACATGCTGATGTGAGTCAGGGGTTTTTAGAGGAAAGGGTCATGCTCACGTGAAAATGTGGATGCTGGTGTGGAAAGGGGGGAACTAGTGCTTGTGTGTGCTAATGCTAAAATGGGTGCGCTGACACTGTAAAGGGTGCATTGGCGGAAAGGGGTCAATTTGGAATGCTTTAGAAGAATGTAGGAAGTTTTTTGAAAAACTTAGATAATTAAATAGAAGAATTAAATGATGAAAAATTCCTTGGCTAACCTCACATGTGGACTTACCCTGATTAGAGATGGAGGAGAGACATGGGCAGCTCTAGGCCTACGAGGTGACATTCCATTGACGAGATCACATCTACTTGGAGATGTTGCTGGATTTTAGAGGTCTCTCACATGTGGCATGCTTGCTACATATTACCTTAGACCATACCCTACTCACATCCTTAGCTGAGAGATGGTGGAGTGAGAGCCAGACATTTCGCCCCTGCTGACATGTGAGATGAGCATTACTTTAGAAGAAATTTGGAGGACTTTTAGAGTGTTGATTAAGGGTCACTTGGTGATGTACGACGACAATCACGGTCGTAACCTATAGGGTATTTCTGTGATCTTTGGAGTAGCATACATACCTCATTGGGGTATCTCAGTTGACATTACTAGATGTATGGTTTATTTTCAGCTCGAGCGAGTTCCTGTATATCTCATAGATCTTTTCAGTGGCCTATTATTTCCTAACAAGAATGGTGCTCATTTTTCTTTTGGCGTGATTGGAGTGATACAAAGACTCATTAGTGGGGAGGTTTAATGTTGGAAGTAGTGTATAGTAGCCAATATGTATGTAAATTTTTACCTAATATCTTATTGTTATCAAAATACCATGCTTCTGGAGACTTTACATCAAATATGGGCCTAGGACCACAGCACCATAAGGTGCTTAGCAAGAGAATTACAATGATGATACTCACAGGCACGTGGGATATACAACATACTACAAGTGAGCCTTTGATGAGGTACAACCTCTTATGATCACATGGCAGTCATATAAGTTGTATTAGTGGCTTGATGATGTTATTGATATCATCACAATGATAGTAGAATACTTCATTATTAGGAACAAGGCCTACATCCTCAAGTGGTATAGAGTGGATAGGGTCCAACAATAGTTCATTGTTATCTATGGGGTTCTAGGCAATGAGATGTGGTATGGGCAGAGATCTAGAGAGGCCTTCGATATTGGGGTGTGGATCTGACTTAGGACGAGCTTGGACTAGAATTTTACAGGTGTTCCCACATCCTTGGGTACAACGGGTGCATATAATAGATTTAGGGACTACTAAGGATTATGTCACATGGTATGCTACACTATTTCCTAGGTGGTTGATGATACCATAGGAAATCATAGATGCAGGGATAACCGTAGTAGTGCAGGGGTTACAAGGCCTATATCCTAGAGCATAGGATTAGGAAGATCCACAGGCCGGTCCATAGGTATGGCCACAAGTAGGGCCATCTGTATAATAGCTATTAGTTCAGTAGTAGGTGGTTGTGCAACATCAGGTATTGGTACAACCACATGTACCACTACATTTTCCACTAAGGGCACTGCTATAGGAACCTCCATTACCCCCACACATGATCCCACCACATATTCCACTAGGAGATGGAGGAGATAGCAGAGGTGGAGAGGAGGTGGAGGAGGTTAGACAAGGTGGGAAGGATATAGCTTCCTTATAGAAGAAGTTACAGTAGGTGATAGACCTACAAATTTAGGCTACTATGGAGAGGGACCAGTCCATTATAGAGAGAGATTGGGTGACTACATAGTGAGATCAAATCACTATAGAGAGAGGTCAGATAGTCGCAAAGAGGGCATAACTAGAGGATGGTAGCAAACAAAATTTATCAAAGAGATCCCATCTATAGGAAGCGTTAGTGAGTGCAAGAGTGTATCGTGATATGCTTCAACAAGCATGTACCTCTTCAGGAGTATAAGTTATGATAGTTTAGAGTGCCTCCCTGGTAGGAGAGGCAACCTATTATAGGATTCTTTATCATGTGGCCAACTTAGCTAAACACAAAGCCCCAAACTATAGTCAAATAACTAGTATCCTGTCATGACCTAGATAACAGTGGCCCTCACTTTCAACCATATCTATGCAACAATCATCAACTTATCATGGAACTTCTTCTCATAAGATGTCACCACCTCAGGGCCCTAGGATTGGCATTACCAGAGAGGGTGAGAGTCACAGATGAGTTTTTTATTAATGTGGTTGATATATCTTTTGGATGTACGCCTTGATATTAAAGCACATTTTTGTATGGATGTACGTTATATATCATTTTTTATTATGCCTCTTGATGAAGGAACATTTTTTACCCATGCCCATGATGGAATTTTGTATTTGATATAAACCTTTGTACATGGACATTTATTATGATGATATATGATAATGATGGACCATTTGGATGTATCACACTTTGTTTATGAGATAGCATGTGTAATCCTTATTTTGATGACGGTCTATGTCGATAATGTCTTTTTGTATCACATGTTTGTTTAATTATGAGATAGTCATTTGATGATATCGCATTGCATGTTGATAGGATACTTTAAGTAAATCTTGTTTGATTTTTTGATATTGGTGTGGGGGGGATAGATTTTTATGTTTACAACCCTCTTTCCCCATTGATGATATGGTAATGAGGATTACCTTAACATACATGTGTGATGCATACTTTAGCATTTTATTGATATACGTTGTATAGAAGTGATGATAGATGATACAATGATGAGATAACAACAATCTGCACAAGCAAACAACACACATAAATGAATCAAATCCAATCACTAGAACACAAGTATGTATAATTATGTAAGATAAAATGATCTCAATGCAATGCACAATAGATTAAATTAACACTCAATCTAAGTAAGAAAATGAATCCAATTTAAAGCACACAATACATAAAAGTAATGCAACTAAAACTATACAAACCAATGACTAAAGTAAGAAAACTACTGACTTGTTTTTGTGAGAGAGTTTTAAAACATTTTTCGCTATTTTTGGTATTATTTACACAATGTTAAATTATTTTTTTAGTTTTCTACGAAACATATTTGAATGTTTCAGGATTTTCAAAAAGATATGAATGTTTTTATGTTTTGTAAGAAGTTTTCCAAAGATACCATGAAAGTAAATGAAGAAATGTGGATACACCCAACGTTAGATGGGATGTACAAGAGTAGAAAGCCATGTGTTATGTGCAATAATTGATGATTAAAAGTTTGCACCAGTGTGACATGGGAATACTTAAAGGAAAACTCTTCACATTTAAAACTAGGTTCAAACGGATCAAGGCCAAGAGGGATAGGCTCAAAAGTAGCTCAGATGTAGATAAAGATGAGCTTAGGAAAAAACTATGAAAATCCTAAACCTAAAATTCATGTGAAAAATGGACCCTTCAATGGCACTGGAAACCCATTTTCACCAAAGGAATTGTCCAAAGTTCTGCCATTTTATAGTTTTCACTATTGGACGTATTTATTTCTCTTTTTTAGTTTTCTCATTTTAATATTTTTTTATTTTTCTGATTGTTTTTAGGGACCCCACACTTAAACATAGAAATTCTTAAGATGCATTGAATTCATGGTTTCCCAAAGTTCCTGACCATCCAAGTAAGTAAGATTGTAGGCCCCTAAACCAAACTTAGTGACCACGACATATGGCCATAACTAGTTAGGCTCAAATTTTTTGTTCTTATCCTGGTCCTTGGTGGTGTTAAACTGATTTTATTTTAATACCAAGTCTCCTACCTCAAATTGACTAGGTATTACACTTTTTTTGTAAGTTTTCTACACTTGATCCTGATACACTCTAAGGTGATCCAAATCATGAATCCATTTCTCATCTAATAGCTCCAACTCTTCTAGTAGAGCTACTTTATAGTCTTCTTCTTTCGGGTAGTATCGTAGCTCTATATGCAAAGAGGGGATATTGATCTCTAGAGGTATCACAACTTATGTGCAAAATATTAGGGAATATGGAGTGACACCCATAGGAGTGTAGATAGATGCTTTGAATTCTCAGAGGGTAGGGTGAATCTATAAATGTCCGTTATGGCCTATTGTATTCACCATCTTCTCCATAATACAGACAAGGGTTTTATTATAAGTTTTAACTTGCCCATTACCTTGAGGGTAACAAGGAGTTGAAAATTTGAGAGTGATTTGAAAGCGTTTAACAATGCCTTCAAAGTTTAATTTTTAAAGGACTGGCCATTTTCAGTGACAATGAAAGAGAGCATATTGTACCAGAAGATTAGATGGTTCATTATAAACTTAGATATGTACGCACCTTTGATATAGGTAAGATGAATAAACTCTACTCATTTTGTGAAATATTCAATGGCGGTGATAATGAACTTGTGGCCATCTGAAGATGTAGGGTTAGACTTACCTATAATATTGATCCCCTAATTTTAGAAGGGACAAGGTGTCGTGATAGGCTATAATGATTGCGCTAGCGTATGTACAAAATTGTTGTGCTTATGATATTGTAAAAATTTTGTTACATATTTACAGTAAACATTCTCCATGATAGGCCAATAAGAACCTACTATGAGTATCTTCTTAGCTGGGAAAATCCCATTCAAATGGGCCCCACAGATGCCTTCGTATGCCTTCTTAATCAATAGGATGGATTCATCTTAATTGAGACAGTGTAACAGATTCCTATTATAACCTCAATGGTAGAGAGTTCCCCTAAGTAGGGTACATCGGGATATAAACTAGATGAGGTTTCTTTTGTTAGAATGGGAAATATTAGTGGGAAAGGTTCCATCATGAAGGTAGTTAAATATGTCACTATACCAAGGGGAAAAAACGCCAAATTTGCATACGAAACATGAATCTGGCATTTCATACACTGGTGTTGGTAGATGTTTGATGAAGAATGACATATCATTGTTCCTAGGTGGGATGATCAACATAGACCCCACTATGTCCATAGAATATTTTTCTCTATTCTATCCTCTTGGGATTTGTTCAAACATAATTTTCTTAAAGTATTCCTTCAAAGAATTGACCATTTTATTATATGGAAGAATTTTCTCATCTTTAACTTTATACTCATCTATTCCCTGTTTGATAATCATCATGGAATCACCGATCACATTCACTTGTCAAATTTCCCACTTAATAGCTAGCTTCATCCCTACGATAAGGGATTTATATTATTTGTACATAAAAACCTGATTCAGAATGCCTGATGGATCAAGTCTCCTGAAGAAGTGACTAACATAAATCCGACACCATAACCATGAAAGATAAAGGAGCCATCAAAGTATAACTGCCATGTAACAGATTCCTTAAGGTATAATGTTAATGCATCTAGAAGTTCCAAACTCAAATGTTTTTTATCTAGTAGAAGGTCTTCAGCTAGTTGATCTACCAAAACCTATCCTTTCATTGATTTCTAGTGAACATAAATTTGATGTCAAAATCACTGAGCAAGTTAATCCAATTGGCCATATTTCCTGTGAGTGTGAGTTTTGATAGTAAGTACTTTAATAGATCAACCTTTGAGATAAGCTTAACCTTGTTATTTAATATATAAAGACACATTTTTTGAAAGGAAAAAATGACAACCAAACAAACTTTCTCTATCTGTGGGTAGTTGAGCTTGTAAGCGATCAACGTTTGGCTTAGCTAATACATAACTTTTTATTTCTATTCCTTATCATATTGGGCCAAAAGTGCCCCAATTTTAAAGTGTGTGGCAGAAATATTGAGTAATAATGGCTCACCTACCATGGGAAGCATTAGAACATGGGGTTTAGCAAATATTCTTTGAGAAAATCAAATCTTGTCTGTTGTTCTGGTCCCCAGTGAAAACTAACATCTTTCTTAAGAAGATTTGTAAATTTGTGACACTTGACTACAAGATGAGAGATGAACCTTCTAATTACTTAGATCTTTCCTTATGAGATTTGTAATTGTGTGATATTTTTTGAAGAATTTATTTCTATTATAGAAGTAACCTTTGCATGATCTACTTCTATTCCTCTCTATGAAAAAATGAATCCTAATAATTTTCGAAATAGCATGCCAAAGACACATTTCTTTGGGTTTAGTCAGACTTTGTAGTCCCTTGTATGCTAAAAGATGCATCGTAAAATATCTGGGTGATCTTCTTGATTTCTTGATCTTAAAAATATATCATCTGTATAATCTTCCATTATGTCACTGATCATATCATGAAAGATAACAATCATTTCCCATACCTGAATTCTTGAGTTTGAAGGGCACAACTTGATAAGAGAAATTCCCCTATGGGGTGGTCAAATTTTTCTTGTGTTTTCCCTCCTCAACAATTTTTATCTGGTTATATCTAGAAAATCCATTCATGATTGTAACATCCCATAACCAACTGTCGAATTGATAATCATGTTGATGTTGGGAAGGGGATAGTCATCTTTAGGAAAATATTTATTGATTTCTCTAAAATCAGTACAAAATCTAATATGAACAGATTTCTTCTACACTGGGACTACATTAGAAATCTACTCTGAATAGTCAATAGGCCTGATGAAGCCTATTGCCAATAATTTTTCTAGCATTTTTTTGACCAACAAGGTGACACGAGGATTCATCTTTCACAGATTTTATTTTATGGGCTTGGCATCTAGGTGTACAACAAGATTGTGCACCACAAATGCAAGATCGAGTCCTGACATGTCTACATATGACCAAGTAAAGATATATGTAAATTCTCTTAAGAGAAAAACAAAAGTTTTTAGTTCTTGAGATGAGAGCAATGATCCAAACATGACTATTCAAGGAAATTCCTTCATGCCAATATTGAAATCTATTGCCTCCTCTACTAGTATCTTAGACTCATCCTCCATGCACATAGGATTAGGAGGGAGATTAAGATATTATTTGACCAAATGTTTCTCAAAAATATTTTCTCCTTCAGGCTAGTCAACTATTTTCTCTGTTGATTATGCTTTGCGTTTATCCGCAAGCACCTCAATGATGTTTTCACTATAGGACTTGGAGTTGTTATTTTTGCAAGGCTTCTTCATGGAAATTTTTCCCTTTCTTATTTTTTTTCTTAGATGAGTACAAAACTCAGCCTCCTCTAGAAAATACGTGCATGCATTGAGCTAATTGGAAAATCCTTTCTTTTTGTCATTTATTAGAATACTGTTACGAATTCCTAGGTACTCACCAATAGCTTCGTTATACAGAAAGACGTCGATTGGGACATGTTGTTTTTGGTCCCAATTCAAGAGTGATGGGTAAATAAGGTTTAGTGTAGCAACAATTGGGCATACAACAAGGGTTATAGTTAGGATTACCACATCAAAAAACATGTTCATGGAGGTAAGATCTTTATAAATACTACAATGGGGATTTGCTTCACTTTCACATCTAGAGGAGCTATCTTCATACTCATAAGAGGATTCCATAATTTTAGGGGATGAGACCCATACAGCCAAATGGTAATACCATATTTAATCACTCTACGAGGAGGTATTGGAAGAGCTTCTAGTGTACCTTGTTCGTTGATGTTGTAGCCACATCCTTTTGTATCCCATAGTACAGATCATTCGATTAGGGATAAAATACGTAGGTGACTAGTCACATAGATCCGTTTCATCATATTTAGGATGAGATACAATATCTTTGTGTAACTTTTCATCTACTAATAATCCACTAGGAGTGAAAGCTTTGAAAGGGAAAATTTCCCTAAATCTTTATAAATTCTAACACTACCTACCATTTGATTTGGGTGATATGGGAAGGTTGTGAACTAGAAGGGCATACTAAAGATCATATTCTCTGCAACCATTTTTAGAACCTTCATCTCCCATGTAGAAAAATGAGTCTCCGGTGTAGAAGCACCATTATCATTGGGAGATAAGGTATCTAGATCTAATCATGAAGTGGGGGTTGTTGATTGAACTGGAACAAATATATCTATAGAAGGACATTCATAAATAGTGGGGAAATATCTCGACAATTCTCTACAATGAGAAAAAGGTTGGGGATCTCCCTGAATAGTGAATGTATACCCTTCATGACGTAACTTAATCACTGATGATACATTGAAGGTACAACTTGCATGGCTGAATCCATGGGCGGATGAGCAATATCTTATAAGGGAGCTCAAGGTCCAAGACATGGAACTTTGTATCATGATTGATAGTACCTACTTTTAGTGTGAAAGTAATCATATCGAATCACTGTCGTTATTCATTTTCATATTTGTTTATGGGGATGACCTTTATTTCTAAATCATATTTAGTATACCCTAGTTGCCGAACTATCTTTTGATTACAAATGTTTAAACCTGATCCTCCATCCACAAGAACTCTTTTTATGTTATTACATTTGATTATAACCTCAATATGTAAGGGTAAATTATGAGAGGGATTTTATTATGGGATTTATGTTGGACTAAAGGTTATATGCTTTGTAGGAGTAATCTGCGCAACCATTTCTTGTAAGTGTCTTGGGTTGATATCAATGGATACTCCCAATCCCTGTAATGTCTTACTAAGGATGTCTTTATGAATGTAATAAATTTTAAGAATGTCTCGGATCAAAATATTAGTTTTGGTTTTCTCTAATTGATCTAACACATCATAATGAATGTCTTAACGAGTAAGAGGAGGAGGTTATGAAATAACAAGGTGAGCTCATCAAATTTCCATGGTGTACTCCCTTGATTTAATCTTAATTGTGTTTATATTCTCAACAGGTGGATGGGAAAAACCTATTAGGGAATCAAAATGGTCTATCTTTGAAATGTAATCAGCATTATTGGTTTAAGATGACTATCCCTGATCCAAATGTTTCTTTCCTTTTTTTGTTTATGGAAAGGTTCTTTAAAGATCCCCATCTTTCTGTTGGGAGATTTTCTAGATGGATCAAAATCCATTTACACATCATCATTACAGATTAATTCTTGAATATAATGCTTTAATTTCAAATAGTCATCGGTGTTATGACCTTTGACATGGTGAAATACACAATATGTGTTTTCCCTAAACCATGATGGCTTAGGTGCGTTATCCCCAGAAGGCATAGTTTCAAGATATGTAACCATGTTAACGACCTCTAACTATTTTAATATTTATGACATAGAGTCAAAAATAGGGGTGAAGTTATGACATTTATATCCTATAGGCAGAGTTCATTTTGCAAGTATCAAGGGAGCATGGTTTTGAACTACTTGCACTCATTTAGAGTCTATTATTCCATCGCCTAAATTTATTTTTTTCATATTGGCAACAGAAATTTTCTTGTCACTAGGTTTGGAATCATTATGATTATGGTTGGGCGATGAGGGTGTTAGAGTCATTTTGGCTAACAATGATTTTTCTAGTTGACTACCCTTTTCTATCACCTCTTAAAACATGTTACCACAATGCATTTGTAAGTGGAATGTAATTTTAGGGTGAAGGTTAGGTACAAATATACTAATCAGTTATTTCTCTGGGATAGAGCAAGGGAAGCGACTACCTAACTCTTGCCATCATTATAGGAAACTAGCAAAGTTCTCATTATGTCGTTGTTTTGCGTTGCATTAATCTAACATGGTGAAATCACTCTCTATATTAAATGATAAGTGATCTACAAAATGTATATATATTTTTGGCCATGTAGAAATAGATCCCTTAGGGATGTGTAAAAACCATTCCACCCCTTGACCTCCTAAAATTCATGGGAAGAGGTGAATGAGATAGTTTTTACTATATGATACCACTTTACATGCCATATAAATTCCTTAATATGGTCTATGAGGTCACCTTTTCCCTTGTATTTTTCAAACTTTGGATAATCAAAATTGCATGGCAAACGTACTTGCAACATATCCCTATCGAATTGATATGGGCATAACTCCTTGAATTTGTAATTTTTTATATTGACCTCTTTTCCTTCTTGTAAATTTATAAGGGAATTTTTCATGGTTGACCAATCTTGATTGAAGATATGGTCTTGTGTGGTTGGCATGGCCCTATAAAAATGTTTGAATCTAGTTGTATCCCCACCTTTATTTTCCTCATAAAATTCCTCACAAGACTCTTTATGTGTCTCTTGATGAGGAGAATTGGTATTGAATTCGTGGTATGAAGATATTGGTTTAGATTTCAGTATAGCTTGTTTTAAAGGTTTTTTTTTTCCTTGTTTACATACAAAGCTAAACTAGCTAATTGGAATGTGAGGGATTTCACTTGTTATTCTAAAGTTACCTCTTAAGTGGGTTCTTATTTACTATTTTCATGAGGAGGTTTCTCATGTTGAGCATACACTTCATGGTCCTCACAATGAACTCTGATGGTAGGTATACGATAGTCTCCATCATTTTAAAAAGGTATCTCCTCATCATTATGTCTTCCTAAAGTAGAGCTATGGCCTGGGTTTAAGATATTGTTAATATGGCGATGAGGATGATTTACTTCTTCTTCTCCATGAACCATACCGGAAATGAGATAAGGGTCAACAATGGAGGGTAACTTGGCTCCTAACTCTACGAATCACATAAGAACCTCATGATTATTTTGGTATATCTAATCATCAAAGTGGGTTGAATTCAAATAAAAAATTTCTCAAGGAAAATTCTCCTCACCACCGTTATGATAAACAATGATATTGTCTTCACAAAATAGGTTTAACATGTCATCTCCAAAGAGACTTGACCCTAGTTTTCGATGCCCCATTCTTGTGGTAGGAGGCATAACACGAAAGATTTTACTAAGGTTGACTAAAATGGACCCTAAGTAAATTTACACAATGCAATGATGGCAAGTCCTCATAAAGAATGTTGAATATTAAATGGCCATGAATCCAAAAGGTCAAAAAGCAAACTAAGGATACCAAATAATAAATAATGGTACACCAACAACCTAATATATATGATAAAAGGAATCTAGGAAAAGACAATTAAGCATAATATTAAAATCCAGTCACAAAAATAGTTTAATCCTTAAGTTTTTCCGAGATAGGTTTAATGCAAATAGTGACAACACAATATCACTATTTCAGAAAATTTTAAAACAAGCAAGACCTAAATACTAAAAAAATGTTTTGATGCAACCCTCCAACAAGTTATACTAAAACTAGTTTTAGACACCAATAAATTCCAAGTTTTTGAAAATGGAAGTTACCAATGTGAGCAACATTACAACACTATTTGGACATGTGAATCAAGTTTTATGATGAAAGAAATATTTTTAGTATCAAATTGATGTTATCACGATGTGAACAAAATAACCTCAACACTCTAAAAAACTCAAGGTAATGTTAGGATCAAAAACTAAGAATAAGTATATCAAGAAGTTATTATGCATGTGAACAATGTAACAATACAATTTACAGACTTAAATCAAGTTTCATAATGGAAACAAGATGTTAACATCACAATTGTATGGCTATAATACGAGCAGCGTAATAACTCAAAGGAAATCAAGTGATGAGACAACCTAACTACAATATGAAATCTTGATTATGGGTATTGAGATAATGGCTACCAAGATACAAAGACGTACCAATACAATTTCAATGCTTACTATCACAGTCACAATAAGGAAGGATGTAAATGGGTGTAAAAGTGGTTGACATAATCTTTGATAGCACTACACACACACACACACAGAGAGATATATATATCTATCTGTGTGTGTGTGTGTGTGTGTGTGTGTGTGTGTGTGTGTGTGTGTGTGTGTGTGTGTGTGTGTGTGTGTGTGTGCGTGTGTTTTATTTCATCCAAATGGGCAACAAGAAAATAAATGTGTAAACCAAGTGGTGATGAGAAATACTTGGTATAACTTTGGTGTATTTTTACCTTATCTTAAGATAGGTGAAAAACTAAGACAAAGTAAGTTGTAAATCTCATGATGAAGTAACACGTAGTTTCAACTTTAAGATACTCTCCCCTTGTTTGACTAACAAGTTTTTCACTCTAACAAATTTTTCACATTGTGAGATATCTTTAGGACACAATGGTTAAGTTAAATTGGCTCCGAGCCAGAAATTTACTATTAGTTCTCTCTCTAGGTGTCAAAAACTATCTCTATGAGCTCATTTTTCTAAGAAAGTCACCATGAATAAATCTTGGAGTATCCCAAATTTACTTTATCCCCTTCAATATAATGAGTAATAAATTGAGTTTAGTTGTATCTCATTGGGGTCTCATGAAGACAATTTTGAATCTAATCTTTGTAAGCCATACTAATCAATTGGGTAGTGTATCACTTTCCCTTTTTTTCACAAGGTTCCCTCTTACGTGAACTACTTTGGGGTTCCTAGGATAATCACTCTTATTATATTAAGGATTAAGCCAAAAGGAATTCCTCCTAGTTCAAGCGGACAAACCGTAGCTCATAATTGAAACCTACATATACAATGTTTTACAAAGTGGTGTGTTTTCTTATCTTGTGGATTAAGTAATTTGGTTTGAACCACCTTCTGTAACCTACAACACATGTGTATGTTAGACCTTGGTTTGAAGAGATTTATCCTTTATTTGGCAAGTGTTAGGTCCTACATACCAATAGTTAACAATTTGAAAAGATCTACAATATCATAAAAAGAGGGTTAAGTGTTATTTTTATTTCTCAAGATCATCTAAAGATGCGAGTGAAGAGCATACACAACAAGAAACCAAACTAGATAACAATGAGAAATCTTGTAAATCAAAGAACTACCATAATGCTTGTACAGTTCATTCCTAATTAATCCAAGCCATTTTTATTGAATGAAAACTAAGTTTGTTTTTGGTTCTCAAGATCAAAAAATGGTGCATGAGAAGAGCATACGTAAGCCTTAATTCTATTGTGTACTAAATCAAAATCAAAATCAAAGGAAAACTAATACAAATTCTAAAGGAAATGTGTTAGAAAACATGCAACAACAGAAGCTTAAAAAAACTGGAAAATGATAGAAGCATAAAAACTATAAATTTAAAATTTAAAATTTGATCCAAATTTTACCTTATAACTCTAGTGCGCTCGTTACCATAGTAGCATGGCCTTGATAGCATCAACACACTTCAAACAACAACAACTTGACCTTTATAGCACTAGCGCTCCTGGGTCGAAAATCAACAGTTAATTAACGTAACCACATCTCAAGAGTCACCAACACACACCTAGAAGCACCATCGCGACCTTAACATAGAGGGAAAAAAATTCAATAAAACACAAGAGCATCTAGACAAGTGTGAGTTTGGCCCTGAGAAAGTGAGCGCAACCTTGTTGACATGAGCATGCACTTTAGAACGTGATCTTGTTCTTGACGACATGAGTGCGCACCTTCTTGTAGGTGGTCAAAAAAAGGGTTTTGATAAGAAAAATATGATAAAGCTCAAATATTTGACATTCTAATGCAATTTTGATAGCACTTTACCTCCCTTGATCCTGTAAAGAACATAAAAATAAGGTGACTACCACTAATCTAGCTAAGAAACCTAATAATTATCAAAACTAATTCAAAAGATGGTTAGTAAAATCAAAACTTTGAAAATAATCTATAAAAATATTGAAACTAATATATAAAAATATTAAAAGTAATCTAAAAACTTGAAACTAATCTAGAAACTTTTGAAACTAATCTAGAAAACTTTAAAATTAATCTCGAAAGCTTAAAACTAAAAAAATGAAACTAATTTAGAAAGATTAAAAATGAATGTAATGGGGTTTCTCCCACCCGGTGTGCCAAATGATAACACCCCAAAAAATTTCAATATGACTAACTAATAAAGGCTAACACAATAATAGCCTAGAGACAAGCTTTAATTTTAAGAATGAAACATCATGATCAAAGCTTAAAAGCATCCATTAATGGAAACTAATTCAAATTAAACATT
Source organism: Taxus chinensis (assembly GCA_019776745.2). NCBI lineage: Eukaryota > Viridiplantae > Streptophyta > Pinopsida > Cupressales > Taxaceae > Taxus > Taxus chinensis. The sequence goes on along the minus strand of CM034154.1, from coordinate 144,555,304 downwards.
AAATCTACAAGCATCCTTACTATGTGAGATGATTAATAATTAACATAGACCTAATTAGATCTAAGGGAAATAAAATTATGGTTTTTACTACTCCAAAAATGGTGAGAGGATCTATCTAATAATGGATACAAGGCCATATTAGATATCCCTCTACTAACCAATATGAAGATTGGATGTAAATATTGAGCAAGTTAATCCAAAGAGGAAGTAAGGCTTTTACTCCTATTTTTTATATGATATGTTAATCAAAGTATGGTGTAAAGTTATAAGGTTGGAGCTTGGTCCTTTATGTAGTTTTCTATTTTAGGAAAACTTGCATCTTGGTGTGTGTGGGACTAAAAGCACAAAGTAGATTAAGGTTTGATAATCATGATCAGTGAATTAATAAGTTATTATCATGTAAGGATCCTTGATTAACCACTTAGGGTCAATTAGGAGGCTATGATAAGATTTTGAATCCTTTTGAGATGTCTTGGAGTGAAATGGGGTGATTTTGAATGGTTAGAAGAGATAGTTGATCCAATAATATGGTTTATTGATCAAAATAAAGATAAATAGGCTTAATTAGCTAATAATCACTAATTGTTTGCTAGGAAGAGGATCATGATTTATAATGTGTCATAAACTGACATCCTAAATGTGAAAGAGGTTAGTTAATACAAAAAAGTGTCGTTAATTAACCATAATATAGTGAAATGTTAGTTAATTAGCGTAAATCACTAATTATAACATAAATGGTAAGAATGAGAGTAACTAGTGTGCTTTTGGCAATAAAACTTTGTAGGCGGAATTTAGGTGTCTACAAGTAAAATAGAAGCTGTGATATATTTCAAGGGTATGTAGTTCTACACTTGATTGTGCAAGGAATTGTATAGCCAATAATATATGATTATAGTTAATGAAAAATATTATCGATCCAAAATTGTAGAGTTATTTATTTACATTGTTGGAAAGGAAACCATGGAGTTGTAGAGGTTAGTGGCCACTAGGATTTTGCTAAAAAAATAGATAGACAACATACGACCAACTAATTTATTCATTTCCATGTATTGAAAAAGAATAGCCTAGTCCCATATAAAATCTAAATATTCATTATTTTGAATTCTATGTTGATAAAATATCATTCTAATAGATCTTAGCAGTAGTTATTTTCTTTCATATATTTAAGGTACTCTCAAATTCTTATGAAGAGAGAAATTATGTTTTATTTTTTCTAGAGTAAAGAATAAATAACTCCAAAATATTGATGATCAAAAGATATATTAGAAATTTCATACCATGTACAAACATTTTAGTGAATGACATTTAAAAGTTAATATGGTAGGTCTTTATAGGTTAAAAGTATTTGTTAATTCTAGGGCTAATTAAACATTTCTTAAGAAATGTGTCAAGTATATAGTTTCCTAACTAACTGGTTCAAGCTTGTCACATGTCAAATTTTATCTCAATTTTTAAAAAAATTTGGTGTGCGCTATATTTAAAAATTTCAAATTTGAATTCGATACAAATTAATAATAAATATTGGAAACTAGAAATTCAAATTCTAATATTGATGATCACAAGGGATATTAGAAATTTTATGCCACATGCCAACATTTTAATGGAATATAGTTACAATTTAATATGGCATTTTTTATAGGTAAAAATTATTTTTTAAGTCTATCGCTAATTAAAAAATTCATAATAAATGTGTCAATTATATAGTTGTGTAATTAACTGATTCAGACTTGCAAGATGCCACATTGTATTGGACTTTTTGTAATTAACGCGAACAATATTTTAAAATTATCAAATTAGCATTTGATAAAAATTAATAATAAATGTGCCAATGACTTTGTATGAGCCAAGGACCATAAATAGGAAATTAATATTAGTTGTTTTGTTTCACTTAAAGTGACCACATGTCATTTTAAAAATTATTAATTAAATATAAACCAACCAATAAAGCAAGTCATATCTAGTTACATCTAAACGGTAACTAATGAAATGGTGACATGTAGGCATTCCATAAACCTTATTCCCAAGTAATAGGTCACCTTAAATTTCTTTGTATTCAAATGTACTTAATTTAAATTCATAAAAATATGATTTCATCACAATTATAATGCTCAAAAGAAAAGTTGTATAATGACCATAATCCATCAAAGGTGTTTTTTTTAAATTATAATAATTACATGGCTCTGAAAAATTCTATTTTGTAAATGTGTTTTTACTATGCTTACATTAATATTTTTCATTTTCTTGTAAGTTTGCAAAGAAACAATTGTCGTTATCCCACTTGTTTCTAAAGTAAAATTAATAAATTTGATTTCCATGTATCCCACACTATCTCCTTAATTAAATGCAAATATTAATGAGGGGTGCATTCAAAGATTTATATTCAAAATCCCCCGCATTAATTACAAATATTTGAAATTTCAAAATTGTGCACTTTTGCTTTACGAATGGGAAATTTAAACTTTGAAATTTTCATAAACCCCTTTTTATCCGTTCTACAAATTTATTTTGTTAAATGTATTGGGGAAAAAATAAATACACCAGAGAAATATATATTAGGGTTTATTTTTATTTTGAAATAGCAAAAAATCACGTCTTATAATCATAATACAACACGCGCAAGCAATCAATCACTGGTATGAGTTCTCGATTCCTCATCATTTTTTGGAACTGAAAGCTGAGGCAATGATTATAATATCATTTGGTGGCACACAAATGAAAAAAAAAAGTGATTGTGGATAGATTACTGGTACAAGTGCATATTAGGAGGCCTAAAGATGACAGAATACAAAGAGACAAGCAAAATAGGTTGGAGATAAAATCTCACAGATAGTTTTTTAAGAGAGAATACAGAGATTTACTAGTCATTATCAAGCACGTAAAAAAATCAGATACTACTAAAACATGCATTTAGTAAAAGCATCTATGTTATTGTATGTGTACCATAGTTGATGGAAAGCACTTTCAGTGGGTATGTATTTCCCTAGTTCTTGTGTTTTGCATAGGAATTCCTTCGTGTCTTTCTCTCCAATTCCTTTGCAATTCAGTTTCATCTACTTGTCCAAACACGATGCTCTGTTTGAAACCATATTTATTTTCCTACCATGACCGAATAAATTTTAATCCTTTTTACAATATTTTTTCTTTTTGAAAGTCAACTTTTATGTTCAACTGTAGCACACGTATTCATGTTTGTTAAATGGATTCCGTTTTAAGCCCGTTTATGTCTCTCCGGTTAATTTTTTGTGGATTTTTCATTATCATTCCTGTGTTTATTCTTTCTATTATGTGGTGGCATCCATCCCTACCTGCAATACATGAGTCACCTTTTCATTTTAATAAAAAATTGTAATGGTTTGATTTTGTATAGTTTAGGTAATCATTTTTACCTCCGTTAATGTTTTTTAAATACGAAATAAATATTTGTGACTAATAATTTCAATGTTCAATCCGATGGGGCTTAGGTGTTATGGTTAATTAGGAAGGTTTTTCCTACCCCACCTAGGTTCAAACTCCAATATGGCACGATCCCCGTTCGGAGTGGTAAAATGTTATGGTTGTGGGGTGGGCAGGATGGCATCCAACTAGAGGCTCTTGCTACTTGTTGTTCATCGGGGACACTAGTTCATCTTGGTTCATCTCATGGATGAAAACTTGTGGAATTCATTTGGGATTTGGCCTAGCGTTGTAAGGGGAGTAGGACCCTTTAAACTCACCCAACAATAAAAAAAATTATTTCAATGTTCAATGCTTACGTTATTACCGCGTAAATATATGTAGATAATTATATTCATTTTCCCATGTAGAAATACTTAAATATAATGTCTTTAGTAGGTTTTTTTATGTTTAATAAAAGGTAAGAAATTTTATATGTACTTGTAAATATTATTAAATATAAATTTTAATCATTCTATTTACAAACATATTCTTCATTTTATGGATCTTATGTTATGTCATATATTTTTTATTATGCTAGATATCATTGGCTGAGTTTAGAATTATTTAAAATATAGTAATACAAGATTGTATTTGTATATTTTTGTACCTTTTTTGAATTTCAATCAAGAAAAATGTTTCTTAGCCTAGCTTTCATTGAGCTCAATATGTTATTCGAAGTCTATCACATGATCTTCAAAGCCTAGAGGCCACTAAGGTCGTAAATTATTCCAATACATTTTTGTAACATAACAAAGACTTGAGATTAGTGGCTGTTAGGATAATTGATGAGTTCTTGCTATTCAAGAAGTTGCTGATATGGATTGGTGTGATAGATGTTTGTAATGAATCTACTAAAAATTGAAAAATGAAATTTGAACTAAGCTCCAAAACAAAAATTTAAGCCTAAAGGACAATGAGTTCAACATGTTATTCAAAATGTTAGCATAATTTAGCATAGGCATATTTATTGTATTTTATTGCATTCTCTTTTATTTAATAATGTGCAACATGTGCACTCTAGTCTAGTGACTTGCATTCAATATTGTTATGTTGGATAACATTCAATATTGGTATTAGTAGTAATTACATGTGCATGTGAGATGGGTCTTATCATCTCGTAGTTGGTGTCTGCTAGGGTGTCATGTCTATCCATATGAGGCTGTCTAATATCTATAAATATTACAACTCTTGCATTGTAATGTAATCTGATTTCATGATCAATAATATTTGTGATGCTTCCGTCCCTCTTTGGTCATTGCAATCTTATTCTATTCTATCATTTGGTATCTAAGCTATACCATTATTATCATTTGGTATCAGAGTAGGTTCTATCCAAGTAAGGTTGAAGAGGAGCACTATTGGAGAGGATCCATTGGAGAAGAAGATCTGCATCAAAGGAGAGCCATTGAAGCATCCCGCAGCCTCCATTCCTCCCAAGCATCCATCAACTAAAATTTGACCTATCCACTTATTTGGAAGGTAAATTTTTTTTTATTAGTCATTGGCATAGCCAATTGATCTAACATATTGGCGGAATATTTCAGATTTGGAGATCTTTAAAAAAAAAGGAGAAAGATCTTGGAAAAAATTGTAGATCTAAAAAAAAAAAAAGGATTTGTGAAAAAAAAAAAAGAGATCTTAAAAAAAAAAGAGAGAGAGATCTTGAAAAAAAATTGGAGATCAAAAGAAAAAAAAAATCTAATCTAAAAAAAACAAATCAGATCTGAAAGTGGAGGTGTGAAGAATTCGGGAGCAAAGGTTGAAGCAGTCCCGTCAACAAAATTCCAGCAGATAGCTCTTAGAAAAAAGGACGTAACTTTTTCATACAATGTCGGATTGATGTGCTATTTTTTTTTTCTGGAAAGATAAGAAGGAGGTGCACAACTTTGAAGTTTACATCATCTTCAGATTCGGCCTCTACATATGATGAAAAGTCTATACAAGTCGGATCATTTTTTTCTGAAAAAAAAAATCAGATCTGGCTAGTAAATTGGTAAGATCTCAAAAAATAAGATTCCGATTCTTTTGAAATTTTGTGGGTTTCAAGAAAAATATCGTATGATGCTCTTGTCAAAATGTTAGAATAACTCATATCATGGTTTGTGAGAAAAGGTGAAAATAATATTTAGATTGTTTGTTTGGATCTTGGGAACAAACAGGTCAGCGTTTCAATTCCCACTCTCTCCATATTTTTTCTTAAATTATTTTTTTGGAAAATTTGGAAAAATTACTAAATTTTGGGAGATTTCTAAATTTAGAAGCTCACCAAACACATTTAGAGCCACTGCTAAATTTAGCGGAAAAACACCTATTAGGGGTAAAAAAAATATATTTTTGGCCTAAATTGTGTATTTTGTGATTCTAGACCCTTTTTTGTAAAGAGGGGGAACACAAAAACTTCATTTTAATGTACTTTGAGAGGATGTTGTACTAATTTTGGTGCATAAAGTGAAAAAAAAAGTGCACATTTTTTATTTTATGTGTGGTTCTATCACACAAAATCTTTGATCTCATAGCAGCGTTCGGTATATATGGTGCCTCTGGGAAGCGCTTACGGGTGATGTCGTCACGACTACTACTGCACTAAACACCTAACACAGCTGCCTAAACGTCATCTGGGCATCGACACTATAAAATCGACAGGGAGTAATAAGGACACAATACACACACATTTGAGCCCTCCCATCCATTTGTGCTTGCACAAACCCCTCTCCGTACTGTCTAAGTACCACGTACTAAATTCTTTCACGTGCGTTAACACCTCTTTCCGTACTGACGGGTATATTGAAAGGGTGACCTTCTTCCATGTACCGACGGGTATATCGGAAGGGAGCATATATAGAAAGGTTTGGTATATCGGCCTGACGGTATATTGAGAGGGAGACCATAAACCTGAAGTGATAAGAGCCTTACCCTTTGTCAGAAATTCAGAGATTCAGAAATTCAGATTACAGAAATGGGTGCACAAGCACCAAAGTTCTTCTTGCCAGATTCACAACTACTTAGAGGAGACAACTATGCTACATGGAAACCGAAGATCAAGATGTTACTTGAGTTTGAAGACCTATGGACAGTTGTAGATGGACAAACAACAAGATCACTTGATGATGGAAGACAACAAGTTCAATTTGACAGGGCCAATCCAAAGGCCAAGTTGATCATCTTGTTTAGCATAACAAATGATGTGCAACCCCACATTAGAGATGCCACATCGGCCAAGGGTGCATGGGATAAGTTGAGCACAGTCTATGAGACAAAGAACAAGAATGCCATCCTCAACCTACTATCACAACTGCATACTCTCAATTTCAAGCACAATGAGAAGGTTGAAGTTTTTTTGAGATGAGTTGCTACTTTGAGGGCATCTCTATTGGCATTGGGAAAAGATATAAGTGATGAATACCTCGTACCAATTGTGTTGCGAGCACTTCCTCCTTCCTACAGAATCTTTGTGACAACTATCAATATGAGTGAACACACAATCACCTTTGAGAAGTTGGTCAATCTACTCCAACAAGAAGAGGCAATGAACAACAAAGATCAAGAAGATGAGAAAGCACTATCTTCCAATCATAAAGGAAATGGAAAATTTCAATCCAATCACAAGAAGTCCCAACAAAACCAAAGTCAACGAGACAACACCAAGAAGTGTCCCATTTGCAATAGAGGGGGACATGACATCAAAGATTGTTGGTACAATTCCTATAAAAAGGGTTCATCAAGCAATTCAAAACCCAATAACCATCAGGGTAACAATAATTCAAATAAAGGGAAGTCCAACAACAACAACAATCAAGGGCCAAAAAATGGTAATTGGCAAAGAAAACCCAAACAACAAGGGCACATTGCCGAACATGAGGATGATTCAGATGAAGGACACCACATGTATTCTGCTCAATTTGATGAAGAAACCAAGTCCACACAAGATATCTGGTATGTTGACTTGGGTGCAACTTGACACATGACTAGACGTAAGGATTGGTTCTACACACTGCGTGACTAACCTAACAAGAACCATGTGTCATTAGGTGATGACTCATCATACAATGTCAAGGGGATTGGAAACATTTCACTACCTCTTGGAAAGCATGACTGCAAAATCACAAATGTATTGTATGTACCTGGGTTGAACGAGAATTTGCTATCAGTTAGTCAACTCCTTGATCACAACTTGAAGTTGGATTTTGATAGTAATAATGGAGAAAAAGTGTGCTTGATAAGAGATAAGTAAAGAGGTTCCAACATTGTAGCAAGAACCTCCAATGTGGGACGCATGTTCCAACTTGATTTTGTCCACAAGGATGATCAAGCTCTAGTGGCCAAAGACACACAATCTGCAGAACTATGGCATCACAGATATGGTCACATCAGGTTTGGCTATCTCCAAACACTTCAAAAGGGCAACATGGTGAAAGGATTGCCTACACTCAAGCACAACACTGACAAGTGTCACAATTGCCTAGCTGGAAAGCAACACAGAGTACCCTTCTAGAAGAACACATATAGAGCTAAGGGAAAGCTTGATTTGGTGCACACCAATCTTTGCAATCCCATACAACCAAGTCATTCTAGATGTCAATACTTCATGCTTTGTGTTGATGACTACTCAAGAAAGATGTGGATATATTGGCTAAGAAACAAGAGTTAAGCCTTTGAGACATTTCAGAAATTCAAATCACTTGTTGAGAATGAAGTTGGTCATAAGATCAAAACTCTCCACTCAAATCGAGGGGGGGAATTCACAAGCAATGAGTTCAAGACTTACCTGGAAGCTCATGGGATTTGTTGACAAATGCCTCCTACTCACACACCACAGCAGAATGGTATAGTTGAGAGAAGGAATCATACTATCATGGAAATGGTACGATGTATGATTGATGACTCAGGTTTAACAAAGACATTTTGGGCAGAAGCTGCAAGAACTGCAATCTATTTGTTGAACAGAGTGCCCATAGCAGCTCTTGAAGGAGTGACACCTCAAGAAGCATGGTCAAATCATAAACCATCAATTACACACCTAAGAGTATTTGGGTGTAAAGCTAGCATGCACATACCCAAGAAGAATAGGAACAAGTTGGATATGAAAGCTGAGAAACTGATATTCATTGGATACAGTGAAGAAGCACTTGGGTATAGATTATGGGATCCAAAAGCAAAGAAAATATACATAAGTAGGGATGTTGAGTTCTTTGAGAAGAAACAAATAGATGCTCCTCTCAATGACTCAACAAACATGCAGAATACAGCTCTTGTGAAGACAGAATTTGATGTTCCCACTGAAGATGACAGTGATGAATTGGATGATGGTGATCCACCACAATCCAATTTAACAGCTAATAAGTTACCTAAATGGTATACTCAATTAATAAGAGATGCAAATTTGGATGAAGCACCGAGCACATCGTGCAATCCTGGACCTAGAACTCGTAGTCAAGCTCGTGAAGAGGTCAATTATGCCCTAATGAGCAGAGTTGTTGAAACAGTTGAGCCATCTACAGTTTAGGAAGCCCTACAATCAAAAGCTTGGAAAGATGCCATGGATTCAGAGTATCAGTCAGTGATGAAGAACAACACATGGCAAATTGTCGACCTTCCACCAGGGAAGAAACCCATTGGATGCAGATGGATATTCAAGACTAAGTACAAATCAGATGGGACTATTGACAAGTATAAAGCAAGGATTGTAGAAAAGGGGTATGCACAACAAGAAGGCATTGATTATGAGAAGACATTTTGCTCCCACAGCCAAGATCAAGACAATCAGGATGATCTTTGCTCTAGCTACACAATTTGGTTGGAAAGTGCACCAAATGGATGTGAAAAGTGCCTTTCTTAATGGAGATTTGCAAGAAGAAGTCTATATGACTCAGCCAGAGGGTTATGTAATACCAGGAAAAAGAGATGATGGTATGCAGACTCATAAAATCTCTATATGGCCTAAAACAGGCACCCCGGGCATGGTACATCAAAATTGATGAGCATCTCATAAGTCATGGATTCGAAAGGAATCCTTATGACCCCAATCTCTACCTCAAAAAGCAAGGGGGGGAGATTTTCATTGTGGTTGTTTATGTCGATGATCTAGTCATTACAGGAAGTTCTGTGAAGATGATCGACACAACAAAGAAGGATTTTAATCGATCGTTTGACATGACAGATCTCGAGCTCATGCACTATTGTCTTGGGTTGGAAGTATGGAAAAAAGAGAATCATATTTTTGTGTCACAGTTGAAATACACCAAGACAATGCTCGAGAAATTTAGGATGATGGAATGCACTCCTATTGCTACACCTATGGAAGCGAGACTTCAGTTATCTCATTCTGATCCATCACCACCGATGAATGCAACTCTCTATCGGCAGTTGATCGGGAGTCTCATTTACCTGACATATACTAGACCAGATATCAGCTTTGTAGTCAGCTATTTATCACGCTTCATGCAAGAACTGAAAATATGTCATTGGAAAGCAGCAAAGAGAATACTAAGATATCTAAAGGGTACATTTGACCTTGGTCTAGAGTACAAGAAGAATGACAATTTCTTCTTGACATGATATTCAGATTCAGATCATGCAGGAAACATGGATGATACGAAGTCAACATCAGGCTTAGTCTTCTTTATGGGATCTGGATTGATATCATGGGGAAGCAAGAAACAGAAATTTGTTTCTCGCTCTTCTACAGAAGCAGAGTATCGAGCTGCAGGTGAAGCTGTTTGTGAAGCAATATGGCTACGCCGAATACTGGAAGGAATTGGTCTACCACAACAGAAATCTACTCCAGTATATGTTGATAATGAAGGAGTTCTAAAGCTTGTTCGCAATCCAGTATTTCATGAGAGAACCAAGCATATTGAAGTACAGGTTCATTTCATACGTGAGCATGTCTTGAAGCACAACATACAGCTCCAGTTCTGTCCTACAGCTGAACAGAAGGTAGATGTTTTCACTAAGTCACTTGCACGTGACAAATTCACACTATTAAGAGATTTCCTCTCCACTTCATTGGAAACTATGCAAAATTAAGGGGGGGAATGTTAGCATAATTTAGCATAGGCATATTTATTGCATTTTATTGCATTGTCTTTTATTTAATAATGTGCAACATGTGCACTCTAGTCTAGTGACTTGCATTCAATATTGTTATGTTGGATAACATTCAATATTGGTATTAGTAGTAATTGCATGTGCATGTGAGATGGGTCTTATCATCTCGTAGTTGGTGTTGCCTAGGGTGTCATGTCTATCCATATGAGGCTATCTAATATCTATAAATATTACAGCTCTTACATTGTAATGTAATCTGATTTCATGATCAATAATATTTGTGAGGCTTCCATCCCTCTTTGGTCATTACAATCTTATTCTATTCTATCATTTGGTATCTAAGCTATACCATTATTATCACAAAATGTATTAAATGATATTCTTTTCCTAATAGGATATTTGAAGCCTGATGGCCACTAAGGTCAAAGATAATTCCATAGCGTAGGTGGAAAAGCACAAAGACTTTAGGTTAACAACTGGTAGATATTTTTTTTCTTTCTTACATGACAAGTAGTAACGACTCAATGGAAAAACTAACTATGATCGATTGTTTTATTTAAATTTAACACCCTATCTTCAAATAATAGCAACCGCTAGAGTGGATGCTTATAACCTTTTCTGAAATGTTCCAATACAAGAGAATAAATGTAATTAAAAATCAAAGTTTAAGCCTAGATACCACTAAGAAAAGCATGTTATTCAAATTTTACAACATGATATTCCTATCCTAACACTATATTTGAAGCCTAACGGCCACTAATGTTGAAGATAATTCCATAGCTCTGGTGGAAAATCACAAAGACTTGAGGTTAGTGACCATTGGGATATTTTTTCTCTAGCAAATATGACCAATAGGAAACAAAATTTATGCCTAGCGGCCACTGAGTTAAACATGTTATTCAAAATATATTACATGATATTCCTATCCTAACATGATATTCAAAGGCTAGTGGTTGCTAAGATCAAAGATAATTGCATACCATGGGTGTAAAATCATAAAGACTTGATGTTAGCGGTTGGTAGGATAATTGTTGTCTTACATATAGGACAAGTAGTAACAAATCGACTGAAAAACAAACTATGCTCCATTATTTTATTTAAATTTTACAAGACTATCTTCAAACACTAGCGGCGATTAGGGTGGATGATTACTACCTTTATTTAATGTTCCAAGACAAGAGAAGACATGTAATTAATTTTTTTTTTAATCCTAACGGTTAATGAGTTCAATATGATATTAAAATTCTATCACATGTCATTCCTATCCTAACATGATATTCAAAGCCTAGAAGACACTACGGTCAAATATAATTACATAGCACTAGTGGAAAATTACAAAGACTTGGGGTTAGTGGCCACTAGGATATTTGTTGTCATTAAAACATGACAACTAAAAAAAGAAATTTTAATCCTAATGGCCGTTGAGTTCAATATGATATTTGAAGTATATTACTTGTTATTCCTAACCTGACATGATATCTAAATCCTATTGGCTGCTACTATCTAAGATAATTACATAGTGTTGGTGGAAAATCACAAAGACTTGAGGTTAGCAACCAATAGAATATTTTCTATCTTGTAAACATGATAAGTAGAAAATGAAATTTTAAGCATAGTGGCTACTGAGTTCAACATGATATTTGTAATATATTACATGATATTGCTAGTTTAACATGATATTCGAAGCCTAGCTTCCACTAAGGTTGAAGATAATTGCATAGTGCGGGTGAAAAAGAACAAATACTTGACGTTAGTGGGTGGATGGGTATTTGATGTCTTACATACAGGACAAGTAGCAAACAAAATTTTAAGACTAGCGACCGTTGAGTTCAACATGCTATTCATAATCTATTACATGATATTCCTATCCTACCATGATATTCATAGCTCTGGTATTCAAAATGCTATTATAAATATATTGCAAGATATTCCTAGCGTAACATGATATTACTACACTTCTTTAATGTTCAAAGAAAAGAGAAGAAACATAAATAAAAATGAAATTTTAAGCCTAGCAGTTGTTGATTTCAACATGCTATTTGAAATCTATTACATGATATTTCTATCCTTAAACAATATTAAAATCCTAGTGGCCGCTAAGGTCTAAGATAACTACATAGCACAGGTGGAAAATCACAAAGACTTAAGGTTAATTCCAATATGATATTTGTTGTCTTGCTTACAAGACAAGTAGTAACAACTTGGTGGAAAAAGTAGCTATGCTCCATCGTTTTATTTAAATTTAACAATACTATCTTCAAAGATTAGTGACCACTAGGGTGGATTATTATAATGTTTCTTTAATGTTCCAAGAAAAGAAAACAAATGTAATTAAAAATCAAATTTTAAGCCTAGTGGACGCAAATTTAAACATGTTATTCAAAGTTTATTACATGATATTACTATCCTAGCATGATATAAGAAGCCAAGTGACTGCTAATGTAAAATATAATTGCACAACTCCTGTGGAAAATCACAAAGACTTGAGGTTAGTGGCCACTAGGATATTTTCTATCTTGCACATGGGACAAGTACCTAACAAAATTTATGACTAGCATTCCCTGAGTTCAACATGATATTAGAAATATATTAGATGATATTCCTAGCCTAAAATTATATTTTAATTCTATTGGCCGCTAAGGTTGAAGATAACTGCATACCGCGGGTGGAAAATCATAAAGACTTGAGGTTAGCGACAGATAGGATAATTATTTTCTTGCGTACAAGACAAGTAGTAACAACTTGATTGAAAAACTAACTATGTTCCATTATTTTATTTAAATTTTACAAGACTATCTTCAAACACTAGCGGCGATTAGGGTGGATGATTACTACCTTTATTTAATGTTCCAAGACAAGAGAAGACATGTAGTTAAATTTTTTTTAAGCCTAATGGTTGATGAGTTCAATATGATATTAAAACTTTATTACATGTCATTCCTATCCTAACATGATATTCAAAGCCTAGAAGCCACTACGGTAAAATATAATTACATAGCACTGGTGGAAAATTACAAAGACTTGAGGTCAGTGGCTTCTAGAATATTTGATGTCTTACAAACATGACAAGTAGAAAATGAAATTCTAAGCCTGGTGGCCACTAAGTTCAATATGATATTTGAAGTCTATTACATGTTATTCTAAGACTAACATAATATTTGAAGCCTAGTGGCCACAAAGGTCCAAGATAATTACATAGCGCTAGTGGAAAATCATACAAACTTAAGGTTAGCAGCTGATAGGATATTTGGTTTCTTACAAACAGGACAAGTAGCAAAGGAAATTTTTAACCTAGTGCCTGCTGAGTTCTACATGCTATTTGAAATCTATTACATGATATTCCTAGTATAAGATAATATTCAAATCCTAGCAGATGCTAAGGTAGAATATAACTCCATAGTGCAGGTGAAAAATCACAAAGACTTGATTTTAGCGGTCAGGAGGCTATTTTTTGTCTTGCATACATGATAAGTAACAAATGAAATTTTAATCCTAGCGGCCATTGAGATCATCATGTTATTCATAATCTATTACATGATATTCCTAACCTAACACAATATTCATAACTTTGGAAATCAACATGTTATTTGAAATCTATTACATGATATTCCTATCACGTAACAAGATATTACTACCTTTCTTTAAATTTCAAAGACAAGAGAAGACATGTAATTAAAAATGAAATTTTAATCCTAGCGATCATTGAGTTTAACATGCTATTCAAAATCTATTACATGATATTCAAATCCTAGTGGCCACTAAGATTGAAGATAATTGTATAGCGCAGGTGGAAAATGACAAAAACTTGAGGTTAGTGGCCTCTAAGATATTTGTTGTCTTATAAACCGGATAAGTAGTAAATGAAATTTCAAGCCTAGTGACCACTGAGTTCAACATAATATTCAAAATATATTACATGATATACCTATCCTAATATGATATTTGAATCCTAGTGGACATTAAGGTCGAAGATAATTACATAGCGTGGGTGGAAAATCACAAAGACTTGAGTTTAACAGCTGGTAGGATATTTACTCTCTTACCTACAGGACAAGTAGTAATGACTCGACTGAAAAAATAACTAAGCTCCATTGTTTTATTTAAATTTTACATGACTATCTTCAAATACTACTGACTACTAGGGTGGATGCTTACAACCTTTCTTTAATGTTCCAAGACAAGATAAGAAACGTACTTAGAAACAAAATTTTAAGCCTAGTGGTCACTAAGGTCTAAGTTATAAGATCAAGGATTATTCCACTATGTCAGTGTAACATAACAAATAATTGTGATTAGAGGCCACTAGGATAATTGTTGTCTTACATTCAAGATAATTTGCAACTCTACTAAAAACTAAAAAATAAAACTAAACTAAGCTCCAACACCAAATTTTAAGCCTAGCACCCGCCGAGAACAACATATTATTCAAATTTTATTACATGATATTCCTAGCAAAACACGATATTAAAAGCCTAACGACCATTAATGTCGAAGATAATTACATAGCTGTAGTGGAAAATAAAAATTACTTGAGGTTAGTGGCCGATAGGATATTTGTTGTCTTGCAAATAGGATAAGTAGCAAATTTTTTTTTAAACCTAGTAGCCACTAAGTTCAATATGGTATTCAGAATCTATTACATAATATTCCTATCCTGACACATTATTCAAAGTCTAGATTCCACTACGGTCAAATTTATTCACATTTAACGACTCGAGTTATAACTAACAATTCTCCATTATTATATTTAAATTTTACAAGACTATCTTGAGGTTAGTGGCCACTAAGATATTTTTTGTCTTGGTAATAGGACAAGTAGTAACGACTCGACTGAAAAATTAACTATGGTCCATTACTATATTTAAATTTTACAAGACTATATTCAAAGACTAGTGACCACTAGGGTGGATACTTACTACCTTTCTTTAATGTTCCAAGACAAGGGAAGACAACAAATATTCCAAGACAAGTAAAATATTTACAACTATATCATGTAATTTCTAAAACTAACAACTCGATTTTAATTATGTGATATTCAAGATATATCTTATGAAAAATATAAAACATTCAATTATCTACCATTCAATTAACAATGATATATATATGAGAACTATAAAAGTAATATTTTTTATTATTAAATATTCAATTATCGATAATTATTACCCATGTTGGATTCTATGTTTCCACAATGATGTAGTGTAACTCAACTTTGTTTTTAACAGTTATGGGAAGATAGCCATCAATCCACTATTAACTCCTCTATCCTAAAGCTATACTGAATGGTTTTTACATTGACGGAAATATATCCTAGAATATATAGATGATAGCGGTCACTAGTCTTCACTTCTAGCAACAAATTGACAACTTGAAACAAAGAAAATTTAATAGTGATTAATTTTTTGAATTGCTTATTGCAACACATAGTAAAAACTTGTTATTACTGATTTCTTTTTTTTATTACTAAATGAGGGTTAAAGTTTTGCTATCGATTATTAATCTATAAATAATGATATCAATATATCATTAATAAAAAACAAGAAATCATTAATAATATCTTGAATTTTACTCTATGAAAATAATGACATCAATATCTAACATCTCTTTTCTATTGCACTATGGAAAAACCACATTTATCTTTCACAAACAATTACGACCTATTAAATTTTTTAATTCATTTTTTCAGGTAATATATCTTTAATTGATCGCACTTCATTCATGCAAATTCCTTTGATTGAAGGAGCAGAGGATACGAAAAAGAGATATGATGAATGGTTTGTAGAAATGCATTCCCTAGAATTTGAATACTACAACGGTGATATGTGGATATTTTATTGTCGATGAAGACATTTTCAGTGAAGTCGGTATGGTACTAACTTTAGAAGTTATTGATCAACAAACATTGTGTATTCATGTTGAACATATTTACGTTGAAATGAATAAGTGCCTTATTTTTGACATGGAGTTGGAAGTTTCATTGTTCAAGAAACTAGAATTGAATCCTTCTAGAGAAATTAGTACATGTTATTATTCTAAATATGGTTGTAATTTGGGGAAGTTCATACAATTAGATAAAAAAGACTAGGAAAATGCATTTGAAATTCATAATAACATGAATTTGGTATTCAAATAATTGTATAGAACTGAGAATAACTCTTTTATTTTTCATTATTCGAATAGAATAAATTTTATTTCTCCACCGAAACATGCAAAGTTGTTTACAACACTAAGGTGATCTTATTTGTATGAATTAGAGATAGATCCCTCTAATTCAAAGTTGTAAGGGATTAAACAGAATAACAGATTGGATTTATTGTTGAAGAAAGTGACCAGTACATTTGAGAACGTAAAATCTTCAACCGCTGGACAATTAAAATTGTTTTTATTTAATGGTGATGCTATTCCAGTTGAATTTTCGAGGTTTCATGTGGTGCCTCCACAATATCAATACCTTAAAGTTCATGATGAGAATGTTGTCCTTATTCTACATTCAATGTTGATTAATGTTATTCCTTCTCTTAGTGACACACTTCTTCTTCTCTTTTTATATTACACAAAGGAACTTGCATAACTAGAGGATCTAGATGACCTAAAAAGAGAGGATTTACAAGTCTATATTCTTGACAGCTAACATATCCTTTCTACCCATTTTTTTTTAGCTAAAATTAAATACAAGTCATTACATAATAAGATGTAGGTTAGAAAGGATCAAATTTTTTCTTCAAGCGTGCCTGACGAAGTCATTATTAATATTTGTAAGATGCATAATAAGGTAAAAAAATTGGATTGAATCTAATGTTATTGATGTGCTCTACAGGGCTCAAATTATTTGGAAATTCCTAGGATGTCCTCAGAGGCCCATAGTGTGAAACATAAAGACAGATGATTTGAAGGGAATGAAACTTAATTTTATGACATTTGAACTAAAAATTTAATTTTTAATATGCATAGCGTAAATATACTTTTTCTTCAATTTTGTGTTTCCTAAAGCAGTGTCTTTCTATTTCCAAAATGGCTAAAAATGAGAGCCTTTCTAACAAAATGACATTTATATTTTTTACTGAGGACATATGGAAAAATTTGACAATAACCATTGAGTTATTTAAATCAGGTGGGTTGGCTTGTTTTCCTTTTAAGGATATCAAACCTAACTTTCAAGAAAATTCATTGGCAAGGTTCACGGAGAATTCCTTCAGGCTTGTAAGAGGATTGACCGATGAAAAGATATAAATTCTATTCGATAAAGTACAAGCAGGGAAAGTATGGCTGATTGGCTCTATTGAAGTAGGTGTCATAGCAAAGAGTTTTTATTCTTACTGCCATAGAGTAAAGATGATTGAAGAATGAGAAGAAATTTTCTTAAATATATGAAAAGTAAATATTCAAGTAATATTGTATTGGAAAAATGCACTGAAAAGAATATTGATGAAAAATTTGGTCTACATGAATCTCATTACCACCAGTTGTGCGTACTCTTGGGATAAGAGAAAGGAAAAATAAAATCTAATTATGGATGAATTGAAAAATCAACAAGAAGAAAAATCGATGTTGAATTGTCAGAGGTTCTCCCAACAACATCTCAAATAATTATAGAAAACTACGTGATTTTAAAGGAAGAACAAAATCCAACAAGAATGGAAGACATCGATTATTTTACCTATCAATGTGCATATCCCTTCCATCTCTATTAAAAAATATCATCTATTCCATCAACTAATCCATTCAATGCAGAATGTGTGATTGTATATTTCTACAATTTGTCTAGTGTAATAACTATTGATGCAATGATGGACCTACTTATAGTTTTCGGATGTAATCTACTAAATTGTGTTATTATTGCACTCTCACCTATTTCATCTTCAAAAATATTAAGAGAGAAAATAAAAAAATACATGAAAAATTTTGAAGACAGGGGGGAATCAGTTGTGGAAGATTGTTACATATTTTATGACAGCAATGGAAACTTTAAGATCTTGTGTCTTATATACACAATAACTGATGTGTAAAATTGTGATGTTGATGATGGTGATGGATCAGACATCGCCTTGGATTTTATCGACCAACTTACACATAAATTTTTGACTACAATTGAAATCGTCCTATAGGAAAGACACATCATTTTATTTATGAGAGATATTTTGAGTTTTGGTCTCATATGTTTACTCGACTCAGCTCCTAAAATTCTCCAATTATAGTTCTTTACGTCAGTAGTTATTCATTGCAGGTTTTGGTTGATCGAGTCTACATGAAGTCTTTATTTTTTAATCACATGATCAATAATTTTTTTTAAACATTATTATTTTCATTTGAAACAAAGTACATTTATTGGGATCACTTTAATTTTTTATTATTTTAATGTATTTGAACTAATACATACAATATTTATGTAGACAACCAAACAATAGAGGAAGACACCATCTCTTCCTCTCCACATATAAAAAAATAAGATGTCGTTCTTAACATGTCACATCTAATTCAACTTGTTTCCCCATATGTCGTTGACCATCCATCTAATGAATCTATAAATGGTGAGTGGGAAATAATCGTCTTATAGATTTACACTACAAGAAGTTTTCGATTGTCATTGTTTACAGATTTTTATAAAACTTCAAATATTTTTTCATATTTGATGCCAAATGGGGAGGCTATTGGCATGTCACACATGAACTCGTTGATAGAAAATGGTATGATAGTCATGTAGGATTATAAGAAAACCCATTTATAAGCCACTCATAATTGTAGGAACCCATAACAAAGTAGTTTATTTGTTATATGTATTACTCTAGTGGTCACTAACATACATATTTTAATTAGATTTATTTTGAATTGAGTAAAGTTTTTTACCGGTTAATATTAAATTGTGGACATTTGAAATAAAAAATTACTTCTATACAATTTGACTATTTGTAGTTGCTAAGCTAATTAAATAATTCCATACTAACCATAGTCCAAGAAATTATGGGTTAGCCTTTTGGTCACTAATATACATCAACATCTATGTAATATTTTCCATCAAAGGTTTTTTCATTGAATAGAAGAAAGTTATATCATGAATTTAATTACATCGACATGGTATTTATTTTCAATAGATTAATGTTTTTAAAATTGGTTAAAAATAAGCTTCCTAGAATTGAAAAAAACATCTGTTAAGTTGAACATTAGCGGTCTCTAATCCCATCAAATACTATCAATGCAAACATAGTCCAACTACATCTATGCAATATACATACACATATACAACTACATTTATGTAATATTGTATAAAAGCAAGTTGTATCACATATTTTTTTACTTCAACTTAAAATTTATTTTGAATTGATTACTATTTTTTAAATAGAATGGTGCATCACAAGAACCTACAGAGGGGGAGTGCAAGGGAATCAAATCTGGAATCTCTATTAGTAAGTGTTAACATATTGAAATTTTGATTATTTGAATTGGTTAATATCAAATTACGGGAAATTGAGAAAAAATTACTTCTATGCAGTTGGACAAAAGGATTATTTAATTATTTTTTATTTGGAGGGTTTTCTCTATGAGAAAAACCAATCCCATAAGGATTTGGAAATCAAATTTTGTAAGGAGACTATCCACTTACGAGGTGGGCTCAAATAATTTTTAAATATACTAGCAGCAAAATGTCAAGTTAGATTTTGGTCTAGCTATCTCTCTTCCACCGAAGTTGAAAAGATGATTAAGGCTATGAAAAAAAAATAGTGGTTTAATTCAAACTAGTTCTTTTTTTGGGTAAAGAACATTGTTGTTTAGGAGTCTAAATTGTAGTAAAAGATCACCAAATGATTTGGAGTAGAAAGGATATTATTTTCGACCCTACACACACATTTTGTATTACAATAGATCTTAAGGGAAACCATTCCAAAAATTTTATGGTGGGGAGGAAATTCAATGGAGAAAATTGTTGCAAAGATAAGTGGTTGATGAAAAATTTGTACACAAATGTATCAAAGATATTGTCTTGGGGTTTGAGTGTTGCCAAGGGCATAAAAAATTGCAGAAACCAGAAATTATATAAATTTTAATTAGTTCAAAAAAAAATTTACAATGATATTCATTCGTATAATCATATGGTCACTCTTTATTTTAGATATTGAGATTTAAATTTTTTAAGTTGGCAGTATTTATATCTTCACTATGATTGAGTTGATATTATAGTTTTATTAGTTGTTCGTGTAAGTTACCCAAATAAAATACTATCACAATACTATGTTGACTTGTGTTTAATAACTTTTGGAAGCTTGCATTAATTCTTAGTTGTTTTTATAGATCTAATTGGGAAGCCTCGAAAATTACTAGTTATGGGAGTTACAGGTTTTTTGTTTGGAATTTCTAGTAGTGGCAAAAAAGTACATTGTAATATGTTCCCAGATTTTAGATCCGGGAATACTAAATACTTTGAACGAGAATTTAGTGCTTATTTGATAAGTACAAATTCAAAATATTTTGAAACTTCCTTATGGTCTTCATTTATGGATTCAACAATGGTGAAGTACATGTTCATCAAAAAAATTAGTTGGCTACGAGAAACCCACTTCAGGTTCATTTGGGGATGTCAACAATGTAAGTTCAACACAAATACCAATCAATAGATAGTATACATTTATGGTAATTTCTATGGTGAAAAAATATAATTTTGGTCGATGACGTGAGATTCTTTTCACATGAGGTCAAAGAAGAAATTAATCTCAAAACCCCAACATATTGGATATTTGATGGAAAATATAAGACTGATTCAAAAATTTATACTAAATTATGTACATGGTTGAAACATACAGGAGAACACAAGAAGATGTGTATATCGTTGAAAACATTCAAACGCACCATTGGGGTTTGAATCATATAATTTTCTTCCAAATCCAACAATGTATTGTGCATTTTTATGGAATAAAATAACTACCTTAAGGTTCTTAAAGATTCGCAGTGCACAATCATTTTTTTTCTTTTTTTAAATAAAAACAATTTTTTGTATGGGTGAACAGAAAATTGTGGATCATGGACTAATAAAAGAATGAAATTTTCACATATATACATATTTTAAACTTAAACATATTTCAAAACTTCTAAGAACCTTATTCCAGATCAAAAATTAAGCCTAGCAGCCGCTAGCACGTAAAAAACAAAAACATATATTGTTTATTATTTCAAAAATCAATGTTGACTTTCATAAAATCAAAAAACTATTTTTTCCCTAGTCATGCATGGTTTAATCTTAAAGACATTTTGAAAATGGTAAGAACTTTATTCCAAAGCCAATAATAATCCTAGCGGCTGCTAGAACATAAAAAACATAAACATATAATGTTTATTGTTTGGAAAATTGATGTTGACTTCCCTAAAATTAAAAAAACATTTTTATTCCTAGTCATGCATGGTTTAATCTTAAAGAAATTTGAAAAATTATAAGATCCTTATTCCAAACCTAGAAATAATCCTAGTGGCCACTAGACCATATAAAATAGAAACATGTTATGTATATTGATTTGCAAGTCCATTGAAAGGAACGATAACCAGATCGTACCAAGCCAAGAACTCATATGCTAATCAAACACCACGATCAATAAAATGAAAGTAATTCACCAGAATAACTTTACATAAACCTTTGCAAATAAATGAGCAACAATATCATATATTATTATGGAACTCAATACAATACATTGAGAATGGGCCTTGCTTAAATAGGCAACGAATAACAATCTAAGAACCATTCAAGGTCGTACATCAAGCCATAAATCAAGGAAATAACTAGTCATCAAAGAACTAGACATCAAGGATCTAGTTAATACCATAGATCAAGGAAAGAATTATACCTAACAACTAGATAATATCTCCTAATATCTAAATAAGATAAAAGAAATATCCACACACATAAGTGGTTGAGGATAAATACAATAAAGGTAAATAAAGTACCTAGGTGAACATGAGCTAAGGTAAATACCTACTCTAACATCCATGTTGGCTTCCTTGCAATAATAAAATGAGTTTTTACTAAATATTCATATGTTAGTATTAATGAAATTTTGAGAATGATAAAATCTTATTCCAAAGTAGAAATAAATCCTAGTGGTTGCTAGCACGTATAGAACACAAATTTTGTAGTTTAATGTTTTGTAGATTGTTTTTTAAATATTTTATGTTTATTGTTGTGTGGACATTACCCAGAATGTAAAATTTTAATGACATGATTCCCTCATTCCTATCATACATAATTTGGCTTAGATGTTGGTAGCTTCAAGAATATATTCACAAAGGAATATTCCATCATGACCAAATGTACCATTTGTCGGGGAACCGGGAATCAAAACATATTTATCAAAAATACTAGCACCGTTTTGAGAAATTGTAATGCATATTACAATTGTAAAAATGTACCTATTGAAGGATGAATTGTGGGCTATAATTCATATTACAATTGTACTTGATAGATGAGTTGTGGCATATTTTACAACTATTGAAGGATGTGGAAGGAAATGTGGAGACATACGCGATGTTATTAAATCAATGACCTAATTACAATTATGTAATTTCTCCCTAGATTTAATTGATAACACCTTTTGGTATAATGTGTGTGACTATATTTAGTAATCTTATTTTCTATAATGTGTGTTTATCAATCCATGGAGGCCTTTATTTATAATCTAGTCAATGCATGGGAAAATATTGATGACGCCATCCATTTTTTATTTTGTTGACTTGTCTCACATGAATTGAGGGACTACTTAATTATGTTTTTCTTTTGCCTACCTTCACTCATTTTATTGTGTTTCTCTCTGCTATTTCCCCCTTCCCTCTCATGACATGTACCTATGTTCCTTTCATCCTCTTACATAGAAAGAAGCCAAAAATGGATTTCCTCTCTCCTATGTCTTCCACTTGTCTTCAAAATGTCTTCCACATAGGCTCCATGCCTATTCTAAAAGTGATTTAGAAAGGCATGTGCATCGATTACCTCCTGAACACCATGAGAGCTCATGTCAACTTTGAGATTACAGGTGTCGTCGTGTTCAATTTCCTAACGTTGTGTGTAGATAAGGAAGTGGTCATGGTGGTCACCTCCCATTTCATTTACCCACATCATCGTGTGGCTTTCACCAAATCTCTGGCATAAGTATGCCTTCCTATTCTCTTTACCAATTTGTATTATTGTATGTCTCCTTTTCCGGTTAACAGTAGGATTTGTGATGCCCTGGAATTAAAAAAAATTTCAGACTCTCCATCAATTTTTTGGGAGTGTTCAAATCATCTTTTGATCTAATGAGGCGTCTATATCTAGCATGCAATCCCTAGACCTGGTTGCTCTTGCAAAACCTTCCCCGCCCCTTCAATTCGTGTGATGTATTGAAGACTGTTTCTGTCTCATCCTTTTCCTTTCTCAATAAGTTTTCAATGCTTTTCTTGGTGTACCAATTAGAGGTGGAATGTTAGGATTTCTCTATCATTCCCCCTCTATTTTTTGTGTTCTCCACTTTATGTTTTTTGCAGGCCTTGTTATTCATGTTACATTTTAGCCTCATTATTTACAATCTTTCCTAATAGTTGTTTGGTTTTTCTATGTATCCCTTCATCGATAAAATATCTTGATACTTATATGGTGAGAGACCCATCAAACCACTGGTTCTTAGCTCCAATCAAAAGCATTTAACTATCTAAAAAATACAATTATGTAATTTGTCACTAAATTTAATTGAGAACAAGTTTTTTTAAAATGTGCGTGCCTATCTTCATAATGTTAATATGTATAAGGAATAATGTTTTTATATATAAGGAATTTTATTATTTATAAGGAATATTAATTACAAATTTTTCACATCGGTTCAATGAATATAAGGAATTGAAAAATTCGTAGCCACTTCAACAATTAGTGCATTACTAGATATCATGAAAATAATTTTATTTTGCTATGATTTACTATGTGAATTTGAGATTCCAACATGAAGAATAGTTTTACAATGAAATTCAAATAATTCTTAAAATGATTTACTATAATTCTACCTTTAGAAATAGATTTTTAATTTATTTCATATATATATTTAATTACAAAAAGATATCCTCCTGACAAGGGGAGTAAAGATAATTTTAATTGTCATTTAAAGTGTAAGGTGTGGGAGGAAAGTTTCTGCAGTGATTTCATTTCTCTTCTTTCAAGGAACACAAGGATGGCAGAAGGTGATGTGGGGGTTAATGATGAATGTTGTTGCACATTTATAACTATTAAGGGGATGTTTATGTTTTTGTAATCCAATTTTATTCCTCTCTTGGAATCTGGGTTTATAACTATTAAGGGGATGTTAATGTGTATTTATTCCTCTCTTGGAATCTAGGTTTTTGCACGTTCCCTTATAAGTGTGCACTCTTGAGCACCATAAGTGGTGCAAGTTTGATGTCTCTGTCCAACTAGGAACCCTATGTTGGAGGGACCCCGCCCACTAGGATCTAAGGCCGATGATTTCAAGTCTTGAAGAGATGCAGTTTCTTCCCTCTCTCACTCCAAGAGCAATGTAGTGCTCATAGTTTGTTGTATCCACAATAAGATAGGTTATCATTGCTAATAAAAATTCCCTTATAATGATATCACCCATGTCGGTGCCATAGATACCTTAACAATGAATAAGGTCATCTTACGCCTCACCTCTGACATGAGAATTGATGAAAGTGTTGTCGCTTCCTCTGCTACTAGGTTCCTCCTAGTTTTAGGGGCAGCATGGACCACTCTGGAGAATGCATGTTCCATAAAAATGATGAATATTTTTTTTGAGTTACCAGTCTGTTTGAGGACCATGAGGGATGTCAATTTACATGATATTTTCAAGTTATTTATACACATCAGACATTTCTACATGCCCATGGATACAAAATTGGATTAGTAATGGATTGTTTTTGTTAATTTTGTTAACATGGAAGGATTCCCAAAGACCTATCAATAAGCTCAATTCATATGCCTATGGTTTTTTTAAATTGAAGAAAGGAAGACTTTAAGGCTGACATCTTTCCTCCTTTCTCTGGAGTCTTTTAGTTATTTCTACTTTAGCTTTTGTAGGGTTTTTGGTGTTGATAGGATCGGGTGTGTTTCACTTGAACGCAAAAATTCTCCTTTTATGTTGACTTGCTTCATTTAGTATATTGATTTATTTGTTTTCACTAAAGAAAACCTATCAAATATTGATTTTTTAAAATCATCATGACATTTTTCTCATGGTATATTTTAGAAAATTGAAAGTTAAAATTTTAATTTTACCTTTTACTATTGAGAAATCATTTGTGTACTTACACCAAATCTATGTTTGTTTATTCTCAGGTATTATTTTACATCTTGAGAAAATTTTCTTAACGTAGTACTTGAAAATTATCTCACATTTAGTTTAATATTACTTAAATGTAGACAAAACTCACTTTGGCTCTAACATGCTTGTTATCAAATCATGTGAAAGAACTAAGTACTGTAAAGTCAATTATTATTTGGTTTTTTTATCTATGGTGAGAAGTGTAAGTTTTAGATATATGATTTTTGAAGTACTGTGACGTTCAAGGATATTTACCTATTATATGAGTTATAATATGGTTCCCCCAACAATAATGATTCCATAATAAAATGACTAGATTTTAAGATTAAGTTATACCAAAATATGAAGAAGATACATAGATGCACTATAAAGGACTTTAGTTGGTCTCTTTATTTTTTATAAGAAACATGTTCTCATAAGAGTGTCTTGCTGACATACACACAGAGATTGATTTCCCTTTCAATGTCATACGTCGTCACTCAAAAATAAGATTATTTGTCATTGATTATGTTCAACAGGTATCCACCTTAATGAATATGTTTGTTTAATTTTATTTGTAGGGAAATTTGATTGTCTAAAAACCCTTAAAATTTACTCCAGACGCATGAGGATTTCCTGAATTTGTGCATTTCGTGAGTTGGGGATGATAGTGATGGCATTTGATAGAGTGAGATATTGGGAGCTTGAATAGGAGGATAATGAATATCTAGAATTTCTTGTACCACCACTGAATATAATTGGGCTCGATAAATAATATCATCAAATACAAATTCAATGAGTAGGGACAGATGGTGGTTCACACCACTACCATGTGCATCAAAGGATGGATTACATTTAATTATATTATCACAGTCTGGATCATCACCCTCTGTTATTTTCTTCAAAATATCTTCAATAATTCTATATTTATACTGAGGTTTAACCACATCATAGTAAATGAACCTAGAATTATCTCACATCTCTTGAAATTCATTAGTCTAGTGGTCGCTAGCCCATATAAAAAGGAAACATGGTCAGTTTCTTATTTTACAGAAAAATGTTGGCTTTTGTGAAATCATTAAATTTTTTTCCCAAGATCTACATGGTTTAATGTTAATGATCATTTTAAAATTGATAAATACCTTATTCCAAAGAAAAAATTAAAGCCTAGCGGCTGCTACCTGGTATAAAATAGAAACATGTTATATTTATGGTTTTGCATATCAGTGTTAGATTCCCTGAAATTATTAAATGATTTTCCAACAACTACATAGTTTAATCTTTTATAAATTTTAAAACTGATAAGAACCCTTATTCTGAAGGAAAAATTATAGCCACTATTCCATATAAGTGCACTCTTGATTTCCTCGTGTGATGCAAATTCGACGTCGTTGTCAACTATGAACCCTCCTGGAGTGACCATGCCCACTAAGATCCAAGGATGATGACTCCAAGTCTAGTGGAGATGCTCTTTCTAGCCTCTCTCACTCTAAGGGATGTTCAGTGCTCATATTTTGTCGTATCTACAGTAAGAAGGGTGATCACTGCGCATCAAAATTCCCTTAGAAAGATCTCACCCCCGCATGTGCCATAGACACCTTTATAAGGGATAAGGTTGTTGAGGGCCTCACCTCTGGCTAAAGCATCGCTGGCCGGGGCTTCCACTACCTTTGTTTTTAGGGACCTTCCAGTCTTAGGGATGGCATGGACCACTCTGGAAATAACATGCATCACATAAATGATAAAAAAAAATTTAGTTACCAATTTGTCTAAGGACCACAATGGATGTCAATTTGTAAGAGATTTTTAAGTTGATTGGATACATCACACATGTCTATGTGGCCATGGATTAGAAGGTGGATTAGAAGGGGATTTGGTTTTGTTAATTTCATCAACATGGAAGAAGCTCATAGAGCTATCAATAATCTCAATGCCTATGGTTATGATAATCTTATTCTAAAAGTTGAATTGGCCACTCTAAGGCAGACTTAAAATTAGACATCTTTCCTTCTTTCTATGGAATAGTTTACTTATTTCTAATTTAGGTTTTATAGTGTTTTAAGTGTCTATAGGATCAGTTGTGTTTCACTTGAATGCAATTATTCTCCTTTTATTTTGACTTGCCTCATTTAGTATAATGGTTTATTTGTTTTCACTATAGAAAACCTATCAAATCTTAATTTTTTAATTTCATTTTAACATTTTTCTCATGGTGACATTTGTTTATTTTTATTTGTAGGGAAATTTGATTGTCTGTAACCCCTTAATATTTAATCCAAATACATGAGGATTTCCCAACTTTTTGGTTTTCTTGAGTTAAAGACAAAAGTGATGGCATCTGATAGAGTGAGATGTAGGGAAGCTTGAATAGGAGGATAATGAAGATCTAGAATTTATTCTTCCACCGCCAAATATCATTGAGATGGACAAAGAATATTTTTGAATACAAGTTCAATGAGTAGGACCAAAAGGTGGTTCACACCACTATCATGTGCATCCAAAAAGTAGAAAAAGAATGCCTTAACAAGTGCACTCTCGAGCACCATGAGCGGAAAAAGTTCAGCATCGCTGCTAACTAGGAACCCTACTAGAACTACTTAATCTATCAGGATCCAAGGTTGACGATTCCAATTCCATTGGATATGTGATGTCCTTCCTCTCTTATTCCAAGGGTAGTGTGGTGCTCATAGTTTTATAATCTTTAGTAGGGTGATCACTGCACATCAAAATTAACTTACAAGGTTCTCACCCTCACTGGTGCCACAGACACCTTAACAATGGATAAGACCATTAAGGGACTCACCTTCGGTGGAAGCATCACTTCCTCCTCTACTCGGGGCTTCCCAGTATTAAGGGTGGCATGGACCACTCCAGCAAAAGCATGTGCCATAGAAGAAATGATTTTTTTTTGAGTTACTAGTCTATCCGAGGACCACCAGGGATGACAATCTGCATGATATTTTAAATCCTTTTGTACACATCACACCTGTCTACGTGCCAATGGATCAGAAGATAGATTAATAGGGGATTTGGTTCTTTTAATTTTTTCAATAGGGAGGATGCTCAAAGAGCTATCAATAAGCTCAATTCATATGGTTACAATAATCTTATTCTTAGAGTCAAATGGGCCACTCTAAGGTAGATTTTTTTTTTAAAATTAAAGCAAGGCATACTTAAAAGAAGACATCTTTCCTTCTTTCTAGGGAGTCTTTTACTTATTTTTGGCTGAGGTTTTTTAGGGTTTTTAGTGTTGATAGGATCAGTTATGTTTCACTTAAACACAATTATTTTCCTTTTATTTTTAATTTCCTTGTTTAGTATAATGATATATTTATTTTTCAGTAAAGAAAAACTATAAAATATTAATTTTTAAAATTAATTTTGACATATTTTTTCATGGTGACATTTATTTATTTTTATTTGTAGGGATATTTTAGTGTCTACAAACCCTTAAGCTTTATTCCAAATGCATGAGGATTTCCTAACATTTCTCATTTCTTGAGTTATGGAAAATAGTGATGGCATCTGAAAGACTGAGATGCAGGGAGCTTGAATAAGAGGATAATGAAGATCTGAAATTTGTTTTGCCACCCCCAAATATCATCGAGTTGAACAAAGAATATAATCAAATACAAGTTCAACGAGCAAGGCCAAAAGGTGGTATACATCACTACCATTTGTATTTGTAAATTGTCCAAAGCATGCCTTAACAAGTGTGCCCTTGAACGTTTTGAGTGGTGCATGTTTAGCGTCACTGCTAACTAGAAACCCTTCTGGAGTGACCCCTCCCATCAAGATCCAATGATGAAAATTCCAAGTCTAGTAGAGATGCATTATCTAACCTCTCTCACTCTAAGGTTAGTGTGGCACTCATAGTTTTTTGTATCCACAGTAAGAAGGGTGATCACTACACAAGAATATTCCATTACAATGATCATGCCCACCCGTGCCATAAACACCTTAACAAGGGATAAGGTTGTCGAGGGCCTCACCTCTGACAAAAGCATCACTAGAGGAGTTGTCACTACCTCTGCTACTGGGAACCTCCAATTCTCAGGGGCGGCATAGACTACTTTGGTAATAACATGCACTACAGAAAGAATAAAAATTCTACTCAAGTTACCAGTTTGTCAGAGGACCACAAGGAATTTTAATATGCATGAGTTTTTCAAGTTTTTTGGACACATCACGTGTGTCTATGTGGCCATGGATCAGAAGATTGATTCAAAGGGGATTTGGTTTTGTTAATTTTTTCAACATGGAGGACACTCGGAGAGATATAAAATAAGCTCAATGCCTATGTCTATGATACTCTTATTCTTAGAGTTGAATGTGCCACTCTAAGGAAGACCTTTTTTTGTTAAATTGAAGCAAGGCAGACTAAAAATTAAACATCTCTCCTTCTTTATATGGAGTGTTTTACTGATTTCTGCTTTAGGTTTTATAGGGTTTTTAGTGTTATTAGGATCAATTTTGTTTCACTTTATCGTAATTATTATCATTTTATCTTGAATTTCCTTATTTAGTATAATGATTTATTTGTTTTCACTAAAGAAAACCTATCAAGATTATTCATCGTTGATTAAGCTCATCAGGTATCCACTTTAACTAACATGCTTGTTTAATTTTTTTTATTGGGTGATTTGTGTGTCTACAAACCCTTAAAATTTTCTTGGGGTGCCTGAGGATTTCCCAACATTTTCTACTTTTTGAGTTAGGGACAACAGTGATTACATCTGATAGAGTGAGATGCAAAGAGTTTGAATAGGAGGAAAATGACGTTTTCAAATTTTTTCTTCCACCACCAAATATCATCCAGATGGTTGAAGAAGATCATCGAATACAAGTTCAACAAGAAGTTCTAGATGGTGGTTCACACCACTACCATGCGCATAAGAAGATAGATTACATTTAATTATATTCTCATAGTTTGGATAGATGCCCTTTGCTAGTTTCTTCAGAATATCTTAAGTAATTCTCTAGTTACATTGAGGTTCAATCACATCATAGTAAATGAACTTAGACGT
This sequence comes from Taxus chinensis, assembly GCA_019776745.2. NCBI lineage: Eukaryota > Viridiplantae > Streptophyta > Pinopsida > Cupressales > Taxaceae > Taxus > Taxus chinensis. The sequence continues at coordinate 144,524,523 of CM034154.1, read as the reverse complement.
GTCTCAAATCTCTCGAAAGTCATTATCTTAGCTACTATTAGCCCATATACAAAGGAAACATGGTCAGTTTATTATTTTGCAAACAAATTTTGGCTTCCATGAAATCATTAAAATATTTTCCCAAGAAATGCATGGTTTAATGTTAATGACATTTTAAAAATGATAAGAACCTTATCCAAAAGAAAAATTAAAGCCTAGCGGCTGCCAGCCCATATAAAATAGAAAGATTTTATATTTATGGTTTTGTAGATCAATGTTCAATTCCCTGAAATCATTAAATGATTTTCTAATAACTGAATAGTTCAATCTTAAATAAATTTTAAAATTGATAAGAACCTTTATTCCAAAGGAATAATTAAAGTCATGCGACTGCTAGCCTGTATAGAATATAGACATGTTATATTAATTATTTTGTAGATCAATGTCGGATTCCAATATTTTTTATTTTCAGATTCTAATAAATGGGACCTTGGAGTATAGTAAATTCCAATATATGTGATTCTGGATTCCAATATATGTGATTCTGGAATCCAATATATGTGATTTTGGAGTGCAGATAATTTAAGTATTTAACACTTTAGAATCCAAAACTAGTAATTTCATATTCTAATATTGGCAGTATTTTTTGCTTCTCAGAGTGTAATATGTCCATAATTAGTGAAATAAGTGTTAGAGGATTAAAATTGAGGTTGCATAGGTTTTCATAGATAAGCTTGAAAACATGGAACTCATCATCAGAATCATTAGTGTTGGCATTATCATGTTAGATAAAATTATCAAGGATGTTAGGAGGATTAGAGCTAGATATATGACAAGGAGTAGCAGTAATAGATGGAGTAGTGATAGTCCTAGAAGTGGATTTGGTAGGTGATAAAGATCAGAAGTATGCATAGGGATGGAAGGGAAGGGTGTGGAGGTAGAAGGAGTGGGAGAAGTAGATTGACCCACATCATATGTACTGACATTCTGATATGTAATAGGATGCAGTGGAGGAATAGGCATGGTAGTGATGGGATATATGTGGCAAAACTAGAATAGGTTAGGATCAACATAAATAGTGTGTTCATAGCCATCACATAAGAATTTAACTTACCGATGAATTGTAGAAGTAACAACATGCATAATGTGAATCCATGGTTAACCAAGTAAGTAATTGAACTAAAATAATGTGTCAAGGACATGAAATGCAATGGGAATGGTTTTAGTTCCAACTTGTAGGGCTAAGGTGATGGTGCTAATGTATGTGCGAGTAGTGGAATCATAATTAAAAACAAGAGTATATGATTTAATGAGAAATAATTTGAAAAATTTTAATTACTTGAGTAATGAAAGAGCACATATATTTATAGTGGAGAAATTATCAATTAGTACACAGTTGATATAAATGTAACTGATAGTAGTGGTCATGAGAAAAGGTGCAGGAAGTTTGGTAGTGGCGAAAGGTGAAATATTCTCATCACAAAAAGATATAGCATGTGATACATTTTTTAATGGATTGAATGAGATGAGTAAAACTAAATTCAATAGGTGAATTATCACTTTCAATATGAATGGAGTGTAGGGTAGCTTCTAATGTATGACACCAATCTAGTACACTATGTAGGACATCATAAAGATATATTTTTTCCCATGTATTATTAATTTGGTTAATTATATCATAGCCTTTAGAGGTGGTGGGAGGAACTCTAGAGGTAAAAGGTGTAGGGATATAAATGGGTGTAGTTGTAGGCAGCTATGTGCGGTGAGTAGTGACTACATTGATATTTGGATTAGACATTAGAGTAATGAAGTAAGGAGGGTGTTGACTACGGACTAATATGAAATCAACAATAGAGATAGAGTCTAATGCATTCTCAGAAGGTAGGGTTTGAGTGATGGGTATCACCAAATGATTTAATAAAAATAGAATTAAACCTGATTTTCAGAGTAACTACTTTAATGAATGATATACAAATGCTAATATAGAGTAAGACACAAGAAAGGAAACATGCACAATGTGAAACCCTAAGAAATAAGGGAAGATACATGGAATTATCTGATTTATGAGTGAAAATTAAGTGATATACGGAGATGAAATGTTGAAATATACTAAGGAGATTGTTTTTGATACTGACTAGAGGTTTTGGACTGAAATTGTACATGACAGAAGCGCCTAGGATAGGATAGCAATGCCTAGTACCAGTGTCTAGATATTGACACTGGTGTCTAAGTAGATGTTGTGGATATGTATTTTTTAAGGAAAGATGATGTTCACTTTCCTATCTTGTTTATCACTCTGGATTCATTGTCTAGTATGTGAATGTACTTGTAACCTGCAAGAAAGAATTTTGACTGTACATACCCACAAACAACATGAAACATAAAAATGAAAATGCAAAATGGGGAGTCAGACTAACCCTAACGTTCACATGAAGAGTGAAATTATGACAAAATGTTGCACAACATATCAGAATCCATGTAATTCCCATGTGTGTGTAGAAATGATGTCTCAGGATTACCTTGTATAAGTTGCATAGTCATAGTAGGCTAGATCTAGAATGTAGCATATGTATAGAATGTTTGGATGGAATAGAATAGACTTACCCTCCTATGTTGTGTATGTAGAAGTGATGTAATCCTTGTCCCTTGTATGAGTGCTATATGGGTGCCTTTTTTTATGTTGTGCCTTTGAATTCAAGCTTTGGTGATGATAGATAATGGTTAGTGTTTGGTCCTTTATTTTGAAAACATAACTATGTACTTAAATGATTCCCTTGTTTGAATTTTGTAATTGACAATTGAAAGGCCGGCCTAAAGTAGTAATAAGTAATTAAGAAATTAAATGGGTGAAAATGGATAAGAAAAAGGTAAATAGGGATGGGAGCACCCAGGAGGAAAGGAGTGCCTTGCGTTAGTGTCCTAATAGGGCACTAGGTCTGAGGCCATAAAAAGATAAACTAGTCAAATACTAGAAAGAGTACAATATGTACAAAGCAAATAAAAGTACAAAATACAAAGTGAAAGGCTAAAGGGAATTGTAAATTAATTTTATTCTTTCTCAGGAATCATGTAAACACTATAATGCTTTTAGGACCTATAAATGTACCCAAGTGCATATAAGTTTTTACTACAACATGTTTACAAGTGTTAAGTCTTTTGCATGATAACGTTTACATTGTTATGTTTTCACTTACATCTGCATTATTATTTTTGATTTTCTACTAGTTCTCTTTTTTATGTTGCTGATATGAGTCTTCTTGTTTTGATTGCTTCTCTTGATTATATGACATGTCTACACTATGTGTATCCCCTTTTGTAGGTATATTTTCATCTTTGCAAATACCACATCAGCCCTTCATGTGTTTTCTACATAAATTATCATACTTATTAGGTATAGTTTCACATCTATTCTTTTAAGCTACATGATTAAAATATTCCTCACATAAGCCTCAAAAGAGGGGCATTCATCTAGGTATATTCTACACCTACAACAAAAACAGACAAGTTTTTGGACTCATACAAGGCACACAACAAGAAAAATCTCTCAGAAAAAATATAAATCACATAAACACAAGAAACAAAATACATGCTCAAAACCGTATAGTAGGGTCATGAATTTACAAATATTATTGGTCCATTCATATGTATTTTCCCTGGTGCAGTTGCAATAATACTATCGATATGTTCATATTTTCACCTATAGGAACAAGTTTTTGACACAATTTTAGACTCATTTGACTTAGTTTAGATCATTCTCATAGGGCAAGAAATATTTCATTACTTCTTCACAAAACTCTATTTTAGTTCTAGATTTAGGTATATTAGGGCCATGGGTCTCCTTTTTCCAAACTACATTTCAACACATTTCAGTTATATTCAATTTTTACTTGGTTTTTGTTAGAGATGTTGGTGGAGTAATTAGCAAATTATTAAATTAAATCATTAAATCCACACATTAAATTTCAGTAAATTATTATAATGTTAACCATGTGCAGAGAGATTAATAAATGAATGAAACAAATTTTACAAAGTAAAATATACACATAACATAAGTAAATAACACATTATAACACAAGATATATAGTGGGGGAAACAAGAAGGTAAAAAAACCCATTCATAAAAATAATGTGATTTTAATATAGAATTTACCATACAGAGATTTTACCTAGCACTTCAACTTCCTACTCAGTCCCATAACAATTCAATTGCACAAAAATTACAATGAAATAATATTCAAATTCACAAATTCGCAATCCGCAGTTCATAAATCACATTCACCTGATCATAATACACAATCCTTACTTTCACAAGGGATCACCCTATTAAATAGGGTGGGTGAATCGGTTGCACATGGTTGAATCATTTTACTCTCTAATTAAATCACAAAATTTAATTTAAATGTAGGGACCAACATTTTTAATAAATTTTAATGGTGTGAAATAGTGCCCAAGATAAATTATTTCCCCACTTGAAATTATTACACCAACACTCCCCTATAATGTTAAGTGAAGAAAACATTCCAAATTACATTATTATATAAAACGATTTGTAATGCATAAATCATTAGCAATGATTTACATGAGCATGTAAACAAGTGAGATCATATATATTTTCCCACATAAAAAAATTCTTAAGACATATTCTTTAAATATGAATACTTACATTACATTATGGAGCCTTTTATCAAACAAGGAAATCCAATAACTAATGCTTCGCTAGGATTGACAATTAAAATCACATGTTGTGATCATTTACTTAAGACTCATATATAGTGATCTTTTACAAATTGGAGGAAGTATATGAATCATAAAACATGTCGTTAAGAGGTTGCATTGGAATTCACTCTCCCCCACAATGGAAACTTAGAAAGGCCTAGCAAGGCATAAAACTTGGAAAATTTCACAGCACTCGGTGCCTTCATTAAAATATTTGTAACTTGATCTTCGTTCAAATAGAACTTGAGGTCAATATTGTGATTTAGGACTTTCTCTCCAAAGAAATCGTATGAATCTCTACATGCTTCATCCTATAGTGTTGAACTAGATTGTTTGAAAGAGGAATGAAACTTTGGGTGTCACATAGAAGAGTAGTGCTTCCTTTTACACCTATATGGAGTTCATTTAATATGTTTTTCAACCACATGCCTTCCTTTATTGCTTCCATTGAACATTTAAACTCTGCTTAAGTAGAAGAGATGAAAAAATTCAGTTTATTATTACTACTCCAAGTGATGACACCTGCATCAAAATTGAAAACATATCCATAAGTATATTTTGTATCTATAACATCACCAACATGGTCAGAATCACAATATCTAAATAATTTTGTATCATTACAAGAAGAATAATAAAACCATAAATAATTATTCCTTTAACATATTTTAGAATTATTGTTTTCCTTTTTCTAGTTATCCTCATAAGGAACCTGTATGAATTTAGAAACATATCCTACTGCATATGAAATATTTGGTCTAGTAATAGTCAAATAAATTAAACTACCAACTATCTTTCTATATGAGTAGTTTTAAATTTTTCACATGCAGGGTTTGGATCTACTTTAACACTGAATTCAATACAAATCGAAACATGTTTACAATAAATCACGTTAAATCCTTTGAGTAAATTAGTAGCATACTGAGATTGAGATGCAAAAAAATATTTATGATCTTGAAACATAACCATGCCTAAAAATGATTTAGCAGACCTAAGTTAGTCATTTCAAAATTTTGTCCTAGTATTTCTTCAAGATTCTAATAATTAAATTCTTATCATTACTAGTAATCAACATATCATAAAAAAAAATATAATATGATTGATTTCACACTTTATAAAATAAACATTATCAAAAAATCAATTTTTAAACCCAAGATCGTAAAAGAAACTATTTGTTTTAGCATACCAATGATGCGCCAAAATTAACAGGAAGTTGACAAGGTCATAACTTGAGCTCCGGGTGTCTGTTTGAGTCCATTTTTTTTTTAAACCATATGTTTCGATGAGACGAACATAGTGGAAATCTACCCTACCAATTGGGGCAAGTTTTTGACACGCTTTTGGGCCCTAAATCTGCCAGCTTGAGGCCAAAAATTAAGATTTAAGTTATAGTTCGGCTTTTTCCTATTTTTGGGCATTAGTTAATTTTAGTCTATTAGTTGCATTATGAGTTAAAAATTTGGAAATTCCTCTAATTTAGGGATGTAGAAGATGCATGGAAATTTTTTTGCCCATACTAATAAGCATGCGAACTTACTAAGAATAGCATGTTCTAGTAAACTGCTAAAAATAGTAATTTCCGTCACCTAAAGTAGATTTAGTCAAAGTTAGATTTTTCTTGGCAACTCGAGTTGCGAGTTTTTTTCCTATTTAGGAAACATTGTAATTCATTATTAGGTAACAAATAAGGATATCTATTTTCTTTTGGAGTTCATATTATTTGTAGTATATCAGGTTTGTTCATAATTTGGCTACATTAACCAAGCTCTAGGATTTTTATTTTACACACATATAGTTCCTTTAAAAGGTTCTTCAAAACCTTTGGTTTGACACATGTAGATTTCATCTTCAGGTCACTATTTAGAAAATAATTTTTAACATCCATTTGGTGAATCTCCCAATGATATTGAGAGGCCAACGCTAGAAGAATTATAACTGTTCTCATTTTGGCTATAGGAGAAAAGGTTTCAACATAGTCAATACTAGGTTTTTGAGTGAACCCACAAGCTACTAATCATTCCTTAAATTTATCAATTTCTCCTACAAATTTATATTTAATTTTATACAACCACATGGATCCTACAATTGTCTATTTTAAAGGCATGGGGACTATTCCCAAGTGTTATTTTCAATTAAGAATTATATTCAAATTTCATAGATTTGATCCATCTTTCATCTTGAATGGATTCTTCAAAATATTTTGGTTCAACCTCATATACGATCATCAAGACATGATAAGTATGTTGAATACGAGTTATCTTTCTAAGGTTGTCCGGATGAGAATCCCTAATTAGATGTTGAGCCCATTTAGGTATTCTATAAAAAAACACATTTTGAGATGACTCTCCCTCAATTTCCATCATATCTAGAGTACGATATTAATCCTATTGAAATTTTGTTTCCATATTGTCTAGAGAAGCATTATAAATCTCTACTTTAGGAGAAATAGAGGAGGATTCATAGAATGTGTCATATAATGTTTTCTCTAGAACGTAAACATTCCTATTTTCCATTATGTCATGTTTGAAATGATCGTATAATATTAATCCATTTTTATGACATCCATATCTAACAAAGATACAAGATTAGAAGGTTGGATCAATTTTATTATGTTTAAATTTTGAAATAAGAGAGAAGCAAGACTATCAAATATTCTTAAGTGTAGTTCATACTTCACGAGGCTTAGGTTTATGTAATGCTTTAGTAGGAACTATATTTAGGATATAGATTGTAGTATTCATCACTTCTCCCCATATAAACCTAGGCACTTTTGTCACATGAATAATGGTCCTATCCATTTATAATATGGTCCTATTTTTCCTTTCTATGATGTCATTTTGTTATGGGGAATAGGGATTTGTTAACTCATGTTAAATCCCATACGACACATAGAGCTCATACTAAATTATAACTAACATATTGCTATCTATTCTTACGTCTAATTATTTTTATTTTCATAATATAAGCATTTTCAACTAAGGCTTTAAACTCTTGAAATTTGGACAAGAAACTGGAATTTTTAAAAATGTAGTATGATGAGGTCATCCTAGAGAAATGATCAATAAATCATACAACATACAAGGATCCACTGAGAGGAAACTTTAATTGTACCTCTCACATAACTATGAATCAACTATAATATGTGAGATGAATTTGGATCATGATGAACATATTGGTTACCACACAAGGCACTTTCACAGGTTCCATGATCATATTTCATCATAGGGAGACCTATTATGATGCAAGAGAATCACCAAAAGAATGTCAAAAATGAAAATTTATCATTCATTCAAGGCTATGAGGTCAAGTTAGGTGTGGCAAAGTCACGGGGAAGATTATTACGTGATCCAGCATTTCAAATTTCAAATTTTTCTTTTTCCCTCCATTTTAAAATTCAAATTTCTAAGTATATAAAAGAGAAGATACGGTTTATCAAGTGGTTAAAAAGGAGGAATTTTTGAATGGAAGTGTGGGTATATTTTTTAGACATGTTGAATAGGTCCTATGATGAATTGATTTAATAAGATAGTGAAAAAAGATGTAAAACTGTCCCTTTTTGTGATGTATGGACATGAGAGTCACTCGTAAAATTATTTAGCATTTGAACCACTACAGAAAAAAAGATAAAAGATTTAAGTTGGTGCCAATTAAGAGATTATACTTGAGGGTTCAGAGAAGGATAGAAGGGAGAATAATGAATTCTTTATGAGAAATATAACATAAAGAAGAAAAGATGCTCTGTTTTGAATAGTAATATTGCTTTCTTAGTGAATGGATTCTGAGTTTTGGTAATTGTGTTATAAGAGTTGGTTATTATCTTCTAAGAATGGTAAATATGTTCCTTATAATAGTAATCTTGTTTTGGGAAATGTTTGATGTATTCTTTCATAAATGTTGAGTTTTGATTACTCGGTTTGTGTGCTTGTTGCTCTACAAGAATTATACAAACCTGAATGTGACTTGTTACTCATGTGATTGATCTGAGAAAGATTCATTTATGCTAGGATAATATTCATGCTTGAGGACCCCATCAAGAGTTGTATGGGGCTGGTTAGAATACTTTTATTCATGAAGAAAGAGAATAATTATGGGAATGAATAACATGCTTAGTGAAGGTAAATCCTTGCTTCCTATAGTTTTCATAGTTGTCTAAAAGTAGAATTTAGTGATTTGAAAGTCAACGTATCCCTTAATGTCAACCTGGACATGTTTAGAAGGTGTATTCATACCTTTGGACAAAGTCTTTTATTCATAACCAAGATTTGATCTTTGTATAAACTTTTAACCTTTCTCAGGTTCATTAGAAACCCTCCTAGGGTTTGATTCCAAATTTGGGATTACAACATCTACACTTTGGATTACAGTTTGAAAATTTATAAAAACATTCTAAACAAGGCCTATTTCCATATTTTGATAGTTTTTTGTGAATAAATCCCATCAACGAACTGTTATCTTTGATAGTCTTTTAAGAGGCATGATGATACAATAGTGAGGCCTAACTCAAAGGTTAAACTTGACAAGAAAGGTGGATTTTATTGTTCCTTTCACTTTAAAACTTGGTAGTACTTAGAAAAAATAAAATGGGTATTGGAAAATGTATTCAGAGTGGTTTAGAATCACATATAGAAATAGTTATGCTTGAAAATTCATAGTGACATGGATGGTAGAGACTAGTGAGACTATATAAAAGAAAGAGGTGATTGAGAGATAAGATTAAGAAATTAGGAATTGAAACTTACCATATACCATCTAGGACATAAATTGTATTTGTATAAGTCTTAATATTTTTTGGGTATACACATATTTCTGTAGCCATAAACCTACCAAAGACCTTGGTCTTAAGGGAAAATGGGAACTTTTTTGAAAATAAAGGAAGGTAGTAGTTATTTTTATTGATGATCTTCTTTTTTGATGTTAATGCATTTATTAAGGCCTATAAACAAGCTTCAATGATTGGGAAACTAAAATTATGCAAAGAAGACCAAAAATTAGCTTGTTGCAAATTAAGACAAAGAAGAGTTTCTTATATGAAGAACACAATAGTTAAGTGGAGAAGATAAAATTTTATATTTCTTTTTTTGTGAATCACTTTGAAGGATTATTTGAAAATGTATAAGGTGTATGAGGCAAGGAAGTTTTATAGGATGGACCAATAATACTAAAAAGCCCAGAATTTGCTTAATTAGTGTCATGATAATTGGAAAGCTAGTAAAGGACAAGATAGGAAAAATGAAGGATTGGATAAATTATCTTGTTTTCGATCAAATTTGTGGTTGTAATATTATGGTAAGGTGTATTGAAATAGGGAACATTGGTTGAAATGAGAAGAATCAGGTAAGGATTTTAAATTTCACATGTAGTTTATTCAAGCTTAAATATTTTTAGTGATTTCAAGTGCCTAGTGGACAATTTTGAAGAGCCTTATTGACATTAATTGTTGATTGCATTAATTTAAGTAAAATTTGTACATTATATTACAAGGTTTAGGTGAGAAATACCATGAATACTCCTAAAATTAACATGTCGTAGTTTTTCATGCCAAAGTTGAAGATTATTTTTAGAGGTAGAATAAAAGTAATATTCTAGAAAAAATCCATAAAAAATATAAAAACTATTTTTTTGTATTCCAGAATAAATAACATTACTAAGTTCATTTTTCACATACCATTTATTTTGTAATAATAAAACTCTTTATTTTTTTAGTTAATTTTAAGCAAGATAAAAGGTTCTTTTTCAACAGAGGAATGAATAAGATATTCTTAATTGCTCCATTTTTCAATTTAACATTCCCACAAATTTTAGATCAAATAATAGAATTTTCCACCAGATATATATTTTCCTCACATTATACAACGCTATTATGATATCACAAATGCAATTCATGTGATTAGAGGCACCAGTATCTAGGACCATTTGTTATCATTTGAAGCTGTGAGTGCAGTATATGATTTAATAAAATCTGAATTATTTTATCAAAATATGAAAGTAATAATCGCTACAACTGATGTACAATGAAATATAAATGCTAGGAATTTTTTTTATTTAATTATGAAAGTAAATGAAAGAGGTAGGGCACTTACCTTGATTTTTCTTGTCCTGAAGTGTGTCTAAGCTGGGAAGGGGACTGGAACAAAAACAATCACTTTCACAATCTTGATTAAAAAATGTAGAGGTGCGAGAAATTCCTGGATACAGGTACCTAGATAGGGAAAGGGTTCCTATAGGCACCCTATACCTCTAGTGGGTTTGTAGTCTGCAAAAAATTATGAGATCTTTTTCTGACACCATCGCTAGGGCTTTGCACTTGTTCTCTAATGATCACATGAAAGTCACACATTGACTGCAAGAGTACCTATGGATATTTAATGCAAAATAATCTTGGACAATCCAAAAAATACATCAAATAATAAAAAATAAAGATGCAAAATGAGGGTTTGGAATGTCCTCAACTGTCAAATTAGTGAACTTATGAATAATGCATACACAACATCTCAGACCCAATATATATGTGATTGTGTGTGCAATAGTGCTCCTAGGTTTCCCTTGTGCTAATGATGCCAAGATAGTGAGAAGTAGCTAGATAAAATTAAAATTTGTGGGATGGAATTTAGAAATTCCCTTTTTTATGTAGTGTGTATGCAGAAAAATACACACAAATGCATTCCCTTGTGATATATGGATAGATAGCCCTTGATAAAAATTTCTTGACCATATAATGGTATGTATGTTGTGTTTATATAGGGATCTCTTGAATTTTGACATTGATGACATGACATGTCATCTAGTACCTTAGAATAGTAGTAAGAAAACCAAAAATTCTACCTACCAATGTCAAAAATAAGACAAAAAATAAACAAGACAAGAGAGCCTAGGTTGGAGAGGAGCGCTTGTGCACTAGTGTCCAGCCCTGGGCGCTAATGTCCAGAGATAACTAATGACAAATGTGAAAATACTGACAGACAGGGATCTTTGTGACTTGACAAGAAATTGGTGTAGAAGAGAGAGAAGTGACAGATAATAACAATAAAGACACTCAAAATAAGAAAAGTGTCTCATTAGTGAATAATTTTCTTGTGTAAGATCCATATATAAAACAACATACTTGGTGATATAGTAAATAGTATTAAGTGTGTGATTTTGTGTCTATATTTTCCCCCTTTTATACTATTTGATTGAAATTCAAGTAGTGTACAAGAAGTAAGGAACATACTTATGGGAAGTCTAGAGAAGCCTTGTTGCAAAAGTATGCGTAGAATGAGAATATAGCGTGTGATGGACCATGAATTAGAATGTTGATCCATGTGGCATAAATGGATATGGAGAACCATTTTGAGGAGCACTTAGAAATTTTGGTGATTTGATTACGAGTGATTGGAGATTTTGATTTTTTCACAGATGGAGATTTCAATGGGGTAGGGAGTGATAAGTTATTGTCATACACATTTTAAAACTATCTTTATTTAATGTTTAGATAAGGAATAATATTTAAAATTAAATAACAATGGTTGTTATTTTATAGATTTTATTATGGAACTATTAAATGTTGATATATGTTCAATAATTTGATATTGTATATTCCTTATGTAAATGAACCAATATATATGTTGAATTTTAACAATTATTCCTAAATAAGTAAACCATTAAGGATATAAGTGATTGTATACAATTCAATTATGATTTCTATAGTTGTGTACTTAACATAATATATCCACAATGTCAAAATTTAAATAAGTTAGGAAATGTGTAATAAATGTAGCTTCTTGCCCTAAGTAACCTAAATGCTTAATGATTGTACATAAATAAACATATATAAATTGATTATGATTAATTATTCAAAACTAAGTTATGAAACTTAGGATCAAATGATTAATGTGATGAATATCACTACGTTATAGAATATGAATCTCTCGTAAAACTAATTCAATGAGGTGAATAGTATGAAAAACCTAATGCTTGGTACTCGGTAGGAAAACTTCAGAGTGTTGCCATTGTACGTTGTTCTTTGAGTGGCATGGTTCATTCATTGAATACTTCCATACAAAATCTATCCAATGTTGTCCCTCGAGCTCCATTTATTACGCATTTCATAATCAACATGAAATGAGTTATGTTATGATGCAGAGGTTATCCATTTTGTTAGGTCTTGTTCCTTTATACCAACATATGTTTGCTACGGGGAAGAAATTTATCTCATGATGACACAATTCATTGCGTGAGCTCTTTTTCTCCCATAGGTAACTTAAGCTAGAATAGATGAGCTCGTCTTAGTGGATGTACAAGTTTTGTGTCATGTGCATGACTTGGAAATGATTAACTTTAAAAATGAATGATTTTTGATAATGAAAATAAGTGACATGGTGATGGGACATGTTTTATAGACATTTTGCATACTGGAAATAGAGCATGCAATGCATGACTTATAAACTTTGGGAGAATTAGTGTATGTTAGTACATTGTCAGGCTCACCTAGTTATAACTTAAGTGTGAGATGTCAGATGGAATTTGATTGACTGAACCTTAGGTAGACACATTGAACATACCTTGTAAAATCAAGGTGAGAAGGGCACTAACAAGTATACTTAGTATATTGATTCGAAAGAGTACTTATGAGGGGATCGAGAAGGATCTAATTCATCCATAAATATGTGCATGTTTATTTGATATTTTATCTCAAGAATTGTAATTATTGATGTTTTATTTAAATGTGAGTTTGTACCTTTAAATCATTGAAGGCATATCTTTAAATTTGGAAACAAAAAATACCATAGTTATGGTGTTTGGAAAGTAGTTGTTACATTTTGGTATCAGAGCTGAAGTTTGCATCTCTTAGACCTATTGAGTCCTTATGCTAACACAAAGTTAAATTATTTTCTAATAGAAAAAATGTTTAGAACAAGAGGAAACATTGTGAATGACCAACCTCTAAATGGCAAGGATACCACAACGTAGAAGTTTGATGATATTCTCGCTGCTCTTCAAGACACAAGAAATAGGATGGTTGTTCTAGAATAACAACTCCTAGGAAAATTTATTGATTAGGAATGTAATGCTGAAGAAGCACCACATGAACATCTAAATTCTGAAAATAACAATTATGCAGATCCTAACGTAGGAAATAACAATGTTACAAATGAGAATGTTAATGCAAATCATAATGTCAATGAAGTTAACCCACCTGAGAACAAGAAAGCTCATTTGGAAACTAAATTGCCAAATGATATAAAAAGGATCGACCCACCAAATTTTTATGGTACCACCTTGGGTGATGGAGCTAAGAATTGACTCAATGAAATAGAGAAGTACTTTCAATAAGTAAATTCTTAGAAGAAACAAATTCTATTTGGAAATCCTATCATATTTGCAATGAAGCATCTTCATGGTGGGACAATCAGAGGGTTAAACTAGTAGTAGATGATGCAAGTTTGACTTGGGATTGATTCAATTCATACTTCATATAATGTTATTTACTCCAACTCTATTACATTAAGAATATGTCTAAATTTCAAACATTAACACAAGGGAAAAAGACAATGACACAATATTGGGAGAAGTTTACAAATCTTCTCAAGTATGTACCTCAGTACCAAATAGATGAAAAGTTCCAGATTAGGAAATTTATCATGGGGTTAAACCCAATGATAGGAGTTGAAGTTGATGTGCATGGGCCATCAACAATAGAAGTTGTCTTTGAGAAGGCAATTAGGCAAGAACAGAAACCACAGGATATTTTTGAACACAAAGAGGAAAAGAAAAAGAAGGTTCTTAGTAGACCATCACCTTTATCACCTAAAAAGGTTTCTTGGAAAAATTTTAATAATAAAAATAGAAATGGTAATAGCTATGGAAATAAAAGTACAACGGGTAAGACTGTTGTAAATAATAAAAAGAATGGCTGAAAAGTACAACCAATCATGAGAATAAAACACAAAAGAAAATAACTTTTGGAGGCTTCTATATCTGTTGTCTCAATCATTATGCAAATAAATTCCCTTAGCGAAATAAATATGATAACCACCAACATTATATTCATGCTACAGTGAAAGAAAAGCAAGCTAAACCCATAGAAGTTGTAGGTAAGTTGAATGGATTACCTGTAACTATTCTATTTGATATTGGTGCTAATGAATGTTTTATTTCAATAAAATTTACATCTAAACTTAAAATAATAGATGGTTTTATGAAAGAATCATTGAATGTTCAGTATGGGAACAATGTTATCCACACTATTAAGTATTTCCTATTTGGCAAAAATCTCATATTTCCAAGCTTTACCACTGAAGTTAACTATATCTAGTTCCTCTAGGTTCATATGAAATAGTCATGGACATAAATTGGTTAGCTCAGCATAAGACAATTGTATATTGCCTAGAAAACCAAGTTAAGCACCTTGATGACCTGTATAAAACTACAAAAATTCAAGGAGTAAAATGAGGATTTACAGTTAGACAAATCACTGAAATGTAGCTCAAGAAAGCTAAGAACAAATGTTGCATCTTATATGCTATAAAAATTGTAGATTTAGGTGAAGAAGGTAAGGTTTTTGTGGAATAATACTCGCTATTACATGAGTAAAAGATGTATTTCTTGAATAACTACTTGGTCTTCCCCCTAAAAGAGAACTATATTTCATCATAGACATCAAATCAGGAACCAAACCAATTTCTAAGGCTCCCTATAGAATGACAACAACAAAATTAGTTGAGCTAAAAGCACAACTTCATGAACTCTTGTCAAAAGGACTGATCAGATCGATTATTTCTCCTTGGGAGCACCGATCATCTTTGTAAAGAATAAGGATGGAACACTTAGGATTTATATCAATTATCATATGCTTAATAAATCCTTGATAGCAAATAGGTATCCTCTCCCTAAAATTGATGATCTTTTTTATCAGATGTGTTGAGCATCGTTTTATTCTAATATTGATATTTGATTAGGATACCATCATTTGAGGATAAAAGAGGAATATATCCACAAGACTAATTTTAGAACAATGTATAGATTGTATAAATTCATTGTGTTACCCTTCGGGTTAACTAATGCTCCAGTAGATTTTATGAATTTGATGAATAATATCCTTCGACCATACTTGGAAATGTTTGTGCTAGTATTCTTGGGAAATATTCTAATCTATTTGAAAAGTGTTGAAGAGCATAATGAACATATTCGTTTGGTCTTAGATATGTTAAGGAAGAGAAAATTGTACGGTAAACTTTCTACTTGTTCTTTTTATCAAAACAAAGTGCAATACCTAGGACAATTCATTGATAAAGATGGAATATTTGTAGTTCCATCAAAAATTATAGAAATAACTTAATGGCCTGAACCTAACAATGTACATGAAGTTAGAAGCTTCATAGGATTAGCTGGATATTATAGGAAATTTATAAATGATTTCTCAAGAGTTGTAGCTCTGATTACCGCGCTGCAAAAAAAAGACAAGAATTTTATATGGTCCAGAAAGTGTGAAAATACTTTTAATTTTTTGAAAAATAAATTAACTTCACCACCTGTTTCAAAATTTCTGAATCTAAATGGGAACTTTATAGTTGTAACAAATGCCTCTGGTAAAGGTTTAAGTGGAATTTTTCTACGAAATGAACATGTAATCACTTATGAGAGAAGGAATCTGAAGGTGTATGAGATGAATTATGCTCCACATGAATTGGAGCTTGTTGTCATTATGCATGCATTGTAAGTATGGAGACATTATATTTTAGCAAAACCCTTTGAACTAAAAATAGATCATCTTGGGCTGAAATACATCTTCACATGACAAAACTTAAATACAAGGTAGCGAAGGTGGTTAGAGTTTTTATCACAATATGATTTTGATATAATCTATATTAAGTTTAAGGAAAATAAAGTGGGAGATGTGTTAAGCTGTAGGAAGCATATTTCCACCATTATCACCTTGAGAACACAATTTAACGATAACATTTATAAAGCAATGTTTTTTTATTCTTATTATCAGCAAGTAAAAGTAGTGCCTGCTATAAATCCAAATGACAGTAGATACATATAATTCAAGTTTGATAATGAATAAGTCCTTCTATTTGAAAATCGATTCTACGTACCTTTAAAAAGTGAACTAAGGACAAAACTAAAAAATAAATTTCACAATGCTCATTATTCTAGACATCTTGGAGTGACTAAAATGTTTGTTGATTTAAAACAACAATATTTTTGGAAAGGAATGAAGAAGGATGTAGTGAAATCTATATCTCATTTCTTAGAATGGCAGTGATTCAAAGTTGAACATTTGCATCTAGCAAGTTTTTTGTACCCTAATAACATTCCATACTATAAATAGAAGGTAATAAGTATGGAATTTGTGTATGGACTACCTATGTCAAGGAATAAACATGTTGTAATTGTCAAGCATGGTTTTACCTTGGGTTTTCTTGATGTCTCAAGGAGGTAACAACCTAACTCAATCTTGGTGTGGTGGGGTTTCTGGGATACCCAAAATGTGGATGAATGATGTTTAATATTGTGATCCATGAAGAAAGTTAACAAGGAATCTTTCTCCTACAAGAAATCCTACAAATCAAAGAACTTAAACAAGATAATGTTAGTAAAATAAGGGGACAGGTTGTCTAGAAAAATACAGTCTCTAGAAGCCCAAAGACTTCCCTTAATGGATATCAATCTGCTTATGAATCAATCAATTTTTTTATTGATAATAATGTTGTAATAAATTTAAGACAAAATGGAGACTATGACGAGCTAATGTCATTTATTTAGGTGGATAGATACATAAAATCATTATAATAATCCTAGAACCAGAGTTCAGATTCTTTATCCATGTAGGAAAATTTAGAGGAGTTGGATACTATAGAACTAACTAGATCTTCCTCCTTAGTGAAATAAGACTCGGGTTCAGAAATGAAATCCTCAACAAAGAAGTCAAACACTTCTTCCTAGGTATCATAGATATTTTAAAGTGTGGTGTTGGTTTCAGGGATGCTAATATAATTATTGATGTCGAACTCTAATGCAGTATTGTAGTCCTCTGGTATGTCTAAACTAGATTCATATTTATGCTCATATTGTGCAAGGTCTTCCTAGAGCCTTAGAGCCTCGTAATACTCATCCCAAAATACCCCAGTTATTTCTCGGATATGATGTGTTGTTCAAAAAATGGCCTCTATGTGATCAAAAGGTGCAGCTTGAATTGCAAAAATTTCTATGTCATGAAGCAGTTCATATTGTTCCCAGTACAGAGGATGACAGAAAATGGGAAAAGAGTCAATACCAGAAACAGGGTAATTATTAACTCCTAAGGTCGTCTGAAATCACCATGTTTGGAAACATGTTAGAAAATGATAGAGACAAACAAGAAAGGTTAGGAAAATTATACGAAATAGGTAATGAAGAAATATTAGACAAGAATTGTCAGCGATCAATTCAATCGCTAGTGATTTCTGTTAATTTTAACTATCTTCAAAACCAAAGACAAAAACTTAATTAAACTATGATTTAAAGGAAATTTTAGAGCACATATGACATGGTAATTACGATACAAACAATATTACCTTCCAATTGTGATAGGAATTGATGAACTAACACAATTACCTTGAAAAAATGATCAAACTACATGGTGATCGAGTGAAGATGGTTTTCCAATGACCATAGATGAAGCGATGATCGAATTGGCTATTTTGGAGCAGCATAACAATGATGGAGACTTATTGATGATGATTGATCTTTGTTTTGTCTAAACAAGATCAAAATTTACTTACCAAACACCAAAACTACCCCTATAAAAGAGGTTTGAAAATAAACTTATATAGATTACCAAAAATCGGGAAAATCCCCAGTAATTTCGGGAAATCTTAGTTAGGTGTCCAAAAGTAGTGATTTTCCTTCTATTTCAAACTCCATTTTGAATTATCTCAAATGTGGTTAGGATGTGAAGTGGGAGTGAATCAAACATGGGACAAGTTAGTTAGGATGAGGATGTGAGTGATTTTAGCAGGTTTTTATTTTAGAGTTAGTGCTAACTAGTTAAGTGTGGAGAGGTGGTTAGGGATAATTTTTGGGTGGTTGAGTAATATTTTTGGAAGGTTAGTAAACTAGATAGTTATTTATAAATATTTAAGGTGTCCAAGTTAGCATGGTGAGGTGTGAGGGTGAGGTTATTTATCCATTTAATTTAATTAATTAATTATTTAAGCAGCCTTAGGGACATGGTGACAGGTATTTAAATTATTTTATCCAAAGGGGACCAAATGGTGGTTTAATGGGATGGAGTGTCATAAAAAACTCATTTTTTATTGTAAGTGAGCTTGAGACAGTGATAAAGAGGGAGTGTAGATTTTCGGTTTCTACATTTTTCCCTGTTTTTGTTACGATTTTTGGCAAATCGTTAGACAAAAATGATGAAAACATTGCATTGGTATGGGTGATTATACTATAACACAATACAATGAACACCAATGTGTTTCATTTAAAAATTTTGCCCCAGTTGAATGGATTATAGTATGGGGTACTGGGGAATCAAGTAACAAGAAGGCCAAAGGACTCAACATTTATGGATATATAACTCTCACCGGGTAATGTTGATGAATGGGAAAAATAAGTGATGGGGGCCAAAGAGCTTGTCTCCCATAGATGAATGGTAAAATACCAATTTAGAAAATGTTGAGTTTATCAAAGTTTTTTTGCTATAAGACCTTTTGAAAACATGACACACTTGTGCAATGAGTAAAAATGATAGGTTTTTAGGAAATGTAGACAATAAGGCCCAAAATAGACCAATCGCGGGTGATTGTAGAAAATAGTCGGTGACTAGGGCAATTGTTGTTGATTGTGTCACGTGAAAAGGGGGTTAAATAACCTAAACTAATTTTGTTTTTACCAAATTTTTGATTGCTTAGTGAAAGTAACCTTGTTAGAGTGAGCGTGGGAAATGTTTTCTTGAAGGGGAAAGAGTTTAGAAATGAAATCTTTGAGCCAAAAGTGAAATCCCATGTTAGCTGAGGTATGTTTTCAACCCATTTTATTTTCAATTTTTTGAATTTTTTTGTGATTTTAATGAGTCAATGCTATATTAGGGCATTTCAATGCCATATTAGAGCATGTAGATGCCCTAGTTTTTTTAACAGGGATCTTCGGTAATTTATCCAATCACTAGTGATTGAGGTGAATCGTTGATGATTCACCTGCTATAAAAAAGTTCACATTTTTTAAAGGAAGGCTAAGATTTTAAATTAAATTTTTTATTTTAAGTCTTCTTTTTTATGAATTGTGTATGTTTTGGTGTTGATGTTTGCAAAGTGATCCTATTATTTTGATTTATTTTTGGAGACAAATGTTGTTTTTCAACTTCATTGTGATGGTATTGATGTTTGTTTTTTATACTTCGTAGGTTGATGCAAAGTTGACCATCTGGGACCGTATCCCTTTGATGTAAGATAAGGTCTGAGAGGACTTATCTAATGATGACTTGGATTAATTAGAGGTATTGGGATTTAGTGGCATGATATTTTATAGGCAGATCCATAAGTACCTCAGCTTGATACTAGCATTTTAGAGAGGTGGAACACTTCTACCAATACATTATGGATTCTTACAGGGGAGATCACTATTACCCTAGAGGATGTTCATCGGATTACAATACTATTGATTAGGGGATATGATATTAATTTTATCACAAATGAGGAGAGGGATGATAGTATGTAGAGGTTGTATGGAGGCAATGCCCATGATGTGAAGATATACTTCGGGAGATTTTAATTACCTGGCACTATATGAGGCTGGGAGAGTTGGTTGTATGTGGATGACCATGATGATGTTGGGTATTTCATGTTTTTCATTTCTAGATCCAGGAGGTAGACGCTTCCCCTGGATTATGAATGGTGTAGTTGCAGAGATGATGGAGCACCGCACAGTGTTTGAGTGGGCTCCTACTTTTTTGGCTCATACATTTAGAGAGTTGTGGGCTTAGACTACCCACAAGCACTATGGGGTTGATGTCGCATTTTTATTACAATGTTGGGAACATGAGAACATTGTTATTTCTCATCCATTGGGACTTCCATGTGTCATTTATGTAAGACATTCAAGTTTCATAAGGTGGAGTCATAGCCTTAGTTGTGTCAGGAAGGCCAAGGGGCTTATTTATCACAGGGACTTTATATCAGGGCTTCAGGTGGGTGATGTGATCTAAAGGCCATATGTGGATTTTCATGATTTTCCTTAGTTCCCTCAGGATTTATTGTGTTTACATCATGACGTTTGGATTTAGGGCCGAAACTCTAGGGAGGATGAGCTATTGTGTTTTAGTTAAGTCAAGAGACAGTTTAACCTTGTTCAGAGTATACCCTAGGATATGGTTCAGTATAGATGGGAGAATGGGGATACTGAGACACTGAAGGATGTGGTAGTGAGACCTATATTAATTGATGAGAAGTTGGTTGCCACGGGTCCTGATGAGGATGGGAAGATGGTTCTAATGGATGATGTGGGGGTGACCTCATATTTTACTACATGTCAGGCTCAATCATTGAAGACTTTTGAGAGGGTGAGGGCAGCAAAGAGGGCTGCATAGATAGTCAGACGAGTGCATGCTCGGGCTACAAGAGGAGGCTAGAAGGTAGAGTAGAAGAGAGATGAGGGTGATGACACAATAGCCGAAGTTGTTGCAGTAGTGATGGAAAATAAGGACATAAGAAATGGAGAGAGAAAACACTCAGAGAGAGCATGATGATCTTGTTGGGGTTCGTGAAACACTTATTACAAAGCAGGATGATCTAATTGATGAGTGTGATGGCTTACAGGAATAGCTTGTATAAGTATCTTCTGATAGAGATAAGTACAAGGCACAAAGAGATACATTGAGGAAGGCCTTAGGGATCATGGGGATTTCTATTTCTGGCGTGGAGTTATCAGTGATGGCTCAATAGATGGGAGCATCTACAACATATGGCATGATTTTAGAATCATATTACAAGGTTGATTGAGTAGAGAGAGATTATTACGTGGACATGATAATCAATAAATACCATGATGTCACCTTGTATGATGATCGTGTAGCTTCCTAAGGGGGCACCATAGCAGTGGTAAGGCCTAGTGAGAGTGCAATGAGTGTGGGAAATCCATCATGGAGGTTGGATAGAGTGGGTGATGGAGAGAGAGGAGTTGATGGTGGTGCTCATAGAGATGCTAGTATAGTGGGAGGTACTCCTGCTCCTAGAGGAGATGGTGGTGCTAATACGGTATTATGGGATGTAGATTTTACCACATGATTTTTGTATGGCGTCACAGGCTCATAGAATCCCATTTTATTTATATGATGTGATTATGCAAACATTTGTGATGTATATGATATTTTGATGTGTGTGTGTGTGTGTGTGTGTGTGTGTTTGTGTGTGTGTGTGTGTGTGTGTGTGTGTGTGTGTGTGTGTGTGTGTGTGTGTGTGTGTGTGTGATGATGGTGGTTTTGAGACTTATACTTGTGTTTGTGTATGGTATTATAGGCTCATAGTAGCCCATTATGTTATATTGATTATGTAGATTTTTTTATATACATGAATTTTATATGTGATGATGATTATGATGCTGATGATGATATTGTTTATGATATTGTGTTTTTTGTGCATTTAATAGATGGTGATAAATGGACTTAGAATGTTTTTTATTAAATTTGTTTTGAAAATGTGTCAGATTGAAATGTTAAATCAAGGAAAGTAACTAAATTAAATAAAGTAAAAGTGGAAAGAATTCCCCACTATAAATCTAATGGGTTTAAAATAACACTTTACACTAATAGCCATTCAAGATCTTAAATAAGAATTTCAACGGACAGTTCATGCAAATCACAATGGATTTGAGAAAAATGTATTTTTACTATGAAAAAGGGCCTTATGGGCATATATTATAATGGGAAAAAGGTTCTCCTGCTTAAGGGGTTTATAGATATTTGATGCCCCAGCTTTTGTAACATTTTGAAGCAAATTGGTTGATACGGGAAGCTTTCTTATGATGACAGAGTTGATCAATGCGAGAAGCTTTCCTAGATTCTTTTGATTTTGATACATTTTAAAGGCTGATTAAAGTGAGAATCATTTACATAGGTAGCCATCCTTCGATTTTATGGTCTACATTTTTTCACTTTTTGACTTTTTGGTTTTGAATGGCTGCCCTTTCTAGGATTGGTCCATTATTTTTGACAGGTAGTTGTCTTTCAAGAGAGCAGTCTAATTTTTGATAATTTATGTTTTGTGAATAAATATACTTCTAGGGATCATTCTATTTTGAGGAGGGGATAAATGTGTATGTGACCTACACCCTCATGCCCCATGTCATGGTACTAATAAATAGGTGTAGTGATTTTGAGGGATATGTGCAAAGAATTTTTTTATTTAATACTGGAAGGATAGGATTTGACAAAAATTGGCTTCATGATGATCAATCATTTAAGAGTAGAAAGGTTGTAAGTGCAAAGAATTCAATGGTTTCACCTCAGGTTCCCCATCGAGGGAAGAAAGGTGATATGTTCTTGACCCATAATTATGTGTGATAATGTAGGGACCAATCTAATTGGGGGAAAACTTTCCATGTTTACTCCACTCTAATGCAGTAACATTTTTATTTTCTTTAAGTAAAAGATCACCAATTTTAAGTCCATTTTATTTAACATGTTTTTTATATGCTTTTTTGATGGGTTTTTGATATACCTGATGATTTTCAAGAGCTGCTAGATGCTTTCCATCTAACAATTCTAGTTATGATAAGTGATTTTTGTGGTACTCTTCGTCAGGGGTAAAATCCTTTAGAGATACACGAAGTGATGGGGTTTGAATTTTGAGGGGTGTGATTTCTTCAAATCCATATATGAGTGAATAAGGCATAGCACTAGTAGGTGTGTAAATGCTAGTTTGATAAACCCATAGAGTGAATGGGATTTGGATGTGCCAGTTCCTGCTTGCATCATTTATAGTTTTTGTGAGGATTATGTTGAGTGTTTTGTTAGAGGCCCCAACTTGTACATTTCCTTGAGGGTAGTATGGTGAAGAAAAACTAAGTTTAATGTTGAATGTATCAAAGAGATTTTTAAATTCCATATTTTTGAAGGATTTTCCATTGTGTGTGATGAGCTTATGTGGGATACCAAAACAACATATAATGTTTTGATAGATGAAGTTAATGGAAGGAAACTCATTTTGATGTAAAGGATGATCCAAGCATTTGACTATGTTGTCATGTAAATGTGCTATAGGGAAATTGGAAGTTTCCAAGCATGGAAACTATACCTCTGTGCCAATTTTTTCATGTTTTATCATTCCTAAGCACCCCATGTCAAATCCGTTAGTCTAGTCACCCTCTATTTGATTTAAAATTGGTCCCCTCGGTGCTTTAGTATAGTCTATTAATTCCCCCCAGGCGATTTTAGGAAGTTCTGAAAAGATGTTATCTTCTGGCAATATTGGGAAGGGCTATCGTTGGCCTTCCCAGGACCAGATCAACCCCTAGAATGGAGTGGAAGGGAAAAGTTCAACATGGACATGAACTGAAGACATTATAACATCATCGAAATGATTTTGGAAGGTTTATGGATGTTTTTAAAGACTTGGAGTAGTTTGAGTAAAAAAGGGTTCACAAGCCAAGATAGTACATAGGCCTAAAAAAATTGTTGGGCTTCAAAAGAAGATTTTAGGAGCTCCAGATGGAGTTATAAGTAAAAGTAAAACAACAACAAAAATAGAATTACAATAGCTACATTATGGTGAAATGATATTTTTCTCAACACCTTGACGCATAAGATTTGCAGGTAGTGTTTCTCAGGCACAAGTGGAGTCTCAAATCAAAAATCCACTTTTTTAGGGATCAAATGGTTAAATCAAGAACCAATCATTGGATTTAAACATGAAAAAATATTCCCAACATCTATGGGGAGTCTTTTGGTAATCCATGTGATCAGTTTTTTATCGCCCATTTGCTTTTTCGGAGCATCCATTCCTTGTTATTGGATGAAGTGCCAGGTGTCAGCTCCAGGACCACCGTGGAAATTGATTTCCCTCACATCCCTGAGGACAGGGACATAAAACATGGAAAAATGCACCCGTACCCTATAGGGAGTCATTTTTTCATCCATGTGACCGACTTTCATTCCCCAGTGCTTTAAAGAAGCTTTTCTCACATCCATTCCCTATCATCGGATCGCCGCCACATGTCGTCCTCTTGACCACCATGGAATTTTATTTCCCTCATGCCCCTGATGTCAAAGACATCAATTCATGATAAATGTGCCTAATATTCTCCTTCCATGATTTCAAAAATTCAAACATCTAATTGTCACTTAAGTGTTTCCAATTGCTTCCACTTCAGTGCATAGATTTTGTCCATTCTTCCTCTGTAACTTCTCACCACCATTCCTCCATTGTTGAACCTCAAAAAATACCTTCCAAAAAGGAAATTATCTTAACTGTATGAAATCATGTAGGTGCTAGAAGGAAAATTGGAGCAAACATAGAAGGAGAAGCACAGAAAGAAGAAGGAGAAAACAGAGAAAACTCCATGGCCATGAAACGAGAAGTTGAATAAATATCCCAAAAATATGTGTGAAACAACAAGTTATATTTTTTTCTTCATTATTCTACCCAAGGCCATCAATAATACACCTTCAAACTCTCCTCTCATGTAATAGAGCATCCATAGAGAAGAAATCACATTTCTGGCTCAACCAAGAAAAAATCCAATTTTCTGTCAAATCATTGGGCGAAATGAAGTAGAATTTCATGTGAACCACCAAAATAAAAATCCTATCACAATGAAATTTATTTCATCAAAAATGCAGGTAAAAACTAGACCTCCAATTTTGAGGTCCATTAATGGTTGTCGCGTCTAGAAGCACTATTAGGTCCAAAATTTGAAAGTTTAAAACCTTCTGGACTATTAAGTGGGCAGGTCTGAAATTTCAAAGGGGAGATATTGGGAAAAAACCCGTATCACATTTTTTTTTTCTATATCAATCAGACCTCCAGATGCCCACTTTCTAAAAATAGTAGGGACTATTATTTCTGGAAAGTTAGAAACCAAAGAACCTACGAAGGAGACAAAGAAATTGGAAGTGCACGACAGATGATAATTCACTGGAAAAAACATTTTCGACACTTACTAAAATTAGTAAGTGGTACCAAAAACATTTGCTAAAAATATAAATTCATACTAAAAGAGTATTTTAGGCATAATGGGACATTCAGAACTTCATCGCATCAAAGCTTTCCATGAATGAGGACCATCGAACTTCATCACATGATACATCTTCTCCTCCTCTCTCTTCCCTCTCCCCCAACTTTCTCTCTCGTCAAATGTTGTAATTATTCATTGGGCTTTGCACTTTTCGATATGCCTTTAAGTCACTTGAAAGTGACTTTAGAAACATAATGTAAATTAAGTCACCTTGATTTAATAAAAGGGACTTAAATATTTTCTAGGAATATGAATAGTATAAAGTTAGAAATAAGGCATATGGAGGGTCATGAGGAAGATGATAAGTCACCTCTCATTCTATAAATTGTAATGACATCCTCATTTCAAAAGATTGGTCATTAATCTTGTAAGCTCAAGAGTGCATTATACCTTGAGCAAAAAAAGGAGATAGCGAAATTCTTCCTTTCCCCCCTTCTCAATTTCCTCCATTTCTTTACTATGTACAACTTTTGTTTGAGAAATTAATACAAAAAGGAGTTTCTAGCTTTCTTTGACTAAGGTATTTCTTGATACTTTGTGTTCATAAAATTTCATTTGGTCTTAATGATGCTTACAAAGTTGTTTCTTCTCATAAATTCATATGATGATACTTCTAACTAGTGTGTGTAGGAATATGATTTCCTACCTGCAACATTAGTTCTCCTATCTCTTTTCTCACTCCCATTTCCCACTCTTTATAAAAATCATTCCCTAGCAAGAGATGTCTAGTTTTTCCATAGGTTCAGTAGAGTGCCCCTTTTGGATTCCTGGTCAAATGGTCACCTAGAGAAAACTCACTTTCACTCGCGCATGCATATACGATAGTTATACCAATTATGTAGAGGGGATTAGATTCCCAGAGAATTGGTGAGAAACCCACAAGTTTTTCCACCCGACAAATTGTCTCACAAATTTTTTTTGGAACCCACCATGGGGCAGATTTAGCAACATCTACACCTAAAATACAACCGTAAGGTCTGAAAATTAAAAAAATGAAATATTGAAACAAACTAAAAAAAAGAGTTCATGAAAATCCATTGCTAAAGACTACACTATCAATTTCTTGCAAGTGACCCTTCATATTCCAAAGTGTCCTTTTGTTTTCCCACTTCAATAATTTCCAAAAGCTGGCTGAAGGAAGAAACACCAGATTGAACAGGTCAAGAGACAACGTTGTTTTCAATTTTGAGGCTTTGCAAAATAATCAAGAAAGAATTAGAGATAATCCATTATTCTTCTCTCAAGCCTTCTCTCTATCTGATGCTTCAAGTAGTTCACCTGGAAATACTATCAAAATTCCTTTTGATACCCCCCTTCAAATTTTCCCATTTTTCCATCACCATTAAGCATTGAGTCCCTAGAAGACAAAGAGCTTGAAGAAGAATTTTTAGAAGCAAGGGCTGAAGTATAAGTTTAAACGATGATGGTTGATGAAGTAGAAATACCTTGACCCATTATTACATGGGGAAGAAATACATTCTTGTTTTCTCTTTAACCACCTCTTTACAATATACCAATGGGTTCTTGTAAGAACTTTCCAAAGTTCAAAGGATACAACAAACAACATCCTGAAGAACACAACATTGGTTTCATGATATCATGTGGAATTCTTGGTGTCCAACATGAAGACGTTTATGTGAGATTGTTCATGGAGTCCCTCTAAGGAAAATCAATAGAATGGTTTTACATCCTCCCTACTCGGTCCATCATGGGTTGGAATGACATCAAGGATGCCTTTGAAGAGAGATTTAAATCAACTGAAGACTATCAAGACCTCATAGTACAATCGGCTCAAATAAAGAAAGGATAAAATTAAACCATGAGAGACTTCGTGGCTCATTTCAAAAATTTTCTTCATAGGATACCTCAAGAGGATTCACCATCTCAAAATAATGTCAAGAGATTCTTCATCAATTCTTAATCATCACAGGTAGGATTTTTTTTCTGCAAAGATCCCAACCAAGGAACATTGTAGAAGCACAAAGGATGGTTGTTGAACTTGATGACGATGTCATCCTCTCTGGAAATATCAAGAATCCATTAAAGGGAAAGACCCAACATCCTAGAGACAAGATAACCAATCCATCGTTAAAAAATTTGGTGAATGAGATGGCATCTTTAAAGAGGGAATTATTTGAATGAATTTCTTCCCAAAGAAGCAAAAAAAATCAGATTGTAGGAGCACCCTGAAGGCTCAGGTTGGAGGCCCCGCCCACAAACATAAATTCTAGAATATAGGAAAGTGACGATGATCTTGAACAAGAAAGTGAAGTCAGAAACTTCCTAGAGAGTGATGTGTTTGAGGAAAATACACAAATCAAATTCTTTGAATATTCTAGATGTGATGAAGAAGAGGAAGAGGATGCACTCAGTTTCTCATGTGTGGTATACACTCATTCTTAATTTGAGAAAAGAGAATCCCCCTCCACTGATGCAAAGGAAAAGAAGGTTGATGATCCTCTTGTGGTGACTCTGTAAAACAAAATAATCATTTAAGGATCCCTACTTCCATCTTCCATGAAGTCCGCATTTTCTCTTCCAATCCCAAGTAAGTCTTCTGATGTCTCATCCAAGTCCAAATCTAAATATTCTCTTGTAAAATTCAATACCTTGAAATCTCCTAATGTGCCATTTAAAATACCTTCCATTCCTCATACATCAAATCCTACTCCTAAGCCTATCCAGAATCTAAAATCAGTGCCTTCACCCCCCTTGTTCGCATCTTCTCCTTTTGATTTCTTAGAATATGTGAACAAAGCCAAATTCAAAATTAATGAAACTAAATATTTTTGGACTCATCCTATTCAATTTAAGAGGATTTTTTTATACATAAAAAATGGTAGTAAATAACCCAATGATGTAGCTCATCATCCTAAAGGAATACTATCAAAACCACCTACACCTCCCTCACATAACATGTTTTATCTGAGTGCATCAAATACTGATAAAGTTGAACCTTTCTAGGTCTCCCTTCTTGTTGGAGAATATATATTGAACAATTGTAGAATAGATTTTGGTGCCTCAGACAACATGATGCTTTAGAAGGTCACCAAGGCTCTCAAACTTACCATGAATCCACCCAGTGGCTCTTGTTACTCTTTGGAGTCAAAATAGGTAACACTTATAGGAAAGTTCAAAGATGCATAGGTGTCTCTTGCCATATTTCCAGACAAGAAAGTTTGAATGATTATTTTGGTAGTACACATCCCAACCTCATTTAGAATGTTGCTGACTAGAAGTTTCTACCGAGACTTGGGAGGTAAAATTCAGATGAATTTTTATTTTGCAACTATACTCATGAAGGGAGACATGGAGGAATTTCTTCCCAAGAAGAATATGAGGTACATGATACAAAATTTGGGTAGCCTAGAATATAACATTTTGTACCAAGGTAGTAGGCAGATGAATCACTTTGTGGAAACCAAGGAGGAAGAGGATATCCCCATCTTAATAGGTCTAAACATGCCTTCCCGGAGAGATTTGGAATTTGAAGAAGCATTGAGGAGATTCAGGTTATAAGAGGGAAACCCTGAATTTCCACATGATGCAAACCATGAAGAAGAGGAAATGGTGCTTGATGATTTTCAAGAAGAAAAATTAGCCTATATGCTTTCTTAAGATGAGAAGTTATTTTTATTCCCATTTGGGGATGAAGATGATATTATTCAAGAAATCTATGGAGAGACAAAATCAGCTTTTGATGAGCCCATGAAAGGCTTGAAGGAAATATCCATACAAGAATTTTTGATAGTCATGGAAGAAACAAAGGACCTCGAGCTCAGTCTCAAACTCTTGATGCAAGCCACGAATCTACAAGACAAGATTGAAGCTGATTTGGAAGCCTTAACCAATGTGAAGGTTAGTCATATTGAGATAAGGAAAGATGAAAAATATGATGTCACTCTTGAGCTAACAGTAGATGGATGAAATAAATAAATAGAGATATTTTCTTTCCCATTTGAAGGTGAAGACTCTTTCTATGATGAAGAAATCGAAGCAAGGAGTTTTGAGACGTCCGAAGATGAAGCTCTTTTTAATGAAGGATTGGTAGAGTGCAATGATTCCTAAGATGATGAGGTAATCCCTCCAGATATTTTCCTTGAGCTGCAAAATAAATATTCTTCAAAGGCATACAAAGAGGAGCTACAGGAAATGATGACGCATAACTCCATGCAAGAAATATTGGATGCAGTATAAGTTGTGGAATATCCTGAGATGATTCTTGATCTCTTCACTTGTGCCATAGACATACAAGACAAGTATGAGGTAGTGTCCAATCCTTCCGTCAGTACTCAAGCACCTCATAGTAGAGTAAAGGAAAAGGATAAGTTTGAATTTTCTCATGGCAAAGAGGTCAACCAACATAGACTTGGGAAAGAAAATAATCCACAATGTTCAAGTAATTTGAATGAAAATCAGCTTTGGGGCAGAGATGAGATGCCCAATGGAGAATCATCTATGTGGATAAACATGGAATGCAAAAAGCACTATGAAACTTATTTCGAAGAACATGAAGGTAGTGTAATTTCCAAGTGAACACTTGAGCATCAAGAAGCTCACATAGAATCACTCATACAAAGTAAAAGGAAAATTATGCAAGAACCTGGCTTCAATAAACAATTGAGGAGGGGATTCTACTTTTTGGAACCCGTATAGGGCTTCACAAAACATCATCATTTGGTGTTTCCTCTTCAGGGGTAACTTTTGAGAAATGAAAATTACTTCAATGAAATTGGTTTGTCCCCTGCCTTGTACGATAGGTGATTTCTAGGTGTGTTTCCCTTCGTGTTGTGTGTGTCATTTCATTTTCGTATGTGTGTGTGTTTCCTTCTTCTCTCTTTCTCTCTTGTTATAATTTGTACGTGACTCTGCATGGCCTGATGGATAAGGCACTGGTCAATATGTTGTAAGTTAAGATTCTAAGAGTTCTCATATTATTTCTATAATGTACTCAGTCCATGCCATGTCCCCAAGTTATAGTCAATTGTTGTCATGGAAATGTGCAATAGGGAAATTGGAAGTTTCCAAGCACGAAAACTATAACCCTGTGTCAAAATTTTCATGTTTTATCATTCCTAGGAACCCTAGGTCAAATTATTCAGTCCGATCAACCCCTATTTGATGTCAAATTGGTCCCCTAGGTGATTTAGGAAAGTCTATTCATTCCCCCAGGTGATTTTAGGAAGTTTTGAAAAGATGTTATCTTTTGGCAGTATTGGGAAGGGATATCATTGGCCTTCCTAGGACTGGATCAACCCCATAGAACTAAGCAGAAGATATAAATTCAACATGGATGTGAATTGAAGACCTTAGAACATCATGTAAATGATTTTGGAAGGTTTGGGGAAGTTTTGAAAGACTTGGATCAGTTTGATTAAATAACAGGGTTCACAAGCCTATGCAATACACAAGCCTAAAACAATTTATGGGCTTCAAAAGAAGATTCTGGAAGCTTTAGATGGATTTATAAGTAAAACAAAACATCACCAGAAAGAGGATCCCAATACATACATTATGGTGAAATCATATTTTTCACAACACCTTGGCACATAGAAATTGCAGGAAGTTTTTCTTAAGCACAAGTGGAGTATCAATTCCATTTCCATTCAGGATCATATAGAATTTCACCAATAAATTCCACCAGGAGCTCAAGTTATCATCTCCCTATGTTTCCCTCTCAAAGATAGTTTAGGAGTTCATGTCCCTAATTTCCCTAAGATCAGATACACCAACCTTGGAAACTATTCCCAGCCCCCATGTGACCTCTGAGACACTCACGTGACCTCCAAACTTGACAATTAAACCCCTAAGTGTAGTTTTGGAGAATCCATTCCCTATCGTTGGATCAAGAGCTACGTGTCAACTTTGGGACCACCATGGAAATTTATATCCCTCACATCCCTGATTTCAGGGACATCAAACATGAAAAAATGCACCCATCCTCTATAAGGAGTCTTTTGGTCATCCATGTGACTGACTTTCAGCCCCAAGGTGCATTTTTGGAGCATTCATTCCCTTTCGTTGGATCAAATGTCATGTGTCAGCTCTAGGACATCTGTGTAAATTGATTTCCCTCACATACATGAGGTTAGGGACATACAACATGAAACAATTCTCCCAGACCCTATGAGGAGTCTTTTGGTCATCCACGTGACTGACTTTCAGCCCTCAGTGCTTTAAAATAACTTTTCTCACATCTATTCCTTGCCGTTAGATAGCCACCACATGCCTTCCTCTTGACCACCATGGAATTTGATGTCCCTCAAGTACCTAAGGTTATGGAAATCAAGTCATGAAAAATGTGCCCAATATTCTCCTTCCATGATTTCAAAAATTCTAAAATCTAAGTGCCCCTTCAGTGCTTCTAGCTGCTTTCATTGTCATGCATAGATTTTCTCCATTCTTCCTCTGTAACTTCTCACCACCATTCCTCTATTGCTAAACCACAAACCATACCTACCAAAAATGTACTTCCCTTCTCTACATGAAAGCACACATGTACTAGAAGAAAAATTAAAGCAAACACAGAAGGAGAAGCACAAAATGAAGAAGGAGAAAAATAGAGAAAACTCCATAGCCATGAAACAAGATGTTGAAGAAATCTCCCAAAAGGATGTGTGAAACAACAATTTATATTTTTCTATTCATTCCTCTACCCAAGGCTATTAAGAAGACACCTTCAAACTCTCCACTCATGCAACAGAGCATCCACAATGAAGAAATCCCACTTTTGGCTTAATGAAGAAAAAATCCAATTTCCAGTAAAAACATTAGGTGAAATGAAGTAGAATTTCATGTAAAGCACAAGAAGAAAAAACCTATCTCAATGAAATTTATTTCATCGAAAATGAAGGAAAAAACTAGACCTGCAAATTTTAGGTCCATTAATGGTTGTCACATCTAGAAGCATTGCTAGGTCAAAAATATGAATGTTTAAAATCACCTGGACTATTAAGCGAGAGTTTCTGAAATTTTAGAGGGGTGATATTGGGAAAAAACCCCATATCAAAAAAATTCGTTCCACATCAATTGGACCTCTAAAATCCCACTTTCTAAACATATCAAGTCTTCTTCATAGAGACTGCTATTTCGAGAAAGTCAACAATAAAAGAACCTGCGAAGGAGACATAGACATTGGAGGTGCATGACAATTGATAATTCACCGAAACAGACATTTTTGACACTTACTAAAAATAGTAAGTGGTCCCATAAACCCCTGCTAAAAATATAAAGTCACACTAAAAGAGAATTTTTGGCACAATGAGACATTTAGAACTTCGTCACATCAGAGCTTTTAAAAAATGAGGACAATTGAAATTCATCACGGGTAATAACTCCTCCTCCTCTCTCTCTTCCCTCTCCCCCAAATTTCTCTCTCTTAAAATGTTTTGATTGTTCATGGGGGTTTGTATTTTTTTATATTCCTTTAAGTCATTTAAAAGTGAATTTAGAAACATAATGTAAATTAAGTTGCCTTCATTTTATAAAAGGGACTTAAATATTTTGTATGAATATGAATAGTCTAAAGTTAGAAATAAGGCATATGGAGGGTCATGAGGAAGACAATAAGTCACCTCTCATTCTATAAATTGTAACATCATTCCCATTTCAAAGGGTTGGTCATTAATTTTGTAAGATCAAGGGTGCATTTTACCTTGAGAGAACAAAGGAGATAGCCAAATTCTTCCTCTCCCCCCCTTCTCAATTTCCTCCATTTCTCCACTATGTATAACTTTTGTTTGAGAAATTAATACAAGAAGAATGATTTTCTAGATTTCTTTGACTAAGGGATTTCTTGATATTTTTTGTTCATCGAATTTCATTTGGTATTAATGATGCTTACAAAGTTATTTTTTCTCATAATTTTTCATGTGATCATACTTCTAACTAGTGTGTGTAGGAATTTTATTTCCTACCTGCAACATTAGTTCTCCTATTTCTTTTCTCACTCCCCTTTCCCACTCTTTAGATAAATAATTCCATAGCAAGAGATTGCTAGCTTTTCCGCATGGTCAGTGGAGTGCCCCTGTTGGTTCCTCAGTCAAAAGGCCACTTGGAGAAAATTCACTTTTACTCATGCATGCATATATGGATACCGCACTGGTTAAGTAGAGGGACTTAGATTCCTAGAGCATTGGTAAGAAACCCACAAGTTTGTCCACCTCACAAATTTTCTTGTGAACAGACTACTATAGACATATTGGTTTTATCATTTGAGTTTTTTGTTTCAAATGGAATGAGAGATCTGAGGGAAGCCATAGTGTTTGTAAACATCTTAGAAGATCATGAAATGGATTGAATAGTGTAATGATTGAATGCACTGAGGCAAAAATTCAGAATTGCTTTATACTTTTTAAGGACTTCATTTTTACACTAGTACTCTCCTTTGACTTTACTAATGAAAAGCTATGAATCTTCATAGATTTCCAAGATTTGGACACATAAGAGAATAATGGTTTGCAATTCCATGATTAAGGCTTTGTATTATTCCATGTTATTAATATGCTCAAAATTGAGTTTGAATGATAACAAAATGGGAAATTTCCAGGGTGGGATGATAACGACACTGACTCCTTCACCCTATTGCATTTAGCACCATTAAAAAAGAGGATCATTTTGATAGGGATGAATTTTGATTCATAGTTGTTGGATTCATTGATGTTATACATGGACTCATCAAGAAAGTATTCATGGGGCGGTTATTTATCCAAAAGAGGTGCTTCAGCGAGTTGATCTACAATGGCTTGAATTTTAATGGATTTTTACAGGATAATATTAAGAACAAATTTAGTCATGAGCATAATCCATCGGGTTATGAGATAATTTTGTTAAGGTTTTACATGCATGGATTTAAGTGGATTAAAATGGGTGATGATGTATGTTTTATGATTAAGGATGTAGTATCATAGTTTGGTGGTAGTGAAGTATAATGCACAAAAAATATTTTTGGCTTCAGTGTAACATTTCTCATATTTATAGATTATGTGACTAATGTAATACATGACATGTTCATGTAATTAACCATCACGATGGTAAAGCATGGCTCCTAAGGCATGTTCTGAAGTGGATATGTATAAATAAGATGGATCCACTTCATGAGGTGGAGTAAGCACATGTGGTGATTATAAATATTGTTTGATTTCATTGAAGGCTTTCTGATAATATGAATTATGATAAAACCCTATGTCCTTGTGGAGAAAGTGGTGAAATGTTTGATAGTGGTATGAGAGTTGTGATATGTAAGGTTGAATGGACTATAAATTACCCTGAAGATTGCACAATTGCTTAAGATTAGAAGGTGGAGGCATTCTCACGATTTATTCAAATTTTTTGAGATCAAATTCAATTCCACAAAGAGATATAATGAACCCTAAAAAATTTCTAGTAAGGACACTAAATACACACTTTAGAGGATTAAGATGAATATAGAATTGGATGAGACGAGTAAAGATTGATTCAATAACATTGAGATGATTTTTTCATGATTTGGATTTTCCAAGGAGGTCCTCACCATAATCTTCAACAATTTTATGGATAAGGTTATGGAAGATGTATGGCATGACGTATTGATACGTGGATCCTACATTTTTAAGCCCAAATGGCATGTCATGGTAGCAGAAGCTTCCCCAAGGGGTGATGAAAGATGTTTATGTTGATTGTCAAGGGTGATGAGAATTTGGTTATAACCAAAAAAACCATCCATAAGGGAAATAATTTCATGGCCTGCGGTCAGGTCAATGAGTTGATCTATGTTTGGGAGAGGGAAATCATCTTTTGGACAAGCAAGATTGAGATCCCTGAAATATGTGTAAATGTGTATTTTTCCAAAGGCATTAGTCATAGCAAAAACATTGGAAACCCACTGTGGATAATCAATGGGTATGATGAAATTAGTGGATAGGAGGCTTTGTAACTCTTTCTTAACATGGAGAGCTATCATAGGGGTGCATTTTGTGGAGTTTTTGTTTGATTGGCTTAGAATTAAGGTATATGACTAGGTTTTGTATGAAAATGTTGGAGTCAATGCCATGTATATCATTAAATGACCAGGCGAAATCTTGATGATACTTTGTTAAGAATGTTGTTAAATCATGTAGTTCTTATGGACTTAAAGATTGAATGAACTTAACTATGTCAATTTCCTATGGGGTTCCTAAGTTAATGTCAAGGGTGGATTGGTTGAGAAGAGTTTGTGTTTTAGATGGTAGAGAATTTTGAAGAGAGCGGTCCTTAGCTCCCATGTGAGAAATAATATTATGATCATCTTGACACTGAAGGATATCTATTGTGGGTGAATCTTGCTCAACCATTTATAGAAAAACAAGAAGTAATGATTTGGTAGAGTTTCCAGATATGACATTGATTAAAAAAATGTTAGATGGGATGGGTATAGTGTCATTTGTATCTGTGGGGTCTTCAGGTCCTATTAGATGTTATAATTTTGGTTCGAAAGTGGGCATTGGTGTATCTTGTTCAAATTTGGTGGCTTCATTTATTTCAAGGGTAAACATCTTATAGCCTCAACCATTTTTCTCATGAGCCTTAAGGGTGCACAAGATGGAGTGGTCATGTGTCCCTTGTTCATAACACCTAAAGCCAAAGCCCTTCCATGCGCAATGGTGGAGATACATAAGGGAAAATTTTGGATTGTCAAGGGATTTAAATGTTGGTGTAAACGATATGGCATGATGTGGATTAATAGGATGGGATGGTGGATTATCAAGTCCCACCATAAATAAGATTTTTCTTGAGGTATGATGGACTATATGAGATAATGTATCCTACATCAGTTTTGTACATAGGTTGTTTATCAGGGTGACCATACATTTTGAGTAAGGGGATGGAGTTAAGCATGAGGAGACGGTATTCCCCAAGAGTAAGGAATTTTACGACATCTCTAAGGGAAGAATCATCTAGTAATTTTGAAGAAGGCATTGATGTGCTAGTATATGTGTGGTAAGATGATTTAGATGTGGATTTTGGTACAAGGATGTCATTTGGATGATACATCATGTGGTAGTTAGCGAATGGGTTTGGATCAGAAGGAATAGTGTAGGTTTATCCTTCATGTTCATATTTGAGGCAACGATGGAGAGTGGAAGGAACATAATGCATGGTACATATACAGGGGTGTCCTAACAACATATTATATTGAAAATATCCTTATATAATGTAAAAGAGTTCTGGTATGGTTTTAACACTGAATTTGAGTGGTAAGATGATAATTCCTAGGGTGGGTGTGATAGTTTCATTGAAGGACCGTAACAAGATCGGTGTTTGAGAAACGACTGTGTTGGGTACCTTAAGCTGGTCAAATGTGAGAGAGGATATTATATTAATTACATCACCATTTTCAATCATGACTCTTTTGATGGAAATATCATTGATCTGGGAAGTGATGAAGAGTGTCACGTCATGGTCTGTAGGTCTAAGAGAGGGACTTTCAGATGGTTAAAATGATATGGAAGTAAATGCCTTAAAAACACCTACAAATTTTTTGAATGGGATTGGGTCATTAGTTGGTACAGTGATGGATTAAAGGGCTTAGATCATGGCTTGTTTATGACTAGGTGATGTATGAATAAGCTCATAAAGTGACATCCATGTGGGAGATGCAATTTTTTGACGACCACTTTTTGAATTGTAGTTGTAGACACCAAATTTAGGTCACACTCCCCTTTTACCCCACATGTATATTAATTTAATTACCCACAATTAAATTAATTCCCATGCTCACAATATTCATTATTTAATTCCCTTAATTAAACTAATTTCCACCTCACCTAGACACTTCATCATAAACCTATTCTTAGCATGTTTCCATTTTACTAGGACTCAATATTCACTCACCATAACTAACTAAGACTTAGTCCTACCTACCTTAATTAACTAAGACTTAGTTTAACCCTAAAATCACACACCTATTCTTTCTCTAACCACATTCTTGCTTATCTAATTGTAACATTTTGTTTTGATCTGAGAGAATAGACAGAGCTGGCCAAAAATATTGCCAAGATATTTCATTTTTAGTAAACCTAGGATTTTCCACCTTAACCGATGCCGGTCACCCTAAACCATCATCGGTTACCATATATTCATTTTGGTAACCTTGTTTGAAAGGTTGGAAAAATTATTGAAGTTTTAGAGAAGGGAGATGGGCATGCAAGCATACACTAAAGAACGCATGCAAATCTAGACATCTAGAACCAACAACCAAACAATGATCTGAAAGGAAAGCACTCCTGGTAATGTTCCAGGAAGCACAACCATGGCACTAACCACCATTCCCATAGATCAATCATCACCTCTGTCAAACCACCGGGTCTGCTAACACTAGTAAGTACATTTGGGTCTACACCTTCCCATATATTTATTTAGATTAGATTCTTCATCTCTATTTGGGAGTCCTAATATCCTTTTCATCCCATCACCTCTCACATTCCTGTCAATCCCTTTACCTAATGACCTACAACCTTCCAACCTCCCATACCTAACTCTAGACATCTTTGACTACTCTCAGCACTGTCATCTACCTCTATATTATATATCCATTCTCTAGGTAATCCTAGAGAATCACCAAAACCTAACTTCACTAATTTTCTATCATTCCAACCCTACTGATGCCGAATAACCCAAACCATCGTCAGTCTCCTCTCAACTGGTATCAGTCATACAAGAATGATGTTGGTCTCTATGTATGGAAAAACCTACCTGTAAAAACAACCTCATACCTTTCATCCAAACAACCCAAATCACCTAAAGCTTGACCTCGACCTGTCCCAACCACCTTATTTACTTGTTTGACCTCTAGATCTGATCATAACTTAGCCTGGTAGATTATATTTGTTTATTTTACTTGAACAAGACACCTAAATCATATCAACTACAATAGGAAATTATTGGTTTACATCATTTCTTACATTAAGTTGTTTTAAAAAGTGGATTGATAGCCATCTAGGGAGTATCACACTTCCTAGATCTAGCATATGATAGGCAATCTATTGACATATATTTTTTAATATCCTCCTGTGGTCTTATTTTGTATTCGTAGGTAGTTCCTCTTAGCGAAAAGAAATTTCACACAATCAACATTGGTTCAGGAAATCAAAACGTGCACACTCTACCTTTTGCCTTCGTTCACAGGTATTCCACCTCACCCTTACCTTATTTGTTTTTCTCTTATGTACGCACACTATTCGACAATTTTTTTTGGCATGCCTAGTGGGACCCTCTCTTGGGTTCATTGTATTTTATTCAAATAGGGAAACTTTTTTTATGTTTCTTTCCTTTTTAAAAGTACACTCTTAATCCTCTCCTTGGTAATATTCTTTTCTTCTATTTGTGTAAAATGACATTTGTCATTTTGGTGCTTAAAAAAAACCAATTCTTCCTTCTTGCATTTTCATAATAGTGAAAGAGCACGTTCTTGACCTATTCATCATTTTCTTCATCAAATATAATTGTCAATTTGGGTTATAAAATTTGTTGCACTTCATTCTTATATATTGCATTATTAGTACACATTTAAAAATGAGGGAAACTTATATGCTGGAAGTCATGCCCAACTGATGGTTGACACAATTGAACCATAGAAAGCACATTTCTCTCTTCTCTCTCTTTTCCAAACTACACAAATTTGAATTTACACATCTTCTTAAACAACATCCCACCCGGAAGAAGTTGTCAATGATTATATGATAAGAGGATTTACAATGGGCACCCAACTAGTTATCTCTATTCAGTCATCACCTCAGAGAAAGAACCACCCCCGCCATCACATAACCTAAAACCTCACCTTTATATTTCCTTCTTCATAGGATTCCTTCCTAACCAATTTTTTTTTTCTAAATTCACAATTCATTTTTAATAGCATAAGCTAAAACAAACATAAATTCACTTTTAGGATTACGTGTTTTTCTTAGCTTTGTTCTTGACGTGCATCTTGAGGTGTGAGTTATGATTATCCATTTTTCTTCTTTCTTTCACACTCCCCACCATAGATGGAGTATTTTGGTTGTTTCTAAATGTGTTAGGATCTTATCTTGTCATTCCCATATTTCTGGGTTGATCCTTTATCTAGTTTAATTCACAAACATCAATTTTTCTTCATTTATTCTAATTTCACAGTAACCGATGTCAGTCCAATGATCATCGTTGGTCTACATCTGACCATCATCAGTTTACCTAAGTAGTGTTGGCTTCAGACTAGTCTGGTTATTTTATCTGAAATAACCTTCATCACCTATTATTTTCTTTTTTTGGTTCTCAGGACACCATCATATCCCCTAAATTTTTGATATCTTTGTCAAGTACAGTTTTCCCATTTCATATTCATCAATTCTATTTCATTTTTTGAAACTGGTACTTTCCACATTAACTGATAACAGTTATCATAACCATCATCAGTTCCCTTTTAACTTTCATTGGTCATATTGATCATCATCAATTTTTGTGTTTGATTTTTAATCAAAACACTGACCAGATTCACCCCCTAGACTTCATCCTTCTTTTATTCTACTATTTTGTGTTATGTACAGAATATAGTCTTACCAGGTCAACACTAATTCACATGGTGTTAACTAGAATTCAAAATAATGCACTTGTATTCCACGTCAGTCATCGGCCACTACCACCTAGTCCATCGCTACCACCCATCTTGTCACCTATGGATAAGACTCATCTTATCCCCATTACTACTAGTGATGAGGAGTTCGCAAGACTCCTTGGTAAGAATATTGCATCCCTACAATACTATCTCACCCACTTATCTACCCGAGACTCCTCAGGGAAGTTAATTTATGGAATGTCTGTATCTATCTCTCCTACCCTCACACCAGCTTCCATGTCATCTACCACTAGATTGATGTTGTCCTCATCCACATTACCCCGTGTGGTTCCTCAGTTAGGCTACACCACTTCCATAACTCCTACCCTAATAAAATCTATTGCACCCGTAACATCAACCGTTCCTTCACTGACTACCTTGATCATAGCCCCATATGCCCCCTTTTCCTTATATGTACCAATCGTATCAAAACCACCTCCAGTGTCGAAAACCCATACCCCTTTCCAAAATCTGGTTCTTTCTATCCCTCAGTCTCTACCACCCATTACCATAGGAGTCATTTCGAACACCCCACCTATTTACAAACATCACCAACATCCCCCAATCTCATCTATCACTTATTCAGGTTGTATTCCACCTGCATCTATCCCCCCTTTGTATTTTTCATATTCAACACCTCCATGTACTATGATGCCCTCCACATCATACACCCATAATCAACCTCCCTTTACTATAAGAGGCACCCATTCCTTACAACCCACCAATGACCTCATTAGGATGATGGTGGAAAAGATGCATATATTAGAAATATCAATTTTCGGCTCCTTTAACTCCCTGACCTATAGCAAAATATGTAATGAGCCTATTCATCCATCCATTCATATTCACCCATACCCTGTACATTAGAAATGCCTAAGTTTAACCATTTCAACAATAAATAAGAACTACAACATAACTTGTGGTCATTCAAGCATAGGTTCTACCTGATTTCCCATGATGATGATTTGCTCTTACGAACATTTCCCATGTCCCTAATAGGACCCACCTTATATTGATACAAAATTTCACCTAGACATTCTATCTACACCATCAACTAAGTGGCTTAGGTATTCCTGGACCACTTTTCAATCAATGTAGTCCAGAAGGTCACCATGACTGACCTGTATCCTACACAATAGTATGAAGAAAAATGTATCGCAAATTTTTTTGCCTGTTGGCGGAGTCTTATCAACTAATTAATGTTCTAGCTACTTGTGCCAGACACGTCTCACCAACTTTATAGGTCCAAACCTTTCAAAATTTCAAAGAATTTTTCACCATGGAACAAAAGATGGAAATTTGTGTCATTGAAGAAAATAAAACCCAATTGCAAAACAAGAACTCCCCGTTCAAACCAAACAATTATTATTCATCTTTAAAACCCCAAAATAATTATTTGAAGGCCAAAGGATATGCCAACGTGGTAGTCCTCAAGGCGGGTTCATCTCATGCCTCTAATCAAGCCCAATCTTCTTCCAATCTTTCCCCTGTCTAGACCTTTCAATTCCAGTAGGAGAAGTGGAAGTACACTTCAATTAGAGAGAACTATTCTTCAGTCTCAGAAAATATTTTTAAAGCTAGAACCATTACACTTCCTCCTATAAAACCTCATACATGTTTTTATCTTGCTTAGCCTATGCCTATATGGTATAAGGTATACAAATTCTGTGATTATCATCGTGTCAAAGGCCATAGTGATGGTAATTACATAACTTTTAAGAACATTGTCTAAGAGATGATAGATAATGGAGACTTCATCATGGACAACCTGAATGCGTAGGAAAATAAAAGTTTGCACATATTTAAAAATTCATTCCATAACCATAAACCATCATCTAACCAAAATAATGAATCTTCATCTAGTGAAAAAAATGTCCGTGAAGTCCACGTGATTTTTGATATCGTACCGGTCATTCCTTAAAACCCGCCTATTTCGTCTATTGAGGAAATTCTTGCACGAGTTCCTCTACCCACACAGGAGCATACCTCTTCTACTCCTTTACCCACAGAGGAGTCCCCTTCATCTCCCCCCACTCTCATGGAGAAACCCATGTTTTTTGTCAATGCCATTTCATCATATACCTCACAACTTACCAAAAAGTCAATGCTTTTAACTCTCCCATCCACAATAGAATCATCATCCCCTTCTTCTCCACCAAGGGATGAGTCTATCTCACCCCATTTACCATCTCTCCTACCCACATGATATTCTTCAGACACACCACTACTTATTAGGGGCAATTCTCCCCTAGCATCCCAAGACCCCATTGACATGATCTCAGATCTGTTACCTATAGAGTTCGAAGCTAGCCAATTCTCTATCTTGCAGACATATTTTATAGGGATTTTCACCAAACCAACTCGATCTTCTCCTACAGTAGTCCTATTTTCATGGCTGGCCGATTACTTGTATTACATTGATAATTCCATTCTTTGGGGACATCTTTGGCTCCCCTTTTTGACCCAAATCCAAATGATGCCTGAAGATACTTCCACAATCTACCCAAAGGTATTTCCACCAACTAGATTGACACTGACCATGCCTATCAAAATGGCTTCTTCTTTAGCATATATACCTAGATTCAAACCTTTAACAACTAAAACCATTCTAAAACCTAAAAAACTACCCACGCCTATATCTTCACTCATATCTAGGCCTATCACTACCTTGGGTGTCATGTCGACATCAAGCCTTACTCATCCAACAATTAAATTGGACTTAACCACATCTTCCCAAAACCACACCAGCATTAATCCTCCACATAAAATGAAGATTAAACCTTCTAGGCCACATTCACCGGTCTCCCCTACCACACATTTATAACCTTCCCACCTTTTTTCCATCTTAGGGCCCCATCCATCAACCCTGATCAAACAGTCTCCTACCCAAGGCTAGTCAAATGCTAAACAACCTATTGTTGCATCACGAGCCTTCGTTACAACTCATTCATTGAAAAACCCAACACCCTCTCCCTCACCCATGCACTTCTTACAACCTATACCTCTACTGGTTACTATAACCCCAACTTTTCCTATACGACTTCAACCCATGCAATCCACCCAACCTCTACCAACCACTTCTAATGCAACTTGGTTTTCCCCATGGGTAACTCGTCCTCTTCCACCATCTGCTTTCCCTTCTACATCCAATACTCCCGTGTCACCTCTACCCAAGAAGGTGCAACCCAAAGATAAGAACCCAATGTAGACACCAAAACTGGGTTTTACTCTGCTTGGCCCCCATCGAATAACCAACTCAAACATATTCACCTAACCATGGCCCCTTCCACCCCACATTACTATTAATTTAATTTAATTATTTAAATCAATACCCATCCTCACAATATTCATTACTTAATTATTTTAATTAAGCTAGTTTCAACTTCACCTTCCACCTCATCTAGTCACCTCACCCTATACCTATTCTTGACATGTTTCCATAACTAACTAAGACTTGGTCCCACTTACCTTAACGAGCTAAGACTTAGTTTAACCCTGAAAATCAATGCCTATTATCCCTCAAACCACATTCCCACTGATAGAAAATGTAACATCCATTCGGATATGAGGAAAAACAAATGAACCTGATCCAAAAGAAGCGAGATCTTCCATTTTTTGTAAACCTAGGGAATCCTGCCTTAACCAATTCCGGTCACCCCTAAACCGACGTCGGTCAACCAAGAACCACCGTCGGTTACCATTTATTCACCTTAGTAACCTTATTTTTGGGTTGGTAGATTCTTAGATCAAGGAAATGAGAAGATAACTGCATGCAAGAAGAACCAGAGTCTTTTCACGTACCCATACATCCACAGCTAGCACCATGACAAATCTAGAAGCATTTGCACTCATGGTGACATTTCAGAAAGCATCGTTATAGCACAAAGCTCCATCTCACTAACTAATCATCACCACCACCTTATCATTAGACCTACAACATTGGTAAGTGTGTTTATCAC
Organism: Taxus chinensis; assembly: GCA_019776745.2. Lineage (NCBI taxonomy): Eukaryota > Viridiplantae > Streptophyta > Pinopsida > Cupressales > Taxaceae > Taxus > Taxus chinensis. Next base: position 144,480,070 of record CM034154.1, on the reverse strand, counting down.
TGATCATTTCCATTCTTATTATGTCCATAGAGTTGTTATCATTCTTCCATTAATATCCCCATTCTTTCATAGTCTACTTTTTGAAAAACTCAAACCTCACCCATGCTTTTACCAAATCACTTATCCTGGCCTTTCCACCTCTCTGAGTGTTCTCAACATTCCCACAAACCTCGTCATCCCCTCCTTTAGTTCTATCTAACCTCACCTAGACTCTGCAATAATGTTTTTATTGAACTGTTGTCACCTAATTGTACCAATTCCAGTTACCCATGACCTTTGTCGGTCTATCCTAAACCATCGCTAGTTATATCTGATCAACATTGGTCTCTATGTTTCATACATTTTTCCAATAATATAACCAAATAACCTTCTACCAAAGGGACATAAACAACCCAGAACCTAACCTTAACCAGTCCCAGCACCCTGAAACTTACCTACCCTTCAGCTCTGACTATAGCCTAGCCTGTTATGTTAGATTTACTTATTGTGCTTGAATGACATACCTAAATTATATCAATTGTGGTAAGAATTTTCTTATCTCTTGCTTTAATTTGTTATAAATAGTGGATTGATAGCCATCTAGGGAGTATCACACTTCCTAGATCTAGCACACGCTAGGCAAACCACTGTCATATATTATTTAACTCTTCTTTTGTGGTCTTATTTTTAAATTTTAGGTAGTTCCTCCTAGCCAAAAGGAAGCTCTCATAATCAGCATTGGATTGAGAAGGTAGAACGCGTGCAACAACCATCAACTGACCAACATAAATAGGTATTCCTCCTTGGCTCTTACCCTTATTGGGTTCGTCTCAATAATGTAAAGAAAACAGTGAAACATTTTGGCATGCCCGATGGGACCCATCAGGGGTTCTATTGAATTTTCTTCATTCCTAGGTGAAAGTTGTGTGATTGTTTCCCTTTAAAAGGCTTACACATTAATCTTCTTCTCGAGTAATCCTCTCTTCTTTCTAATTTCTCTAAAAGAAACATTCCTCTTGGTGCATTTAAAAATAATCATTCTTCTTTCTCACTTTCTGCATTTAGTGAAAACCCATACCCTCTCCTATTCATCATTTTCTTCATCAAACGTAATTTTTTGATTTGGGCTTGAAATTGGTTACATTACATTCTGATTTGCTACATTTAGCTCACATTAAAATGAGGGAAACCTATATGTTGGAAGTAATTTTAGGTAGTTTCTCCCAGCCAAAAGGAAGCTCTCACAATCAACATTGGATTGAGAAGTCAGAACGTGCACAACAACCATTAATTGGACAGCATAAATAGGTATTCCTCCTTGACCCTTACCCTTATTGGGTTCATCTCAATAATGTAAAGAAAACAGGGAAACATTTTGGCATTGTTGGCTAGATTTTCTGCATAGCATCAAACCTAGGCAGTCATGAGATAAATCTCCCTCATTTAACCGGTGAGGCTTTTGTGTCAAATTTTTCAATAAAAATGTGTTATTATCTATTAGGGGTTTTACTTTAACCAATTAGTTCATGAACCATAACTAAGAAGCTCTGCAGCAAGTAAGCAGCTATTTAAGAAAGGAAGTATTTTATAGCAGAAGGAAGTAAAGGAAGTAAAGAGAAGAAATGGGGAAGATGTGCATCCCAATTAGTAGATAGCAGAGCTAATTTCATGCACATAGAAAAAACTTAATAGATATGAACACACAGAATTATAAAACAAAGGAAGCTCTAGATCCAGATCTAAAATAACACAAAGTTTATTAAGAGATCTAAGATTAAAAGCAAGAAACAAAGTACACCGTGACACAAAGTTCTTCAGAAACCTGCTCCTTTGTATTCCTTTGCTCCAAGTTGCTCTCAGGGGTCCAACACAAAGTCTAAAACACAATATTTTTGCTTACAAATTCGGATCCTTAACCCGAAGGTTCTTCCTCTACTTATAGAATGTAGAGGGGCAATTACAAGTTGGAAGCTTTTAGTTGAACTGGCACATGTGGAAGTCGGAAAAGAAACAACTAGCAATCTCCCTCCTAGAATTTCTCTTTGCATGACATGTATGATTTGCAACTAAAAATAGAACCTTCTACTTTGCACGTGTCACCTATCTCCAAGTAGTTGACTTCTTCAACTAATGGCTTTTAAATCAATCACTTAAGTTGTATAATTTAATTGATCACTCAATTACTTTATCGGAGGAAATAAGAAGGAAGAGGAAAGATGACTTTGTCAGAGGAAAGAAGAAGGAAGAGGAAAGCTGACTTTGTCCTTTTTCATGTCTGCATGCAGCTGGATCTGGAAACAAGTTGGAATTACAAGCAGTTGGAATTGGAAGCAAGTTGGAATTTCAAGCAGTTGGAATTGGAAGCAAGCTGGAATTTTTCCTTCTTATTGTCTTCTCTTTTATCCTTTGAAGCTTTTACAGTTCTTCTGTTGTACATGCATCAGTGTAATGTTTTTCATAGATAACTCGTCATCCTTATTTTTAATTGCATATGAGCAATTAAAAATTCTTGAAAGAACTCTGGATGAATGAAAATTCAATGAAGTCTTCAACTTGAAGATGGGAGCATCTGCACAAGATCTTGGAAGGAATTTTCCACACACTAACTTCTTCATCTTCACGGGCTACATTCGAAACAAGAGGATAAAGCCTTTGTGCTGGAAGCTTTTGTTGCTATGAGATCTGGATCTAGATCTGCACATGGATTTACATCTGCATCTGCATCTAGATATGGATCTGCACCTGCATAACAAACTCTGGTAACTGGGCTGTGGATGGAAAAGCTGCAGCTCAAATAATTCCACTGCTTTTAATCTGAACGCATGAGTGAAGTTTTTCCTACACGCATGAGTGAATTCTTTCTTGCTCTAGATCTGTCTATCAATTCAGCAAGAGGTTTCGAGCCTAGATTCGTGTCTCCAATATCTACAAATTTAGAAGTAATGCATGACTCTGTTGTGCTTTCTTTTTCATATATCTTTGTCTATCTTTGTCTGAAAATTTATTTTTCTTCTTAGTTTACTAGAATTCTTCAAAACTGGTGCAGATCTGGATAATCCTTCAGATTTAGAGGAAATATTCAATGTATTGGACATTGATATAAGTTCCTTTTCTATTGAAAAACACCTGTAATGAATTCTTTAGCACCTGTAACACTTATGCAAACAATTATGTAGACAAAGATCAACCTCCTTCAAAGCATGCACCCAATTTGGAAGCTTTTAGCCTTGTTGCCACCTTGCCTGAGCAAAATCCTTCTTCAAATGGGAGCGCACTTTTCCTCTTGGCTGCAATTCTTTACCTGTGAATTAAATAATTCACGCATATGGCTGCCCATGCTTATATAACCCTCACAATTCTATAATTAATAATTGCCCTAACAATTAAAGGCAATTAATTAGTTAAAAATCAAGCTCTTCTCTTTTAAATATAGCATGTTTAAGGACAGCCATCCAATCAATTAAATTAATTCAATTTAATCATCCACACTTCACTTCACTTAAGCTTCATAGGGTGCTTTGACCATAGCCACTGAAAATAGGAATTAATATAATCATTTAATACTTTAAAAAGCATTAATTCCTTCTCAAAAGGGGCTGCATTAAATAAATTAAATTTATTTAATTTTGGAATTCTATTTTTAAATTCCTTATGTCCACTTCCCTTTGTTGACTTTTCCACAAGCCTGGGTGCCAAAATTGGGTTAATAAATATTAACAAATATTTATTTAATGCATTATTATTCACCCAAGGTGGGTCGCACTTTTTTGCACATATAATTATATTTTTAAGAATTTTTCATAATGGGATTTTTTACCCTGCAAGGCAGCCCCGGAAATTCCATGATCCACGTGATATGACTTTGACAATGGGATTATTTACCCTGCATGGTAGGCAATAAAATCCCATGATTTCACTTAAGTCACTTTTCTTTTATTTAACCATGGGAATTTTTACCCTGTAAGGTAGGCAATAAATTCCCGCCTGCCTGCTGCCTCTAATTTTCCCACTGCAACTTAAGTGAATTTTATATTATGGGAAAAAGTACCCTACAAGGCAAGCAATAAAATCCCTCCTGCTTGATGCTTCTATTTTTCCCACTGCAGCTTAAATCCTTTGTTTTTCAAAAGTGCGCCCAACCCCGCAAGGGCTTTTCTGTGCACGACTTCGCCTTTTCCCAGTGACCCAGACCTTCCATGGTGACTTCCTCCAAGCATAACATGCGTATATGTTTTCCAGCTGCTCCAGGCCAAAAATTGGGCTTACCCAACAAAGGAATTGTTCTAGAGAAATTTCATAGAAAATGAAACGGGACAACACAAAAACACGAAAAATTGCCAAAAGTCACAAATAAAGCCCAAAACTTATTCCTTGTTAAAATCCTTCTGGTACAAGGGAATAATGATATGTTCAATCATAACAGAGTTAAAATGGAGCACAAATAGCCTCATATGGGGCTCAAAATAATTAAATACAAATTTCCGACATACAAATCTCGACGACAGAATATAACAATTTTGGGCAATTGGGTATTTGGTGAAAAAGGCTAATATGGATCTTTGGGAATATCTTGACGCAATACAAGAACTTTCAGGCAATAAAAACACAAAACAACCCATTATTTTAAAAGTACGAAAATTTTTCGGATAAGGTATTCACAGATTATAGGATGAAATTTGGGGGACACCAGGCATGCCCGATGGGACCCATTAAGTCTATTGAATTTTCTTCATTCCTAGGTGAAAGTTGTGTGATTGTTTCCCTTTAAAAGGTTTACACATTAATCTTCTTCTCTAGTAATCCTCTCTTCTTTCTAATTTCTCTAATAGAAACATTCCTCTTGGTGCATTTAAAAATAATCATTCTTCTTTCTCGCTTTCTGCATTTAGTGAAAACCCATGCCCTCTCTTATTCATCATTTTCTTCATCAAATGTAATTTTTTGATTTGGGCTTGAAATTGGTTACATTACATTCTGATTTGTTGCATTTAGCTCACATTAAAATGAGGGCAACCTATATGCTGGAAGTCATGCCCTACTAATGGTTGACACAAAGAATCATAGAAAGCACATTCTCTCTCTCTCTCTCTATGTCTTACCAAACTGCACAAAATTGAAATATACACATTTTTTCTTTAGCAAAATCTTACCTAGGAACACCTGTCAATGATCACATGATCAAAGGATTGGAAGGTACTCCTTAACTCGTTACTTCTGTCGAGTCATTATCTCAGAGGATGTACTGCCCCCACCATAACATAACCTGAAACCTTTCCTTTTAGATATCCTTCTTCATAGGAAACCTTCCTCACAAAAAAATCTACTCTAAATTCATGAGTTAGCATTCTAGATAGTATAAGCTCAACACATCAAAAATATCTTGTTAGGTACGTGTTTTTAGCATTTGATTGAGGTGCATTTTGAGGTGTGAAGATACGTTCCTCCATTTTTCCATTCTTTTACCTTGCACACTCCACAATCACAATTGACGTATTCTGATTTTCTCTTTGTGTGTCATGACTTTGTTGCATCATCTCTAGACCTTTAGGTTGCCTATTTATTTGGCTCAAATTCACAAAAATCCATTTTTCTACATTTTTCCAATTTTCACTGTAACCGGCAACGGTTTATCTACCATCGTCGGTCCCCCCTTCCCAACATCGGTTTTTTGTTATTTTAGGTTAAATTTCCCATATAACACTTATTTCATTTTCTTTGTTCTCAGTATTCTTAAGAGTCTCTTTGCTCTCTATGCTTTGATAAACAGTCATCATGCAACTTGTTCATCTAACCATTACTAGTCTTTTTCTCATTTGGTAAAATTGTTCTTGTCTCACAGTAACTGACATTGGTTACCTCTGAACTGGTATCAATCATCCTTAACTATTGTTGATTACCCTGTGCTGAATCTCAGCTGATACATTTCCCAAATCCACCTATAAACACATGTTTTCTTCATTCCCACTACTCTTTGTGTCATCTGTAAGATACATTATCACTTGATATGTACATTCATTCACATGGTGTTGACTCACAATCAAGCTAACGCTCTTATATTCCATGCAAGTCATCAAACACTCCCGCCTAGTCCTTCACCACCCTCTGTCCTATCTCCCATGGATCCAACCCTACCTACCACCATTTCCGTAGGTGACAAGGAATTTACACAACTCCTTTATCAGAACCCCACGACTATACAGTTCCACCTTTCCCACTCTTCCACCTAGAACTCCTTAGGTCAATTGATATATGGCATTCCTATATCCATCTCTCCTACCCTTATTCCCACTTTTGCATTAGCCCCTACTAATGTAGTGTTACCTTCACCTATTTTAACCTTAATAGTTTAACAGCTAGGCCCCATACTTGCTATGACCATTGCATCTGTAGTATCAGTCACCCCCGTAGTATCTGTTGTCCCCTCATCAACCACCCAGACAATAACCTCATCTGCGTCCATTGTCTCATAGATACCAATTACAACACAACCATCGGTGGTATCAATGACCCCTACTCTGTTGTCCCCTCATCAACCACCCAGACAATAACCTCATCTGCGTCCATTGTCTCATAGATACCAATTACAACACAACCATCGGTGGTATCAATGACCCATACTCCATTCCAGAATCTTGTCCTCTCCATCCCACAATCTCTACCCCCAATTACTAGTAGAGTCACTGCGACCATCCCACCTACATACACATACTATCAACAACCCCCCATCTCATTCGTCACCCATCATGGATATATGCCCTCTATGTGAGTCCCCTATTCTCAACCTATTTATTTTACATCACCATACTCTAGAATTCCACCAATATCACATGTTTAGTACCCGCTCCCTTATGCCACAGGAGGTGTCCTTCCGTCAAAACCTACCAATGATCTCATTAAATTGATGATGGAAAGGATGCAGACACTAGAAGAATTGGTTTCCGACTCAAGCAATTCTCTCATCTATGATGAAATCTGTAATGAGCCCATTCATCCATCCATCCCTATTCATCCATACCCTGTATAGTGGGAAATACCAAAATTCAACTGTTTCAATAGTAAAAAAGACCCGTAGCAACATTTTTCGTCTTTCAAACATGGGTGTTATTTAATCACCCATGATGACACTTTACTATTATGTACCTTCCTGATGTCCTTGACAGGACCTACATTGGAATGGTATAGTGGGTTACCCAAACATTCCATCTACTCTTTTAATCAACTAGCCCAAGCCTTCTTAGACCAATTCTCAATCAACATTGTTAAGAAAGTCGTCATCGCTATTTTTTATTCCACACGATAGTACAATGATGAGTCTATCACTGACTTTTTCACTCATTGGCGTAGCCTATTTAACCAACTCACATTTCAATTACCTCAAACTGAAGTCATAGAGTTGTTTACTTAGGCTTGTGCTAGACACATTTCACACTTTTGACGAGGCATTCACCATGGCACGAAAATTGGAAATTCATGCTATCAAAGATAAGAAAATTCAACTTTATAACAAGAACATCGCATTCAAATCAAATGATGCTTCTTAATTATCAAAACCCCAAAAGAACTATTCAAAACCGAAAGGATCTTCCAACGCCATAGTTCTTAAATTTTTCCCCCCTCATCAATTAAACCTAGCCAAACCTCCTTCTAATCTCTCTCCCATCCAAGCTTTCTAGTTCAGACGAGAACAATGAAAGTATACTTCAATAGGAGAACCTTATGCTTCTATTTTAGAAAATCTTATTAAGGTTGGTGCCATTACCCTTCCACCTATAAAAACACACACTGGTTTTTACCTTGAGCACCCCATGCCCACATAGAATAAAGAACATGAATTTTGTAACTATCATTGTGTCAAAGGTCATAACGACAATAACTACATCACCTTCAATAATATCATCCAATAAATGTTAGACAATGTAGATTTAGTCTTGGATATCCTGAATGCACCCACTAACCAAAACCTACATATCTTTAAGAAGCCATTCCCTAATCATGCCCCATCTTCTAACCAATTTGGTAACACTTCAACCAATGAGAGAAATGTCTGTGAGGTACATGCTATTTTAAGTGACATACCTGTTATTTCCCAATCGCATCATGTTCCTTCCATAGACAAAATCTTAGCCCGAGCCCCCCTACCTACACAAGAACCTATTTCATCTACTCCTCCACCCACATAGGAACCCCCTTCATTTTCTCATTCACCCACGGAAGAGCTTATAATAAGCATGCCACCTTTTACCCCTCAAATTTATGACCAGTTGTCAGTGGCACCTGTCCTACTCATAGGAGATACATGTTCACAACCTACACCATCACAAGGAGATTCAACCTCATTTGGCCCATCCTCTCGTCTACCCATAGAGGATCCTACAGGAATAAAATTTCCTTTAGATGACCATTCACCATCGGACCTTCAAGATCCTATTGATATGCTTTCAGCTCTCTTACCCACATATTATGAAGCTAGCCATTTCCCTGTATCTCTAATAAATTTTATGGGGATTGTTACTCGATCCACATTGGCACCACTTACAACGGTACCATTTTTACACTTTTCCAGTTGCATGGACTATGTTGATAGATCCTTACTTTAGGGATGCCTTCTACTTCCCGTTTCAACCCAAATGTAGTTATCACTCACCGACACCTCCACCATCTATCCAAAAGTGTTTCAAGTGACCAAACCAAACACAACCACGACTATCGCAACACCTTCCATGTGACCACCCATGGCCCAACTCACACCTCTAGCCATAACTCAACATACATCTACACCCAAACACCTACCCATGCCTATATCATCTCCCTTACTTAGACCAATCACTATCTTAGGGGTCGGGGTTACATCAAATCTTACTCACCCACCTATCAAATTATATTTAGTCACATCATCCCAAATTGACACTAAACTTATTCTAGACCCTAAAAAGAAGACCCAGCCTCCTAGGCCTCATACACCAACCTCGCCTATCACACAATTGTCACCTTCACCCCTTCCATCCATCCTAGGACCTCACCCTTCAACCCTAGCCAAGAAACCACCTTCCATTGGTAAACCGAGAGTGCACCATCCCATCTCCTTATCATGAACCTATAATATACCCAAATGACCCACAAAATCTCCACCATCACCCGTAACCTTCTTACCGCCCATACCACCACTACTATCCATAACTTCTTCACTACCCATGACACTTTCTTCCCTTCCACTCACACATTCCACCCATCCGCTACTAACCACCTCCACAACAACTCGTTTATACCCCATGGGTAAACCATCCTCTTACACCATCCAATTTTTCCTCTACATCACGTGCACCTATGTCACCTTTGCCAAAAAAGGTGCGACCTAAAGCTAAGAGTCTGCTACCCTCCAATAAGGTAGTTAAACCAACCAAACCTTCCATCGTTAGCTCTTCTACCATGCACGTACCTAAATAAATGCCCGTAAGACCAAAGACTACTCCACACACCAATCTAGTGCACTAACCCATTCCCCTTCCTGTAAATCCTCTTCCTCCACAATTAGTCGTACCTACACCCAAACCCACATTCACCTCCCATTGTGATCCACTAGCAGGGTCCTACGCTAAAGTCTTAACCAATCTCCTTGAAAAAATTTTCATCACATTACCACCTCTTAGACCTTATGACCCACTCAAACCCAAACCAAAAGGGTTTGACAAAAATAAAATTTTCCCCTACCATCGTGTGCCAAGACACAATGTAGAAAACTGTAAGGCTTTAAAAACCACTCTTTTCTAATTGTGTCCTCCTAAAGAAAATTTTGATGATGATGATCTTCTTGATGAGGACCCTATTTTGCCTTCACCGATTTCCACAAATCTTCTCCCATTACCTACTCAGTGACCAAAATGCCTACCCCAACAACTCTTTGATCCATCCTGAGATTCAAGATCAACATGGTCTGTATAAGAGAGTTGGCCAAACCACCACCTGAATACCAATGTGTCCTACTCATTTCACAAGGATCATATCCCCCACTAGGGTTTTATCCCTCATGTTGTTATACCTTCTATGACACACCCTCTTCATCCACCTCCCCTCAAAATAACATGGTTCACGTTACTGTTGAAACATAATGATTAAGTGGTCTTGTCAACCCTTAATGTATATGGGTCTATCACTAATATATAGGTTAGTATTTAATATTATAAAATATTTATATTTCTATTATTAAATATGCTAACCTAGGTATATACTTTAAGTTAAATATTTAATATCATGAAATGAATATATTTCTTATATTAAAACTTATAAACCTAGGTGCATGTGTCAACCATTTTAGGTTGAAAAGGTGGTTCAAGAGACATACCTGATCACCTTATATAAAAAGGACTTTAGGTCCTCATTCGATATATTCAGGAAATATATCAAAGGTGTGAAAATCAAGTGATTTTGTATTACCCTTGGTAAATAGGGTTTCAAAGGAGAATGTGATCTTATTGGATGTAAAATAAGTTCTCTAAAGTAAAAGGTTATTTTCAAAGTTGTTTTTACCCTATTGGGGTTTAACACTATAAATATTGTGTCACCTGTGTTATTTATTTCATGTAAGTGTTTACTTAAATATTTATTGTTACATTATGTAATATGTAAGTTGATTAAATCTGTATTTATTAGAATCCTCAAATTCTGACATGGTAACAGAGTGAGGTAAATTATCTACAATTCTTCAGAATTATCTACAAATGGGGGGTATTTCAAATTTCATTGAAAAGATGAAGGGATTTGACCATGACATCTTGGTGAAATTCACTAATGGTTGGAGAAATCATGCGGTTGAGTATGGGGAAGTCACGGTCGAGATCTTTGAGGAACTCATTGCCCATGTCATGTGGCTAAACCTAGATGGAGCCAAGTTCTTTAACAAACGAGTCAAAAGAGAGGTGGAGGCAAAAAAATTCTCGATGAAGGGGAGAACCTCAAGTTTGTTGTGGCTGGAATAAAGGTGACCTCTATCCCTGAGCCCTTTGCTAAGATAACACGTATGATGGTTAGGTACGTCACTTTGGAGGGAAGATATGTCACCATTCCCCTAAAAAATTTAATATTTCTCAATCATTCTCATAGGAATATTACCGTCAATTTCCCACATTATTTACTTAATTCCTTGGAAAAGTGTGCTCTTGAAGTTCAGAAACATACCAGGGTTATTCCCCTTCACCAAGGTCTGATCCTGCTAATCCACCACCATTGCTTCTCCGGCTCTCACCCTCTGCCTACTCCCCATGTTATTATCCCTCTCTCAGCTGACAGAGATCTGGACACTGCTACCTCAGGTAGGAAGAGGAAAGACAAGAAGGCTAAGGTTTCTCTACCTTCTTCCCAGAGGATTTTGCATAGTCATAGGGATTTGGAACTTGCAGAGAACTTATTACACATAAGTAAGCTTTTTGATAATCCCATAGAAGTGGACCTTCTTACCAGGGTTAGCAAGCTTGAAGAGAAGATCAAAGACCTCAAAAATGCTATGAGGAATATGGAAAAAACAAAAGGTAAGAGGAAGCTACAAAATACTGAGGACATGGATATTATTGCTGAGATTTTCAAGAAGCTAATTTCATTTGATACCAGGCTGGGCAATGCCAAGGGGCATTAGGATTGCATACTCTCTACTCTAAAAGGTGTCTAAAATTTTATGGAATAACATGTGAGAAGTGTGTGTAGCCTTAGTGGCATTCCTGATAATATCTGGGATTCTAATAAGACCCGTAACCTTGCACTTGCTCAGGCGGACATGAACGATCCTTCTCATGCCATGGCCATTACGCTCTTCACCTCTCTCTAGAAAATTAAGGTCAAGATTGATAAGGCAGTCAAGTGATACAGTGCCCAGATGCTACTTTGTTGTTGTGAAGGTGTTGTTTTCTTACTAGGATGCCCTATTTTGGATCCCTCTTTGCTATTTTTTGGCCCTTTTGTTCTTCTTCAGACCACTATCTAGATTGGTCATTTTGTACTCTCTTTATTGATTTATCTGCCTTTTGAGCCTCCATGTTTAAGGCTATTAGCCTTTCTTGGATGGGTTTTCTCCTTCTTGTATCTGGATTTTTTAGCCTTTTTGTACATAGGGTATAGTCCCTTAAAAACTATTTATCCATGACAAAAAATAGAGTGAGGTAAATTAAATAAATTAAGATCAAATATGTTTTATTTTATTTATTTAATTTGTATGGGTTTTTTCAACCAACCCAAAAGGGTATTTAAAAGTATCTAGTCCCTTTTTTTCCCTAATTTATTTTGGCATTACATTTCTGCAATTAAGCTCTCAGTAAAATTTTTAGGGGTTTTCAATTTTAAATCCTTATTTTTTTTCAAAAGATAAATTCATACCCGTGTTTTTTGGTCCCCTCTAAAAGGATTCGATTTGAAAATCTATAGTTTATTGTTAATCTATAACTATATCCTATATAAGATGAAAACTATATTATTATTTTCAAATAAAAATATATATAATATAGAATAAGGTTTATCTAATAATTTATATAAACATCATATCAAAATTTATATAGTTTTGGGAAAAAAACTATATATTAAAAGGCTTAAACCATATTAAAATTACATGGGATTGAGGGAAGAGTCAACAGACCATATTCTAAGCCTAAGTTTAAATCATATTTAAACTTAACTTATAAATCTAGGCATATATAGTTTTTTTAAAAAAAACCTAAGTTTGAATCATATTTTATATATATGGTTAGTTTAAACCACTTAAAATATAAATTTTATTAGATTTGGTTTATATATGTTTTAAAAAAAACCTAAGTGCTTACTTATTTTTAGTAAGGGGACCCATGTTTATTGTTTGGCCATGAAGGGATTACTTTTTAAATCTTATAACTTATTAAATAAAACCTAACATGTGTCCCTAACCATTTATATCATCCATGTAAGGGGGCAGAACCATTCATTTATATCTTATAGTTTATAAAAACTATATAAATAAACATATTTAAAGGTTTTTTTTAATATAAGAGTGGGATTAGAGAATAAAATGAGATAATATCTCAAGTATAAACGTGGAAATATCAAGTATAAATGGAGAATTAAAAAAAGGCCTAATTTATTGGTGGCCCACGTGAAGTGTGGTAAATATCTATTAAAATATTGGTAGTTATATCCACATAAAAGTTCTAAAGTTTTTAGCTTGCAGGAATTATATAAAATATTTTGTAATATTTCCATAGTTTTAAATGTGTGCCAGGTAAAATTAAGAGTAAATGAAGGGAGGAGACAAGGTTCATAAAAATAAAGATTTCAATTTATTTCATTGGTCAGGTGAAATTAATTGTCCCCTCTGTAAAATATGCAGGTTAATCTATACTCTCATAAATCTACTTGCACCTACTAAAATTATTTTAACTTGGTCTATGTCCTTTAAAAACCCTTTAATAAGGGTTATGTTTTTTTTATATAAAAAAAATACTATAGTTTATAATTTTTATGAACTATATGTTGTTTTTTATTTACATTTTATAAACTATATACCTTTAAAAAAAGTGTATATATTTTTACATTATAAATTATAATAGGTGTAGACACCAAAATTGGGTCACACTCCCCTTGGTCCTTCGATAAATAAATACCTTGAACACATCCACCTAGCCACGACCCCCTTCACCCCACTATAATATTAATTTAATTATTTAAATTAAATTAATTCATTATCCTCACCATATTTATTATTTAAATATCCTAATTGAGATAATGCCCACATATCCACCTCACCTAACCACCTCATCCTAAGAGCTATTCTTAGTAAGTTACCATAACTAACTAAGACCTACCCAAACCATAAAAACAAATCCTACATTCCCTCTAACCATATTCCCACCCGTTAGAATGAAACTTCCATGCTAATCCGTGGAGGAAACGAAACGAGATCCCAAAAAATCAAGGGGATTTGCCTAGATTAGTAAACCTAGGAAATTCTACCCTAACCGACGCCGGTTACCCTTAACCACCACTGGTTAAGCCAGAACCACTGTCGGTTACCATTTAATCCCAAAAACAACTTTATTTCAAGGTTGGCACATTTGTGAGAGAGATACATATTCTGAGAACAAGTGACGAAACCAAAGTTGTATGTAAGTAGAAACAAAATCTATACAAGCATCAAAACATCCATAACCAGCACCTGAAGTAACCACGAAGCCATTTGTATTCATGGTAGCATCCAGGGAAGTTCCAACACCACATCAAGTCCATTCCATTTGATCACCCACGATTACCAACCAGGCATCAAGTTCATACAAACAATAAGTTTTGTTAACCAACACCTACTCATTTGTCATTCAGTAGGTCCTTTTACATCTGTTTTTAGTTTTTGCTTTCATTTCTATTCCCCCATCATTTACCTCCATGAAAACTTGACCATATTTTTATCCACATCCTTACATTTCCCCTACCTAAACCTAAATCATTCTTGTACATACCTTAGATCCATATGAATCTGGCCATTTCCCTTCCATTTTTATCTAAACTCAGATCTATCACCTAGCCAAGTTTTATTGAGTTTCCTGTACCCCGACAATACTGACGCTGGTCACCCATAACCATTGCCAATTAACCTAAACTGACGTTGGTCTCTGTGTCTTTTACCATAAACCTAGATCAAAGCCTAAAGTCTCCACCAAATACCCTAAACTACCCAGAACCTAATCCTGATCAGTACTAATACCCTGACAGTGACCTTGACCTTTAGATTCAATCATAACCTAGCATGTTGTGAATGAATTTACTTATTGTAGATGAATGAGATACCTAAATCATTTTAAATACAGTATGATTTCCTTTATTTCTTGCATTAAGTTGTTTTAAATAGTGGATTGATAGCCATCTATGAAGTATCACACTTCCTATATCTGGCACACGCTAGGTAGTCCACTGCATAGATTATTTAACTTTTATTTGGTGGTCTTGTGTTCCATTTCAGGTAGTTCCTCCAAGCAAAAAGGAAGCTCTCACGATCAGCTATGGATTTAGAAGTCATATGTGTGCAACAACCTATTAACTAGTATTCCAACAAGTATTCCTCCTAGCCATTTACCCTTATTTGTTTTGTCAACAATCGAAGAAACACTCTAAAATTAGGTGAAAATTTTTGGCACAACCCGGTGGGACCCATTCGAGGTTCCTTGCATTAATTCATTTCTAGGTGAAAAGTTACATGTTTGTTTCCTTTTTAAAAAGGTTCTTACATTTAAAATTTCTCCCCTGGAACCATCTCTGCTTCTATTGTCTAAAAGTAATCATACTTCGGTGCTTTAAAATGAACACTTCTTCCCTTTCATTATTATCACATTAGTGAAAGAGCATCCCTTCTCATGTAGCATCCTCATTTTATACATTAGAACAAGTAAATTTTTATTTTTTTTTTGATAAATGCTTCCTGGTTCTAAATACATAATTTAGAACTCACAAATCAAAACAACCATTCTTATAACAAGTAACCATATGCAGCTGTAATGACTCAGAGTACCTCCAATCTATTCATTCCATGACTCGGTAATCTACCGATCTATTCATGAGTAATAAGAGTTGGCATTTTTATTTAACACGTCACTCTTTTGGTTCTCTTTCCTATTATGGGATTCAGAATGCTCTGTCCAAGGAACCTAACTGAATAACTGTTACCATTATTCATCGGCATCTCATCCCTTAGACCAGGTGACTCAGGACAATGCAATCAGTAGCTTGTGATACTTTGGCCAAAGATTTGAAACATACTATTTATGTCTCATATTCCTTAATGTCATACTCATCAATATAGAATACGTCCTTCACCCCATTCTTATGTTATGTAGAATGTCTAATACCGACTTCTGTCAGTCCCTCCTATCCCAAGGTTAATCACTTCGGGAACGGATTAGTAAGGTGACAACGTTATATGGATGCACCTCGAGGAATAGGGATAAGATGACATACTGGGTCAACCCAAGTTAAACCAGTGTGTCATGATACCCCGAGTCTCCTAGGCAGCCATATAATGTGACCACATTCCTAATCGGTCCAAAAGTAACTTGTTCGAGTTAAAGGTGTAAATCTTAGCGATCAATACAAGGGGTTCTGTCATAAGTCACCTGCATTGTTGTATCTTCGAGAAGATCCTAATCTTCTCAAAGGTACAGCCCTGCAGTTGACTTGTTCCGTCAACCTTTAAATCTGCCTCGAAAAGATCCACTTACCGATTACGTGTTATGCACACGTTGAGTTAAAATTATTTTAAAAGACGTTCCCCTAAGGTTAGCCTTTCCCGATCCCTGGAATCCTCATCATAAAATGACCTTTCTCAATAAAGCTCACATTACCCATAGAGAAGTTATTAAGACCAGAGGTCTCATCAAGGAGTTCATAGAATATACATAATTCTAAATCAACGAAATTGGACAATAACTCATAATCTTCACACGAGATTTCCAACCATAACCCCTTTTAGGTTTATTTTAGTTCTCATTATTAAATTTATATCGTACTTACTAGTATTGAGATATAACGATTAAGAATCCAATTAAATGTTGTCCTGGCATAGATCAAGACTAGGGATTAATAATTTAATTCAACTTGTTTAGCGTTCTACTTAGGTTTATTTTTAACCCTATCTTTTAGAAAGACAGTGATCTAAATTTCAGTTTAGCTTCTAGATAGAACATACTAGGAACTGCTAAACAATCATAAGAATTCAGTCTCATATTCTTGCAAGATTATATTGACAATCACAAAAAGTCTCCAAAATATATACAATACTAACAATGCTCTCAAGATCATTTGAACTGAAGAAGGTCAAACTATCAAGATAAGAATACAAACACATAAGTAACAAATATCAATTCCCATTCCTTTCAGAATTAATCAAATACATTTTATGCATTCCGCATACTGGATACAATACTCAACGGAAGAAGAACATCTTTCCTCTTATAGTACATTTAAAGAAAATCAAACTGTAATTCATCATAAAACCAAGTTAAACAATCTGAACATCCTGTTAGATCTGCATGCTTTTACCACTTATGGCAACCATATGCAAAAATTGTCAACATGGGTCAGTTCGATGAATTGAGCATGATAAGCACTAACTCTTAAAACAATTGCAATCCACCAACTGTTTTCATTAAACAACCTGTTTAAATGAGATCATTTCACCAAACAATGTATACATGTTTCAGACTATGCTTTTGTAATACAATAAATGACTATTCAAATGGGTAACTCATATTATCGTTACTAGAATAGTCCTAAATACCTTCCCAAATATTTCATCATAAATATTAGAAATCAAGAAGAACGAAATGTATCCAAATCATCTATCCATCTGAATTCCAAAAACAACAAACTTCAGACAGACTCATTACTTTCAACATAATAAAAGGAATAATCATAACAAATCATGATTCCATCAATATATTAAAAACAGTTCCAACGGTTAGATAAAAATATATCGACATATATTTTCATAACAGAATAGAAAGAAGACAAGTCATTCATATTTCCCTTCAACATAAGTTCATGACTATACCATCTGCTCCAATGAGAAAAGCATTCACCTTATACATGCATACGAATAAGTCAGACGAGACCACAAGAAGGACCACTAGTTTTGTTTTAACATCAAAAATAAAAAACTTCCTATAGCTTACTAGCAGTACAGTAGCTATCACGCCAAAGTAGTGATGACTATTCTACCAAACAGACTCCACATAGACCTTCCATACATGAAGCGGCAAATAAGAATATATTCAATGCACATCGCCTGCCGAGGTACAGTCGATAACAATGGCCTCTATAGTTCAGTCAAGCTCAAGGCAGGATAGTCATGCTAATAGAAGACGTAATCATGTTCATACACAAGAACAATTCGACTGAGTCAATCCCTCACAACAACCTTTAGCCCCCTTCTAGTCCCTAATAAAACACAGTAAATATTTTTGACCCAAGGTCGAGAATCAAAGATCTTCTATTTTATCGAACATCAACAATAGACTCCTTGACATTAAGCCAATTGATGTTTCAACCTAAGACTTATGCCGAAGATAATCACATCAAGTTGAATTCCCATGATAACATGTCACAGCCTTATCTAACTGGAAGTATTCAGAGCAGGAAACATGACATACCGTATGTCTACATCATAGACGCATTCACGGTTTGAAGTGTGGTATTCACAACCCATTTTTGACAGAGCCAAGTTACATGATATCATAACTATACAACAAGGAATCACAACCTAGCTTTGAATGAAATTAACAACATAGTAGACACCAATCGAGGACTCCCACCATATCCAGGAAGATCACTACAGTATACACTGATCATAGGGTTCAACTGAACCCGAGTAATGAGTATACAAGATAATTAAAAGATTAATGATTCTAACCGTGCCAACATTGATAACCATTCAAAATCAGGCTTTATTCAAAATCTAAATACTGAATTTCGAAACAAGGAATCCAACTGAGCCTCTTCAACATATTTTCACACTAAGCTTGCACAGAAAGGAAAACGTAAAAAGTACACTCAACTGAGTCTGTACCAAGAAATTTCATGCTAAACGAAGGTATTCATAACATATGACAACAGAAGTTGTATTACCATGTTACTCCCTCCAGGACTCCAACAAAATCAACTTACCAATACTCAATATATCATGTACATAAAGCTTCAACAGTGGTCCATAGTACACAAATCATTTGAATGGATTCTACAGATTCGTTTCGAATACAATAAATATATATATATTTCATACTATCAACAGGTTGCATCCGTAATTGCAACCACAATGCAAGTGAAAAACAACTTCAACACAGGTCGCAATGAAGCACTGTAACACATAGCAAGTTATCCATTCACTAATAACTTTAAATAGAAAAGTGAAACCCAATAAGATTCAGTAACCACTACCTTATATAACCTACGACAGAAGTTACAAAGAAGTCCAATTAAACTGAACAAAATGTTCATCAGTATCTTTTCCGACAAGAATCAACAACAGTAGCCTCAATCAACAAGTATCAACAACAAGCTATCTACTGTAGCATGATCCCAGCAAGGGAAACAATGCACGGGTTCTCACAGAGCAGGATTCATAGTACCCTTCAAGCATACGTTTCACAGAACTTTATGCCGGAATGTAAAACACAATAAAATGGTAGCAATAGATCAAAATACAACATATACACCCATCACGGGTTAAGCTTGAAAAAATCGAACCAGCAAGAAGATACAGTAACAACTAATCCACCCGTAGCTACCATAGAAATTGTCTAAACCCATAAATCATTTGAACAGATTTGTTCTAATGAAATCACTTGATTTGTTCTAAGAAAGCAAGATTTTTAAAGGTTAGGGCCTAACATGCCTGGATATTTGCTCAAAAATTTCGAAGCAGACCACTGAAAGAGCTCAAACCTTCTCCTCTCTTTTCCAAGTTAGAGCCACCAACAAAAATTTGTCTATTTCCATGACTTATATATTTTCCTTAATAGAGGAAAGAGCTGAGTTACGCTCATACTTGCCATGCAACACCAAGAAGATTGGTGCGAAGAACCAGTGAACAGACAGAAGGAAAATCGGAGCGCATGCAAAACCCAATAAACTACCATTAACTTTCCATTTTGCATGCCTTCCCCATGAAATCCGAGCTCAAAGACCGAATCCATAAATGGCATTTACTCCCATTTTCCTGCTCAATCTCCACTGCCACCGACTGCCATAGTTGGCGATGGATAAAAAGCACATTCAAGGACCATTTCCAACTTTGACGACTCTGCCACATCGGTTCAAGTTAGCCGTTTTAAAACTTCCACCAATTACCTATCCCTCATGCTTATCCATCACATTTAATAACATAGAAACTGCCGCCCATGGTTCGCACCCTTTCATAGGCCCCCCCTTACCTCCTTGCTCAATAGTTAGGTTAGTAACTTAGGTTAGGATTTAGGATAACACCTAGGCTAACCTTCTTAGCATCATAGATTACTAACTTAGAACATTTAGCTCTATAGCCTAGGTCTAGGTTAGATTAACACTAATCTAACCCCTAGGTTATAGTTTAGGTCTCAGGTTACTAATATTAATAATTCCAGTTTAGGTCTAACATTTAGATATGCTCAAAAAAAGAACCTACAAACATGCATTCTCGAACAGGGTTCACTCCTACAATACCATTAGGCTAGTTGAATTATATGTAACTAAATTTATTACCTGGTCCGCAATCAAGACCTTCCAGATATATTTCGATATTGGGAACCAATCCATTTAACACGATCCGTCCTGAGTTATACTCCGGACTAGCTTATTCAATGCATCCAGACCTTGCAACCTACGTAGGGTCTATAATTTTAATGCTCATCACGAAATAAACTTAAAGAATCTACTTGGATCAATTCCACTGATCCAAGGCTAAGTCTTATAGATGGATAACTCCATAATTCATTCCGAGATCAGATTAAACTCAAGTGTAAAATGGAAGAAATAAAAGAGTCCAATCATATTCCGACTCAGTCAAAGATCTGCAATCTGCAAAGAGGATACAGTACATATCAAGCACGACTTCTCAATCAAAGGAACACATCCTTTTTACAAAGAAATCACATATCAACACTTGTATGCTTAGGAGGAAGTAACAACAGTTCGGGGTGTTACAGGCAATACCATAGGTGATTTCTTAGGAGGTGGTTTTCCATTTGAATAAGGTGTAGGAGAAATGGTTCTGGAAGTGATTCTCAATAAGTGGAGAAGAAGCAACATTATTAATAGGAGAATCATGGGATTGAACTATAATATTTATCTGATTAGGCAAAGAAGTATTATGCACATAAGAGTGATTGTTAACATAAAACATGTAATGAATAAGATAAGCATCTATAAATTCCTTACAAATCTTACTAGTAGTTGCATAACATGGTGGAGTAGGGGGTGAACTACTTGTTGATAGGATTCTACTTAGGAGTGGCTTGAGTAACACTAACCTGATGCTCATTAGATGTAGGTGAGTCAAAGTTTTTGCTTGAGCTTGCAATTTGAGGATTGAGAGGCCACGCTCTTCATTTGTATTATTTCTCCTTGCACACTTCTCATCGCAGTTGGAGAAAATTCCAACTAAATACTTGAGTGCTCCTAAGACCATATTGATTATCATAATGCAAGAGTATGGGTTTGATTCCACCTTAATTGTCACTCAAAATCACATTTTCTTGATCACTGGTTCAATTTCATAGTAACCGGATGTCAGTCCAGAGACCATCGTCATTTACCCATTGACCGTCATCAATTATACCCAGACCATACATCGGTTGCACTATTCTTTTAGTTAACCTACACAAAAGTGATCAACTATTCACCTGATTAAATTGGTGAGAGAAAAATGTCACTGTTATCATATCCATTGACCTGCTCAAGTCTCATGAGCATTTTGTACACCTGGTAAATTTATCGTTATACCTTGAGCTTTACCAACTATCCACTATCCACAGTGTAGTGGACAGTGGATGTACCTATGACCGACATCGGTTTAACCTAGCACAAGCATGCCAGTTGAGCCTATGTCATCCTTAAGATGTTGACATTTATAATCCCCAATCCACCTACTACCACTTGTGGATCTCCTATTTCTTCTGAAAATTTATGTGTGAAATACATGTAAACAGTCCAAGGCCTGAATTGAGTCTAACTAGTGGTCACATGTTGATGAAGGATCATTAAGACTAGGGTAAAAACCCTCAGATTCAATGTCAGTCATCAGACCACTCCCTAATAGTCATATGGAGGACCTTCCATTTTATCATCAAAATACTTGGCATCTACCTTGAAGTTTTACCTAACACACTCATCCACTTGCAGATGCCTTGGGTCATTTGATCTATGGCTTGCCCAGTATATATCCCCCTAGACTAAAGTTTCCACTCCTACGATGATCCCCATCTGACTCTTCGAAAGATGCAGGATACCTAACCCCTAGTGATTTCATAACAAGGACCTATCATCCAAAATGACTATCAACTATGCTACATCCGTGGCACCCGCCACATTAACTGTACCTGCGGGGACACCCCAGAACACAATCTCATCCATGCCTATTGAATAGCATATACCCGTAGCTAAATAACCATGCCCAGTAAATAAGGAATGTACCCTACCCCTTTCCAAAATGTCATCCTATATAAAAAAGGAAATCCTTAGTGCCTAATGTTCCAGTAGGAAGAGGAAATAACCCTTCCATCTCCATATATGTACTATCAGTAGCCTCCTATTGTCAGGGTGTTACTCACTTAGGGTGACGTATCCCCTATTTCAAGACCTTCTTCTCAATCGACCTATGCAGGTAGTCACCAAAAACTGGAACGCCAGCCTAGTTAGGATGCCCAACTGGAACCCTGGGGACACCTAGAAGAGGCACCCATCGGCATCATAACCTACAGACAACTCTGGAATGAAATTAATGATGGACACCCTGTAGACTATGTAGAATCATCGGAAACTAATTTTTACAACACTCTCACCTACGATGAGATTTGTACAAAACCCTCATTGTGTCTTGCATTCAAATCCGTCCATATCCTATGCATTGGTAAATGTCACTAAATTAATCCAAGATAAATAAAATACCCACGAAGACCTGCAACAGCATTTACGGTCTTTCAAACATTGGTGTTATCTGATTTCCCATGATGACACTTTTCTTTTGAGGACCTTTTTGTTATGTTTGTGGAGCCTATTTTCATGTTAGAGTGTGCTACACCTTCTATATGTTACACTCGGATAT
Organism: Taxus chinensis; assembly: GCA_019776745.2. NCBI lineage: Eukaryota > Viridiplantae > Streptophyta > Pinopsida > Cupressales > Taxaceae > Taxus > Taxus chinensis. Next base: position 144,457,302 of record CM034154.1, on the reverse strand, counting down.
TTTTACGGCGGTGCCTGCTCGCCGGTGAGCGGGTCAAGGGGGATTCGGGGGCGAAGCCCCCGAAACAAATTTTCATGGGTGGTTTATTAACCCATGGGTAATGGGTAACCGTTATGGGCTGTTTTTGGGCCCATGGTTTTTCAGTACCCATTGTTTTGTAAAACCACCTCTTCGGCTACCCATAGGTTTATGGGATGGTTTTGGTTTTTGCCCATTGTTTTGATACCCATGGTTTTGTATCAAACTACTTAAGCAATTGTCTATTTATATGGTCTTATGCATATGATAGATAAACAAAAGAAAATGTATTGCAGATGTGTTTTGAATTTGGGTGTGAATTCTGTAGAGTTTGTTGAGCATAGCTCCAAATGGATCTGGGTATTGTATTGAGAGAGTGGAGGCTTATAATAAAATCTGAGCAAGTGATTCTTGGTGGATGTAGCCTAAATTGGGTGAACCACGTTAAAACTTATCTCTCTGTGTTGTGTTATATATTATACACTTTTATTTGAGATCTGTAATATTTTCTGCATATTAGTTTTTACTGTTGCGATTCTGTAAGGTATTATTCTGCATATTTTTATTCTTCTTATTTCCTAACAATTGGTATCAGAGCCTGGTTTGGTTTGCTAAAGTGTTGAATCACACGGAAAGTTTTTTTAACTTGAGTGAGAGCTATGGCATATGATGGAAGATCTAGATTTGATAAATTCAATGGGAAGAATTTCAGTCTTTTGAAGATGCAGATGGAAGATTACCTTTATCAGAAGGATATTTATACTCTGCTGTCTAAGAAGGTGAACAAACCCTTGAGTATGACAAATGCGGAATGGGATTTCTTGGATCGGAAGGAACTTGGAACGATCTAGTTGTGTCTTACATCTTTGGTATTATTTAATGTTTCAAAGGAAAAGACTACAAAAGAACTCATGGATGCATTAGGGAAGTTGTATGAAAAACCCTCTACCTTTAATAAGATATTTTTAATGAAAAAGTTGTTTAATATGAAGATGTCTGAGAATGGTTTAGTAGCAGATCATCTAAATGATTTTAATACGATTGTGAATATGCTAGCTTCAGTTACAATAGAATTTGATGAAGAAGTTAGGGCTTTATTAATTCTGTGCTCTTTACCTGAAAGTTGGAATAGCCTAGTAATGGCGGTAAGCAACTCGGTTCCAGCTAACTTGAAGTTGAAGTTTGAGGATGTTGTAGGGGTGATTCTAAGTGAGGAAATGTGAAGAAAAAGCTCTGGGAAATCTTCTACTTCAGGGAATGCTTTGACAGTGGAAACTAGAGGGAGACAAAAGAATAGAGGAAACCGTGGAAAATTGAAAGATCGGGCAAGGTCAAAATCCAAGAGCAAGATTGTATGTTGGAACTATGGAAAGTTTGGGCATGTAAAGAAGGATTGTTGGGAGCTTCGGGACAAGAAGAAACAACAAGAATAAAACAAGGAGGAAAATGTGGCATCGGGTAGTGTATGTCAGGATGCTTTGATTCTTTCTATACATAATATTACCGAATCTTTGGTTTTATATTTATGGGCTTCTTTTCATGCTACTCCACATAGGCATTATTTTGTTGATTATGTTCAAGGGGATTTTGGGCATGTTTTTCTTGGTGATGATGAGCCTTGCAGTATAGTTGGAAAAGGTTTTTTTCAGGTTAATATGTAGAATGGGAATACATGGCTATTAAAGGATGTTAGACATGTGCCTACATTAAGGAGAAATTTGATATCAGCAGGGCAATTGGGAAGTGATGGTTGTAATGTGATATTTACAACTGACTCTTGGAAGGTTACTAAGGGTGCTATTGTGGTGGCAAGAGGTAAAAAGGTTGGAACCTTGTATTTATCCATTGATATTACTAATGATTGTAATCTTATGGCTTTAGATGTAGATACAACATTATGTCACTATAGGCTCGATCATATGAGCCATAAGGGCATGGAACATCATAAAGAAGAATTTGCCTAGATATACATAAACAGTTTTGGATTTTTGTGAGGACTGCATATATGGGAAACAGAATGTGAGTAAGGTTTCTCAAGGTTGGACCTACAAATAAAGAGAGTAAGTTAGAGCTGGTGCATTCTAATGTGTGGGGGGTCAGCTCAGGTATCATCTCTTAGGGGTTCAAGTTATTATGTTACTTTTATTGATGATGCAACAAGGAAAGTTTTGGGTTTATTGTATTAGAAAAAATCTGATGTATTTGACACTTTTGTTAAATGGAAATCCTTGGTAGAAAATGAAACAGGTCTTAAGCTAAAATGTCTCAGGTTCAGATAATGGAGGGGAGTATTGCAGCAATGAATTTAATGATTATTGTTCTAAGAATGGAATCCACAAGTAAAATATGTTTCCAGGAACTCCGCAGCAGAAAGGGGTATCAGAAAGACATGAACATGAACAATAATGGAACATGCTAGGAGCATGAGGTTACATGGTTAGGACTTAAGTTTTATTTCTTTTTGGGAAGAAGCGGTGAGCACAATTATGTACTTAGATAAACAGAGGACCCTCAAGTGCCTTGGATGGAGGCATACTTGAGGGTATTGGTATGGTAAGAAAGTTGATTATTCATTTCGTAGAGTCTTTGGATGTGAGGTGTTTGTTCATATAGACAAGGATGATAGGACCAAGCTAGAGGCTAAATCAGAAAAATGTACTTTCATTGGTTATGGTGGTGATGTACTTTGGGAGTTAAATGTTGGATCTATTAAGGAAAAGAAAATCATTCTGGTCTAGGGATGTGGTCTTTAATGAGAAAGTCATATATAAGCAAACTTATTGCAAGGAAAACAGGGAAGAATCCAAGAAACCTAATATGCAGCAGTAGAGGATCTTTCGAGATGGGAAAGTAACTCCATGAATCAGTTCAGGAACCTACTCAACAGGAACCCCAAACTCCTACAGTGAGGAGGTCTTATCAGGGTAAGAAAATAACCTGAATGTTTTTATCCTTCTCTTTATTATTTATTACTCACTGATAGTGGAGAGCCAGAGAGCTTTGATGAAGCAATATCAGGTAGATGCCAGTAAGAAGTGGGAGCAAGCCATGGATGAGAAGCATAAGTCTCTCATGGAGAACCAGACTTGGGATTTGGTGAAGCTAATTTTGGAAGGAAAAAGAGCATTTCAGAACAAGTGGGTGTACTAGAGTTAAAGATGAAGGAGGAAAGAAAAGATATAAGGCCCGGTTGGTGATCAAGGGGTTTGCACAGAAACAAGGTATATATTTTGATGAGATCTTTTCTCCTGTAGTAAAAATGACTTCTATTAGAAAGCTTGTTCTTGGAATAGTTTCAACAGAAGACTTACACTTAGAACAGTTAGATGTAAAGACTACATTTCTCCATGGTGATTTGGAGGAGGAACTATATATGCAGCAACTTTTGAGGTGCTATGAGGTCAACTTGTAAAGAGGAGATGGTGTGTAAACTGAAGAAGAGCTTGTATGGCTTGAAAACAAGCTCCACGTTGAATGGTATAAGAAGTTTGATAGCTTCATGATGGAGCAAGGTTATATTAGATGTCATTCTGACCATTACATGTATACAAAGAAGCCTTGAGGATGGAAGTTATATTATCATGTGTTTGTATGTTAATGACATGTTGGTTGCAGGTAAAAACATGTAGGAAATAAAAGTACTCAAGAAACAACTAAGTGAATCCTTTGATATGAAGGATTTGGGGGCATCCAGACAAATCCTTGGTATGAGGATAACTCAGGATAGGAAGGAATGGGAGCTTACTTTATCTCAATTTAAGAGTACATTAAGAAGGTATTGGATAGGTTTAACATTTGAGGATGCTAAACCGGTTGGGACTCCTTTTTACTTCAGGCCATTTTAAGTTATCAAAGGAGCAAGGTTGTCCCAAGACAGAGCAGGAAAGAAACCAGATGTCCAAGGTACCTTACTTATCAGTAGTTGGTAGTTTTATGTATGCTATGGTGTGCACTATGCCTGATATTTCCTTATGCAGTGGGAGCTGTGAGTAGATTTATGAGTGATCCCCCAGGTAAAGAGCATTGGCAAGAAATAAAGTGCATCCTTCGGTATTTGAGAGGGACCATGGGGACATTTTTGTGATTCAGTGGATCAGACAACACTTTATGTGGTTATGTAGATTCAGACATGGCTGGAGATGTAGATAGTAGGAGGAGACCCAACAGGTTATATTTATACTATAGGTGGGACTTATAGCAGTCAGTTGGATTTCACAACTACAGAATTTGGTGGCTTTGTCAACCACAGAGGTTGAGTATGTTGCTGCCATGAGAGGCAAGCAAAGAGATGATTTGGTTACAACAATTGCTTGAGGAGTTGGGGCATAAGCACCTTTCAGAGGAATGTAAGCCCCCTACATAGTGATAGTCAGAGTGCTATACACCTAGCTAAGAACTCTTACTTTCCACTCCAGGATGAAACATATACAGTTGAGATATCACTTCATCAGGATAGCTTTGGAGGAAGATAAGTTGAAGTTAGAGAAGTCCTTCATACTTCTTTGTTGGAATCCTACAGACATGATGACTAAGGTGGTCACAAGGGATAAAATAAAGCTATGTTCAGATTTGGTTGGCCTTTGTGGATGATAGTGAAGGGTTGAGAAGCTTGCTCATATGGAAATGACTAGTCTCCAAGTGGGAGATTGTTATGTTTGTGGAGCCTATTTTCATGTTAGAGTGTGGTACACCTTCTATGTGTTACACTCGGGTATTTTTATGGCTGGTCCCACTCACCGGTGAGTGGGTCAGGGGGGTTCCCCGCCAATTGGGGTGAAGCCCCCGAAGCAAATTTTCATGGGTGGTTTATTAACCCATGGGTAATGGGTAACCTTTATGGGCTGTTTTTGGGCCCATGGTTTTTCGGTACCCATTGTTTTGTAAAACTGCCTCTTCGGCTACCCATAGGTTTATGGGACGGTTTTGTTTTTTGCCCATTGTTTTGATACCCACAGTTTTGTAAAACTACTTAAGCAGTTGTCTATTTATATGGTCTTATGCATATGATAATAAGACAAGCAAATGTATTGCAGATGTGTTTTGAATTCGGGTGTGAATTCTATAGAGTTTGTTGAGCATAGCTCCAAATGGATCTGGGTATTGTATTGAGAGAGTGGAGGCTTGTAATAAAATCTGAGCAAGTGATTCTTGGTGGACGTAGCCCAAATTGGGTGAACCACATTAAATCTTGTCTCTCTATGTTGTGTTATTTATTCTTCACTTTTATTTGAGATCTGTAATATTTTTTGCATATTAGTTTCTACTGTTGCGATTCTGTAAGGGATTATTCTGCATATTTTATCTCCTATTTCCTAACACTTTTCCATGTCTCTGACTGGACCTGCGTCACATCGGTATAGTGGGTTTCCTAGACACTATATTGTTTTACCTTTTTGTTAGATTGTTTCTTTGAAGTCTTGATGAAACAGATAGGGTAACGAGCATAGGAGGAATACCTGTTCAAATGTTGCTTGATGGGTTATTGTGTGCATATGACTTTTGAATCCACGGTCTGATCATGAGAGCTTCCTTTTGGCTAGGAGGAACTACCTATAAGTGAAAACAAGACCACCAGAAGGAATGAAATAATATGGGTAGTGAACTACCTAGCGTATGCTAGATCCAGGAAGTATGGTACTTCCTAGATGGCTATCAATCCTTTATTTTAAAAAAATTAATGTTGTAAAAAAAGTAAATCCTATTGTTATTTTGAAATGATTTAGGTATCTCACTTAAAACACAATAAGAAAATAGATCTAATATAACAGGCTAAGCTAGAATAGAATCAAAAGTCAAATGATTGGTTCTGGGTCTCTGCAGGTCTGATAAAGGTCTTGGGTAGGTCACAGGTGAATGAGGGGGAGGTAAAATTAGATGGGTAGGTCTTTGTTTCAGGCTGTGTGGGCACACACAGAGATCAAGGTGTCAGTCACGGGGGTGACCAACAGTGGTTAGATATAACGGAGTGCTAGTTACTGTGAGATCTATGGAAATCTTACAGAAAAGGGTTTTGGTCTCCCTTGTGAATGCAAAAAGGATTTTGGTTAGTCAGAACAAGGTATTGGGTGACTAGAGTAGGCTTTTACGAGGTTTTAATGGGTCTATGGAGGTGAAAATTTTGGATAAGGTCAATAGGGAGCAAGATAAATAGTGGGTGATAAAGTAATGATGAAATGAAATAACTAGGAAAGTATGATGTTATACTTACTTGGATTTTTTTCTTGAAGGCCTGTGTGTGAAGGACAGAGGTGCATTGATGATGGGTTTGAAGGCTGTAAGTGATTACCAACTGAATAAAAACTTCTACATGGGCTGCATGCACACTCCTCTTTGCTTGGATAGATTAGATCGTGGTTGGGGGTGGATGTGCAAGAGAATATACTCAATCTCCTTCCCTGAATTTGAGTTTCCACTTGAATTTCCTCTCTAAAGATATGTTATCTCTCTAATATTTATTCTTTCTCATGTAAACTTTCTCCCAAAGTTTTTCCAACTTCCAAGTTCCAACCTTGAGAATAAGGTTGTTTTGAGGTTAAAATGGTAACCGATGGCAGTTCCGGATTAACCAGTGACGGTTAGGGGTAATTGACGTTAGTCAAGGTGGTATTTTCTAGGTTTACTAAACTTAGGGAGATCCTCTTGATTTTCTTGGATCTCATTTCGTTATCCCACAGATTAAACTGGGAGCTTCTTGTGAGCATGTGGGAATGTGGTTAGAGGGAATGTAGGCATTGATTTTTAGGGTTTGGGTAAGTCTTAGTTAGCTATGGTAACTTGCTAAGAATAGGTCTTAGGTTGAGTTAGCCTAGTCAAGTGTCTAAGTGAACTCTATGTGTAGATATTATTTAAATAAGATATTAAAATAATAAATATAGTGAGGATAATGCATTAATTAAATTAAATTAATTAAATTAATATTATTGGGGTGAAGTGGGTCATGGCTAGGTAAATGTAATAAAGGGTGTTTATATTTCGAGGGATGAAAGGGGAGTGTGACCTAATTTTAGTGTCTACATTTTTCCCCTTTTTGTTGCATAGCTTGTATTAGTAAGAAATGCTAACAAAAATAAGATGTGGTTGCCCCATGTGTGGGTGAAGGTGATCCCCCTCAAACCAAGAACTGATGAAGTAGCAGGCGGAAGTGGTGAGTGGTTTGATAAAAGGTAAATGTGAGGAAAAAGGAAAGTAGGTACATGGGAAAAATGGTTGAAAAGGTCTACTTGAGGAAATCTACGTAATGGGTCAGGGTCACAGGTAGCAACAATCAAACACACGCGCACATGTATAAACCATAGCATGCTACCGAGGTTAAACAACAGGAAAAATCTACATCGTCTAAGGTCGATATGTTTATCAAAACAAGGTTGAAGTGAATCCGATATCCAAGGTATAGGATAAGGTTAGGAAACACAATGTAGGTTAGGTGCAGGAATGTTTAGGTATGTTCCAGTACACCAAAGGTAGGGTCAGGATAAATTGTCACGATAATAGGCTAGTTAAGGTCATCAGGTCAATCAACATAGGTAACAGTGCCGCAAGGTATAGCAAACACATGAGGTCAAAGGTCACTAACGATAGTCCAGGTCTAAATATCTAGGTCACGACACGGGTAAGGCTGAGGTAAGGGTATAATAATGAGTCCCCAAAGGAGGACAAATGGAGGTAAGAAGTAATGAGGTCAGGAAAGGTAAGCTAATGGTTTGGGTAAAGGTATGGGGTAAAGAGAAAGGTAAAGGGTGGGGTAAAATGGAAAATTAGGGACAATGCGTAGGTAAGGGTGACTGATGGTGGTCATGTATAACTGACGTCGGTGTAGGAAAACCAACAACGGTGAGGTAGGGCATGAGACCGATACTAGTATAAGGGAACTGACTTCGGTTAGGTCGGGTTTGGTATAAAAAAAATCCACATTTTTATTATTCATTTGTGATTTGCGAAGTGAAGAAATGAAAAAAAAGAGAGAAAAGTGAGAAAAGTGTCTAGAGGAAATGGGACAGTGAGTTATTAGTGTGATTAGATGGTGGTTGGGTTGGTGAGTAGTGGGTCCACGAGATCAGGGTGAGAGAGCTGATGGGTTGGAGGGTGCGGGTAAATAGTTGGTGATGGAAGAGGTGGGAAAGGGATCGAGCAGAACACCAGCATAGCGGCCAAATGTGCTACTGAGATGGCACCAACGCGATGAGGTAAGTTCCCAACTCATTAATGTTAATTAGATAGAGTAGATGGTGTAATAATTGGTATTTGTAGGGTTTTGGGGGTGTGTGTATTTTGTGGTTAGGAAAAAAGTTAAATTAGGTATGTGGAAAATGGGAAAAATAGAGTGGGGGTAGGAAATTAGATAAGTGGGGTGGGTAGGGGTTTTGGGGTAGCATAGGTCATTGTAGGTGGTGTACAAGGGATAGGTGGGAGTGTTTAGAAAAAGGGGGATTTGGGAAGTCACGGATTTTTTCGTGATAGTGACCGGTGTCAGTTGGGTAGAACCGAGATTGGTCACCGAACAGATGACCGATGTTGGTTATGTGGTAATCGTGGTTAGTATAGGTGAACCGGTATCAGTCACAAAATAGGTGACCGATGTTGGTTGAAGGGTGAACAGAGTCAGTTAGGACAAACTAGCACCGGTCAGGATTTTAGGCAAGAGGGTCCAAAAAATGATGTAGGTTAGGTGGTTGATATGGGTAAGGTAAAAATAGGGTGGTGGGTAATGATAATTAGTGAATATGGTATTGTAAATGTAGATTAATGTTGTGCTTTGGATTGGATGCAGGGTTGATCACAGTTACATATGGGGGACTGGGTTCCACCACTACTGGTGACATTGTGTGGCCTAACGAGCCCTTTAGAGATATAACAGGAGGAGGCAGTGGGCTTGAGTGGTATTCGACGCTAGTGACATGTTGTTCGGTAGCCTAGTTTGATGGTCATGCTCATCGATAGATGGGACTCCGTGACCAACACATTCCACCTTCCGACGGGTGAGATGACTATCACCCTGGAGGATGTGTTCCAAATTCTTAGGTTACCCATATTGGGGGCCCATGTGTACTCTATCTCCTCTGAGGCCTCAGAGGAGCTGATCATGATAGTATTTGGTGAGGGGCTGGTGGAGTTGAGATTCCATAGTGCTAGTTTGAGCTATGGTGAGATGTACCTAGCCCATCCAGATGAGATGAGGCTTGTAGTTTTGTTGATGGAGGTAGTGTGCTGCTATACACTATTTGATTTAGAGGGTGGATGCTTTCCCCTATCACTTATGGGGGTGCTCCATGATATGATGGTGTATGAGACATGTTTCGCCTGGGTACCAAAATTCTTGGTGTAGCTTTATAAAGAGATGTGGGTGTATGGGTGGTTGTGCAGGTTCAACCTGTGCTACACATTTTTTACTGCACAGCTGGGCCTACGAGCACATAGTCTATGTCCAACCTATAGGGATGCCCCGAGAAGATGCATTCCCACCGAGATGTGTGCGTTTGGGATACATGAGATGGGTGCTAGTTGCAGGAGAGAAAAGGTTGGATAGGCCAACATATGATGTGGCCCATTTTTTACAGTTGTTGGAGGGGTTATCCAAAGTGGACATTATCTTGAGACCATATGTGGGATTCCCCTCATATAGGCACATGCATGAGGAGCTAGTTGAGCTCCAGCTAGAGAGGTGGATATAGGATCACTATGCCAGGGAGGATGAGATGATCTCGATTGATAGGGTTTGACAGCAGTTTGGGCTTATACAGGATATCCCTCCGTCCTTCCCACAGTATTGGAGAGATGATGTGGAGAGGCCTCTACCTCTACCACAACCTATAGTGCCTTCAAGAGAGGAGGATCAGCTAATCGTTCGATGGATTGATGATATCGGATGCACAAATAGGTATAGGTAGTGGTGGGCAGCTCAGCTTCGAGCCATACCACCTAGAGTAGGACAACCAGACTTAGCTACCGTCATAGTGTAGAGAGACACCCTATAGGGGCAGGTAATGATGTTGATCACGTAGATAGGTATACTGCAGACATAGCTGGAGGAGTCAGAGGTAGAGGTAGTAGAGCTATGAGTATAGGTGGCCAATCTATAGGCCCAAATGGTAGATGGAGGGTGTGGAGGAGATGGAGGAGATGGAGACAGGGATGGTCAGGTGGCAGCCCTTCAAGCTCAGGTGGAAGGTTTACAGGGCCATTTGGCCACATCCCAGACACAAATTGGGGCCTTACAAGCCCAGACACAAGCATAGCGACAGGGGGCACCACCACAAGCACAGGGGCAGGGGGCACCACCACAGGCGGAAGGAGCTGGTCCCAGTTCATAGGATGGCATAGGGTAGGTACAAGGGCTGAGACCTATGGGACCACCACAAACCGTGCCTATATCTAGGTTATGGGATGCCCTAGGTAAGGTGAGATAATATTAGGACTAGATCATGGTAGACAGGATAGAATTCCTCTCTTATAGAGAGTACAGGTCATGCTAGGCATTTAGTGATAGGACGAGATCTCACACACATAGTGTGGAGAGCACAAGAGGTCAACAAGCTCCAAGGACTTATCAGGGTGAGGCTACTAGCGCATAGTGACCAGAGCTAGGTGATGTGCTAGCAGGGACACAAGAGGCTAAGGGTGCATGTGACACAGAGATGGAGGACATCTGGTGAGATGTCTAATATGCGGCCAATCGAGATTTGATGTATATTAGTGATTATTTGATATATATGCTGGCCTGCGTGCTGAAGATAGTTGTATTTTTTATCACATACCGGCCCGTGTGCTGAAGATAGTGAGGATGTATGAGTGATTATTGTATATTGTGAGCATATACCAGCCTACATGTGGAAGATTTTTGTATTGATTCATTCATTATTTGTGTATATATGAGACTAGCCTACATGTTAATGACATTTTGTATTATATATCAGCCTACGTGGTGACATTTTTGAGAGGATGGCCATGATGAGATAGGCATGTATTTTGAGATACACATTTATTGATTTATACGATGAGATTCATGGTATTTTGTGATGTGTTAATATGTTTATGAGATATTAGATATATGGTTTGTGTTAGATGAGATATGGATGTGTTACTTTGATGTGGTTTGAAATTAGGTGAGTTAGGCATGATAGAGTTAGGTTGGTGTAGGCATGGATCGAGTCAGGTTATAGGCATGGTTGAGTTAGGTTATAGACATGGATTGAGTAAGGTTGGTTTAGGCATGGATCAAGTCAGGTTATAGGGATGGATCGAGTCAGGTTATAGGCATGGTTGAGTTAGGTTTGTTTAGGCATGGATTGAGTTGGGTTGTGGTTAGGCATGGGTCAAGTTGAAAGTAGGTGAAGTGGTGATTCATTATTTTATGCAATGAATGATAATATGGGTCATATGTGAGATGTGTTATAATATATGCATAGTGATGATAGAGAAAAGGTAGGCGTAATAAATGTATAAAATGGGAAGCAACTTGTTATGTATGTGGCTTAATTTCCAATTTAGAAAAGGGGAACTAAGTGAAATGTGGGGTAAATGGTGAGTTAGGCATGGTTGATGAATTGTTGAGGGTAGAGGATATGGCCGAGCTAACCTCCAAGGGCCCCATGCCTTAGAGTGCTGCCTACATAGTCCCAGAAAAAAGGGACCTCAGGCCTGATGTAGTTCTCCCATGAGCTAGGGAAGAATATAAAATGAGTTGGTAGGTTTGTGGGCATGTTATGGGTTTAGGTTTAATAGGTGTGGGTAGATTATAGGTAAAATGATGTAGGTGAAGGTGATTATGGTGAAAGGGAAGGGCTACCCCAAAGGTAAGTGTCGAGGACCAAGTCCTGTATAAGGTAATCAAAATGTCAACAAAGATGGTTAAAAGATAAGAGGGGCAATAAAGCCACCTGATTGGGTAGGATCATACCGAGTAGATCATACCATGGAGGGGGTGATGAACACAAGACCCAAAAGGTATTGCACGATTAACGGTTCTATGGTGAAAGTAGTCACAGGATCACCAAATGTCAAAATTCCAAGATGTCCCTTGAGGTAATTTAGGAAATGAGAGTGGAAATGGTAAGGTGGGTGAAAGGTAGTTAATTGTATATGTTTTGAGTGACAGGTCTTTTGGGCAAGAGGTCTGAGGTCACAATGGGCAAGTCCATGACTAAAAGGTTTTTTGTTTTGATAGACTGATCAATGTGGGAAGTCTATATGGGATAAATAATATGGTACTCCTTGAGGTCTTCGTGAAGCTGATCGATGCGGGAAGCTTTGGTTTCTCTCATTTTTTATTTTTATTTTTATTTTTTGAAAGGGTCACATAGCTATCCTTTGAGGGAGCAGTCTATTTATAGTAGCAATTTGGTCGAGAGGAAGATGTCCTTTTGAGGGAGTCATCTTTTTTATTAGAAGTTTGACTCAAGGAGTTTGGTCCCATTAGAGGTCTTTGAAATCATGGACAAGACCAAGGTGAAGGATAGGATTCTTGTTCAAAAGGAAAGGTGGAACAACCATGGGATCTCATCCAAAGATAGATGAAAATTATCCATGAGAATCATGTTATGTGCAGTTCCGTGGTACACATATTCAAGAGAAGATAACAAGTGACGGGTACTCACATGATTCTTGTTTAATCGTTAGGGAGGTGTATGAAGTGGATAGCACTCAAGGGATGAGCCTATAAAGAGACAAAGGGTGAGGTAGGACAATAAGTCAACAATAGAATGGTTGAAGATGCAATGCGTTAAGGGTCTCAAGTTCGGGTTTTCCCTCAAGCGAGGACAAACGATAGGCACCGGATCCATAGGTATGAGTTACAATGTATGGTCCAAGCCAATTAGGAGTGAATTTTCCCCATTTAATTTTTTCCACTTTGGTTACGTGTTGATTTTCTTTCAACACAAGGTCACTGAATTGGAAGGTGCATTCATGAACACATGCTTGTCATAAGCACGTTTGATACATTGTTAGTAAACTTGAAGGTGATCCAGAGCATTAAGATGACATTCGTCTAATAACTCTAGTTGTATTAAGCGGTCCTAATGAAATTCATCATCAGTAAGCATGTCATGGAGAGAAATGCAGAGTGAGGGGATCTAGACTTCGAGAGGTAGAACAACCTCTATACCGTAGACGAGCGAAAAGGGTGTGGCCGCACTGGAAGTGCAAATACTAGTGTGGTATGACCATAAAGCAAAAGGAATGTGCGTATGCCAATCCTTCCCAGTATCGTCAACCACTTTCATGAGAATTTTTTTTAGGGTTTTGTTAGTGGATTCATCCTAGCCATTGGTTTGTGGGTAATAAGGTGATGAGAAACTAAGCTGAATGCCGAAGGCGTCGCAAAGTTTTTGCTAGTGTTTTATTTTTTAATTATTTTCCATTATTAGTGATGAGGCGATGAGGGGCACCAAAGTGACAAATGATGTGATGGTTAATGAACTCGCATATTTTCTCAAATTTTGTGGAGATGAGTGGTATAGCCTTCCACCTATTTTGTGTAGTATTCGGTAGCAGTTATGATCCATTGATGGCATTGGGAAGAATGAGGATTGATTTCTCTGACAAGATCCAAACCACATTGAGAGAAGGTTCAAAAGGTCACAAGTGACCTTTAAGGCATGACTAGGTGTATGATGAAGGTTGGAATGTTGTTGGCATTTCACACAATGTTTGACATAGTTGCAATAATCACAGTTAAGGGTCGATCAATAGTAGCCTAGGAAAAGAATACACTTAGCAACAGCAAGGCCACTAAAGTGACCTCCACATATTCCATCATGAACCTCCTTAATGGTGTAAGGAATTTCAGAACATGTGAGGCATCGTAAGAGAATACAATCAAATCGGTGCTTATAGAGGATTCCCCCCTAGGATAACGAAACAGCGAGACCTTTGTAAGGAAAGTGTGTTGTCTGTTACGAGTGAGATCAAGAGGTAAGATAGAGAGGGAAAAGTAGTCGGAGTATTGTTTATACCAAAGGTCACTCAGGTCAAGGGTGTCATTTCCAATTGAGTAAACATTGTGAGGTAAATAAGAAGGTAAATGGAGGCATTGTATAGTGACAAATATTTTGGATTCAATAGGGGAAACGGGTATTTGGGAAGCTAAGTAGGCCATGGTATCTGTACAAGTTTGTTGGTTGAATGTGGGATGGTTTGAAGGGTGTAATGATCAAATGTGGTCAATAGTATTTCTACATGATGTTTATAGTTTTGAAGTATCTTGTTATGGCACTGGTACATACCATTGACTTAGTTTACGACCGATTGTGAATCACCAAAGATGTGGATTGATTTGACATCTAGGGCATAGGTGGCTTGGAGATCTAGTACAAGTTCAATTCGTACTTGGCAATATTGTTGGTGCATTCAAAGTCTAATTTGAAAGACAAAGGCATGGGTTATCCATCTAGAGGAATGAGGATAACACTAGCCCCAGCCCCATATTGACACGTGGAACCATCGAAGAATAGTTTCATTTGGTAAGGGGGTTCTTCCAGGGAAAGAGTAGCAATTGAGTCATCAAGAAAGTCAAAATTAGAAGGTTGGTCACCGAGAAATAGGTGCGTGAGCCAGTTGGTCGGTGATAGCTTGGACCATTGATGGACTTTTGATGAATAAATTCAAGGTCAAGATCAGCTAAAAGCATAAGCCATCACGCAGCACATGCTGATTTTGATAAGGTTTGGCATACATGAAGTGTAAGGGATCAATTTTGGTCACGACATAGGTTTTGTGGTTGAGTAGGCAATGGTAGAGTTTGGTGGCAATGAAAACTATGGCTAAGAAAATATTTTTGGGATGGTTTTATTGGGTTTGCATAGTCCAAAATAGTATGGATTATATAATAAACCACCTGCTCCCTATGTTGTTCATCGTGATAAGCAAGCATGGATGCCAAGGAATGATTGGTAGCCGATATGTATAGGTAATAAGGTTGATCATCTTTAGGTGGAATGAGTATGGGTGGTTGGAGAAGGTATTATTTTAGGGCCTCAAAATATTTATGACAGTCATCATCCCATTTAAAGGAGACATACTTCCTAAGCGGATGATGAAATGGTTGACACCGATCAGATAATTGTGAAATGAAATGGTGAATGGAATGTAATTTACCTTGCAGGCTACAGAGTTGTTTAAGGTTAGTGGGTGGAGGCATTTCCAAAATGGCCTTGACTTTAGCAAGGTCAACTTCTATACCATGGAGAGAAATAATAAATCCCATGAGTTTTCTTGAGAGAAACATGAAGATGCACTTTTTAGGTTGAAGGGACCGAGATGAAATATCTAATGAGGCAATCAAAGATGGTTTCAAGGAAGGCAAGGTGCTTGGCACGACGTTTAGATTTGGCTCAAGAGATCATCCACGTAATCTTCCAATATGTGATGTATAATATCATGGAAGATGTAAGTCATAACACGCTTGAAATCTAGCACTAACATTTTTAAGGCCAAAGGGCATGACTTGATAGCAAAAGGTTCCCCAAGGGGTAATGAATGTAGTCTTGTGTTGATCTTCTCGGGGTAAGAAAAATTTGGTTATAGCTTGAGAAGTCCATCCATGAGTGAGAGCATCTCATGACCAGTGGTGAGGTCAACCAGTTGATCAATACTGGGCAAGGGAAAGTCATCTTTTGGGCAGGTGAGGTTGAGGTCATGAAAGTCTATGTAAATGCAAACTCCCCCTATTACTTTAGTAATAGGGGACAATGTTGGAAATCCAATGAGAATAATCAATGGGTAAGATGAAGTAAATGGAAAGAAGGCGCTGAAGTTAAAATTTGACGAGAAGAGCAATGGGAGAGTGTATTTTCCTCAGCTTTTGTTTGATAGGTTTGGCATCGGGAATGAGTTATGATATTATGGACCACTATGGTGGGGTCAATACCCGGGCATGTCCACATAAGGCCAAGCAAAAGTCGTGGTTATGATCTCGAGAGAAAAGAAGTGATGGCTTCTTGTTTAGCAACATCTAAAGATTTTCTGATCTTTAGGATGCACGTAGGTCATCCTGAGTATGAATGTTGATCTCGATAGTCAATTCATTTAACATGGTTTATGTCTTAAAGGGTAACGACCAATGAATACATGAGTCTTCTACACCAAGGTAGGTGAGTATGGATTCATCATCCTAACATTGAACGACATTAATGGTAGGTGTGTCATCATCGATCATCTCTGGAAATAGGAATGGAAGAGTGGAAGGGGCCTCGCCTTTGCATTGATAAGTCAAAGGCCCCAAGGAAATAGTGTTTATGAAAAAAAAAAAAAGTGGGGAGGGATAGAGTCATGATACATTGAATTCATTGGTGAGGGTGGTGATGAAGGTGGAGAAGGGATAGGGTCCTCAATGAGTTCAATGTGGGCCTATTTGGTGGGAGGTTCGAGAAAACCAATACCACTATGGTCATTATGTTTGTGGGTGGTACATGGAATAACGGTATGACAACCTTGCTCGTAAAATCCAAAACCAAAACCCTTCCACGCACAGTGGTGTAGGAAGGTGTGGGTGAAATGATGATTGGTAAGTGATTAGAGGTCAGCAGAAAATGGGTGGGGTTGTGATGGTGGTTTAGGTGTGTAAGTGGTATTATCAAGTCCCCCATAGGTGAGACTAGTACGAAGATGAGAAGGACCATAAAGGAGGTGTTCTCCTATATGATGATCATAATGAGGGTGTTGGTGAAGGCTTCCATAATCGTGTGGAGTAAGGAATGTGTTGATACTATATAGGCGGTACTCCCCCAGAGTGAGGTGTTGAAAAACACCTTCTAAGGGATCAGTGGTTGGTATGTAGGTAGCTAGTATGGATGATGTGTCAAAGGTCGATGTGGAGGTGGAGTTAATGGATTGGGAAACTAATGGGTCAGCTATGGAGGTTATAGCAATGGTAGGAATGGAGGAGGTATGTGCGGTAAAAGCAATGGATGTACTAGTAGGTGGAGGTGTAGGTGAATCGATATTGGTTTCAGAAGTAGACTGCTTGATAGGTATGAGCACGTCATTGGGTTGGTAAAGTAGGTTGCATGTTTTGAAAGGTGATGGGTCAGCTGGAATGGTATAAGTGTGTCCTTCATGTTCAAACTTCACACAACGATGCAAATTGGAAGGAACTTAACCCATGACATGGATCCATGGTATACAAGGAAACAAGTTATATTGGAATTCCCCCTCGAAAACATAAAACAATTCTGAAATAGTATGGGGGCCCATGCAAACGTGATGGATGAAAGTGCCTAGTGTTGAGGTGATAGCATCATTGAATGAACACAACATGACCATATTTTTATGCATGCAATTATTAGGTATGCACATTTGAGAAAATGAATGGGATGAAATAATGTTAATGCTAGCACCTCCCTCAATCATCACATGGCATACCCGTATGTCATCAATGTGGACAGAGATGAAGAGGGCTAGATCCGGGTCATCATTTTGGTGTGGCAAGATCTCCTCTTCTGAGAAGCTAAGGGAGGTTACTTTGTGGACATGGTGAGGTGAGGATAAAGGTGGTAATTTGGTGAGAAAGGCTATATGATGGGGTGTGATAATGGAGGCTACGGGTGTAGGGTCATTGGGTAAAACCTCAATAGATTGAAGAACCTCCATGAGAGCTTGATAATGGGATTTTGAGGTTTGGATGAGTTCGTATAAGGAAATTTTGAGGGGAGATTGGTGTAGTTGTTTGAGCATGGTACGATGGGTGACACCATTATAAATGGGGTATGTGGGGCCACAGATAGTGATTTTAGGTATGGGTGTAGATTGTATGTTGGGTATAGGATTGGTTGGTGAGTCAGATACCTTTTCTTTTCCCTTCTGCACACGTGTAGTGACGTGTATCATGTTTATTTGAGGGAAGTTGGAAAATGGAGAAGGTGTAGGGTGAGTGGTATAATGACATGAAGGGAAAAAACCTACTAGAGGGGAAAAAACTTGTGAGGTCAGTTAGGCACAATGAAATTTGGGTGGTGGTGTGGAAAGTTCTCTGATGCGAACCATGTTAATTTCAAATCTTGAGGGTTTCTCTAGGAGCTGTGAGGGTGGAGGTTGTGGTTTTTGAGTGGATAGTGTGGGAATGGGTGTTGGTGAAGCAGGATCCTCATTGAGAAGGTCATCATGGTCAAAGTTGGTTTTTGGTGGACATAATTGGATAAGGATGGTTTTCAAGGCCTTGCAGGTCTCCACATCATGCCTTGGTGCATGATGGTATGCAAAAAATTTAGTATCATCAAACCCTTTTGGCTTGGGTTTAAGGGGGTCGTACATTCGGAGTGGTGGTAATGTGATAATAGAAGTTTTGAGGAGGTTGGTTAAAATTTTGGCATAGGACCCTGCTAGTGGATCACAATGGGAAGTGAACGTAGGTTTGGGTGTAGGTGTGGTTGGTTGTCAAGAGATTATTTTTGGAAGTGTAGGAATGGGTAAAGCTATGGGTTTAGGTGTCGGTGTGGTTTGAGGTATCGGTCAAATTCATTTGGGTAGGGGTACAGTAGATGGACGGGTAGGAGGGTGTGGGGTTGTTTTGACTATCTTGTTGTGGGGTAGTGGGGTTTTGTTTTTGGGTTGTACCTTCTTGGGTAAAGGTGATGTGGGTGTACGAGGTCTAGAAGGAAAAGTAGATAGAGGAAGAGGGAAAGTTACCCATGGGGATAACGGGGGTGGTGTGAAGGTAGATGACGCAGGTCATACTTGGGGTGTGAGGGACAATGACTGAAGTGTAGTGGGTAGTGAAGCAATAACTGAAGGTATTGGAGGTATTGGTGGTTAAGAGATTGCACGCGCAGGTATGAGTCATGTTGTGTGCCTGGGTAGGTTAGAGGTTTGTGAGGAAGGAATGGGTTGTTGTGTTATTGGTTTATGGATCGGTGAAGGGTGCTTGACCATATTGGGAAGCTGAGGTCTTAAGGCAAACGGGACAAGTGCGGGTGTGATTGGTGTGGTTGGGGTATGAGTTTGATGAGTTTGTTTCTTTGGTTTGCGTGTCAGAGTAGGTGTGGTATCAATGTTGGAGGATGTAACTAAATCTAGTTTAATAGGTGGATGAGTGAGGCTGGTGGTCAGGGTGACCCATAAAGTGGTAATAGGTTTAGTGGAGGTAGATGTTGTGGGTATGGGTTTGGGTTTAGATATAGGTCAGGCTATGGGTATGGGTGTGGTGTGAGTGCTAATGGGTATCATGGAAGGGGTTGCAACAGCAGTGGTTGTATTTAGTTTGATGGGTGGAAATGTGTTTGGGTAGATAGTGGAGGTGTCATCGAGGGATCTCTGCATCTGTGTTGAGACAGGGAGTAAGAGGTGCCCCAATAGTAAATCCCTATCCACATAATCTAAGTGATCGGCCAAACATGAGAACTACACATTTGTGGGTGGAGGTGGTGAGGACCTAATGGGAATTCCCTTAAAATGCATCTTAGAGATGGGGAATTGGCTAGCCTCATCTTCCGTGGGTAAGAGAGCTGAAAGTAGGTCTGTTTGATGTTGGGTAGCCAATAAATAATGCTCGTCAAGAAGAAAAGGTATCTCTAATCGGTGTATGATGGGTCCAGAAGAGATGATGGGATCTCCTCTATAAGTGGAGGAATGGATAGGTGCTCCTCTATGGGTGGAGGAGGTAGTTGGTGCTCCTCTATGGGTGGAGGAGGTAATGGGAGCTCCTCTATGGGTGGAGGAGGTACGATAGGTAAAGGCTCTCTGAGTCATGAAGCTAGGGGTGAGAGGTGCTCGATGTTAGTGGAAGACTCCTCCATTGGTGATGAAGGAGATGAAAGGTGTTCCTTTGTTGGTGAAGGAATAGTGGAGGTTGGTTCCAATGTGGAAGGAGGATTTTGGGATAGGATTTCCTCTATAGAAGGGATGTGAGGTAATTGAGAGGTGACAGGTACCCCGTTAAAGAATGCGTGAACCTCACGGGTATGGGTATCATGAGTGGTTGTCTCACCAATTTGATTGGATGAAGGGGGATGGTTGGGAAATGGTTTTTTGAAGATTTTTAGATTTTGATGTGGGGTGGCTATGGGATTATCCACATTTAACTCACCTTTCTTGAGCATTTCTTGGAAAATATTCTTGAAAGTGATGTAGTTTCCGTCACTATGACCCTTTACTCGGTGATACTTACAGAAATTATGCTCTTTATAACATGCGGGCATGGGGCTAGCAAGGTCAAAATCGGTGTGTAGTTTTATGGGTGGAACGGTGATGGCTCCAACTTTGATAAGCTTTTCTAAAAAATAAGAGTAAGGTTCCCCAATTGGGGTATATTTTCACTGCTTTTGTCTGAATCAAAAAAATTGGACAGGGGATAGATTAGATGAGGGTGTAGCCTGATTGGATGGATGAGCTAGGCCGGCCTTGAGTACCACTGCATTAGCAGTACCCTTAGCCTTTGAATAATTGGTTGGTGGTTTCAAAGAATGTAACATTCCCATTTTAGTACATTAGAACAAGAATTTTTTTTATTTTTATTTTTTTTGATAAGTGCTTCCTAGTTCTAAATACATAATTTAGAACTCACAAATCATAACAATCATTCTTATAACAGATAACCATATGCATATGTAATGACTCGGTGTACCACCGATCTACTCATTCCATGACTCGGTGTATCTACATTCCATGACTCGATCTATTCATGAGTATCATAGAGTTGGCGTTTTTATCTTAACACTTCACTCTTGTGGTTCTCTTCCCTAATCTAGGTTTTTAGAATGCTCTATCTAAGGAACCTATCTGAATAATTGTTACCATTATTCATCGACATCACGTCCCTTAGACTAGGTGACATAGGACAACGCAATCAGCAGCTTGGGATACTTTGGCCAAAGATTTGAAACATACTGTTCATGTCTCATATTCCTTGATGGCATACTCATCAATCTGGAATATGTCCTTCACCCCACTTTGATGTTATTTAGAATGTATTTTACTGACTTCTGTCAGCCTCCCCTGTCCCAAGTCATTCACTCAGGAATGGGTTAATAACATGACACACTTTATAAGGATGCTCTTGAAGACTAGGGGTAAGCTAACATACTAGGCCAACCACTGTTAACCCCATGTGTCAAGGTACCCCGAGTCTAAAATGGCAGCCTCATAACATGACTATGGTCCTAACCAGTCCCAGAGGAAAAACTTGTTTGAGTTTCAGGTGTAAATATTAATGATCAATGCAAAAGGGTGTTGCCATATGTCACCTGCATTGTTGTATCCTCGAGAAGATCCTAATCTTCTCGAAGGTACAACCCTGTAGTTGACATGTGTCAACATCCTACCAAACCACCTCGGAAAGATTTACATAACTTCCAAGAAGTTACTTAAGTTGAGTTGAAATTGAATTAAAGACCCTCCTAACTGGGTAGTCTTTTCCCAACCTTGGGTTCCACACCTTTGAGTTGCCTTACGTAATTAAGTTCAATTTCACTGAGTGAAGTTTAAAGATATTTGAGACCTCATCAAGGTGTCCATCGGTTCCTAATAATCTTATTCCTCATAATTGGGCAATAGCCCTAAGTCCTCTCATAAGGAAGCTAACTAAACCCGTAAGGGTTTATATCAACTCTGAAGACTGAAATATATCTTACTCATTTTTATTAAGACATGGTGATTTAAAACCATCAATTACGTTGTCTTGACTTAGATAATGGATAGGGAGTAATAGATTACTCTTCCTGTTACAACTACATATTAGGGTGTAGTTTAACCTTAACTTCCCAAAAGGGCAGTGGACTAATTTCCAATTTAGCCTTATTGATAATATAAAAGAATTTACTATTCATTCATGAAGTATTCGGTCACATAACTTTTACAAGGCCTACTTAGGGAATCCAACTAGCTCCCATGGTATACAATAATAAAAATGCACTCACATTCATTCTGACGTAAGAAGTTCAATTCAACAAATAAAAATGCAGCCACATAAGTAACAATTTCCCCTTTTCATTTATTTCCAAGCCATACAATTACAACTTATGCACTTCGGCATATTTGATACAATACACAACATCAAAAGAATAAATTTCTTCCTATAGTACAATTAGAGAAATCAAGTTGGAATTCATTGTAAAAACCATATTTAACAATCTGAGCATCATATCAGATTTGCGTGCCTTTACCACTTACGATGGCCATCTGTAAAAATCGCTAGCACGGTTCAGTTCAGTGAACTGAACATGATAAGCACTAATTCTTAAAACAATTGCATTCCACCAATTGTTTCCATTAAACAACCTGTTTAAATGAAATCATTTCACCAACCTATAAACATGAATCACACTAATTATCTTTCTTCCATACATGACTTTATAACATAATTTCATAATATAACTACCATATCAACTCTTTTCGGATGATTCACCTTATGTTAGAGACTAAGAAGAAACAAAATGAATCTAAAATATCCATCCATCTAAAAACCAATGACAGTAACAATCCAATAAAATTATTCCATTCAAGAATGAGTTCTTACCAGTACGTGTGTCCAACAGATATGCACTTAACAATTTAGCAAAGACAGATTATAGCCTCTAGCAAGGTTAACTGATGGAATTCCTTTATACTCATTACATTATTTCAATGACATTGATAAGTATACCAACTTCTATTACAATACTACTTTTATTAAAGTAGATAACTGAATAACTCAAACAGGGTATTAATATAACTGTAGATAAGGAAAGGAAACTTCAGTCAAGACTAAGCACTTACCATTATTTCCTCATAAATTTAACAGTCTAATCATCTTATACCCCTCTCACAGAGTTCTTATGGAAATACAAAAGAAGGGAGCAATCATAATTTCTAGAAAGGGAGAGAATACTTTCATATTCCAAAATTCCTATATCAACATTACTTTACAATCTAAGAGAAAGAAATAGAGGCATCCAGATCTCCATTCCAAACGAGTTCAGGACTGTACCAATCTTTCCAGGAGTAATGCCTATACAGTCAATCTGGAAATTCAATTAGAGAAGAAGGGAAAGCAAGAAAATCAACACAATCCCATCCCTTCCAAGTACAAAACCTGATTTCCATCCATGTAGATCTAGGATTACCCACACGTTATTAAGAATCAGAGTTCCTCAAAGCAAGATTTCTCTCGGTCAGGATGTCTTCCCATTAACCAAGTAAAGTCGTAAAGAAAACAACAACTACACTAATATTTCGTCACATACATAACCCATAATCATTGACCATCCAGACCCTTTTCACAGAGGTACAGGCTTGAATTCAACATATTTCTTACGCATGCGACTAAACCAGTCAAGCTCAATAGAAGGAACTACAGTTTCATCACAATCCAACTATATATTCACCTAAAGCTGTCAAGCAATAAAAGAGCTCATGCGACCAAGCAGTAATCAATAAACCAACCAAATTAGACACAACAATTCTTTCCATGTCATTATTCAAACATGAAATCATCCAACACAACGTCTAACATGGTACAGTTAGGAACTCATTACCTCAGTCAAACAAGAGACTAGGAAACAACATATACAGAAGTCGAACCCATATGTAATCACAGCAAAAACTTCAACAGAATTCGAATCCATAATATAAACACAACAAGGACTTCAACAGAAGTCGATTCCATAATGAAAACACAACAAGGAATTCAATAGAAGTTGAATCCATAATGTAAACACAACAAGGACTTCAACAAAAGTCGATTCCATAATGAAAACACAGCAAGGACTTTAACAGAAGTCGAATCCATAATGAAATCACAGAAAACACTTCAACAGAAGTCGAATCCATAATGTAAACACAACAAGGACTTCAACAGAAGTCGATTCCATAATGAAAACACATCAAGGACTTCAACAGAAGTCAAATCCATAATGAAATCATAGAAAACACTTCGACAGAAGTAGAATCCATAATGTAAACACAACAAGGACTTCAACAGGGTCTACGTATAACCAGAGATTCCCATATCAACAAGAAAAGGAGAAAACCAATGCATTGCTACCAGCCAAGCCAACTATACAAAAATCATCTAAACAGAGTTGTTCTAATGAAAGCAAGACTTTCAAAATTTAGGGCCTATCATGCCTGATAGTGTCACTTAAAAATTTGAAGAAGACCTTTGAATGTGCTCGCACCTTCTCTTCTTCTTCCACGATAGATTAAACAACAATAAATTGTTACCTCCATGCCTTATATACTTTCCCCGACAGAGAAGGAAGCTAGAAACTCTCAAAGTTGCCATGCAACATAGAGTAGACAACTGGTTCGAAGAACCAGTACTCAAACAGAGTGAAAAATGGAATTCATGGAAAACCAAATAACCAAAAAATATTCTATGTACATACCTTCCCAAGCAATCCGCGCTCAGTAACCAAGGTTCATTAATTGCATTAACTTCCATCCTCCCACCTATTTTCCATTGCCACTGACCGCCAAAAGAAAACAAACAACCATTCCCATACTTGGTGATACTGGCATGTCAGGTTACATCAGCCGTTTGCAACCTCTGCCAGACCTGATAGCATTCCAAGTCCCTCAACCTTATTCCCCTCATAAAATGCCATAGAAGCCACCGCCCATGACTCACAACCCTTCATAGGTCCCCCTTCATTCTTATCATTAGTTAAGATAGGTTATAAACATAGGTTAGATCATAGGGTAAGACATTAGTCTTACTTCCATAGCGCTAGGTGTAGTTAACTCTTAGGAGCATTAAGCTTATAGTTTTAGGGCTAGGTTAGATTAGTAATTATTTTTAAAAATAGGTTATAGTTTAGGTTAAGATTATTAACCTTAACGAATCTAGTCTAGGTCTCCAAAATAGGACCAGTCAGTGTTAGAGTCCATACAGGGTAAAACATTCCTGTAAAGGATTCTATATGGCATCACTAAATTAAGATTATGGTATAAACATGAACATCTTACCTGGCTTAAGGTCTAAGCCTTCCTGATGTTACGATATCTGAAACCAAATTCCATTTATTATGATCAGCCTGAGTTAAACTCCGGGATTGATCATTCAAACTCATTCAAACTCATTCAGACCTTGTAACTTTTGTAAGGTCAATAAATTTTGTTCATCCTGAATAAGCTTAAAACATTCCTTGGATCAATGCAACTGATCCAAGGCTTAGTCATAAAGATGGATAAATCCACAATTCATCTAGAAATCAAATTGAACTCAAGTGCGAAGAATGAAAGAAACAAAAGAGTCCAAGCATATTCTGGTTCAGTCAAAGATCTTCAAGAGCAGAGAGGATACAATCCATATCAATCATGACTTCCAAAAACCAAAGGAACATGTCCTTATACAGAAGAAATCATATATCAACACTTAATTGCTCAGGAGAAGGTAACAACAGTTCAGGGTGTTACAAAGAAGAAGAGGTTTCATTCTACTTGAATGCCAAATTCTTATTTCATAATTAGATTTTATTCTCTTCGATGGTCTGAAATCTCTAACTTTCATGCCATAGTGAATGCCTCATTGAATCTTTAGAAAGTTTGGAACTACAAATTTGGGGAGATATGTCTAGCGCAAGCTCATGTGAAGAGCTCAATGAGTTCAGTTTGTGGCAGTAGGAAGGTAAGTTGATTGATCAGGCTATGCCAGTGAGTGACAAAATCTTCGATAGATTCATCCTCGTACTGACGTGTGGAATATAGATCGGTCATGGTAACCTTATTAGTGATATTAATAGAGAATTGATCTAAGAAAGCTTTGGCTACCTGATTGAATGAGAATATAGAGTGTTTGGGTAACCCACTATACCAATCTAATGTAGGTCCAATGAGGGACATGGGAAAGGTTCTCAAAAGCAGGGCATCATCATGAGTGATCAGATAACACCCATGTTTGAATGAGCACAAATGTTGTTGTGGGTCTTCCTTGCTATTGAAGCGGTTGAATTTAGGCATTTCAAAATGCATAGGGTATGAACGGATGGGAATGGATGGGTGAATAGGCTCATTGCAAATATTTTCAGAGGTGAGAGTGTTAGAGGAGCTAGAAACCGATACCTCCAGTGTCAGCATCTTGTTCAACATTAATTTAATTAGGTCATTGGTGGGTTTTGATGATTGGATGCCTCCTACAATGTGAATAGGTTGGTTTTGGGTATATAATGGGGGTGGCATTCCAGTGTATGGGGCTGCTATGTAAGGTGGTGAAGAAGAAGGTAGTGAAATAGGGGGTACATACCCAGAATGAATAATAGATGAAACAGGTGGTTTTTGGTACCATGTGTATGGGGGTGGAAGCGTTGTGGTAACCCTAGTGGTAATAGGGGCTAACGTTTGTGCAATGGAAAGAACCATGTTCTGAAATGGGGTAGGAGTCACCGACACTAGAGGAGGGAATGTAGGTATAGGTATGTGTGAGACATGAGGGGCAGATGAGGTTGTGTTTGGGGTAGTCGTAGAGGGTATGGTGGATATGATAGGTGCCACAGAGGTAACATACGTGGTAGTCATAGCAGGTATAGATCCTAATTATGAAATGATAGGGGGTAACGTGGATGTGGGCAGCATGGATCCAGATGGGGCCGATGTAGAAGTGGGTGTGAGAGTCAGGGGGATAGATACGGGCATGTCGTATATCAACTGGCCTGAGGTGTCTTGAGTGGATGAGTGGGAGAGGTAAAACTATAAGGTGACAGGGTTCTGGTCAAGGAGTCATGCGAACTCCTCATCTCTGATAGTGATAGTAGTAGGCTGGATGGGATCCATGGCTGGTGATAAAATAAAAGGTGGTGAAGGACTATGTGGGAGTGGTTGGCAACTGGTGTGGAACACGAGGGTGCTTACTTGTCTTTGGGTCCGCACCATGTGAACTAGTATTGATCAGGTATGGCTAATTCTCTGTAAATGATACAGAGAACAATATTAATAGGTGAGTCTGGTGATGAAAAGTGGATGAAGTAACAAATAGTGGCTGGAATGTGAAAAAGGATAATTAATGCCGGTTAGGGAAAACTGATGTCAATCAGGGATAACTGCTACTAGTCACTGTAGAAAATGGATAGTGAGTAAACAACGAGGCAGAAGGTAAAATTTTATAGGTATGTCAAATCTAAGGACGTTTAAAATGTCAATGAGAATAATGACAGTGATAGAGACCATGGAAAGTGGAAGAAATTACAGTGAAATGTCCTTTTCAGTAGGTTAGCAAAAGGACCTCAAATCGATGTCAGTTTGGTATAACCAATGGTGGTCAAAGGTAATCGACATTGGTTACTGTGAAATTGAAACAGTGATGCAAGAAAGTGGTTGTGAATTAAAATCTAATGTAGAATCAGACCCAGAATTATAGGAATGATGATGATATGGCCCAGACACACTCACATGAAGCCAGAATACACTAGATATGATGAGGAGTGTGCAAGGATGAACAAAAAAAGTGATGAACATGATCTTTCACCTCAAAACGCAAGCCAAGTAGAAACACTAAGAACATGCAATCCTCGGAGTGCCTTTTCTATTATGTTTGTGTAGCTTATGCTATTTAGGGACTAACACATGAATTGTGAAATAGAGTTTTTGGTGATAATGGCTTCCTACAAAGAAGGAGATCTAAAAGGTGAGGTTTTAGGTATTTTATGGGGGGTGCGGGCTTCGCTCTGAAGTATGACTTGTCAGAGCAGTGAACTAGGTGCCCATGATGCTGTGATCATGTGATCACCTAAAAAATTTTCTAGGTAGGATGTTGTTTAAGAATGTATGTATTTTGAATTTTTGTGTGGTTTGGTAAGACTAAGAGAAAGAGAAAAGGATAAAAGTGTTTTTCTATGATTTGTTTGTCAACCATCAACTGGTCATGACTTCCAGTGTATAGGTTGCCCTCAATTAATGTGAGCTAATGCAATAAATGAGAATGGAATGTAATTGTTTTTAAACCCAAATTGAAAATGTGAAATTGGATGACACAATAAGATGAAGAGGAAGAGGGATGCTCTTTCACTACAATGCAGAAAACATGAACAAAGAAATGATTCTTTTTAATTA
Organism: Taxus chinensis; assembly: GCA_019776745.2. Classification (NCBI taxonomy): domain Eukaryota; kingdom Viridiplantae; phylum Streptophyta; class Pinopsida; order Cupressales; family Taxaceae; genus Taxus; species Taxus chinensis. Next base: position 144,429,336 of record CM034154.1, on the reverse strand, counting down.
CACCAAAATAAAAGTTTCCTTTAGAGAAACATAGAAAGAAGAAATGGATTACCAAGGAAGAAAATTAGTGTGTACACTTTTTAGAAGGGAAAAAAACACACAATTTTTTCCTAGGAATGAATGAAATGCAAGGAACCCTGGATGGGTTCCACCAGGCGTGCCAAAATGTTTCACATTTTTCTTAGATTGTTTCTTTGAAGTGTTGAAAAAACAGATAGGGTAACAAGTGGAGGAGGAATACCTGTTCAAATGTCGTTTGATAGGTCGTTATGCGCGTATGACTTCTGAATCCATATCTGATTGTGAGAGCTTCCTTTTGGCTAGAAGGAACTACCTGTAATGAAAACAAGACCACCAGAAGGAATCAAACAATATTGGCAGTGAGCTACCTAGCATATGCTAGATCCAGGAAGTATGGTACTTCCTAGATGATTGTCAGTCCACTATTTTAAATGAATCAATGTTGTAAACAAAGTAAATCATATTGTTATTTTGAAATGATTTAGGTATCTCACTTAAAACACAATAAGAAAATAGATCTAATCTAACAGGCTAAGCTAGAATAGAATCAAAGGTCAAATGATTGGTTTTGGGTCTCTGCAGGTCTGATAAAGGTCTCAGGTAGATCACAAGTGAATGAGGGTGAGGTAAAATTAGGTGGGTAGGTCTCTATTTAAGGCTTTGTGGGCACACACAAAGACCGGTGTTGGTCACGGGTGACCGACGATGGTTATATATAACTGGTACCAATTACTGTGAGATCTAAAAATGTCACAAAACAGGGTTTTAGTCTCATTTGTGATTGCACAAAGGATTTTGGTTGGTTGGGACAAGGTATTGGGTGACTGGAGTAGGCTTTTATGAGGTTTTAATTTGTCTATGGAGGTGAAAATGTTGGCAAAGGTCAATAGGGAGCAAAATAAACAATGGGTGATAAAATAATGGTGAAATGAAATAACGAGGAAAGTATGATGTTTTACTTGCTTGGATTTTGTTCCTGAAGGCTTGTGTGTGAAGGAAGGAGGTGCTGATGATGGGTTTGAAGGCTGAAAGTGATCACTAACTAAAGAAAAGCTTCTGCATGGGCTGCATGCAAACTCCTTTTTGCTTGGATAGATTAGATCGTGGCTGGGATGGCTTTGTAGGAGAAGATACTCAATCTCCTTCCTTGGATGTGAGTTTTCACTGGAATTTTACCTCTGAAGATGTGTTATCTCTCTGAGATTTGTTCCTCCTCATCAACTTTCTCCCAAATTTTTGCCAACTTCCAAGTTTTAACCTTGAGAATAAGGTTGTTTTGAGGGTAAAATGGTAACCGATGGCAATTCCGGCTTAACTGGCGACGGTTAGGGGTAACCGACATCGGTCAAGGTGGGATTTTCTAGGTTTAATAAACTTAGGGAGATCCTCCTGATTTTTTTGGATCTCATGTCATTATCCCACGGATTAGACTAGGAGATTCTTGTGAGCATGTAGGAATGTGGTTAGAGGGAATGCAGGCATTGATTTTTAGGGTTTGGGTAAGTCTTAGTTAGTTATGGTAACTTGTTAGGAATAGGTCTTAGGTTAAGTTAGCCTAGTGAGGTGTCTAAGTGAACTATATATGTAGATATTATTTAAATAAGATATTTAAATAATGAATATAGTAAGGATAATGCATTAATTTAATTAAATTAATATTAGTGTGGTGAAGGGGGTCATGGCTAGGTAAATGTAATAAAGGGTGCATATATGGCGAGGGACAAAAGGGGAGTGTGACCTAATTTTAGTATCTACATATATTATCATTTAAATAGGTAGCCCAATCCTTCTTGGATAACTTCTCTATTAATATTGCTAAGAATGTTACCATGACTAACCTATACTCTACGCACCAGTATGATGATGAATCTATCACAGATTTTGTTGCTCATTGGCATAGCCTGATCAATCAACTCACATTCCAACTACCACAAACTGAACTCATAGAACTCTTCACACAGGCTTGTGATAGGCATATTTCACTAACCCTCCAGGTTCAAACCTTCCAAACCTTCAACAAAGAATTCACCATGGCATGAAAGCTAGATATTTGGGCCATTGAAGAGAAGAAAATCCAATTACGCAACAAGAACTTGGCATTCAAATCGAATGACACCTCTTCTTATTCAAAACCATAGAACAATTATTCAAAGGCCAAGGGTAGTGCTAATGCAGTGGTACTCAAAGTTATCCCACCTCATCCATCAAATCAGACTAGCCCTTCATCTAATCTCTCACCCATTCAGACTTTTCAATTCAAACGAGAACAACAAAAATACACCACAATTGGGGAGCCTTATTTTTCGATCTTAGAAAAGCTCATTAAAGTTGGGGTCATCACCCTTCCTCCTATAAAACCACATACTATTTTTGACCCTGATCACCCCTCACCCACATGGTATAAATACTTCTATAACTATCATTGATTAAAGTTTCATAGTGATGACAATTGCATCACTTTCAAAAATAGTGTCTAAGAAATGCTTGAGAAAGGCCAGTTAACTATGGATAATCTTAATGCACATACCAATCAAAACCTACACAACTTTAAGAAACCATTTCCTAATCATGCCCCTTCATCTAATCAAACTGGTGAGACCTCAACTCATGATAGCCATACCCGTGAGGTCCATGCTATTTTTAGTGACGTACCCATTGCTTCCCAATTAATTCATATTCCTTCCATTGAGTAAATACTATCTTGAAGTCCTCCACCTACACCTGAACCCACTTCACCTATTCCTCCACCTAGAGAGGATCACCCATCATCTCCTCCACACACAGAGGAACACCCTTCACCTCCTTTCTTACCTGTGGAGGAGACTTCCATTAACAGTGAGACCATTTCACCTTTGGCTTCTACACCTAGAGAACCGTCACCCATAGTACTTCTTCAGTCCATGGAGGATACTTGTTTATCTCCTCCACCTATAGAGCAGCACCCATTTTCTCCTCCACATATCAAGGATCTAGTAGAGATACCTTTACCTCTAGGTGACCATTCTCCATCAGCTACCCAAGATCCTACAGACTTTCTTTTGGCTCTCTTACCCACGGAAGCCAAAGCTAGAAAATTCCCCATCTCTAAGACACATTGTATGGGAATTTCCATTAGGTCCTCATCAACCTTACCTATAGACGTGTCATTCTCACTTTTAGCCGATCACTTAGATTATGTGGATAGATCCTTACTATGGGGGAACCTTCTTCTTCTTGTCTTAATGAAAATGCAAATGTCACTTGTTGATACTTCCATTATCTACCCCAAAATATTTTGACCAATCGAACCAAGCACAACCACCTCTATCACAAATTTTGCCATGACACCCATCATAGCTCAACACACACCCTTACCCATAACCCAACATACACCCAAATCCAAACCCACACCTACATCATCTTCCTCAACTAAACCTATTATTACCTTAGGGGTCACCCCAACCACTAGCCTTATTCATTCACCTATCAAACTAGATTTAGCTACATCCTCGAAAGTCAACCCCAAACCTATTCTGGCACCCAAACAGAAGAAACAAGCCCATAGAACTCATACCATAGTTGTGTCAATCACACCTTCATCTCCTTCACCCCTTATGTCTATCTTAGGACCTCAACCTCCCAGAACGGTTAAGAAACCTCCACCCATCAGTAAACTAAAAAAACAACAGCCCATTCCTTCCCCGCAAACTTCTAACATACCCAGGAATCCGACACAACCCCCGCACGTCACCTTGTGACCTCTCTTACCACCCATACCACCATTACCCTTAGCATATCTTCTTCACTACCCACTACACATCATCTCCTCTGTCTACTCACACCTTCTACCCAACCTTTACGTGACCTACCTCCACATCACCTATTCGGTTACCCCCATGGGTAACCCCTCACCCTCTTCACCCATCTAATTTTCCCTCTACATCCCATACTGCTTGTGTCACCTTTACCCAAGAAGGATGCAACCCTAAAGATAAGAATATGCTACCCTCCAATAAGAGTAGTCAAACCAATCATAGGCTCTCCATCACCACCTCTTCTACCATACCCCTACCTAAACAAACACAACCAACATCTAAGACCATGCTAGCACCAAAAACCCTAGCTCAACCCACTCCCCCTCTTGAAAATACCGTTCCTCAACAATTAGCCGCACCTATGCCCAAATCCACTTTCACTTCCCATTGTAACCCACTAGCAGGGTTCTATGCCAAAATCTTAACCAACCTCCTTGAGACTTCTATCATCACATTACCATCACTCAGACCTTATGACCCTCTCAAACCTAAGCCAAAAGGGTTTGATGACACTAAAATTTGTGCCTACCATCGTGTGCCAGGACACGATGTGGAGAACTGTAAGGCGTTGAAAACCATCCTTATCTAATTATGTCCTCATGAAGCAAAATTTGATGATGACAACCTTCTTGATGAGGATCCCATTTCACTGAAACCCATTCCCATGACTCTTCCCTCACTATCTACTCAACGACCCGTACCTTTTCCCCCACAACTCCTAGAACCACCTGTGTGATTTGAAATTAACATGGTATGCATCAATGACCTCGCCAAACCTCTACCAAAAATTTGATGTACCCAGATCATCCCACATAGTTCCTTCTCGCCACTAGGATTTTACACTTCATGTCACTCTACCTTTCATGGCTCACCTACCTTGCATACCTCCCCACCTCAGATCAACCTGATCCACGTTGCTACCCATGCTCAGAAGGACAAAGGTAAGGAAAAGGCAACTAACTCATCGGAAAATCTTATACCCAACATACCATTTGCACCCACACATAAAATCACTATCCACATCCCCACATATCCTATTTATAATGGGGTCACACACCGTGTGATGCTTAAACAACTACACCAATCCCCCCTCAAAATGTCCTTATATGACCTCATCCAAACCTCAGAATCTCATCATCAAGCTCTCATGGAGGTCCTACAATCTATTGGGGTTTTACCCAATGACCCTACACCCATAGCCTCCATTATCATACCCCATCATGTAGCCTCTCTCAGCAAATTGCCACCTTTATCTACACCTCAACCTACTCACCAAGTAGCCTCCCTTAGCTTCTCAGAGGAAGACATCACACCACACCAAACTAATAACCCAGACCCATCTCTCTTCATCTCTGTCCACATCGATGATATACATGTACGTTGTGTTATGATTGACGGGGGTGCAAGAATTAATATCATTTAATCCCATGCATACACTCAAATGTGCATACCTGATAATTTTAGGCATAAACATCTTGTCATGTTGTGTTCATTCAATGACACTATCACCTCTACACTAGGCACTGTCATCCTCCATGTTTGCGTGGGTGCCCACACTGTTCTAGAGTTATTTTACATTTTGGAACAAGAATTTCAATATAACCTGTTGCTTGGTAGAACCTGGATTCATGTCATGGATTGTGTTCCTTCCACTTTGCATCGCTATGTAAAGTTTGAGCTTGAAGGACACACCTATACTATTCTAGTTGATCCATCACCTTTTAAAACATGCAACATGCTTTACTGACCCACTGATGTGCTCATACCCATTAAGTCATCTACCTCGATGACCACTACCACTTCACCTACACCTCTACTTACTAGTACATTTGCTACCTCAACCGCACATGCCTATCACCTGACTCAATCCATGCATCGCTATGTAAAGTTTGAGCATGAAGGACACACCTATACTATTCTAGTTAATCCATCACCTTTTAAAACATGCAACATGCTTTACTGACCCACTGATGTGCTCAGACCCATTAAGTCATCTACCTTGATGACCACTACCACTTCACCTACACCTACTTACTAGTACAGTTGCTACCTCCTAACGTTTTTTTTCATAAATACCATTTCCTTGGGGCCTCTGACTTATCAACGCAAGGGAGAGGCTCCTTCCTCTCTTCCCTTCTTGTATCCTGAAATGATCGATGATGATACACCTTCAATTAACGTTGTTCAATGTTAGGATGATGAATCTATACTCACCTACCTTGGTACAAAAGACTCATATATTCATCGGTCATTACCCTTTGAGACGTAAACCATGTTGAATTAATCGACTATCAAGATCAAAATTCATACTCAGGATGTGTAACATCCTCATTTTTATACATTAGAACAAGTAATTTTTTTTTTTGATAAATGCTTCCTGGTTCTAAATACATAATTTAGAACTCACAAATCAAAACAACCATTCTTATAACAGATAACCATATGCAGCTGTAATGACTCGGAGTACCTCCGATCTATTCATTCCATGACTCGGTAATCTACCGATCTATTCATGAGTATCAAGAGTTGGCATTTTTATTTTAACACATCACTCTTGCGGTTCTCTTCCCTAATCTGGGATTCAGAATGCTTTGTCCAAGGAACCTATCTGAATAATTGTTACCATTATTCATCGGCATCTCGTCCCTTAGACTAGGTGACATAGGACAACGCAATCAGCAGCTTGCGATACTTTGGCCAAAGATTTGAAACATATTGCTTATGTCTCGTATTCCTTGACGGCATACTCGTCAATCTGGAATACGTCCTTCACCCCATTCCTTTGTTATGTAGAATGTCTTATACTGACTTCAGTCAGTCTCTCCTGCCCCAAGTTATTCACTCAGAAATGGATTAATAATATGGCAACGTTATAAGGATGCTCTCGAGAACTAGGGATACTCTGACATACTGGGTCAACCCTAGTTAACCCTGTGTGTCAAGGTACCCCGAGTCTCCAGGGGTAGCCTCATAACATGACCATGTCGGTAACCAGTCCCGGAGTAAAACTTGTTCGAGTTTAAGGAGTAAATCTTAACGATCAATGCAAAGGGTGTCGCCATAAGTCACCTGCATTGTTGTATCTTTGAGAAGATCCTAATCTTCTCGAAGGTACAACCCTGCAATCGACTTGTGCCATCAACCTTCAAATCTGCCTCAAAAAGATCTAATTAACTTTAAGGTGTTACTTACGTGGAGTTAAAATTATACTTTAAGACGCTCCTTTTAGGGTAGTCTTATCCCAATCCCCTGGGTTCCTCATCCTAAAATTGCCTTTCTTATTAAGACCCATTCCACAAAGAGAAGTTTAATAAGATTGAGGTCCCAACAAGGAGATCATTGTTTCACAATAATCTTAATCTACGAAATTGGGTAGTAACCCCAAGTCTTCTCATAAGATTGCTAACTTATCCCTTTTGGGTTTATTCCAGATCTTTAAAACTGAAATATATCTTACTTATTAGTGTTAAGATATAGTGATTTAAAAACATTCATTACGTTGTCTTGACTTAGATCAAGGTTAGAGAGTAACAGATTACTCTTCCCGTTCAGCTTCTTGAAAGGGTTTATTTTAACCTTAGCTTCTCAAAAATCAGTGATCTAAATTACAATTAGCTTTAAATAGAACATAATAGAACTACTAAACAATCATAAGTATTCAGTCACATAACCTTGCAACGCTTACTTAGATAATCACAAACGTCTCCAAGTTGTACAATAATAACAATGGTCTTAAAATCATTCGAACCGAAGAAGATCAAACCATCAAGATACGAATGCAAACACATAAGTAACAAATACCTCAGGTTTATTCATTTCAAAGCTAATCAAATACATTTTATGCATTCAACATATTTGATACAATACTCAACAAGCAAAAGAACATCTTTCTTCAAGTAGTACATTTAGAGAATCAAGCTGTAATTCATCATAAAACCAAATTAAACAATCTGAACATCATATCAGATCTACGTGCCTTTACCACTTACGGCAATCATCTGCAAAAATTGTCAACACGGGTCAGTTCGGTGAACTGAGCATGATAAGCACTAATTCTTAAAACAAATGCAATCCACCAATTGTTTTCATCAAATAACCTGTTTAAATGAAATCATTTCTTCACATTGCAAACTTAAATCAGGCTATCCATCCTATATGTTAGAGACTAAGAACATATGAATACAACCATTCTTAAGAGAGCAAAATTCCTACAAGATTGTTTCTACAATTTCTCATGGCAGTTAAAACATTCAACAATCCCACAGTCTTAATTCTTTTATCATCCTAACACATTTCAATGGTATTGACAAGTATACCTATTTATACAGCAACACTCATTTTATACCAGTCTCTCCATACAATAACTCAGTTTATTCTTGTTATGCCCCTACCATAGAGATCACAAAGAGGATGCAAGAAGAAAGCACACAAGTTTTCCTGTCTAGGAGAGAGAGGATTTTTCCTATTCCATTTACCATATATATAAACATATAAATTAAAGTCAAGAAGAAAGAAATAGAGTCCATCAGAATCCTAAGTCAATAACATTCTGAACTGTACCAATTAATGCAAATACATTTACGCATGCGACTAAACAGTTGAAATTACAAGAAGAGCTACAGTTCCATCTAATTCCAAATATAAAGGTCACCTGTAGCTACTAAACAATTCGAGAGTTCACGCAACAAGCATTAATAAATAATCCAACTCCAATAGGCTCAATAAAACTTTCCATATTATTCAACAAACATGAAAAATATCCAACGCCATCGCCTGTCATGGCACAGCCAAGAGCTCTTTGTTTCAGTCAAACTTGAAACAAGATCACATTAAAACAATTAACGTTTCCATTTGAAATATAGTGACATTCATGCAGAGTCAAAACACAATATGCACAGCTTCATTCAACTAAGCAAATCCCTATGATTATACAACATGGGTGTAAATTAGAAGTCGTTTTCAAGAAATAATAACCTCAACAAGATCTTCATAAAAGTCATCATCATTTCATTATTTTCAACAAAGTTTCATCCAAGCTGAGATAATACGAATACAGCAAGGACTCATACAGAGTCGAGTTTAAAAAGTAAACACAACGTGGACTAGATCAGTAGTCGAATTCATACGAAAACATTCAAGGTTTCCAACTAATTCAACACCAACAGTCTTCACAACTAAACTTCTACAGAAGTCTAAATACAAGATACATATTAAGGACTCCAACAGAGCCAATATCAATAAGTATTCGCAACCAAGCTTATACAGAAGTCGAAACAGTGGTTACATATCTAGGACTCCAACTGAGTCAATAACCACAATATTCACAACTGAGGTTTATACAGAAGAGAAAAACATAATATAAGCTTCAAGGATTCAAAAGGAGTCGAACCCATGTAGTATTCTTCAAATAAACTTCTACAGAAGTAGAAAGATACAAGATACATATTAAATTCAAGAATTCCAACTATATCAATAACATACAGTATTCACGACTGAAGTCCTACAGAAGTAGAAACGTATGTTACCTTTGAAGGACTCAAAAAGGAATCGAACCCATATAGTATTCTCAATTAAACTTCTACAGAATTTAAAAATACTATCTATTCAAGGATTCCAACAATATCCAAAAACATATAGCATTCACGATTAAACTTCTACAGAAGCCAAAACATACTATCATTTCAAGAATTCCAACAGTATCAGTCTCAACAAGTGTAAACAGCAAGGCTTCTACAGAAGTCGAAATCAACCAAGAAAACTTTTCATGGACTCCAACAGAGTCTATTTCTTACATTACCCTTGCAAGCATTTCTACGAAATCTAACCGAAATGCAAAACACAGCAAGATAATTCAACCTAACGAAACAAAATGTACACCCAACAAGGGTTCAACTGAATAATCGAACCAGCATGAAGATACAACAAACTAATTCATACAATGCTACCATAAAAACCAACTAGACCAAAAATCATCTGAACAGAGTTGTTCTAATGAAATCATTTGAAGGAAAGCAAGATTTTTAAAAGTTAGGGCCTAACATGCCTGGTAATGTCGCTTAAAAATCCGAAGAAGACCTCTGAATGAGCTCGAGCCTTTTCCTCTTCTTCCACGTTAGATTCAACAACAATAATTTGTTATTTCCATGCCTTATAAACTTTCCTCGACAGAGAAAAGAGCTAGTTATTCTCATAGTTGCCATGCAACACCAAGTAGACTGGTTCGAAGAACCAGTGATCAAATAGAGAGAAAACCGGAGCACATGGAAAACCAAACAAACAACTAGTTTTCCATTTTGCATGCCTTCCCGAGCAATCCGTGCTCGGAAATCGAGTTCCTTAATTGCATTAACTCCAAAATTCCCGCTCAATCTCCATTGCCACCGACCGCCATAGTTGGCGATGGACAAAAACAAACCAAAGACCATTTCCAAATTTGGCGACTCTGCCACGTCAGATTTCACTAGCCGTTTGAAACTTCCACCAAATCCCTCGTCCTTCATACTTATCCATCTCATTTAATGCCATAGAAACTACTGCCCATGGCTCACACCCCTTCATAGGTCCCTTTCATCCATGATCATTAGTTAGGTTAGAAACATAGGTTAGACCTTAAGGTGATACTTAGTCTAACCTCCTTAGCGCTAGGTCACTAACCTTAGAACATTTAGCTTATAGTTTAGGGCTAGGTTAGATTAGCACTAATCCAACTCATAGGTTATAGTTTAGGTTTAGGTTATTAACCTTAATAGAACCAGTCTAGGTCTAACAAATAGAATCGTTCAGTATAAGAACCAACAGATACATTCCCGAAATGGATTCAATCTAGCGTTGATAATAAGCTAGCAATAAATATATCAGAATTTATTACCTGGCTCAAGGTCTAGACCTTCCTGATATTACGATATCGGGAACCAATTCATTTAACACGATCAGCCTGAGTTAGACTCCGGAATTACTTATTCAACACATTCAGACCTTGCAACCTTCGTAAGGTCTATAATTTTTGTTCATCCCGAATAAACTTAAAACATCTCTTGGATCAATGCCACTGATCCAAGGCTGAGTCATATAGATGGGTAAATCCACAATTCATTCTGAAATCAGATTAAACTCAGGTGCAAAAATGAAAGAAATAAAAGAGTCCAAGCATATCCTGGCTCAGTCAAAGATCTTCAAGAGCAAAGAAGATACAATCCATATCAAGCATGACTTCACAATCAAAGGAACACGTCCTTTTTACAGAAGAAATCATATATCAACACTTGAATGCTCAGGAGGTAGTAACAATAGTTCAGAGTGTTACATGCTTCCCTCCTAAAAGATTCATCGTCCCGATGATTACATATTTGATTAACCTTCAGGTCAACCAATTTATTAGTTCACAAAACAATGTGACTATTTCCCACTTGAATAGTTCCAGAAATCAATGTCACGATACATTTTATTCAGCCAGAATAATGTTTGCCTCAATCTGGCTTTCATATCACATGAAAAAGATAAGTTCATTAAAAAAATGTTTTGTCAACAGATTTCATCCTGTTGAAAAAGAAAAGGAAAAGCAATTTTCATTTCTTCCAGATTTTCCCAAGTTGCACTTTCTTCATTAAACTGGTCCCACTGGACCTTACATTGTTGTATTTCATGATTTCTCAAATGCAATTGGCGAGTTTCCAGCACTCGTGTGGGTTTAACCACGATTATTCCTGGGTCTTGGACCTGCAAGGAATTCCAATTTAAGACATGTGACAAATCTGAAACGTATTTCTTAAGCAAAGAAATATGGAAAACATCATGCATGTGAGACAAAGCAGGTGGTAATGCTAATCGATAAGCTACAGGATTGATTATTTCGACAATTTTGAAAGGTCCCACGAAATGAGGTGACAACTTGGCAGCCTTGCCAAAAGTTATAGAACTCTTTCTGGGTTTAACACGAAGAAAAACCTTCTCACCAAGCTCAAACCTTCGATCAACCCGCTTAAGGTCAGCATAGCTCTTCTACCTATCTGCTGCTTCCTTTAATCGTTCACGAATCAACTTAACTTGCTGTTCCATTTCAGTGAGGATCTCTGGTCCAATTACCACTCTATCCTCAACACTATCCCAGCTAACAGGGGTTCTGCACTTCCTTCCATAAAGTGCTTCAAATGGTGCCATTTTAAGAGATGAGTGATAAGTGTTGTTGTATGCGAATTCAACTAATGGAAGATACTCTTCCCATTTATACTGTTGATCCATGCAATACATTCGCAACATGTCTTCCAACACTTGATTTACTCTCTCAGTTTGTCCATCCATTTCCGGATGATATGCAGAACTGAAGTTTAGTTTTGTTCCAAGAGCTGTATTAAGCGTTTGCCAAAATCTTGACGTCATTCTAGGATCCCTGTCAGATATAATCAATTCTGGTACACCATGTAACCTGAAAATTTCATGTACGAATCTTTTGGCCAGCACTGGTGAATCATCCTTTAGATTTCCAGCGATGAAATGAGCTACCTTAGTTAGTTTATCTACAACTACCAGGATAACATCATGTTTATTCCTGGACATAGGTAACCCTTGTACAAAGTCCATGCTTATTACTTGCCATTTGTACTACGGTATGCTATGAGGATATAATAGTCCAGTAGAGTGCATGTGTTCTGCCTTAACCCGCTGACATTCCAGGCAATGAGTCACAAAATCAATGACATCCTTTTTCATACCTTTCCAAAAGTATTGCTGTTTCAGATCAGCAAGCATTTTTGTGATACCCGGGTGTCCAGAGAAAGGTGAATTATGAAATTCAACTAACAACTTCTTTCTCAAATCGTTCAGCATAGGTACGTATACCCTGTTTTCATAACGTAAGATTCCTTCATTATCAAAATGAAAGCCCTTATACCTTTCATCATTAGGTTCTGCAGCAAGCACTGCTTTTACTTGCTGAAAGTATATATCAGATTCTGAGGCACTTTTTACCTCATCCTTAAACTGAGTTCTTAATGTTATAAGAGTAGAAATGTGCCTCCTATGACTTAGAGCATCTGCTACTCTATTCTCTTTCCCTTTGATGTAGCTAATATCAAAATCATATTGGGATAAAAACTCTAACCACCTTCTCTGTCTGGCATTTAGATTAGGCTGAGTGAAAATATATTTCATTCCTAAGTGATCAGTTTTCAACTCAAAAGGTTTCCCAAGTAAATAGTGTCTCCAGACTTGAAGCACATGAACAATGGCAGCAAGCTCCAAATCATGAGGAGCATAATTCAGCTCATGTAACTTAAGTTTTCTACTTTCATATGCTATGACTTGATCATTTTGTAACAAAACACCTCCAAGGCCTTCCCCAGAAGCATCCGTTACAACAGTAAAAGGGTCTGGTACAACTAATATAGGTGCAGAAGTCAACTAGCTTTTCAGACTTTTGAAAGCCATTTCACACTTATCATTCCAAATAAATTTCTTATCCTTCTTCTATAATGAAGTTATCGGTGTAGCCACTTTAGAAAAATCCTTAACAAATTTTCTATAATAACTAGCAAGACCCATGAAGCTTCTTACTTCGTGCACATTCTTTGGTGCAGGCCACTCAGTTATTGCCACTATTTTTGAAGGATCCACAGCAATTCCTTCCTTGCTAATGACATGACCCAAATAGTGAACTTCTGAATCAAAGAAAGAACATTTGGATAACTTACCATACAACTTTCTTTTTCTCAAAATTCCCAAAACTATCTTCAAATTCTCATTGTGCTCCTCAACACTTTTAGAATAAATGAGAATATCATCCAAGAATACAAGTACAAACTTGTCCAAATATTCTTGAAATATATTATTCATTAAGTTCATAAAAGCTGCGGGTGCATTAGTTAATCCAAAGGGTAGAACCGTGAATTCATAATGTCCGTACCTTGTTCAGAAAGCTGTTTTATGAATATCTTCTTCTCTAATCCTTAACTGATGATAACCAGATTGAAGATCTATCTTAGAATAAACCGCTGCCCCACGCATCTAATCAAATAGATCGTCGATCCTTGGAAGTGGGTATCTGTTCTTGATTGTTGCTTTATTCAACATCCGATAATCAATACACAGCCTAAGTGTTCCATCCTTCTTTTTCACAAATATTACTGGTGCTCCCCAAGGTGAAACACTTGGTCTAATCAAACCTTTAGACAAAAGTTCTTGCAATTGTGCCTTAAGCTCGACTAACTCTGTAGTAGTCATCCGATAAGGTGCTTTGGAAATAGGTTCCGTTCCTGGTTTGATTTCGATGGTGAAGTCAAATTCCCTCTTGGGTGGTAACCCTGGTAATTCCTCTGGAAAAACATCTTTGAAACTTTGTAGCAGAGGAAATCGTTTCATGGAATCACCATCTTCTTCTGAAAATTCAGATATCTTTACTGCATAAAGGGTGCATCCTTTGTTTTTAGCCTTTTTAAGCTGCATAGCTAACAGTTTTCTAACTGAAATTTCCCGTTTCACCCCTTGAATCTCTGCTGTTTCCAGCCGATCATCAAAACATTTTATATTCTTTTCATAGTAGGTCAGCTAACCAATTGACACCAATGACAATGTCATAAGATCCTAAAGGTGTAACATAGAGGTCAACTTCCGTGGAAAAGTTAGGTAAGTCAAGGACTGCCCCAAAAAGACACATACTCACTGTATGAACAAAGTTATTACCATACTGTACAGTCCAAGATTTATCCATTTTTCCAGCTTTTCTCTTAAGTTTAGAAGCAAGTTTACTAGAAATAAAACATTCAGTAGCTCCTGTATCAAAAAGAATAGTGACAGGTATGCCAAATAACTTACCCGGAACTTCTATAGGTGTCACCTGCTTTTCAGCTTGCTTGTCTGCTACTGCAGCATGTATCTTATGCTGCTGAATACGATCATCCTTCTTCAAAGGGCACTGATTTGCGTAGTGGTCTTTGCCACAATTGTAGCAGCCTCCTATAGGTCCCTTTTTAGGCTCAAAATTTCCTCCAGCCTTGTAATTATCACGTTGTCCTCCATAGGGCTTCTGCCCATTGTTATAATTTTTGGCAAAATTATCCCTTACATTTCCAGTAGGCTTATTCGCTACTACTTTCTTACTATTATCCCCTGGAAACTTACTTCTGTTTCCAAACTTTTTCCATGGTCCCTTTTTGGGTGCAAGTGAAGTTGAAGAAGGGTTTGCAATCTTCTTCCGCACTTCCTCTTTATGAGAAGAAATAGCCTTTAATTTCTGTTCTTGTCTTATGGCCTTTTCAACAACTCCTTCCATAGTGGTTGGACTGTGAACATCGACCTCTCCCCCTATCACGGGATTCAATCCCATGATGAATTTCCTTATTCTAAACTTCTCGTCAGTTTGATACTGTGGTACATACTTGAGGAGTTTTGTAAACTGCTCCCAGTATTCAGTTACCGTTAGCTTCCCTTGAGCTAAGTTCTAGAATTCTGTCATTTTCTGATCATAGAAAAGTTGTGGCAGCCAACGTTGCCTAAAATAGCCCTTAAATTGATCCCAAGTAATATTGGTCTCATCAATATTTAGCTCGGCTTTATGGCTATCCCACCATGAAGATGCTTCGTGGGAAAGCTGATAGGCTCCCCAAATAGCTTTGGTTTCCTCTGAGAAGTTTCTTATTGCAAAGTACTTCTCCATTTCGCTGAGCCAGTTCTCAGCTCCATCACCTAATGTGGTGCCATCATATTTAGGTGGGCTTATCCTTTTTATATCATTAGTGAGTTCCGCTGCCAACCTGGCCTTTTTGTTTTCTGGTTGTATAGGTGCATTTCCAGCGTTATTATCAACACCCATATCGGGGTTGTCCTCAGGAGGTTGTTGATTGTTATTACCAGCTTCATCTTCCTCCTCATTTCCCATCACCTGCTGTTCAAGTACAACCAAACGATCTCTTGTGTCCAATAGGGCAGCAAGGATCTCATCAAGCTTTTGGGTTGTTTGCTGCCCCTCCTTTAGGTGGAGCATTATTCGCAACGTTCCCCCTTGTTCTAACCATTTTCTGTTATAAGAAAATTCAGGTTTTTGTCAGATTATGGACACAATAGGTCCAAGAGCTGCAACCTTCAGCTCTGATACCAAGATGTAACATCCTCATTTTTATACATTAGAACAAGTAATTTTTTTTTTTGATAAATGCTTCCTAGTTCTAAATACATAATTTAGAACTCACAAATCAAAACAACCATTCTTATAACAGATAACCATATGCAGCTGTAATGACTCGGAGTACCTCCGATCTATTCATTCCATGACTCGGTAATCTACCGATCTATTCATGAGTATCAAGAGTTGGCATTTTTATTTTAACACATCACTCTTGCGGTTCTCTTCCCTAATCTGGGATTCAGAATGCTCTGTCCAAGGAACCTATCTGAATAATTGTTACCATTATTCATCGGCATCTCGTCCCTTAGACTAGGTGACATAGGACAACGCAATCAGCAGCTTGCGATACTTTGGCCAAAGATTTGAAACATATTGCTTATGTCTCGTATTCCTTGATGGCATACTCATCAATCTGGAATACGTCCTTCACCCCATTCCTTTGTTATGTAGAATGTCTTATACTGACTTCTGTCAGTCTCTCCTGCCCCAAGTTATTCACTCAGAAACGGATTAATAATATGGCAACGTTATAAGGATGCTCTCGAGAACTAGGGATACTCTGACATACTGGGTCAACCCTAGTTAACCCTGTGTGTCAAGGTACCCCGAGTCTCCAAGGGCAGCCTCATAACATGACCATGTCGGTAACCAGTCCCGGAGTAAAACTTGTTCGAGTTTAAGGAGTAAATCTTGACGATCAATGCAAAGGGTGTCGCCATAAGTCACCTGCATTGTTGTATCTTCGAGAAGATCCTAATCTTCTCGAAGGTACAACCCTGCAATCGACTTGTGCCATCAACCTTCAAATCCACCTCGATAAGATCTACTAAAATTTAAGGTGTTACTTACGTGGAGTTTAAATTATACTCCAAGACACTCCTTTTTAGGGTAGTCTTTTCCCAATCCCCTGGGTTCCTCATCTTAAAATTGCCTTTCGTATTAAGACCCATTCCACAAAGAGAAGTTTAATAAGATTGAGGTCTCAACAAAGAGATCATTGTTTCACAATCATCTTAATCTATGAAATTGGGTAGTAACCCCAAGTCTTCTCATATGATTGCTAACTTATCCCTTTTGGGTTTATTCCAGATCTTTAAAACTGAAATATATCTTACTTATTAGTGTTAAGATATAGTGATTTAAAAACATTCATTACGTTGTCTTGACTTAGATCAAGGTTAGAGAGTAACAGATTACTCTTCCCGTTCAGCTTCTTGAAAGGGTTTATTTTAACCTTAGCTTCTCAAAAATCAGTGATCTAAATTACAATTAGCTTTAAATAGAACATAATAGAACTACTAAACAATCATAAGTATTCAGTCACATAACCTTGCAATGCTTACTTAGATAATCACAAACGTCTCCAAGTTGTACAATAATAACAATGGTCTTAAAATCATTCGAACCGAAGAAGATCAAACCATCAAGATACGAATGCAAACACATAAGTAACAAATACCTCAGTTTATTCATTTCAAAGCTAATCAAATACATTTTATGCATTCAGCATATTTGATACAATACTCAACAACAAAAGAACATCTTTCTTCAAGTAGTACATTTAGA
Organism: Taxus chinensis; assembly: GCA_019776745.2. Taxonomy (NCBI): domain Eukaryota; kingdom Viridiplantae; phylum Streptophyta; class Pinopsida; order Cupressales; family Taxaceae; genus Taxus; species Taxus chinensis. The sequence continues at coordinate 144,411,840 of CM034154.1, read as the reverse complement.
GAATCAAGCTGTAATTCATCATAAAACCAAATTAAACAATCTGAACATCATATCAGATCTGCGTGCCTTTACCACTTACGGCAATCATCTGGAAAAATTGTCAACATGGGTCAGTTCGGTGAACTGAGCATGATAAGCACTAATTCTTAAAACAAATGCAATCCACCAATTGTTTTCATCAAACAACCTGTTTAAATGAAATCATTTCTTCACATTGCAAACTTAAATCAGGCTATCCATCCTATATGTTAGAGACTAAGAACATATGAATACAACCATTCTTAAGACAGCTAAATTCCTGCAAGATTGTTTTTACAATTTCTCATGGCAGTTAAAACATTCAACAATCCCACAGTCTTAATTCTTTTATCATCCTAACACATTTCAATGGTATTGACAAGTATACCTATTTATACAGCATCATTCATTTTATACCAGTCTCTCCATATAATAACTCAGTTTATTCTTGTTATGCCCCTACCATAGAGATCACAAAGAGGATGCAAGAAGAAAGCACACAAGTTTTCCTATCTAGGAGAGAGAGATTTTTCCTATTCCATTTACCATATATATCAACATATAAATTACAGTCAAGAAGAAAGAAACAGAGTCCATCAGAATCCTAAGTCAATAACATTCTGAACTGTACCGATTAATGCAAATACATTTACGCATGTGACTAAACAGTCAAAATTACAAGAAGAGCTACAATTCCATCTAATTCCAAATATAAAGGTCACCTGTAGCTACTAAACAATTCAAGAGTTCACGCAACAAGCATTAATAAATAATCCAACTCCAATAGGCTCAATAAAACTTTCCATATTATTCAACAAACATGAAAAATATCCAACGCCATCGCCTGTCATGGCACATCCAAGAGCTCTTTGTTTCAGTCAAACTTGAAACAAGATCACATTAAAAAAATTAACGTTTCCATTTGAAATACAGTGACATTCACGCAGAGTCGAAACACAATATGCACAGCTTCATTCAACTAAGCAAATCCCTACGATTATACAACATGGGTGTAAATTAGAAGTCGTTTTCAAGAAATAATAACCTCAACAAGATCTTCATAAAAGTCATCATCATTTCATTATTTTCAACAAAGTTTCATCCAAGCCGAGATAATACGAATACAGCAAGGACTCATACAGAGTCGAGTTTAAAAAGTAAACACAGTGTGGACTAGATCAGTAGTCGAATTCATACGAAAACATTCAAGGTTTCCAACTAATTCAACACCAACAGTCTTCACAACTAAACTTCTACAGAAGTCTAAATACAAGATACATATTAAGGACTCCAACAGAGCCAATATCAATAAGTATTCACAACCAAGCTTATACAGAAGTCGAAACACTGGTTACATATCCAGGACTCCAACTGAGTTAATAACCACAATATTCATAACTGAGCTTTATACAGAAGAGAAAAACATAATTACGCTTCAAGGATTCAAAAGGAATCGAACCCATGTAGTATTCATTCAAATAAACTTCTACAGAAGTAGAAAGATACAAGATACATATTAAATTCAAGAATTCCAACTATATCAATAACATACAGTATTCACGACTGAACTCTTACAGAAGTAGAAACGTATGTTACCTTTCAAGGACTCAAAAAGACTAATCGAACCCATATAGTATTCTCGAATTAAACTTCTACAGAAGTTAAAAATACTATCTATTCAAGGATTCCAACAATATCCAAAAACATATAGCATTCATGACTAAACTTCTACAGAAGCCAAAACATACTATCATTTCCAAGAATTCCAACAGTATCAGTCTCAACAAGTGTAAATAGCAAGGCTTCTACAGAAGTCGATATCAACCAAGAAAACTTTTCATGGACTCCAACAGAGTCTATTTCTTACATTACCCTTGCAAGCATTTCTACGAAATCTAACCGAAATGCAAAACACAGCAAGATAATTCAACCAAACGAAACAAAATGTACACCCAGCAAGGGTTCAACTGAATAATCCAACCAGCATGAAGATACAACAAACTAATTCATACAATGCTACCATAAAAACCAACTAGACCAAAAATCATCTGAACAGAGTTGTTCTAATGAAATCATTTGAAGGAAAGCAAGATTTTTAAAAGTTAGGGCCTAACATGCCTGGTAATGTCGCTTAAAAATCTGAAGAAGACCTCTGAATGAGCTCGAGCCTTCTCCTCTTCTTCCACGTTAGATTCAACAACAATAATTTGTTATTTCCATGCCTTATAAACTTTCCTCAACAGAGAAAAGAGCTAGTTATTCTCATAGTTGCCATGCAACACCAAGTAGACTGGTTCGAAGAACCAGTGATCAAACAGAGAGAAAATCGGAGCGCATGGAAAACCAAACAAACAACTAGTTTTCCATTTTGCATGCCTTCCCGAGCAATCTGTGCTCAGAAATCGACTTCCTTAATTGCATTAACTCTGAAATTCCCACTCAATCTCCATTTCCACCGACCGCCATAGTTGGCGATGGACAAAAACAAACCAAAGACCATTTCTAGATTTGGTGACTCTGCCACGTTGGATTTCACTAGCCGTTTGAAACTTCCACCAAATCCCTCGTCCTTCATACTTAACCATCTCATTTAATGCCATAGAAACTACCGCCCATGGCTCGCACCCCTTCATAGGTCCCTTTCATCCATGATCATTAGTTAGGTTAGAAACATAGGTTAGACCTTAAGGTGATACTTAGTCTAACCTCCTTAGCGCTAGGTCACTAACCTTAGAACATTTAGCTTATAGTTTAGGGCTAGGTTAAATTAGCACTAATCCAACTCATAGGTTATAGTTTAGGTTTAGGTTATTAACCTTAATAGAACCAGTCTAGGTCTAACAAATAGAATCATTCAGTATAAGAACCAATAGATACATTCCCAAAATAGATTCAATCCAGCGTTGATAATAAGCTAGCAATAAATATATCAGAATTTATTACCTGGCTCAAGGTCTAGACCTTCCTGATATTACGATATCGGGAACCAATTCATTTAACACGATCAACCTGAGTTAGACTCCAGAATTGCTTATTCAACACATTCAGACCTTGCAACCTTCGTAAGGTCTATAATTTTTGTTCATCCCGAATAAACTTAAAACATCTCTTGGATCAATGCCACTGATCCAAGGCTGAGTCATATAGACGGGTAAATCCACAATTCATTCCGAAATCAGATTAAACTCAGGTGTAAAAATGAAAGAAATAAAAGAGTCCAAGCATATCCTGGCTCAGTCAAAGATCTTCAAGAGCAAAGAAGATACAATCCATATCAAGCATGACTTCACAATCAAAGGAACACGTCCTTTTTACAGAAGAAATCATATATCAACACTTGAATGCTCAGGAGGTAGTAACAATAGTTCAGAGTGTTATAGGATAACCCACACATCCTTAAGATCATTCAATCTTTAGATGTTGCTAAACAGGAAGCCATCACCTCTTTTCTCAAAAACCATAACCATGCTTTCACTTGATCTTACACCGACATGCCTGGTATTGACTCCACCATAGTTGTCCATAATATCATAACTGTTCCAGATGCCAAACCTGTCAAACAAAAACTGAGGAAAATGCACCATTGCATTGCCCTTCTTATCAAAGAAGAACTTCAACACATTCTTTCTGTTTCCTTCATATTACCCATTGATTATCCTCGTTGGATTTCTAACATTGTCCCTATCACTAAGGTGATATGGGGACTCTACATTTGCATAGATTTCTGTGACCTCAACCTAGCCTGCCAAAAAGATGACTTCCCTTTACCTGATATTGACCAACTGGTTGACCTTACGACTGGTCAAGAGATGCTATCACTCATGGATGGCTTCTCGAGTTATAAAAAAATATTACTTGCCCTATAGGATCAACACAAAATCACATTCATCACCCCTTTGAGAACCTTCTGCTATCGATTCATTCCTTTTGGACTTAAAAACACTGGTGCCACATATCAGTGGGTTATGACTTACATCTTCCATAACATCATGCATCATATATTGGAAGATTAAATCAACAACCTCCTTTCCAAATCTAAATTCCCCTCCAAGCACCTCGCTGTCCTAAAAACCATATTTGACCGCCTTATTAAATATTACATTCACCTTCAGCCCAAGAAGTGTGTCTTCATGGTTCTCTTAGGAAAACTCCTGGGATTTATCATTTCCCTATGTGGTATACAAGTTGACACTGCTAAAGTCAAGGCCATTCTGGAAATTTCTCTGCCAAGTAACCTTAGGAAACTCCGTAGCCTGTAAGGTAAGTTGCAGTCTATTCACCATTTCATTTCACAATTGTCTAATCGGTGTCAACCATTTCATCATCTACTCAAGAATGATGTCTCCTTTAAATGGGATGATGACTACCACAAAGTTTTTGAGGCCTTAAAACAATACCTTCTTCAACCACGTATACTCATTCCACCTAAAGACTGTCAACCCTTATACCTGTATATCTCAGCTACCGATCACTCCTTGGGGGCCATGCTCACTCATTGTGATGAACACATGGAGCAGGTGGTTTAGGACATAAGCCATACTCTTTTGGACTACGAAACTTGATATACCCATCCCAAAAAAAATTTCTTAGCATTAGTTTTCGTTGCCACTCAACTCCACCATTACCTACTCAACCATAAAACCAATGTTGTGACCAACACCAACCCCTTACACTTCATGTATGCCAGACCTTATCAAAACCATTGTGCCACACACTGGCCTATGCATTTGGCTGACCTCGACCTCAAATTCATCCATCAAAATTACATCGAATTCCAAGCTATCATCGACCAATTGGCTGATGCACCTAATTCCGAGGATCAACACTCTAATTTTGAATTTCTAGATGAGTCAATTTCTACCCTTTCCCTGAGCGAACCCGCTTACCAAATGACACTCTTCTTTGATGGTTCTAAGTGTCAACGTGGGGGTGGGGCTGGTGTTATCCTCATTCCACTTCACAGAGGCACTTAATTTTATTTTATTGTACAAATCCGCTTACTAAATGGCACTCAATTTTGATTGTACAATCAATATTTCTTAATATGAAGCACTCATACTCAGTCTCCAAGTCACCTATGCCCTAGATGTCAAATCAATCAACATATTGGTGATTCTTAATTGGACATAAACTAGGTCAATGGTATATACCAATGTCATAATGTGATACTTAAAAAGTACAAACATCACATAAACATACTTTTGACCACCTCCATTATGCCCTTTAAACCATCTCACGTTCAACCAAAAAATTTACACATACCATAGCCTTCTTGGATTCTCAAATACCCACTTTGCCTGCCGATTCTAAAATCTTTATCACCATAAAACAACTCCAATCACCCTCTTATTTATCTTGTGACGTTTACTCCATCGGAACCATTTCCCTAGATCCGAGTGACCTTTGGTATAAACAATACTCTGACTATATTTCTCTCTCAATCTTACCTCCTGATCTCACTCGTAATGGACAACGCGCCTTCCTTAAAAAGTTCTCTCATTACATCATCATGGGGGGCCTCCTATATAAGCATGAATTTGATGGTATTCTCTTATGATGCCTCATGAGTTCTAAAATTTCTTATACCATTAAGGAATTTCATGATGGCATATGTGGAGGTCACTTCATTGGCCTTGCTTTTGCTAAGCGTATTCTTCACCTAGGCTATTACTGACCGACCCTCAACCATGATTGTTGTTACTACATCAAGCATTGTGTAAAATGCCAACAACATGCCAACCTTCATCATACACCTACTCACGGCTTACAAGTTGCCCGTGACCTTTGGCCCTTCTCTCAATGGGGTTTGGATCTTTTTGGAGAGATCAATCCCCATTCTTCCCAATGCCATTAATGGATCATCACCCCTACCAAATATTACACAAAATGGTTTGAAGCCATACCACTCATCTCCATGAAAGGTGAGAAAATATGTGAGTTCATCAATCATCACATCATTTGTCGCTTTAGTGTTCCTCATCGCCTCATCACTGATAATGGAAAACAATTCAAAAATAAAACATTGCAAAAACTTTACAGCGCCTTCATCATTTAGCTAAGTTTCTCATCACCTTATTACCCACAAACCAATGACCAAGCCAAATCTACTAACAAAACCTTGAACAAAATTCTCATGAACGTGGTTAACGATACTGGGAAGGACTGGTATACACACATTCCTTCTGCCCTATGGGCATACCACACTAGTATCCATACTTCCACTGCTGCCACATCCTTTTCTATGGTTTATGGTATAAAGGTTGTTCTACCTCTCGAAGTCTAGATTCCCTCACTCTACATTTCTCTCCATGACATGCTCAATGATGATGACTTTCGTCAAGACCGTTTAGCATAACTTGAGTTATTAGACGAACGTCATCTTAACGCTCTTGACCACCTTCAAGTTTACCAAAAACGTATCAAATGTGCCTATGACAAATGTGTCCATGAACAAACCTTTCATGTCGTTGACCTTGTCCTGAAAGAAAATAAACATGTAACTAAAGCATAAAAAAGTAAACGGGGAAAATTTTCTCCTAATTGGTTTGGACCATACATCATGACCCATACTTATGGATCAGGTGCTTATCATTTATCTTCACTTTATGGTAAACCTGAACTTGAGCCCCTTAATGCCTTACATCTTTGACCGTTCTACTATTGAATTTTAGTCCTACCTCACTTTGTGCCTCTTTCCATGCTCATCCCTTGAGCACTATCCACATCATATGCCATCACCAATGATTAAATAAGAATCATGTGCATACCCATCACTTGTTATCTTCTCTTGAATATGTGTACCATGGCGCTACACATAGCATGATTCTCATGGATACTTTTGGTCTACCTTTAGATGAGATCCCATGGTCATTTCACCCTACTTTCTGAACAAGAATCCTATTCTTCACCTTGGTATTATTCATGACTTCAAATACCTCACATGGGATCCAACTCCTTGAGTAAAACTTCCAATAAAAAGATGACTCCCTTAAAAGGACATCTTCCTGTCTGCAATCACTGCTATAAATAGACTGCTCCCTCGAAGGATAGTTATGTAAAGCTATTTTGAAAAAAAGTGAGAGAATCTGAAGCTTCCTATAATGATCAACTTCACAAAGACCTCAAGGAGTTAATTTCCTCATCCCATATAGAATTCTCACATAGATCAGTCTATCTCAAATATTTGTCAACACAGAAAGCCTTTTAGTCATGGACTTGCCCATTATGACCTTGGATCTCTTGCCTAAATAGAATGCTACCTCATACCATATAAAAATTAACCACCTTTCACCCCTCTCACCATTTGCACTCGTATTTCCTACTGCCTCAAGGGACCTCTTCGAAACCATGACATTTGGTGATCATGTGACTACTTTTCACCCTTAGAATAATCAATCATCAAATGTCTTTAGGGTCTTACATTCATCACCTCCTCCAAGGTATGACCTAATCGATATGATCCAAACCAATCAGGCGGCTTTCTTACCCCCTCTTATTTTTTGACCTTCTTTTGACGCTTACCTTTTGGGTAATCTTCTTCTTCTATGAAAATTGAAATCACTGATACCAAGTTGCCCACAACTCACCCACACCTAACATGCCTAAACCTAAATCATGTTTAAAACATACCAACTCATTCTCGTACCTCCTCATATACTTCCCTAGCTCATGGGAGAACTACATTGGCCTGAGGTCCCTTTTCACCAGGACTATGTAGGCAGCACTCTTAGGGCATGGGGCCCTTGGAGGTTAGCTTGACCACTCTCTACCCTAACTAGATTATCTTTCATTTTCCTAAATCACATGCTCCCCTAGTTAGTTTCCTTTTTATATCAAAAATTGGAAATTAACCCAACCAAATGGAAGATTTTTCCACTTTTTTATCATCATCAAAACATACATTTGTTTCTATTACCATTTCTTTACCAACATCATGTAATATTATAAAACATCTTAAAAATGACCCATATCATTATTCGTTGAAAATATTAATGAATTATAAAACCAAAACCTAACTTCATCCATGCCTACAACCTAACCCAAACAATGCCTATGACATAACTCAACCATGCCTATGACCCAACTCAACCATGCCTAACACCGACCTAACTCAATCATGACTAACAACAACTTGACTCAACCATGCCTATGACCTAACTCAACAATGCCTAACACTAACCTGACTCCATCCATGCCTAACACACCTATCACTCATCCATCTATGCATAAACAATCATAGTATATCAACATCAAATCATCATCAGCAAATCATCCATCTCATCATAAAAATTAGTGTGAATCCATCCAATATACACTGATATAAAAATAATATACATCTCTCAAAATATCTCATATAAAACCTCACCATCTTCGGCATGTAGGCCAATATATTCTCAAAAATACAAAACTCTCATACATCCTCACCATCTTTGGCACACAAGCCGGTCTATGATCAAAAGTATAAAAACTCTCGGCATGTGGGCCTATATATATCAAAATCAAAACTACATCAAAATCAAGAGCCAAATATCAGGCATCATCTCAGTGGACATCCTCCATATTTGTATCACCTATCCCCTTTGCCTCCTTAGCTCCTATTTGGTGACTTGCTAGCATCTCCCCACCCATCATAGGTGGTGGTTGGGTCTTTACTGGTACATCAACTAGAACTAGCCTATGGGAACTGGTGGCCTCACCCTGACCATGTCTTGGGGCTTGATGACCCCCTGTGCTCTCCACACTATGGGTGTGTGATATGGTCCTATTGCGAGAGGCCTGTTGTTCCCTATACTTGGTATATGATAAAAAATCTATCCCTTCCACCGTCAGCTGGTCCTGATAGTACCTGGCCTCATCTCTCACCTCCCACAATCTTGATACAGGTACTGTATGTGGTGACCTCATTAGCCTCTAACCTTATACCTGTCTTATGGGACCCTGACCCACCCTTTCCTGTGAACTGGGATCCTATCCCAATCCCTGTGGTGGTGCCATTAGCCCCTATCACTATGCCTATATTTGGGTCTGTAAAGCCCCAATATGTGCATGTGTTGTGGCCAATTGGCCATGTAACACTGTCACCTATTCCTGTAGGGCGGCCACCTAACCATCATCACCATCTCCATTTCCATCCCCACCCTAGGCCATCTGGGCCTGAAGACCAGCCACCTGTGTATATAACTCAGCCACCTCCACCTCTAAACTGGTCAACTATCCCTACACCATACGCAACTGGGTAATCAGGGTCACCACCTGCCCCTGTAGGCCATCTCTCTGTACTATGATTGTGGCTAAATCTAGTTACCCCAGCCTAGGTGGTACTTCTCCTAAATGAGCCACCCAACATTGTCTTTATCTGTCTGACACTCTAGCATAATCGATCTGTAAGTATACCACTTGCTCCTTCTGCCATGTGGGCATTGTTGGCTATGGTAGAGGAAATGTCCTCTCCACATCATCTCTCCTGTACTATGGGAAGGGTGGAGGTATGTCCTGTAGAAACCCGAACTATCATCTAACCCTATCAACTAGGATCATCTCGTGCTCCCCAGCACAGTGCCCCTCAATCAATCTTAGTATTTGAAGGCCATCTAGCTCATCATGCATCTGCCTATATGAGAGGTAGGCCACATATGGTCTCCATATGATGTCCACTTCAGACAATCCCTCTAATAGCCTCCTGTAGTATGCTACATCATGTGTATCCCTATCTGATCGCTACTCTCCAATCATGGGTACCCATCACCTATACCCCACCCACACCAAGCTCAGTAAAAATACATCTACTTGGGGCATACCCACTGGTCACACACAAACTATGTACTCATAGGCCCAGCAGTGTGGTAAAAAGGTGCAGCATAAGCTGAACCTGCGTAGCCACCCATATGCCCACAACTCTCTATATAGATGTACCAAGAATGTTGGCACCCAGGAAAAATAGGTTTGATCCATCACAATGTCATGTAGTACCCCCATCAATAAGCAGGGAAATATCCCTCCTTCTGCATTCGGTAGTGGAAAATAACACACTGCCTCCATCAATAAAACAACTAGCCTTGTCTCCTCTGGATGGGTTGTGTACATCCCCCTGTAACTCAATCTGGAACAATGGAATGCCATGTTTTCCAGTCCGTCCCCAAACACCATCAACATCAACTCCTCTGAGGCCTCAGAGGAGATTGAGTACATCTGTGTCCCTAGTATCAGTAACTGTAGGATCCTAAACACATCCTCCAGGGTGACTATCATCTCACTCGTCGGTAGGTGGAATGCGTTGGTCACTAAATCCCATCTATTAATGAGAGTGACCATTAGACTTAGTTGCTAAACAACATGCTGATAGATTCATACCCTAATTAGGCCCACCTCCTCCATGTGCCGCCACTCCTCAACTGTCACCATGCCTCACACTCTTAAGAGCAGGGGTGGTACCCTATCTCGCATCCATAGCTGATCTCTCCCTTGCATCCAATACACACATAAAATTGATTTCCCTCCACCAAAGACCCAAAACCACTCGAAATCTCAACCTCGTCACCTTACTTATACGCACTGTCTCACCTCTTTCTTTCTTCCTAACCTACCTTCCTATCACATTTCTATTCTATTCTACCCTTCCCTATCTCACCCACTCAACCTAGGACCCTTTCGGCCCCTTGTTCTCTGAAACCCGACTAGTACTGGTTATCTCTAACCAACCCTGGTCACCCCTACACCAGCCTTGGTCACCTCTCTCATGACCGATAAAAGTTTGACCCTATCGACGTTGGCTAACCCCAACCGATGTCAGTCACTCTCCTAGCGAAAAGCCGTGACCCCCAAACTCTACCCTCATAAAACCCTCCCTCTCCTGCCTCTTCTACCCACTCATTCTCACCTACATTTCACCTCAACCTCATCCCATCCCCTATTCACTTACCTCTCTTCTAGCTCATATTCTACCTAATTCACCCTCCCACATTTCAAATAGCATTCCCCTCCCCCCAAAAACAAAAAACCCAATTTTTCCACACCCAACCTATCACCTAATCTATCTTACACAACAGGGAAAGGGTTTGAAGCTTACCCAATCATGCTACCATCACCGTGGTGGCACATCTGACTGTTGCACTGGTGGCCTACCCGATCCCTCTCTAGCCTCTACCATCACCAATCTATCACCTCACCTCCAACTAATAAACTCAACCAATATGATCCTGTGGACCCACCTCTCAACTACCAATCACCTGCCATTCGGCTTGCCAACTCACCTTTCCGTTCCGTCCAGACACTTTCTAATTTTCCCTCTCTCTCGTGTCATTTTCGTCTATTTTGCACAGGATAAATGATTCCAAAAAACATGGAATTTTTAATTTTTATAACATCCCCGACCTAACCGATGCCTGTTTTACCTTTACCAGCATTGGTCACTCTCTCTTCCAAATTGCCTAAATTTCACCCTATTAATCTACTCGTAACTCTTTGTTTCCTCACCCAACACTTACCCTAACCATTCACCTCACCCTCTTGACCTCATCATCTACTACCTAACCTTGTCCTCATTTGGGGACTCGTTATTTTATCCATACCTTAGCCCTACCTGTGTCGTGACCTAGATACTTGGACCTGGAGCATCATTAGTGAGCTTTGACCTCATGTGTTCAACCTTGCGGCATTGTTAACTATGTTGATTGACTTAATGACCTTACCTTGCCTCTTTCCGTGACCGTTTATCCTCCCGTGGTGTACGAAGACATACCTAAACATTCCTGCACCTAACTTGCATCATGTTTCTTGACCATATCTTATACCTTGGATACCAGAATCACCTCAACTTTGTTTAGATAAACCTATCAACCTTGGAAAATGTAGAGTTTGTCTACTCTTCAACCTGGTACCATGTTGTAGTTTATACGTGTGTGTGTGATTAACTGTTACTACCTTTGACCCTGACCCATTACCTATATTACCTAAGTAGACCTTTTTCCTTTTTCCCCCGTTACCCACCTTCCTCTTGATCACATTCACCTTTTATAAAACCACTCACTGCTTTTACCTTTTTCCTCATTAGTTGTTGGTAGAGGGGGATCATCTTCACCCTCACATGGGGTAACCACATCTTATTTTTGTCAGTGTCACTTACCAATACAAGCTATGCAACAAAAAGGGGCAAAATGTAGACACCAAAACTGGGTCACACTCCCCTTGGTTCCTCGATAAATAAATACCTTGAACATATCCACCTAGCCATGGCCCCCTTCACCCCACTATAATATTAATTTAATTATTTAAATTAAATTAATTAATTATCCTCACCATATTTATTATTTAAATATCCTAATTGATATAATGCCTACATATCCACCTCACCTGGACACCTCATCTAGCCACCTCATCCTAAGACCTATTCTTAGTAAGTTTTCATAACTAACTAAGACCTACCCAAACCCTAAAAATCAATGCCTACATTCCCTCTAGCCATATTCCTACCCATTAAAAGGAAACTTTCATGCTAATCTGAAGAGGAAATGAAACGAGATCCCAGAAAATCAAGTGGATCTGCTAAGTTTAGTAAACCTAGGAAATCCCACCCTAACCAATGCCGGTTTCCCTTAACTGTCACTGGTTAAGCCAGAACCACCATCGGTTACCATTTAATCCCAAAAACAACCTTATTTCGAGGTTGACATTGTTTCACCTTTTTCTTAGATTGTTCCTTTGAATGGTTAACAAAATAGATAGGGTAACGGTCATAGGAGGAATACCTGTTCAAATGTCAGTTGATGGGTTTTTACATGCGTATGACTTCTGAATCCACAACTGACCAGGAGAGCTTCCTTTTGGCTAGGAGGAACTACCTGTAATGAAAGAAAGACCACTAGAAAGCATTAAACAATATGGGCAGTGAACTGCCTAGCATGAGCTAGATCCAGGAAGTATGACACTTCCAAGAAGGTTATCAGTCCACTGTTTTAATCAAATTAATGCTGAAAACAAAGTAAAATCCTATTGTTATTTTAAAATGATTTAGGCATCTCACTTAAAACACAATAATAAATAGATCTAATCTAATAGGCTAGGCTAAAATAGAATCCATAGGTCAACGGGTTGGTTATGAGTTTTACAGGTCTAATGAAGGTGTTAAGTAAGTCACGGGTGAGGGAGGGTAAGGTAAAATGGGGTGGATAGGTCTCTGCTTAAGGTTGTGTAAGTAAACACAGCAACCAACATCACTTAGGGATGACTGACGGTCGTTAGGTACAACCAGCATCGGTTCTGTGAAATTTGGGAGTGTCACAAAATGGGGCTTTTGGTCTCCTTTATGATTACACAAAGGATTTAGTTGTTTAGGAGGAGGTATTAGGTGACAAGGGTGGGTTTTTATGAGGTTTTGATGGGTCTATGAAGGTACAAAATGTTGGATATGGTCAATAAGGAGCCAGATGGACAATAGGTGGTAAAACAATGATGAAATGAATTAACCAGGGAAGTATGATATTATACTTACTTGGATGTCATTTCTGGAAGTCTGTGTGTGAAGGATGGAGGTGCTAATGATGAGTTTTGGAAGCTACAAGTGATCACCAACTGGAGAAAATATTCTACATGGGCTGCATGCACACTCCTCTTTTTCTTTGGTAGATCCAAATATGGTTCGGACAGCTGTGTAGGAGAAGATGTTCAATCCCCTTCTTTGGATGTGAGTTCTAGCTGGAATTGGCTCTCTAAAGATGTGTTATCTTTTTGAAATCTTGTTCTTTCTCGTCAACTTTCTTGCTCCCAATGTTTTTGTCCAACCTTGAGAATAAGGTAGTTTAGGATTTAAAAAGGGGTAATCGATGGTGGTCCGGCTTAATCGGTGGCGGTTAGCGGTAACCGACATCGGTCAAGGCGGGATTTTCTATGTTTGCCAAACTTAGGGGAGATCCACCTGATTTCCTCGGATCTCATGTCGTTATCCAACATATTATACTAGGAGCTTCTGTGAACATGTGGGAATGTGGTTAGAGGGAATGTAGGCATTGATTTTAGGGTTTGGATAAGTCTTAGTTAGTTATGGTAACTTGCTAAGAATAGGTCTTAAGGTGAGTCAGCTTGATGAGGTGTCTAAGTGAACTATATGTGTAAATATTATTTAAATAATAAATATAGTGAGGGTAAAGCATTAATTTAATTAAAATAATTAAATTAACACTAGTGTGGTGAAGGGGGGCATAGCTAGGTGAAAGTGATGAAGGGTACCTATTGGTCGAGGTACGGAAGGGAAGTGTGACCTAATTTTGGTGTCTACATTTTACCCCTTTTTGTTGCATAGATTATATTGGTAAGTGATGCTAACAAAAATAAGATGTGGTTGCCCCATGTGAGGGTGAAGGTGATCCCCCTCAAACCAGGAACTGACGAAGCAGCCGACTGAAGTAGTGAGTGGTTTGATAAAAGGTAAATGTGAGGAAAAGGTAAACGGGTGTAGGGAAAGATGGTGAAAGGTCTACACGGGTGATCTAGGTAATGGGTCAAGGTCAAAGATAGCAGTAGTCAAACACACACACATGTATAAACTACAGCATGTTACGAGGTTGAAGAGAAGGAAAACACTACATTATCTAAGATCGATAGGTTTATCTAAACAAAGGTGAAGTGAATCTAGTATCCAAGGTATAAGATAAGGTCAGGAAACACAACGTAGGTTAGGTGCAGGAACATTTAGGTATGTTTTGGTATACCAAAGTTAGGGTTAGGATAAACATTCATGGCAATAGACTTGGTAAGTGTTAGGAAATAAGTGATAAAATATGCGGAATAACCCCTCACAGTATCACAACAGTAGAAACTAATATGTAGAAATTATTACAAATCTCAAATAAAATTACAGAATAAAATAACACAACACAAAGAGATAGTATTTAACATGGTTCACCCAATTTGGGCTACATCCACCAAGAATCACTTGCTCATATTTTATTACAAGCCATCGCTCTCTCAATACAATACCCAGATCTTTTTGGAGCTATGCTCAACAAACTCTACAGAATTCACAGCCAAATTCAAAGCACATCTACAATATTTTTTTTATTCCCTACCATATGCATAAAACCATATAAGTAGGCAACTACTTAAGAAGTTTTACAATACAGCGGGCATCAAAACCATGGGCCAAAACCAGCCCAAAAACCTATGGGTCAAAAATCCACTTTACTACCTATCAGTGATCTCTACCTAGATCACTCATAAATCTACTCACTACTCCCACTGCATGGGAAATATTAGGCCTAGTGCACACCATGGCATACATAAAACTACCAACTGCTGATGAGTAAGGTACCTTGGACATTTTGGTTTCTCTCCTACTCTGTCTTAGGACATTTTTCCTTTGATAACTTGAAGTGGCCTGCCAAAGGAGTCCCAACCGGTTTTGCATCCTGCATATTAAACCTCTCCAAGACCTTCTTAATGTACTTTTCCTGAGATAAATTCAGATTTTTCTCCTTCCTATCCTGAGATATCCTCATACCAAGGATTTGTTTGGCTGCACCCAAATCCTTCATAGCAAAGGATTCACTTAGCTGCTTCTTGAGTACTTCTATTTCCTGCATATTTTTACCTACAACCAACATGTTATCCACATATAGACACAAGATAATATAACTGCCATCCAAAAATTTCTTTGTATATATGCAATGTTTAGAATGACATCTAATATAACCTTGGTCTATCATGAAGCTATCAAATTTCTTATACCATTGACGTGGAGCTTGTTTCAAGCCATACAAACTCTTCTCCATTTTACACACTATCTCCTTTTTACCTTTGACCTCATAGCCCTGTGGGTGCTACATATATAGTTCCTCCTCTAAATCACCATGGAGAAATACAGTATTTACATCAAGCTGTTCTAAGTGCAAGTCTTCTGCTGCAACTATTCCTAGAACGGTTCTAATAGAAGTCATTTTTACTACAAGAGAAAAAATCTCATCAAAATCTATACCTTTTTTCTATGCAAACCCCTTGACCACCAACCAAGCCTTGTATCTTTTCTTTCCTCCTTCTTCCTCTTTGACTTTGAACACCCACTTATTCTGTAATGCTCTTTTGCCTTCAGGTAGCTTCACCAAATCCCATTTCTGGTTCTCCATGAGAGCCTGATGCTCCTCATCCATGGCTTGCTCCCACTTCTTCCTAGCATCTACCTACATTGCTTCATCAAAGCTCTCTAGATCTCCACTATCAGTGAGTAATAAATAATAAAGAGAAGGAGAAAAATGTTCAGGTTCTCTTCTTACCCTAGAAGACCTCCTCAATATAGGAGTTTGGGGTTCCTGTTGAGGAGGTTCTTGAACTGATTCATGTGTCACTTTCCCATCTGGAAGATCCTCTACCACTGCATATTCTTTCTTGGATTCTTCCCTATTTTCCTATAACTACTGCTTATACATGACTTTCTCATTAAATACCACATCCCTAGATCAAATTATTTTCTTGTCATTAATACTCTTAAATTTATATCCAAAGTCATCACCACCATAACCAATGAAAGTACATTTTTTTGATTTAGCCTCTAGCTTAGTCCTATCATCCTTGTCTATATGAACAAACACCTCACATCCAAAGAATCTAAGAAATGAATAATCAAATTTCTTACCATACCAAGCCTCCTTAGGTATGCCTCCATCCAAGGAACTTGAGGGTCCTCTGTTTATTAAGTACACAACTGTGCTCACCACTTCTGCTAAAAAAGAAAGAGGCAATCCTACATATAACCTCATGCTCCTAACACATTCCATTATTTTTCTATTCATCCTTTTTGATACCCCATTATCTTGTGGAGTTCTTGGAAATGTCTTTTTCCTATGGATTCCATTCTTAGAATACTAACCATCAAATTCATTACTGTAATACTCCTATCCATTATCTGACCTGAGACATTTTAGCTTAAGACCTGTTTCATTTTCTACTAAGGCTTTCCATTTAACAAAAGTGTGAAATACATCAAATTTGTTTCTAATACAATAAACCTAAACTTTCCTTGTTGCATCATCAATAAAAGTAACATAATAACTTGAATCCCCAAGAGATGATACCTGAGCTAGCCCCCACACATCAGAATGCACCAGCTCTAACTTACTCTCTTTCTTTGTAGGTCCAACCTTGAGAAACCTTACTCGATTTTGTTTCCCATATATGCAGTCCTCACAGAACTCCAAACCTATTTTTGTATATCTAGGAAAATCCTTCTTTATGATCTCCATGCCCTTATGGCTCATATGACCGAGCCTATAGTGCCACAATGTTGTATATACTTCTGAAGCCACAAGATTACAAACATTAGTGTTATAAGTGGTTAAATACAAGGTTCCAACCTTCTTACCTCTTGCCACCACAAGAGCACCCTTGGTAACCTTCCAAGAGTTTGCTGTAAATATCACAGTACCGCCATCACTTCCCAACTACCATGCCGATATCAAATTTCATCTTAATGTAGGCACATGTTTGACATCCTTCAATAGCCAAGTATTCCCATTCTGCATCTTAACTAGAATAGAACTTTTTCCAACTATGTTGCAAGGCTCATCATCACAAAAAAAACATGCCCAAAATCTCCTTGAACATAATCAACAAAATAATTCTTATGTTGAGAAGCATGGAAAGAAACCCTTGAATCTAAAACCCAAGATTCAATAATATTATGCAAAGAAAGAATCAAAGCATCCTGACATACATTACCTGTTGCTACATTTTCCTCCTTTTTTTCTTCCTATTGTTTCTTCTTGTCTCGAAGCTCCTAACAATCCTTCTTTGCATTCCCATACTTTCCACAGTGCCATCATACTATCTTGCTTTTGGATTTTAACCTTGCCCGATCCTTTGATTTTCCATAGCTTCCTCTATTCTTTTGTCTCCCTCTAGTTTCCATTGTTAAAGCATTCCCTGAAGTAGAAGATTCACCAGATATTTTTCTTCACATTTCCTCCCTGAGAATCACTCCTACAACATCCTCAAACTTCAACTTTGAGTTAGCTGGAATCGAGTTGCTTACCACCATTACCAAGCTATTCTAACTCTCAGGTAAAGAGCACAAAACTAATAAAGCCCTAACTTCTTCATCAAATTCTATTATAACCAAAGCTCACATATTTACAACCGTATTAAAATCATTTAGATGATCTGCTACTGAACCATTCTCAGACATCTTCATATTAAACAAATTTTTCATTAAAAATATCTTATTAGAGGTAGAGGGTTTTTCATAAAACTTCCCTAATGCATCCATCAGGTATTTTGTAGTCTTTTCCTTTGAAACATTAAATAATACTAAAGATGCAAGACACAGCCGGATTGTCCCAAGTTCCTTCCTATCAAGAAAAGTCCATTCCACATCTATCATGCTCAAGGGTTTGTTCACCTTCTCAGATAGCAGAGTATAAAGATCCTTCTAATGAAGATAATCTTCCATCTGCATCTTCCAAAGACTAAAATTCTACCTATTAAATTTATTAACCCTAGATAAAACTTTCCCTGCGATTCAACACTTTAGCAAACCAAACCAGGCTCTGATACCAATTGTTAGGAAATAAGCGATAAAATATGAGGAACCTCGGTGAGGATACATGAAAAGTATACAGTACTCTTAGTGTACAGTCTTCAACACTTTCACACATGAAAATAGGCTCCACAACCTAATAGTAAGATCATTAGGTCAACAACACAGGTAATAGTGCCACAAGGTATAACGAACACATGAAGTCAAAGGTCACTAGTGATTGTCCTAGTCCAAATATTGAGATCACAGCACAAGAAGGCCGAGGTAGGGGAAAATTAGTAAAGCATCAACAATGGATGCAAGGAGGTTGAAGATGGTGGAGGGCTAGAGGTGAAGGTAAAGTGGTCCAGGTAGGTGTATGGGGGGAAAAAGAGAAGGGAGGTAAGGAAAATAAGGTAAATGGGGGTAAAGAGTACGCAGGATAACTAACATCAGTAGGAATGAACTGATGACGGTGTAGGGGAACTGACAGCGGTAGTCCAAGGCAGAAGACTGGCAGCAGGAAAGGGTAGCCGATGTCGGTTAGGTCGGGTAGGGTATAAAAAGTGGAAAACCCACATTTGAAAATTCATTTGTGCATGTGGAAAAGTAGAAAAGGAAAATCAGAGAGAAAGAGGAAAAGAACAAGAGAATGCAGTAGAGGAGCTTGGTTGGTGAGCCACATAGGAGAGAGTGGGTGATTGGGAGGTGGGGCCGTGAGATCAGGTGGCATGATTCATGTGGCTGAGGATTTCTTGTGCATTAGAGGATGATAGAGGCCAGAGAGGGGTCAGGTGGTCCACCCGTATAGTGGCCGAATATACTGTCATGGCATCAGCAAAGGGATGAGGTAAGTTGTACACCATTGCTTAATGATTTGATTAATTAAGTAGGGTAAAATATGGGTTGTAAGAAAAACATGGGGGGAAGATTTGAATTTAGGATTGGGAGATAAATTGGATATAATTGGGGTTGGGGAGGTTAGAATGTAGGTCAATAGGAGTGGGAAGGGAAGTAGGGAAGGTGTAAATAAGTTTAGCTGGGTAGTGGGGTGGATGTGGTGAAAATGAAAAAATATAGTCGGGGTTTTTGGAGTTGTTTGCTATCACATTGACCGGCAGTGGTCCTTGTAGGCTGACGTAGATCATGTAGAAGTGGGACCAGTCAAGGCATAGGTGACCAATAATAGTTAAAAGCCACCGATGACGGTTATGGGTAATCGAAGTCGGTGTGAAAATAAGGAAATGGGGCCATAAATAGGAAAAAATAGGTTAGGTAGTGGGAACAGATGGTCAATGGGTAGTAGAAGAGATGGAAAGGTGTGGTGTAAGAGAGAGAGGACGGGTTGTGGTTAATTTGGTTAAGGATTAGGGTAAAGGGGGTTAGGAAGAATAGGTGGTTGGGGGTTGAACACAAGGTAATGGAACAGACATACTAATATATAGTTTTGGTTGGATGCATGCCCAGGATGAGCTACAGATGAGAGATTGGGAGCCACTTATATTGTTAGAGCTGCATGGACAGGTGAATTTTGAGGAGTGGAGCCACATTGATGATGTCATTCTAATTGGGATCCACCATTATGGGTGGGTTGTGAGAGAGTAGATCCTAATGGTCACATTCATTGAGAGATGGGATTCGGCAACTAACACCTTCCACTTGCTGACAGGGAAGATGACCATCACCCTTGAGGATATATATAGGATATTAAGACTACCGATTACTGGAGACTAGGTGTATTTAGTGACATTTGAGGTCGTGGTGGGGTGTATAGAGGAGGTATTTTGAGAGAGAGCAGGTGAGTTGTGTTACCATAGTGCCAGCCTGAGTTATAGAGAGGTATATGTTTCCCATCCTAAGGAGATGCAGTTGATAGTGTTGATGATGGAGGTGATCAGATGTTACACATTACCAGATTCAGAGGGTGGGAGATTCCCATGGATGCTGATGGATGTCCTTCGGGACATGATGATTAAGCATACCAGTTTTACTTGGGCACCAACTTTGTTGGTGCAGTTATATAGAGAGTTGTGGGCCTACGGGAAATTACGGAGATATATTCTATGTTGCGCTTTACTTCTACATTGTTAGGCTTATGAGCACATTGTGTGTGTGCAACTGACAAGCCTGCCCTGGGTAGATGCATTTGAGTTGGGATTCATCCAAGTTGGTTGTAGGCAATGGGCACTGGAGGGTACTGTACAGAGAGCCCAGGCTACATACGACGTAGCATATTATAGATAGAGACTGGAGAACCTGTCCAGTGTGGATATAGTCTAGAGACCCTATGTGACCTATCCCTCTTATAAAGGGATGTATACAGAGATGGAGGGACTACAACTACAGAGGTGGATAGAGGGATGTCATGCTGGGGAGCACGAGATGATACCTATCAACCGAGTAAGGTGACAATTTGGTTTAGTTCAGGATGTGCCCCCGCCCTTACCATGATATAAGAGAGATGAAGTGGAGAGACCCTTGTCTCCACCCCATCCAGCAGAGTTGACAGGGGACAAGGAGGAGCTTGTGGACCATAACACAGATGATGCATGGGTGATAGTAGCATATAACCAGTGGTGGGCCATATAGAGGTAGGGTCAAGCAGGGACAGCTGGGGGCGGGGGCCATAGGTATAGGTCAAAAGGCTAGAGTCGTAGATATAGGTGGAGAGGCAATAGCCTCAGGTATAGGTACAGGAGGAGCAGCCTGAGCTGCAGATACTAGTAGATGGTGTGATGAGACCACTACAGATATTCTCCAGTGAGAAGACACAGTCGCGTATGTATAGTGCCAAGAGTGTAGGTGGCCGACGATCTCGAAGGAGAGAGAAGAGGTCATCTATCAGAGCAAAGAGGTTAGCTTCAAATGTTGGGTTGTCTAGTGGTAGATGAGAGACAATATGCCACCTATTTTTGTATTTTTAGATTTTGGATGTATACTGCCCTGCGACCCAAAGACATTTTTGTATTGATAGTTTGTTCATGATACCGGCCTACAAGCTGAAGACATTTGTGTATTGGATACTAGCTTGTGAGCCGATGATGATTTTTTGTATTATATTAGCCTGCATGCTGAAATTTTTGAGATGATAGCCATGAGAAGATAGGCATGTTTATTGAGATGCACATTTATGTGATATGGGTGTACATTGTATTGATACACACATTTATATATGAGGAGATAGATGATATTCAGGTGATGTAGTTTATGATGTGTATGAGTTTTACTTTACTTGTGTTATGGTAGAGTCAGGTCATAGGCATGGATTGAGTCCGGTGATAGGCATGGATGTTTATTTCAGCATTTTGGTAACAAATGACAATGTAAATGTATGAGATGGTGGAAAATGTGGAAAATGTTAGTTATGTTATGAAAATGTAAAATAATATAAGTGGCAAAAGGTATGTGGGATATGGTTGAAATGTCAAGGTTTTTTTTTTTAATAAGAACCGGAAATCGGGTAAAGGTGGGGAAAATGGTTAGGGTAAAAAGTGGTCGAGGTAACCTTCCAGGGCCCCATGCCATAAAAGTGTTACCTCCATAGTCCCGGTGAAAAGGGACCTTAGACTGATGTGGTTCTCCCATAAGCTAGGGAAGAAAGATGAAAATTAGTTAGTAGGTTTTTAGGCGTGTAGTGGGTTTTAGGTTTAATAAGTGTGAGAAGATTATAGGTAAAATGATGCAGCTGAAGGCGATTATGGTGAAAGGGGAGTGCTACCCCCAAAGGTAAGTGACAAGGACCAAGTCCTATATAAAGTAATCAAAATGTAAACAAAGATAGTTTAAAAGATAAGAGGGGTCCTTAGAGCCACCTGATTGGGTAGGAACCTATCGAGTTGATCATACCTTGGAGAAGGTGATAAACACAAGACCCAAAAAACACCACATGACTAATGGTTCTATGATGAATGTAGTCACAGGATCATAAAATGTATAAATTCCAAGATGTCCCTTGAGGCAACTGAGGAAATGAGGGTAGAGATGGTAAGTGTGAAAAGGTAGTAAAGTTGATATGTTTGAGTGACAGGGCTTTTGGGCAAGAGATCCTAGGGCACAATGGGCAAGTCCATGACTAAAAAGTTATGTTTCTTGTGATAGACTAATCGATGTGGGATTTATATATGGGACAAATAATATGGTACTCCTTGAGGTCTTCATGAAGTTGATTGATGTGGGAAGCTTCATTTTATTTCTTTCTTTTTTTTAGCCTTTATAGTTGTCCTTCGAGGGAGAAGTCTATTTATAGTAGCAATTTGGTCGAGAGGAAGATGTCCTTTTGAGGGAGTCATCTTTTATTAGAAGTTTGACTCAAGGAGTTTGGTCCCATTGGAGGTCTTTGAAATCATGGACAAGACCAAGGTGAAGGATATGACTCTTGTTAAAAAGGAAAGGTGGAACGACCATGGGATCTCATCTAAAGATAGATGAAAAGTATCCATGAGAATCATGTTATGTGTAGTGCCATGGTGCACGTATTCAAGAGTAGATAACAAGTGACAGGTACTCACATGATTCTTGTTTAAACGTTAGGGAGGTGTATGAAGTGGATAGCACTCAAGGGGTGAGCCTATAAACAGACAAGGTGAGGTAGGACAATGAGTCAATAATAGAATGGTCGACTATGTAATGCATTCAGGGGTTCAGGTTCAAGTTTACACTCAAGTGAGGACAAATGATAGGCACCTGATCCATAGGTATGAGTTATGATATAGGGTCTAAGCCAATTAGGAGCAAATTTTCCTTGTTTACTTTTCTTTGCTTTAGTTACGTGTTGATTTTATTTCAAAAAAAGGTCACCCACTTGAAACTTTTGTTCATGAACACATTTGTCATAGGCACACTTGATGCATTTTTGATAGACTTGGAGGTGATCTAGAGCATTAAGACGATGTTCATCTAATAACTCTAGTTGTTCTAAGTGGTGCTAACGAAAGTCATCATTAGTAAGCATGTCATGGAGAGAAATGTAGAGTGAGGGGATTTGGACTTCGAGAGGTAAAATAGCCTTTGTACTATAGACCAGTGAAAAGGGTGTACCCATAGTGGTAGTGCAAATACTAGTATGGTATGCCCATAGAGCAAAAGGAATGTGCGTATGCCAATCCTTCCCAGTATCGTCAACCACTTTCACGAGAATTTTATTGAGGGTTTTGCTAGTGGATTCGGCTTGGCCATTGGTTTGTGGGTAATATGGTGAGGAGAAGCTTAGATGGATGTCGAAGGTATTGTAAAGTTTTTGTAGTGCGATGAGGTGATGAGGGACACCGAAGTCACAAATGATGTGATGGTTAATGAACTCACATATTTTCTCATCTTTCATGGAGATAAGTGGTATGGCTTCCACCCATTTGGTGTAATATTCGGTAGCAGTTATAATCCATTGATGGCATTGGGAAGAATGAGGATTGAATTCTCTGACAAGATCCAAACCCCATTGACAGAAGGGAAAAAGTTCACGAGTGACATTTAAGGCGTGACTAGGTGTATGATGAAGGTTGGAATGTTGTTGACATTTCACGTAGCATTTGACATAGTCACAACAATCATGGTTAAGGGTCGGCCAGTAATAGTCGAGGTGAAGAATACGCTTAACAATGGCAAGACCACTAAAGTTGCCTCCGCATATGCCATCATGAACTTCTTTAATAGTGTAAGGGATTTCAGAGCTAGTGAGGCATCATAAGAGAATACTAGAAAAGCCCCATTTATAGAGAAGGCCACCCATGATGACATAACAAGAGGCCTTTTTAAGAAAGGCATATTGTCTATTAGGTGTGAGATCAAGAGGCAACATAGAAAGGGAAAGGTAGTCTGCAAGCTACTTATACCAAAGATCGGGCGTGTTCAGTGAGGTAGTGTGGTCGAGGTTAATATGACAAGATTTATAAGAAGGTCTCGATATATGTTCTATGGTAACAAAGATGTCTGAATCTTCAGGTTGTTGGTCCGAAAATCTATTGGGTGGGAAGATCTATGGATAGACAGGCAAACAATGTGTAGGGCATAACCCCTCTTTGAGACAACAAAGTGAAATTGGTTTACTGCTATTCTACCAGCAGGAATCTGTGCAAGTCTTATAGTATTCTACCTTCAGGGGGTTTTGGGATCTGATCCCAGTAGAGTTAGTTTTGACGAAGAACATAAATGAATGAAGGAAGGAATGGAAGAAAGATGGATTTGAAGGGAGAAAAGAAATGAATTCCAAAGTAGAAAGGTTAAAGGGTTTATGTTTTCGGTCGATAGTAAATAGAGCCAAACTTACTCACATAAAAAAATAAAGCAATACCGATAAACAAACGATAAAATTATAGGTGAATCCAATAGAATAAGTATGCAGATCTAACTTAAGAAAGATCTAACACATAACATACGAATTCAGCACAAAGTCTCAACTTTTTGTATTAATATTTTGTTATGCTACAAGAAAGCTCAAAGTCTTTCTCTCCTCACTTCTATTTTTCATAAAAAAATTATCACACCTTCAATACTACAAGTATTCAAGTATTTATAGAAGGAGAAGGAGAAAGAAGACAAAAAGGAGCCAACCACTATTTACAAAATATTTACAAAATATCTAAAATTCAAATGTTGACTTGGGACAATTTTGTGGATGACAACATCCCATGGTGCAACATGGATGATGTCATTGTGTGTGCTAACATAATTTTAAATACTTTTACAAAAATGGGATTTATCCTAGGAGGAAGGAGCCTATTCATCATCATCTCTTCACTTGAAAGGAGTGTCTTACTTTTACTCAGGAGAGGTGATGTGAAACTGAGCTCGATACTCCATGAACTTGCTGATCATCTTCTGAAGTCGATCATGATCGGGACCCTTTATGTGATCTCCGATGAATTCTCAAGTTTCTCATTCATCTCTGATCCTATCAGGGAGCTTGAAGTATTCATTTCCTACGTCTATTAAATACCCGATGAAATCATAGCAAGCCAGAAGGTTATTAATAGATTCTCAGTCAAAAGTGACCTCTGGCACCACACCTCATGATGTAATTCCCTTGAAAATCTGAATAGTATCATTTTCTTCTCTTAATATGAACGATGCGTTAAGAAACATTGGAGACATCCTTAAGACGATCTACTCCATTTGATGTTTCACGTCTAGGGCTTCCTCGATTTTATCTATCTTTTCTAAGACAAACTCCATTTGGTCAACCCGATAGTCTAAAGCAATAAGCACTTTGTTGTGTGCTCGCGGGTGATCAATGATGCTAAATTTTAACAAATTGTCAGTCGGGCAGTCGATCATTTTCTAGAATGTCTCGTGTTGTAACCTAGCATGGTCCAACTCTTTAGAGACAAGTCCCGCTATTTCCTGGAGTTCATTGTTTGCCTTATCTATACTTTGGTAGAGGCCTATGAACGTATTGATTACTTCCTCATTGTCTTTGAGGATCTACTCTCTCCAAGAGGACACCGTTGCACTTTGTTCACCAATCTTTGCGTATTCATTTATCTTCTCCTGACTTAGGAATTCAAGAGTTTCGGCGGTAGCTATAGGAGGTGCATTGCCCATTCTTTACAGAGCTTGGAGAAGATGTTCATTTTGTTCCTTTAACATTATCTTCTTCTCCATTTCTTCTTGTAGTTTCTTGAGAAGGGCATCCACAACTGATAAGGCCTCTCCTTGCAAGCTCTCTGATGATGTTCCCATTGTGACTTGGGTCACAGTAAAATCTGTAGGAGATAGATCTCCTTTCTTTTTATGGGATCTAGGTACGCTATCTCCATAACCCTTTAACCTGAAACACTTTTTAAAAAGTGAGTTATCACTTTTTGCTTCTTAGGTCCTTTAGCTGGGATGACGAAGAAGTCCATGGGTGCAATGGGGACTTTCCTCTTATGTTGGCTTAGGTGTTCTGAGATCTAGCTTGGACTTATGGGAGTGGGATTAGAGGAAGAAGAAGAAATAGGGGTGGAAGGAAGAACAACTATAGTGGACACGGGGAAGTGTGTCAAAAAAATTGGTGGCAGCATGGAGAAAGGGGTTAACACACCAACGCTCATAGGAATAGGAGTCACTACAAGAGAGGAGGCCATGGGGGCGGAAGGGATCTATGAGATGAGGGAAGAAATGATAGGGGAAAGATCCGCGAGGGAAGAGAAGATGGATGAAGAGGGATAGGGGAAGGAGGAAGGCGGAGAGGAAGACACAACCAAAGGAGTGGTTGTTTGAGGGACATAAGGAGGGGAAGGGGGAGTGGGAGAGGGAATGGTTGGGACCTCACCAGTTGTAGCAATGACAACATCTTGAGTGGATGTGTCCGTTAGAGCACTGACCACTTCTTCTTTTCATGGGGATACCGAGTTCACTACTTGCTCCTCAGCGGTGGAAGGAGGGCTCTCAAAAACTTCTTTTTGAGCAGTTCTTGCCTCTCCTAATTTATCCTTTCCCTTTCCCTTAGGAAAATGTTCTAGCCTGGGTGGTGCATTACCCAAGGGAGACGTGGTAAAGTCTACCCCAAGGTAGATGATACCATTTTTCTTGCACCAATACTCGGTGTGTTGTAGAGTGCCCTTGATCCTTTCCTCTATAGTCTGAGGGGCCTTGTTCCTATCAATTTCAGCAAATAGCCAATTATCCCCATCTGTGTCTAGATAAACTTGATCAACTTCTTGGTCAATTGCTTGGAAATCCTTTGGGATGATAACCACACCATATTGAATGATCTCTGTTAGGGCCAGTCGAGAGTGATCCTTTCGTCTAATCTCAACTTCGTGACTTAGGTCGATGTAGATATCCTCGATCTAAGGGATGTGAATTAGATCGATCCTTGCTCTTGGAAGGTAACCATGAGGATAAAAGGTTAGCCTTGCCAGGAAATTATGCTTCAGATTGAGAAATTCAAGCTCTACATACATCTCGCAAGATTTCCTCTATGAAGTGCAGGTGTACCTGCCCACTGTGAGGGGGAATGGAGTTCCACCATTCTTCCTTTTCAAACACTTCTCATGGTATGTGATGAGATGTCTAGACAACTCTAATAGGATCAGTTTGGGTCCTCCATATCTTGGCAATCTGGTGGGCTCTCACAAGAAGTTAGTAGCTCTGAGATAGGTGAAAGTGGAGAGTTGCATGAATAATGCTCCCCACTTCTCTGTGGTGGTGATTACACTTTTGATCGACCAACCATAAGTCATGTTGGGCCTTAAGAGGAAAATGATGCCATAGAAGAAGACATCATTGATTTTACTGAATTGGCCTATGTTGTTCTCCAGTCTTAACTCTGGATAGTACTCATATATCCTGACCTGGGGCCATAGCCCATACTGATTCAATCTTGGGTATTCCCTCTCTCAGGCAGCTATATATACTACATATGAGTTCATATAGAACCTCCCAGTTGTTGAAATTTGTTGAAATTGTGCCGAGATGGTATCACTGATAATCTTGCCCCAGCCGAAACGCTGATCGGGCACATTTTTATTCATTGTTTCCAAATACCTGAGCATCCACTTGTGAAATTAATGGGCATCGGGGCATCCATGTACTCTTCTTAGGAAGGTGACCATGTCACTCAACTCTTCTAAAAAGTTACTATGATGAATGACTTGTGGCCACCTACTCATCACCTTTTTATTTTTGAGGTACACCTCATTCATCATCTGCATGCACTTATCCTCATTATCGGCTCAATTCTCCATGCATTCTTCTTTACTTACTACCACAAAATTTCTATGGTGGGGGATTCCCAAGATAGTTTCAAAGTGTTGGTATGTGAGATTGATTATTACTTTTCCCTGCTCATTTTCGACACATCTTGTGTCCTTGTTGTAGCAACATTCAATCAACATGATGAATTCATTATTAATTGTGCTCACTGGGATCCCCGCAGCAAAGTGTAGACCACTGCCAACAAATTTATCCATCCACGGGTTGTCGGTGACCTTCTTGGTTCTAGCCTAAAAGTCATCCATTTCAATGTGCCCGAGTTCTAAATCTTTGATATCAAGATCACACTCTGCAAGCGAGTCAGGCATCCTGACCCTTTGGTATTTATATTTCATTTCTTTCTCTGTTATCTTGGCTTTACCCTTGGAATTGGTTGGCTTCTTACTCAATGAAGACATGTGTGGATCTAAATTTAGCTATTGATTTGTAAGAAGAATAAGGGAAGTCCATCACAGAAGGGCCATGTTAGCTGTTAAGTCATCTATAAAAGCTTACAGAATGAAAAGTTAGCAATTTATAAGCCTCTGGGTGTAAGGTGCAACTTTACTGTAGGTTGAAGGGACTTAGAAAAGTAAGACGCACATTGAGAAAGTGTTGCATGGGAGAAAGCAGTGCCAAAGGGGTGCAGGGCGTGGATTGGCCACACACAACATTTAGATTTTGGTGTCAAGGGATATGTGCTTGCGCCGTTGGAAGTCCTTTAGTGGGGCATAGATATAATTGGTGTTATAGAGTATTATGGTGTTCCAAGGCACATATGAAAAATATGTAACATCAAGGTGAGGTGTGCCAAGGGGTTAAGCATGTGTAGTGCAGGAAGGGTTTACATAACATGAAGTGTTGTTGCTATTGTAGGTGCGCTCGCGCTTGCGCCTTAGGAATTTTTGTAGTTTTTACAAGGCACGGGAAAGAGCTTCTGTTGCATGAGTTCATAGTGCACCTTGGTGTGATTTGTTTTAATGCAGCATGACTAAATGGTGTGCCAAAGGGGTGTGACTGTGTTTAGCACAACACGTATGAAAATTGTGCTATGGAAGATAGCAGGGTGATTCTCTTCATTTTGTGGTTTTTTACTCTCTCAGCTCAAATTTTGATAACAAGGGGTTGACCTTGGTAAAGTAGGGGAAAAAGGAGAAAAGGGGCAGGGGTCCATTTTAAGGCAGAGCCTTCCAAATTTTCAGATCTGGAAGGAGAGTGAAAAACAACTTGTAGGTGGGTTTTGTAAAATGGGTTGGGATTGTGTTATCTTGTTAGGTTCATTGTTATCATCAACAATCCTAATCACCTAGCCCAACATAAAAACCACAATAAATCCACAAGAAGGGCAAGGGCCACTTACCAGGAATATAACGATGAAGGAGACGATGTGGGGTCCACAAACGTGACAAATGGTAACACGCGAGGCTGACAGGAATGCTGACAATGCGCAGAGAAAAAGACTTTTCATGTTTTTGTAATGTGAAATTGACAGGTAGGACACACCTATATATAGCAAAAGGTGCAATAAATGTACCACCAACTTTTTCCTATAGCGCACTTGAGTGGATGATGACACGAAGGGAATTACAGCTTAGCGCAGCTTTGGGAGTGTTGACACTACATTTTTAGCGCACATAATGCACTTTAGAAAGTGATAACAAGATGACATTTGCACCCTAGTGCACCTTTGAGAGGTGCAACATTTGGAGTGTTGACACTCCCTAGAATGCACCAAAGGAAAAGAGCAGCATAGTTTTGGTTGATGTAACGCGAATGAAAATTGCACCCAACCCAAAAAGGTTGAAAATGACCAAGTTCTAAAAACTAGATTTTTCAGAAAGAAATTTTATCCCATTCTGAACATTAAGAGACCTCAATGGGGGACCAAAATGGAAATTTTTGGTATGGTTACCTACAAAATTGCCCTTGTCAATTTTACAGGATAACGAGCTAGCTCTTTCTGGGGACTATCTTTGAGTGAATCTTAAGGGTAGAGAATCCAAGATCTACATGTGCCTATCCATTGGGTTACAGAGTCAATAACAAGGGTGACGAGAAAGAAGGGAAAACACACAACCAACATAAAACAAACACATGACCAAAACAAACACATAAAATAAGAAAATTGTACAAAGAAGAGAGCAAGCTCTACTTCTTGAAGATCTTGAGATGTTTCCTACTATAGGGAAGTGGGAGCTTAGTTTCATCCAGATATGAGAGATAGAAGCTATTCTCTTCATTGAGCTACTTGATCTTGAAAGGCCCTCTCCAAAGAGAATCAAATTTCCTGTGCATGCCCTTTGGCTCTATTTACTTGTCCCATAGAAGGATGAGATCTCCCACCTAGAAATCCCTCTGCTTGGCCTTTTTTTTTAATAAACTCTTGACTTGATTCTGATGTTTGGTGATCCTGTCGACCACTCTTACTCTCTTTTCTTCAAGTTATGTTAGATACATGATCCTCTTTTCTAGAGAATTCTAGAAAGTCTCATCTTTGATCGCTCATGCCAAGTGTAGAGCAGGAAGTTCCACGGAAATGGGGAACTCAACATCGATTCCAAATAACACTTGAAAAGGTGACATACCGAGAGACCTCTTCGGAGTAATAAGGTATGCCCACAAGGCATCATATAATGACTTGTGCCAGGACCGCTGATTCTCATCGACCAACTTCCGTATGATGGTCACTATGTTCTTATTACTGGATTTTTCCTGACCATTTCCCTAGGGGTAATAATCTGAGGCATGGGCCAAGGTTATTCTGTATCCATAGCAAAAACTAATAACTTCCCATGAGGAGAATTTGGAAGCATTATCAACAATGATCTTTTGTGGAATGCTAAACCTCACAATGATATTCTCTTTGATGAAGTTGCAAACAACTTCGGAGGTGGCATTCTTAACATGTATGTCCTGCACCCATTTAGTGAAGTAATCTTTCACTGTTAGGACATAACTATGTCCAGCACTCGATTGAGGATGGAGTGCTCTAATGAAGTCAATTCCCCATTTCCTGAATGTTCCGTCAATAACGATGGGCCTAAAGGGAAAAGAAGCCAATTTTGGTTTGCCAAAAAACTGTTGGCAAAGCTCACATTTTGCTACCCAGGTGGCTGTATCCTAAAATAGTGTTGGCCAGTAGTACCTTGCCTAGATGATCTTATGTGCTATTACAGATGAGGACAAATGACCACCGTAGGCCAAGTCATAAAAACTTTCAAGCAATTTGATCTACTGTGGTTTTTCAACGCATCACAAGAAGATCCCATCATTCCTGTGCTTTACAGTCTGCTTCTCCTTTATGGTTAGATGAGCCAAAAACTCACCATAAGTGACAAAGAAAGTGATGTTTGAATACCACTCGTCACTAGTCGTGATAAATAGAACCATAGATAGAGAATCTATTTTCTCAAGTTGACCCCGCGCTCTGTTGATGTAATCAAATTTCTCTTCAGGATCTCCTGAACCTTTATTTTCAACCATGAGCTAACATTAACCCTTACCAACTTGGTTGCTTTGATGTCTTGATCATACTCTTGGACCTTTGCAATCCAATTCCCTCGTAAGCTTCCTAACTCCTGGTGAGTTAGGATAGACTTTACCATCGTGTCAGGAACCAGCACCACCGTATGAGAATTTAGGATGTAGTACCGGAAGTTCTTGACTACTTTGACTATTGCGAAGGCATGTTTTTCTAACTAGGACATCTTCAATTCATAAAGCTTGAGAGGGGAGCTCATGAATGTGATTGGGGATTCAACATCCTTAGAGTTCTTCTGCATTAATATGGTAGATACAGTATGTGCGGATGGATAACTGTACATGATAAAATCCTTGGAGAATTCAGGACATACCAGGATAGGTGCATGGGCAACGGAGGCTTTTATATGCTCGAATGACGTCTTTCCTTCTTTTCTCCAATGGAATGTTTGTGACCTTTTCATCATATTTGATATGTGACAAGTCGTTTCAGCGAAGTCAGGAATAAAGCATCTGAGAAAATTCACCTTTCTGAAGAAAGAGTGAACACCAGTCTTGCTTGTGGGTAAGGTAAGGCTTTGAATAGCCTTAACCATTTCTACATCTATCTTTGTTCCTTCCTTGTTGACAATGTGTCCTAAAAAATTTCCTTCAGTGACCCTGAAAATAGAATTTTTTAGATTTAGGAAATCCCGTGTTCTTGGAATCTAATCAATACTTGCTCCAAATGACCACAATGATCACTTCACTTTTTTGAGAACACAGTTAAGTCATCCAAATAAACTAGGATGACCTTTCCCTCATACCTTTGAATGTGAATTCCATCACTTGCTAAAAGGTAACACCAGCATTCGTCAAGCCAAAAGGCATCCTATTGTAGGTGAATGTGCCCAAGGGAGTAGTGAATGTTGTTTTGAATTGGTCTTCAGGTGAGATGTCAATATGATTATAGCCTGAAAAACTATCAAGCATGGAAATCATCTCTGAACCAGTTACTACTTGTAGAACCTGATCCATTATGGGTAGTGGATAATTGTACTTCAGGGACGCATGGCTTAGGTTGTAGAACCTAATCCATTATGGGTAGTGGATAATTATACTTCAGGGACGCATGGTTCAGGTTGTGAAAATCTACGCATATGTGTATTTGGCCATTCTTCTTTCATACGGGCACGATGTTCGTGACCTAGGTATTGTGATGGATAGGAAAGATGATTCTCGCATCCAGCATTTTTTATATTTCTGCCTGGATGGTACTAGAGATCTTGGGATTGTAGTGCCTCTATTTCTGGCGAAAGGGCTTGAGGTCATCCTTTAATGGGATGTCATGCTGAACATCCTTAGGTTTGAAAGACTTTATATTAGCATAAGACCATGCCAATACGTCCATATATTTCTTCAACAATTTGACAAAATTCCACTTTTCTTCAGGTGTACAACATTTCCTGATGTTCATAAACTGTGGACGTTCTATAGTACCCAGGTTGACAGATTCAGTCTCTAGAGAGGAGTTAGGATCATCTTGTTGCTTCTTCTTGACAAAACAATCATGTTTGTCAAACAATCATTCTAGAGAGAGTAAACCCTTTGGAATTTTATTTCCCTTGAGCTGACATATTCCATCACTTTCTTTTGATTTGTTTGCTTGACCAGTGACAGATTCACAAAATGTAGAAGTAGATCCCTAAAAATGAAGCTCATTGAAATTATCAACTTTTTCTAGAATAGCAACAAGGTAACTGTCATCGTTGAATACCTTCCAGTGCTGAGAATTTTCTGGCACGCTCGGGTGAAAAACTACCTCAATGGTGTATGTGTATATCTTCAACCTTGGGTGAGGGAGCATAAGAGACGCTGAGATGGCCAATGAATCAGCCATATCATTTTGAGTTCTTGGAACAGATTTTACTGAGAAATCATCAAATTCCTCAATGTTATCCCATACTACATTGTGGTAGTTCCTAAATCTGTCATTTTTTACCTGGTATACTCCCTTTACCTGATTGACAATCAGTTTGGTATCACCTTGTAATTTTAGGTTCTTGATTCCTCTTTCATTTACAAATTACATGCCGAGTAGCAAAGATTCATACTCAGTAGTATTTTTGTATTGAAAAAATACAATTTGAAAGAAAGAGGTAAAATCTACTCTTCAGGAGATATCAGGATGGCTCCAGTGCCACATCCACTTGTTGTACAACTGACATCAAAATGCAGTATCCATATCTTGTTAAGGTCCCCCTCCTAGATGAGAACATCCATTCTATCAGACTTAGTGGATAAGTAGTTCCCCATCCCTGATGATTCAAAGAGAATCTAGGCCTTGGGGTCGTCAAAGTTGGTGACTAGTTAATTCTTTTGTGATTCAGGCTCCAATGTCTGCATTACTCCTTTGACGGGGATTCTAGCTTTGGACCAATCCATATGGATCCCTCCACCAACTTTCCTATAAAAAATTTTTCCTAGTAGAATTCCATATGCTACTGGGATATCAACAACGAGGATGGTCATCTTTACCCTTTTCTCTGGGAACGCTACAAATGTGAACTGTGTGTCTTTGATCTGACCAATTAATAGAACTTGTTTGGTTTCCATGGAGTAACATCTACTAAAAGGCTTGGTAAGGGTGAGGCCTAAAGCATGACCAACCTTTGACGGCATGACATTATCAGAAGCCCCAGAATATATTATGCAGTTGCTTAGTTTGTGACCATTGATCAGGAGGGAGAGATAAAAAGGTTCAATTTTTCTTGACATGGAAGTCAAGGTAACATTTATGTGAGATGCAAGAGGAGTGGAAAGGATTCCTTTTAGAGAGATAGGAGAGGGGATGACAGCTTAGATTTGGATATATTTGGTTAATCTTACAAGTTTCTCAGAGTTAGACTGAAGATATTTAGCGTCAGACATTTGAATCTTGGTATTTTTAGCATGATCGACTATGTCGACGGCAACCAAGGGTTACATTGATGAAGGAATGAGTCCCTCATTTCACGATGGTAGGGCAGGGTTACTGGTCTTTATAGAAACAGAAGAAGGCTGATTTGGAGGAGAGATGGGAGGAAAATATTTCTTCATAAAAGGTTTAATAGGAGGTTGAGCAGGAAGATGATTACCTCTTTTAGCAATTGTTGGAGGCATGTTCAACATAGTTTTCTCCTTTTATATCTCAACAATAACTTCTACTTCTTTTCCTTGTGAGTGGGTGAAAATGACATATGATTGTCTACTTACATACCCTTAGGTACCTTCCTCTTAATTATATTCCTCATCTTCAAATTCAATATACCTGATTTTAGAGTCGCCAGTCGGTTCACTGACATCTTGATCACCTTCACCTTGCAATGAAGGTTCTTCATAAATTTGCTCATCTTCTTCGATCTTGACCAAGGCATTAACCAGAGGGGCCTCAAGTGCTAACGTTGGAGAAATAGTAGGAAAATATGGCCTTTGTGGGGTGTTGTTAGGAGTGAAGTTCCTCCGTGGGATATCCTGGTATGGAGTGGTAGACAAAGCTTGAGCTAATTTCTTCTTTAATGCGAGCAAGTCGTTTTCCATCTTTTGGAATGCCGGGTCTGATGAAGTGGCTTGAGAAGGAGTTGAAGCCTTAGGTTTGGATGACTCTTGTTTTAACTCGCTAGATATAAGCAGGTTTTCTTCTATCTAAATGGCCGTAGCTTGAGCAAGGTCCAAGGTGGTGATTTGTTCTTGTAAAAGTAAGAAACTTACTCTTGAACTCATGGAGTTCACAAAGAAACACTTTTGATTTTCTGGTGTCGGCAACATGGCAGGTGGCACATGGTTAATCAACGAATTGAAACAAGTGATAAAATCATGCATGGTTTCATTGGCCTCCTTCTTCAAGTGAGTAATATTTGATAGTAACACAAATGCATCTTCTGAAGGCTTATACCTATCCTCAAATGTAGTTCATAATGTGGTCCAACTGCTAATAGATCCGGCCTACAAGTGTTGGAACCACTCTGCTGCAGGTCCTTGCAAGGTCTCTAGAAAGAGGCATACCAACACATCTTCATGGGTCACATCTAGGATACTACATGACATGATGAATGCAGATATATGTGAATCTGTGCTTTGATTTCCACTCCCATCAAATCTTGGGAAATTCTTATGATTTCCATGAGAGAGTGAATCAACTAGATGTGGTAATGTAAGAGGGCCCATAGCATTTCCCCATGGTACTACCATTTGAAAATATGGAAAGAGAACACAAGCCAAGAGTGTGGTTCCACTTAGAAGTAGAGCACTGCCAATTGATGTGGAGGATCCTTGTGAAAAATGGTTCTTTCGTGGAGGTGAGGCACTTTTGGCTGACCGATCAGCGGAACTCAATGATGTGAAGCATGTTGGTGTAATACTGAAGTTGTTCCTTTGAAGTAGATCAAAAATAGGATCAAATTCTCCAAGAGCTCTCCTGCTATGGGTAAATAGCTCACCCACTAGTGTATCTGTTCAGATCGACAATAATTTGGAGTAGATTTATAATAACTCTTTTTGTTTGTACTTGCTGATTTTCTAATTTTTTTGAAAAAAATCAGCAGCATGTACTTTTTTAAATATTTAATTTTATCCCTCTTTTGAAAACCGATTGCAGTTTAATGACAAAGATTATCAAGATAAAATGATGGTTAACTTAGTTAGCTAATTTTTGGATCTTAGATTTGATTTTTGCGAGGGTTTGAAAATATTTATAAAACTATTAGAATCTCAGATCTATGAAAATATAGAGATTTTTATAAAAATTTAGTGAACTAAAGGTTTCTAACTGGTCCAGATCTATGGATCTCTTAAGAAAATTTTCAGTTTGGATCACTTTTGCAAAAAAATTGGATTTTAAACAAAGAGTTAAGATTTGCAAACAAGTAGTGATTTTTATAGTTTTATCTATTTTCTTAGTCTACCCAGTAGAGTCACCAAAAACTGTTGGTCCAAAAATCTATCAGGTGGGAAGATCTATGGATAGAAAGGCCAATAGTGTGTAGGGCATAGCCCCTCTTTGAGATAGTAAAGTGAAACTGGTTTATTGCTATTCTACCAATAGGAATCTATGCAATTCTTACAGTATTTTGCCTTTAGGGGGGTTTTGGGATCTCATCCCAGTAGAGTTAGTTCCGACGAAGAACAAAAAGGATCAGAAGGAAGGAATCAGAAGAAATATGGATCTGAAGGGAGAAAAGAAATGAATTCCAAAGTATAAAGGTCAGAGGGTTTATGTTTTGGGCCAGTAGTAAACAGAGCCAAACTTACTCACATAAACAAACAAAGCAATACTGATAAACAAATGACAAAAGTATAGGTGAATCCAACAGAATAAGCATGCATATCTAACTTAAGAAAGATCTAACACATAACACAGGAATTCAGCACAAAGTCTCAATTTTTTGTATTAATATTTTGTTCTGTTACAAGAAAGCTCAAAGTCTTTCTCTCCTCACTTCTATTTTTCATACAAATTTGCTCACACCTTTGAATACTACAAGCATTCAAAGTATTTATAGAAGGAGAAGGAGAAAGAAGACAAAAAGGAGCTAACCACTATTTATAAAATATTTACAAAATATATAAAAGTCAAATGTTGACCTTGGGGAAATTTTGTGGATAACAACATCCCATGGTGCAACATGGATGATGTCATCACATGTGCCAACATACTTGTAAATACTTTTACAAAAATGGGATTTATCCCAGGAGGAAGGAGCCTATTCATCCTCATCTCTTGGCTTGAAAGGAGTGTCTTGCTTCTGCTCAGGAGAGGTGATGTGAAACTAAGCTCGATACTCCATGAACTTGCTAATCATCTTCTGAATTCGATCATGATCAGGACCCTTTGTGTGATCTCTGATGACTTCGCAAGTTTCTCATTCATCTTTGAGCCTATCAGAGAGCTTGAAGTATTCGTTGCCTTCATCTATCAAGTACCCGACATGAAATCGTGGCAAGCCAGGAGGTTGTTAATAGATTCTCGGTCAAAAGTGACCTCTGGCGTCAAACCTTGTGATGCAATTCCCTTGAAAATTTGAATAGTATCATTTGCTTCTCTCAAGGTGAATGATGCGCTAAGTAACCCTGGAGACATCCTCAAGACAATTTGCTCCATTTGATGTTTCGTGTCTAGGGCTTCCTTCTTGATTTTGTCTATCTTTTCTAGGACAAACTCCATTTGATCAATCCGATAGTTTAAAGCGACAAGTGCTTTGTTGTGTTCTCAAGGGTGATCAATGACACTGAATTTTAACAAGTCATTGGTCAGGCATTCGACCATTTTCTTAAATGTCTCATGTTGCAACCTGGCATGGCCCAACTCTTTGGAGACGGGTCCTGCTATTGCTTGGAGTTTATTTTTTGCCTTGTTTATACTTTGGTAGAGGCCTATGAACTTCGTGATTACTTCCTCACTGTCTGTGAGGATCTACTCTCTCCAAGAGGACACTGCTGCACCTTGTTTTCACTGATCTTGGCGTATTCATTTATCTTCTCCTGACAAAAGACTTCAGGAGTTTTGGGTGGCAACTATAAGAGGTGCATTGCCCATTCTTTGTAGAGCTTCAAGAAGATGTTCATTTTGTTCCTTTAACATTCTTCTTCTTCTCCTTTGCAGCTTTCAGTTTCTTGCAAAGGGCATCCATAGCTGACAAGGCCTCTGCTTGTAGGCTCTCTGATGATGATCCCATTGTGACCTGAGTCACTGTAAAATCTGTAGGAGACATATCTTCTATCCTTCTTTACAGGATCAGGGTACGCTGATCTCCATAACCCTTTCACCTGAAAGCGCTTTTTAGAGAAGCGGGTTATCAGCCTTTTTCTTCTTAGGCCCTTTAGCCGGAATAACAGAGAAGTCCATAGGTGCAATAGGGACTTTCCTCTTGTGTTGGCTCAGGTGTTCGGAGATCCATGCTTGGACTTAGGGGAGTGGGACCAGAGGAAGAGGAGGAAATAGGGGTGGAAGGAAGGAGCAATTGTAGTGGACATGGGGAAATGTGTCGAGACATTTGGTGGTAGCATTGATAACGAAGCCAACACACCAACGCTCACGAGGAATAGGAGTCACTACAAGAGAGGAAACCATGGGGGTGGAACGGTATCTGCGAGATGAGGGAAGAAATGTTGGGGGACAGATCCGCGACGGCAGGAGAAGATGGATGAAGAGGGAGAGGGGAAGGAGGAAGGCGGAGAGGAAGACATAACCAAAGGTGCGGTTGTTTGAGAGAACATGAGGAGGGGAAGGAGGAGCGGGTGAGGGAACGGTTGGGACCTCACCAGTTGTAGCAATGGCAACATCCTGAGTGGATGTGTCCGTTGGAGCACTGGCCGCTTCTTCTTTTCCTGGGGATACCAGGTTCACTACTTGCTCCTCGGTGGTGGAAGGAGGGCTCTCAGGAACTTCTTTTTTAGCAATGCTTGCCTCTCCTACTTTATCCTTTCCTTTTCCCTTAGGAAAATGTTTTGTCCTGGGTGGTGCATTACCCAAGGGAGACATGGTAAAGTCTACCCCAAGGTAGATGATACCATTTTTCTTGCACCAATACTCGGTGTGTTGCAGAGTTCCCTTAACCCTTTCCTCTATAGTATGAGGGGCCTTATTCCTATCAATTTTGGAAAATGGCCAATTATCCGCATCCATGTCTAGATAAATTTCATCAACGTCTTGATCAGTTGCTTGGAAATCCTTTGGGATGATAGCCACACCATATTGAATGATCTTTGTTAGGGCCAGTCGAGAGTGATCCTTTCGTTTGAGCTGAACTTCTTGATTTAGGTCGATGTAGATATCCTCGATCTAAGGAATGTGAATTGGATCGATCCTTACTCTTGGAAGGAAACCATGAGGATCGAAGGTTGGACTTGCCAGGAAATTATGCTTCAGATTGAGCAATTCAAGCTCTGCATACATCTCCCAGGATTTTCTCTGTGAAGTGTAGGTGTACCTACCCACTGTGAGGGGGAATGGAGTTCCACCCTTCTTCCTTTTCAAACACTTCTCATGGTATTTGATGAGCTGTCTAGATAGCTCCAATAGGATCATTTTTGGTCCCACATACATTAGAAATCTGGTGGGCTCTCCCAAGAAGTTATCCGCTGTGAGATAGGTGAAAGTGGAGAATTGCGTGAATAATGCTCCCCATTTCTCTGTGGTGGTGATTAAACTTTTGGTCAACTGACCGTAAGTCATGTCGGGCCTCAAGAGGCAAATAATGCCATAGAAAAAGACATCATTGATTTTACTGAATTGGGCTATGTTGTTCTCCAGTCTTAACTCTAGATAGTACTCGTATATCCTGACCTGGGGCCATACCCCATACTGATTCAATCCTGGGTATTCCCTCTCTGAGGCAGCTACATATACTACATGAGAGTTCATATAGAACCTCTCAGTTGTTAAAATTTGTTGAAATTTTTCCGAGATGGTATCACTGATAATCTCACCCCAGCCAAAACGTTGATTGGGCACATTTTTATTCATTTTTTCCAAATACCTGAGCATATACTTGTGAAATTAAAGGGCATCAGGGAGTCCATGTACTCTGCTTAGAAAGGTCATCGTGTCACTTAAATATTCTAAAAAATAACTGTAATGAATGACTTGTGGCCACCTACTTGTCACCTTTTTATTCTCAAGGTACACCTCATTCATCATCTGCATGCACTTATCCTCATTATCAGTCCAAGTCTTCATGCATTCTTCTTGACTTACTACCACAAAATGTCTGTGGTGGGGGATGCCCAAGATAATTTCAAAGTGTTGGGCTGTGAGATTGATTATTACTTTTCCCTGCTCCATTTTCGACACATCTTGTGTCCTTATTGCAGCAATGGCTAATCAACATGATGAATTCATTATTAATTGCGCTCACTGGGAGCCCCGTAGCAAAGTGTAGACCACTGCCAACCAATTTATCCATCCATGGGCTGTCAGTGACCTTCTTGGTTCTGGCCCAAAAGTCGTCCATGTCAATGTGCCCGAGTTTTGAAGCTCTTATATCAAGATCGCACTCTGCAAGTGAATCAGGTATCCTGACCCTTTGGTATTTATATTTCATTTCTTGCTTTGTTAGCTTGGCTTTACCCTTGGAATTGGTTGACTTCTTACTCGATGAAGACATGTGTGAATATGAGTTTAGTTGTTGATCTGCAAGAAGAATCAGGGAAGTCCATCGCAGAAGGGCCATGTTTAGCCGTTAAGTCATCCATAAAAGTTTACAGAATGAAAAGTTAGCAATTTATGAGCCTCTGGGTGCAAGGCTGCAGCTTTATTGCAGGCTGCAAGGGACTTAGAAAAACAAGGCACACTTTAGGAAAGTGTTGCATGGGAGAAAGCAACGCCAAAGGGGCACGGGGCGCGGATTGGCCACATGCAACATTCAAATGTTGGTGACAACAGATATGCGCTTGCACTCGTTAGAAGTCCTTTAGCGGGGCGCAAATATGATTGGTGTTACAGAGTATTATGGTGTGCCAAGGTACGGATGCAAAAGATGTAACGTCAAGGTGAGGTGCGTTAAGGGGGTAGGATTACGCGGCGCGGGAAGGGTTTAAATAGCATGAAGTGTTGTTGCTATTGTAGGTGCGCTTACGCCTAGCGCCTTAAGAATTTTTACTGTTTTTACAAGGCGCGGGAAAGGGCTTCTATTGCGCGAGTTCACAATGCACCTTGGCATGACTGGTTTTGATGCAACATGACTGAATGGTGTGCCAAAGGGGCGCAACTATGTTTAGCATAACACATATGAAAATTGCGTCGTGGAAGACAACAAGTCAATTTTCTTTACTTGTGGTTTTTAACTCTCTCAGCTCAGATTTTGATTGCAAATGGTTAACCTTGGAAAAGCAAGGGGACAAAGGGGAAAAGGGGTAGGGCTCCATTCTAAGGCAGAGCCTTCCAGATTTGTAGATCTGGAAGGAGAGTGAAAAACGGCTTGTAGGTGGGTTTTTGCAAAATGGGTTGGGATTGTGTTATCTTCTTAGGTTCATTGTTATCATCAACAATCCTAATCACCTAACCCAACGTTAAAAACCACAAAAAAATCCACAAGAAGGGCAAGGGCCACTTACCAGGAATATATAACGATGAAGGAGACGATGTGGGGTCCACGAACGTGACAAATGGCAACACGCAGGGCTGATAGGAATGCTTAAAATGCGCAGAGAAAAAGACTTTTCACATTTTTGTAATGTGAAAATGACAGGTCAGACGTGCCCCTATATATAGCAAAAGTTGCAATAAATGCGCCACCAACTTTTTCTTATGGCGCACTTGAGTGGATGTCGACACAAAGGGAATTGTGCCTTAGCGCAGCTTTGGGAGTGTTGACACTACATTTTTAGTGCCCACAACGCACTTTAGAAAGTGATAACAAGATGGCGCTCGCGCCTTAGCACACCTTTGAGAGGCGAAACATTTGGAGTGTTGACAATCCCTAGAATGTGCCAAAGGAATAGAGGGGCGCAGTTTTGGTTGATGTCACGCGAATGAAAACTGCGCCCAACTCAAAAAGGTTGAAAATGACCAAGTTCTAAAAACTAGATTTTCTGAAAAGGGATTTTATGCCATTCTGAACATGAAGAGACCTTAACGAGGGACCAAAATGGAAATTTTTGGTATGGTTACCTACAAAATTGCCCTTGTCAATTTTACAGGATAACACAGGTGACGCAGGTATTTGAGAAGTGAGGCAGGCCATGGTATCCGTGAATATTTTGGTAGATCGCAAAATAATTTGAATTTTATAGCGGTCAAAGGTAGTCAACATGATGCCGACATAACGCTTGTATTCTTGAAGTATTTCATTATGAAATTGATAAACACCATTTACTTGGTTTACTATCAATTGAGAATCACCAAAGATATTAATGGACTTAACGTCTAAGGCATAGGTAGTCATGAGACCTAATACGAGCACTTCATATTTGGTGACATTATTGTTGCATTCGAAGTCGAGTTTAAATAACAAGGGCATGGGTTCACCATCTAGAGGAATTAGGATAATTCCTACACCACCCCCACACTGACATTTG
Organism: Taxus chinensis; assembly: GCA_019776745.2. Classification (NCBI taxonomy): domain Eukaryota; kingdom Viridiplantae; phylum Streptophyta; class Pinopsida; order Cupressales; family Taxaceae; genus Taxus; species Taxus chinensis. The sequence goes on along the minus strand of CM034154.1, from coordinate 144,369,140 downwards.
GAACCATCGAGGAATAACGTCATTTGGTAAGGGTTATCATCCAAAGAGAGGTTAGTAATGGATTCGTCGGGGAAGTCAAAATAAGAGGGTTGGTCCTGGACAATAGGTATATCAGCCAGTTGGTCAACAATAGCCTGGCCTTTAATGGACTTTTGGTGGATGAATTTGAGGTCAAGATCAGCTAAAAGAATAAACCATCACGTGGTATGCTGATTTTAATAAGGTTTAGCGTACATGATGTGTAAAGGGTCGATGTTTGTTATGACATAGGTTTTGTGGTTGAGTAGGTAATGAAAGAGTTTGGTGGCAACAAAAACTAAGGATAAGTAAAGTTTTTTAGGGTCAGTGTATCAAGTTTCGTAGTCCAGAAGGGTACGGCTTATATAATGAACCACCTACTCCCTATGTTGTTCATCATGATGAGCGAGCGTGGCTCCCAAAGAGTGATTAGTAGCTAATATGTATAGGTAAAAAGGTTGGTCATCTTTAGGTGGGATAAGTACGGGTGGTTGGAGAAGGTATTAATTTAAGGCCTCAAAAGCTTTATGGCAGTCATCATCCCATTTAAAGGAAACATCCTTCTGAAGCAGATGATGAAATGGTTGACAATGGTTGGAGATTTGGGAAATAAATCAGTGAATGGACTGCAATTTACCTTACAGGCTATAGAGTTGTTTGAGGTTCGTGGGTGGAGGCATTTCCAGAATGGCCTTGACTTTTTCTGGGTCAAATTCTATACCACATAAGGAAATGATAAATCCCAAGAGCTTTCTTGAGAGAACCACGAAGACACACTTTTTAGGTTGTATGCGGATGTAATATTTAATAAGGTGATCAAATATGGTTTTGAGGACAGCGAGGTGCTCGGTACACCATTTAGATTTAGCCAAGAGATCATCCATGTAATCTTCCAATATGCGATGCATGATATCATGGAACATGTAATTCATAGAATGATGATATGTAGCACCAACGTTTTTAAGGCCAAAAGGCATGAATCTATAGCAGAAGGTCCCCCTAGGGGTAATGAATGCAGTCTTGTGCTGATCTTTTGAAGCAAGCAAAAAAAATTTATAACCCGAAAAACCATCCATGAGCGAGAGCATTTCGTGACCTGCAGTAAGGTCTACCAGTTAATCAATACCAGGCAAGGGAAAGTCATCTTTCGATCAGGCAAGGTTGAGGTCATGGAAGTCCATGAAAATACAAATTCCCCCTATCACCTTAGTGATAGGGATGATGTTAGAAATCCATTGGAGATAATCAATGGGTTAGATGAAAGAAATGGAAAGAAGACGCTAAAGTTCTTCTTTAACGAGAAGAGTAATGTGAGGGTGCATCTTCCTTAGCTTTTTTTTATAGGTTTGGCATCAGGAACGCTTACGATATTTTGGACCACTGTGGTAGGGTCAATACCAGGCATGTCTACATAATACCAAGTGAAAATCTGTTTATGCTCTTGGAGAAAAGAAGTGATGGCTTCCTGTTTAGCAACATCTAAAGATTGTCTCATCTTTAGGATGTGCGGGTCGTCCTGAGTATGAATGTTGATTTCAATAGTCGATTCATTCAACATGGTTTTCATATCAGATGGTAACAACTGATGAATATATGATTCTTCTGCACCAATGTAGGTGAGTATGGATTCATCATCCTGACATTGAATGACATTAATTGTTGGTGTGTCATCGTCGATCATCTCAAGATACAAGAATGGGAGAGTGGAAGGGGCCTTGCCTTTGCGTTGATAAGTCAAAGGCCCTAAGAAAATGGTGTTTATGAAAAAAAAATTTAGGAGGGATAGATTCAGGGTCTATCGACTCCATTGGTGAGGGTGGTGATGAAGGTGGAGAAGGGCTAGGGTCTGCAATGAGTTAGATGTGGGCTTGTTTGGTAGGAGGTTTGGGGAAGCCGATACCACTATGGTCATTATGTTTACGCGTGGTACATGGAATAATGGTATTGTGGCCTTGCTCATAGAAGCCAAAACTAAAACCATTCCACGCATAGAGGTGTAGGAAGGTGTGGGAAAAATGGTGATTGGTAAGTGATTGGAAATCAGTAGAAAATGGGTGGGGTTATGATGGTCGTTCAAGTGTGTAGGTAGTAATATCAAGTCCCCTATAGGTGATACTAGTACAAAGATGAGGAGGACCATAAAGGATGCTTTCTCCGATATGGTGATCATAACGATGGTGTTGGTAAAGGCTTCCATACTCATGCAGAGTAAGAAATGTGTGGACACTATATAGGTAGTACTCCCCTAGAGTGAGGTGTTGAAAAACACCTTCCAAGGGATCAGTGGTTGGTATGTGGGTAGCTGATATGGATGATGTGTTGGAGGTTGATACGGAGGTGGTGTTAATGGATTGGGGAGCTAATGGGGCTATAGGAATAGAGGAGGTATGTGTGGTTGAGGTAGCGACTATAATGATAGATGGAGGTGTAGGTGAAGTGGTAGTGGGTTTAGAGGTAGATGACTTGACAGGTATGAGCACATTTTTGGGTCGGTAAAGCATGTTGCATGTTTTGAAAGGTGATGGGTTAGCTGGAATGGTATAAATGTGTCCTTTGTGTTCAAACTTTACACAACGATGGAAATTGGAAGGAACACAACTCATGACATGAATCCGGGGTCTACCGAGCAATGAGTTATATTGGAATTCCCTCTGTAAAACTTAAAAAAAGACTGGAACAATGTGAGGGCCCACACGAATGTGAAGGATGATAGTGCCTAATGTGGAGGTGATAGCATCGTTGAATGAACACAACATGATCAGATGTTTGTGCATGTAATTATCAGGTATGCACATTTGAGCAAATGCATGGGATGAAATGATCTTAATGCTAGCGCCACCATCAATCATCACATGGTGTACTGGTATGTCATCAATGTGAAGAAAGATGAAGAGGGATGGGTCCAAGTCTTCATTTCGGTATGGCACAATCTTGTCCTCTAAGAAGCTAAGGGAGGCCACTTGGTTAACAAGGTGAGGTGAAGATGAAGGTGGTAATTTGGTGAGGGAAGCGACATGATGAGGTGTGATAATGGAGGCTATGGGTGTAGGGTCATTGGGTAAAACCTTGATAGATTGAAGAACCTCCATGAGGGGTTACTGATGGGATTCCGAGGTTTGGATGAGGTCATATAGGGACATTTTGAGTGGAGATTGGTGTAATTTTTTCTTAGTTATCTTAGGTATGGGTACAGATGGTATGTTGGGTCAACTACTTTTTCTTTACCCTTTTGTGTACTTGTAGTGACATGTACCACGTTGATTTGAGGGAATTTTTCAAATGGAGAGGGTGTAGGGTAAGTGGTATAATGACATGAAGGATAAAAACCCACGGGAGGAGAAAATCCCTGCGAGGTCAGTTGGGCACAGTGACATTTGGGTGGTGGTGTGGCAAGCTCTCTGATGTAAACGATGTTAATTTCAAATTTTGTGTGTGGTTCTGGGAGTTGTGAGGATGGAGGTTGTGTTTTTCGAGTGGATAATGTGAGAGGGGGTGTAGGTGGAGTAGGGTCCTCTTTAAGAAGGTCATCGTCATCAAAGTTGGTTTCAGGTGGACACAATTGAATAAGGATAGTTTTCAAGGCCTTATAATTCTCCACATCATGTCCTAGGACACGATGGTATGCACAAATTTTGGTATCATCAAACCCTTTGGATTGGATTTGAGGGGGTCGTAAGGTTAGAGTGGCGGTAATGTGATAATATAAGTCTTGAGGAGGTTGTTTAAAATTTTGGCATAGGAACCTCCTAGTGGATCACAATGGGAAGTGAATGTTGGTTTGGTTATAGGTGTGATTTGTTGTCGAGGAATTGTTTTTGGATTTATAGGAAGGGGTTGAGCTATGGATTTAGGTGCCGGTATGGTTTGAGGTATCTGTCAGTTTTGTTTGGGTAGGGGTGTAGTGGATGGATGGGTAGGAGGGTGTGGTTTTGTCTTGATTACCTTGTTGTGGGGTAGTGGGGTTTTGTTTTTGGGGTGCAACTTGGGTAAATGTGATGTGGGCATATGAGGTCTATGAGGGAAAGCAGATGGAGGAAGAGGGCGAGTTACCCATGGGGATAATGGTGGTGCTATGAAGGTAGATGATGTGGGTCATGCTTGGGGTGTGAGGGACAATGACAGAAGTGTAATAGGTAGTGAAGCAATAGCTGAAGGTATGAGAAGTATTGGTGGTAAAGAGACTATAGTTGTGGGTATGAGTTTTGTTGTGTGTCGAGGTAGATTAGAAATTTGTGAAGCAAAAATGGGTGGTTGGGTTATTGGGATATGACTGGGTGAGGGGTGCCTAACCCTGTTAGGCACCTGAGGTCTGACATCGGATGGGACATGTGTAGGTGTGATTGATGTGGTAGGGGTATGAGGTTGATGATTTTTTTTCTTTAGTTTGGGTGTTAGAGTAGGTGTCGTTTTAATGTTGGAGGATATAGCTAAATCCATTTTAATAGACGAATGGGTAAGGGTGGTGGTTGGGTTGACGCCTAAAATGGTAATAGGTTTAATGGAGGTAAATGTTGTAGGTATGGGTTTAGGTTTAGGAATAGGTCAGGTTATGGGTAAGGATGTGGTGTGAGTGCTAATGGATATCGTGGAAGGGGTTGCAATAGCAGTGGTTGTATGTGGTTTGATGGGTGGAAGTGTGATTGGGTAGATGGTGGAGGTGTCATCGAGGGATTTCTGCATTTGTGTTGAGATAGGGAGTAAGAGGCACCCCCATAATAGGGCTCTATCCACATACTCTAAGTCATCAGCCAAACATGAGAATGGCACATTTGTGGGTGGGGTTGGTGAGGAACTCATGGGAATCCTCGTAAAATGAATCTTGGAGAAGGTGAATTGGCCAGTTTCAGCTTCCGTGGGTAAGAGTGCTAAAAGTAGGTCTGCTGGATATCAGGTAGAAGATGGGGAATGTTCACCTCGAGGTAAAGGTATCTCTACTAGGTCTATGATGGGTGGAGGAAGTAATGGGTGCTCCTATATGGGTGGAGGAATTAGGGTAGGTAAAGGTTCGCTGAGTGGAGAAGCTAGGGGAGAGATTGTCTCAATTTCAGTAGAAGACTCCTTTTTAGGAGATGAAGGGTGTTCCTTTATTGGTGAAGGAACAATGATGGTTAGGTCAGACATGGAAGGAGGGTTTCAGGCTAGGATTTCCTCTATGGAAGGGATGTGAGGTAATTGCGATGTGACAGGTACCTCGTTAAAGATTGTATGAACCTCACGAGTATGGGTATCATGAGTGGCTGTCTCACCTGTTTGATTGGATGAAGGGGCGTGATTGGGAAATGGTTTTTTAAAGATTTCTAGATTTTGATTAGGGGAGGCATCAAGGATTATCCACAGTCAACTCACCTTTCTTGATCATTTATTTGACAATATTCTTAAAAGTGATGCAGTTGCCATCACTATGACCCTTTACATGGTGATAGTTATAAAAATATTGTTCCTTATACCACGCAGGCATGGGGTGAGCAGGTTTGAAACCAGTGTGTAATTTTATGGGTGGAAGGGTGATGGCACCAGCTTTGATCAACTTTTCTAAACTAGAAGAGTACAGTTCCCCAATTGGGGTATATTTTTGATGCTCTTGTCTTAATTGAAAAGCATGTATAGGTGATAGATTAGATGAGGGTGTGGCTTGATTGGATGGATGAGCTGGGCCGGCCTTGAGTACCACTGCGTTAGTGGTACCTTTAGCCTTTGAATAATTGGTTGAGGGTTTAGAAGAAGAAGAGGTTTCAGTCAACTTGAATGTCAAATTCTTATTTTGTAATTGGATTTTCTTCTCTTCAATAACTCGAATTTCTAGCTTTCGTGCCATAGTGAATGCCTCATCGAATGTTCTGAAAGTTTGGACCTGTAAGGTCAGGGAGATATGTCTAGCGTAGGCTCGAGTGAAGAATCGATGAGTTTAGTTTGTGGTAGTTGAAAGGTGAGTTGATTGATCAGGCTACGCCAGTGAGTGAAAAAATTTGTGATAAATTCATCCTTGTATTGACATGTGGAATATAAATCAGTCATGGTAACTTTCTTGGCGTTGTTGATAGAAAAATGATCTAAGAAAGCTTGGGCTACCTGATTGAATGAAAATATGGAGTGTTTAGGTAACCCGCTATACCAATCTAATGTTGGTCCCGTGAGGGACATGGGAAAATTTCTCAAAAGTAAGGCATCATCATGAGCAATTAACTAACATCCGTGTTTAAACGAGCGCAAATGTTGTTGTGGGTCTTCCTTACTATTGAAGCGGTTGAATTTAGGCATTTCCCAATGCACAGGGTATGAACGGATGGGAATGGATTGGTGAATAGGCTTGTTGCAAATCTCATCATAAGTGAGAGTGTTGTGGGATCTGGAAATCGATGCCTCCAGTGTTTACATCTTATCCATCATTAATCTAATTAGGTCATTGGTGGGTTGTGATGATTGGATGCCTCCTATAGTGTGAGGTGGTTCATTTTGGGTGTATAGTGGGTGTGACATTCCAGTATGCGGGGCTGCCATGTAAGGTGGTGAAGAAGAAGGAAATGAAATAGGGGGTACGTACCTAGAATGAATAATAGACGAAATAGGCGGTTGTTTGTAGTATGTATACAGGGGAGGAAGTGTAGTGGTAACCCTAGTGGAAATAGGGGCTCGTGATTGTGGAATGGAAAGAACTATGTTCTAAAATAGGGTAGGGGTCACTGACACTGGAGGTGGGAACGTACATACGGGTATGTATGAGACATGAGGGGAAGATGAAGTTGTATTTGGGGTAGTCGCCGAGGGTATGGTAGATGTAATGGATGCTACAGGAGTAACAAATGCGGCAGTCATGGCGGGTATAAGACCTAACTGCGTAACAATTAGGGGTAAAGTGGTAGCGGGTAGCATGGAGCCTAATGGGGCTAAGGCAGAAGTGGGTGCAAGTTTTGGGGGGATAGATACGGGCTTTCCGTATGTCAACTGACTCGAGGAACCTCGAGTGGACGAATGGGATAGGTAAAATTACAAGGCAACAGGGTTTTGGTCAAGGAGTCATGCGAACTCCTCATCTCTGGTAGCAATATTGGTAGGATGGATGGGGTCCATGGCTGGTGATATAATATAGGGTGGTGAAGGACTAGGTGGGAGTGGATGGTGACTGGCATGGAACATGAGGGCATTTTCTTATCTTCGGGTTAGTACCATGTGAACCGGTACTGATCAGGTGGGGCTATTTCTCTTTAAATAATACAGAGAATAGGAGGAATACATAAATCTAGTGATAAAAAATGGATGAAGTAGCAAATGGTGAGTGGAATGTGAAATAGGGTAACCGATGCCGGTTAGGGAAAACTGACGTTGGTCAGGGGTAACCGCTACCGGTTACTGTGGGAAATAGGCAGTGAGTAATCAATGAGGCAAAAGGAAAAATCTGAAAAGTATGTCAAATCTGGGGATGTGTAAAACATCAATGGAAAAAGTGATAGTAACAGAGACTATGGGAAATGGAGAGAAGGGAAGTGAGAACTATCTATTGATGCAAAATCACAGCACCCCTGGATGCAGATCAGGCTTCTAGGTTGATCACTCAGGCATCCAGTGTGATTGCACAACATTGAATCCTTTCTCCAGGTGTAGGACCTGTAAAATGAGAAAGGAATCTCCAGAGAAGGCTGGTTCCTGCGCCTAAACTACCTGCCACAAGCTATTCCAGTGCAGGCAAGCTAATCTAATCCTAATCTAACCATGCCAAGGATACAGAGAGAGAAAGAGAAGGGAAAAACAGCAAAAGCCTACACTAAAACGGTGATACACCAGAGAAGAAGAATGTTGAACCTCTATCAAAACTGCCATGGGACAAAGAGAGGTGAGCAATGGGAAGGATGGACAGATGCATCACAGGCCCAAGGATAGATTTCACACAGAAAATGTCCTAAAACTCCATGAACACAGCTCCAGACTTGCAATGAACATTCAAACATGCACAAATACCTGCAATGAAGAGAGGTAAGAGGAAAACAAGTGAAGAACGAGCAAGGATGGACAGATGCATCACAAAACACGTTTTTTGTTGCTCCAAAATTTTTCACAAAACATCATTTCATTAGTAAAAGGAAAAAACACCATTACAGAGCAGAGAGGAGGTTCGAGCTCCATTTTCAACCCTAGAGAAGAAAAGAAGGGAGGGCAGAGCAGAAAAGATGAACAACTTGTTATGTCCCCCTTTTGAAAGAAGCCCCTTTGTACAATATATAGGAAGAAAGAGAGAGGGAAGAGAGGAAATTTGAAACTACCACAACCACTTCTAGGTTGCATTTAAAATCATCTCATTATGGTAGAAGCGGTGGATCCTGGCAAAACGGCAGGCTGTCTACTGCATTAAAGCTGGTTGTTGAAGCGTCACTTCTGGCATTACCATGCGTCAGAGCCGTTTCTTAACTTTCTCTCTCCAGAATAAACCAAAATGGAAGATTGATACCAGAATCATGTAGAGAATTTCAACAGCTTTCTGTTGATATAAAGAACGTGCAAATCTAAGCTCTGGATCAAAAGATATGACGATTTGAAGATTTAGGGCACGGAACAGACCAAAACGGATTTTGAAATATTTTCCCATGCTTCGCCACCTGGACGACACGTGGCAGGCTCTGATTTGCTGAATAATTCTCTCTCCTCCACCTTTCTGTGGGCTTTCCTTTGAAATTTCCTTTTGGGCCCTAGCTGGGACACGTGGCACTATTTCATTGGTTCAGGTCAGAGCTTAAAAAAAAATGCCCTTTGACCTTTTGACCTTTTCCCTTGTGACACGTGTCATGATTTGATTGGTCCGTGGGCCTGCCAGCTCTTTCGCGCCCTTCACGTCTTTTTGTCCTGGATGTCCCAGTGCTCTTTAGGACAGAAACCTCCGATCCGCCCGAAATGGGCTTCCTTGTCCCTTATCTGCCGATGACACATGGCGTAATCTGATTGGCTCTCGGCTTTTTCGGCTATCCGCGTCCCTCATGTCCCTACGGCCCAGATGTCCCAGTGCGAAAGTTTCCTGTTCCGGCCGAACCGGCTGGTTCACATCTTTCGCGTCCATTTGTCCCAGATGTCCCTTTGCTGCTTGGGACAAATTCTTCCGAACCGCCCGAAATGGGCTTCCCTTGCTTCACCGCTTCGCCTTTTCGCGCCCTTCGCGCCCTCGCGGCCCGATTGTTCCTTTGCGAAAATTCTCTGTTTCGAGCGAACCGGCCGATTCACGCCCTTTGCGTCCCTCTATTCCAATTGTCCCAAAGATGACCTTGAGCAGGACTTAGCCAATTTTCACGATTTTTCCTGGATCAATCTACATGCTTGGAACTGCAAAACTCTGATACATGTTATCGAAATTTACCCTGGGCGTGAAATTTTGACAACAGTTTTGACGACTCAGGAGGGTCACCTACCTGCTAGGTGAATGATCAGTAGCCTGAAGCAATCCATTGGGCATGGAGTCATAAGCAAGCCTGAAAATTGATCTAAACTTTGAAAACTTCCCTCTGAGCCACTTGAATCCCACCGGACATAGAGTTGTTCTCACCAAAATGCCACTGAAATGAACTGTGCAAGAGCAGAACTGGCAGCACCAAAACTATGTACAGAACTAAAAATCATACATGCTCCAAATGGAACATGCAGAGTGTGCACAAGCACTTATTCTACTGAAAGCAAACCTAGCTACTCTACTCTAACTGGAAGCAAAGGCAAGCTAAACAAACCCTGCAACTGGTTGTGAGAAATAGCTTCCTTTCTTCAAAATTGGCAGCCATGCAATTGATTTGGAGTTGATCATGGTTGTTAGGATGAGTGGAAAATCAACAAAAAGCTGGTATTCCACACAAATCATCAAGGTATCAGCTAAAGGCAAATTCAATGCCTCTTTTAGTTGCTCTGCATTTGGGTTGAAGAGGTATGACAGCTGATCCTTGATACTTTGTAGCTCACCCTCATGCTCAGAAGCAAGCATGACTGGTTGTGACTTCTCCTTTGGCTCCAATGAAGCCAAATACCTGATTGGGCAAGGTCTGATCAGTTTGATATGCCCATAGCTTTGATTTTCAACTCCAAGAATGGAGTCTTCTTGTAGACCTTAAATGGATGGTGTGGAAGCAATTGTAGACACCAAATTCGTGTCTTACGACCCCTTGTGACCCGCATCTCATCTCGCAATATAACCTCATCACCTAAACCTTACACAATTATTTATTAATTGCCTTCTAATTGATAAATCCACATCACCCTACCTACCACCTCACTTTGCCACTTCATCATGACCTAGCCCTAACCCTAAAACTAACCTAATTAAGACCCATAACTTGGTCCACACCTACACCCATAACTAATGACCCCTTTCTCGTACCCAAAACCGACCTTCTAGTCACTTAACCGAGCCCGCAACTGATCTCTCGGGAGAAAAGCAGGGAAGGTGGGCTATTTTACTAAAAATAGCCTACTTTTTCCTTACCGATGCCGGTTCCTACTCGACTGCCGTCAGTTACGCAACCGCCATCGGTTCCCTGTAAATGGGCTCCCAAAACCAAAACAACAGACCGAAATTTCATTTTGGGATCAGTCGAAGGATTTTTGGATCAACAAAGAGCATTGGGAGCGAGAAACAGAGTCCAGATCTTCACTTGACCGAGTAGAGACGAGTGGAAATACCAGAAGTGTTTACAGCAAAGGAGATCAACTTGCATCTTGGTCAAAACCAGTAAGTCACATCTTGCATGTCCTCTATTATAACATTTCTTATGCTTCTTGAATCTCAGTCCTCCTAAATCCGTTTCTGAATCCACTACCCAATGTGCCATTGCATCTAACTATCATTCCTTTACCCCTCATCATCTCATTTCCTAATATCATCCATAAACCAGCCTTACAAACACCATAGCTACCAAGAAGATCCTAGAACCCACCGGTATCGGTTATCAGTAACCAGCATCGGTTATCAGGAACCGGGTTCCTCTGATCAAAACCAGAAAACCAGCCTTTCCCCTACCCAATTCAACGAAACAACTTAATTGATATCTTACAGTCTTTGTGTTAATTCATATTAGCAGGGGAACTGACCACCTTCGAAAGGAAGTTTTATATTTCCTGGGCCCAAGGCAGTTCCCTCATTTATTGTCTAATTAAAATCTTGTGGTCTTGTGTTCTTATTTGCAGGTAGTCCTTCCAAGACAAAAGGGAGTTCTTCGCATTCAGCCTGATCTTTCTCTACGGTACGCGCACACCATCTCGACATTCTACGGGTATTCCTCCTAGCCCCTAACCTTATCTGTTTCTAAAAGGAACGAAACATTTCCAAGTGAAACAGTAATGGTAGAACCCTTCTACCCTTTCTCTTCCTCCAATGAAGAACATGAAAGATTAAAATCTTCCAATATTGATTCCGAAGAGTTGTTATAAGATGCAGGCTGCTGCAAATGAATGTTCTCCTTCAGGACAGTAGACTCTTGTGTTTGGAATGTGGATGATGAAAGAGAGAATGGTGGAAACTCAACTGGCTCTTCTCCATCAAAACAGTCCTCCAAATCTGACAGATAAACTGCCTCATGGCTATCCTGCTGCAAATGTTCAACTTCCTCCATGGTGTCCTCTTGATCTGTAACTTGACCACCATGGTTTCTTTCTCCCTCCAACATTGATTTTGAGAGGTCAAACTCCTCTTCAGCACTGGAAATTGAGAGAGGTGAAGTAGAAAGAAGAACTGAAGGTTCTCCTGTAGCCTGCTTTGTGCTCAGAGCTCTTGGATCTACAACTTTCTCCTCCACAGCTAGACTGTGCTCCTCTGCTGCTAGATCTGGAGCAGCTTCTCCTCCATCCAATGTTCGAAGACAATCTTGCTCTTGAATGAGCTCCTCCTCCAGCATGAAGTTTGTCAAGTCAAACTCTTCAATCTGCTGCTCTAGAGGACAAGTTGGGACTGCAAGATCTTCTTCTTCTGCTGCAACAGAATCAGTCCTGACCACCATTTTTTCTCCAACCTTAGCCTCTTTTGTAGGCTTAACCATCAAGGGGATATTTGTCATACCAAACTTGGCAGCCAAACTTACTAAGCTCTTAATCATTTCTTCTTTTCTTGGCTCTTCCTCTTGTTGTCCTTGATGACTGATTTTTTCATTTTCTTCTTCCCCACATGGAATTGGGAATGCAAGAGGAGGGGTGGGTTGCAACTCAATTGATTTGGAAATTTTTTGTGGTGGTAAAGGAGATGAAATCTCTTGTTTCTTTAGAGGAGGGGGGATTTCTTTTAGCTCTTGTGGAGAGGATGATTGTTTGGAAGTAAAAAGGACAGAAGAATTGAGGTGTGGTGGAAGACTGAGACATGGGATCAACATTTGGGACAGCAGATGGAGAGTTTAAAATTTGCAAGTCCAAATGAGATGATGCTGCTTGAGTAATGGGAAGAGAAAAACCAGATGATGGTGTAGAACTTACCCATTGACAAGGTTGTTCAACACCGAATGTATAGGCCTCTATTTCTGCTGTCCATTGTGCAAGTTGGGGCAGCATATTTATCATGAAGTCCAGCTTCTCTTGAGGGCTGAAGTGTCTTGGAAAAGGGCCTCCCCATGGACAAGGAGTCCTGCAACCAATTTTGAAAGCTCTCATCTGAGCTGTTACTCTGGACTGCACCATCTTTGCCTCCATCTTTTGGATTTTCTCCAACAGACCAGCATCTTGGATCTAATGGTCTTCATTGTATGCATACTCTTGCTCTTGGAAGGCTCCATAGCCAAACTGAATTTGGCACTACTGCTCATATGGGTATGCATACTGATCTTGAATCTGCTCAAAATGTTGATTTGGAGGATTTGTAAAACATGTTGGAGGTGGAATATACTGCTGTTGTTGATGTGAATTCCATGATGGAAATGAAGTCATGATTGCACAACCTCAGGGAACAGGAAAGAATGAAAGAGATGGAAAGAAGGATGAACACGAATGGATGGAAAATGGGTCTGCAACTTCAGAAATGGGTTGCTGATCAGATGGAGTTGCCAGATGTATTTGCAAGTGCCTCCAAAGGCTGAAATCTTCAGAGGAACACACCAACCTACAAAAGATGAAGTGGAAGACCTCTAAGGTCCCACCGGGCATGCCAAAACTCTTGATGTAAAATCACAGCACCCTTAGATGTAGATCAGGATTCTAGGTTGATCACTAAGGCATCCAGTGTGATTGCACAACATTAAATCCTTTCTCCAGGTGTGGGACCTGTAAAATGACAAAGGAATCTCTAGAGAAGGCTGGTTCCTGCTCCTAAACTACCTGCCACAAGCTATTCCAATGCATGCAAGCTAATCTAATCCTAATCTAACCATGCCAAGGAGACAGAGAGAGAGAGAGAAGGGAAAAAACACAAAAGCCTACACTAAAACGGTGATACACCAGAGAAGGAGAATGTTGAACCTCTATCAAAACTGCCATGGGACAAAGAGAGGTGAGCAATGGGAAGGATGGATAGATGCATCACAGGCCCAATGATAGATTTCACATAGAAAATGTCTCCAAAAACTCCATGAACACAGCTCCAGACCTGCAATGAACATTCAAACATGCACAAATACCTGCAATGAAGAGAGGTAAGAGGAAAACAAGCGAAGAACGAGCAAGGATGGACAGATGCTTCACAAAACACGTTTTTTGTTGCTCCAGAAGTTTAAACAGAAAATCATTTCATTAGTGAAAGGCAAAAATTCCATTACAGAGCAGGGAGGAGGATCGAGCTCCATTTTCAACCCTAGAGAAGAAAAGAAGGGAGGGCAGAGCAGAAAAGATGAACAACTTGTTATGTCCCCCTTTTGAAAGAAGCCCCTCTATACAATAAATAGGAAGAAAGAGAGAGGGAAGAGAGGAAATTTGAAACTACCACAACCACTTCTAGGTCACATTTTAAATCATCTCATTATGGTAGAAGCAGCCGGATCTTGGCAAAACGGCGGGTTGTCTGCTGCATTAAAGCTGGTTGTTGAAGCGTCACTTCTGGCATTTCCATGCGTCAGAGCCATTTCTTAACTTTCCTCTCTCTAGACTACACCAAAATGGAAGATTGATCCTAGAATCATGTAGATAATTTCAACAGCTTTCCGTTGATATAAAGAACGTGCAAATCCGAGCTCTGGATCAAAAGATATGACGATCTGAAGATTTAGGGCACGGAACAGACCAAAACGGATTTTGAAATATTTTCCCGTGCTTCGCCACCTGGACGACACGTGACAGGCTCTGATTTGCTGAATAATTCTCTCTCCTCCACCTTTCCGTAGGCTTTCCTTTGAAATTTCCTTGTGGGCCCTAGCTGGGACACGTGGCACTATTTCATTGGTTCGGGTTAGAGCTTAAAATAAAAACACCCTTTGATCTTTTGACCTTTTCCCTTGTGACACGTGTCATGATTTGATTGGTCCGCGGGCTTGCCGGCTCTTTCGCGCCCTTCGTGTCTTTTTTTCCCAGATGTCCCAGTGTTTGTTTGGGACAGAAACCTCCTATCCACCCGAAATGGGCTTCCTTGTCCCTTATCTACCGATGACATGTGGCATAATCTGATTGGCTCTCGGCTTTTTCGGCTATCCGCGTCCCTCGCGTCCCTGCGGCCCAGATGTCCCAGTGTGAAATGTTTCCCGTTCCGGCTGAACCGGCTAGTTCACGTCTTTCGCGTCCATTTGTCCTAGATGTCCCTTTGCTGCTTGGGACAAATTCTTCCGAACCGCCTGAAATGGGCTTCCCTTGCTTCACCACTTGACCATTTTTGTGCCCTTCGCAGCCCTTGCATGGCCCGATTGTTCCTTTGCGAAAATTCTCTGTTTCGGGTGAACCGGCCGATTCGCACCCTTCACATCCCTCTGTTCCAATTGTCCCAAAGGCAACCTTGAGCAGGACTTAGCCAATTTTCACGATTTTTCCTGGATCAATCTACATGCTTGGAACTACAAAACTCTGATACATGTTATTGAAATTTACCCTGGGGGGTGAAATTTTGACAACACTATCTTTTTGAATAGGTTAGCAAAAGGACCTGGAACCAATGATGGTCAGAGGTAATCGATGATGGTCACTATGAAATTGAAACAGTGATAAGAAAGAGTAGTTGTGAATTAGAATTTGAAGTGGAATCAGACCCATAATTATGGGAATGATGGTGATATGGCTAGGCACACTTAGGTGGAGCTAGAATACACTAGCTATGATGGGGAGTGTGCAAGGAAATACAAAAACAATGATCAAAATCTCTCACCTCAAAATGCAAATCAGACAGAACACTCAGAAAGAACAATCCTAATGTGCCCATTCTGTTATGTTTGTTTAGCTTATGATATTTAGGGACTGACACATGAATTGTGAAGTAGAATTTTTTTGTGAGGATGGCTTCATATAAAGAAGGAGATCTAAAGGGTGAGGTTTCAGGTTGGTTATGGTGGGGGGAGGCTACACTCTGAAGTATGACTCGACAAAGCAATGAGCTGGGTGCCCACTGTGTCGTGATCATGTGATCAGCTACAGCTTCTTCCAGGTAAGATGTTGTTTAAGAATGTATGTATTTTGAATTTTTGTGTGGTTTGGTACAAATCAGAGAAAGAGAAAAGGATAGAAGTGTTTTTCTACTATTTTTTTGTCAACCATCAACTGGTAATGACATCTAGCATATAGTTTTCCCACAATTAATGTGAGCTAATGCAGAAAATTAGAATGAAATGCACTTATTTTAAACCCAAATCGAAAGTATGATATTCGATGACAAAAATAGATGAAAAGGAAGAGGGATGATCTTTCACTAAAATACAGAAAACATGAAGAAATTATTCTTTTTAAATACACCAAAAGAAAAGTTTCCTTTAGAGCAAATAGAAAGGAGTGGATTACCAGGGAAGAAAATTAGTGTGTACACTTTTAGAAGGGAAAAAAGCACACAATTTTTTTCTAGGAATGAATGAAATGTAAGGAACCCTGGATGGGTCCCACCGGGCGTGCCAAAATGTTTCACCCTTTTCTTAGATTGTTCCTTTGAATGGTTGACGAAACAGATAGGGTAATAGGCATAGGAGGAATACCTGTTCAAATGTCGGTTGATGGGTTGTTGCGCGGGTATGAATTTTGAATCCACAGCTGACTGTGAGAGCTTTCTTTTGGCTAGGAGAAACTACCTATAATGAAAGCAAGACCACTAGAAAGAATTAAACAATATGGGTAGTGAACTGCCTAGCATGAGCTAGATCCAAGAAGTATGACACTTCCTAGAAGGCTGTCAGTCCATTGTTTTAAACAAATTAATGTTGAAAACAAAGTAAAATCCTATTGTTATTTTAAAATGATTTAGGTGTCTCACTTAAAACACAATAAGAAACAAATCTAATCTAATAGGCTAGACTAGAATAGAATCCATAGGTCAACAGGTTGGTTATGAGTTTTGTAGGTCTGATGAAGGTGTTAGGTAAGTCACAGGTGAGGGAGGGTAAGGTAAAATGGGGTGGATAGGTCTCTGCTTAAGGCTGTGTGGGAAAACAAAGAGACCGGCATCGGTCAATGGTGACTGACTATGGTTAGGTACAACCAGCGTCAATTACTGTGAGATCTAGGATTGTCACAGAACGGGGCTTTTGGTCCCCTTTGTGATTGCACAAAGGATTTAGTTGGTTAGGAGGAGGTATTAGGTGACAAGGGTGGTTTTTTACAAGATTTTGATGGGTCTATGAAGGTAAAACACGTTGGTTATGTTCAATAAGGAGCCAAATGGTCAATAGGTGGTAAAACAATGATGAAATGAATTAACCAGGGAAGTATGATATTATACTTACTTGGATGTCATTTATGTAAGTTTGTGTGTGAAGGATGGAGGTGTTGATGATGAGTTTTGGAAGCTACAAGTGATCACCAACTGGAGAAAAGCTTCCGCATGGGTAGCATGCACACTCCTCTTTTTCTTGGGTAGATCCAAATGTGGCTGGGATGGCTGTGTAGAAGAAGATGTTCAATCCCCTTCTTTGGATGTGAGTTCTTGCTAGAATTGGCTCTCTTAAGATGTGTTATCTTTTTGAGATCTTGTTC
The DNA here is from genome assembly GCA_019776745.2 of Taxus chinensis. Classification (NCBI taxonomy): domain Eukaryota; kingdom Viridiplantae; phylum Streptophyta; class Pinopsida; order Cupressales; family Taxaceae; genus Taxus; species Taxus chinensis. The sequence continues at coordinate 144,352,091 of CM034154.1, read as the reverse complement.
TTGCTCGTCAACTTTCTTGCCCCCAATGTTTTTTTCCAACCTTGAGAATAAGGTAGTTTAGGAGTTAAAAAGGGGTAACTGACAGTGGTTAGGGGTAACCGATGTCGGTCAAGGTGAGATTTTCTAGGTTTTCCAAACTTAAGGGAGATCCTCCTGATTTCCTTAGATCTCGTGTCGCTATCCTACGGATTAGAGTGGAAGCTTCTATGAACATGTGGGAATGTGGTTAGAGGGAGTGTAGGCATTGATTTTTAGGGTTTTGATAAGTCTTAGTTAGTTATGGTAACTTGCTAAGAATAGGTCTTAAGGTGAGTCAGCTTGATGAGGTGTCTAAGTGAACTATATGTGTAGATATTATTTAAATAATAAATATAGTGAGGGTAAAGCATTAATTTAATTAAAATAATTAAATTAACACTAGTGTGGTGAAGGGGGCCATGGCTAGGTGAAAGTGATGAAGGGTACTGTACGTACCCAAAATTATAAGGTACTGTACTACCAGAACAACGTGACAAGTTCCCCAATGATGATACAGGTCTCCTCGCAAGGTGTTCGGGATCCAAAAAATCCCTCGAAGTATGCGTTAACATCCCGCATGCCTGGCTTAGCCCCCGCGCCATTTTTTTTCCCCTCTTTTCCTCTTTTCTTGGCCTTTTGATCTTCAGTGACGAAACCGCCACCCTGATCAAGGCAACAGTATTGTAACCACCGCCCTGCTCAGAGCGGCGGTCCTGCACGCGTTTTCCAGAAAGTGTTTTGACGCGACTCACGTAAAAGATCAATGTTTCACCAGCTTTCCTTGCTGACTTGGGCATGCATTTATGTTTTTGGTCCCCTGGAATAGTGTTTGGCCATTGTTTATGGTTTTTAGAGTTCAGTTTGGTTTTGATCTTTGGGTGAATGAAAGCTATAAATAAATGGTTTGTGCACAAACAAAGGGCCTGATCTTTTGCTCTCATCCTCTCATTTTCCATAGTTCAGTTTATCATTTTTCTTAGAGGCCATAGTTTTCATTTGCAGTTCATTTGGTAAGCCACATATCCACCTTGTGCTGTAGTTAGCTCTCATTGTTCAGTCTTTTGTTCTGTTTAGCTAGTTGGTAAGCCACATATCCAGCTTGTGCAAACAGTGTTGTTGTTTTACCCATTTCATTGAAGTAGAATAGCTTAGGAAGCCATTAAAGTTACAGTTTTTTCTCTTTAAACAGGGTAGTTTCAGGTTCTGGTCGCTTTATGTTGCATGACTCGCAGTAAAATCCCGCTAGGAATTGCATAAGCCAAGCTCTGTACTCTTGTGCTATCCCTCTCCTACTCACATTTTCAGTCTACATTCTGAGCTGTCCTTGTCCCAATATCTATTTCTGTCAATGCTGGCATTACAGGTTTTTCTGGATCCACGTGAACATGAAAGAACGAGGAGATCATACTGAGGGGACAAGATCACATACACCATCAGATTCGCCACTATTCTGTGGAATCCAGGTTCTAGCTTTCAAAGTTCTAGTTAGAATCATATCAAATAAGGTAGTAAATTGCTTCATTTCAGTAGATTCTATTCTCGATATTGCCAGGGAAGCTGTGAGGATTGATAGTTTCTGAGAAACTATGATTCACTCCTCACTTCTGAGGTAGGATCGAGAATCTTGCAAATAGATTAGGAAAGTTATTGCATTATTTAGAATAAATCTACAAATTACACAGACAAATAACTACACTCGGTTATTTTGTTTGTTTTAATTTGTTATTTAGTTGTTATTTCTAGATACGTTTAAAATAGCTACTTTCCTTAAACTCTTAAAAAGTTAAATGCAAAAATAGAAGTTATATATGTTTTAGTTTTATTCCACGTAGTTAGAATTTGCTTTATTATAGTTAGATTTTACATTTTATTTTGTATGACAATCACGGGACCTCAGGAGCCCAGGGAATACATATTTGAGCCAATCGTGCCTCAACCAAACCTCGTCACAGCAATAGTTGACATAGACCAAAACCTCAGAATACAAATATTCCAAACAACAACAGATTTACAACTGATCAGTTCTCAGTTGAGAGGGTTAAATATAGAAGACAACCAAGCATACACGTTTTGGTCAAATCAACCAAACTACAGATTACCCTAGACAAACATTCACATGACTGTAGAAGGGTTTGAAAGAGAACAAACCTTTGGTTGTGATCCTTTGGTCCCACAGCCAGGTGCAGGAGACACTCTCACAGACATAGATACTAGTTTAAGGATCCAGGTTGCACAAACGCCTGTGAGATATTCTGAGAAAATCACGCAGTTGTTGGTCCTAAACATAGAAGCTGAGAAAGCATATGATTACTGGATACTAGGAATCAGGACTTGATTTCGTATATGACCATAACAGACCGCAACAACCAAGAGTCTACGGTTGTGACCCACAAGTCCCACAGCCTAACGAATCCATAAGTCAATCAGATATAAACATTGGCCTATGCACACTAGTATTCCAATCCACTCCACTTCCACCCATCATCATCGAACAATTTTCCTTACTAGATATAGCGGCTAACGAAGCTAGAGAATTCTGGACTAGGCCAGAGAATCGTCCTTAAAGTCAATTATTTCCACCATCCACCATATGACCTTGTCTGGGGATGTACACAAAACTATCCCAGGTCATTTTCCACGTATCCCACAACCCATAGATCGAATCATGCCAGAGCTCGATATTGATTGGAGCCTTCGAGCAGTCATCCTTGCTGATCGATCTATCACACCAGTCCAAGTTAGAAGGGATTTCTTCGCCTTAGATTCACAAATTCCATTAGTGCGTGTCGAAGACATTAGACTGCCTAACTAGTTTGTCTGCATCCCACGCATATTCCATCCCCACCGGCTGTCTTGGCATGACCTCGGGAGGTCGGGTATGCGGAAGAGTTACTTGTAGATTCCCACGCTCACTTGTCACTTTTCCGGCGTACAAAATTGGTGAACCTAATGTGAAACAAAAAAAATTAGTGAAGCTGATGTAAACTTCCTACTTTCTCGTTCGGAGTCATAGTATCACGTGTTCTTTCACAAATCACCTTCATTCCTTCCCATTATTCTACGGGTATTCATATACCCCCCGAATATGTCGGGATTCGATGCATATGGCAGACCCCTCTTGGGTCTCGAGGCATACTATGCCCAACAGAATAGACAATCATCACCCTCACTCTCAGTATGGGGCGACAACTATTCAACTAATCAGTTGTCAACACAAACCCCAAGAAACAGATATAACTCGTCTTTTCAAACAGGGGAGTTAGATCAACCCCCTCGAATGCAACAAACAGAGCCTTCAGGCTTGAACAATATGACGTTTACCGGAGAATCTGGTTCGTCTCCTCAGATGCTACTTAGACCAAAAATTAGTAGACAATCTGACCCATACCTGGTCTTAGATGATGAACAGTCAATACGTTATCCTAGAAGTGAACAACGCTCCCGGGGTATGTACCCATCTATAGGAGGTTTACAAATACAACCCGAAATCTCTTTTCAAGAAAATATCTCTATGCCACTGCATATAGGAAATACTCTCAGAGAAACTTGGCAAGATAGAGATCAGTTTATAGCAGGATATCACATGCCTATACAACACCATGGTATACAACAAACACCACTCAGGCAAAGCACCATGACTTCACCAAATGAAGTCATTTCAACATTAGTAGAAAAAGTGAGAGGGTTAGAACTTGCTCAAGAAAGTCAAAATCCTCAGTTCATGCAAGCAGGAAGTTCCAATCCTCCATATCACTCTAGCCAAGTAGATCTCCTCACAGGAGTAGGCACATTAGGCATGCCTCCTCAGTATCCACAACAAATGCCAACAAGGCCTATCATCTCTAAAATTATTTCTCCCGGTCTAGTATCAAACAACCCATTACTAGACAATATCCTGTCATACTTAAACATGTACTCCAAATCACCACAGGGAGATATGTTCTCCTCTCCCGCCCCTTTTGCTCAAACGTAGGGACTTCCCTATGCCCCTGCCAATGCATATGCTGCGCTGTATTAACAACCCATTCCACCACCACTCCCTCAGCAACCACCATCAATGGTCGAAACCTATGCGATAGGGACTTATTCAGAATATCTGAAAGAGCCCTTAGACTTCACCATACGAAGCGTCATGCTTCCAAGACCTCTTCCCAATTTACCCAAGTACAAAGGCGAGGGAGATCCAAATGCACATATCAAAGCTTACGCTACAGCCATACGTGAACTACTCCCTTGGGATGGGGTTGTTGCTAAAATATTCCCCAAAACCTTGGAAGGCATCGCTCTTGATTGGTATTATAGAATACCTGAGGCTTCCATCCATTCATTTAAATAACTCGTATCAGAGTTCATTAGGGCCTTCAACATGAACAAACTGTTAAGAACAGGAATCAGGGAGTTCTTACACATCAAACAAGAACACAACAAATCTGTCACCCATTTCATCCAGAGGTGGCGTACAGTTCTTTATTCTTCAGCAAGTGCTCCAAACATGGATCAGATGGAACTATGCGATTTATTCCTTCATTCTCTCAGCAAAGAGGTGAAGGAAGAAGTCCAGAAGTTCCCACTAAGAACTTATGATGAAGTACTTGAGAGCGCTCTTCGAATAGACCAAGCAGCGATAGATAGTGGCCGTAAAACATATGGTGCAAATGGGAGGTTAATCACCCCCTAATCAGAACACTACAAATTATCCCACTACCACAAACATTAATCAAGGATCCAAAATCCTTAACAAAAATTGGGGTATAACAACAGATGGAGTAACCGACCAGCCCAAGAAGGTAAATATTGTCAATACTCCATCACAAACAAACAACCAACAAAACAACTTTACCCCGACAATCAATACAGTGGATTTTAACCATCCACAACAACAACAACAACAACGGTGAAATCCTATACAAGGGCCAGGAAAAAACTCATTTGGTTATCAAAACCAAAGCCAGAAACAACAAATGCAAAATTTTAATCCTAATAGGCAACAGTTTGATCAGAATTTTAGGCCACAATATACACCAAACCAACAAAACAGGAATTACAATCCCAATTCTTATTGTGGTTTCCACAAAATTCGGGGTCATGATACTAGAATGTGCCGTGACTACAATAAATTCATGCAACGTTTACCAGAAGAACAAATACAGTTCTTCATAGATTTGTTTTTGGCAGATCCCGTGTCATCACCACCAAACATGCTAGCAGGAGTAGTTTCCCCTCAGAATGCTCCCCTCAAGATCTTTAACGATCCACTCCCAAATCATGATAATAACAGACTAAATCCAACTGGGACGAACAAGGGTGCAATACCGGGAAACAATGATCACAAAGCCTCGACTTCACTAAATCCATCAATTGCACCATAGTTGGGAAGTCAACCGAGACCCAAGATAGTCAGTTTGGTAGAGCTAGACGCTGAGCTACCTATCAAAGCTATAACAAGAACATGAGAGTATTTCTCTCAACCAAGCCCAAGTCATCTGCCAGAAACAGATAAGAGTCAGCAGATAGTAGAAAAACCCATTGGTGCCTATGATTTAATTAGTGACCTAACAAAGACCTTCTCGCACATTTCATTTTTAGATTTACTAAAGAACTCTCCTCCTCACAGAGCTACTCTTTTAGAAGCATTAGGTCTAGGTCATCTAATTAACATCACTCCACCTCCTGAAACACAAGTAAATCACGTAGATTTTGATATCCACCCTCCGGGGCAGCTGGACAAGGATGTCGAATTCATATTCGAAATAAGTAAAATGCCCACAGATGCTGAGATCACACGCCAAGGTGATCCAGCCTTACACTTACAAGTATGGATTTATAATAACTATGCAAAACAGGCAATGGTTGACGATGGGGCCGCAGTTAACATAGTTCCCTTCTCTTTCCTCCAAAAAATAGGATATGGGGAAACAAACTGTTCCACCACTCAAAATACATTGAGAGGCTATGATAGCCTTAAAGCCACTTCGATAAGAACTATAATATTGCCAGTCACCTTAGGACCCAAAACAATCCTGACTGAGTTTTATATTATAGATCGGGAAACTAATTATAATATGATACTCGGCCGACCATGGATACACCGAATGAAGGCAATCCCTTCTACGTTATTTCAAGAAGTAATATTTTTGCATCTAGGAAAGGTATTTGTAGCCAAAGGCGATCCAAAACCTTTCGATTTGCACCTAGCTGATTTAAAGAAAAGACCAGGTGTACACTCAGAATTTGAACTTCCAACAAACCAACTTAATAAACCCACTGACCCAAAACCAGAGGAGAAGTTGGTACCTACAACGGATCTTGAAACTATCAGCATAGCCAAAACAACCCCAACCCCTAATGATAAAGCTAAAGAAACAGTATCATTAGGGACTACTGCAAAAATCGTTGAGTTAATAGAACAAGATTCACCAATGTTCTTACCATTTGATTCAGTAGGCATAGGATATTCCCTAGGTGTTGGTTCCCTTCCAGCAGAGGACCTCTGTATGGTAGAAGTAGAGTGTGCAAACGCAGTAGATGCCCCAACATCTATACTCCCGACTAAGTATTGGACTCTCCATTTCGACAAAGCTAAATGCAGTTATGGAGTGAGGGCAGGTACAATTCTTACTTCACCCAAGGAGAAAGTCCTCCCATTCGCCTTTAAGTTAAACTTTGAATGAACAAACAACGGCGCTGAGTACGAAGCCCTCCTCCTTGGCCTCACTTTAGCCAAGAGAATTGGTGTTGATAACATCAAAGTCTTAGGAGACTCGCAATTAGTGGCAAACCAAGTTTCTGAGGTATACGAAACCAAAGCCGAACACTTGCAGCTTTACAAAAATGCTGTATTAAATTTAAGCAAGGCATTTAACTTCATATCCATTGAAACAATCCCGCGAGAGAAAAATCTTCTCGCCGATTCAATAGCAACTTCAGCATCACGTTTTACTCCAAGCAATGAGTTAGAAGATACCCAGTTCACGGTGTCCATTCGTAATGAACCATTGATAAAAATAATGACAAATCCCCTTTCAAGTGAAAGTAAATCTACCGTCCTAGACCGTATTGATAGTGATGTGGCTACCTTGGATTACTTAAACGCCTATGTGCATTACATCTCTCCTATCATATGCTAGATTTGTCCTTAATTCCACATTCGTCTTCCTATTTCGGAAATCCCATGATGGATCTCCCCTCACAAATGGAACCTAGCATATACGCAGTAGAAAATGGGGATGATTTGGATTTACCTCCAGCACCACCTAAGTTCGAAGAGGGTAACGCCTCTTTGATCGAAGAGACAATCGATGTCAACATCGGGACAGATGACGAACCAAAAATCTTGAAATTAGGATCATCCTTAACCCCAGAAGAAGTGGAAATACATACGCGGATCCTCAAAGAACATCAGAAGGCGTTTGCATTTAATTATAAGGAAATGACAAGAGTTGCACCCCACATTGCGGTGCACAACCTCGTCACTAAATCAGATGCAAAGCTAGTTAAGCAAAAATCAAGACCTATGAAACCTAAAGTAGCTCTCATGGTAAAGGAGGAGGTAATAAAACTCCTTCAGGTAGGATTCATCAAGCCAGTCGACTATTCCCAATGGGTATCTAACATCGTTCCCGTTCTCAAGAAGAATGGAAAGATACGTATCTACATAGATTTTCGAGACATCAACAAAGCATGTCCTAAGGACGACTTCCCATTGCCATCTATTGATGTCATTGTTGATGCAACAGCTGAGTTTTAGCTTTTGTCTCTCATAGATGGATTCTCAGGATACAATCAAATCAGAATATCTGAGCAAGATCAAGCTAAAACCACGTTTATAACTCCTTGGGGAACCTATTGCTACGTTGTTATGCCATGCGGTCTCAAGAACACCGGTGCTACGTACCAGCGGGCTATGACATACATATTTCATGATCTAATTCATAAAATCATGGAATCTTACGTAGATGACTTATTGGCTAAAGCCAAGAAGCGTTGTGACCATCCCGAAGTACTCCGCGTCATTCTTTCACGTCTAATAGAATACGGAGTCACACTAAACCCAGAGAAATGCATCTTTGGTGTAACAGGAGGGAAGCTCCTAGGTTATATCATATCGTCACGAGGGATAGATGTCGACCCGACCAAAATCCGGGCTGTCCTCGAAATGGTTCCACCTTCAAATGAATCTGGAGTCAGGTCATTCCTCGGAAAGCTGGGTGCAATCTGAAGATTCATCCCAGACTTAAGCTTCGCCGTTCATCCAATCAACAATTTACTCAAGAAAGACTATAGCATTGATTGGACCAAAGACTGTAATGAAGCCTTTGAAGCAGTTAAGCGTTTCCTATTATCACCACCTACGCTAATGCCACCTAAGCTAGATCACCCGTTGATTCTATATTCATGAGCTACCAATGTCTCGCTGGCCTGTATGTTGGCCCAAGAAGACGATAACAAGAGAGAACGCATGATTTATTTCATCAGCCAAATGTTGCTTGACTATGAAACACGCTATACACAGGCAGAACGAGAATGCCTTGCCATAGTCTTTGCTACTAAATGCCTAAGACATTATATGCTGAATCAAGAAAAAAGGGTCATGGTAAAAATGGACCATTTACGGACTTTCCTCACACAAGGGTCATTATCTAAAAAGGCTGGATGTTTTATAACCTTAATGGGAGAATTCGAATTAACGTTTGTAAATCAGAAGTCAGTTAAGGGACAAGTCATCGCGGATTGGTTAGCTGACAACCCATTAGACGGAGGTGATTTAGTAGATTTAGACTTTCCAGATGAGTGTGTATACTACATCGAAGCCCAACCCTCTATCTCTGAGTGTCTTTGGTACACTGATATCATTAATTATATCATGGACCATACGTACCCAGAAGGAGTTACACCACAACAAAGAAGGTGGTTACGCATAATCGTAGCTAAATACGTCATTATAGAGCAGGTGCTCTATCGAAAAGCATTCGATGGAATGCTCCTAAGATGTGTCGACACGGAGGAATCCAAGAAGATTCTCCATGAATCTCACAGTGGAATATGTGGAGGCCACTTCGGTGGCCACGCCACTACTCGAAAAATACACCGAATGGGCTATTTCTGGCCCACTCTAGAACACGACACAATAGAGTTTGTATGCAAGTGTCATAAGTGCCAGGAATTCTCCCATGAGATCCACATGCCAGCACAAGCTCTACAACCAATCGCTACTCCATGGCCCTTTTCTACATGGGGTCTAGACTTAATAGGGAAATTCTCTCCCTCATCCACAGACGGCCATAATTTTATAATCACGGCCACTAAATATTTTACCAAATGGGTGGAGGCCATGCCTCTTACTACTGTACCTGGTTCTGTGATAGCCAAGTTCATTTTGAACCAAATCATTTGCAGGTATGGTATCCCACAAATCATTATCTCTGATAATAGAACTTCTTTTAAGAATGAAGAGGTTCACGAACTATGCAATAAATTTAAGATAAGCCATCATACGGCTTCCTTGTATACCCACAGGCCACCGGATAGGCTGAAGCGACAAACAAGACACTGAAAGCCATTCTCCTTAAAAAGGTGAAAGAAAACAAATGAGATTGGCATTTGAAGTTATATCCGGCCTTGTGGGCCCACTGAACCTCAATAAGAACACCAACGGGAGCAACTCCTTTCTCGCTGGTATTTGGGGCAGAAGCAGTTCTCCCGCTTAAGGTCGAAATACCCAGTCTCCACATTTCACTACAAGGGATTCTGGATGAAGACGCTTACAGAGAAGCACGTCTTTCCCAACTAGAAAGCCTAGATGAAACTAGGTTAGATGCTGAACAGTGGCATAGAGCTTATGCTGACCGAATGTGCCGGCAGTATAACAAGAAGGTCTATGAACTTGATATATACGAAGGTGATCTAGTTCTAAGGCTAGACAGCTGGATCGATAAGAAGACCGGCGAAGGAAGGAAATTCTGGCCCAAATGGTTGGGCCCATACCGAGTCATGAAGGACTATGGAAATTGTGCTTACCTCTTATGTACGCTAGAAGGTGAGGAATTTGGTGAAACAGTCAATTCCCTACACCTCAAGCGGTTCTACGCATAAGCAACTAGCACTACTTGTATAATTATCTACATTGCATCTTCATACAAATTAAGATCATTTTGTCCACTTGTTTCTTACATAAATTGTGATCAAGGAATCTATTCTCAAAGAAATTCACTACAAACTCATGATGTTGTTGGCATAAATCTCTTTTATCATACCTCTCCATCTTCATATATCATCGAATCATCTCAGAATCTTTTATCAAATAAGGTCAAACATGACAAAGTCTTAACGGTAACCATACCAAGATCTGCAAGTTTATTCTCACTTTGATTTCTTCTTAGGATAGGTGTCTTGCCTATGGTCTGTTCTAGAAGCTTCATGGTGTCACATCTATCCCATATATGCATCTCTTTGGAAATAAGCACATATTTACATTTTACTCAAGAAAACAAGTCAACAAGAGATTAAACAGAAAATTTTCATTTTACACATTTCCTTGCCCCACCAACCTTGGGTGATGAGCTTGTGTCTCTTACTAGTGACGTAGGGTTAGGAAAGGATGGAAATGCCCTTACTCACATATGCCTTGCTCGTGGTGATAAACCCACGCTTCTTACTAGTAGCGTGGGGCAAAGTGTAGGGGGTCTTCTTGACAAATAAGTACAAACAATCATACGCAAACAATTCAAACTCTGAAACTTTGAGTCAAAAACAAATGAATCAGCTGTGTAAAATCCCAAAAGAATTAAAATCCTAAAAACCCAGATCTTGTCTACTATGTGGCCATCTACAGGTCTAAGTCTGGATAAACCGTAAAGCAAGTGCACTCTAAACTATGAAGTCATTCGGGTAGAGTAAGCTTGTAGCTTCCAATTTGGTTCCACCAAAGCTTTGTCTATCTTTCATCACTATCGTTTCACCACATTTCACAAACTTGCGCCCTTCTTGACTCTCGGTGATGAGCCCTCGCATCTTACTAGTTGCGTGGAGTTAGGAATGGGGAAAATTAATCTGTTCATCATACTGGTTATATTCATCACTCTGCAAAACAAACATGAGGTATCCAAATTGCTCACAGAAGCTAAGATTCAAAATCACAATATATCTACATTATTGTATATCAGCATCATGAAACACAAAAAGAAAGCAAACATTTGCATCATCTGTTCTCCATTGCATACATTCTAAAAAGCATATAAACATACATCGTAGTATACACAAGGAAACTGGAAATAGAAAGGAAAACATGAGTGCCAAGCTCTTAATCCAAAACGAATGCATATATATAAATAAACAATGTTTATGTACAATGCCATCATGCTCTAAGCATGGTCAAAATGCTCAAAGAGCCCGTGATATACAAAGAATATATAATACAAAATACACGAGAGCCAAATGGCTTCTCAATCCCTGCGAGACCCCTCTGAAGGTGCACGCCCACGCCTAGGACTCTAGGCTATGCCGACGCTCTGAATGTACGGAGGGCTCAGGGTCCCGAGGGGCAGCCACGGTCTCACCCCGAGAATGGCTCCTCATGAGGCACTCAGCCGTCCTATAGCCCGCTAACTTTTTGCAGAGGGTTGACACCATCTTGGCCACATGCCAAACGAAAGCGAAGACATCGGCATGTCTATCGGCTACTGAGGGCTCCCCGGCATCTACGGATAGCTCCGCACGGGTCCTATCCATGGGGATCATTAGGGAATCAGTACATACCCTGCGGATCAAATCCCACCACTCGTCAACAGTCCCTGCAAACAAAGGAGAAAAATGAATTAGAAACCAAGCAAGAGGCTAAAAGATACAACGATAATAACTAAGGAGAGCCTACATATAAACATTAAAAGGGAGAAAGGGTAACTTACTCAGATCACCAGGCCTCCAAGATGGGTCGTTGGGACCAGCACCCACCGCGGATGCCACTGCCGACTGAGGGGCTGCTCTTGTGGCAGGAGAAATGTGTCACCATGCAATGGACTCATCCTCTCCACCATGGCCCTGGGAGAGTGGATCCTCTGAAACTAGAGTCACCCTCTCTGCGCTCTGCTCATCCATCTCTGCCTGCATAATGTCTTGAGTGTCATGCCACTCAGGATCACTATCATTAGTCTCCTCCTCTGACCCTCCCTCTGTAAGCTCCTCAGATTCAGAGTCAATATCTATGGGGTCATCGCTACTATGAGACAGGACCCGCAACAATCTGAAGCAAAGGTGCCCGAGGCGCACCGGCTCTCCCTCTAGCACGAACTATCCTCCTAGTTGCAATGGAAATGCCAGGAGTAATCACTGTCCAACCTCGGCCTCTAGGCCCCCCTCTGGCCTCACGAACTGATCTATAAACTGGCGCCACTAGGGGAAGCATGCCCATATATGGAAGGCCAAACTGCTGAGGAACTCGGCCAAAAGGATGTACCTCCACTCGTCCCACTCGATCGATAAGCTGCCCTGTGGTGGAGTAGGAGATCAGGGTAAGAGTCTCCTCGCCCCATATGCCGGCCATAATCCGGTACGGTGTCGCCTCCATGTCTACAGTAGTAAGGGAGGCAACTGGATGATGAGGTGCTCTGAGCACCGACATGTCCGTCCATCTGGCTTCCCTCACAGTCCCAGGATCTACCACCTCCACACCCCTGCCATAAGGGATAAAATGCTCATACACCCAACTCATGACTAGAGTTGGGTGGCTTAATGACTGTCCCGGTAAACGGACCACCCTATATAGATCATGGTAGGTGGTCCCCAGAATATCTGCACCCCAGGCGTATATCTGGCCATGCCCCTCTATTTGTACAATGATGGGGGCCCAACAGTATAACAATGTGTCCCCTCCCTTGTCCCCGATCAATCTCGAGGCAAGGATCCCCATGATGGCCTGTCGAAATACGGGGATAGGCAAAGAAGGAATGGATCAAACTCTCACCCCCTTCTTTGACCCCGTGGAGATGGCTGCATCTCCCATATAAGCTGCCCACTGTGTAATATGTGCCCGTGAGCCTGCTGTCTCTAGTGTAAGTCACCTCCCGATGATCGGGACCCCCAGAATGTGGTAGACATCCTCTAATGTGATGGTCCACTCACCACGGACCCCTGGCAGTCGGAAGGTGTTCCGATCTGCATCCCAGTAAGAAAATAGGTCACAAAGGATGTGACTAGATGGTGCAACGTGGGGCACGCATGATATTCACAATATGCCGGCCTTCTGTAGTGTGTCCTCCTCGTCCTGTGAGAGGGCATCCAGTACCCCCCCGAAGAGCCAATCACACACTCTCTCTCTGCTCCATCTAATGTACTCCTCTCTCGTCTGCGTACACCTAAAAACACACAAAATAGGGCAAGTTAATATCCAAACAACACCGAGAGAGTCATAAAAACACGTAGAAAGGCTAAAAATATAAGTGTAACCTCAAATGTTAGTTCCTTTTGCAATCTGTGCAAAACCGCTGTCCTGAGCAGGGAGGCGGTTTTGTAACTGCCACCTTTAAGGCGGTGGTCATGTAATCGCTGCCCTGAATAGGGCGGAGGTCATGTAACCACCACCCTGGCTAGGGCGGCGGTCGTGGTCCGAAAACCCACATGGGTTTTTAATCTAAAAAGGCCCAAAACAAGTAAAAAACGACCATTTAACATAAAAATGGAGCCTACCCAGTAGGCGCCCCCCCTAGATGGACCTTTTAACACTAGAATTTTCAAAAATGACCCCCCCCATTACAAAAAATTTAGCATTTCAAATTTAAGGGGGGAAAAACACAAAATTAAAGAAAACCAACTTGTGATCTAGCAAGGCGGTGTTTCGCACGTGGAGGCATGATCACGATCTCGCTGCGGACGTTTTGACTCTACTCACGCAAGAAACCATCACCATGGGTTCCAGATCTCAAAAACAATCAAATCAACTCGCGCAAATGAATAAGAAAATGGGCCCACTTTCATATATATAGCACCCTGATTCATTTTAAAAGACTTTTTCACAGGTTTGGAGCGCTGATGGAGGTAAGTTCCTATCCCCCCCGCACGAATGGTACGTTCTCATTCCCTATTATTTTAGCGTTTATTTTCTAAATTATTGTATCTATCTACACTTGAGTTCTCTTTTCATTTTGCAGGTAGCGGGAATTTTGGATGGCATCATTTCAACACACAGACGGGTAAGGTATAACTTCTAAAATTCCCATTTTGGGACTGCCATACTCGGACCCACCGTTTTAACGCCTCTTCATGGCTAAAACGCTTCTCCGAGGGGGCAATATGTACATACCCAAAATTGTAAGGTACTATACTACCAAAACAACATGACAAGTTCCCCAATGATGATACAGGTCTCCTCGCAAGGTGTTCGGGATCCAGAAAAGCCCTTAGAGTATGCGTTAACATCTCGCATGCCCCACTTTTCCCCCGTGCCCTTTGTTTTCCCCTCTTTCCCTCTTTTCTTGGCCTTTTGATCTTTAGTGATGAAACTGCCACCCTGTAGGGCGGCGGTCTCGTGACCGCCACCCTAATCAGGGTGGCGGTCCTGTAACCACCACCCTTCTCAGAGTGGCGGTCCTACACGTGTTTTCCAGAAAGCGTTTTGACATGACTCACGTAAAAGATCAACGTTTCACCAGCTTTCCTTGCCGACTTGGGCATGCATTTATGTTTTTGGTCCCCTGGAATAGTGTTTTGCCATTGTTTATGGTTTTTAGAGTTAGGTTGGTTTTGATCTTTGGGTGAATGAAGGCTATAAATAAATGGTTTGTGCACAAGCAAAGGGCCTAATATTTTGTTCTCATCCTCTCATTTTCCATAGTTTAGTTTACCATTTTTCTTAGAGGCCATAGTTTCAGTTCATTTGCAGGCTTAGTTAGTATTGTCCAGCTGTTGGTAAGCCATATATCCAGCTTGTGCAAACAGTGTTGTTGTTTTAATTCCCATTCCATTGAAGTAGAATAGCTTAGGAAGCCATTAAAATTACAGGTTTTGCTCTTCAAACAGGGTATTTTCAGGTTCTGGTCGCTTTATGTTGCATGACTCACTGTAAAATCCCGCTAGGAATTACATAAGCCAAGCTCTGTACTCTTGTGCTATCCCTCTCCTACTCGCATTTTCAGTTTGCATTCTGAGTTGTCCTTATCCCAATATCTATTTCTGTTGATGCTGGCATTACATGCTTTTCTTTATCCACGTGAACATGAAAGAACGAGGAGATCATATTGAGGGGACAAGATCACATACACCATCGGATTCGCCACTGTTTTGTGGAATCCAGGTTCTAGCTTTCAAAGTTCTAGTTAGAATCATATCAAATAAGGTAGTAAATTGCTTCATTTCAGTAGATTCTATTCTCGATATTGCCAGGGAAGCTATGAGGGTTGATAGTTTCTGAGAAACTATGATTCACTCCTCACTTCTGAGGTAGGATCGAGAATCTTGCAGGTAGATTAGGAAAGTTACTGCATTATTTAAAATAAATCTACAAATTACACAGACAAATAACTACACTCGGTTATTTTTTTTGTTTTAAGTTGTTATTTCTAGATACGTTTAAAATAGTTGCTTTCCTTAAACTCTTAAAAAGCTAAATGCAAAAATAGAAGTTATATATGTTTTAGTTTTATTCCATGTAGTTAGAATTTGCGTTATTATAGTTAGATTTTGCATTTTATTTTGTATGACAATCATGGGACCTCAGGAGCCCAGGGAATACATATTTGAGCCAATCATGCCTCAACCAAACCTCGTCACAGCAATAGTTGACATAGACTAAAACCTCAGAATACAAATATTCCAAACAACAACAGATTTACAACTGATCAGTTCTCAGTTGAGAGGGATAAATATAGAAGATGACCAAGCACACACATTTTGGTCAAATCAGCCAAACTACAGATTACCCTAGGCAAACATTCGCATGACTGTAGAGGGTTCGAAAGAGAACAAACCTTTGGTTGTGATCCTTTGGTCCCATAGCCAGGTGCAGGAGACACTCTCACAAACATAGATACTAGCTTAAGGATCCAGGTTGCACAAACGCCTGTGAGATATTCTGTAACGACCCAAAGATTCACACACACACAATCACAGTAAAAGACAGGATAATTTTTTATTTTTATTTTTACTTCACATGCTTGACACATAACATGACGCAACCATGTCGTCACCAAGGATAAAACTAACACTCTGAACAACTTGATACAAGGACGGCCATCAAGGTAGCACGGAAATGATCACACCTTTCAAGGAAAAAATACCCTTTTTGACAGAACAACATAGAAGCCCAACCACATGACACTCTCACAGCTAGGGCAAGCCACAGTAAGAAATGATTAGGGGTTATTTATTTTGATAAGACACCCTTTAGCTCATGACTAAGTTTTCAGAAGAATTCAATATATGATTCGCTCAAATTCATCTTACCAACTGAGTTAATTTCTTATACATTGTAGAGTAGTTCACTTAAAGTCTTCTCCTACTTGCTAAATCTTATTATCTTCCAGAAACTAACCATTGTTTTCCCTTAAGCTTGTTTAAGAGTTCATCCAAAAGGGGTAGTGTTCACTAGTTTAACTAGGGATATCAATTTAAAAAAAAAATAATTTACTTCACAAAGGATGGTTTCATTTTGATCACTCATGGAATTATTTGATTTCAAATAGATCACCTCTACATTTATTTGTTGAATATAAAATTATTATTTTTGTTTAGCTTCTTTAAGGGTTAACCAACCCATTTTACTTTACTTATAAAATATTGCCACTAAGTCTTAGAAGGATTTAACTTAACAATTTATTCTGAAAATTAAAGTTTTACAATACTCATATCAATGTAAATATTGAATACCATTTCTCACAAAGGTAAGTTACCAGTTTACCTACAGAAGGACAAGACAACATCATCACGAAATTTCAGAACAACCCAAGGCAAGAGGTCTTCTAAACTCCTTTGCATGCACTATTACAAAATTTACCTCACATTGGACATTTTTACAAGGAACCTCATAAATTGCACTGTGAAAACTCTACAACTCTTTCCTTTAATCTACTCACGTAATCCATCTGCAAAAATACTAGCTAGAATCAGTTCACGAGAACTGAGCATGTTAAGACTACCCATAGCAACAATAAGCTAACATTTTATAATATCATGAAGGTAAAATTCTAAAATCAAGAATGGATCAAATCACAAACCACTAATCAATATGTTTCACAAGATGACGAGATTTATACCAGCCAACAAGGAGGAATCCCAATATTCAAGAGAGAGAGATATTCCAAAGACAAACAAGGTGATACCTTATTGGTGAAGACAACCAGGCTGAGAGTATTGAGATTTCAGTCATGTAATCCTATGGATTACATGATTGAAATATAACACCCAAACATCATTCTAATATTATTAACCAAAAGATAAAGATCAGTCGAAAGACTTCACATATTCAAATTCCTTGTTAACAAGACTGCATTAATGCACATCCATGTTTTAGGAAGAATATAGGTCCCAACCATATATGAACACAAATCAGTCAAAGATTAAAGTTAACTTCACTCGGCTGAATAAACCAACATACATATAATACTCACAACATTATAACTAGCTATCTGAGTGTTCAATATACAAATCAATTCTCACCGAACCCAATTATTTTTCATCAAGAAGTTAAATAAATTAGATTCTATCCAATTAAAATTACATACAACAACTATAGTTGGATTACACAGGCTAGGATCAAGAAGACGCCTTTTCACCAAAGGTTGTTATTATCTTACATCACATAATCACTAATAAACCCGTAATCCACCCATCGTATGATCATTGTAAGAGTTAAGGACTTATCTCACTAAAATATGTAACTGAGTCGATTTATACCTTTTCCATTTTCATACAAGTCTAACACAATTCGAAGAAAGATAACAATTCTATTTTCACACATGCCTCGGTCAACACTTACTGAGAAGGTCCCTACCTAAATTATTGAAGGTTTGCTAAGCTACCGAAGGGATTTAATAGAAACCCATTTCATTCGATACTTGAATTTAAACAAGCAAGGGATAGTCTGTTAAAAAAAAAAAGTGAATCGACACAAGATCCTCTACCGTGACCCAACACGAGTCACCAATCACAAGGTTTACGGTCAGCGAAGGAGGAAAGAAAAGAAAAATACTCTTCTTACGAACTAAGCCTTCTCTTCCATCTCTAAATCAACATATGAATAGCTTGGGCATACCCATCTATCTCACGACAGTTTACTCGACCTACCTCATAGTCGCTCCAAAGGAAACATCTGCTACTACAGAGTTCGTTTCACAAGGAAAAAAAATATACATAGAACGTCTATAACATCATACACTTTACCAAGAGAGAGAGAACTCTACAATTTTAATTTCTACCTTTCACTATTACATCCATTTAGAATACAAGCATTATCAGGCAGTCATAAAGCAACCTAGCCAATCTTTTTTTAAAACTGGAATTAAAATTGTAATCGGTTTGAGATAGCTTTTCCTAAATTACCGTTATTGATCAGAAAATTACAGTAACTAATAACATAACAAAGGTTAAGTTTTACTGTTTACCTAGTTCATTCATTTTGTCCATTATGAAATAATTCATGCTACAAAAAACCATTTTCGAAGCAAGAGAGAAATTATTTGAGGAGCAAGGAAAAAGCAGAAGCTCATTCTAAATGCCATAACAGATAAAATAAAATAGAAGGAAATTCAATTCATGACATAATAAAAAGGATAGTAGAAGATTGCAAGGGTAGGTTTAACATGCCTGTTTTAGAATGCCATCACCATATGCATATGATTGTTTCAATGCAGCGGCTTGGCCTTAACCCGAAAGTGCTCTGTGAGCTCGAGCTAGCGCCCCATACACGCGGTGAAAAACAGCTACACAGCCAACCCCATGATTTGAAGCTCAGACACAAGACATAATGATAACATCACGCTCCTGGATCTATGTTTTTCCACATCAGCAAGTTATCAGGAATCAAAACTATTGAACCGCTTGTCTTCCTACCCTCGAGGTCGTCATGAGCCTTTGCAGCTTCTGCCAGTGGGTATGTCTTTGTCACACAGACTTTTAGAACACCAGATGCAACATTTACAAATAATTCTCCTACAGTTTCCAGGAGCTCTTCTCGAGTTGCAGTGTATTGCATCATGGAAGGCCGTGTCAAAAATAATGATTTTGGGTCAAGGGATGACAGAGGAACAGGATCAATTGCACCTGATGACTAACCAAAGCTCACCATATAGCCTTTAGAATCCAAGCACTCCAAAGATCCCTGGAATGTGTCCTTACCCACAGAATCATAAACGACATGCACACCCTGTCCTTTTGTAATTTCTTTAACATAATCTATAAAATCTTCCTGGGTATAGATAATGGGATGATGGCATCCATCTTCAATTTATTGTGCAGCCTTCTCCTTGGTTGATACAGTACCAATGACAGTGGCACCAAGGGCATTACCCCATTGACATAACAAAGATCCTACTCCTCCAGCTGCAGCGTGCACAAGAATTGTATGCCTGGGCTCCACCTTAAAGTAACGCCGAAGAAGAAACTGAGCAGTCATACCCTTCAGCATAATTACAACACCCACAATAGGATCAATGGTAGATGGCACTAGTACAACAAAACTTGTAGGAAGAATCTACTCCTCAGTGTATGAACCCATAGGATTCCCCGCATATCCAACTAAATCACCAACCTTTCTCCCTGTTAGTCCTTGTCCTAATGCAGTTACCAGTCCCACTGCTTCTCTTCTAAGAATGAAAGGCAGCTCAGTTTTGTACATGCCTTTGCGGAAGTATACATCAATAAAATTCACACCAATAGCTTTGTGTTTAACACATATTTATCCTTCACCAGTTTCCCCTACCTCCATGTCCTCCCACTTAAGTACCTCGGGACCTCTCAGCTCGTGTACTCTGATGGCCTTTACCATGGTTGCAAATGCTGTGCAAGATGTGATGCGTTTTGGGCGACGATTGAAATTAGCAAAAGATGAGTGTGAGAGGGGTAATAAAATGAATGCCCTCGACTTGTATAAATGACAATGCAACACCACTTTTTTCTTGGAGAGATGCCTTCGACGTCATCTTTTCTAATCCGAGGGTGAGCCTTCAACATCAGAATCCTCTCTCCCCCAATCTCTTCCACTGGTACTTCGCTTGCAGGTTCATGCAGCACAGGGTCACTTGCTTGCACTGTATCTGGCAACTTAGAAGTCTTTTTTCTTTCCAAATCCAAAAAACCCACCAGCCAAAGCCACTATAGGCATTCTCTTGTTTTGTATTTCATTAATCCTATTTGTTCCCGAAAATCTACATTTCCTATACCCATTAGAAACTAAGCTACCGACAGGCCTATGGCCAACACCCACATTGGAACCCAAATGATTTTGCTGGACTCTGAGGCTTCTGCAGCCTGTGGAAATACTGAATGTGGCTAAATTAGCAGATGGGTTGTAAGTTCGACAGTAGACTGTGGAAGGTAACGATCCATGCCCCATTGGCGCCTCTACTGGACAACTTCAGTCAATGATCTCTGAACTAAACGCCTTTAATTCAACACTAGATGAATAACCTGAGCGATGGAATTCCACATACTAAAAATGCCCTGTAGCTGCTGCATATAGCCAGTTAATTCCTCACGGCACTTTCCTAGGAGAATTTCATTTCTATGCTCCACGTCTGGTATAGGCATAGGCTAGGAGTGTGCTGGTCCAGCATTGAGTGGTTTAGGGAAAATTTTTAATGCATTTGGTGGGACTGTGACGGCCATTGAGGGAACCCCTTACCAAACTGACCCAACTCTCACCCACCTGCCTTCAATTCTCTCAGAAAAGTTGTCCCATTCTTTCAATTGGTCAAACACTTAATTTCATTCACCAAATTTCTGCGCCTTGACAAGAAAGCACGTGTCTTCCCACGCCCTCCACTCCATTTCCTTTTTTTTTTTTTTAAAAATTATTTGTTTCAAAAAATTTTACTTTCATTATTATTGTTATTCTATTTTTTTATTTATTTTATTCTAAAACTCATTCTATATATATCGTTATTCTATTTCATTTTTTATTTTTTTCTGGATCTCAGGTATGCCCCAGTGGTAAAAGGAAAGGGGCACCACAATAAGCGAAGGGTTACACGAGCCTTAATACTGCTTGTGTAGTCTTGAAGCCTAAAACGCCCAGTCAAGCTAACTAGCCATGCGTCGGCTCGTGACCATGTTGTATCTCCTAAAAAAGTGGGTGGGTTGAGCGATTAAAAGAAATATTTACGCGAAACGCCACTCCCAAAACCGTGGCGCCACCAAAAAACCTACTCTTCCTCATTTGCACAACGAGGCTCGATCAGCGGGAGTGACAAACAAATCTAGAGGATATTTTAACGATAACAGAGGATGATATCAATAACAATCGATATAAAGAAGGTAATAATAAAATACAATCGTTGATCGATAATACAATCATAATGTCATTATTATTATTATTATCATTATTATCATTTTATAGCTCGTGAAATAATCATCAATTATAGTCATAATGGTCAGCAATCAAGGTCGACGAAGGCACAACGACACTCCATGCTTAGCACTCGATCACCATAGGATGAATAGGTGTAATGTAGACAGGGGCATTACATTCTCCTCCCCTTAAGAAAGCATCGTCCTCGATGCGACATTACACGGAGGAAAGTAAATGGTTCGTAACCAAGAACAGGTAAAGGAGAAAGTACACCCTATGGTTTGAAATTTTAGTTGATTAAAGCACGGTCACAAGGTAGCCTTAGGAACATTTGGTAGAATTTTTTAACTTTCAATGTTCTGTGAAGATTGGCAGTTCTTTCTTGTTCATCATTTCATTAGTCTCTTTCCATTATCATTATTTCTAGTTTAATTTCTTTTTAAAACTTCATCATTGAAAAGTTTTGGTTTATTCCTTATTATGGGTGCCCAACATGAACTGCTAACACAACACCCTAATGGTTCACAAGCACGCAAGTATATACTTCAAGACTATATTACACCACAAAATTTTACCCAAATACGGAATGGATTAGGCACAGTCCACATAACATAGTACACATCACACATCTATGACTGACATATGAAATACTCAAACAAAAGAGTACTACAATCCACCAGACATTTCCTCAATTTGCATCAATGAAAAACTCACATAACACCAAACCATGCTACAGGTATAGTGTCCACAAGGGAATTAATGACATAACCACAACATCACAACACATATCCATCTTATATGAGTAACACATACATCAAAATACTACTACAAAACATCGCAATGACTCAACATATATCCCAGAACATCAATCATACACACAAATATCATAAGCCTCCCTCAAACTCTTATGCCTCCCTCAAGTCTCTTATGCCTTCCTCAAGTCTCTTATGCCTACCTCAAACTCTTATGCCTCCCTCAAACTCTTATGCCTCCCTCAAGGAGGCCGGTTGACCCTATGGTCCAAGACACATAGAGTTCGAACACTCCTAACCCAAGTGACATAATAATGCGTGGCTCAACAACCCGCTAGTTATCTGTACTCCTTGGGGCGTACCCCTATAAAACGAAGCGGGTCCATAGGTCCCACCATTCCATGGTGCATCCCATGACCCTATTCCACACATCACGACAATAGAACCAACACTACAATCCAATCAAAGTGCCAAGTGGCAAAGTACAAGCCTTGGGCAAGGCAGTAAAAAAAAATTCCAAATTTAAAATAAGACCCCAAATCAAGCAAAATAAATGGCCAAATAGCCATAGTTAGTATCAAAATCCCCATGTTAGTGCCACAAACCAAGGAAATGCCCAAAATTGTAAAGCATGGCAATCAAGAAAAGCTGTTGGTCCTTACAAAATAAAGTAAAAAGCTCAATTTACGAATAAAATCAACTTATAATAATGTCACGTTACAATAACTGTGTGGCCTTATCTAGCCACCAAGGGGTACTCAACAAGTTGCTAGCACTCGAAACATCGAGCCTCAGCTCATAAAATACATATCAATAATACAACTGTCATCACCTCCATCTGAATCATCCCGCCACCACTTCGACAAGGCTAAACATAGTCATAGTTGCACTTAGGTTGCATACATGCAACCACATAGGGGAGAGAGGAAAGAATCACATGTTATCTACTAAACTGAGTTTTGACTCGACTTATTGACCCATGGTACACCATTCCTCACTCTCAATATACACTTCTACCAATTTCCCTCAGGATCGATTAGCGTAAGGTTCACAACATAACATACAACAACATCACTAATATAACGGTGGCACACACATAACTACCATAACGTCTTACATATGGTACATATACAGGGTAGATCACGATCATACATTCACTGAGTGTAACACATCACTTTACCACTTTCTACACCCAAAGTTCAATCACCATCCGCTAGGGTTCATACACTCACCGTATGATCCAAAATCACAACATGAAGCATTATATATTTGCACAGTCTTACATACGATGAACATACTACATCTCAACATAACATCCATTGCTACATAACAAGGTGGTACACACATTTCTTCAAAATATGGTAAAAACATCATGATACAACTCATTTATTTTAACATCAATCTAGTCATACAACACATTGATACACTTACATATCACAATATGTCACAATGTTCCAACACTATGTCATCCACTTTATAATTCTTTTCACATGTCACAAACAGTAATTCACACGTGAACTCTTCATAGAATCCACAAGAAGGAGGGATAATACTCCCATCCCCAACATATCAACATGATAACAAACACGCACTAAGTGACATACAAATCACGTGCGTTCACAATATCACAATTACGACAATAATCACATCACATTTAAAGCAAATTACTCTTCCAATATCCACTACCATCATGCAACATCATCATCATGATGTAGTATCATCATGTAACCCAACCACCATCATGTAACATCACCATACAACACCAATCCGGCCCATAGGTTCGAGAGCATGAACCTTGCTCTGATACCAAGTGTAACGACCCAAAGATTCACACACACACAATCATAGTAAAAGAAAGGATAATTTTATTTTTATTTATTTTTAACTTCACATGCTTGACACATAACATGATGTAACCATTTTTTCACCAAGGATACAACTAACACTGTGAACAACTTGATACAAGGAAGGCCATAAAGGCAGCACAGAAACGATCACACCTTTCAAGGACAAAATACCCTTTTTGACAGAACAACATAGAAGCCCAACCACATGACAATCTCACAGCTAGGGCAAGCCACAGTAAGAAATGATTAGGGGTTATTTATTTTGATAAGACACCCTTTAGCTCATGACTAAGTTTTCAGAAGGATTCAATATATGATTCGCTCAAATTCATCTTACCAACTGAGTTAATTTCTTATACACTGTAGAGTAGTTCACTTAAAGTCTTCTCCTACTTGCTAAATCTTATTATCTTCTAGAAACTAACCATTGTTTTCCCTTAAGCTTGTTTAAGAGTTCATCCAAAAGGGGTAGTGTTCACTAGTTTAACTAGGGATATCAATTTTAAAAAAAAAGAATTTACTTCACAAAGGATGGTTTCATTTTGATCACTCATGGAATTATTTGATTTCAAATAGATCACCTCTACATTTATTTGTTGAATATAAAATTATTATTTTTGTTTAGCTTCTTTAAGGGTTAACCGACCCATTTTACTTTACTTATAAAATATTGCCACTAAGTCTTAGAAGGATTTAACTTAACAATTTATTCTCAAAATTAAAGTTTTATGATACTCATATCAATGTAAAGATTGAATACCATTTCTCACAAAGGTAAGTTACCAGTTTACCTACAGAAGGAAAAGACAACATCATCACGAAATTTCGGAACAACCCAAGGCAAGAGGTCTTCTAAACTCCTTTGCATGCACTATTACAAAATTTACCTCACATTGGAAATTTTTACAAGGAACCTCATAAATTGCATTGATGAAAACTTTACAACTCTTTCCTTTAATCTACTCACGTAATCCATCTGCACAAATACTAGCTAGAATCAGTTCGCGAGAACTGAGCATGTTAAGACTACCCATAGCAACAGTAAGCTAACATTTTATAATATCATGAAGGTAAAATTCTAAACTCAAGAATGGATCAAATCACAAACCACTAATCAATATGTTTCACAAGATGACGAGATTTATACCAGCCAACAAGGAGGAATCCCAATATTCAAGAGAGAGAGATATTCCAAAGACAAACAAGGTGAGACCTTATTGGTGAAGACAACCAGGTTGAGAGTATTGAGATTTTAGTCATGTAATCCTATGGATTACGTGATTGAAATCTAACACCCAAACATCATTCTAATATTATTAACCAAAAGATAAAGATCAGTCGAAAGACTTCACATATTCAAATTCCTTGTTAACAAGATTGCATTAACGCACATCCATGTTTTAAGAAGAATATAGGTCCCAACCATATATGAACACAAATCAGTCAAAGATTAAAGTTAACTTCACTCGGCTGAATAAACCAACATACATATAATACTCACAACATTATAACTAGCTATCTGAAGGTTCAATATACCAAGAAATTCTCACCGAACCTAATTATTTTTCATCAAGAAGTTAAATAAATTAGATTCTATCCAATTAAAATTACATACAACAACTATAGTTGGATTACACAGGCAAGGATCAAGAAGACGTATTTTCACCAAAGGTTGTTATTATCTTACATCACATAATCAGTAATAAACCCCTAATCCACCCCTCGTATGATCATTGTAAGAGTTAAGGACTTAGCTCACTAAAATATGTAACTGAGTCGATTCATACCTTTTCCATTTTCATACAAGTCTAACCCAATTCAAAGAAAGATAACCATTCTATTTTCAAACATGCCTCAGTCAAAACTTACTCAGAAGGTCCCTACCTGAATTATTGAAGGTTTGCTAAGCTACCGAAGGGATTTAATAGAAACCCATTTCATTCGATACTTGAATTTAAACAAGCAAGGGATAGTCTATTAAAAAAAAAAGTGAATCGACACAAGATCCTCTACCGTGACCCAACACGAGTCACCAATCACAAGGCTTACAGTCAGCGAAGGAGGAAAGCAAATCAAAATACTCTTCTTACAAACCAAGTCTTCTCTTCCATCTCTATATCAACATATGAATAGCTTGGGCATACCCATCTATCTCATGACAGTCTACTCGACCTACCTCATAGTCGCTCCAAAGGAAACATCTGCTAATACAGAGTTCGTTTCACAAGGAAAAAAAATATACATAGAACATCTATAACATCATACACTTTACCAAGAGAGAGAGAACTCTACAATTTTAATTTCTGCCTTTCACTATTACATCCATTTAGAATACAAGCATTATCAGGCAGTCATAAAGCAACCTAGCCAATCTTTTTTTAAACTGGAATTAGAATTGTAATCAGTTTGAGATAGCTTTTCATAAATTACCATTATTGATCAGACAATTGTAGTAACTAATAACATAACAAAGGTTAAGTTTTACTGTTTACCTAGTTCATTCATTTTGTCCATTATGAAATAATTTTATGCTACAAAAAACCATTTTCGAAACCAGAGAGCAATTATTTGAGGAGAAAAGAAAAAGTAGAAGCTCATTCTAAATGCCATAAAATATAAAAGAAAATACAAGGACATTCAATTCATGACATAATAAAAAGGATAGCAGAAGATTGCAAGGGTAGGTTTAACATGCCTGGTTTAAAACGCCATCACCATATGCATATGATTGTTTCAATGCAGTGGCTTGCCCTTAACCTGAAGTGCTCTGTGAGATCATGCTAGCACCCCAAACACGCGGTGAAAAATAGCTACATAGCCAACCCCATGATTTGAAGCTCGGACACAAGACATAATGATAACATCACGCTCCTGGATCTATGTTTTTCCACATCAACTAGTTATCAGGAATCAAAACTATTGAACCACTTGTCTTCCTACCCTCGAGGTCAGCATGAGCCTTTGTAGCTTCTGCTAGTGGGTATGTCTTTGTCACACGGACTTTTAGAACACCAGATGCAACATTTGCAAATAATTCTCCTGTAGTTTCCAGGAGCTCTTCTCGAGTTGCAGTGTATTGCATCATGGAAGGTCGTGTCAAAAACAACGATTTTGGGGCAAGGGCTGACAGAGGAATAGGATCAACTGCACCTGATGACTAACCAAAGCTCACCATATAGCCTCTAGAAGCCAAGCACTCCAAAGATCCCTGGAATGTGTCCTTGCCCACAGAATCATAAACGACCTGCACACCCTGTCCTTTTGTAATTTCTTTAACACAATCTATAAAATTTTCCTGGGTATAGATAATGGGATGATGGCATCCATCTTCAATTGCTTGTGCAGCCTTCTCCCCTGTCGATACAGTACCAATGACAGTGGCACCAAGGGCATTACCCCATTGACATAACAAAGATCCTACTCCTCCAGCTACAGCGTGCACAAGAATTGTATGCCCGGGCTCCACCTTAAAGCAACGCCGAAAAAGAAACTGAGCAGTCATACCCTTCAGCATAATTGCAGCACCCACAATAGGATCAATGGTAGATGGCACTGGTAGAACAAAACTTGTAGGAAGAATCTGCTCCTCAGTGTATGAACCCATAGGATTCCTTGCATATCCAACTAAATCACCAACCTTTCTCCCTGTTAGTCCTGGTCCTACTGCAGTTACCAGTCCCACTGCTTCTCTTTCGAGAATGAAAGGTAGCTCAGTTTTGTACACACCTTTGTGGAAGTATACATCAATAAAATTCACACCAATAGCTTTGTGTTTAACACATATTTCTCCTTCACCAGTTTCCCCTACCTCCACGTCCTCCCACTTAAGTACCTCGAGACCTCTCAGCTCGTGTACTCTGATGGCCTTTACCATGGTTGCGAATGCTTTGCAAGATGTGATGCGTTTTGGGCGACGATGGAAATTAGCAAAAGATGAGTGTGAGAGGGGTAATAAAATGAACGCCCTCGACTTGTATAAATGACAATGCAACACCATTTTTTTCTTGGAGAGATGCCTTCGACGTCATCTTTTCTAATTCGAGGGTGAGCCTTCAACATCAGAATCCTCTCTCCCCCAATCTCTTCCACTGGTACTTCGCTTGCAGGTTCATGCAGCACAGGGTCACTTGCTTGCACTGTATTTGGCAACTTAGAAGTCTTTTTTCTTTCCAAATCCGAAAAACCCACCAGCCAAAGCCACTGTAGGAATTCTCTTGTTTTGTCTTTCATTAATCCTATTTGTTCCCGACAATCTACATTTCCTATACCCATTAGAAACTAAGCTACCGACAGGCCTATGGCCAACACCCACATTGGAACCCAAATGATTTTGCTGGACTCTGAGGCTTCTGCAGCCTGTGGAAATACTGAATGTGGCTGAATTAGCAGATGGGTTGTAAGTTCGACAGTAGACTGTGGAAGGTAACGATCCATGCCCCATTGGTGCCTCTACACGACAACTTCAGTCAATGATCTCTGAACTAAACGCCTTTAATTCAACACTGGATGAATAACCTGAGCGATGGAATTCCACATACTAAAAATGCCCTGTAGCTGCTGCATATAGCCAGTTAATTCCTCACGGCACTTTCCTAGGAGAATTTCAGTTCTATGCTCCACGTCTGGTATAGGCATAGGCTAGGAGTGTGCTGGTCCAGCATTGAGTGGTTTAGGGAAAATGTTTAATGCATTTGGTGAGACTATGACGGCCATTGAGGGCGCCCCCTGCCAAACTGACCCAACTCTCACCCACCTGCCTTCAATTCTCTCAGAAAAGCTATCCCATTCTTTCAATTGGTCAAACACTTAATTTCATTCACCAAATTTCTGCGCCTTGACAAGAAAGCACGTGTCTTCCCACGCCCTCCACTCCATTTCCTTTTTTTTTTTTTTTAAATTTATTTGTTTCAAAAAATTTTACTTTCATTATTATTGTTATTCTATTTTTTTATTTATTTTATTCTAAAACTCATTCTATATATATCGTTATTCTATTTCATTTTTTATTTTTTTCTGGATCTCAGGTATGCCCCAGTGGTAAAAGGAAAGGGGCACCACAATAAGCGAAGGGTTACACGAGCCTTAATACTACTTGTGTAGTCTTGAAGCCTAAAACGCCTAGTCAAGCTAACTAGCCATGCGTCGGCTCGTGACCATGTTGTATCTCCTAAAAAAGTGGGTGGGTTGAGTGATTAAAAGAAATATTTACGCAAACGCCACTCCCCAAACTATGGCGCCACCACAAAACCTACTCTTCCTCATTTGTGCAACGAGGCTCGATCAGCGGGAGCGAAAAACAAATCAAGAGGATAGTTTAACGATAACAGAGGATGATATCGATAACAATCGATATAAAGAAGGTAATAATAAAATACAATCATTGATCGATAATATAATTATAATGTCATTATTATTATTATTATTATCATTATTATCATTTTATAGCTTGTGAAATAATTATCAATTATAGTCATAATGGTCAGCAATCGAGGTCAACGAAGGCACAACGACACTCCATGCTTATCACTCGATCGCCACAGGATGAATAGGTGTAACGTAGACAGGGCATTACATATTCTGATAAAATCACGCAGTTGTTGTTCCTAAACATAGAAGCTGAGAAAGCATATGATTACTGGATACTAGGAATCAGGACTTGATTTCATAAATGACCATAACAGGACCGCAACAACCAAGAGTCTACGGTTGTGACCCACAAGTCCCACAACCTAATGAATCCATAAATCAATCAGATATAAACATTGGCCTACGTACACTAGTATTCCAATCCACTCCACTTCCACCCATCATCATCGAACAATTGTCCTTACTAGATATAGCGGCTAATGAAGCTAGAGAATTATGGACTAGGCCAGAGAATCATCCATAAAGTCAATTATTTCCACCATCCACCATATGACCTTGTCTAGGGACGTACACAAAACTATCCCAGGTCATTTTCAACGTATCCCACAACCCATAGATCGAATCACGCCAAAGCTCGATATTGATTGGAGCCTTCGAGCAGTCATCCTTGCTGATCGATCTATCACACCAGTCCAAGTTAGAAGGGCTTTCTTCGCCTTAGATTCACAAATTCCATTAGTGCGTGTCGAAGACATTAGACTGCCTACCTAGTTTGTCTGCATCCCACGCATATTCCATCCGCACCAGCTGTCTCGGCACGACCTCGGGAGGTCGGGTACGCAGAAGAGTTACTTATAGATTCCCACGCTCGCTTGTCACTTTTCCAGTGTACAGGTACCTATTGTTCGAGGTACGGAAGGGTAGTGTGACTTTATTTTAGTGTCTACAAGCACATTTATAAGAGAGGGAGAGGCATCTTCTAAGAACAAGTGACAAAACCAAAGCTGCATGCAAGAAAAACCAACATCCGTACAAGCATCATAACATCCATAACCAGCACCTGAAGCAACCACCAAGCCATTTGTCTTCACGGGAGCATCCGGGGAATTTCCAACACCAAATAAAGTCCATTCCTTTTGATCACCCACCATTACCAAACAAGCATCAAATTCATACAAAGAGTAAGTTTTGTTAATCAACACCTATTCATTTATCATTCAGTAGATTCTTTTACATCTGTTATTAGTTTATGCTCTCATTTCTATTCCCCCATCATTTACCTCCATGTAAACTTGACCATATTTTTATCCACATCCTTACATTGACCCTACCTTGACCTAAATCATTCCTGTACATACCTCAGATCCATATGAATCTGGTCATTTTCCTTCCATCTTCATCTAACCCCGGATCTATCACCTAGCCAAGTTTTATTGAGTTTCCTGTACCCCAACCATACCGATGCCGGTCACCCATAACCATCATTTGTTAACCTAAACCAATGTCGGTCTCTATGTCTTTTACCATAAACCCAGATCATAGCCTAAATTCTCCACCAAATAACCTAAACTACCCAAAACCTGACCCTGACCAATAGCAATACCCTAACAGTGACCTTGACCTTCAGATTCAATCATAGCCTAGCCTGTTGTGAACGAATTTGCTTATTGTAAACGAATGAGATACCTAAATCATTTTAACTACAGTAGGATTTCCTTTATTTCTTGCATTAATTTGTTTTAAATAGTGGATTGATAGCCATCTAGGAAGTATCACACTTCTTGGATCTAGCACATGCTAGGTAGTCCACTACTTATATTGTTTAACTTTTATTTGGTGGTCTTGTGTTCCATTTTAGGTAGTTCCTCTAAGAAAAAAGGAATCTCTCATGATCAACTGTGGATTCAAAATTCATATACGTGTAACAACCTATCAACCAGCATTCCAATAGGTATTCCTCCTAGCCCTTTACCCTTATTTATTTCGTCAACATTCGAAGAAATGGTCTAGAAACAATAGTTTATTATAATGTGTTAAAATATAACCTCCCTAATATTATATAGAAGAAGAAATTAAGGAATTTCACATTCTGGAAATACACAGAAATTTTTGGCTTCATTACATTTGATGGTCAAATGACCATCACGGTAGACCAAACATAAGACAATCTGATGGTCATTTAGACGACAAATTTAAGATCGTAGGTTCTAGGAAACTTTCCCTGTGTTAAAATTGATATTCAAATGACCATCACGATAGAACAAAAAATAAGCCATTATGACGGTCATTTAGACGTCAAATTTAAGTTTGCTATATTTTTTTCAACATTAATTTTTTTAGAAATTTGAAGTTGTTATGCATTCTTAGGGGTCTCTTCTTCACTTATATATGGTCAGAAATATTTTTTATATAAATCTGGGGTATAATGCGGAGCCCTTTATATTGTGGGTTATTATTTTGATCTTGGGAGATTAATTAGTATGCATTGTAATGACAAAATTAGTTATGAACAAATAATTTCTTTAGATCTATTAAATTTAGATCTGATTCTATTAAAAGTGATGTTTTTATTATCGATAAATATGTATCTAACTCTGTGGTACATTGTATATTATAATGGGGTGTGTTTTACAAGTTTAGGAAAACAATGGCATCCAATTATTTCTGTCTTGACAAAACTCAAATCCTAAATGAAACCAACTACAACATTTGGGTCAAAATAGAATTTATGGGAAGGAAACTTTAGACAATTATTTTTAGATCTATGGTTTCTCGCACCGGTCATCAAGCAACTATAGATAACATAAATACATTCTTATGACAAATGCAGGAGGGTCTTTCTATGATTCTACATAATGTGAACGATGAGTACCTTCTACACATAGTAATATCTAACATCTGAAAGAAGTATGGACACAACTACAATCCATACATGAAGGATACTTGGTATATCAAGGATAAGAATGAAAGTACAATAGATGAAGGAATTCAAAGAAAGGGTCTATATATTTTTGATGATTTCTCTTTTACATCTTGTTTTATATCTCAAAGTTTGAATAGTTCAAAACTATGACATGAAATATTAGGACATGTTAATCATCAAAGCTTATATGAAATGTCTAGATAAAAGCCAATGAAAGGTTTACATGTGTTGTCTTCTTCTCTTGAAGTTACTTCATTAAATGCTTCTAAATGATGGTTTTGATTCTAATTTAGTAAATGGTCATGATAATGTTTTAATGCTATAGATGTTTCTGAAAATCTTATCTTCCTAGATAAGAAATTAAATTAGGCTCAATCTATGTTAGAAAGTTCAAATCCTATTAACCTTAGGAAAATGACTAGAAACCATCATATGTATCATGCATTAGTTACCTTGTATGAACCTAAGCCATGAAGTATTATAGGTTCTACATGGATATACAAAGTAAAATTTAATGTTGATGGTAGTATTAAAATACATAAAGCTAGACTTGTTGCTAGAGGTTTCAATCAGAAACCTGGTATTGATTATGTTGAGACATTTCTTGTAGCTAAAATCAGTACTATTATGGCCTTATTTGCAATTGCCTCTCAATTTGGGTGGGAAATCCACCAAATGGATAAGAAAAATAATTTTTTGAATTGTGATTTAAAAGAAGAACTTTACATTTTTAACCTAAAGGATTTGAATAAACTTGTAAAGAAAACTATGTTTGTAAGTTGAGAAATCCTTGTATGGTTTAAAACAAGCTCTTATAGTTTGGTATATAAAAATTGTTTCCTTCTTTAAACTGTTAGGTTTTGTTAATTGGTTCATCTAACAATGATATATTCATTAAACAATAAGGCTTGTATATTATCATTTTATATGTTGATGATTTACTTTTTTCTGATGACAATCCTAATTTAATTCATAGGATTAAAGATAAATTAAAGCAGTACTTTGAAATGAATGAGTTAGGTATCTCACATCATGTTATTTATATGACTGTATTTCATTCTATTGTTATTTTTCAAAACAAAATATGTAACCATTATATTGAAAAAGTTTATTATGATTGATTGTAAACCATTTTCTACTTCAATGGAAGTTGGAATAAATATTGATCCTATTTTATATACGCTGTTAGTTGATAGTTTGATTTATCTAATTATAACTAGATCATATATTTCCTATACAGTAGGAATTACTTCAACGTTTATGTAGGAACCATTTTTTAGAGATCATTGGAATCCTGCAAAAATAGTTTTTAGATACTTGAAAGGAACAATCAATTATGGGTTGCATTATAATAAGAATGAAAATGTTATCTTATATGGATTTTTTCATTTTAACCATACTGATGTTGTGTTATAAAATATACTACATATGTGTTCAAGTTTTTTATTGTAAGAACCATTACTTGGAACAATAAATAGAATCAATAGTCTTCATTTATTCTACTGAGGTAGAGAAGTACAATGGAAGAAGTAAAGAAGCCATGTGGCTGCAATGACTGTTGGTAGAGATACACATGGAAGATAAAGGAAGTATTTCTCTTCTATGTGGTGGTCACAGTTGTATTACTCTTGATTAAGAATCTAGTTTAACATTAGAGGACGAAGAAAATTGAGATATATATACACTTCACCCATGAGAAGGTGTAAAGTGATGAGATAAATCTCAAGTTCATGTTGACTGAAGAACAGGTTGTTGACATCTTCACAAAGTACCTGAGCGGTGTCAAGTTTTTTCACTTTAGTGAAAATCTTAGATTTTCGGAGTTACCATTGAGGGGGGGTGTGCATGACAATGTCACCTCCTAATAGAACTTTGTTTTTATAAAAATACCTTTGCACATTTGTAAAATACCTTCGGGAAAGTTTAAAAAAGACTTTCGGGCAAGTGTAAAAAGACCTTCGGGCATGTATACCTCCTTGACTTATTTTTCAGAAAGAAGTCTAGAAATATCTTAAAGGCAGTCTTCAATAAACTCTTTAGTGTTATTGAGTTTACTATTAAACATCTAGTTCAAGCATATTGTTAAGGAGGTCATTGGTTGTAAAAGACTCCTCTATGCTTAAGTTCAATAACATTTTATGAGAACATGTGAGAACATGTAAACCTCACAAATCATACTTAACCACTATTCATGAGATGATCTTTGGGATGCTAAATTATTTTCTACCAAAAGGTAAATTGAGTATGATGAATGTGTTATAATTCCTTCAACTGATATGCTAGCCTAAAACCTTTATGGTTTAAGGATTGTAAATCTTGTAGTGTAAAACAGGCAGGTAATCTATTGGCACATGTTATGTTATCCCACTTAACAGTAAGGGGGAGTGTTGGAACATAATGATTAAGTGGTCTAGCCAACCCTTAATGTATATAGGTCCATCGCTAATATATAGGTTAGTATTTAATAATATGAAATATTTATATTTCTATTATTAAATATGCTAACCTAGGTATATACTTTAGGTTAAATATTGAATATCATGAAATGATTATATTTCAAATATTAAGTATTATAAACCTAGGTGTATGTGTCAACCATTTTAGGTTGAAAAGGTGGGTCAGGAGACATACTTGATCACCTTATATAAAAAAGGACTTTAGGTCCTCATTTGATATATTCAGGAAATATATCAAAGGTGTGAAAATCAAGTGATTTGGTTTTACCATTGGTAAATAGGCTTTCAAAGGATAAGGTGATCTTACTGGATGTAAAATAAGTTCTCTAAACTAAAAGGTTATTTTCAAAGTGGTTTTTACCCTATTGGGGTTTTCCATTATAAATATTGTGTCACCTGTGTTATTTATTTCCTGTAAGTATTTCTTTATATATTTATGTTATGATGTAATCTTTATTTAAATATTTACTATAACATTATGTAATATGTAAGTTGATTAAATCCGTATTTATTAGAATCCTCAAATTCTAACAGTTACCACCCATGCTCAGAAAGACAAGGGAAAACAAAAGGCAACTGACTCATCAACCAAACCTATACCCAACAACCATCCGCACCCATACCCAAAGTCATCATTCAAGGTCTGTCATATCCTACTTCTGATGGGGTCACACATCACACAATGCTAAAATAACTGCATCAATCACCTCTCAAAATTTCTTTATATGACCTCGTCCAAACCTTTGAGTCACATCATCAAGCCATTATTCAGGTCCTTCAATCTATTGAGGTTTTACAAAATGACCCCACATCCATAGCCTCCATCATTACCCCTCACCATGTTGCCTCTTTCACTAGGTCATTTCCTTCCTCCACACCTCCACCTACTCACCAGGTAGCTGCCCTTAGCTTTTCAAATGAAGAGGTCACTCCCTTCCAGTCTGATGACCCCAAACCCACTCTTTTCATCTCCATATTTATTGATAATATATGCATACGACACATTATGATTGATGGTGGTGTTATTATTAACATCATATCCTCCCATACATATGACCAAATGTGAATACTTGCCAATTGCATGCATGGTAACCTAGTTATGTTGCACTCCTTCAATGACGCCATGACCTCTACCCTAAGTACCGTCATTCTCCATGTCTGCATGGGTACCTACACTATCCCAAAATATTTCTATGTTCTGGAAGGGGAGTTTTAATATAACTTTTTGCTCGGCCAACCTTGGATCTGTGCCATGGGTTGTGTCCTTTTGACTTTACACTACTACCTCAAATTTGAACACAAGGGACATAATTACACCATCCCTACCGATCTATCACCATTCAATACCTATAACATGTTATACCCACCTAATGATGTGCTTGTACTAATCAAGGCATCTGCCACTATCCCTACTTCACCTTCGCCTACAATCCAATCCACCAAAACTACCACAAGCTCTTCTACATCTAACCTTGTTATCCCACTGTTGTTGCAGCGTCTACCACTGACTCATGTATTTCCCCATCATCTAGTGAGTTGTCTATCCTCACTACCCACATATCAACTACTTATCCCTTAGAAGGTGTTTCTCAATGCCTCACTCTGGGGGAATACTGCCTTTATAATATCGACACCTTCCTCACCTTGTAAGAGTATGGGAACCTGTGTCAACACCCCAGTTATGACATCTGCATTGGTGATGTTTTTGCTTATGGAACTCCCAACCTTTACACTAATCTAATGTATGGTGGACTTGATATTGCCATTTATAAACCCAAACCTCCATCCCAAACCCAACCATTTTCATCTGACCTACACTCCCTCACTAACCATCACTTCACTCACACTTTCCTCCACTAGTGTGCATGGAAAGGATTTGGCTTGAGATTTTATGAACATGGCTGCCATACTTTCATTTCATGTACCTCTCTTAAACACAATGACCATAGTGGCATTGGTTTTGATGCACCACCTTCCAAGAAGGTTTGCATCGACCTCATCCATGATGAAAAACCTTCCCAGCCTCATTCCCCCAATTTACCATCTTTACCCACAGAGTCCATAGATCCCAAATCTATTCCTCCTAACTATTTTTTTCGTAGACACCATTTTCCTGGGACCTCAAACCTATCAAAGCGATGGAAAAACTCCCTCTTCTCTCCCATTCTTGTATCTTGACATGATAAATGATGATACACCTTCTATTAATGTCGTTTAATGTCAAGACGATGAATCCATCCTCACTTACCTTGGTGCAGAAGATTCTTATCTTTATCAATCATTACCTTCTAAGATACAAACCATGTTGAATGAATCGACCATCAAAATCAACATTCATACTTAGGATGACCCGCACATTCTAAAGATAGGCCAATCCTTAAATGTTACTGAACAAGAAGCCTTCACCTTTTTCCTTCAGGACCATAGAAATGTGTTTTCCTGGTCCTATGTTGATATGCCTGATAATGACCCAAAAATCATGGTACACAATATCATAACCATTGCTGACACTAAACCCATCAAACAAAAGCTGTTAAAAATGCATCCTCAAATTACTCTTGTCAAAGAAGAGCTTCAACACCTTCTCTTCATTTCCTTAATCCTACCCATTGACTATCCCCAATGGATTTATAACATAGAACCTGCCACAAAGGCGATAGGGGGACTCCACATTTGCATAGACTTCCATGACCTAAACCTAGCTTGTTGCAAAGACAATTTCCCCTACTAGGCATTGACCAAATAGTTGATCTCGCCACTACCATAAAATGAGGTCACTCATGGATGGTTTCTCAGGGTATAATCAAATATTACTAGCTCCAGAGGATCAACACAAGACTACCTTCATCACCACTTGGGGGAATTTCTGCTATTGAGTCATGCCTTTTGGCCTAAAAATGTTGGTGTACATATCAGCGAGTCATGACTTACATCTTCCATGACATCATGCATTGCATATTATAAGATAACATAGATAATATTCTAGCCAAATCTAAACATCGAACCAAATACCTACCCATCCTTAAAGTCATCTTCGACTGTCTCATCAAGTATTATGTGCGTCTTCAACCAAAGAAGTGTGTCTTTGTGATACTCTCTAGAAAAATCCTATGTTTCATCATTTCTTTGCATGGCATACAAGTTGATCCTGCTAAAGTCAAGGCGATTCTGGAAATTCCTGTAACCACTAATCTTAGTCAACTTTGAAATGTACAAGGAAATTTGTAATCTATTCATCATTTTATCTCCCATATTTTTGACCATTGTCAACCATTTCATCATATTCTCAAGAAAGATGCTTCATTCAAATGGGATGATGAATGCCATAAAGCCTTTGAGGCCTTAAAACAATACCTCATTCAACCACCAATGCTCATTCATCCTAAGGATGACCAGCCCTTTTTTCTATATATTTCCACCACTGACCATTCTT
Organism: Taxus chinensis; assembly: GCA_019776745.2. Lineage (NCBI taxonomy): Eukaryota > Viridiplantae > Streptophyta > Pinopsida > Cupressales > Taxaceae > Taxus > Taxus chinensis. The sequence continues at coordinate 144,313,805 of CM034154.1, read as the reverse complement.
TAGGTTCCATGATTTCTCATTACGATAACCAACACTGAGAGCATGCGATCTATTACATAAGCCATACCCTTCTAGACTACAAAACTAGATATACCCAAACTAAAAATATCTTCTTATCCTTAGTTTTCATCGCCACCAAACTTTTCCATTACCTACTCAACCACAAAACCTTCGTCATTACTAATACTGATCCATTACACTATATGTATGTCAAACCCTATCGACATCAACGTACCACATGTTAGATTATGCTTCTTTCTACCCTCGACCTCAAATTCATTCATCAAAAGTCCATCAAGGGCTAGGCTATCATTGACCAACTCGCTGACGCACCTATTTCCAGGAATCAACCATCTAACTTTTATTTCCCAAATGAGTCTATAGCTACGCTTTCCATGGACAAACCCACTTACCAAATGACACTCTTCTTCAATGGCTGCAAGTGTCAGCATGGGGGTGGGGCTGGTGTTATCCTCATTCCTCTTGATGGTGAACCTATGCCTTTGTATTTCAAACTCAATTTTGATTTTACACAAAATATTTATGAATATGAAGCACTTGTATTGGGTTTCCAGGATACTTATGTCTTAGATGTTAAGTCAATCAATATATTTGGTGATTCTCATTCGGTCATAAACCAAGTCAATGGTATATACCAGTGTCATAATGAGATACTTTAGAAGTATAAGCATCATGTAGACATACTTTCGACCACCTTTGACAGTTACACACTTCAAACCACCCCACAATCTACCAATAAATTTTTGGATACCATGGCCTGCTTGGCTTCTCAAATACTTGCTTCGCGCGCTGACTCTAAAATATTTGTCACAATAAAAAGGCTACAATCACCCTTTTACTTACCTCATGAGGTTTACTCCATCGAAACTATTGCCCATGAGCCACATGGACTTTGGTATACATAATATGTAGACTATCTTTCCCTTTCCATTCTACCCACTGATCTCACTTATAATGGACAACACAACTTTCTTAAAAGTGTCTCCCATTATGTCATCATGGGTGGTCTTCTTTACAAGTGTAGATTCGATGGAATTCTCTTACGATGCCTTACAAGTTATGAAATTCCCTACACCATTAAGGAAGTCCATGATGGAATTTGTGGAGGTCACTTTAGTGGTTTAGCTGTCATAAAATGCATTCTTCACCTAGGCTATTATTGGCCAACCCTAAACCGTGACTGTTGTGATTATGTCAAACATTGCATGAAATGCCAACAACATGCTAATTTGTACCACACACCTATTCATGCCTTACAGGTTGCATGAGACCTTTTTCCTTTCTCTCAATCAGGTTTGGATCTTGTCGGTGATATCAACCCCCATTCTTCACACTGCCACTAATGGATCATAACCACTACTAAATATTACACTAAATGGGTAGAGGCCATTCTCCTAATTTCTATAAAAATTGAGAAAATATGTGAATTCATCAACCATCACATCATTTGTCACTTTGGTGTTCCTCACCACCTCATCACTGATAATGGAAAGCAATTCAAAAAAAAAAACCCTATGCAAACTATGCAATGCTTTTGGCATCCAACTCAGTTTCTCATCACCTTATTACCCGCAAACCAATGGTTAAGCCGAATCAACCAATAAAACCTTGAATGAAATTATTATGAAGGTAGTTAATGATATTAGAAAGGATTGGCATATGCACATTCCTTTCACCTTATGGGCGTATCTCACTAGTATTCGCACTTCAGCTACTGTCACACCCTTTTCTCTGGTCTATGGTACCAAGGTTCTCTTACCTCTCGAAGTCCAAATTCCATCTCTCCGCATCTCACTACAAGACATGCTCAATGACAACGACTTTCACCAAGATCATTTGGTGCAACTTGAGTTATTAGATGAATGTCATCTTAATGCTCTTGACCATATACTAAATCTACCAAAAAAGTATCAAGCGTGCCTATGAAAAACATGTTCACGAATGATCCTTTCAAATCAGTGACCTCTGTCCTTAACGAAAACCAACATGTAGCCAAAGAGAAGAAAAGTAAATGGGGTAAGTTTGATCCTAATTGGCTTCGGACCCTATATCCTTATCCATGCCTATAGATTAGGTGCTTATTATTTGTCTTCACTCGAAGGTAAACCCAAAATTTGAGCCCCTTAATGCCTTGCATCTTCGACCATTTTAATGTTCACGTCAAGTATCTATACCACTTTCTATCAGGTTGATCACTCATCCCCTAAGCATTGTTCACCTTCCATATTACCCATTTTGAGGATCCATGACTAAAAAAGAATCATGTGATTCCTGTCACCTTTCAACCTTATCTTCAATATGAGTACCATAACTCTACTCATAGCATGATTCTCATGTATAATTTTCTTCTTCTTTAAGATGGAATCCCCTGGTTGTTCATCACTCGAAACTACCTCTTTCATAATTAATCTCTATGTGTGTTACAGTCTTGTCCTTCTAAACAAGAACCTAATCTTCCTCTATAGTATTGTCCATGACTTAAACATCTAAAAAAAAAAAAGGGACACAAATCCTTAAGTCAAACTTCCAGAAAATGATGACTCACTCAAAAGGGACATATTTTTACTCTAAATTCCACCACTATAAATATATTTTTTCCTTAAATGACAACTATATCAAGTTATTTCACAAATCTAATAAACATATCCAAAATCTTCCCGCATTCATGAGCTTCACGAAGACCTCAAGGAGATAATATACCCATCCCATATAGACTTCCCACATCGATCAGTCTATTAAAAACAAACAAATGAATAAAAATATGAAGTTTTTGTCATGGACTTGCCTTTTTTTGATTCTGGGTTTCTTGTTTTGCAACACATCATTGTCGTACACTAAGTTATGTTAAACTGCACTCATTCTCACCTCCTTGCCTTTTTATCCAAATTTCCTCTTTCACTCAAGGGTCTTGCCACAACTGCATGAAATTTTCATGATTATGTGAACTTTCTTTACCCTTAGAATGGTCTATTATGCAACACCTTTAGGGTCTTATGTTCATGAGCCCCTACTTAGGTATGGTTGACTCATTAGGGTTATTATCAATTAAGCAGGCTCTTTCACTACCTCTTACTATTTGCCTTCCATCATTACTTACTAATTATCCTATACAGGACTAGATCATCGATACCTATATTTAAAAATCATTGAACCATGCCCATGACCGTAAACTAAATCATGCTCTATGGCCTAAACTCAATCATGCCTACAACCTAAACTCAACCATGCATGACACCTACCAACCCATTCCTCTACTTTATCATAATCTTCCCTAGCTTATGGGAGAACTACATTGGCCTGAGGTCCCTTTTCGATTAGGATTATGTAGGCAACACTTCAAGGGTATGGGGCCCTTGGAGGTTTTCTCATGGCCACTCTTTACCCTAACCAATTCCCCCTTTCACTTTCCTATTCACATTCTACCCTAGTTAGTTTCCATTTTATATCGATGACTAGAAATTAAACCACATAAGCATAAAATAATACACATTGTATTACATCATCAAATCATTCATTTATCATTTTCATATTTCCACTATAACACATATTTGGAAATTAAAACTATAACCTATATATACATCACCATTTGTCCCCCATGCTACCTACAACTAGGGACATTACGTCATACCTAAACATACCCTAACTCAACCATGCCTATGACCTGACTCAGCCATTCCTAAAGATAACCTAAATCCATCATGCCTATAACTTGACTCAACCATGCCTACGACTTGACTCAACCATGTCTAAACATAACCTGACTTAACAATGCCTAAACATACCATGACTCACCTATGCCTACGACTTGTCTCAACCAAGCCTAAATGACCTGACTCAACCATACCTAAACATAACCTAACACCATCATGCTTATAACTTGACTCGACCATGCCTATGACTTGACTCAACCATGCCTAAACATAAGCTGACTCAACCATGCCTATAACTTGAATAAACCATGCCTAAACATAACCTAACTCAACCATGTCAATGACTAATCATCCATCTCATCATACAAATCTATGTATCCATAAAGTATACACTAATGCCACATAATAATCATAATATCTCAAAAAGTCTTATATATAGCCTCACCATCTTAGACATGCATATCGGTATATGATTAAAAATAACAAAAAATCTCCTATATAGCCTCAAAATCTTCGGCACATAGGCCGATATATATATAAAAAATGTGTCAACAACATGGATAAACTGATAGTAAATGGTGACTAATCATCACCCCACCTATCTCCATCCCTATTTCATCAGCCTCCTCTATCTCCCCTCCACTGGGGTACCCTGTCAGCCTCTCTCTGCCTCACCTCATTATTCCCTCTTATGGCCCCTCACCTAGAGCTAGCCTCTATACACTAGTTGCCTCACCCTAACCTTGTCCCAGGACTCGCCGGCCACCTGTACTCTCTACACTATGCGTACAAGACTTGGTCCTCTCACTCGAGGCCTGTCGTGATCTGTACTCTGCATAGGATAGGATGTCTATCCTGGAAGCCATCAAGTGATCATAATAATACCATGCCTCTCTTAGGGCATCCTTGAACCTGGCCATAGGTACTATCTTGGGAGGCATCATTGGTCTCAGACCTATACCTATCTCTCAGGACACTATCCCATTCGTACCTATAAAGAGGGACCCTTTTTTTGTGTCTGTACCTATCCTGAGTGACCCTGCCCCACCTCTTCCTATATCTGGGACTGAAGGGCCACAACCTATGCCTGTGTAGTAGCCAACTAACCCTATAAACCTATAACTTGTGTATGTAGGTTGGCCACATGTATCCCATCCCCTTCTCAATCCTATGCAGGTGCATGTCCTTGCACTACATGGGCCTATAGAGTGGCCACCTGTGCCTGTAAAGTGGTAACATGTGCCTCTGAACCTGTCAACTACCCCTGCACTATCCCCAACTGTGTAATTAGGGTAACCACCTACCCCTTTAGGGCATCCCTTAACACTGTGATGGTGGCTAAATCTGGCTCTTGGCAGTACTATTCATAAATGTGCGGCCCACCACTATTTGTAACTATTAGTAACTCTGACATCATCAATCTGTTAGTCTATCACCTGCTCCTCCTACCCTGTCAGCATCGTTAGGTGTGGTAGAGGCATAGGCCTCTCCACATCATCCCTCCTATACTGTGGGAAGGATGGGGATATATCTTGGGACTCAAATGTATCATCCTGAGGTATAACAACTGGACGCACACACATAATGTTCTCATATGTCCAGCAATGATGTAGTAAAGTACAACACAAACTAAACCTTTGTAGCCTCCCATAAGCCCATAGCTCTCTATATAACTATACTAGGAATGCGAGTGCCCATGCAAAATGGGTTCTTTCCTCCACCATAAAATGGGTAATAATATTGAGATAGTGGGAATCTCCCACCCTCTACATCTGAAAGTTCAAAACAACAGACTGCCTCCATCATCAACACCACTAGCCTCATCTCCTTCATATGGGCCTGATACATATCTCTGTAGCTCATACTAGTGATATGGGACCTCAACTCCACCATCCCCTTGCCAAACATGGTCAACATTAACTCCTTATATGCCACTGAGGAGATCGAATACACCTACGTCCCCACTATCGGTAACCGCAAGATCCTATACACATCCTTTAGGGTGATTGTGATGTTAGTCATCGGCAAATGAAATGTATTGGTCAATTAATCCCATCTGTCGATGAGGGTAACCATCAAACTTGGCTCTTGGACTACGTGCCAATAGTGTCTGACCCCAATCAGGACAACCTCTACAATATGGTGCCAATCATCAACTGTCACACTACCTCGTACCTCCACGAGCATGGGTAGTACCCTATCTCACATCCATAGTTGATCTCTCACCTTCATCCAACAAACCATCACATTAATACACATTGACCATACCCGCAATCACCCTTGACATCTCACCTATACCTATCACACTACCTTTGTTCCCCTCACAACTTACCTTCTTATCACATGTTCTATCTACCCACCCCAACCCTAACCAATTACCATTCCACCATACCCATTTAAACCTCTCACCCATGCTATTTTTCTATCCACAACATCTTCTTATACCATTAACTAATTCACCCATCCACCCTAACTCCTTTTTTTCCTAGTTTTCTCCAAATAATGATCGGCATCAATTTAGGTGGGACTGACCACATTCTAATACAACCAGCATCGGTCACCTCATCTGTGATTGTTTTCGGCTAACACCAACTGACGTCAGCCAACCCTTGACCAACGTTGGTCACTGTCATGGCAACCAAATCCACAACACCCTATCCTATTTCCCCACAAACACACCATTTTACCCTCCCGACCTATCCATCCCTACCCAAATCCCCCCTAAATTAATCCCCACCCATCATTCACCTAAATATACCCTTCTCCCTTCTTATTTTACCTATTTTTCATCCCAAATTCAAATCCCAAAACCTATTTGCCCCTAACACAATTTATCTACATAAATCTACCTACCACACTAGGAATGGGATTGAATCATACCTTGTCACGCTATTGTCTCCATGGTGGCATGTCGGGTCGCTACACCAGTGGTCCCCCCAATCCCTCTCTTGCCTCTATCATCACCAACTGACCTCCTCACCTCCGACCAACCAAATCGATCAAATAGATCTAGTGGACACACCTATCATTTGTCAATCACCCGCTACAAGGATTGTCAACTCATCTCTCTATCTCGCTTGGTCACTTTCCACCTTTTCCTCTCTCCTCTATCATTTTATCCTATTTAGAAAATTACAAGTTATTATGCAAAAAGTGGAATTTTTTTCTACCACTCCCCGACTTGATTGACATCGGTTGTACCTAGACCAACATCGTTCTTGTACCTTAGCAAACCATCATCGGTTAAGCATGAATGGTGTCAATTACCTATGTCGACCCCATGTAAACCCATTATACCTTATCTACTTGCCTGCAACCTTTTTCAACAAACCCAAAGATGACCCTGACCCTACACCTCATCATTCTGACCTTGTCATTTATCACCCACCCTCACCATCCGTTGGGGCCTATTTTTGCCCCTCCTATGGCCTTACCTTTACAACACCTTATTTTTACCCATATGATACCTCCTGTACCATGCCCTATATACCTGGACTTGAACCACTCTTTATGACCTTTGACCCTCCATGCTCGCTATACCTTGCAACATAGTTACCTATATTTTTTAGCCTACTGACTTTACCTTTCCTATTGCCATGTTGTTTATCCTGACCTGACATGTGGTGTACCAGAACATACCTAAACGTTCCTATAAATGACACTTGTTTTTTTTCTGCACCATATCTTATACCTTGGATACTAGACTTACTTCAACCCTATTTGGATAGACCTAATAACCTTGGATGATGTAGAGTTTGTAAGCTTTTCACTTTAGTATCATGCCAAAGTTTATACGTGTGCATACATTCGAATGTCACTACCTTTGACCCTATCCCATTTCCCTATTTTCTTGATTTGACCTTTACCCCATTACCAATTTTTACCTCCACATACCCTACCCACACCTACCTACCTAATTGTTGATTCATTGGATGTTCCCATGTCCTCACCCGTTGCATCTTATGATGATGATACATGTTTTACTCGGCCTAATAGCCTTACCTTGCCTATGGTCGTGACCCTTATCTAAACAAACCTTGACTTTTTGACCTTTTGGATGTATCAGAACCACACCTATGCATTCCTACATCTTACCTCATTGATTTCTTGGATCTTATCTTGTACCCTAGATACCGGACCTCAACAACCCTTGTTTGGATGACCTTTACGACCCTAGCTAACATACATTTGTTATGTTGAGCAACCTGACTATCTCATGGAATTTCACAACATGTGCATACATTTGAATGCTCTACCTAATCACCCACCCTACCTCTTACAATCACCATACCCTTTTCCATCACCTCCTTCACACCTAATCATGTTTTCTTAAACCACCCACCTCTTCATTTTATCAAACCACTCACCACTTCCTTCCCTTACCTCATCAGTTCCTAGTTTGAGGGGGGTTAACTTCACCAATGTTTAGGGAAACATTACCTTCACCCATGCTTGGGGAAAGATCACCTTCACCCACACATGGGGAAACCAAAACTTAATTTTTTCAGCATCACTTACCATTACAATCTACGCAACAAAAAGGGGGAATATGTAGACACCAAAATTGGGTCACACTCCCCTTGACCCCCGTCGAATAACCAAATCAAACATATTCACCTAACCATGGCCCTTTCCACCCCATATTAATATTAATTCAATTAACTTAATTAAATCAATACCCATCCTCACAATATTCATTACTTAATTATTTTAATTAAGCTAATTTCCACCTCATCTAGCCACCTCACCCTAGACCTATTCTTGACATGTTTCCATAACTAAGACTTGGTCCCACTTACCTTAATGAGCTAAGGCTTAGTTTAACCCTAAAGATCAATGCCTATTATCCCTCTAACCACCTTCCTACTCATAAAAAAGGTAACATCCATTTAGATCTAAGGAAAAAGGAATGAACTTGATCCAAAAGATATGAGATCTACCATTTTTAGTGAACCTAGGGAATCCCACCTTAACCGATGCTGATCACCCCTAAACTGATGCCAGTTAACCCAGAACCATCTCCCGTTACCATTTATTCACCTTAACAACCTTGTTTTTGGGTTGGACAATTCTGAGAGCAAGGAGACGAGAAGAGAACTACATGTAAGAAAAACCAGAGTCTTTTCACACACCCAGACATCCATAGCCAGCACCAAGACAGATCTAGAATCATTTGCAGTAACAGTGACATTCCGGGAAGCATCATTATTACACCAAGCTCAATCTCACCAACCAATCATAACCACCACCTAATCATTGGACCTACAACATTGGTAAGTGTGTTTATCACTGATCATTTCCATTCTTATTTTTTCTATAGATTTTTATCATTCTTCCATTAATATACCCATTCCTTCATAGTCTACTTTATGACAAACTCAAACCTCACCCATCCTTTTACCAGATCACCTATCCTAGCCCTTCCACCTCTCTGAGTGTTCTCAACATTCCCATAGACCTCGTCATCCCCTCATTTAGATCTATCTAACCTCACCCATACTTTGTAATAAGGTTTTTATTGAATTTTTGTCACCCAACTATACCGATGCCCATTACTCATGACCATCGTCAATCTATCCTAATCCATCAATGGTTATATTTGACCAATGTCAGTCTCTGTGTTTCATACCTTTTGTTAATAACAAAACCAGATAACCTTCTACCAAGTCACATAAACAACCCAAAACCTAACCTTGACCAGTCCCAATACCTTGACACTTACCTACCCTTTATATTTTACTATAGCATAGCTTGTTATGTTAGATTTTCTTATTGTGCTTGAATGAAATACCTAAATCATATCAACTATGGTAGGAATTTTCTTATCTCTCACTTTAAGTTGATTGAAACAATGGATTGACAGCCATATAGGGAGTATCACACTTCCTGGATCTAGCACACGCTAGGAAATCCACTGTCATATATTATTTAACTCTTCTTTTGTGGTCTTATTTTTTATTTCAGGTAGTTCCTCCCAACCAAAAGGAATCTCTCATAGTTTGCATTGGATTGAGAAGTCAGAATGCATGCAATAACCATCAACCAACTAGCATAAATAGGTATTCCTCCTTGGCCCTTACCCTTATCTATTTCATCTCAATAATGTAAAGAAAAGAGTGAAACACCCACTACCCTCTAATAAGGTAGTCAAACCAACAAAACCTTCCAGTGCAATCCATTCCCCTCCTATAAATCCTCTACCCTCATGATCATCCACAACTTTACCCAAACCCATGGTTACTTTCCATTATGATCCATTACCAGAGTCATACACCAACATTTTAACCAATCTCTCAGAGACTTCCATCATCACATTACCACCGCTTCAACCTTATAATCCTCTCAAACACAAACCAAAAGTGTTTGATGAAACCAAGATTTGTGTTTATCATCATGTGCCAAGACATGATGTAGAAAATTGTAAGGCCCTAAAAACCATTCTTCTCCAACTTTTTCCTCCTTAATAAATTTTTGAGGATGATGTCCTTCTTGATGAGGACCATATTCCACCTTCAGCTTTCATCACAAATCATCATCCTTTTCCTCTTCAACAACTTGCATCCCCACCCCTACAACCCTTTTCTCCACCTGCAAAATTTGAGATCAACATTTTCCATATCAGAGAGTTGGCTAAATCACCACCCAAATGCAGGTGTACCCATCTCACTTCACAAGGTTTTTCCCCACTACTAGGTTATCTCCCATCATGCCATTACACCACTCATCCTATACCTTCTCCATTTACCACCTCCCCTTAGATTAACATGGTTTAAGTTTCCAACCATGCCAAGAAAGACAAAGGAAAAGAAAAAGTAACCATCCCATCAACCATCACCATTTGAATAACTACATACCCTATGTTTAACGAGGTCACCCATCTCACAATGATAAAATAATTACATCAATCTCCTCTAAAGATGTGTTTGTATGATCTCGTCTAAACTTCTGAATATCATAGAAAAACCCTTATTGAGGTTTTGCAATCCATTGATTTTTTACCTAATGAACCCACAGTCGTGGCCTCCATTATCAACCCCTCACTACATGGCCTCACTTACCAAATCATCTCCTTCTTCTACCCCCAATCCCACTCCTCAAGTTGCCACCCTTAGCTTCTCTAATGAGGATATTTTACCTCTCTAGTCAGATGACCCTGATCCCACCCTTTTAATTTTTCATATATATCAATAAAAAATGCGTACAAAGTGTCATGATCAATGGTGGTGCTAGCATTAACATCATCTCCTCCCACACGTACAATAAAATGTGCATCCATTCCAATTGTATGCATAATAACCCATTTATGTTGCGCTCCTTCAATGACGCCATCACCTCCACCCTTGGAACCATTATCCTTCAAGTTCACGTAGGCCCTCATACTATCCCAGAAGTATTCTACATCTTAGAGCGAGAGTTCCAGCATAACCTATTGCTCAGCAGACCTTGGATTTACATCATGGGTTATGTCCCTTCAAGTTTACACTGTTGTGTAAAATTCAAACATGAAGGGCATAACTATACCATCCTCATCAACCTGTCAACATTCAAAACTTGTAACATGTCGTACCAACCTAATGATGTACTTGTACCAGTCAAGGTATCTGCTACTACTCCCACTTCTCATTCACCCACAATCCCGTCCACCAATGTTTCCGCTACCTCTCCCATACCTAACTCTTATATTCCTACTGCGGCCGCAGCCTCTGTAACTAACCCCTCTACTTCCTAACCAACTGATACCCCTCGTGTCTAATCATATAGTGAATCGCCTATCTTCGCTACCCACATATCTACTATTGATGCCTTAGAAGGTGTTTTTCAATACGTGACTCTAGGGGAGTAACACCTATACAATATCGATAAATTCCTCACTTTGCAAGAGTATGGAAACCTATCCCAGCATCCTTGTTATGACTACTGCATAGGTGTGGCATTGGATTTTCCACACCACCTTCCAATAAGGCCCGCATCGACCTCATTAAGGAAGACAAACCTTCTCCACCTCATTCACCAATGTCACCATCTTCACCCACGGTGATGATACACCTTCTATTAACGTCATTCAATGTGATAACGATGAGTCTATACTCACCTACATTAGTGCAGAAGATTCTTATATTCATCAGTCATCACCTTCTGAGATGCAAACCATGTTGAATGAATCAACCATTGAAATCAACATTAACACTTAGGACAACCCACACATTCTAAAAATAGGTTAATCTTTAGATACTACTGAATATGAAGTTTTAACTTCGTTCCTCCGAGACTATAGAAATGATTTTCTTGGTCCTATGTTGATATTCCTGGTATTGACCCAAACATTGTGGTCCATAATATCCTAACCATTTCTGATGCCAAAACCATAATACAAAAGGTATAAAAATGAATCCTCTCATTGCTCTTTCAGTAAAAGAAGAAATTCAATGCCTTCTCTCAATTTCCTTCATCCTACCCATTGACTATCCTTAATGGATTTCTAACATCATTCATGTCATAAAATTGACAAGGGGAGTCTACATTTGCATGGATTTCTAGGACCTCAACCTTGCTTGCCCCAAAGATGAATTTCCTCTACTGAGAATTGACCAACTGGTTGACCTCACCACCGACCATGAGATTTTATCCCTCATGTATAGTTTCTTGGCTTATAATCAAATATTACTCTCTCTAGAAGATTAACACAAAACTACTTTCATCACTCCTTGGGGGACCTTCTGCTATCAATGTAGACACCAAATTTGTGTCTTACGACCCACTGTGCCCCGCATCTCATTTCGCAACCTAGCCTCACCATCTAAACCTTACACAATTATTTATTAAATACCTTATAATTAATAAATCCACATCTCCAAACCTTCCACCTCATTTCGCTACCTCATCATGACCTAGCCCTAACCCTAAACTAACCTAATCAAGACCTATAACTTGGTCTACATCCACACCCATGACTAATTACTCCTCACCCGCACCAAAATCAACCTAATAATGACTTGACCAAGCCCACAACTAATTCCTCGAGAGAAAAGGAGGGAAAGTTGGCTATTTTACTAAAAATAGCCCACTTTGACTTAACCGATATCGGTTCCTACTCGACCACTGTCGGTTACGTAACCACCATCGGTTCCCTGTAAATGACCTCCCCCAACCAAAAACAAAGGACCGGGAATTCATTGGAAAGATCAGGAATTCACTTGGCCGAGCAGAGACAAGTGAAGGAAAGAGAAGAGTTTGAAGAGAAGGACATCAAGCCCAAGACTGTAACTGAGTAACCAGAGCCCAGTGAAACTCATCCAAGCATTGGGAGAGAAGATAGCTCATCTTTGATTGTCAGATCATCCTACTTGAGCCCTACCTTCGTTATCACAGTCCTTGGACCTGTATCTTCATCAGGAACTAGTAAGTAGTGTCTGGTATGTTCTTGCAATAACATTTCTTGGATTTCTGAATCACAGTAATTATAAGTCTACTCTTAGATCCACTACCTGGTAACATCCTACATCTAACTGTCATTCCTCTACCCTTACATTGCCCCCAAGAACAGCCCCCATACTCCCTGAGTCTTCTCTATCACCCCATTACCTATCACGAATCATGTACCAGACTTATAAACACCATAGCCACCTTATAGCCAACCTTCACTAAAAGCCCCTAAATCACTGCCCCTACCGATATCGGTTATCAGAAACCGGTACCGGTGACAGTGACTAGCATCGGTCACTGTGATTCAAAACCAAGACCAGCATTTTCTCTATTATTTTAACAAGGTAATTAAATTGTAGTTTTACAATAACTTCTTTGTTAGAATTTTTGTTAATTCGTATTAGCAAGGGAACTGACCACCTTCGAAAGGAAGTCCAATATTTCCTGGGCCTAAGGTAGTTCCCTCATTTATTGTCTAATTAGAACTTAGTGGTCTTGTATTCTTACTTGCAGGTAGCCCTTCCTAGACAAAAAGGAGTTCTTCACAATCGATCTGATCTCTCTCTACGGTACGCGCACACCCTCCAAACATTCAACAGGTATTCCTCCTAGCCCTAACCCTTATCTGTTTCTCAAGAGAATGAAAGGATAGAAGCAACTCTATTCTAGGAACTGAAACATCCTTTGTTAGAAACATTTTGGCACGCTCGGTGGGACCCATTTAGGGTTTCTTTCTTTCTTGCTTGCTTTCATATAGGGAGCATACTTACAGTTTGTTTCTGCTAAATATTCACAAAATATTTTGTCATTTTGGTAAAAGAATTTGTCTTGCTTTCACATCTTTGCATTATTGAAATTCATCTCCTTTGCTTCATCGAATATCATTTTCGATTTGGGTTTAAAACGCGTGCATCACATTCTTGCTTGCTGTTTTCAATTCTAGTGAACATAGATTAAGTAACAGGTCGTACACGTGGGGGTGATATCCACGGTATTGACAAGAAATTAATCTTACTTTCACTGCACAACACATACCAAATCACGTCATAATCAACACAACAACTCAAACATCCCCCCTTTTCCGCGGTATTCCTCCGCCCGATTGAGGTAACCTTATAAGCCAAAACAAACTTGACATCCCCCTTAGGTCTTTTGTTTAGGATTGACATCATCTTGCATCTAAGGCATAAGCCCACAATAATTAAAACTAATCCTAGGGTTAGTCTCTTGATTTGCTTGTGCATCTTTCTTATTTTTAGTTCTGTTTCTCTTGTCCTACACTGTTTCAGTGATCACTTCAGAACAATTTGGTAGGTATTCTAAGCATTGTTAACCCCAAATCAGCAACTTCTTACAGCTTCTTACACCGGTCCTATTATACCGACATTGGTTAACTTACCGACACCGGCTACAGTCTGACCAACATCGGTTACCTGACCGATATCGGTTACTTTCTTTCATAGTTCCCAAAACCAGCAACCTACCAATTCCAACATTTTGTTGCTGCTTCTGTTCCTGATAGATTACATCCCTGCTGTGTACTCTTGTCCATGGTTGTTATCACTCGGAAACAAGCCACAGCCATGGTTTCACATGCTTGTTCCGTGCCTTTGCCTGAATCACCCCCTTCACATTCTATAGGGAATCCTACGGACACCAGTGAGGTTCCCAAAATCCCTATAGGAGATAAGGAATTTGTGAAATTTTTGGACGCTAATCCTAGCGCTGTACAGTACTATTTGTCTCATGCCCCTGACCGTACACCCGACGGCCAACTTCTCGTGGGTATGCCTATTAGTATAGCTACTCATTTAGATCCTTCTCCACCTAATGACTCTGCCTTACCTTCTTCATCCTTAGCCCCGTCTCCCAACTCAGTGGCTTCAGAGGTTCTTACGGCACAGATTGGCTTTCCTTTTGTTAATCTGGGGCCCCATGTATCATTACCACCAACTGCTCCTACCTCGTCTCTCTCACAGACTGATCCTTTCATAACTTGCTCTCTGCCACCTATCCACACAAGCTTTCCTTCTCAAGCTCCACCCACCTTTTCATTTCCACACACGTATCCAGTGACTTCAACACCTTATATAGGACATCCCTATTCGTTCGCCTCAACATATTCGTCCTCAATACCTTATCAACATTTAGCCCCCCCATTGTCTAGTGGAGGCCCTTGGCCCAATCCTCCACCTTTTACAACAACCGCACCATCATCTCATCCAACCACTGATTTCATCAAACAAATGATGGACAAGATGCAAAATCTGGAGGCTTCTGTTTCAGGAAGCCGTAGCACCCTGACATACGAGCAAGTTTGTCGGGAGCCTATTCATCCTTCTGTCCCCCTTCATTCATATCCTCCTCAATGGGAATTACCAAAATTCACTCGTTTTAATAGTAAGGAGGATCCTCAACAACACTTGCGATCATTTAGACATGCCTGCTATCTGATTGCTCATGACGATGCTTTACTACTCCGTACCTTTCCCATGTCCTTATCAGGACCCACCTTGGAGTGGTACAGTGCTTTAACCCAGCACTCAATCTTCTCTTTTAACCAATTAGCCCAATCTTTCTTGGATCATTTCTCCATTAATATTGCTAAGAAAGTATCTATCACCGACCTCTATGCCGTCTGACAATTTGAAGACGAATCTATCGCAGATTTCGTTGGATGATGGCGGGGCCTCATCAACCAACTTACTTATGCCTTGCCTCAGGCCGAACTCATCGAACTCTTTACGCGGGCCTGCGCTAAGCACATTTCTCCTACCCTCCAAATTCAAACTTTCCGCACCTTTGATGAGGCCTTTACTATGGCTCGGAAACTAGAAATTCGAGCCTTAGAGGAAGAGAAATTGCGGTTGCGCAACAAAAACCCTAATTTCTGAACCCAAGACTCCACCAACAAACCCAACACCACCAATTCTCACGCATCGACTGCTTCGAAATCAAAAGGAGCTGTACACGCGGTGATGGTCAAATCCCAAGCACCGTCTAATACTCCGCCGAAAACCACCTATAAGTATAAAGCCGAGCCCATCAATTACACTCCCTTGGGAGAAACTTATGGTGTCATCTTGGAAAAATTTCTCAAAGCAGGAGCTATCACCTTGCCTCCTGTTAAACCTCACTCCGGGTTTGATTCCACCCGCATTATACCTTCTTGGTACAAAGAAAATGACTTCTGTAACTTCCACCGCGTGAAGGGACACAGTCACGAAAACTGTAAGATGTTGAAAAACATAGTGCAGGAAATGGTTGATGCAGGGGATATAACCCTCGATAATCCTAATGCCCCTGCTAACCGAAATTTGAAAATCTTCAATAAACCATTCCCAAACCACTCTTCTAACAGTAACATAAACCAAGATATCTTAGCCGAGGAGAGTGTTCATGAAATCCATGCAGTTTTTGATTCCCAACCAAAAGCCTCTATTGAGGAAATTCTGAATCAAGCCTCATCACTAACGCAGGAATCCGCACCCGCTTCACCACCATCAAGACAAGATGATAACCTTGTCGTTCCTTTACCCATAAAGGAATTAACCACCCATAGTTCCCTTCTCACAGATGAGCCTTCTTACACCACATCCTTGCAAGACTGTGAGCGGATGTTATCTAACTTATCTATTTCCCAAACATCTCCTTCTACCACTCTTGCTGTACAAGAGGAAGGCTCGCCACTTTTTTCGTCATCCTTAGATGAGAAACCCCTTGAACCGACATCACCAAATTCTTTAATCATGATGGATCCTCTCAAACATTCCCTCCTACCTATTAGTTCTTCATCGCCTAAATCTTTTCAGCGACCGGTTGACCTCTTAACGCCCATTGATACAGTGCCTCATTTACCCCCTGTATCACACCCACAGTGGACCGGAATCACAACCCACCTTTCTTCCATACAAAAGTTCCTATTCACACGTGAAGATTGTCATCCCTCAGAAGATAGATGAGTCCTATGGGAACGTTTGAGTACACCATGCTCTACTCAAATGCAGATGACCAATCCAAACACCTTTACCATATACCCGCGGTGTTTACAAAAACTCAAAATGCCTATGTCCTCACCTTCACCCCCCTCATCTCTACCGAATACCTCATCCACCTCTATTAACCTAACCAAACCTCCCCCTACGCTTGGGACTTCACCAATACCCAAGCCTAACACACCCACCTAAATGGTTAGATTTATCCAAAAATAAAGTCGTCCATCCACCTAGGAGACAGACCCAATCTCCTCAAGTCCAATCTATGCCTCTGTCACAACTAAAACCCTCGCTGTCACACCTACCTTCTATATTGGGACCTCACCCCTCCACCTTGCCTCAATACATCGTACCTCCTACGTTTTCTTTAAAACGACCTGCACCTTCTACATCCATACAGAGATCCTGTCCACCTATCAACCCTAAACAAACTCCATCATCAAAGGATTTGTTTGTTGTCACTCCTCTTTCTCCGTGGTTGTTTCCTGCTACCACATCATCTGTGGCCTCACCATCTAACCAGCTAAACATACCTTTTGCACCGAAGAAGCCACGTTTAGTTAAATCCAATTATCAAAACCCCTTGTCTAAAACACCATCCGTACGAACCAACCATACCCAAACATTACCAAAACCCACCCAATCAATAGCTTCATCTTCCTCTGACTTTGACCCGCTCAAAGGATCTTACGCTAAGATCCTGGATATGTTGGTGGAGAATGCGACCGTTTCCCTACCCCCACTTAGACCTTATGATCCATCTAAACCTCGACCTATAGGTTATGATGAGTCTAAAATCTGTGCTTACCACCGCACACCAGGACATGATGTAGAGGGATGCAAAGCTTTGAAAGCCACACTTCGTCAGTCACCTCTCTCGGATAGAAAGGTTAAGAAAGACAACTTACGAAGGGAGAAACCTTTAGCTTCAATCCCCTCTCCTATACCACCTGTCCCCGCCTCACCAAGATCTATCATTATTACAACCCCACCTCTCGAAGACCATGACTTATCCCTACCGTCTTCCTCCTCTCGTGTTCACGAGATCAACATGATTAGTGTTGCTACTCGAGGGCAGAAAAACAATGGGAAAGCTAAAGAAAGCACACCTGTGGCCTCTCTTTCTCCGTCCACCATCCCGATCACACCACCACCTAAAGTGGTTATTCATGGACCTGCCTACCCCGTCTCTGATGGGGTTGCCCACCGAACCATGATCAAACAGCTTCACCAATCACCTGTAAAAATGACACTGTATGATCTCATTCAGACCTCTGAATCTCATCGACAAGCTCTCGTTGAAATCCTTCAAGGGATAGAGGTCTTACCTAATGAAACCTTGCCCGTTACCTCCATCTTAACACCCAACCACTGTTGCTTCTCTCACCAAACAATCTATCACTTCCGTCCCTGTACAGCAAACCGCTGCTGTCAGTTTCTCCGAAGATGAAATTGTTGACTTTGGTGCAGAAGATCCTGACCCCGCTCTTTTCATCTCAGCTTACGTCCGGGACATCCGCGTATGTCGTGTTATGATTGACGGAGGCGCTAGCCTAAACATCATCTCTTCCAAAGCCTTCCAACAAATGAATATCCCCTCTAGCTGCATGTGTGCCAACCCCACCATGCTGCGTTCATTCAACGATGCTATTACTTCTACCTTAGGCACTGTGATCCTTAACATTCGTGTAGGGCCACGTACCTTACCCAAACTCTTCTATGTCCTTGAGGGTGAATTCTAATACAACATGTTGTTAGGCCGCCCTTGGATCTGGGCTATGGGATGCGTTCCCTCCACCTTACATAGATGCATAAAATTTGAGTATGAGGGGAAGTCCTACACCGTAAAAGCTGACCCTCCCCCCTTCAAAACCTGTAATATGTTATATCACCCTAATGATGTGCTTGTACCAGTCAAGACACCCATTCATCCAACCCAACCATCCACTTCAACCACACCTCAACCATCCACCTCAACCGCACCTACACCTTCAACCAATGAAACCGCCGTCGCAAATACCACTTCCTTTCCCGCAATCAATATCCCAACCTCAAATCCCTTAGTATATGTATTTCAATGCCTTACACTGGGGAAGTATCACCTGTATAATGTTAGCACATTCCATACCCCACAGGAGTACGGACAGTTACATGCGCATCCTACCTACGACCGTCGTGTGGGGGAAGTAATCTCCTACGGACCACCTAATTGCCGCACCAACCTAACATATGGGGGTGTCGATACATCCTCTGTCACCCCTGAACCTCCCCTTGGTGTGGTTCCCTTCCAATCTGATTTTCAATATCTAACTAATCATCGTTTCGCCCTCACCTTCTTGACGCGCTGTGCTTGGAAGGGCTTCGGTTTCGGTCTTTATGAACAAGGCCGACATACGATCATTCCTGTAACTACACGCAAATACAAAGATCGTCGTGGTCTTGGATTCTCTAAACCACCTACACTGAAAACATCGCATATCCGTTGTATCTAGGAAGGTGACAAAGTCACCCCTTCCGAACCATCATCACCCATTTTGCCATCGTCACCCATAGAGTCAATAGACCCTGAATCTATCCCTCCTAACTTTTTTTTTTCATAAACGCTATCTTCTTGGGTCCTCTCACTTATCAACGTGATAATGAAGACCCATCTTCTCTTCCCCTTCTGTATCCAGACATGATCGAAGAGGACTCACCTTCAATTAATGTTGTTGAGTGCCAGGATGATGACTCCATCCTCACTTACCTTGGTGCGGATGACTCTTATATTCAACGCGCCTTGCCATCTGACACTCAAACCATGTTGAATGATTCGACTATAGAAATCAACATCCACACTGAGGATGATCCTCACATTGTGAAGATCAGACAATCTCTTACCGCATCAGAACAAACTACCTTCACTACTTTCCTCCGTGCCCGCAACCAAGCTTTCGCTTGGTCCTACGCTGACATGCCAGGAATTGATCCTGACATTGCTGTCCATAACATTACCCTAAAACCCGATGCCAAACCAGTTAAACAGAAACTGAGAAAAATGCATCCACACATTGCCCTCTTGGTCAAAGAAGAGCTTCAACGACTCCTTTCTGTTTCCTTCATCTTACCTATTGACTATCCTCAATGGATCTCTAACATCGTACCTGTTACTAAAGCAATAGGGGGACTTCGGATATGTACGGATTTCTGGGACCTTAACCTCGCTTTCCCGAAGGATGACTTCCCCCTCCCAAGTATTGATCAACTTGTTGATCTCACTGCGGGCCATGAGATGCTTTCTCTCATGGATGGCTTCTCGGGATACAATCAAATTTTGGTAGCCCCGGCCGATCAACATAAAACTACCTTCATAACTCCTTGGGGAACCTTCTATTATCGTGTCATGCCGTTTGGCCTTAAGAATGCTGGTGTGACCTATCAGCGGGCTATGACTTACATTTTTCATGACATCATGCACACTATCCTTGAGGATTATGTCGATGATCTTCTTGGCAAATCTAAACATCGCAGTGAACATCTCGATGTTTTAACCATTATTTTCGATCACCTATTACAATATTGTGTTCATCTTCAACCAAAGAAATGTGTCTTTGGTGTCCTTTCAGGAAAACTCCTTGGTTTTATTGTCTCTTTGCGTGGCATCGAGGTCGATCCAGCTAAAGTCAAAGCTATCCTAGAAATGCCCCCACCTACTAACCTCAAACAATTGTGTAGTTTGCAAGGTAAACTCCAATCTATCCGGCGTTTCATCTCCCAACTCTCGGATCGATGTCAACCTTTCCATCACCTCCTTAAAAAGGACATTGTCTTCCAATGGAGTGAAGAGTGCCACCAAGCCTTTGAGGCTCTTAAAGCCTATCTCTTGCAGCCACCTGTGCTTATCCCACCTCAAGACGATCGCCCTTTCTACCTTTACCTTTCTGCCACTGACCATGTTGTAGGAGCCATGCTCACACATCATGACTCCGAGCATCGAGAACAAGCCGTTTATTACATAAGTCGTACTCTCGTGGATTACGAGACTAGGTATACACATGTAGAAAAGTTGTGCCTAGCCCTATCATTCGTAGCCACCAAACTCCGACACTACCTCCTGAATCACAAAACTTTTGTCATCACCAACGCGGACCCCATTCATTATATGTACGCCAAACCACATCTAAACCAACGCATCGCCCGATGGCTTATGCTCCTTGCCGACCTCGACCTTGAATTTGTACACCAGAAATCAATAAAAGGACAAACTATTGCTGACCAACTCGCGGAAGCCCCTTTACCTAGGGAGCAATTTACCAATTTTAATTTCCCCGACGAACTCATCGCCACTCTTTCACTCAGTAAGGAGTCGTATCCAATGACCCTCTTCTTCGATGGATCCAAATGCCAGCACGGTGGAGGAGCCGGTGTTGTTCTCATTCCTCTTGACGCTGAGCCTATGCCTCTTTCATTCCGGCTCGATTTCCCCTGCACTAATAATACAGTGGAATACGAGGCCCTTGTTTTGGGTCTCCAGGTTGCGTTACACTTAGGTGTCAAATCTATCAATATTTTCGGTGACTCTCAATTGGTAGTCAATCAAGTTATGGGCATCTACCAATGTAAAAATGAGGAACTTCAAAAGTACAAACATTACGTGGATTCACTTTTGACCTTATTTACTCATTATTCTATCCAAACCATTCCCCGCTCCACTAACAAATTTACAGATACTATGGCTTGCTTAGCCTCGCAAATTCCTGCCTCACCAACTGACTCTGACATATTCATCTTGGTCCAACAACTCTTTGCCCCATCTTACTTAGCCCCGGATGTTTGTATGATAAATAATGTGTCTGCTAATTCACAGGATACCTGGTATCACCAATTTCACGACTACCTTACAACCTCTGTTCTCCCACCTGACCTTACTAGTAACGGAAAACGTGCTTTTCTTAAAAGTGTTTCTTGTTATGTCATCATGGGGGGACTCCTCTATAAACGTGGCTTTGATGGCATCCTCCTTCGATGTCTAACCGGTGCGGAGGTCACCTATACCATCCAACAAGTCCACGACGGTATTTGTGGTGGACATTTTAGTGGCCTTGCCGTGGCCAAACGGATCCTTCGCCTAGGCTATTATTGGCCTACTCTTAATAACGACTGCTACGAATATGTTAAGCATTGTGTTATGTGTCAACAACATGCCAACCTTCAACATACTCCTAGCCATCCGCTACAGGTCGCACGAGATCTTTGGCCTTTCTCACAATGGGGTTTAGACCTTATTGGTGAGATTCACCCACCCTCTTCGCAACGTCACCGTTGGATAATCACAGCAACCGAATATTACACTAAATGGGTGGAAGCCATTCCACTCATTTCAACCAAAAAAGAAAAAATCGTCGAATTCATTAACCATCACATTATCTGTCGTTTTGGCGTTCCTCATCGCCTGATAACAGATAATGGAAAATCTTTCAAAAATAAGTTGTTACAAGACCTTTGTGACAACTTTGGTATCAAACTTAGCTTCTCATCACCTTACTATCCACAAGCAAATGGTCAAGCCGAATCTTCTAATAAAACCCTAACCAAAATCCTCATGAAAGTTGTTAACGATTCTGGAAGCAATTGGCCTGATCACATCCCCTTTGCCCTTTGGGCTTATCGGACTAGCATTCACACCTCCACTAATGCCACCCCATTTTCTTTGGTATATGGTACCGAGGCTGTCTTACCTCTCGAAATACAAATACCCTCCCTAAGAATATCTCTTCAGGATATTCTCACCAATGATGATTTCCGCCAAGAGCGGTTAGCCCAATTGGAGCTTCTTGACGAGCGTCGTCTTATAGCTCTTGACCACCTTCAAATCTATCAAAAGTGCATCAAGCGTGCTTATGATAAGTGACTTCATGAGCGTACCTTTAAGGTTGGTGATCTTGTCCTCAAAGAGAATCAACATGTAACCAAACTAGAAAAGAGCAAACGCGGAAAATTTGCTCCAAATTGGATTGGGCCTTACATTATCACTCACATCTACGGATCAGGCACTTATCGTTTAGCTTCACTTAATGGTAAACCTGAGCCTGAACCCCTTAATGCCTTGCATCTCCGACCATTCTATTGTTGAATTTAGTGTTACATCACTTCTTATCTACCTTGCGCTCGTCCCTTGAGCTCATTTACCACCTCATACACTTTGTTTCATGCATCTCAAAATAAAATCAAGCTCACATGGTTTGGTCATAACCTCCCCTTAAAGATGCCTTCCCCTTTTTAGTCTAAGTCCATGACTTAAAAGTATCAAAATAACACGTTCTCAATTATACGCTTATGGGATATTCTTGAGTCAAACTTCCTACAAAACTAGATGCTTCATGCCAACCAGACATCTAGACCTCTAAGTTATACATAGACTGCTCCCTCGAAGGACAGCTATGTGCAAAGCCACATTTGCTATTTTAAATAGACTGCTCCCCCGAAGGACAGCTATGCACAAAAGCTGCATCTGCTACTATAAATAGACTACTCCCTTGAAGGACAGCTATACAAAGTCAGCCTCTATCAGAAGCTTCTCACATTGCTCAACTTCGTGAAGACCTCAAGAACAACAAAATACATATCCCATGTAGACTTCCCGCATCGATCAGTCTATATCCAGAAAAGTAAAAAGCAGTATTCCACAACACTTTTGAGTCATGGACTGGTCTATTTAGGTTTGGTTCTCTTTCGTCAGAATAATCACCTTATAACAAGTTCTCTGCACCCCCGATATACCAGCCACCTCACCTCACCATTCGTCAAAACAACAAAACTCAAGGGACGTGACGTATATCCGATATATTGTGATTATACAACTCTTTTCACCTATCGACTTCTCGCCTATGCAAGGTACCTAGGGATTCAAGCTCATCCTACATTAATATGTGGTTTGTTTAGCTCTTCTCAACTACGGGACACTTTTGCCTCTTTTACTCGAATCTAGGATTATGTGTTGACCTTAATCAGGACACGGTTCCCTACTACTTGGGTAAGCTAACTTTCACTTCACCTATACCTATACCAACATCGCCAATCCCTTACCAACACCAACAACGTTACCCTACCAATATCAATATTTTTACCAGCCAACAAATTGCCTAACTATAACCAAGTTGCCTAAATTCACCTCTCCCTGGTCCTAAGGGAGAACTACATCGGTCTGAGGCCCCTCCTTGCTTTGTGCAATGGGCTATGTAGGCAGCACTTAGGAGACATGGGGTCTCCGAAGGTTAGCTCGACCATCCCCTACCATAACCTATCATGTGTGGTAAATATAAATCTTTTTGTGTATTTCTATTTGCTCACATTCATCTTTATCCTTTTTCAAAACAAAACATTCAAAACACAACCATTCTTATTATTATCATACACTCAAATCAACATACATATTTAGTTTTATTTAGATGTTAAACACATACATCTTCTCTATCATCGACGCGCAGGTCGGCATCCTTATTTATTCTTATACTCTATGAAATTCACTTAGACCCTTGTGCCTCATCCCGAACCAGGTGATGATTGTGATCGTCGACACCACTCACTGGCCTCTCCATCCTCAAAGGTGCCACTGCTATTGGTTCCTCCCACTGATCTGCTAACCTCTCCTGTAACATATGAATATGCCCTCTCGCGTGGCAGAATCTTGCCTCTAGTCTCTCCACTCGTGACTCTGCAACCGCTAACAATCCCGTTGTCTCATTCACCCGCGTTTGGAGCTGATGAACTAAACCCTGTAGATGATCCCTCTCCACTGTAATCACAGCTATGTCAGGATGATCGGCCCTCTCACGTGAACCTCGCAGCTCTGCTACCCACCATATTCTATAAGCCTCTGTCGCTCCTGCATCCATTACCCTGCGATCAGCTGCTATCTCTTCTGGTCCTTCTGGAGGTGTCAGCCGGGGAGGTGAGAATGCTGCCTCGGCATCGATCCTCATGTATGGTCTATAAGCCATGGGTATATCCTGAACAAATCCAAATTGTCACCGCACGCGATCTAGAGGAATCCTCTCGTACTCACCTGGCATGTGCCCTACGATCCACCTCAATCGCTCTACACCCCTCAACTCCTCAGTTATGTTCTCTGTCACCATATAGTTCCCGTAAGGCCTCCAATGGATATCCGTAATCATTACCATCTCCCACACCTGCCTATAATACTCGATGTCCTCTGTCACGGCCTGGGATCTTGCCTCTTGTTCTGTCTGGACCCATCGTCTGAATCCCAACCTCTGCACTCCTGTCTCTCCCGACTGGACAGGTCGGCCTATCGGTCGCACACAAACAATGTGCTCATAGGCCCAACAATGTAATAAGTATGAACAATCCAGTGTCGTCCTATGTTTTTTCCTACAGGCCCATAAACCGCTGTATAGCTCTGCCAGATATGCGGGTGCCCATGCGAAAGTCACACTCCTTTCTATCATTTCCCAAATAATACACATCAATGCTTTTGGAAATCTTCCCCCATCCACCCTCGGTAATGCATAATACCCCACCGCTATCATTAATACTACTGCCAACCTTGTTGCCTCGGAGTGTGCTGCATACATTATGCCATAAGTGAATGTCAAACCTCGCTGTGTCAAATCTCGTGCAGCTGGACCAAATACTGCTATTATTGCTCCCCGCGCTGCACTCGGCCCTACCTGATACACTGGTCTTCCTGTAATTGGGAGCCTCAAGATCCTAAACACATCTTCCAACGTCACTGTCATCTCCCCTGTTGGCAGATAGAAGGTATTCTTTTCTGGATTCCATCTCTCAATCAACACCTGCAACATAGCATGATTGCGTGCGATTCGTGAATAATAGCGGATTCCACTTAACCCCACATGGTTTATCAATGCCCATTCAGCTGGTGTTACATCCGCTCGGATTTGTGACAACAAAGCTGGCACACTATCATTCATCCTCAACCCTGCCTCTGCCTGCATACATCAAAACGACACACAACCATTCAATAAATCAAATCCCCAAGTGTTTTTTCTCACATTCTGGAAATTCCTACAGTAACCGGTATCGGTTATAGATAATCGATACCGGTTTACTAACCGATACCGGTTATCTCTAAATGATATCGGTCACTGTCAATCCTATACAGCCTGCTTAAAACCACCACCTACGATAATTATTTGCTCGTTTACTCCTCTCTGTACCTACAAACATACGTGAAACCCCCGCTTACCTACCCCATCACACTCACCCCATCCCAAACCCTTGCCTATCACCTTTTCTTTCTCATCTCTATCCACTTACCTTCTCTCATCCTATTCATAACACATGCAAGAATTAAATTACAACCAAACAGTTTACCTCTTGGGATGCAGCAGCTTGGGGTGGAACCTGTCTTCCCTCTCGTCTCTGCCTGCTGGATGCTTCTCCTCGTTCAGCCATGTTCACCACCCTCTTCAAATATAACTTGCCTTTCTGCCTTCTTAATCTCAGCCCACACTCACTTTACCTGTCTCTTTCCTCCTTATCACTCAATTCTTTCATGCAATTACCTGTATCAGTCGTCAAACAGCGTCGCATTCGCGTATTTAACTTGTTGCATGACTCTAAAAATAAGAACTTAAGTTGCCGCCCAAGCTTTTCTATTTTTAGAAAAGCTCGTTTTGGCATAACCGGTATCGGTTACCTAACCGATATCGGTCCTAATCTACCGACGTTGGTTAGCTAACCGATATCGGTCACATGTCTCCTTTTTCTTAAACCTGGGCCTTTTCTTTATTTTATTTTTGCAAATTTTTGTGGCACCCGCCTCTTTTTCCTGCATAACTACACCATTATCACTATTTGTCATCAGAATCAAATCAACACACACATATATATATATATATTATCACAATTTCATCAACATCATCTATCTACATTAAAAACAACCATCGACAAAATACATACGACATTTTAATATATACATCAAACCCATCAGTATACACACCATTTGGATCAAACTCATCATCTACATACATTCAATTTCAAAAACCATCGACAAAACACATAAAACATTTTTTATACACACCATGTGGATCAAAATCATCATCTATATATATATCAATGTTTAAATATACAACTTCCCCTGCATGGGGGCCTCTGTGATCTCAAAATAATACAAAGCCAGCACGCAGGCCGCTATCACTGTCAAAATCTTGACTCGGCTCGCAGGCCGGTCTCTCATGTCAAAAATATACTCGGCTCGCAGGCCGGTATCAACTATACAACCTGTACTCGGCTCGCAGGCCGGTATATACAACAAGAATGAATAAATAAATCATATGTAGGCACGCAGGCCTCTATATACATGACCGGTTCGCAGACCGGTGTCTATATCCAATATCCAAAAACCCATCTCCGCTCCAGGGATGTCTCAGCTCTCCCCACCACCCTCAGCCCCTCTCCCTGCTGGTCCCTGTGCTGGCTCTCGCCTCCTCCCTGTCACCGACCCACCGGCTGTGGCTGCGCCCCCCTGGGATCTCTGGCTCCAAGAGGTCTCGGCTCTGTGCGCCGCATATGGCTGATAGTCAGCCCCGGTACCATCAAGGACATCCTGATAATACCGGGCCTCCACTCTCACCTCCATATAGCGGGCCCGTGCCACCATGGCTGCTGGGGCTGGTCCCCCGACTCCTAATAGTAGTGGCCCCTATCCTGTCGGTACACCCTGTGCCTGTACCTGTGGCGGTGCCTGTGCCTGCGGCGGGGCCGGTGCCTGTGGTGGTGCCTGTGGCTGTGCCGGTGCCTGTGGCTATACCTGTGCCTGGGCTAACTGCCCCTGTAGTACCCCGATTTGTGCCTGTGCAGCAGCAAGCTGCCCCTGTAACAACTGCACCTGTCCTAAGAGTCGGTCCCTCTCTGCTATAACAGCCGCTAAATCTGGCTGTGCGGGCTGTGCTCTCCTAGCTGCTCTCTCCCCTGCCCACCACACCAAAAATGAACCTGTGCAACCAGCGTCATCCACTGTATCATCCACCGGTCTCTCTGCTACCCAATCTAGGTCAACGGGCTATGGTGCAGGCAGTGGGGCCTCTACATCATCCCTCTGGTACTGTGGAAAGGGAGGTGGCTCATCCTGTCGCAAGCCCAACTGTCGTCGTACCCTCTCTAGGGGTATCCGGTCATACTCTCCGGGCCTCCATCCAGCTATCCAGAAAGTATACTGGATCCAGCGCATCTGTGCTCGGGCTCCTCCTCGGGGCTGATGGCCTCTGTAGGGCCTCCATATAATGTCTAGTGCGGTCAAACCCTCTAGCATATGACGGTAGTAGGCCACATCCCATCCTGTGAGCACCGCTCGTGGCTGGCCCACGACCCCCAACCACCTCTGAAAGCCATATCTGTATACAATCTGTGGCCCTGGCTGCTGGGGCAGCCCTACTGGTCATATACATATGATGTGCTCATATGCCCAGCAGTGTAACAAAAATGTCGAGCAAATCCCAAATCACCTCATCCGGCGATAACCCCACAGCTCTCTGAATAGCTGCACCAGATATACTGGTGCCCAGGCATAGCACGTATGCTCCTCTACCATCTCGTGCAACACCCCCATCAAAGCCCATGGGAAGCGGCCTCCCTCTGAGTCCGGGAGGGCGAAGCATGTGATACCTATCATCATCAACACGGCAAGCCGTGTCTCATGTCTGTGTGCGCGATACATGTCACCATAGGCAATGCTCGCGTGTGATAGGTCAATAATGCGGCTGCATCCCCAAATACCTGAAGAATGTTGTCCATCGCCGTCTCCGCATCTACCTGGAACACTGCCTCCCCTACGATCGGCAGTCTCAGGATGCGATACACATCCTCTAGGGTAATCGTCATCTCTCCAGTAGGGAGATGGAAGACGTTGGTTGCCGGATCCCATCTCTCGATGAGGGCAACCATCAGGCTGTGGTCCCTATCCACAGCCCTATACCGCTGGACTCCGCCGAGTCCCACCTCTCGCATAATGGCCCACTGCGCTGCGGACACATGTGGCCGCATCCGTCTCAATAGCGGGGGCATCCGATCCCACATCGTAAGCTGCTGGCATGCCTGCAAAAACAACCCACTTCATTAGACCTACCCTTTACAAAAACAACTACCTTAACCCTCTATACCCCCTTTTACCCACCCAACCACATCCCGACTCTATAATACACATCTACACCCACCTATTCTACTACGATATCTCCTTTACTTACCTCACACCTTACCTACCACCCCGATCTACTCTAGCCATCTAACTATACCCTCACCAATTTAACACCCCCTACTTCATCCACACCACGTAATCTATCACCTCGATCTCCTGCCTCTTCACCCCCAAAACAAAACAAAACTCTAAACAACAACAACAAAAAAAACAAAAAACAACAAACAAACAACAAACAAACCAAAACATTCTATACACCGGTATCGGTCACCCTCGACCGCCACCGGTCCCCCCAAGACATTCTATGCACCGGCACCGGTCGACCTACGACCGACACCGGTCTAGATAACAAATGGTCTGTACAAAATATTCGGTGACCGATGTCGGTCGCCTAGTGACCGACATCGGTCACTGTCCTATCCCGGGGCCGAACCCAAAACGGCCCGTAAAACACATTTTACCCTATTTCTCCCTATTTACCCACCAAAAACACCTAAAACCTACCCACCCTGCCGCCTTGACCTAACTAGGCTACGTACCCATTCCATTTTGCAAATTACATCCATTTATTCATTATTTCATTAAATTTTGGATTCCTACCCAAAACCCAAATCTAAGTTAAACTCATTCAATTCACAAAGGTAAGAGTTTAGAGCCTACCGGTATGACTACATGTCATCGTGGTGGGATAGGTGGCGGTGGTCCAGCTGGTCCAGCACCTCCTGCTCCTCCTGGCTGTGCCATGGCTCCAAATCTCCTCAGCTGGGTCCTCCACCAATCAAATTCTACCTCCTACTCGTTGGGGTCTACCAATCACTCACTCCTCCACTCAACTACTGCCAACTCAGCGTACAAACTCAACAAAATCAATTTTAAATCCAGACAAGCCGTATTGGTTATCAAATTGACAATGTGACAATGACAGGCCGTATTTTTCTTTTTATAGGTTTTTTACCTATAACCGATATCGGTTATATTGTGCCCTAAAACACCGGTATCGGTCATCTAACCGATACCGGTCATAGCTAACCGATATCGGTTTAATCCCTCTTTTACCACAATTTCTACCCTTATTCACCAATCTCCCTTTCTCACCACATCGTCTATACCCTCCTTTGCTAAATAGCCTTTTTTGACTTCATTGGCCCAATTCACGGCCGCAATCAACCAACCAGGCCCGCCCAAAGCCAACCCAACCAATCAGGCCCGACCCAAGGCCCAAGGCCGCAACCAACCAATCAGGCCCGACCCAAGGCTGCAACCAACCACTCAGGCCCGACCCAAGGCCGCAACCAACCATTTGGCCCGACCCAAGGCCGCAACCAACCAATCAGGCCCAACCCAAGGCCATGAACCAACCATTTGGCCTGACCCAAGGCCAAACCAACCAATCAGGCCCAACCCAAGGCCGCAACCAACCATTTGGCCCGACCCAAGGCCATAACCAACCAATCAGGCCCGACCCAAGGCCGTAACCAACCAATCAGGCCTGACCCAAGGCCGCAACCAACTAATCAGGCCTGACCCAAGGCCGCAACCAACCAATCAGGCCCGACCCATGGCTCTCACTAATCAATCAGCCCGACCTAAGGCCGCACCAATTAAATACCTCACCCAAAACCCGCAACTTACAATTTTATCCACCCATTATGTAGCTTTTTGTTCAATCGAGCTCACCTGTTCATGTTTTAGCATGATTAGGGTACTTGACTTGATCAGTCGACCAACTTTGCCTAGACCGAGACCGTGACGTTTATCTTAACCAAACCAACCATTTGGTACTGCCGAACATGCCTAAACATTCCTGTACCTTACCCGTTATATCCCCTGGAGCTACTTCCTATGCCTTGGATACCAGGATTATATCACCCTTGTTTGGATAAACTATCGACCTTTGCCTATGAATTGCTTGTTTGCTCTTCAAATCATGTACCCTGGTCGCACTACTGCATTTCAACGTGTGTCTGCTTCCTCGAACTTACCCCACCATCTTACCATCATTTCAACACCATTTACCCTTTATCAACCCTATCCCTGATTTCACGTTACCTCAATCTGTGATAGATTTGAGGGGGATTACCTATACCCTTAACAGGAGTAACCACTTCTTATTATTGTCAGTGCAGCTTTACAAGACAAGCTACATGACAACAAGGGGCTAATGTAGACACCAAATTTGTGTCTTACGACCCCCTGTGCCCCGCATCTCATTTCACAACCTAGCCTCACCACCTAAACCTTGCACAATTATTTATTAATTACCTTATAATTAATAAATCCACATCTCCAAACCTGCCACCTCATTTCGCTACCTCATCATGACCTAGCCCTAACCCTAAACTAACCTAATCAAGACCTATAACTTGGTCTACATCCACACCCATGACTAATTACTCCTCACCCGCACCAAAATCAACCTAATAATGACTTGACCAAGCCCACAACTAATTCCTCAAGAGAAAAGGAGGGAAAGTTGGCTATTTTACTAAAAATAGCCCACTTTGACTTAACCGATATCGGTTCCTACTCGACCGCCGTCGGTTACGTAACCGCCATCGGTTCCCTGTAAATGACCTCCCCCAACCAAAAACAAAGGACCGGGAATTCATTGGAAAGATCAGGAATTCACTTGGCCGAGCAGAGACAAGTGAAGGAAAGAGAAGAGTTTGCAGAGAAGGACATCAAGCCCAAGACTGCAACTGAGTAACCAGAGCCCAGTGACACTCATCCAAGCATTGGGAGAGAAGATAGCTCATCTTTGATTGTCAGATCATCCTACCTGAGCCCTGCCTTCGTTATCACAGTCCTTGGACCTGTATCTTCATCAGGAACTAGTAAGTAGTGTCTGGTACGTTTCTTGCAATAACATTTCTTGGACTTCTGAATCACAGTAATTATAAGTCTACTCTTAGATCCACTACCCGGTAACATCCTACATCTAACTGTCATTCCTCTACCCTTACATTGCCCCCAAGAATAGCCCCCATACTCTCTGAGTCTTCTCCATCACCCCATTACCTATCCCCAATCATTTACCAGCCTTATAAACACCATAGCCACCTTATAGCCAACCTTCACTAAAAGCCCCTAAATCACTGCCCCTACCGATATCGGTTATCAGAAACCGGTACCGGTGATAGTGACCGGCATCGGTCACTGTGATTCAAAACCAAGACTAGCCTTTTCTCTATTGTTTTAACAAGGTAATTAAATTGTAGTTTTGCAATAACTTCTTTGTTAGAATTTGTGTTAATTCATATTAGCAGGGGAACTGACCACCTTCGAAAGGAAGTCCAATATTTCTTGAGCCTAAGGCAAGTTCCCTCATTTATTGTCTAATTAGAATTTGGTGGTCTTGTATTCTTACTTGCAGGTAGTCCTTCCTAGACAAAAAGGAGTTCTTCGCAATCGATCTGATCTCTCTCTACGGTACGCGCACACCCTCCAAACATTCAACAGGTATTCCTCCTAGCCCTAACCCTTATCTGTTTCTCAAGAGAATGAAAGGATAGAAGCAACTCTATTCTAGGAACTGAAACATCCTTTGTTAGAAACATTTTGGCATGCCCGGTGGGACCCATTTAGGGTTTCTTTCTTTCTTGCTTTCTTTCATATAGGGAGCATACTTACAGTTTGTTTCTGCTAAATATTCACAAAATATTTTTTCATTTTGGTAAAAGAATTTGTCTTTCTTTCACATCTTTGCATTATTGAAATTCATCTCCTTTGCTTCATCAAATATCATTCTCGATTTGGGTTTAAAACACGTGCATCACATTATTGCTTGCTGTTTTCAATTCTAGTGAACATAGATTAAGTAACATGTCGTACATGTGGGGGTGATATCCATAGTATTGACAAGAAATTAATCTTACTTTCACTGCACAACACATACCAAATCACGTCATAATCAACAAAACAACTCAAACATCCCCCCTTTTCCGTGGTATTCCTCCACCCGATTGAGGTAACCTTATAAGCCAAAACAAACTTGACATCCCCCTTAGGTATTTTGTTTAGGATTGACATCATCTTGCATCTAAGGCATAAGCCCACAATAATTAAAAGTAATCCTAGCGTTAGTCTCTTAATTTGCTTGTGCATCTTGCTTATTTTTAGTTCTGTTTCTCTGTCCTACACTGTTTCAGTGATCACTTCAGAACAATTTGGTAGGTATTCTAAGCATTATTAACCCAAAATCAACAACTTCTTACAGCTTCTTACACCAGTCCTATTATACCGACATCGGTTAACTTACCGACGCCGACTACAGTTTGACCAACATCGGTTACCTAACCGATATCGGTTACTTTCTTTCATAGTTCCCAAAACCAGCAACCTACCAATTCCAACATTTTGTTGCTGCTTCTGTTCCTGATAGATTACATCCCTACTGTGTACTCTTGTCCATGGTTGTTATCACTCAGAAACAAGCCACAGCCATGGTTTCACATGCCTGTTCCGTGCCTTTTCCTGAATCACCCCCTTCACATTCTATAGGGAATCCTACGGACACCAGTGAGGTTCCCAAAATCCCTGTAGGAGATAAGGAATTTACAAAAATTTTAAACACTAATCCTAGCACTGTACAGTATTGTTTGTCTCATGCCCCTGACTGTACACCCGACGGCCAAATTCTCGTTGGTATGCCTATTAGTATAGCTACTCATTTAGCTCCTTCTCCACCTAATAACTCTGCCTTACCTTCTTCATCCTTAGCCCCGTCTCCCAACTCAGTGGCTTCAGAGGTTCTTATACGGCATAGATTGGCTTTCCTTTTGTTAATCTGGGGCCCCACGTATCATTACCGCCAACTGCTCCTACCTCGTCTCTCTCGCAGACTGCTCCTTTCATAACTTGCTCTCTGCCACCTATCCACACAAGCTTTCCTTCTCAAGCTCCGCCCACCTTTTCATTTCCACACACGTATCCGGTGACTTCAACACCTTATATAGGACATCCCTATTCAGTCGCCTCAACATATTCATCCTCAATACCTTATCAACATTTAGCCCCCCCATTGTCTAGTGGAGGCCCTTGGCCCAATCCTCCACCTTTTACAACAACCGCACCATCATCTCATCCAACCACTGGATTTCATCAAACAAATGATGGACAAGATGCAAAATCTGGAGGCTTCTGTTTCAGGAAGTCATAGCACCCTGACATACGAGCAAGTTTTTCGGGAGCCTATTCATCCTTCTGTCCCCCTTCATTCATATCCTCCTCAATGGGAATTACCAAAATTCACTCGTTTTAATAGTAAGGAGGATCCTCAACAACACTTGCAATCATTTAGACATGCCTGCTATCTGATTTCTCATGACGATGCTTTACTACTCCGCACCTTTCCCATGTCCTTATCAGGACCCGCCTTGGAGTGGTACAGTGCTTTAACCCAGCACTCAATCTTCTCTTTTAACCAATTAGCCCAATCTTTCTTGGATCATTTCTCCATTAATATTTATAAGAAAGTATCTATCACCGACCTCTATGCCGTCCGACAATTTGAAGAAGAATCTATCGCAGATTTTATTGGACGATGGCGGGGCCTCATCAACCAACTTACTTATGCCTTGCCTCAAGCTGAACTCATCGAACTCTTTACACGGGCGTCTGCTAAGCACATTTCTCCTACCCTCCAAATTCAAACTTTTCGTACCTTTGATGAGGCCTTTACTATGGCTCAGAAACTAGAAATTTGAGCCTTAGAGGAAGAGAAATTGTAGGTTGCGCAACAAAAACCCTAATTTCTGAACCCAAGACTCCACCAACAAACCCAACACCACCAATTCTCACGCATCGACTGCTTCGAAATCAAAAGGAGCTGTACACGCGGTGATGGTCGAATCCCAAGCACCGTCTAATACTCCACCGAAAACCACCTATAAGTATAAAGCCGAGCCCATCAATTACACTCCCTTGGGAGAAACTTATGGTGTCATCTTGGAAAAATTTCTCAAAGAAGGAGCTATCACCTTTCCTCCTACTAAACCTTACTCCGGGTTTGATTCCACCTGCACTATACCTTCTTGGTACAAAGAAAATGACTTCTGTAACTTCCACAATGTGAAGGGACACAGTCACAAAAATTGTAAGATGGTTAAAAACATAGTGTAGGAAATGGTTGATGCAGGGGATATAACCCTCGATAATCCCAATTCCGCCTACTAACCGAAATTTGAAAATCTTCAATAAACCATTCCCAAACCACTCTTCTAACAGTAACATAAACCAAGATATCTTAGCCGAGGAGAGTGTTCATGAAATCCATGCAGTTTTCGATTCCCAACCAAAAGCCTCTATTGAGGAAATTCTGAATCAAGCCTCGTCACTAACGCAGGAATCCGCACCCGCTTCACCACCATCAAGACAAGATGATAACCTTGCCATTCCTTTACCCATAAAGGAATTAACTGCCCAGAGTTCCCTTCTCACAGATGAGCCTTCTTACACCACATCCTTGTAAGACTGTGAGCGGATGTTATCTAACTTATCTATTTCCCAAACATCTCCTTCTACCACTCTTGCTGTACAAGAGGAAGGCTCACCACCTTTTTTGTCATCCTTAGACGAGAAACCCCTTGAACCGACATCACCAAATTCTTTAATCATGACGGATCCTCTCAAACATGCCCTCCTACCTATTAGTTCTTCATCGCCTAAATCTTTTCAGCGACCGGTTGACCTCTTAACACCCATTGATACAGTGCCTCATTTACCCCCTGTATCACACCCACAGTGGACCGGAATCACAACCCACCTTTCTTCCATACAAAAGTTCCTATTCACACATGAAGATTGTCATCCCTCAGAAGATAGATGAGTCCTATGGGAGCGTTTGAGTACAACCCTATGCTCTACTCAAATGCAGATGACTGATCCAGACACCTCTACCATATACCCGCGGTGTTTACAAAAACTCAAAATGCCTATGTCCTCACCTTCACCCCCCTCATCTCTACCGAATACCTCATCCACCTCTATTAACCTAACCAAACCTCCCCCTATGCTTGGGACTTCACCAATACCCAGCCTAACACACCCACCTAAACGGTTAGATTTATCCAAAAATAAAGTCATCCATCCACCTAAGAGACAGACCCAATCTCCTCAAGTCCAATCTATGCCTCTGTCACAACTAAAACCCTCATCGTCACACCTACCTTCTATATTGGGACCTCACCCCTCCACCTTGCCTCAATACATCATACCTCCTGCATTTTCTTTAAAATGACCTGCACCTTCTACACCCATACAGAGATCCTGTCCACCTATCAACCCTAAACAAACTCCATCATCAAAGGATTTGTTTTGCTGTCACTCCTCTTTCTCCGTGGTTGTTTCCTGCTACCACATTATCTGTGGCCTCACCATCTAACCAGCTAAACATACCTTTTGCGCTCGAAGAAGCCACGTTTAGTTAAATCTAATTATCAAAACCCCTTATCTAAAACACCATCCGTACGAACCAACCATACCCAAACATTACCAAAACCCACCCAATCAATAGCTTCATCTTCCTCTAACTTTGACCCACTCAAAGGATCTTACGCTAAGATCCTGGATATGTTGGTGGAGAATGCGACCATTTCCCTACCCCCACTTAGACCTTATGATCCATCTAAACCTTGACCTATAGGTTATGATGATTCTAAAATCTGTGCTTACCACTGCACACCAGGACATGATGTAGAGGGATGCAAAGCTTTGAAAGCCATACTTCGTCAGTCACCTCTCTTCAGATAGAAAGGTTAAGAAAGACAACTTACGAAGGGAGAAACCTTTAGCTTCAATCCCCTCTCCTATACCACCTGTCCCCGCCTCACCAAGATCTATCATTATTACAACCCCACCTCTCGAAGACCATGACTTATCCCTACCGTATTCCTCCTCTCGTGTTCACGAGATCAACATGATTAGTGTTGCTACTCGAGGGTAGAAAAACAATGGGAAAGCTAAAGAAAGCACACCTGCAGCCTCTCTTTCTCCGTCCACCATCCTGATCGCACCACCACCTAAAGTGGTTATTCGTGGACCTACCTACCCCATCTCTAATGGAGTTGCCCACCGAACCATGATCAAACAGCTTCACCAATCACCTGTAAAAATGACACTGTATGATCTCATTCAGACTCTGAATCTCATCGACAAGCTCTCGTTGAAATCCTTCAAGGGATAGAGGTATTACCTAATGAAACCTTTCCCGTTACCTCCATCTTAACACCCAACCACGTTTGCTTCTTCTCACCAAACAATCTATCACTTCCGTCCCTGTACATACAAACCGCTGCTGTCAGTTTCTCTGAAGAAGAAATTATTGACTTTGGTGCAGAAGATCCTGACCCTACTCTTTTCATCTCAGCTTACATCCGAGACATCCGGGTACGTCGTGTTATGATTGATGGAGGCGCTAGCCTAAACATCATCTCTTCCAAAGCCTTCCAACAAATGAATATCCCCTCTAGCTGCATGTGTGCCAACCCCACCATGCTGCGTTCATTCAACGATGCTATTACTTCTACCTTAGGCACTGTGATCCTTAACATTCATGTAGGGGACACGTACCTTACCCAAACTCTTCTATGTCCTTGAGGGCAAATTCCAATACAACATTTTGTTAGGCCACCCTTGGATCCGAGCTATGGGATGCGTTCCCTCCACCTTACATAGATGCATAAAATTTGAGTATGAGGGGAAATCCTACACCATAAAAGCTGATGCTCCCCCCTTCAAAACCTGAAATATGTTATATCACCCTAATGATGTGCTTGTACCAGTCAAGACACCCATTCATCCAACCCAACCATCCACTTCAACCACACCTCAACCATCCACCTCAACCGCACCTACACCTTCAACCAATGAAACCACCGTTGCAAATACCACTTCCTTTCCCGCAGACAATATCCCAACCTCAGATCCCTTAGTAGATGTCTTTCAATGCCTTACGCTGGGGGAGTATCACCTGTATAACGTTAGCACGTTCCATACCCCACAGGAGTACAGACAGTTACATGCGCATCCTACCTACGACCGTCATGTGGGGGAAGTAATCTCCTACGGACCACCTAATTGCCGCACCAACCTAACGTATGGGGGTGTCGATACATCCTCTATCACCCCTGAACCTCCCCTTGGTGTGGTTCCCTTCCAATCTGATTTTCAATATCTGACTAATCATCGTTTCACCCTCACCTTCTTGACGCGCTGTGCTTGGAAGGGCTTTGGTTTTGGTCTTTATGAACAAGGCTGACATACGATCATTCTTGTAACTACACGCAAGCACAATGATCGTCAGTGGTCTCGGATTCTCTGAACCACCTACAGTAAAAACATCGCATCTCCGATGGATCTAAGATGACAACTAAGTCACCCCTACCAAACCATCATCACCCATTTTGCCATCGTCACCCCACAGAGTTGATAGATCCTGAATCTATCCCTCCTAACCTTTTTTTTTATAAATGCTATCTTCCTAGGTCCTCTCACCTATCAACGTCATAATGAGGACCCGTCTTCTCTTCCCTTTCTATATCCAGACATGATTAAAGAGGACTCGCCTTCAATTAATGTCGTTGAGTGCTAGGATGACGACTCCATCCTCACTTACCTTGGTGCAGATGACTCTTATATTCAACGCGCCTTACCATCTGAAACTCAAACCATGTTGAACAAGTCAACTATAGAAATCAACATCCACACAAAGGAGGATCCTCACATCGTGAAGATCAGACAATCCCTTAATGCATCAGAACAAACTCACCTTTACTACCTTTCCTCCGTACCCACAACCAAGCTTTCCGCTTGGTCCTATGGTGACATGCCAGGAATTGATCCTAACATAGCTGTCCATAACATTACCCTGAAACCTGATTCAAAGCCAATCAAACAGAAACTGAGAAAAATGCATCCACGCATTGCCCTCTTGGTCAAAGAAGAGCTTCAACGACTCCTTTCTATTTCCTTCATCCTGCCTATTGCCTATCCTCAATGGATTTCTAACATCGTACATGTCACTAAAGCAATAGGGGGACTTTGAATATGCACGGATTTCCAGGACCTTAACCTCTCTTTCCCAAAGGATGACTTCCCCCTCCCAAGTATTGATCAAGTTGTTGATCTAACTACGGACCATGAGATGCTCTCTCTCATGGCTGGATTTTCGGGATACAACCAAATTTATGGTAGCCCTGGCCGATCAATATAAAACTACCTTCATCACTCCTTGGGGAGCCTTCTGTTATCGTGTCATGCCGTTCAGCCTTAAGAATGCTGGTGGGACCTATCAGCGGGCTATGACTTACATTTTTCATGACATTATGCACACTATCCTTGAAGATTACGTCGATGATCTTCTTGGCAAATCTAAACATCGCAATGAACATCTCGATGTTTTAACCATTATTTTTGATCGCCTATTACAATATTCTGTCCATCTTCAACCAAATAAATGTGTCTTTGGTGTCCTTTCAGGAAAACTTCTTGGTTTTATCATCTCTTTGCGTGGCATTGATGTCGATCTATCTAAAGTCACAGCTATCATCGAAATGCCCCCACCTACTAACCTCAAACAATTGCGTAGCTTATAAGGTAATCTCCAATCTATCGGGCATTTCATCTCCCAACTCTCGGATCGATGTCAACCTTTCCATCATCTCCTTAAAAAGGACATTGTCCTTTCAATGGAGTGAAGAGTGCCACCAAGCCTTTGAGGCTCTTAAAGCTTATCTCTTGTAGCCACCCGTGCTTATCCCACCTCAGGACGATCGCCATTTCTACCTTTACCTTTCCACCACTGACCATGCTATAGGAGCCATGCTCGCACATCGTGACTCCGAGCATCGAGAACAAGTCGTTTATTACATAATTCGTACTCTCATGGATTACGAGACTAGGTATACACATGTAGAAAAGTTGTGCCTAGCCCTATCATTTGTAGCCACCAAACTCCGACACTACCTCCTGAATCACAAAACTTTTGTCATCACCAATGTGGACCCCATTCATTATATGTATGCCAAACCACATCTAAACTAACGCATCGCTCGATGGCTTATGCTCCTTGCCGACCTCGACCTTGAATTTGTACACCAGAAATCAATAAAAGGACAAACTATTGCTGAACAACTCGCGGAAGCCCCTTTACCTGGGGAGTAATTTACCAATTTTAATTTCCCCAACGAACTCATCGCCACTCTTTCACTCTGTAAGGAGTCGTATCCAATGACCCTCTTCTTCGATGGATCCAAATGCCAATGCAGTGGAGGAGCCGACATTGTTCTCATTCCTCTTGACGCTGAGCCTATGCCTCTTTCATTCCAGCTCGATTTCCCCTGCACTAATAATACAACGGAATACGAGGCCCTTGTTTTGGGTCTCCAGGTTGCGTTACACTTAGGTGTCAAATCTATCAATATTTTCGGCGACTCTCAATTGGTAGTCAATCAAGTTATGGGCATCTACCAATGTAAAAATGAGGAACTTCAAAAGTAAAAACATTACGTGGATTCACTTTTGACCTTATTTACTCATTATTCTATCCAAACCATTCCCCGCTCTAGTAAAAAATTTGCTGATACTATGGCTTGCTTAGCCTCGCAAATTCCTGCCTCACCAACTGACTCTGACATATTCATCTTGGTCCAACAACTCTTTGCCCCATCTTACTCAGCCCCAAATGTTTGTATGATAAATAATGTGTCTGCTAATTCACAGGATACCTGGTATCACCAATTTCATGACTACCTTACAACCTCTGTTCTCTCACCTGACCTTACTAGTAACGGCAAACGTGCTTTTCTTAAAAGTGTTTCTTGTTATGTCGTCATGGCAAGACTCCTTTATAAACATGGCTTTGATGGCATCCTCCTTTGATGTCTAACCAGTGCAGAGGTCACCTATACCATCCAACAAGTCCACGACGGTATTTGTGGTGGACATTTTAGTGGCCTTGCCGTGGCCAAACGGATCCTTCACCTAGGCTATTATTGGCCTACTCTTAATAACCACTGCTACGAATATGTTAAGCATTGTGTTATGTGTTAACAACATGCCAACCTTCAACATACTCCTAGCCATCCGCTACAGGTCGCACGAGATCTTTGGCCTTTCTCACAATGGGGTTTAGACCTTATTGGTGAGATTCACCCACCCTCTTCGCAACGTCACCGTTGGATAATCATAGCAACCGAATATTACACTAAATGGGTGGAAGCCATTCCACTCATTTCAACCAAAAAATAAAAAATCGTCGAATTCATTAACCATCACATTATCTGTTGTTTTGGCGTTCCTCATCGCCTGATAACAGATAATGAAAAATCTTTAAAAAATAAGTTGTTACAAGACCTTTGTGAAAACTTTGGTATCAAACTTAGCTTCTCATCACCTTACTATCCACAAACAAATGGTCAAGCCAAATCTTCTAATAAAACCCTAACCAAAATCCTCATGAAAGTCGTTAACGATTCTGGAAGCAATTTTCCTGATCACATCCCCTTTTCCCTTTGGGCTTATCGTACTAGCATTCGTACCTCCACTAATGCCACCCCATTTTCTTTGGTATATGGTTCCGAGACTTTCTTACCTCTCGAAATACAAATACCCTCCCTGAGAATATCTCTTCAGGATATTCTCACCAATGATGATTTCTGCCAAGAGCGGTTAGCCCAATTGGAGCTTCTTGACCACCTTCAAATCTATCAAAAGCGCATCAAGCGTGCTTATGATAAGTGACTTCATGAGCATACCTTTAAGGTTGGTGATCTTGTCCTCAAAGAGAATCAACATGTAACCAAACTAGAAAAGAGAAAACAGAACAAATTTTCTCCAAATTGGATTGAGCCTTACATTATTACTCACATCTATAGATCAGGAACTTATCGTTTAGCTTCGCTTAATGGTAAACCTGAGCCTGAACCCCTTAATGCCTTGCATCTCCGACCATTCTACTGTTGAATTTAGTGTTACATCACTTCTTATCTACCTTGCGCTTGTCCCTTGAGCTCATTTACCACCTCATACACTTTGTTTCATGCATCTCAAAATAAAATCAAGCTCACATGGTTTGGTCATAACCTCCCCTTAAAGATGCCTTCCCCTTTTTAGTCTAAGTCCATGACTTAAAAGTATTCATCATCTCCTCAAAAAGGATGTCTCATTCAAATGGGATGATGAATGCCACAAAGCCTTTAATGCCTTAAAATAATACTTTCTTCAACCAATGGTGCTCATTCCTCCTAAGGATGACCAACCCTTTTACCTATACATTTATGCTACTGATTATTCCTTAGGTTCCATGATCACTCATTGTAACAAGAAACACAGGGAATAAGAGGATTATTATATAAGCCATACCCTTTTGGACTACAAAAATAGGTACACCCATGTTGAAATTTTTTGTTTAGCCTTAGTTTTTGTCACCACTAAACTTCATCACTACCTACTCAACCAAAAAACCTTAGTCTTCACTAACACTAACCCCCTACATTATATGTACACCAAACCCTACCAACATCAATGTCTTACATGTTGGCTCATGCTTCTGGTAGACCTTGACCTTGAATTCATCCACCAAAAGTTTGTTAAAGGAAAATCCATCACCAACCAACTAGCAGATACACCTCTTTCTCGAAATCAACCCTCTAATTTTGATTTACTGAAAGAATCCATTGTTACCCTCTCTTTGGATGATACCACTTACTAGATGATTGTATTCTTTGATGGTTCTAAATGTCAGCGTGGAGGTGGTGCAGGTTTTATCCCCTTTCCTTTTGATGTTGAACCTATGCTTTTATTTTTTAAGCTAGATTTTGATTCCACTAACAACATCACCGAATATGAATCACTCTTATTAGGCCTTCAAACCACCATCTCCCTAGATTTCAAATTAATTAATATCTTTGGTGAATCTCAATTGGTTGTAAACTAATTCAATGGTATATACCACTGTTGTAATGAAATATTACAAAAGTACAAATGTCATGTCGACATAATTTTGACTACCTTTGACCGTTACGAACTTCAAGCCACCCCACATTCTACTAATAAATTTATGGATACCATGGCATGTGTGGTTTCTTAGATACCCGCTTCGCCTGCTGAATCTAAAATATTTGTCACAATACAAAGGTTACAATCACCCTCTTATTTATCTCATGAGATCAAATTCATCAGAATCGTTGTACTTGACCCATGTGATCTTTGGTATAGACAATTTGCAAACTACATTTCCCTTTCCATTCTACCTCTAGATCTCACTCATAATGGAAAACATTCCTTTCTTAAAGGTGTCTCTCGGTATGTCATCATGGGTGGTATCCTTTATAAGTGTGGATTCGATAATATTCTCATACGATGCCTTACCATTTCTAAAATTCCTTACACCATTAAGGAAGTTCATGATGGAATTTGAGGAGGTCACTTTACTAGCTTAGTTATTGTTAAGTGCATCCTTCACCATGATTGTTGTGACTATGTCAAACATTGTGTGAATGTCAACAATATGTTAACCTTCTTCACACACCTATTCATGCCTTACAGGCTCACATGAGACCTTCGGCCTTTCTCTCAACGGGGTTTAGATCTTGTTGGAGAGATCAATCCTCATTCTTCACAATTCCATCAATGGATTATAACCTCTACTCAATAATACACTAAATTGGTAGAAGCTATTTCCCTCATTTATATAAAAGCCAAGAAAATATGTGAATTCATCAACCATCACATCATTTGTCAGTTTGGTGTCCCTCAACGCCTCATCACTGATAACGGAAAGCAATTCAAAAACAAAACCCTATAAAATATTTGCGATGCTTTTGGAATTCAACTCAATTTCTCATCACCTTACTACCCACAAATAAATGGCCTAGCAAAATCAACCAATAAAACCTTTTAAAAAATTCTTATGAAAGTAGTCAGCGATATTGGGAAGGATTGGCATACGCATATTCCTTTTGCCTTGTAGGCCTACTGCACTAGTATTTACACTTCAAATGTTGCCACGCCTATCTCTCTAGTGTATGGTACTAAGGTTGTCTTGCCTCTCGAAGTCTAGATTCCATCTCCCCACATATTACTACAAGATGCTCAAAGGTAGTGACTTTCACCAAGACCATTTGGCACAACTTGAGATGTTAGATGAATGTCATCTCAATGCTCTTGATCATCTTCAAATATGCCAAAAATTATCAAAATTTCCTATGAAAAATGTGTCCACAAATGAACCTTCCAGGTCGGTGACCTCATCCTGAAG
This sequence comes from Taxus chinensis, assembly GCA_019776745.2. Taxonomy (NCBI): domain Eukaryota; kingdom Viridiplantae; phylum Streptophyta; class Pinopsida; order Cupressales; family Taxaceae; genus Taxus; species Taxus chinensis. Next base: position 144,269,300 of record CM034154.1, on the reverse strand, counting down.
GAAAATCAACATGTAACCAAAGAAGAGAAAATCAAACGGGGAAAATTTGCTCCTAATTGGCTTGGACCCTATATCGTTACTCATGCCTATGGATCAAGAGCTTTTCATTTGTCTTCACTTGAAGGTAAACCCAAACATAAGTCCCTCAATGCCTTGCATCTTAGACCATATTACTGGTAAAATCAAGTCATATATCACCTTATGTCTATTGACCGCTCATGCCTTGAGCTTTATTCATCTTCCATGATACCCATTTTGAGGATCAATGACTAAATAAGAATCATGTGATTTTCCATCACCTTTCAAACTTATCTTCAATATGTGTACCATGGCTCAGCTCATGGCATGATTCTCATGGATACTTTTCATCTTTTTCAAATATGGAATCCCATGGTTGTTCATCACTTGAAACTATATCTTTCATAGTTAACCTATGTGTGATATGTTCTTTTCTTCTAAAAAGAACCTAATATTCCTCTATAGTCTTTTCCATGACTTAAACATCAAAAAAATGGGATTCAAATCCTTGAGTCAAAATTCCTGCAAACAGATGACTCCCTCAAAAAGGACATCTCTTCTCTCTATCTGGTCATTATAAATAGACTGCTCCCTTGAAGGATAGCTATATAAAGTCATTGCAAAACTAAAATAAAATATTCAAAAGCTTCCCACATTGATCAACTTCAAGAAGACCTCAAGGAGATAATATACTAATCCCATATAGACTTCCCACATCGATCAGTATATTAGAAACGAAATGAATAAAATTATAACTTTTTGTCATGGACTTGTCTATTTTTTATCAAGGATTTCTTTCCAAGTAAACATGATGTCATACACTAAGTTGCGCTAAACCACCCATTTTCACCTCATTTTATTTTCACCCTAATTTCCTATCTTCTTAAGGGACTTTCCATAACTGTGACATTTTGTGATCATGTGACTTTCTTCACCCTTAGAATAGTCCATTATGCAACACCTTTAGGGTCTTATGTTCATCAAACCATCTTTGGTATGGTGGACATATTAAGGTTATTATCAATTAAGTGTCTCTTTTACCACCTCTTACTATTTTTCTTCATTACCTATTGATTACCCTATACAGGATTAGACCATTGACAACTACATTTTAAAATATTTCCACTATCACCTAGGACTCAACCATGCCTATGACCTAGACTCAATCATGCCTAAAACCTACCAACTCATTCCTCTAATTCATCATATTCTTCCCTAGCTTATGGGATAACTACATTGGCCTGAGGCCCCTTTTTACTGGGGCTATGTAGATAACACTCCTAGGGCATGGGGCCCTTGTAGGCTATCTCAGCCACTCTTTACCCTAAACATTTTCCCCACATATATTCTATTAACATTCTACCATAATTAGTTTCCATTTATCATAACGCTTGGAAATTTACCACACATACATATCTACCATGTTATCACATCATAAATACATCCACTCAATCATTTCACATTTCCATGATATTAAAGATTTTAGAAATTTAGACCATAACACACATATAACTCATCATTTATTTGTCATGTTACCAATAAATTCAAAGTTAAATCAAAATTAAAAACAAGACTCCACCATGCTTAAATGGACTTGACTCAACCAGGCCTAATTGACCTAGCTCAACCATGCCTAAACTGACCTGAATAAACCATGCCTAATCGACCTAAATCAACCATGCCTAAACCAACCTGACTTTATCATGCGTAAACCAACCTAACTCCATCATGCCTAATCCACCTATTTTCCACCTATATACATATAATAATGAAAATTTTACAACACAAGTACATCATGTAACACCTATGACAAACTTTTAACTTCTCCTCTTTGCAATAAAAGCATTGACATGTGATTTGTCCTAAGAAGGTGTATTTTTTTTACTATTGAAATCATGATTGCCATGGAAAAATTATTTATTTTCTTGGATTCAATTGCTGTAATAATATTGCTTGCAAGGAATCCATTTTGTTCGAGGTTGTAAACTAGTAAATTTGTTTGCAAATTTATCTCTATATAATAATGAGACCTTGGATCAATTCCAGTGATCCAAGGTATGTTTTAATTCTTCTTAAAGGAAATAAAAGACTAAGCCTTTGTAAGATTATAATTTCATTGATCTTCTTGGAAGTCCATGCTGTGCATTCTGTTATAAGTCTTGTGCTTAGATCTTCTTGTCAACTTCTCCAAAATTTTGAATGGCGTAAGTTGGAAAGAGGCCTACTTCAGGACTATTGAGGGTAAAGCCTAAGTTCTAGATCTATAAGATCTATCCTAATGGGATTATAACCTAAGGTAAACTGGATCTACCATATAATTATGCCTACTCTAATCTTGTATGGAAAACTGACATTTAGAGGTTGAAGGAAATAAAAGACTGAGCCTTTGTAAGATTACAATTTCATTGATCTTCTTAGAAGTTCATGTTGTGCATTCTACTCTAATTTATGTGCTCAGATCTTCTTGTCAACTTCTCCAAAATGTTGAATGGTGTAAGTTGGAAAGAGGCCTACTTTAGGACTATTGAGGTTAAAGCCTAAGTTCTAGATCTATAAGATCTATCCTAATAGGATTCTAACCTAAGGTAAACTAGATCTACCATATAACTATGCCTACTCTAATCTTGTTCATCCTAACCTAAGTTGCATGTTTTCTAAGTTAGAGATTTGGAAGAAACCTAAGGAGATGATAGGTATATTTCTAACCTATTACCTAATACTACATTGGTAGAAATAAAGTCATATCCTAAGGTGGCAAAATTACCTAAGGAAATATTAAGATAACCTAAGGTCATACCCTAAGCTAATGATATTTATACTAAACTAATGTGAGGATATAATGGTACCTAAGGGGTCGTATGGAAAGTTGAAGGCATGGCGATGATTCCTAAGTCATTTATTTGATTTGATTTTTGAATTTAAGATCATTACATACTATCAGTTTGATAGGGGTATGAAAATTGGAGGTGATCCTAGCTGGAAACATCTCTAAATTACACAACGCATGTTCTTTTTGAAATTGGACTCACCAATTTTGGATGGCGGTGGCATGGAGATTTAGGTGGGAGACTAGAAATTAATGACAATAATTTCCATCATTTTAGGTGAGAAAACCACGTTAGAAACCATGCGAGTGGATTTTTTGGGAGTTGTTTGGTCTTTCATGCATTCCGATTTTTACTCTACATGGAGCTATCTGGTTCTTCGAAACAGAAGTTCTATTTTAAGTTTGTTGTTATTTTTAACTCTCTTGGACTATTTTTGATCTATTGGAAGTATATGAGGCATTTTAGGAAGAATTTTTTGGTTGTTTATTATGTTTAGAGAAGGAGTTGTGAAGGCTCGACTGGAAATCTTCTTTGAATCAATAGAAGCACTATCAGGCATGCTAGGCTCTATCCATTAAGCTTCTCTGCTTTTCTCTAAGTGTCTTCATTAAAACAACTTTTCTCTCTTGAGGTAAATGAGTTTTCATTTCTTTGATGGTTATTTGGTCTCCTTACTTGATTAATTTTCTGTATTCTCTGATTGAGGAATCTCTGCTTGGAAAGAAATTCATTAAGTTGTTTTCCTAATTATTTGATGTTGAAACCCACTTTAAATCTTGTGGTGATATGAGTAATGAAGTACATGTGTGATTCTTTCTTATCTGTTCGAAAATGGATTTTTATGGAAATAATATGTTCTTCAAGTTTCCAACCAAATGGTAGTTTGGGTGGTCAGAAGGTAAATGAATACCCTTCGTTGTCACTTATTTGTTTTATGGAAGTTATTATTCTCCTTTTGGAATTACATGAATATGCATGCTTGGATTCTACATTGTGTGAGATAAAATTTGTATATAGAAACAATAAATGTGTGCCTTCTTCTTGAACTCTTTGTATACTCTATATGTCTTTTGATTAATTATGCGATGGAAGCTAGATAGTTATTGAATTTTTGGAATCTCTTTCTTTGTGGGTTCTTCTTGTATAGAAACAAAAGTGAAGGTTTTATTACTTCTTTAAACTTTTCAGTTTAAACTGAGTACTCGAATTTGGTTCTTTTAAGGAAACTAGGGGTTATTTGTTTCTAGCCACTTTGATTTTGAGGCAATCATGTTGGATATTCCCATGTTTGAAGTCTTTCTTATAATATTATATGTATATTGTGTTTCTTAAGTTCTCAAGTATTGAACTAAAGGTTATATAGGTGAGAACCTATTGGTTGGGGACATTATGAGGGTCAGATTTTTCAGAGTCGATGCTGGGTTATTCATGTAGCTCTGTTTGAGATTTCTTTATTTTTTTCTTGATGTCTTCTTCCCTATCAAAGTAGATGTTGATGGTTTTTATTTTATTTTCCTTGAACTTGGTTAATCTCTTGAGTATATTGCTTGAGTAAAATTGTGAAAACCCCACTGATTGGGATATCGTAAACTTTAAGGATGTTTCTTGAACTTGCGGGTGTCGTTTCTTGATTTTTGAACTATCAAAATCAGTCATGAATAAGGGGTTTTCTAGACTCTTCCATTTCTTGATCTCTAAGCAAGATTGGATAGAATAATTTTGTTGATAGTTTGTATGCCTATAGCTAAGCTATGTCAATTTTGGGCTGCAACTTCTTGGAATCAAATCATTAAGGAATATTCTCTATCCTTTCATAAGATATATTTCTCTCACCTCTGTGATGATTCAATTGAGAGTCTATCTCACTAATTGTTTTATTTCCATCTTGAAGGAATTGGTCAGTCTGTGGATCTTGACTGAAACTTTAACATCCTTGAGGGATTGTTTGGGACTGTAATTACCCACATGGTGTTTTGCAACTTTTTTCATTGCATCTCCTTTTTTATATGAGTTCAATATCACAATAGTTGGTTGTCCACGTTGGGAAACCATGATTAAATCTATTTCAACCACAACAGTCACACATTTTGTTAATATCTTATTTTATGCATCTTCTTTTATAAGGATTTTGGGAAGTAGTGAAGGGTCTGCAATGTCCTTTCTTCCCTTCTTCCCATGTGTTAGAATGTTGGAATTCCATTTTGATCATGACATTTGACTCCATCGCTTTTAGTCCTTGAGGTGAAGTCTGAACACTACCCCTTTCGAGATAATAGGATGAAATGGGTTGTGTTCTCTTCTCTGAAGTAGTGTATGGGATTTGGGCTAACCAAATTATATAGGAAGCTCTTACTGTTTCATCATAGTTGTCCTTCTTTTGGGTAAATCTGGTCATTAGATTTAATTGGATCAGTTGCACTACTATCCTTAATGCCTTGAGTAGTCGTCATTGCTACTTGCTTGTTCTTTTGACTTGTGTTAAGGATATTTATATTTGTGATAGAAGACTAATGTGAGATGTTGTACATTGAGTAAATTCTACCTTAATGTTGATATGTATTCTAACTTGATAAATTAGGCCATGCCTTGCATTTGGGATTAGTATTCCACATTTGATCTATGAGACTCTTATTTGCATTTGTATTTCTAATTAAGATTATTTGTGAAGGAAATAATTAGAAGGTTATTTTATTGATATGGATAACTGAATTGGATGGAACTATATTTATCTGATAACATGTTGTAGATTGTTGATTACATCATGACATTTCCTTTAATGTTATTCAAATTAATTAATTATTCTTCTTTTATGGTTGTTATTACTATGATTTATTTGTCTGCTTGACCTCACTGTTTCATTAAAGCAGAGTTGGTTTAATGAAACAGTTAGTTGAAAGCATTTCATTTTAATGCTTAGTGCTTATCATGCTCAGTTCAATGAACTAACCCATGCTAGAATTTTTTACAGATGGAATTCGTAAGTGATAAAGGAAGGAAATAAATTTTATGATGTATTGGTTGAATTAAAAGTCTGGACCATAGTAGAGAATTTTGATTTATGATTGGAATGTATTGAAGGAAGAAAATTTGTATTCCTAAATGATCTCAATTTTGTTGACATGAAATATGTTAATAATGCATAGTTTTGTAAGATATGTAATTTATTTTGATGAATTGAAAAGACTGAAGTTACTTAAATTGATTAAGTCTATTATCTTGTTCATAATAAGAAGGAAAATTTGTAATCATATCCTTGATGTTGTCATTCATATTTGATTGGATCCTTATATCTGATGTCATTGAAGTGGCTAGATGAATGGGAATTAGTACAATTTCCCTTACCTTAATGCAACTTATTAAGTTGTATGTATTGATGTTCTTTACTTAATATTGTATGGTTAATTATAATGTTATGAAAGTATAGTTAAAATGTCCAGATGTGTGAATTAGATATGGGTATGATAAATCCTAATACTTAAACATAATGAGGAAGGTTCTCCTCTTCTCAAAAGGATACAAAAAAAAAAAGAATAGTATACACGTTCGATTACCTTTTAGACTTCATATTTGTGAAGTCTTTCATATCAAAACCTATTTTGGTTCTTATACATTCCTTGTATGGTTGAGACACATTAATTAAATCTTATGATAGATGTTGATTTTATTTTTTTTGATTAATTACACGTTAAGTAGAAATTTAATTGAACATAAAGCAGTCATTAGTATATGAAGTTCCATATTAGTTAACCAATTCAAATAAGGATGGAAACATTAAAGGTTTTTGGAATTAGGGTTATGTAAGGTTGTTGTAATATGAATCTTAATCCTAAAATAATTAAGTGGAAATGACCTCTTTAAGGTGTGTAATTCGAGATGAAGTGGTTCTGTCAGATGTTGGCACACGCCAACTGTAGAACTATACCTTCGTGAAGACTTGGGTCTTCACGAGGATACAGGTTACAGTTGACATGTTGCAACACCCTTCAGCATTGGTTCATCTAGACCTACACTGAATTTATACTTGAACTTAGTTTCTCTCTAGGTAATATTAGAGCTATGATTTAGCATAGGAAGTGACTCATCAATGACTTAGGATAACTAGGCACATCTAATTGGCTTAGGTCGAATGAGTATTTCTATATACCCTAGGTCATCGTTAGTGGTTCCCTATACCAAATTATATCATTGACCTGGGTTAGGGTCAAACCTTGGTCAAGTAGACTTACTAGAAGCCAGTAAAGACCATTTTAGATAACCGATGAGTGGGGTGAAGGACGTATTTCTGATTAGATGAGTATGTTGTCTAGGAATAGTAATATGAACAATATGTTAGAAATGTTTGGCCAAAGTATCGCAAGCTGCTAGTTTTGTTGTCTTATGTCACCTAGTTGAAGAAATGTGATTTCAGATGAATACGGGTAACAAATATTCAGAAAAGGTTTCTTAAACAGAACACTCAGTACTTAGAAAATGGGTAAGATAACCAAGTATACATAGTATACCCATAAAGTATTTAATAATTAAGCTAACACGAGAGACCGGTTATTAACCAAGTCATGAAATGAGAGATCAGTTGCTCACCGATTCATTTACAGCTCGCATATGGTTATCTATCATGAGATTGATTGGCATGGAATGTGTGTTCTAAATTATGATTATTTAGAATAGAGAACATTATGTAAACAATTTTTTTCCCTTGTTTCTAAAGTCTTAAAATGGGAATGTTACAACATATCTCAATGGTTAAGGCACTATTCCATGTTGTGTATCGAGACTCTCATGTTCATGCTTATCATGTCCTCAGTTTGTTTGATCTAGGACAAGTCCCCAAGCTATAGATAACTGTTTTCATGTAAATTTTCAAACATGACAATGGACCCAAGTGTCAATATTTTGTCCTAATCCTTCCTAAACCTTCTTCGGATCAATATGCCCTATCATTGGTACACAACCCAGTATATATCAAAAATAAATAAGCATAATGACAACATCAATTGTCATCCCATCTAATGTTGAGGACAATATCATATGTTCCTCCTCTCCTCCAGCCCGGTGCCCTACCATCATCTCTCTTCCCTCTATGGGTCTAGCCTTCGCCTCTGTTTATCATCCTGTAGCTAGTTTAGGCATCCGCGAACTAGTGGCCTCCCCCTGATCCTATCTCTGGGCTCTCTGGCCCCCTGTACTCTCTGCACTATGTGTGTGAGATATCATCCTCTCACTCAAGGCATGTTGTACCCTATAATCTAAATAAGAAGGGACGTCTATCGCAGTAGTAGTCATCCTGATAGTATCTGGCCATCGATACTTTTTATGGGGGTGACATAGGTCTCACAGTAACCTGCAAGCTCTGCTTTGCTACTGGTGGCCTTGACCCCTATACTTGTGAACCCTGCCCTCCTTGCTATACCATGGGAGCCTATCTCATTGATACATGTACTATGGGACCCTATCCCTAAGCCTAAGGTGCTTCCTATGTTGTGATTTGGGCCTATAAGGTCACAATCTGAGCCTGTGTAGTGGCCAACTGGCCCTGCTACTTGCTCTTGTAGGGTGGCTACCTATCCCCCATCTCCATCCCCCCTATGTGGGTACATGTCCCTGTGTAATCTGAGCCTGTAAAGCTAGCACCTCTTTATGTAATGTGGTAACCTGTGCCTCAAACCCTGTCAACTGCCCCTGTAATACTATGATCTAGTCTTATAAAGTGGCAACCCACCCCTTCAAAGTATCCCTCTGAACTGTAAGGGTAGCCAAGTTTGGATTCCCTTGCCTCGATGGTGCTTCCTGTAGCTGCATTTCCCACCACTACCTGTATTCATTTGTAACTTTGGCATTATCAATCCACCAGTCCACTACTTGATCCTCCTTCCCTTTGAGCACTATTGGATGTGGTAGAGGGATGGGGCCTCTCCATGTCATCTCTCATGTACTACAGGAATGGTGGTCACATGTCCTGGGGAAGCCCAAACTTCCTCCTGACTCTACCAACAGGTATCATCTTGTGGCACACCATTACAACACCCCTCTATCCACCTTAGTAGATGTAAATCATCATGCTCCACTACCATGTGTTTGTATGAAGGGAAACTAACATATAACCTCCAGATGATATCAGCACTCGATAACCCTTCCAGCATCCACCTATAATATGCCACATCATGTATGACCCTAGCTTCCATGTGCTCTCTACCAATAGGTACCCAATTCCTTTACCCAACTCTAATCAAACCCGCCTGGAACACATCGGTTCGGGGAAAGCCAACTGGATGAACACATATGATGTGCTCATATGCCCAACAATGTAAAAGGAAGGTACAACACAAACTGAACCTCCACAACCTCCCGTAGGCCCAAAACTCCTTATACAACTGCAACAAGAATGATGGTTCCTAAGAAAAATGGGTCTTATCCTACATCATGTCATGGATAACCCCCATTAGTGCCCATGGGAATCTCCCATCCTCTACATCTTACAATGCAAACAACACACTACCTCCATAATCAAGCCAACTAACCTCATCTCCTCAGGATGGGCCACATACATATCTCCATAACTTAGGTTCACACTATGGAACATCATCTCCACCATCCCCTCTCTAAACACCATCAACATCAGCTCCTCTAATGCCTCTAAGGTAATAGAATAAACCTTCATCCCTGCTATAAGTAACCACAAGATCCTATACACGTCCTCTAGGTGACTGTCATCTCACCTGTCAGCAAAATGAAATGTGTTGTTTCAAAACATCCCATCTATCGATGAGTGTGACCATCAATCTAGGATCTCGAACTACATGCCTATAGCGTCAGATCCTGCTTAATGCCACATCTATAATATAACACCCCTCCTTTGTCATCAACTCTCTCTTGTATCACTATCAATAAGCGTGTACTCTATCCCTCATCCGTACTACTACTCCGTAGCATGCATCAAACGAACCACACCTTTATTAAATCTTGACCATGCCTAACATATCACTTACCCAACTAAAACCTTTTCCCGAAACTCTTATTATTTATGTCACCACAACTCTAACGACCCTACACCTTTCTCCCATCCCACTTTGCACACGTCATCAACTCATATCTTATATACCTTTTACCTTACCTATTCTCAACACACTTGCCTTTATACCTCACTTCCTATCTTTTCCCTCCCACCATAACCCTTTCTTGATTTTATTTTATCTCAAAAGCTGACCGACATCGATTCATCATGATCAGATCCGGTCACCTACTATTTGACTGATGTTGACTATGGCTGACCCACATCGGCCACCCTTTATTTACATCGGTCTTTGTCACGACATCCAAATTTGAAACCCCCCTATTTCTCATACAATTCTCAAATCTAACCTAAATACCTATTCTAACCTACCCAAACCCATCCTAGCTTCATTCCCACTCCTATTGTAGACACCAAATTTGTGTCTTACGACCCCTTGTGCCCTGCATCTCATTTCGCAACCTAACCTCATCACTTAAACCTTACACAATTATTTATTAATTACCTTATAATTAATAAATCCACATCGCCATAAACCTGCCAACCTCATTTGCACCGATCATCATACCTAAGCCCAACCCTAAACTAACCTATTAGACCTATAACTTGGTCTATACATTCACACCATAACTAATACTCCCCATTACTCCTCACCCGCACCATTCTAGATAACAACTAAGTGGGGTGAAGGATTTGTTCCTATCAGATGAGTATGCCATCTAGGAATAGTAACATGAATAGTATGTTGGAAATATTTGGCCAAAGTATCACAAGCTATTGGTTGTGTTGTCCTATGTCACCTAGTTTAAGGAATACGATTTTAGATGAATATTGATAATAAATATTTAGATATGTTTCTTAAATAGAACACTCAATACCCATAATAGGTTAAGAGAGCCAAGTATACTTGGTATACATAAAGTAATCAATGCTTAAGTTAACATGAGAGATCGGTTGTTAATCGAGTCATGAAATGAGAGATTGGTAGCTCACTGAGTCATTTATAGCTGCATAGGGTTACCTGTTATGAGAATTATTAGCATGGAATGCATGTTCTAAGTTATGATTATTTAGAACAGAGAACATTATGTATAAAAAAAATTCCCTTGTTTCTAAAGTCTTAAAATGGGAATGTTACACATCATCCATCCAATAAACATCATCAACTATATAAATTGGAAAGTTTATGTATCAATAAATAAATATACATATATAAATAAATACCAATATCTCAAAATACCTCATATAAAACCTCACAATATTTCACACGCAGGCCTGTATATAGTCAAAAATCTCAAAAAAATTCATGTACAACCTCACTATCATTGGTACACAACCCAGTATATATCAAAAATAAATAAGCATAATGACAACATCAATTGTCATCCCATCTAATGTTGAGGACAATATCATATGTTTCCTCCTCTCCTCCAGCCCGGTGCCCTACCATCATCTCTCTTCCCTCTATGGGTCTAGCCTTCGCCTCTGTTTATCCTGTAGCTAGTTTAGGCATCCGCGAACTAGTGGCCTCCCCCTGATCCTATCTCTGGGCTCTCTGGCCCCCTGTACTCTCTGCACTATGTGTGTGAGATATCATCCTCTCACTCAAGGCATGTTGTACCCTATAATCTAAATAAGAAGGGACGTCTATCGCCGTAGTAGTCGTATCCTGATAGTATCTGGCCATCGATACTTTTTATGGGGGTGACATAGGTCTCACAGTAACCTGCAAGCTCTGCTTTGCTACTGGTGGCCTTGACCCCCTATACTTGTGAACCCTGCCCTCCTTGCTATACCATGGGAGCCTATCTCATTGATACATGTACTATGGGACCCTATCCTAAGCCTAAGGTGCTTCCTATGTTGTGATTTGGGCCTATAAGGTCACAATCTGAGCCTGTGTAGTGGCCAACTGGCCCTGCTACTTGCTCTTGTAGGGTGGCTACCTATCCCCCATCTCCATCCCCCCTATGTGGGTACATGTCCCTGTGTAATCTGAGCCTGTAAAGCTAGCACCTCTTTATGTAATGTGGTAACCTGTGCCTCAAACCCTGTCAACTGCCCCTGTAATACTATGATCTAGTCTTATAAAGTGGCCAACCCACCCCTTCAAAGTATCCCTATGAACTGTAAGGGTAGCCAAGTTTGGATTCCCTTGCCTCGATGGTGCTTCCTGTAGCTGCATTTCCCACCACTACCTGTATTCATTTGTAACTTTGGCATTATCAATCCACCAGTCCACTACTTGATCCTCCTTCCCTTTGAGCACTATTGGATGTGGTAGAGGGATGGGCCTCTCCATGTCATCTCTCATGTACTACAGGAATGGTGGTCACATGTCCTGGGGAAGCCCAAACTTCCTCCTGACTCTACCAACAGGTATCATCTTGTGCACACCATTACAACACCCCTCTATCCACCTTAGTAGATGTAAATCATCATGCTCCACTACCATGTGTTTGTATGAAGGGAAACTAACATATAACCTCCAGATGATATCAGCACTCGATAACCCTTCCAGCATCCACCTATAATATGCCACATCATGTATGACCCTAGCTTCCATGTGCTCTCTACCAATAGGTACCCAATTCCTTTACCCAACTCTAATCAAACCCGCCCTGGAACACATCGGTTCGGGGAAGCCAACTGGATGAACACATATGATGTGCTCATATGCCCAACAATTGTAAAAGGAAGGTACAACACAAACTGAACCTCCACAACCTCCCGTAGGCCCAAAACTCCTTATACAACTGCAACAAGAATGATGGTTCCTAAGAAAAATGGGTCTTATCCTACATCATGTCATGGATAACCCCCATTAGTGCCCATGGGAATCTCCCATCCTCTACATCTTACAATGCAAAACAACACACTACCTCCATAATCAAGCCAACTAACCTCATCTCCTCAGGATGGGCCACATACATATCTCCATAACTTAGGTTCACACTATGGAACATCATCTCCACCATCCCCTCTCTAAACACCATCAACATCAGCTCCTCTAATGCCTCTAAGGTAATAGAATAAACCTTCATCCCTGCTATAAGTAACCACAAGATCCTATACACGTCCTCTAGGGTGACTGTCATCTCACCTGTCAGCAAATGAAATGTGTTGTTCAAAACATCCCATCTATCGATGAGTGTGACCATCAATCTAGGATCTCGAACTACATGCCTATAGCGTCAGATCCTGCTTAATGCCACATCTATAATATAACACCCCTCCTTTGTCATCACTCTCTCTTGTATCACTATCAATAAGCGTGGTACTCTATCCCTCATCCGTAACTACTCCGTAGCATGCATCAAACGAACCACACCTTTATTAAATCTTGACCATGCCTAACATATCACTTACCCAACTAACCTTTTCCCGAAACTCTTATTATTTATTTCACCACAACTCTAACGACCTACACCTTTCTCCCATCCCACTTTCACACTCATCAACTCATATCTTATATACCTTTTACCTTACCTATTCTCAACACACTTGCCTTTATACCTCACTTCCTATCTTTTCCTCCCACCATAACCCTTTCTTGATTTATTTTTTCTCAAAAGCTGACCGACATCGATTCATCATGATCAGATCCGGTCACCTACTATTTGACTGATGTTGACTATGGCTGACCCACATCGGCCACCCTTTATTTACATCGGTCTTTGTCACGACATCCAAATTTGAAACCCCCTATTTCTCATACAATTCTCAAATCTAACCTAAATTACCTATTCTAACCTACCCAAACCCATCCTAGCTTCATTCCCACTCCTATTGTAGACACCAAATTTGTGTCTTACGACCCCTTGTGCCCTGCATCTCATTTCGCAACCTAACCTCATCACTTAAACCTTACACAATTATTTATTAATTACCTTATAATTAATAAATCCACATCGCCATACCTGCCACCTCATTTTGCCACCTCATCATGACCTAGCCCAAACCCTAAACTAACCTAATTAAGACCTATAACTTGGTCTACATTCACACCCATAACTAATTACTCCTCACCCGCACCTAAAACCGACCTCATAATGACTTGACCAAGCCCGTAACTAATCCCTCGGGAGAAAAGGAGGGAAAGATGGCTATTTTACTAAAAATAGCCCACTTTGACCTGACCGATACTGGTTCCTACTCGACCACCGTCGGTTACGTAACTGCCATTGGTTCCCTGTAAATGACCGCTCCCAACCAAAAACAAAGGGTTGGATTTTCATTTTGATCTGAAGGAGAAGTCATTGGAAGGATCTGTAATTTACTTGGTTGAGCAGAGACAAGTGAAGGAAAGAGAGGAGTTTGCAGAGAAGGACATCGAGCTCAAGACTACAACTGAATAACCAAAGCCCAGTGACACTCATCCAAGCATCAGGAGAGGAGATAGCTCATCTCAGATTGTCAGACCATCCTACCTGAACCCTGCCTTCGGCATCACAGTCCTTGAACCTGCATTTTTCATCAAGAACTAGTAAGTAAGTCTTATATATTCTTTTAATAATATTTATTGGATTTCTGAATCACAGTAATTACAAGTCTACTCCCAGATCCACTACCCGGTAACACTCTCCATCTAACTTACATTCCTCTACCCCTACAATGCCCCAAGAACATTTCCCATACTCTCTGAGTCTTCTAATTAAATTGTGATTTTACAATCATTTGTGTTAATTCATATTAGCAGGGGAACTGACCACCTTCAAAAGGAAGTTTTATATTTCCTGGGCCCAAGGTAGCTCCCTCATTTATTGTCTAATTAAAATCTGGTGGTCTTGTATTCTTACTTGCAGGTAGTCCTTCCAAGATAAAAAGGAGTTCTTCGCAGTCAATCTGATCTTTCTCTACGGTACGCGTACACCCTCTCAACATTCAAAAGGTATTCCTCCTAGCCCTAACCCTTATCTGTTTCTCAAAGGAATGAAAGGATAGAAGCAACTCTATTCCAAAAGCTGAAACATTCTGTGCGAAACATTTTAGCATGCCCGGTGGGACCCATTTCAGGTTTATTTCTTTCTTGCTTGCTTTCATATAGGAAGCATACTTACTATTTTCTTCTCCTAAAAATTTCACATGGTATTTTTTTATATTTGGTAAAATAATTTGTCTTGCTTTCGCAGCTTTGCATTAGTGAAAGTCATCTTCTTTGCTTCATCGAATAACATTTTCAATTTGGGTTTAAAACACGTGCATTCCATTTTTGCGTGTTGTTTTCAATTCTAGTGAACGTAGATTAAGTAACAGGTCGTACACGTGGGGGTGATTTCCATGGTATTGACAATAAATTAATCTTACTTTCACTACACAACACATACCGAATCACTTCACAATTAACACAACAGCTCAAAACATCCCCCCTTTTTCCGTGGTATTCCTCCGCCCGATTGAGGTAACGTTATAAGCCAAAACAAACTTGACATTTCCCCTAAGTCTTTTGTTTAGGATTCTGACATCATTCTATGTCTAAGGGCATAAGCCCAAATTGATTAAAACTAATCCTAGGGTTAGTCTGTTAATTTTCTTGTGTATCTTGCTTGTTTTCAGTTTTGTTTCTTTGTCATACACTGTTTTCTATGATCACTTCAGAACAATTTGGCAGGCATACTAAGCACTGTTAACCCCAAATCAGCAGCTTCTTACAGTTTCTTATACTAGTCCTACTATACCAACATCGGTTAAGTGACCGACATCGGCTACAGTATAACCGACATCGGTTAGCAGACCGATATCGGTTACAGTCTTTTACAGTCCCTAACAAACCATCAACCTACCAATTTCAACATTCTGGGGTTGTTTCTGTTCCTGATAGATTGAAACCTTACTGTGTACTCTTGCTCATGGTTGTTATCACTTAGAAGCAAGCCGCCACCATGGTTTCACATGCCTGCTCTGTGCCTTTTCCTGAATCGCCCCCTTCACATTCTATGGGGAACCCTATGGACACCAGTGAGGTTCCCAAAATCCCTGTAGGAGATAAGGAATTTGTAAAAAAATTGGACGCTAATCCTAGCGCTGTACAATATTATTTGTCCCATGCCCCTGACCTTACGCCCGATGGTCAACTCCTTGTTGGCATGCCTATTAGTATAGCTGCTCATTTAGCTCCTTCTCCGCCTGATAACTCCGCTTTGCCTTCTGCATCCTTAGCCCCGTCTCCCAATCCATCGGCTTCAGGGATTCATACAGCACAGATTGGCTTTCCTTTGGTTAATCTTGGGCCCCATATATCATTACCGCTGACTGCTCCTACCTCATCTCTCTTACAGACTGCTCCTTTCATGACTTGCTCTCTGCCACCTATCCACACGAGCTTTCCTTCTCAAGCTCCGCCCACCTTTTCATTTCCACACACGTATCTGATGACCTCAACATCTTATATAGGACATCCCTATTCGGTCACCTTAACACATTCGTCTTCCATACCTTATCAACATTTAACCCCACCATTTTCTAGTGGTGGCCCTTGGCCCAATCTGCCTCCGTTTACTGCAACCACACCATCATCTCATCCAACTACTGATTTAATCAAACAAATGATGGACAAAATGAAAAATCTGGAGGCTTCTGTTTCAGGAAGTCATAGCACCCTGACATACGAGAAAGTTTTTCAGGAGCCTATCCCCCTTCATTCATATCCTCCTCAATGGGAATTACCAAAATTTACTCGTTTTAATAGTAAGAAGGATCCTCAACAACACTTGCACTCATTTAGACATGCTTACTATCGAATTGCTCATGACGATGCCTTACTACTCCACACCTTTCCCATGTCCTTATCAGGACCCGTCTTGGAGTGGTACAGTGCTTTAACCCAGCACTCAATCTTCTCTTTTAACCAACTAGCTCAATCTTTCTTGGAACATTTCTCCATTAACATTGCCAAGAAAGTATCTATCACCGACCTTTATGCCATCCAACAATTTGAAGACGAATCTATATTAGATTTCGTTGGATGATGGCGGGGCCTTATCAACCAACTTACGTATGCCTTCGCTCAGGCCGAACCTATCAAACTTTTTTACGCAGGCCTGCACTAAGCACATCTCTCCTACCCTCCAAATTCAAACTTTCCACACATTTGACAAGGCCTTTACTATGGCTCGAAAACTAGAGATTCGAGCCTTAGAGGAAGAGAAATTGCAGTTGTGCAGCAAAAACCCCAATTTCCAAACCCAAAATTCCACCAACAAACCTAACACCACCAATCCTCACCCATCGACTGCTTCGAAATCAAAAGGAGCTGTGCACGCGGTGATGGTAAAATCCCACGACAGTCTAATACCCTGCCAAAACACCTATAAGTATAAAGCTGAGCCCATCAATTACACTCCCTTGGGATAAACTTATGGTGTGATATTGGAAAAATTGCTTAAAACAGGAGCTATTACCTTACCTCCTATTAAACCTCACTCCGGGTTTGATTCCACCCGCACCATACCTTCCTGGTACAAAGAAAATGACTTCTGTAACTTCCACCGCGTGAAGGGACACAGTCATGAAAACTGCAAGATGTTGAAAAACATAGTGCAGGAAATGTTGATGCAGGGGATATAGCCCTCGATAATCCTAACGCTCCTGCTAACCGAAATTTGAAAATTTTCAACAAACCATTCCCGAATCACTCTTCTAACAATAACATAAACCAAGATATCTTAGCCGAGGAGAGTGTTCATGAGATCCATGCCGTCTTCGACTCCCAGCCAAAATCCTCTATTGAATAAATTTTGAATCAAGCCTCTTCACTAACGCAGGAACCCAAACCCCCTTCATCACCATCAAGATAAGACGAAATCCTTACCGTTCCTTTACCCATCGAGGAATTAACCGCTCAGAGGTATCTTCTCACAGATGAGCCTTCTTACACCACATCCTTGCAAGATTGTGAGCGGATGTTATCTAACTTATCTATTTCCCAAACATCTCCTTCTACCCTTCTTACTGTACAAGAGGAAGGCTCGCCACTTCTTTTGTCATCCTTAGACGAGAAACCTCTTGCACCAACATCACCAAATTCTTTAATCATGACGGATCCTCTCAAACATGCCCTCCTACCTATTAGTTCTTCATCGCCTAAATCTTTTCAACGATCGGTTGACCTCTTAATGCCCGTTGATATAGTGCCTCATCTACCCCCTGTATCACACTCACAGTGGACCGGAATCACAACCCACCTTTCTTCCATACAAAAGTTCCTATTTACACGTGAGGATTTTCATCCCTCAGAAGATAGACGAGTCCTATGGGAACGTTTGAGTACCCCATATTCTACTCAAATGCAGATGACCGATCCAGATGCCTCTACAATATACCCAAAGTGTTTACAGAAGCTTGAAATGCCTATGTCCTCATTTTCACCCCCCTCATCTCTACCAAATACCTCATCCACCTCTATTAGCCTAACCAAATCTTCCCCTACGCTTAGGACCTCACCAATACCTAGTCTAACACACCCACCTAAGTGGCTAGATTTATCTAAAAATAAAGTCATCCATCCACCTAAGAGACAAACCCAATCTCCTCAAGTTCAATCTATGCCTCGGTCACAACTAAAACCCTCGCCGTCACACCTACCTTCTATATTGGGACCTCACCCCTCCACCTTGCATCAATATATCATACCTCCTGCGTTTTCTTTAAAACAACCTACGCCTTCTGCACCCATACAGAGATCTAAGGGTATATCAACACCGTCATCCCGCGTATCCTGTCCGCCTATCAACCCTAAACAAATTCTATCATCAAAAGATTTGTTTGATGTCACTCTTATTGCTCCGTGGTTGTTTTTTGATACCACATCATCTGTGGCCTCATCATCTAACCAGCTAAACATAGCTTCTGCGCCAAAGAAGCCACGTTTAGTTAAATCCCATTATCAAAATCCCTTGGCTAAACCACCACCCATACAAATCAACCATACCCCGTCATTACCAAAAACTACCCAGCTAATAGCTTCATCTTCCTCTGACTTTGACCCACTCAAAGGGTCTTACGCCAAAATCCTTGCTATATTGGTGGATAGTGCGACCATTTCCCTACCCCCACTTAGACCTTATGATCCATCTAAACCTCGACCTATAGGTTATGATGAGTCTAAAATCTGTGCTTACCACCCCACACCAGGACATGATGTAGAAGGATGCAAAGCATTGAAAGCCATACTTCATCAGTCACCTCTCTCAGATAGAAAGGTTAAACAAGACAACTTACGAAGGGAGAAACCTTTAGCTTCAATCTCCTCTCCTATACCACCTGTCCTCACTTCATCAAAATCTATCATTATTACAACCCCACCTCTCGAAGACCATGACTTATCCCTACCATCCTCCTCCTCTCGTGTTCATGAGATCAACATGATTAGTGTTGCCACTCGAGGGCAAAAAAACAATGGGAAGGCGAAAGAAAGCACACCTGCGGCCTCTCTTTCTCCATCCACCATCCCGATCGCACCACCACCTAAAGTGGTTATTCGTGGACTCACCTACCCCGTCTCTGATGGAGTTTCCCACCGAACAATGATCAAACAACTTCACCAATCACCTATAAAAATGACACTGTATGATCTCATTCAGACTTATGAATCTCATCGACAAGATCTCGTTGATATCCTCCAAGGGATAGAGGTCTTACCTAATGAAACCTTTCCTGTTACCTCCATTTTAACACCCAATCATGTTGCTTCACTCACTAAACAACCTATCTCCCCAACAACTTCTGTCTTTGTACAGCAAGCCATTGTTGTCAGTTTCTCCAAAGACGAAATTGTCGACTTTGGTGTAGAAGATCCTGACCCTGCTCTGTTCATCTCAGCTTATGTCTGGGACATTCGGGTACGTCGTGTTATGATTGACGGGGGTGCTATTCTAAACATCATCTCTTCAAAATCCTTCCAACAAATGAATGTCCCTTCTAGCTGCATGTGTGCCAACCCCATTATGTTGCGGTCATTCAATGATGCTATTACTTTTACCTTAGGAACCATGATCCTTAACATTTGTGTAGGGCCACGCACTTTACCCAAACTCTTCTATGTCCTTGAGGGAGAGTTCCAATACAATATGTTGTTAGGCCACCCTTGGATCCGGGCTATGGGATGTGTTCCCTCCACCTTACATAGATGCATAAATTTTGAGTGCGAAGGGAAGTCCTACACCGTAAAAGCTGATCCTCCCCCCTTCAAAACCTGTAATATGTTATATCACCCTCATGATGTGCTGGTACCAGTCAAGACACCCATTCATCCAACCCAACCATCCACTTTAACCGCACCTCAACCATCCACCTCAACCGCACCTATGCCTTCAACCAATGAAACCACCATTGCAAATACCACTTCCTTTCCCGCAGACAAAATCCCAACCTCAAACCCCCTAGTAGATGTTTTTCAACGCCTTACGCTGGGGGAGTATCACCTATATAATGTTAGTTCTTTTCATACCCCACAGGAGTATGGATAGTTATATGTGCATCCTACCTACGACCGTCGCGTGGGGGAGGTAATCTCTTACGGACCACCTAATTGCCGCACCAACCTAACGTATGGGGGTGTCGACGCATCCTCCGTTACCCCTGAACCTCCTCTTGGTGTGGTTCCCTTCCAATCCGATTTTCAATACCTGACAATTCGTCATTTCGCCCTCACCTTCTTGACTCGTTGTGCTTGGAAAGGCTTTGGTTTTGGTCTTTATGAACAAGGCCGACATACAATCATTCCCGTAACTACACGCAAGCACAATGATCATAGTGGTTTCGGATTTCCTGAAACACTTACACTGAAAGAACCTAGTGTTAGTTGTATTATGGAAGATGATGATGTCACCCCTACCAAACCATCATCACCTATTTTTCCATCGTCACCCATAAAGTCGATAGACCCTGAATCTATCCCTCCTACCTTTTTTTCATAAATGCTATCTTCCTAGGTCCTCTCACTTATCAACGCGATAGTGAGGACCCATCTTCTCTTCCCCTTTTGTATCCAGAAATGATCAAAGAGGATTTGCCTTCAATTAATGTTGTTGAGTGCCAAGATGACGACTCCATCCTCACTTACCTTGGTGCGGACGACTCCTATATTCAACGTGCCTTACCTTCTAAAACTCAAACCATGTTGAATGAGTCGACTATAGAAATCAACATCCACATAGAGGAGGATCCTCACATTGTGAAGATCGGACAATCCCTTAACACATCAGAACAAGCCTACTTTACTACCTTTCTCTGTACCCACAACCAAGCTTTCGCTTGGTCCTATGCTGACATGTAAGGAATTGATCCTGACATTGCTGTCCATAACATTACCCTAAAACCCGATTCCAAACCAGTCAAACAGAAACTAAGAAAAATGCATCCACACATTGCCCTCTTAGTCAAAGAAGAGCTTCAATGACTCCTTTCTGTTTCCTTCATCTTGCCTATTGACTATCCTCAATGGATTTCTAACATCGTACCTGTCACTAAAGCGACAGGGGGACTTCGGATATGCATGGATTTCCGAGACCTTAACCTCGCTTGCCCCAAGGATGACTTCCCCCTCCCAAGTATTGATCAACTTGTTGATCTCACTATGGGCCATGAAATGCTTTCTTTCATGGATGGCTTTTCAGGATACAATCAATTTTTGGTAGCCCCAGCCGATCAACATAAAACTACCTTCATAACTCCTTGGGGAACCTTCTATTATCATGTCATGCCGTTTGGCCTTAAGAATGCTGGTGCGACCTATCAACGGGCTATGAATTACATTTTTTATGACATTATGCACACTATCCTTGAGGATTATGTCGATGATCTTCTTGGCAAATCTAAACATTGTAGTGAACATCTCGATGTTTTAACCATTATTTTCGATCACCTGTTACAATATTTTGTCCGGCTTCAACTAAAGAAATGTGTCTTTGGTGTCCTTTCGGGAAAACTTCTTGGTTTTATCGTCTCTTTGCGTGGCATTGAGGTTGATCCATCGTAAGTCAAAGCTATCCTAGAAATGCCCCCACCCAAAAACCTCAAACAATTGCGTAGTTTGCAAGGTAAACTTCAATCTATCTAGCATTTCATTTCCCAACTCTCGGATCAATGTCAACCTTTCCATCACCTTCTTAAAAAGGACATTGCCTTTCAATGGAGCAAAGAGTGTCACCAAGCCTTTGAAGCTCTCAAAGCCTATCTCTTGCAGCCACCCGTGCTTATCCCACCTCAGGATGATCACCCTTTCTACCTTTACCTTTCTACCACTGACCATGCTGTAGGAGCTCTGCTCGCACATCGGGACTCAGCACATTGAGAACAAACCGTTTATTATATAAGTCGTACTCTTGTGGATTACGAGACTAGGTATACACATGTAGAAAAATTGTGCCTAGCCCTATCATTCATAGCCACCAAACTCCGACACTACCTCCTGAATCACAAAACTTTTGTCATCACCAACGCGGACCCCATTCATTATATGTACGCCAAACCACATCTAAACCAATGCATCGCCCGATGGCTTATGCTCCTCGCTGACCTCGACCTTGAATTTATACACCAAAAGTCAATCAAAGGACAAACTATTGCAGACCAACTCGCGAAGGCCCCTTTACCTGGGGAACAATTTACCAATTTTAATTTCCCCGAGGAACTCATCACTATTCTTTCACTCAGGGAGGAGTCGTATCCAATGACCCTCTTATTCGATGGATCCAAATGCCAGCGCGGCGGAGGATCCGGTGTTGTTCTCATTCCTCTTGACACTGAGCTGATGCCTCTTTCATTCCGGCCCAATTTCCCCTGCACTAATAATACAGCGGAATACGAGGCCCTTGTTTTGGGTCTCCAGGTTGCATTACACTTAGGTGTCAAATCTATCAACATTTTTGGCGACTCTCAATTAGTAGTTAACCAAGTTATGGGCATCTGCTAATATAAAAATGAGGAACTTCAAAAGTACAAACACTATGTAGATTCACTTTTGACCTTATTTACTCATTATTCTATCCAAACCATTCCCCGCTCCACTAACAAATTTGCGGATACTATGGCTTGCTTAGCCTCGCAAATTCCTGCCTCACTAACTGACTCTGACATATTCATCTTGGTCCAACAACTCTTTGCCCCATCTTACTCAGCCCTGGTTGTTTGTATGATAAATAATGTGTCTGCTAATTTGTCGGATACCTGGTATCACCAATTTCATGACTACCTTATAACCTCTGTTCTCCCACCTGACCTTACTAGTAACGACAAACATGATTTTCTTATAAGTGTTTCTCGTTATGTCATCATGGGGGGACTCCTCTATAAACGTGGCTTTGATGGAATCCTCCTTCGATGTCTAACTGGTGCGGAGGTCACCTATACCATCCAACAAGTCCATGACGGTATTTGTGGTGGACATTGTAGTGGCCTTGTCGTGGCCAAACGGATCCTTCGCCTAGGCTATTATTGGCCTACTCTGAATAATGACTGATACGAATATGTTAAGTGTTGTGTTATGTGTCAGCAACATGCCAACCTTCAACATACTCCTAGCCATCCGCTACAGGTCACACGAGATCTTTGGCCTTTCTCACAATGGGGTTTAGACCTTATTGGTGAGATTCATCTGCCCTCTTCGCAACGTCACCGATGGATAATCACAGCAACCGAATATTACAAATGGATGGAGGCCATTCCACTCATTTCAACCAAAAAATAAAAATAAATTGAATTCATTAACCATCACATTATCTATTGTTTTGGTGTTCCTCATCGCCTGATAACAGATAATGGTAAATCTTTTTAAAATAAGTTGTTACAAGACCTTTGTGAAAAATTTGGTATCAAACTTAGTTTCTCATCACCTTACTATCCACAGGCCAATGGTCAGGCTGAATCTTCTTATAAAACCCTAACCAAAATCCTCGTGAAAGTTGTTAATGATTCTGGAAGAAATTGGCATGATCATATCCCCTTTTCCCTTTGGGCTTATCGTACTAGCATTTGTACCTCCACTAATGCCACACCATTTTCTTTGGTCTATGGTACCGAGGCTGTCTTACCTCTCAAAATACAAATACCCTCCCTCAAAATATCTCTTCAGGATATTCTCACCAATGATGATTTCTGCCAAGAGCGGTTAGCCCAATTAGAGCTTCTTGACAAGCGTCATCTTACGGCTCTTGACCACCTTCAAATCTATCAAAAACGCATCAAGCGTGCTTATGATAAGCGACTTCATGAGCGTACCTTTAAGGTTGGTGATCTTGTCCTCAAAGAGAATCAACATGTAACCAAACTAGAAAAGAGCAAATGTGGCAAATTTACTCCCAATTGGATTGGGCCTTACATTATCACTAACACTTATGGATCAGGCACTTATCGTTTAGCTTCGCTTAATGGTAAACCTGAGCCTGAGCCCCTTAATGCCTTGCATCTTCGACCATTCTACTGTTTAATTTAGTGTTATATCACTTCTTATCTACCTTGCACTCATCCCTTGAGCTCATTTACCATCGCATACACTTTGTTTCCTACATCTCAAAATCAAATCGAGCTCACATGGTTTGATTATCACCTCCCCTTAAAAATTCCTTCCCCTTTTTAGTCTAGTCCATGACTTCAAAGTATTAAAATGACACATTCTTAATTAAACACTTATGGGATTTTCTTGAGTCAAACTTCCTACAAAACTAGATGCTTTATGCCAAATGGACATCTAGATCTCTAAATTATACATAGATTGCTCCCTCGAAGGACAGCTATATGCCAAACTATTGCTACTGTTTCACTCGGAAATGTTTCGTTCCTTGGAATAGAGTTGCTTCTATCCTTTCATTCCTTTTAGAAATAGATGAGGTTAGGGTTAGGAGGAATACCTGTTAAATGTCGAGATGGTGTGCGCGTACCGTAGAGAAAGATCAGGTTGACTGCGAAGAACTCCTTTTTGTCTTGGAAGGACTACCTGCAAATAAGAACACAAGACCACAAGATTTTAATTAGATAATAACTGAGGGAACTGCCTTGGGCCCAGGAAATATAAAACTTCCTTTCGAAGGTGGTCAGTTCCCCTGCTAATATGAATTAACACAAAAGACTGTAAGATATCAATTAAGTTGTTTCGTTGAACTGGGTAGAGGAAAGGCTAGTTTTCTGGTTTTGATCAGAGGAACCGATGCCGGTTACTGATAACCGATGCCGGTTACTGATAACCGATACCGGTGGGTTCTAGGATCTTCTTGGTAGCTATGGTGTTTGTAAGGCTGGTTTATGGATGATATTAGGAAATGAGATGATGACGGATAAAAGAATGACAGTTAGATGCAATGGCACGTTGGGTAGTGGATTCAGAAATGGATTTAGGAGGACTGAGATTCAAGAAGCATAAGAAATGTTATAACAGAGGACATGCAAGATGTGACTTACTGGTTTTGGCAAATATGCAAGTTGATCTCCTTGGTTGTAAACACTTCTGGTATTTCCACTCGTCTCTGCTCGGTCAAGTGAATATCTGGACTCTGTTTCTCACTCCCAATGCTCTCTATTGATCCAGAAATCCTTCGACTGATCCCCAAAATGAAATTTTGATTCGTTGTTTTGGTTTGGGGAGCCCATTTACAGGGAACTGATGGCAGTTGCGTAACCGACGGCGGTCGAGTAGGAACCGGCATCGGTAAGGAAAAAGTAGGCTATTTTTAGTAAAATAGCCCACCTTCCCTGCTTTTCTCCTGAGAGATCAGTTGCGGGCTTGGTCAAGTGGCTAGAAGGTCGGATTTGGGTGCGAGTAAGGAGGCATTAGTTATGGATGTGAGTCTAGACCAAGTCATGGGTCCTAATTAGGTTAGTTTAGGGTTAGGGCTAGGTCATGATGAGGTGGCAAAGTGAGGTGGCGGGTAAGGTGATGTGGATTTATCAATTAAAGGTAATTAATAAATAATTGTGTAAGGTTTAGGTGATGAGGTTAGATTGCGAGATGAGATGCGGGTCACAAGGGGTCGTAAGACACAAATTTGGTGTCTACATTAGCCCCTTATTGTCATGTAGCTTGTTCTGTAAAGCTGCGGCGGACAATAATATGAAGTGGTTTCTCATGTTAAAGATATAGGTAATCCCCCTCAAATCTATCGCAGATTGAGTGAACGGGAAATCAGGGATAGGGTTGATAAAGGGTACATGTGTAGAGAGGATGGTAAGGTGGTGGGGTAGGTCCAAGGAAGTAGACGCATGTTGAAATGCAATAGTACGACTAGGGTACGTGAGTTGACAAGCAAACCAGCAGTGCAGAGGCAAAGGTCGATAGTTTATCCAAACAAGGGTGATATAATCCTGGTATCCAAGGCAGAGGAAGTAGCCCTAGGGTATATAACAGGTAAGGTACAGGAACGTTTAGGCATGTTCGGAAGTACCAAAAGGTTGGTTTGGTTGAGATAAACGTCACGGTCTAGGTCTGGGCAAAGTTGGTCGACAGATCAAGTCAAGGACCCTAATCATGCTAAAACACGAACAGGTGAGCTCGATTGAACAAAAAAACTACCGGATGGGTGGATAAAAGGGTATGGTGTTGATTTTGGGTAAGGGATGGAAGTGGTACGGCCATGGGTTGGGCCAAGTTGTTGGGTTGCGGCCTTGGGTCGGGCTAGAAGGGTAAATGGAGGCCTTGGGCCAGGCCAAATAGTGAGAGCGAGGCCTTGGGTCGGGCCAATTGGTAGGTTGAGGCCTTGGGTCAGGCCAAATTGGTAGGGTGAGGCCTTGGGCGGGCCAAATAGTGAGGGTGAGGCCTTGGGTCGGGCCAATTAGTAGGTTGAGGCCTTGGGTCGGGCCAAATTGGTAGGGCGAGGCCTTGGGTCGGGCCAAATAGGTAGGGCGAGGCCTTGGGTCGGGCCAAATGGGTAGGGCGAGGCCTTGGGTCAGGCCAAATGGGTAGGGCGAGGCCTTGGGTCGGGCCGAATAGGTAGGTTGAGGCCTTAGGTCGGGCCGATTGGTAGGTTGAGGCCTTAGGTCGGGCCAATTGGTAGGTTGAGGCCTTAGGTCGGGCCAAATTGGTAGGGCGAGGCCTTGGGTCGGGCCGAATTGGTAGGTTGAGGCCTTAGGTTGGGCCGATTGGTAGGTTGAGGCCTTAGGTCGGGCCAATTGGTAGGTTGAGGCCTTAGGTCAGGCCGATTGGTAGGTTGAGGCCTTAGGTCTGGCCGAATAGGTAGGTTGAGGCCTTAGGTCAGGCTGAATAGGTAGGTTGAGGCCTTAGGTCAGGCTGGACAAGTGAACAAATGGTGTGCAGCAAAGGTGGATAGAGGCGATATTGGTGAAAAAGAGGCAAGGAGTAAATAAGTGCAAAGAATGGGGTGAAAGTTGGGTAGAGAACCGATGTCGATTCTACATGACTGATATCGGTTAAGGGACTGATACCGGTTCCTTAGGGCAAAATGAAATCGATATCGGTGAAAGGCAAAAAACCTATAAAAAGAAAAATACGGCTTGTCATTGTCACTTTGTTATTTGCAAAACCAAATCAACTTGTCTGACGTGGAGAGTTTGGGATTAGAGGCTTGATTGAGTGAGGTGGAGCTATTGTATGGTGGAGAGAGTTGATAGTGGGCCCGATTAAGGAGGAGGCAGCACTTGATTGGCCGGGGACCTAGCAGATCAGGATTGGAGCCATGGCACAGGTAGGAGGAGCTGGAGGGGCTAGACCAGCTGGACCGCCACCACCCATCCCACCACCATGACGTGTCGTCGTTTGGGTAGATTCGAAACTCTTTAATTTGGTGATTTGGTTGTATTATGCTAAATTGGGGGTTTGGGTAGGAATCAACCTTTTTTTAGGAAATAATGAGAAAATGGAAATGATTTGAAAAAGGGGAGAGGGTAGATAGGCTAGATAGGCTAAGGGTGGGTAGGTGGGTAAGTTTTTAGGGTATTTGGGTGGGTGGATGGGTAGAAATAGGTAAAAAATGGGTTTTGGGGGCCGTGCGGGGGTTCGGCTCCGGGAGAGGACAGTGACCGATGTCGGTCACTAAGTGACCGGCATCAGTCGCAAAATTATAGGGAAAGGGACTGTAGTTGGTGACCGGCGTCGGTCATGTATCGGCCGGCGTCGGTGGCTTGGTGGGTTTTGGGTTTTTGGGTTGGGTTTTGGGTTTTTGGGTTGGGTTTGAGGTGGAGGTGGGAGAAGGGTTTGGTGTAGGGTTGGGTTGTGGGTTTTTGGGTTGGGTTTGAGGTGGAGGTGGGAGAAGGGTTTGGTGTAGGGTTGGGTTTTGGGTTTAGAAGGGTTTGCGGGGGATGTGGGAGAGAAGGGTTTGTTTTTGGTTGTGTAGGTTGGGTTTGAGGAGTCGGAGAAGGGGTGGTGCATGTTAGGGTTTTGTGGGGGGGTGTGGGGTTGGGATTGGTGGTGTTTTGGTTTTTTGGTTGGGTTTGAGGTGGAGGTGGGGAGAGGGTTTGTTTGCTAGGTTGGGTTTGGGTTTAGAAGGGTTTAAGGTGGATGGTTGGGAGAAAGGGGCTGGGTGTAGGGTGCGACGTTTTGGGTGGAGAAGGGTGGTGTAGGGTTTTTGAGGGTGGGGGTTGGAGGTGGGTTTTGGTTTTTTGGGTTGGGTTTGAGGTGGGAGGTGGGAGAAGGGATTGGTTTGTAGGGTTGGGTTTTGGGTTGAGAAGGGTTTGGTGTAGGGTTTGTGGGTGGTGTGGGTGGTTGGAAGTGGAGAAGGTTTGGTGTAGGGTTGGGTTGCATGTGTTTTGTTTGTGGTTTTGTTTTTGTTGGTTTTTGGGTTGCGATGGTTTTGGGTTTTTAGGGTGGTAGGATACTAGAGGGGGGTGGTAGAGAGTCGGGGGGATAAAAAAGGGTGTTAGATGATAAAGTAGATGTTGTAATAAAGAGTAGGTCTAAGGATGTGGGTTGGTTTTGCAGGCACGTCAGCAGTTGATGATGCGGGATAGGATGCCCCCACTGTTGGTGCGGATGAGGCCACACATATCTGCGGCTCATTGGGCCATCATGCGTGAGGTGGGACTCGGTGGAGTCCAGAGGTACAGAGCGATAGAGAGAGATCACAGCCTGATGGTCGCCCTCATCGAGAGATGGGATCCGGCGACCAATGTGTTCCATCTCCCGACTAAGGAGATGACCGTCACATTAGAGGATGTGTATCGCATCCTTCAGTTACCTATCGAGGGAGAGGCAGTCTTCCAGGTAGATTCAGAGACTGCCATGGATAACATACTGCAGGTTTTTGGGGATGCAGCCGCGCTACTAACCTACCATAGCGCGAGTATTGGGTACGGTGACATATACCGTGCGCATCGACACGAGACACGACTGGATGTGTTGATGATGGTTGGGATCACCTGCTTCACCCTCCCGGACTCAGAGGGAGGCCGCTTCCCACGAGCATTGATGGGGGTACTGCTTGAGATGGTGGAGGAGCACACCTGTTACGCTTGGACACCAGTATATCTGGTGCAATTATACAGGGAGCTATGGGGCTATCGCCGGAGGAGGTGATTCGGTATTTGCTCTACATTTTTGTTGAATTGTTGGGCATACGAGCACATCATATGTATCAGGCCAGTAGGGTTACCCCAGCAGCCAAGGCCATAGGTCATATACCGATATGGTTTTCAGAGGTGGTTGGGGGTCGTGGGCCAGCCACGAGCAGTTATGGCAGGTCGGGATGTGGCATACTATAGACATTTGCTAGAGGGCCTTACAGCAGTAGACATTGTATGGAGACCCTACAGAGGTCACCATCCTAGCAGAGGAGCCCGCTTACAGTTGCACCTAATCTAGTACACATTCTAGATAGCAGGAGGGAGGCCAGGAGAGTACAAGCGGATACCCCTGGAGAGGGTACGCAGGAAGATGGGGCTGCGACAGGATGAGCCACCTCCCTTTCCTCAGTACAGGAGAGATGATGTAGAGGCTCCGCTGCCTGTACCACAGCCTTTGGATCCAGATTGGGTAGCAGAGAGGCCAGCAGGTGAGGGTGTAGATGATGCGGGGTGCACGGGAGCATACAGGGTGTGGTGGGATGGGCAGAGAGCATCCAGGATAGTACCGCCTGCACAGCCAGACTTGGCTGCAGTGATAGGAGAGAGAGATCAGCTCAGGGGTCAGGTGCAGTTTTTACAGGGGCAGCTAGCTTCAGCACAGGCACAGATAGGTGTCTTACAGGGGCAGCTAGCCTAGGCTCAGGCACAGGCACAAGCAGCACCACCACCAGCACCACAGCCACAGGTGCAGGTACAGGTACAGGCAGCAGCACAGGTACCCAGCACCACTGCGTCCACATGCACCACCAGCACACCAGCACAGGCTCAGGGGCATTGGTTGTAGGTGCCAGGGGGACCAGCGCCCAGCAGGGAGAGGGGCTGATGGTGTTGGGGAGAGCTGATGGATCCCTGTATTTTTTTGTATATAGGCATGGGCACCGGTCTGCAAACTGGTTGTGTTGATAGAGGCCTGTGTGCCTACATTTATTCATGGATGATTCATTATTCATATGGATACCGGCCTGCGAGCCGGTAGGGGTCCTTGTATATTGGGATACCGGCATGGCGAGATGAGTTATATATCTATTTTGATACAGGCCGGCTTTGCGAGCCGAGTAAGAGTCGAGATGTTTTTGACAGTTATTGCGGCCTGCGTGCCGGCTTTGGTGAGTATGAGATCACATAGGCCCCGATGTAGGGCACATTGTATTTTGAAAACTTGTATATATATAGAGGACGATGTTTTGATCCACATGAGGTTCAAAATGTGTTTAAATATTTGTTATGATTGGTACGGATAATGTATGATAAGTTTAGTTGACATGTTGAGAGATGGATGATGTTGATGTTTTTGTTTTTGGAACGGAGTATATAAGACAGGTTATGTGATGAATTGTTGTGGTTTATGTGACATTGTGATATTATGTACTGATGAGTTGGATAAAAATGATGTATAAGATTGTATAGTTGCTTGATATCCGTTATGTTGATAGTTGTGTATTTGTATCAATTAAAATGATGTTAATGAATGTAATGTAATGCTATAGGGGTATGAACAAATGTGGTAATTGTGTTTTTAGGCAGGAAAAGAGGGCGGGGCGCGACAAAAAATTTAGGGTAAAGAAATGAAGGAAAAGAACGCGTTGGAAAAGAGGGTGTTGTAACGATATCGGTAGGGAACCGACTATCGGTAGTGATAGCCGGATTGGGTAGGTAACCGATACGGTTATTTAGGTATGCGCTTTCTAAACATAGAAAAAGCTAGGGTGGCAACTTAATGTTTTAATTTTAGAGCCATGTAAGAGGTTAAATACACGAAACGCGAAACCTTTTGGAGACTGAGACAGGTATGGCATGAGAGATTTGAGTGATAAGGAGAAAAAAGACAGAAGATGGATTTGTATGAGGAGCTTTGGGTGATAAGAAAAGGACTGGAGGAAGGTGAATGCGATCGGAGAGTCGAAAGAAAGTAAAAAGGTGTGAATTTGAAAAGAGTGGTTGATCAGGCAGAACGAGGAGAAGCATCCAGCTAGGCAGGGAAAGAGGGAAGACAAGGGCCCCACCTCAAGCTGTTTGCAACCCAAGAGGACAGTTGTTGTGATTAACGACTGGCATGGTTATGAATAAGAGATTAAAGTGTAAATATGAAAAAGAAAGAAAACATGTAGCAAGGGTAGGGTATAGGTGAGGTAAGTGTTACGAGGTAGGCCAATCAGGGGTTTCAGGTTAGGTTGTATGTATAGGAAAGGATAAACGAGCAATATTATTGTCATATGGTGGTTGTTTTTAGGGAAGGTGTATGTAATTGAAGTGACCGGTAGCGGTTTTAGGGAGAGAACCGGTTTATGGCTACTGAACGATATCGGTTAGTATAAACCGATACCGGGTTATGGGGGGAGGGAATTTCCAGAATGTTTTGAAAACCTGACGGATGAATGGGTGTTTGTGTTTTGGTGTATGCAGGCAGAGGCCAGGGGTGAGATGAATGAAATGTGCCAAGCACTGTTGTCACGGACCGAGCCAGATGTAACACAGCGGAAATGGATCATGATAAATCATTTGGGGTTTAAGTGAATCGTTTTTATTCATGAATCACAAGTAATCATTGGTATTTACAGGCGGTGATGAGAGATGGAATCCCGAGACAAATACTTCTATTGCCAAAGGGGAGGATGACAGGACATTGGAAGATGTGTTTCAGATTTTGAGACTCCCTATACAGGAGAACAGTATATAGGCACTACCTAGCGCGGCACGGGGAAGCGATAAACAGCAGTATTTGGTCCATATGACACGAGATTTGACACAGCGAGGTTATCCTTAAAGTATGGGGTAATGTATGCAGCAACCAGAGGAGAACAAGGTTATCAGTGATATTAATGATAGCGGTAGGTATTATGAATACCAAGGGTCAAAGCAAAGCAAAAGGAGAAGATTTCCAAGGAGTGATGGTGTTATCTGGGCGATGGTAGAAATGGAACGTTACGTGCATGGGCACTCCCAAGCATATTTGGCGGAGCTATCAGGGGTTTATGGGCTTGTAGGCGAAATCACAGGACGACGCTGGGATTGTTCATACTTCTTTACACTGTTGGGCCTATGAGTTACATGTTGCTGTGTGAAACTTAATAGGCCAATCCCTCCAGGCAGGAGATGACAGAAGTACGAGGTGGGATTCAGAGATGGTCCAGAAGAACAGGGCAAGATCTAGGCCGTGGACGGGGACATTGTGTATTACAGGAAGGTATGGGACGAGGTGACGGTGGCAGACCATCTGTTGGAGGCCCCTTACGGTAACTAGATGACAGAGAGCATAGTGAGGAGTTAAGGGGTGTAGAGGAATGAGGGGATCTCGGGGCACATGCCAGGTGAATATGAGGAGGATTCCTATAGATCGCGTCGGCGACAATTTGGATTTGTGCAGGGATTATCACCCCTGGAGGTATACGACCTATATAGATCGCGCCAAGGCAGCAGTGTCCGTCGTTTGGTAGATTCGACAACTCTTTAATTTGGTGTTTGGTGTATTATGCTAAATTGGGGGTTTGGGTAGGAATCAACCTTTTTTTTAGAAAATAATTGAGAAAATGGAAATGATTTGAAAATAGGCGAAGCATGGGGTAGATAGGCTAGATATGGTAAGGTGGGTCGTAGGTGGTAAAGTTTTAGGGCTGATTTGGGTGGGTGGATGGGAGGAAATAGGTAAAAAAATGGGTTTTTGGGGGCCGTTGCGGGGGTTCGGCTCCGGGAGAGGACAGTGGACCGATGGTTTGGCGCGTCACTGTTAAGTGAAGGGACAGAGTCGCAAAATTTTATATGGGAAGGGATGTAAGTTGTGACGCGCGGTCATGTATACGGCCGGCGTCCGGTGGCTTGGTGGGTTTGGGTTTTTGGGTTGGGTTTGTGGGTTTTTGGGAGTTGGGTTATGAGGTGGAGGTGGAGAAGGGTTATGGTTGTGATGGGGTTGGGATTGTAGGGTGTTTTTGGGGTTGTTTGAGGTGGTGGTGGGAGAAGGGTCAACTATGGTGTAGGGTTGAGGTATATTTGGGTTTAAGAGAGGGTTCTGAGGTGGATGCGTGGGAAAGGGTTTGGTGTAGGGTTCGCTTTTGGGTTGGAAGGGTTTTGGGTGGTAGGGTTTGTGGGTGGGGTGTAGGGTTGGAGTTGGCGTTCTTTTTCTCTGTTTTTTAGGTTTGGGTTTGAAGGTGGGGTGGGAGAATGGGCTTGTGGGTGTAGGTTGGGGTATTTTTGGGTTTAGGGGTTTAAGGGTGGATGTGGGAGATGATGTGAGGGTTGGGTTTTTGTTGAGAAGTCTGTGGTTGGTGTAAGGGTTGTGGGTTGGAGGGTTGGGTTTTTTGGTTTTTATGGGTTGGGGTCTTGAGGTGGAGGTGCGGCAGAAGGGATGCTGTACGGGTTGGGTTTTGGGTTGAGAAGGGTTTGGTGTAGGGTTGTGGGTGGGTGTGGTGTTGGAGTTGGAGAAGGGTTTTTTGGTGTACGCGGTTGGGTGCGATGTGTTTTCTGTTTGGGTTTCGTTTTTCGTTGGTTTTGGGTGCGATGGTTTTTGGGTTTGTTAGGGGGATTGAGCGGGGGGGTGGTAGAAGAGAGCTCGCTCGGAGGGTGATAAGAAAAAATGTTTTAGATTGATTAAAGTAGATGTTGTAAATAAAGTATGGTCTAAGAGGATTGCTCGCGGTTGGTTTTGCAGGCACGTCACAGCAAGTTGATGATAGCGGGGATAAACGAGGGATGCCCCACTGTTGGTGGGCGGATAGAGGCCCACAAGTGGGTACAGTACTTCTTAGGCTTAAGCATTGGGGCCATCATGCGTGATGGGGAACTCGGTTGGAGTCCAGAGGTTACGAGCGATGAGAAGAGCATCACAGCCTGATGGTTCGGCCCTCATCGAGAGATGGAATCGGCGACCATGTGTTCATCTTCCCGACTAAAGGAGAATGACGTCACATTAGAGGATGTGTATCGGCACTTCAGTTACCTATTCGAGGGAGAGGCAGTCTTCAGCGTAGATCAGAGAACTGCATGGATAACATGACTGCAGGTTTTGGGGATCGCAGCCTGCGCTACTCAACTCTACCAGTAGGCGAGTATTGGGGTACGGTGACATATACGCGTGCGCCATCGACACGAGACACGACTGTTGTGTTGATGATGGTTTGGGATCACCTGTTCACCTCAGCCGGACTCAGAGGAGCCGCTTCCACAGCATTGATGGGGTACTTTGCTTGAGATGGTGGAGGAGCACACCTGTTACGCTTTGGACACTCAGTTATCTGGGGAAAAAAAAATAAAAGCAATTATACAGGGAGATATGGGGTATCTGCCGGAGGAGGTGAGTTCGGTACATTTGCCTCTACATTTTTTGTTGAATTGTTGGGCATACGAGCACATCATATGTATCAGGCCAGTAGGGTTACCCCAGCAGCCAAGGCCATAGGTCATATACCGATATGGTTTTCAGAGGTGGTTGGGGGTCGTGGCCAGCACGAGCAGTTATGGCAGGTCGGCGATGTGGCATACTATAGACATTTGCTAGAGGGCCTTACAGCAGTAGACATTGTATGGAGACCCTACAGAGGTCACCATCCTAGCAGAGGAGCCCGCTTACAGTTGCACCTAATCTAGTACACATTCTAGATAGCAGGAGGGAGGCCAGGAGAGTACAAGCGGATACCCCCACCCCCCCCCCCCTGGAGAGGGTACGCAGGAAGATGGGCTGCGACAGGACTGAGCCACCTACCTTTCCTCAGTACAGGAGAGATGATGTAGAGGCTCCGCTGCCTGTACCACAGCCTTGTATCCAGAATTGGGTTAGCAGAGAGGCCAGCAGGTGGGGGTGTAGATGATGCGGGGTGCCGGGAGCATACAGGGTGTGTGGGATGGGCAAGAGCATCCATGATAGTACCGCCTGCACAGCCATAGCTTGGCTGCATGATAGGAGAGAGAATCATCTCAGGTCAGGTGCATTTTTACAGGGGCAGCTAAGCTTCCAGGCACAGGCACAGGATAGGTGTCTTAACAGGCAGCTAGCCTAGGCTCAGGCCACAGGCACAAGCAGCACCACCACCAGCACCACAGCCACAGGTGCAGGTACAGGTACAGGCAGCAGCACAGGTACCAGCACCACTGCGGCCACAGGCACCACCAGCAGCACCAGCACAGGCTCAGGGGGCATTGGTTGTAGGTGCCAGGGGACCAGCCCCAGCAGGGAGAGGTGCTGAGGGTGGTGGGGAGAGCTGAGGGATCCCTGTATTTTTTTTGTATATAGGCATGGGCACCGGTCTGCAAACTGGTTGTGTTGATAGAGGCCTGTGTGCCTACATTTATTCATGGATGGATTCATTTATTCATTATTGTATACCGGCCTGCGAGCCGAGTAGGGGTTGTATAGTGGATACCGGCCTGCGAGCTGAGTATATATCTATTTTTGATACGAGGGACCGGCTTGCGAGCCGAGTCGAGATTTTTTGACAGTTATTGTGGCCTGCGTGCCGGCTTTGGTGGATTATGAGATCACAGAGGCCCCGATGTAGGGCACATTGTATTTTTGAAAACTTGTATATATATAGAGATGATGTTTTGATCCACATGCAGTGTTCACAATGTGTTTAAATATTTTGTTAATGGTATGGTAATATATAATGTATGATAAGTTTTAGTTGACATGTTGATAGATGGATGATGTTGATGTTTTTGTTTTTGCACGTATATATGAATGACAGGTTATGTGATGAATTGTTGGTTTTGTGACATTGTGATATATGTAACTGATGAGTTGGATCCAAATGATGTATAGATTGATAGTTGCTTGATATCCGTAGTTGATGGTTTGTGTATTTGTATAAAATAAATGATGTTAATGAAAGTGTAATACTATATGTGGTGGATGAACAAATGTGGTAAATAGTGTTGTTTATGTAGGAAAAGAGGCGGGCGCGACAAAAATTTAGGTGAGAAATGAAGAAAAGAACGCTGTTGAGAAAAGATAGGTGTGTAACCGATATCGGTTAGGGAACCGATATCGGTAGCTGATAGACCGATATCGGTTAGGTAACCGATACCGGTTATTTAGGTATGAGCTTTTCTAAAAATAGAAAAGCTAGGGTGGCAACTTAAGTTTTAATTTTAGAGCCATGCAAGAGGTTAAATACGTGAACGCGACGCTTTTTGATGACTGAGACAGGTATGTGCATGAGAGATTTTAGTGATAAGGAGAAAAGATACAGGAATTTGTATGAGAGATTTGGGTGATAAGAAAAGAGACTGGGAAGGTGAATGCGATCGGAGATTCAGAAAGTAAAAAGGTGAATTTGAAAAGAGTGGTGATCATGGCAGAACGAGGAGAAGCATCCAGCAGGCAGGGATAAGAGGGAAGACAAGGGCCACCTCAAGCTGTTGCAACCCAAGAGGTATCAGCTTGTTTGTGATTTAACGACTGCATGTGTTATGAATAAGAGATTAAGTGGGTAGATATGAAAAAGAAAACATGATAGCAAGGGTTAATAGGTGAGGGTAAGTGTTACGAGGTAGGCAATCAGGGGTTTCAGGTATGTTTGTATTGTATAAAAGGAATAAACGAGCAAATTATTGTCATAGGTGGTTGTTTTTAGGGAAGGTGTATGTAATTGACAAGTGACCGGTAGCGGTTAGGGAGAACCGGTATCGGTTACTGAACCGATATCGGTTATGTATAACCGATACCGGTTACTGGAGGGAATTTCCAGAATGTTTGAAAAACCCTGACGGATTGAATGGTTGTTTGTTGTTTTGGTGTATGCAAGCAGAGGCAGGGGTTGAGGATGAATGATAATGTGTCAGCACTGTTGTCACGGATCCGAGCGGATGTAACACCAGCAGAATGGACATTGATAAATCATTTGGGGTTAAGTGGAATCCATTATTATTCACGAATCGCACGTAATCATGGTATGTTACAGGCGTTGATTAGAGGAGATGGAATCCCGAGACAAATACCTTCTATCTGCCAACAGGGGAGATGACAGTAACATTGGAAGATGTGTTTCCGATTTTGAGACTCCCTATTACAGGAGAACCAGTATATCAGGCACTACCTAGCGCGGCACGGGGAGCGATAACAGCAGTATTTGGTCCATACTGCACGAGATTTGACACAGCGAGGTTTATCCTTTACGTATGGGGTAATGTATGCAGCACACCCTGAGGAGACAAGGTTAGCAGTGATATTAATGATAGCGGATAGGGTATTATGCATTACCGAAGGGCAAAAGGAGGAAGATTTCCAAAGGCATTGATGTGTGTTATCTGGGAGATGGTAGAAAGGAACGTTACGTTTGCATGGGCACCTGCATATTTGGCGGAGCTATACAGGGGTTTATGGGCTTGTAGGCGAAATCACAGGACGACGCTGGATTGTTCATACTTATTACACTGTTGGGCCTATGAGTACATTGTTTGTGTGTGACCAATAGGCCAATCCCTCCAGGCAGGAGAGACCGAAGTACAGAGGTTGGGATTCAGACGATGGGTCCAGACAGAACAAGAGGCAAGATCTCAGGCCGTGACGGGTGACATTGTGTATTACAGGAAGGTATGGGAGAGGGTGACGGTTGCAGACATCTGTTGGAGGCCTTACGGTAACTATATGGTAACAGAGAGCATAGCTGAGGAGTTAAGGGGTGTAGAGCGAATGAGGTGGATCTCGGGGCACATGCCAGGTGAATATGAGAGGATTCCTATAGATCGCGTGCGGCGACAATTTGGATTTGTGCAGGATATACCCCTGGCGTATAGACCATATATGAGGATCGACGCCAAGGCAGCATTCTCACCTCCCTGGCCAACACCTCCAGAAGGACCTAAAGAGGTAGCAGCCGATTGCAGGGTAATGGATGCAGGAACGACAGAGGCCTATAGATTATGGTGGGTAGCAGAACTGCGAGGTGTACGTGAGTACCCTGACATAGCAGTGATTACAGCAGAGAGGGATCATCTGCAGCGTTTGGTTCAGCAGCTCCAAACGCAGGTGAATGAGACAAGAGAATTGTTAGTGGTTGCGGAGTCACGGGCGGAGAGACTAGAGGCTGGAGTCCTCCATGCGAGAGGGCGTATTCATATGTTACAGGAGAGATTGGCAGATCAGTGGGTGGTACCAATAGCCATGGTACCTTTGAGGATAGAGAGGCCCGGCGAGAGGGGTCGACGATCACGATCATCACCTAGTTCGGGATGAGGCGTGAGGGTCTGAGTAAATGTTAGCAAGGTATAAGAATAAATAAGAGTACCGACCTGCGTGTCGATGATAGAGAAGATGTATTTGTTTAACATCTAAATAAAATGAGATATGTATGTTGATTTGAGTTATAATAATAAGAATGTTTTCGTTTTGACTTTCGGTGTTTTGAAAAAGGATAAAGAGGAATGTGATTAAATAGAAATACACAAACATATTTATATTTACCACACATGATAGGTTATGGTAGGGGATGGTCGAGCTAACCTTGGGAGACCCCATGTCTCCGAAGTGTTGCCTACATAGCCCTTTGCACAAAGCAAGGAGGGGCCTCAGACCGATGTAGTTCTCCCTTAGGATCAGGGAGAGGTGAATTCAGGCAATTTGGTACAGTTTAGGCAATTAGTTGGTTGGTAAAAAATATTAAGATTAGTAAAGGTAAGG
Organism: Taxus chinensis; assembly: GCA_019776745.2. Classification (NCBI taxonomy): domain Eukaryota; kingdom Viridiplantae; phylum Streptophyta; class Pinopsida; order Cupressales; family Taxaceae; genus Taxus; species Taxus chinensis. Next base: position 144,230,335 of record CM034154.1, on the reverse strand, counting down.
TTGATGGTGTTGGTAATAAATTGGTGATGTTGTAAAAGGTATAAGGGAAGTGAAAGTTAGCCTACCCAAGTAGAAGGGAATCATGTCCTGATTAAGATCAACACACAATCCTAGATGCGAGGCAAAGCGGAAAGAGTGCTCCGTAGGTGAAAAGAGCTAAACAAACCACACAACGTAGAACGAGCCTGAAGCCCTAGGTACCGTGCATAGACGAGAAGTCAATAGGTGAAAAGAGTTGTATGATCACAATATATCAGGTGTACGTCACGTCCCTTAAGTTTGAAACAGATGGTGAGGTGAGGTGGATGATATAGCTGAGGTACGGAGAACTCATTACAAAGTGAGTGTTCTGACAAAAGAGAACCTACCCTAAATAGACAAGTCCATGACTCAAAAGTTCTTCTGAATGAGGCTTTTATTTTATTGAATATAGACTGATCGATGCGGGAAGTCTACCAGGGATATTGATTGTTTTATTCTTGAGTTCTTCACAAAGCTGATCAATGCGAGAAGCTTCTGATAAAGGCTGACTGTGTATAGTTGTCCTTTGAGGGAGCAGTCTATTTATAGTAGCAGATATGATTTTAATGCATAGCTGTCCTTCGGGGGAGCAGTCTATATATAATAGCAGCAATAGTTCAGCATATAGCTGTCCTTCGAGGGAGCAGTCTATATTTAATTTAGATGACTAGATGTTCTTTTGACGTGAAGCATCTAGTTTAGTAGGAAGTTTGACTCAAGAAAATCCCATAAGAATACGGCTTATTTTAATACTTTGAAGTCATGGACTAGACTAAAAAGGGGAAGGCATCATCAAGGGGAGGTGAGAATCAAACTATGTGAGCTTGATTGTTATTATGAGGTGTAGGAAACAGAGTGTATGTAGTGGTAAGTGAGCTCAAGGGACAAGCGGCAGGTAGATAAGAAGTGATATAACACTAATTTCAACAGTAGAATGGTCAAAGATGCAAGGCATTAAGGGGTTCAGGCTCAGGTTTACCATTAAGCGAAGTTAAACGATAAGTACCAGATCCATAGGTGTGAGTGATTATATAAGGCCCAATCCAATTGGGAGCAAATTTTCCACGTTTGCTCTTTTCTAGTTTGGTTACATGTTGATTCTCTTTGAGGACAAGATCACCAACCTTAAAGGTATGCTCATGAAGTCGCTTATCATAAGCACGTTTAATGCGTTTTTGATAGATTTGAAGGTGATCAAGAGCTGTAACACGGCGTTCGTCAAGAAGCTCCAATTGGGCTAACCGCTCTTGGCGGAAATCATCGTTGGTGAGAATATCCTGAAGAGATATTCTAAGGGAGGGTATTTGTATTTCGAGAGGAAAAACAGCCTCGGTACCGTATACCAAAGAAAAAGGTGTGGCATTAGTAGAGGTATGAATGCTAGTACGATAAGCCCAAAGGGAAAAGGGAATGTGATCGTGCCAATTTCTTCCGGATTCATTGATAACTTTCATGAGGCTTTTGGTTAGTGTTTTATTAGAGGACTTGGCTTGCCCATTGGCTTGTGGATAGTAGGGTGATGAGAAGCTAAGTTTGATAGCAAAGTTGTCGCAAAGGTCTTGCAACAACTTATTTTTGAAAGATTTTCCATTATCTTTTATCAGGCGATGAGGAACACCAAAACGACAGATAATGTGGTGGTTAATGAACTCGACAATTTTTTCTTTTTTGATTGAAATGAGTGGAATAGCCTCCACCCATTTTGTGTAATATTCGGTCGCTGTGATTATCCAACGGTGACGTTGTGAAGAGGTCGGGTGAATCTCACCAATAAGGTCTAAACCCCATTGTGAGAAGGGCCAAAGATCTCGAGAGATCTGGAGCGGGTGGCTAGGAGTATGTTGAAGGTTGGCATGTTGCTGACACATAACACAACGCTTAACATATTCGTAGCAGTCGTTATTCAGAGTAGGCCAATAATAACCAAGGCGAAGGATTCGTTTGGCCACGGCAAGGCCGCTAAAATGTCCACCACAAATATCGTCATGGACCTGTTGGATGGTATGAGTGGCCTCCGCGCCAGTTAGACAGCGAAGGAGGATGCCATCAAAGCCACGTTTATAGAGGAGTCCCCCCATGACAACATAACGCGAAACACTTTTAAGAAAAGCACGTTTGCTGTTACTAGTAAGGTCAGGTGGGAGGACAGAGATTGTAAGGTAGTCGTGAAATTGTTGGTACCAGGTATCCTGTGAATTAATAGACACAGTATTTATCATACAAACTACCAGGGTTGAATAGGATGGGGCAAAAATTTGTTGGACCACGATGAATAATTCAGAGTCAGTTGGCGCGGCGGGAATTTGCGAGGCTAAGAAAGCCATAGTAGCCGTAAATTTGTTAGTGGAGCGTGGAATGGTTTGTATAGAATAATGAGTAAATAAGGCTAGAAGTGAATCGACGTAGTGTTTGTATTTTTGAAGTTCCTCGTTTTTTACATTAGTAGACGCCCATAACTTGATTGACTACCAATTTAGAGTCGCCAAAAATATTGATAGATTTGATACCTAAGTGCAGCGTAACCTGGAGACCCAGAACAAGGGCCTCGTATTCCGCTGTATTATTAGTGCAAGGGAAATCGAGTCGGAATGAAAGAGGCATAGGCTCAGTGTCGAGAGGAATAAGAACAACGCCAGCTCCTCCGCCATGATGGCATTTGGAGCCATCGAAGAAGAGAGTCATTGGGTACGACTCCTCTGTGAGGGAAAGAGTAGCGATGAGTTCGTCGGGAAATGTGAAATTGGTAAATTGTTCCCCAGGTAAAGGAGCTTCTGCAAGTTGGTCTGCGATGGTTTGTCCTTTGATTGATTTCTGGTGGAAAAACTCAAGGTCGAGGTTGGCGAGAAGCATGAGCCATCTGGCAATGCGTTGGTTCAGATGAGGTTTGGCATACATGTAATGGATCGGGTCTGTATTGGTGATGATGAAAGTCTTGTGATTTAGAAGGTAGTGTCGGAGTTTGGTGGCCACGAATGATAGGGCTAGGCATAACTTTTCTATATGTGTGTACCTAGTCTCATAGTCCACCAAAGTACGACTTATATAATAAACGTCTTGTTCACGATTCTTGCCGAGTCACGATGTGCAAGCATGGCTCCTACAGCGTGGTCGGTGGCGGAAAGGTAAAGGTAGAAAGGGCGGTCGTCTTGGGGTGGGATAAGCACGGGTGGCTGCAAGAGATAGGATTTGAGAGATTCGAAGGCTTGGTAACATTCTTCGCTCCATTGGAATGCAATATCCTTTTTAAGGAGGTGATGGAGAGGTTGACACCGATCCGAGAGTTGGGAGATGAAACGTCGGATAGATTGGAGCTTACCTTGTAAACTACGTAATTGTTTGAGATTTTTGGGTGGGGGCATTTCTAGGATAGCTTTGACTTTAGATGGATCGACCTCAATGCCATGCAAAGAGATGATAAAGCCAAGAAGTTTTCTCGAAAGGACACCAAAGACACATTTCTTTGGTTGAAGACGGACAGAATATTATAACAGGTGATAAAAAATAATGGTTAAAACATCTAGATGTTCACTACAATGTTTAGACTTTCCGAGAAGATCGTCGACATAATCTTCAAGGATAGTGTGCGTAATGTCATGAAAAATGTAGGTCATAGCCCGCTGATAGGTAGCACCGGCATTCTTAAGGCCAAATGGCATGACACGATAACAGAAGGTTCCCCAAGAAGTTATGAAGGCAGTTTTATGTTGATCGGCAGGGGCAACCAAAATTTGGTTGTATCCTAAAAAGCCATCCATGAGAGAGAGCATCTCATGACCTGCAGTTAGATCAACAAGTTGGTCAATGCTAGGTAAGGGGAAGTCATCCTTGGGGCAAGCGAGATTAAGATCTCGGAAATCTGTGCATATCCGAAGTCCCCCTGTTGCTTTAGTGATAGGTACGATGTTAGAAATCCATTGAGGATAGTCAATAGGCCAAGATGAAGGAAACAGAAAGGAGTCGTTGGAGTTCCTCTTTGACCAAGAGAGCAATGCGTGGATGCATTTTTCTCAATTTCTGTTTGACTGGTTTGGAATCGGGGTTTCAGGGTGATGTTATGGACGGCAATGGTCAGGATCAATTCCTGGCATGTCAGCGTAAGACCATGTGAAAGCTTGGTTGCGAGCACGGAGAAAGGTAGCAAAGGCGGCTTGTTCTGATGTGTTAAGGGATTGTCCAATCCTCACAATGTGAGGATCCTCCTCCGTGTGGATGTTGATTTCTATGGTAGATTCGTTCAGCATGGTTTGGGTTTCAGATGGTAAGGCTCGTTGAATATAAGAATCATCCGCGCCAAGGTAAGTGAGGATGGAGTCGTCATCCTGGCATTCAACAACATTAATCAAAGGTGAATCCTCTTCGATCATGTCTGGATATAGAAGGGGAAGAGAAGATGGGTCGTCATTATCACGTTGATAAGTGAGAGTACCTATGAAGATAGCATTTATGTAAAAAAAAAGTTAGGAGGGATGGATTCAGGGTCTATAGATTCTGTGGGTGATGATGGCAAAGTGGGTGATGATGGTTTGGTAGGGGTGATGTATTCTTCTTCCAGGATACAGCTGACAGGAGGTGTCTCCTGTGTAGGTGTTTCGGGAAAACTGAGACCACTATGATCATTGTGTTTAAGGGTAGTCACGGGAATGAGTGTATGTCGGCCTTGTTCGTAAAGGCCCAAACCAAAGCCTTTCCACGCACATAGCGAGTCAAGAAGGTGAGGGCAAAACGACGATTTGTCAAGTATTGAAAATCGGATTGGAAAGGAACCACACCAAGAGGAGGTTCAGTGGTAATGGAGGATGCATCAACACCCCCATACGTTAGGTTAGTGCGGCAATGGGGTGGTCCGTAAGAGATTACCTCCCCCACGTGACGGTCGTAGGTGGGATGTCCATGTAATTGTCTGTACTCCTGCGGGGTAGGGAAGGAACTAACGTTATAGAGGTGGTACTCCCCCAGCATAAGGCGCTGAAAAACATTTACTAAGGGGTCGGAGGTTGGAATGTTAGCTGCGGGAAGGGAAGTGGTTTTTGCAATGGTGGTTTCATCAGTTGAAGGCGTAGGCGTGGTTGAGGTGGATGGTTGAGGTACATTTGAGGAGGATGGTTGGGTTGAATGTATCGGTGTCTTGATTGGTATAAGCACATCGTTAGGGCGGTATAACATATTGTAGGTTTTAAAGGGGGGAGGGTCAGCTTTTATGGTGTAGGACTTCCCCTCGTACTCAAATTTTATGCATCTATGTAATGTTGAGGGAACGCATCCCATGGCTCGGATCCAAGGACGACCCAGTAATATATTATATTGGAACTCTCCCTCCAAGACATAGAAGAGTTCGGGTAAAGTACGTGGTCCTACCCGAATGTTGAGGATCACGGTGCCTAAGGTAGAAGTAATAGCGTCATTGAATGACTCGCAACACGATGGGGTTGGCACACATGCAACTAGAAGGGATGTTCATCTATTGGAAGGCTTTTGAAGAGATGATGTTTAGGCTAGTGCCCCCATCAATCATAACCTGACGTACTTGAATGTCTCAGACGTAAGCGGAAATGAAAAGGGCAGGGTCAGGGTCTTCTGTACCAAAGTCAACAATTTCATCCTCAGAGAAACTGACTGCAGCAGCTTGTGGTATAGAGACAGAAGTGATTGGAGTAGTGGGCTGTTTAGTGAGAGAGGCAACGTGATTGGGTGTTAGAATGGAGGCGACAGGAAGGGTTTCATTAGGTAATACCTCGATCCCCTGAAGAATTTCAACGAGAGCTTGTCGATGAGATTCGGAAGTCTGAATGAGATCATACAGTGTCATTTTTACGGGTGATTGGTGAAGCTGTTTAATCATATTTCGGTGGGCAATGCCATTAGAGACGGGATAGGCGGGTCCGCGAATGACCACTTTAGGTGGTGGTGCAATCAGGATGTTTTGACGAAGAAAGAGATGCCGCAGGTGTGTTTTCTTTTGCTTTCCCATTGTTTTTCTGCCCTCGAGTAGCGACACTAATCATATTAATCTCGTAAACCTAAGATGAGGAAGATGGTTGGGATAACTCATGGTCTTCAAGAGGTGGGGTTGTAATAATGATAGATCTTGGTGAGGCGGGGACAGATGGTATAGGAGAGGGAATGGAAACTAAAGGTCTCTCCCTTCGTAAGTTGTCTTTCTTAATCTTTCTATCCGGGAGGGGTGACTGACGAAGGATGGTTTTTAGAGATTTGCATCCCTCCACATCATGTCCTGGTGTGCGGTGATAAGCACAGATTTTAGACTCATCGTAACCCATAGGTCGGGGTTTAGACGGGTCATAAGGTCTAAGTGGAGGTAGGGAAATGGTCGCATTCTCCACCAACATAGCAAGGATTTTGGCGTAAGATCCTTTGAGTGGGTCAAAATCGGAAGAGGATGAGGGTATTGGTTGTGCGGGTTTTGGTAATGTTTGGGCATGATTGGTTCGCATGGGTGGTGGTTTAGCCGAGGGGTGTTGATACGTGGTTTTCACTAAACATGATTTCTTTGGCGTAGAAGCTATGTTGGATGATGAGGCCGCAGATGATGTGGTATCAGAAAACAACCACGGGGAAATAGGAGTGACCGAAAACAAATCTTTTGATGATGGAATTTGTTTAGGGTTGATAGGTGGACAGGATACGCGGAGTGACGGTGTTGCTATACCCTGGAATTTCTGTATGGGTGCGGAAGGCGTAGGTTGTTTTGAAGAAAACGCAGGAGGTATGATATATTGATGTAAGGTAGAGGGATGGGGTCCCAATATGGAAGGTAGGTATGACGATGATGGTTTTGATTATGATAGGGGCACGGATTGAGTTTGTCTCCTAGGTGGCGGGGCGGATTTATTTTTGGATAGATCGAGTCGCTTAGGCGGGTGCGTTAGACTGGGCATTGGTGAGGTCCCAAGCATAGGGGAAGATCTGGTTAAGTTGATAGAAGTGGACGGGGCATTTGGTAGAGGTGAGGGGGGTGAAGGTGAGAACAGGGGCATTTTAAGCTTCTGTAAACACTTCGGGTATATGGTGGAGACATCAGGATCAGTCATTTGCATTTGAGTAGAAAAAGGGGTACTCAAACGTTCCCATAGGGCCTGTCTATCTTCTGTGGAATGACAGTCTCCAGGTGTGATTTGTAATTTTTGTACAGAAGAACGATGGGTTGTGATTCCAGTCCACTGTGGGTGTGACACAGGAGGTAGATGAGGCACTGTATCAATAGATGTTAAGAGGTCAACCGGTCATTGAAAAGATTTAGGCGATGAGGGACTAATAGGTAGGAGGGCGTGTTTGAGGGGGTCCATTATGGTTAAAGAAGTTGGTGATGTCGGTGTAAGAAGTTTCTCGTCTAAAGGTGACAAAAGGAGTGGCGAGCTCTCCTCTTGTGCAGCAAGAGCGGTAGAAGGGGACGTTTGGGAAATAGATAAATTAGATAACATCCGCTCACAGTCTTGTAGGGATGTGGTGTAAGAAGACTCATCGATGAGAAGAGAAGTCCAGGCAGTTAACTCTTTTATGGGTAAAGGAATGATTTCACTTTGGCTTGATGGTGGTGAAGGAGGTTCAGACTCCTGTGTTGGTGGAGAGGCTTGATTCAAAAAAATTTCAATAGAGGCTTTTGGCTGAGAATCGAAGACTGCATGGATCTCATGAACACTCTCCTCGGCTAAGATATCTTGGTTTACGTTACTGTTGGACGAGTGATTCGGGAATGGCTTGTTGAAAATTTTTAGATTTCGGTTAGCAGGGGCGTTAGGATTATCGAGGGTTATATCCCCCGCATCAACCATTTCCTGCACTATGTTTTTCAACATCTTGCAGTTTTCATGACTATGTCCTTTTACGCGGTGAAAGTTACAAAAGTCATTTTCTTTGTACCAGGAAGGTATTGCGCGGGTGGAGTCAAACCCAGAGTGAGGTTTAACAGGGGGCAAGGTGATAGCCCCAGCTTTGAGCAATTTCTCCAGGATGACGCCATAAGTTTCTCCCAAGGGAGTGTAATTGATGGGCTCGGCTTTGTACTTATAGGTGGTTTTCGGCGGAGTATTGGACGGTGTTTGAGATTTGACCATTACCGCGTGGACAGCTCCTTTTGATTTAGAAGAAGTGGACGCGTGAGGAGTGGTGGTGTTTGGCTTGTTGGTAGAATCAGGAGTTCGGAAATTGGGGTTTTTGTTACGCAACCGCAATTTCTCTTCTTCTAAGGCTCGAATTTCTAGTTTCCGAGCCATGGTAAAGGCCTCGTCGAATGTACGGAAAGTTTGAATTTGGAGGGTAGGGGAGATGTGCTTAGCGCAGGCCCGCGTAAATAGTTCGATAAGTTCGGTTTGAGGCAAGGCATACGTAAGTTGGTTGATAAGGCCCCGCCATCGTCCAACGAAATCTGCGATAGATTCGTCTTCAAATTGTCGGATGGCATAGAGGTCGGTAATAGATACTTTCTTGCAATGTTAATGGAGAAATGATCCAAGAAAGACTGGGCTAGTTGGTTAAAAGAGAAGATTGAGTGCTGGGTTAAAGCACTGTACCACTCCAAGGCAGGTCCTGATAAGGACATGGGAAAGGTGCGGAGTAACAAGGCATCATCATGGGCAATCAAATAACAAGCATGTCTAAATGATCGCAAGTGTTGTTGAGGATCCTCTTTACTATTAAAACGAGTAAATTTTGGCAACTCCCATTGAGGAGGATATGAATGAAGGGGGACAGAAGGGTGAATGGGCTCCCGACAAACTTGCTCGTATGTCAAGGCGCTACGACTTCCTGAAACAGAAGCCTCCAGGTTTTGCATTTTGTCCATCATTTGTTTGATGAAATCTGTGGTTGGATGAGATGATGGTGCGGTTGTGGTAAACGGAGGCAAGTTGGACCAAGGGCTTCCGCTGGACAATGGTGGGGCTAAGTGTTGATAAGGTATGGAGGATGAGTATGTTGGAGCAACAGAATAGGGATGTCCCATATAAGGTGTTGAGGTTACTGGATACGTGTATGGGAATGAAAAGGTAGGCGGAGCTTGAGAAGGAAAGCTCGTGTGAATAGGTGGCAGAGAGTAAGTCATGAATGGAGTGGTCTGAAAGAGAGATGAGGTAGGGGCAGTTGGTGGTAACGATACGTGGGGTCCAAGATTAACCAAAGGAAAGCTAATCGGGGTCGTATGAACCTCTGAAGCCGTCGGATTGGGAGACGGGGCTAGAGATGCAGGAAGTAAGGCAGTGTTATCAGGAGGAGTGGGAGCTAAATGAGCAGCTATACTAATAGGCATGCCAATAAGGAGCTGACCATCAGGCGTACGGTCAGGGGCATGAGACAAATAGTATTGTACAGCGCTGGGATTAGCATCCAGAAATTTGGCAAAGTCCTTGTCTCCTACAGGAATTTGGGGGATCTCACTGGTGTCCGTAGGGTTCCCTATAGAATGTGAAGGGGGTGATTCAGGCAAAGACACAGAGCAGGCATGTGAAACCATGGCGGCGGCTTGCTTCCGAGTGATGACAACCATGGACAAGAACACACAGGAAAGTTTCAATCTATCAAGAACAAAAACAACCTCAGAATGATGAATTTGGCAAGTTGTTGGTTTGTCAGGGGCTGATGAAGACAGTAACCGATATCAGTTTAATAACCGGTGTCGGTCAGAGAGCAAATGACGTCGGTCAGTTAATCGATGCCAGTGTTAAAAATCTAGGATAAGAAGATATAAAAGGCTACTAATTTGATTTTTAGCAACGTTGAGTATATTTATCAACTTATTGATCACAGAAGACAAAGTATGACAGAGAAAACAGAATTTGAAAACAAGCAAGATGCACACGCAAATCCAGAGACTAATCCTAGGGTTAATTTTAGTTATCGTGGGCTTATGCCTTTAGACGTAAGATGATGTCAGAATCCTAAACAACAAGACCTAGGGGAAATGTCAAGTTTGTTTTGGCTTATAAGGTTACCTCAATCGGGCGGAGGAATACCGCGGAAAAGGGGGGATGTTTGAGCTGTTGTGTTAATTGTGAAGTGATTCGGTATGTGTTGTGCAGTGAAACTAGGGTTAATTTCCTGTCAATACCGTGGATATCACCCCCACGTGTACGACCTGTTACTTAATCTATGTTCACTAGAATTGAAGAACAACAAGCAGGAATGCAATGCATGTGTTTTAAACCCAAATCGAAAATTATGTTCGATGAAGCAAGAGAGATGACTTTCACTAATGCGAAACTAGGAAAGCAAGACAAATTCTTTACGAAATATATAACAAAAGCAGCAATAGCAAATATGCTTCCTAAAATGAAAATAAGCAAGAGAAAGAAACCCAAAATGGGTCCCACCGGGCATGCCAAAATGTTTCACTCGGAAATGTTTCGTTCCTTGGAATAGAGTTGCTTCTATCCTTTCATTCCTTTTAGAAACAGATGAGGTTAGGGTTAGGAGGAATACCTGTTGAATGTCGAGATGGTGTGCGCGTACCGTAGAGAAAGATCAGGTTGACTGCGAAGAACTCCTTTTTGTCTTGGAAGGACTACCTGCAAATAAGAACACAAGACCACAAGATTTTAATTAGATAATAAATGAGGGAACTGCCTTGGGCCCAGGAAATATAAAACTTCCTTTCGAAGGTGGTCAGTTCCCCTGCTAATATGAATTAACACAAAAGACTGTAAGATATCAATTAAGTTGTTTCGTTGAACTGGGTAGAGGAAAGGCTGGTTTTCTGGTTTTGATCAGAGGAACCGATGCCGGTTACTGATAACCGATGCCGGTTACTGATAACCGATACCGGTGGGTTCTAGGATCTTCTTGGTAGCTATGGTGTTTGTAAGGCTGGTTTATGGATGATATTAGGAAATGAGATGATGAGGGATAAAAGAATGACAATTAGATGCAATGGCACGTTGGGTAGTGGATTCAAAAACGAATTTAGGAGGACTGAGATTCAAGAAGCATAAGAAATGTTATAACAGAGGACATGCAAGATGTGACTTACTGGTTTTGGCAAAGATGCAAGTTGATCTCCTTGGTTGTAAACACTTCTGGTATTTCCACTCGTCTCTGCTCGGTCAAGTGAAGATCTGGACTCTGTTTCTCGCTCCCAATGCTCTCTATTGATCCAGAAATCCTTCGACTGATCCCCAAAATGAAATTTTGATCCGTTGTTTTGGTTTGGGGAGCCCATTTACAGGGAACCGATGGCGGTTGCGTAACCGACGGCGGTCGAGTAGGAACCGGCATCGGTAAGGAAAAAGTAGGCTATTTTTAGTAAAATAGCCCACCTTCCCTGCTTTTCTCCCGAGAGATCAGTTGCGGGCTTGGTCAAGTGGCTAGAAGGTCGGCTTTGGGTGCGAGTAAGGAGGCATTAGTTATGGATGTGAGTCTAGACCAAGTCATGGGTCCTAATTAGGTTAGTTTAGGGTTAGGGCTAGGTCATGATGAGGTGGCAAAGTGAGGTGGCGGGTAAGGTGATGTGGATTTATCAATTATAAGGTAATTAATAAATAATTGTGTAAGGTTTAGGTGATGAGGTTAGATTGCGAGATGAGATGCGGGTCACAAGGGGTCGTAAGACACAAATTTGGTGTCTATAGCTGCTATTATATATAGATTGCTCCCCTGAAGGACAGCTATACACAAATGCCACATTTGCTACTATAAATAGACTGCTCCCTTGAAGGACAGCTATACACAGTCAGCCTTTATCAAAAGCTTCTCACATTGATTAGCTTCGTGAAGACCTCAAGAGTAACAAAATGCATATCCCATATAGACTTCCCGCATCGATCAGTCTATATTCAAAAATAATAATAATAATAATAATAAAAGCAACATTCAAAAGCACTTTTGAGTCATGGACTTGTCTATTTAGGTTTGGTTCTCTTTCGTTATAATAATCACCTTATAACAAGTTCGATCGGCGCCCTCAGCTATACCTATCTACCTCATCTCACCATTCTATCAAAAAAAAAAAACTCAAGGGACGTGACGTAATATCCGATATATTGTGATTATACAACTCTTTTCACCTATCGACTTCTCGTCCTATGCAAGGTACCTAGAGGATTCAAGTTCATCCTACGTTGATAATACATGGTTTATCTAGCTCTTCTCCAACTATGGGACACTTTTCCCTCTTTTACCCGAATCTAGGATTATGTGTTGACCTTAATCAGGACACGTTTCCCTAATACTTGGGTAAGCTAACCTTTCACTTCACCTATACCTACACCAATACCGCCAATACCTTACCAACACCAACAACATTACCCTACCAATATCAATATTTTTACCAACCAACAAATTGCCTAACCACAACCAAATTTCCTAAATTCACCTCTCCCTGATCCTCAGGGAGAACTACATTGGTCTGAGGCCCCTCCTTGCTTTGTGCAATGGGCTATGTAGGCAGCACTTAGGAGACATGGGGTCTCTGAAGGTTAGCTCGACCATCCCCTACCATGTGTTGTAAATATAAATATTTTTGTGTATTTCTATTTTGACAACATTCACCTTATCCTTTTTCAAAACAAACTGAAACAACATTCAAAACACAACCACTCTTAGTATTATCATCCCTCAAAACAACATACATATTTAGTTTTTAGATGTTAAACAAATACATCTTCTTTATCATCGACTCGCAAGTCGGAATCCTTATTTATTCTTATACTCCTATGAAATTCACTTAGACCCTTGTGCCTCCTCCCGAATCTGGTGGTGATCATGATCGTCGATGCCCCTCACTTGGCCTTTCCATCCTCAAAGGTGCCACTGCTATTGGTTCCTCCCACTGATCCACCAACATCTCCTGTAACATACGAATACGTCCTCTCGCATGGAGGAATCTTACCTCTAGTCTCTCTACTCGTAACTATGAAACCTCTAATAATCCCGTTGTCTCATTCACCTATTTTTGAAGTTGGTGAACCAAATCCTGTAGACGATCTCTCTCCACTATAATCATAGCTATGTCAGGGTGCTCACGTGCACCTCGCAGGTCCGCTACCCACCATACTCTATAGGCCTCTGTCATTCCCACATCCATTACCCTACGATCGGTTGCTATCTCTTCTGGCCCTTCTGGAGGTGTCGGCCGAGGAGGTGAGAATGCTACCTCGGCGTATATCCTGAATGAACCCAAATTTTCACCACACGTGATCTAGAGGAATCCTCTCGTACTCACCCGGCCTGTGCTCTGGGATCCACCTCAAGCGCTCTACACCCCTCAACTCCTCAGCTATATTCTCTGTCACCATGTAGTTCAAGTAAGGCCTCCAACAAATATCCGCAATTGTCACCATCTCCCATACCCATCTATAATACTCAATGTCATCTATCACGGCCTGGGATCTCGCCTCTTGTTCTGTCTGGACCCATTGCCTGCATCCCAACCTCTGCACTCTTGTCTCTCCCGATTCGATGGGTCGGCCTATTGGGCACACACAAACTATGTTCTCATAGGCCCAACAATGTAATAATTATGAACAATCCGATGTCGTCCTGTGTTTTCACCTGCAGGCCCATAAACCCCTGTATAACTCTGCCAGATATGCGGGTGCCCATGTGAAAGTCATGCTCATTTCTATCATTTCCCAAATAACACTCATCAATGCTTTTGGAAATCTTCTGCCATCTGCCTTGGTAATGCATAATACCCCACCGCTATCATTAATACTACTGCCAACCTTGTTGCCTCAAGGTGTGCTGCATACATTATACCATAAGTGAATGTTAAACCTCACTGTGTCAAATCTCGTGCGTATGGACCAAATACTAATGTTATCACTCCCCGTGCCCCGCTAGGCAATGCCTGATATACTGGTCTTCCTATAATTGGGAGTCTCAAAATACGGAACACATCTTCCAACATCACTGTCATCTCCCCTGTTGGCAGATAGAAGGTATTCTTTTCTAGATTCCATATCTCAATCAACACCTGCAACATAGCATGGTTACGTGTGATTCGTGAATAATAGCGAATTCCACTTAACCCCAAACGATTTATCAATTCCCATTCAGCTAGTGTTACATCCGCTCAGATTCGTGACAACAACGCTGGCATAGTATCATTCATCCTTAACCCTGCTTCCGTCTGCATACATCAAAACGACACATAATTATTCAATAAAACAAATCTCCACGGGTTTTTTTCTCACATTCTGGAAACTCCTACAGTAACCGGTATCGGTTATAGATAACCGATACCGTTTATGTCTAAATGATATCGGTCACTGTCAATCTTATACAACCTGTTAAAAAAATCCCCTATGATAATTATTTACTCGTTTACCCCTCTTTGTACCTACAAACATACGTGAACACCCTGCTTACCTACCCCATAACACTCACTCTCCCCCAAACCCTTGCCTATCACCTTTTCTTTCTCATCTCTACCCTCTTACCTTCTCTCATCCTATTCATCAAAACATGCAAGAATTAAAATACAACCAAACAACTTACCTCTTGGGATGCAGCAGCTTGGGGTGGACCCTGCCTTCCCTCTCGTCTCTCCCTACTGGATGCTTCTCCTCGTTCAGCCATGTTCACCACCCTCTTCAAATTTAACTTGCCTTTCTACCTTCTGAATCTCAGCCCACACTCACTTTACCTGTCTCTTTCCTCCTTATCACTCAATTCTCTCATGTAATTACCTATCTCAGTCGTCAAACAGTGTCGCATTCGTGTATTTAACTTCTTGCATGACTCTAAAAATAAGAACTTAAGTTGCCACCCAAGATTTTCTATTTTTAGAAAATCTCATTTTGGAATAACCGGTATCGGTTACCTAACTGATATCGGTCTATCCTCTACCGACGTCGGTTATCTAACCGATATCGGTCACATGCCTACTTTTTCTTAAACATAGTCCTTTCCTTTATTTTCTACCCAATTTTTGTGGCGCCCGCCTCTTTTTCCTGCATCACAACACCATTACCAATATTTGTCATCAAAATCACATCAATATATTATCGCTATTTCATCAACATCATCTCTCTACAATAAAACAAACCATCAAAAAAACACATACAACATTTCATATACACCATGTAGATCAAACTCATCATACAGTAAATAAAACAAACCATCGACAAAACACATACAACATTTCATATACACTCTGTGGGTCAAAATCATAATATATATATGAAAGGTTTCAAATATATAACTTGCCCTACATAGGGGCCTCTGTGATCTCATAATAATACAAAGCCGACACACAGGCCGCAATAACTGTCAAAATCTCGACTCGGCTTGCAGGCCAGTCTCTCATATCAAAAATATACTCATCTCGCAAGCCAGTATCAACTATACAACCCGTACTCGGCTCGTAGGCTGGTATATACAACAAGATGAATAAATGAATGAATGAATCATATGTAGGCACGCAGGCCTCTATATACATAACCGGTTCGTAGACCGGTGCCTATATCCAATGTACAAACAAAAAAACCTATCTCCACTCTAGGGATATCTCAACTCTCCCCAACGCCCTCAGCTCCTCTCCCTGCGGGTCCTGGTGCTGGCTCCCACCTCCTCCCTGTCACCGACCCACCGGCTGTAGTTGCACCCCCCTGGGATCTCTGACTCCGAGAGGTCTCGGCTCTGTGCACCGCATATGGATGATAGTCAGCCCTGGTACCATCAAGGACATCCTAATAATACTTGGCCTCCGCTCTCGCCTCCATATAGCAGGCCCGTGCCACTATAGCTGCTGGGGCTGGTCCCCTGACTCCTAATAACAATGGCCCCTGTCCTACCAGTACACCCTATGCCTATGGCTGTGCCAATGCCGGTGGCGGTACCTATGCCTGTGGCTGCGCTGGTAGCAGTACCTGTACCTGTGCCTGTGGCTGTGCCGGTGCCGCTGATGGTGCCTATGGCGGTGCCTGTGGTGGTGCCTGTGGCTGTACTTATGGCTCTGCCTGTACCTTTGCCTGGGCTAGCTGCCCCTGTAACAACTGCACCTATCCCCTGAGCTAGTCCCTCTCTGCTATAACAGCCGCTAAGTCAGGCTGTACGGGCTGTGCTCTCCTTGTTGTTCTCTCCCCTACCCACCATACCAAAAATAATCCTGTGCAGCTGGTGTCATTCACGGTATCATCTTCCGACCTCTCTGCTACCCAATCTGGGTCCACGGGCTGTGGTGCAGGCAGTGGGGCCTCTACATCCTCCCTCTGGTACTGAGCGAAGGGAGGTGGCTCATCCTGTCATAGCCCCAACTGCCGTCGTACCCTCTCCAGGGGTATCTGCTCATACTCTCCTGGCCTCCATCCTGCTATCCATAAAGTATACTGGATCCAGTGCAACTGTGATCGGGCTCCTCCATGGGGCTGATGACCTCTGTAAGGCCTCCATACAATATCCAATGTGGTCACACCCTCTAGCAAATGACGGTAGTAAGCTACATCCCGTCCAGTGAGCACCACTCGTGGCTGGCCCACGACCCCCAACCACCTCTAAAAACCATATCTGTATATCACATGTGGCCCTAGCTGTTGGGGCAGCCCTACTGGTCAAATACATATGATGTGCTCATATGCCCAGTAGTGTAACAAAAATGTGGAACAAATCCTGAATCGCCTCATCCAGCGATAGCCCCACAGCTCTCTGTATAGCTGCACCAGGTATACTAGTGCCCAAGCATAGCACGTATGCTCCTCCACCATCTCGTGTAGCACCCCATCAATGCACGTGGAAAGCAGCCTCCCTCTGAGTCCGGGAGGACGAAGCATGTGATGCCTATCATCATCAACATGGCAAGCCATGTCTCATGTCTGTGGGCACGACACATGTCCCCATAGGCAATGTTCATGGTGTGATACGTCAATAGTGCGGCTGCATCCCCAAATACCTAAAGAATGTTGTCCATAGCAGTCTCTGCATCTACCTAGAATACTGCCTCTCCTACAATTGGCAGTCTCAGGATGCGATATACATCCTTTAAGGTAACAGTCATCTCTCCAGTCGGTAGATGGAAAACATTAGTCACTGGATCCCATCTCTCGATGAGGGCAACCATAAGACTGTGATCCCTATCTATAGCCCTATATCGCTGGACTCCGCCGAGTCCCACCTCGCGCATAATGGCCCACTGCGCTGCGGACACGTGTGGCCGCATCCATCTCAACAGTGGGGGCATCCTATCCCGCATAGTCAGCTGCTGACATGCCTGCACAAATCACCCACTTCATTAGACCTACCCTTTCAAACAACAACTACTTTAACCTTCTATACCCCCTTTTACCCACCCGACCACACCCCGACTCTATAACACACACCTACACCCACCTATTTTACCATAAAACCTTTACGATATCCCCTTGCCTTATCTCACACCCTACCAATCACTTAGCTCTACTCTCGCCATTTACCTATGTCCCTACCAATTTAACACCTCCCCATTCATGCCCAACACCTAATCTATCCTAACCGCACCAACCACACAACCACCCCATTTTCTCCCCCACCCACCAATCACCCTTCCTATCAACCTCTACCCCTTCCCTCTTCACCCCCAAAAACACAAAACCCAAACAACAACTCCAACAATAAACACAACACCCACACAACAACCCACAACAATAAACACAAAGCCCAAATCACTAATAACAAAACACCCACACAACAACCTAACACCCAAAACCACAACAAAACCAACCCAACACAATAACTAATCCTAACTAAGGACCGGTACCGGTCACCCATGACCGCCACCGGTCCCCTCCCCAGCATATCTCCACCACCACCGGTCGACTTTCGACCGACACCGATTAACCACAAAACCATCTTACCCGAAGAATTCGTGACCGATGTCGGTCACTTAGCGACCGACATCGGTCACTGTAAAATTGAGGAGCCGAACTCGACGCGGCCCCCCAACCTCATTTTTTTGCCTATTACCCACTTTTTACCCAATGAAAAACCCTAAAAACCTACCCACCCTTCCGCCTTGGCCTATTTAACCCATCTATCCTCTCCATTTTTCAAATACCTTCAATTTATTCATTATTTTATCAAAACATTGGATTCCTACCCAAAACCCAAATCTAGCTTAAAAACATTAAATTCACACAATGAGAGGTTTTGAACCTACTGGTACGACGACACGTTGTCGTGGTGGGATAGGTGGTGGCGGTCCAGCTGGTCCAGCACCTCCTGCTCCTCTCGGCTGTGCCATGGCTATAAATCCCCTCTGCTGGGTCCTCCACCAATCAAATGTTGCCTCCTACTCGCTAGGGCCTACCAACCACTCACTTCTCCACTCAAATAGTGCCACCTCAGCCAACAAATTCAACAATTTCACTAATACACCTCAGACAACTCAAATTGGTTTTCAAATTGACAATATGACAATGACAGGCCGTATTTTTCTTTTTATAGGTTTTTCGACCTATAACCGATATCGGTTATATAATGCCCTAAAGAACCGGTATCGGTCATATAACCAATACCGGTCATAGAGAATTGATATCAGTTTAATCTCACATTTCCCCAATTTCTACTCTTATTTACTAATTGCCCTTTCTCACCACATCGCATATATCCTCCTTCGCTAAAAACCCTTTGTTGACTTCATTGGCCCACTTCACGGCCGCAACCATTTTGGCCTGACCCAAGGCCGCAACCAACCAATTTGGCCCGACCCAAGGCCGTAACCAACCATTTGGCCCGACCCAAGGCCGTAACCAATAATTTGGCCCGACCCAAGGCCATAACCAACCATTTGGCCTGACCCAAGGCCGTAACCAACCATTTGGCCCGACCCAAGGCCGTAACCAACCATTTGGCCCGACCCAAGGCCGCAACCAACCAATCTGGCCTACCCCAAGGCCGCAATAGACCATTTGGCCCGACCCAAGGCCGCAACCAACCAATCAGGCCCAACCCAAGGCTGTAACCAACCATTTGGCCCGACCCAAGGCCGCAAACAACCAATCAGGCCCGACCCATGGCCCTCACTCATCAATCGGCCCGACCCAAGGCCGCACCACTCAAATACCTCACCCAAAACCAACAAATTACAATTTTATCCACCCAACATGTAGCTTTTTGTTCAATCGAGCTCACCTGTTCATGTTTTAGCATGATTAGGGTACTTGACTTGATCAGTCGACCAACTTTGCCTAGACCAAGACCGCGACGTTTATCTCAACCAAACCAACCATTTGGTACTGCCGAACATGCCTAAACGTTCCAGTACCTTACCCGTTATATCCCCTGGAACTACTTCATATGCCTTGGATACCAGGACTATATCACCCTTGTTTGGATAAACTATCAACCTTTTCCTATGAATTTCTTGTTTGCTCTTCAAATCACGTACCCTGGTTGCACTACTGCATTTCAACGTACGTCTACTTCCTTGGACCTACCCCACCATCTTACCATCATCTCAACACCATTTACCCTTTATCAACCCTATCCCTGATTTCACGTTATCTCAATCTGTGATAGATTTGAGGGGGATTACCTATACCCTTAACATGGGTAACCACTTCTTATTATTGTCCGTGCAGCTTTAACAAGACAAGCTACACGATAACAAGGGGCTAATGTAGACACCAAATTTGTGTCTTACGACCCCCTGTGCCCCGCATCTCATTTCGCAACCTAACCTCATCACCTAAACCTTACACAATTATTTATTAATTACCTTATAATTAATAAATCCACATCGCCATACCTGCCACCTCATTTCGCCACCTCATCATGACCTAGTCCAAACCCTAAACTAACCTAATTAAGACCTATAACTTGGTCTACATCCACACCCATAACTAATTACTCCTCACCCACACCTAAAACCAACCTCATAATGACTTGACCAAGCCCGCAACTAATCCCTCGGGAGAAAAGGAGGGAAAGCTGGCTATTTTACTAAAAATAGCCCACTTTGACCTGACCGATACCGGTTCCTACTCGACCACCATCGGTTACGTAACCGCCATCAGTTCCCTGTAAATGACTGCTCCTAACCAAAAACAAAGGGTTGGATTTTCATTTTGATCTGAAGGAGAAGTCATTGGAAGGATCTGGAATTTACTTGGCTGAGCAGAGACAAGTGAAGGAAAGAGAGGAGTTTGCAGAGAAGGACATTGAGCCTAAGACTACAACTGAATAGCCAGAGTCCAGTGACACTCATCCAAGCATCAGGAGAGGAGATAGCTCATCTCGGATTGTCAGACCATCCTACCTGAACCCTGCCTTTGGCATCACAGTCCTTGAACCTGCATTTTTCATCAGGAACTAGTAACTCTTATACGTTCTTTTAATAATATTTATTGGATTTCTGAATCACAGTAATTACAAGTCTACTCCCAGATCCACTACCCGGTAACACTCTCCATCTAACTTACATTCCTCTACCCCTACATTGCCCCAAGAATAGTTCCCATACTCCCTGAGTCTTCTAATTAAATTGTGATTTTACAATCATTTGCGTTAATTCATATTAGCATGGGAACTGACCACCTTCGAAAGGAAGTTTTATATTTCTTGAGCCCAAGGCAGCTCCCTCATTTATTGTCTAATTAAAATCTGGTGGTCTTGTATTCTTACTTGCAGGTAGTCCTTCCAAGACAAAAAAGAGTTCTTCACAGTCGATCTGATCTTTCTCTATGGTACGCGCACACCCTCTCGACATTCAAAAGGTATTCCTCCTAGCCCTAACCCTTATCTATTTCTCAAAGGAATGAAAGGATAGAAGCAACTCTATTCCAAAAGCTAAAACATTCTATGTGAAACACCTATTTAAACTAAATTGGACCTTCCCATCCCTCATTTCCTTCATTTCTACCCATAAATTTCAAAAATTGAAAGTAAACCCAAATTTTCAACATAACCAAATTTAACAACCTATTTCAACCACACATGCAAGATTGGGGTCAAATCCTACCTCATCGCGGTACCATTGGCATGGTGGTACATCTGACCACTGTACTAGTGGCCCACCCATACCCTCACCCACCTCTACCATGCCCAAATCAATACCTTACTCTCATAACAATGAAATTAATTGAACCAATCTTGCGGACCCTCCCACAAAATGCCAATCACCCACTACGAGGCTCGTTAACTTAGATATCCATCTCATTTTTTTGTTTTCCATCTTTCCACCTCTCCTCTATCATTTTCTACAATTGGCAAATGAAAAATGATTTCGTAAAAAGTGGAATTTTCCTTTTTTAACACCAATTGAACATGACTGACATCAGTCATATTTGTGTCATAGCCAACCAATGTTCGTCACCATATAACCAACATCTTTCACCCTGATAGCTATTTTCCCTTGCTAAGCTTCCTTTTTGCCTACAAGCATTAGTGCTCACACACCTTTTATCATTATGAACACCTATTGAACCATACCTATGTTGGTCCGAAAATCTGTCGCCTGGACAGATCTATGGATAGACGAGCCAACAGTGTGCAGGGCATAGCCCCTCTTTGAGTCAACAAAGCGAAACTGGTTTATTGCTATTCTACCAGTAGGAATCTATGCAAGTCTCACAGATTTTGCCTTCGGGGGTTGGGATCTCATCCCAGTAGGGGTGTTTCCGACCAAAAAAATAAAGGAAAGGAAGAGGGGATGAAGAAAGAATAGGTCCGAAGGAAGAAAAGAAATGAATTCCAAAGCGGAAAGGTCAGAAGGTTTATGTTTTGGGATTGGTAGTAAACAGAGCCAAACCTACTTGCATAAATGAGCAAAGAAATACTAATGATGAATAAATGACAAAAAAGTAGATATGAATCTAACAGAATAAACACATACAGATCTAACATAAGAAAGGTCTAATGCATAACACAGCTATTCATCACGAAGTCTCAATATTTTTATTACTGTTTTCTTCTGTTATAAGAAAGCTCAAAGTCTTTTTTCTTCACTTCTATTTTTCATCTGAAAGATATCCATCCATCCCACAATACAACAAGTATTGGGGTATACATAGAAGAAGAAGAGAAAAGAAGGCAAAAAGGAGCCAACTATTTACAAAGATATTTACAAAATGTCTAAAAGTAATGTTGACTTTTTACAACTTGATGGATGACATCATCCCATGATGCAACATGGATGATGTCATCATTTGTATCAACACACTCCAGATATTTCCAAAAAGAAAGACAGAGAAGAGAAAGAGAAGAAGAAGAATAAGAAGAAGCAGCAGCTATTCATCATCATCATCCTGCGGCCGAAAGGGGGTGGACTGCTTTTGTTGCTCCTCAGGTGATGAGATATAGAACTGAGAGCGGTATTGCATGAACTTGTTGATTATTGGCCCTAGTTGATCCTGGGAAGGATCCTTGTGCCTATCACTTATCACCTCAGAAGTCTCCCACTCATCTATGAGCATCTCTGGGAGTTTGGAATAGTCCTTTTCTGCCTCAATGAGGAACCCGATGAAGTCCCTACAGGCCAGCAGGTTGTTGATAGATTCTGTGTCAAATGTGACCTCTGGCCCCGTTCCTTGAGAAGCAATATCCTTGAAGATCCGGGTGGTTTCATTAGCTTTCCTTAAAGTGAAGGAAGGAGTAAGTAACCTTGGCGACATATTAAGAACAATCCGTTCCATTTGGTGCATCTCATCCAGGGCTTCTTCCTTGACTTTGTCAAATTTTTCTAGAATAAATTCTAGCTGATCCACCGGGTAATCCAGAGTGGACATGATTTTGTTGAGGGCCCTTGGATGGCCGAAGACGCCGAACTTGACCAGATCTTCGACTGAATAGTCGAACATTTGTTGGAAGGTTTCGTACTGTAATCTGGCATGTTCCAGCTCTTCTGATATGGGCCCTGCTAACGCTTGGAGCTCTTTATTTGCTTTACTAATGTTCAGGTACAAGTCGGAGAACTCGGCGATCACTTTTTCACTGTCTTTGAGGATTTGGCTCCTCCAAGCGGAAACGGCCATACCCTGCTCACCGATTTTGGCATACTCATTAATTTTCTCCTGGCTGAGAAGCTCAGAAGTCTCAGCGGCAGTTGTTGGAGGCACACTGCCCATCTTCTGTAAGGTTTGGAGCAAATATTTTTTTACTCCTTCAATTGCCTTTTCTCTTCCTTTATCTCTTTAAGCTTCTTGCAGAAGGCATCAACTGCAGAAAGAGCCTCCCCCTGAAGACTTTCTAAAGATGTACCCATTGTGACTTGGGTCAAAGTAAAATCTGTAGGAGACAGATCCTTTTTCTCTTTGAGGGGATTGGGGTATGCGATTTCCATAACTCTTTCTCCTAGAGCACTTTGAGAGAAGCGTGTGACAGGCTTCTGCTTCTTCGCCCCCTTAGATGGGATCATGGACACGTCCATTGGAGTGATGGGAACTTTCCTCTTTTGCTGACTTAGCTGCTAAGAGATCCAAGCTGGACCTATGGTAGAAGGACCGGAAACAGAGGAGGGGGAAGCTGCAGTAGAAGAAGGGAAAAACGTGGAGACACATGGTGGCGGCATTGAGAGAATAGCCGAAGAAGTGCCCATGGAAGGAAGGGAAACTGCAGCTGCGGAAGACATAGGAGGGGAAGGGAGCTCGAAGATGAGGGAAGAAATGGAGGACAGATCAACGAGGGAAGAAAAGATAGATGAAGAGGCGGGGGAAACAGTAGAAGAAGGGGAAGATGACACGACCAAAGGGATGGTCGCTTGAGTCACTCGAGGAGGGGAAGGAAGAGAAGAAGAAGGGATGGAAGGGACGTCTGTTTTTAAAGCAATGCCAACATCCTGAGTGGATGGGCCTATTGGAACTTCCTCTTCTACTTTTTCTCTGGCAAAGCCAGAGTTATTACCTACTCGGGTGCCGCGGAAGGAGGACTCTCAGGGGCTTCTTCCTGAATGGCATTGGATTCACCTTCTATGCCTTTGCCCTTGCCTTTAGGCTACTGTTTTGGACCGTGGAGGTACGTTACCCAACGGGGAGGTTGTGAAATCAACCCCGAGGTAGATTAGGCCATTCATCTAGCACCAATGTTCTGTCCTACGCAAAGTCTCCTTAACCCTCTCCTCAATTTTCTGAGGGGCCTTAGTTCTATCAATGGCTAGAAATGGCCAATTGTCCCCATCTGTGTTAGTATATACCTTGTCTACTTCATCTTCCATAGTTTGGAAGCCTTTGGGGAAAATGGCTATCCCGTATTGAATGATTTCTACCAATGCTAGGCGAGAATGATCCTTTCTCCTGAGCTCTAATTCATGGATGACGTCAATGTAAATGTCCTCGATCTGAGGGACGTGGATTGGATCAAGTTTCTCCCTTGGCAGACAACTCCTTGGGTCAAAGGTAGGCCTGGCTAGAAAGTCATGTTTCAAATTGAGTAACTCCATCTCTGCGAACATTTCCTTTGCCTTGTGGTGGGTAGAGCATGTGTATCGGCCCACTGTGAGGGGGAAAGGAGTTACACCCTTCTTTCTTTTCAGGCATTTCTTGTGGTATGTGATTAGCTGCCTTGACAGCTCCAGTAGAATCAATTTAGGCCCGGCATACCTTGGTAGCCTTGTTGGCTCTCCTAAAAAGTTGGCAGCCCTTGGATAGGTGAATGTGGGAAACTGGGTGAACAAGGCCCCCCATTTCTCAGTGGCTGCTACTATGCTTTTGGTCGTGCGACCATAAGTCATATTCGGCCTCAATAGGTAGATGATGTGATAGAAAAACACATCGTTAATTTTTGTGAATTGGGAGATGCTATTCTCCAGCCTCAATCCTGGGTAGTACTCGTATATCTTGACCTGAGGCCAAACTCCACTCCGCGTCAGGCCTGGATAGTCCCTCTCTGATGCTGTAGCGTAGACCACGTAGGATTTCATATGAAATGTCCCCATTGTCCTAAATTGTTGTAGCTGCTCAGAGATTGTGCTTGCTTATAATTTCTCCCCAGCAGAAGTGCTGATCAGGCATATTCTTGTTCATGGTCTCTAAGTACCGCAACATCCATTTATGGAAATAATGGGCATCAGAAAGCCTGAAGACCCTACTAAGGAACGTAATGGTGTCACTAAGCTCCTCTGAGAAGTCACTGTGGTGGATGATTTGGGGCCACCAGGTTACTACCTTTTTGTTTTTCAAGTAAACTTCATTCATTAGTTGCATACACTGATCTGCATTGTCATCCCATCCCTTAATGTAATATGCTTGACTGACGGCCACAAAGTGCTGGTGGTGGGGTATGCCGAGTATTCCCTCAAAGTGACGGGTAGTGAGGTTAATGACTACCTCGCCCTTGCTGTTTACGACACACCTTGTGTCTTTGTTGTAACATTGGGCAATCACTATCAAGAATTCATCATTGACGGCGCTGACTGGGATTCCACAGGTGAAGTACAGGGCACTGCTTATCAGTTTGTCCATCCATGGACTCGTGTGACTTTCTGAGTTCTAGCCAAGAATTCCTCCATATCAATATGCCCAAATTCTGAGTCTCTGACGTCCATGCTACACTCGGCCTGGGACTCAGGCATCCTGACCCTTTGATATTTATATTTCATCTCTTCTTCCGTAAGTTTGGCCTTTCCTTTGGATTTGGTGGTTCTCTTGCTGGATGTAGACATATGTTCTTTCAAACTCAGTTGCTGATCTGTATGAAAGAAGAAGCGAGACCCAATCCAAAAAGGTTGTATTAGCCATTTGATCTTCCATTGAAATGTTAGCAGAAGAAAGAGTTAGAGATTTTGAGACTCAGGGCGCATGGTGCATGAAAGTTGCAGCTTACAGGGCTAAATAGGTAAGGCGCATGGGGAAAGTGTGTTGCAAGGGTTAAACTGGCGCCAAAGGCGCATGGCGCATGAATACTGCAGGATGCATTTTACAAAAGGGCGCATGAAAACATCATGTTTCATAGAGACAGGATGCACCAATAGGTGCATGGATTTTGTACATTGCATGAACATTTGGTGTGCCCAAGGCAGTTTGGCCCGGCGCACAAAGGGTTTACACAACATGATGCAGTTGTAATGGGGAATGAACTTGTGCTTTCAAAGCTTTGTACTTAGCATGGATAAAGCTAATGTTGCGCAGATGCAGGGTGCGTTGAGGGGGCGCATAGATATGCGATGCAACAAAGGAAGGTTGATGTGCCAATGAGGGCACAAGGCTAGTGTTTATAGCATATGGAGGAGGCGCGCCTTGAGGGCAAAAAAGTTTATGATGCAACAGGCGTGATGGGTGTGCCATTGGCGCGGGTTTTATTCATGTTGCAAGTGGGACAGATGTGCCAAAGGGAAAAACGGTCTTCTTTTCTCCATTCCTTTCTCTCGTTCTTTGCAGGTTTAGGCAATGAAACGGCTCATAAAAAATGAAATAAAACCATGTTTTTTTTTTAGACAAGCTCCCCTATTAGCAGATCTAGACAGAGGGAGAGGGATATGGGAAGATAGCAAAAGGAGGAGGCTAGACTAACATTTTGATATTTCAATACTCTGAACCGCAACCAGACCACGAGCACACCAAGAACCAAAAATGTAAAACACACGAGAGGGAGAGGAACCTCTTACCTGGATAAATAGCAAAAACTTGCAACGGGTCCACAAGGCGTTGAAAACGACGAGGCAGGGGCTGACAGGCTCAGAGAAAAGAAATCACATGCTCTATGACTAGTGAAAATGACATTTTGGGCGTGCAAAAACATATATATAGGTGAACTAGTCATAAATGCACCACCCACTTTGTAAAGGGCCACATGAAAGTTGTTGTCGACATGGGAAAGCATGCGCCTTTTAGCGCACCAAAGCATTTTCCAGCATGAAACTAAGCGCTGCCTTTGGCGCACCAAAAGTTGTGTTGTCATTAGATTATGTGCGCCCTTTGGTGCATTGAAAAGTGGCGGAACAAAAGTTGTGCTAACATGAAGGCGCATGTGCCTCTGCGTACGCAGAGAAGACTCAACATATAAGGCACACTGAAAGGTGTGTTGACACTAAAAAATATGCGCCAAAGGCTTTAAAGGGGGCACACCAAAAGTTGGTGTTACATAGTAATTCCATGCACCCAGCCAAAAAAGACCAAAAAAGACTAAGTTCGAAAAAACCAGATTTCCTGGGAAGGGATTTTGCAATGTTTCGAATGCAAGGGATCCCTAACGAGGGATTGGAACAAAGTTTCGGTATAGTTATCGGTAAAATTGCCCTTGTCAATTTTACGGGATAACAGCTGGCTCTTTCTGGGGACTATCCCTGAGCAAACTCGGGGGTAGAGAATCCCAGATCTCATGTGCCTATCCATTGGGTAACAGAGTCAAAAAACAAGGGCGACCAGAGGGAGAGAAAAAGGAACACACAACAAACCGAAATCAAACACATGACGAAAAAAAACACACAACTAAAGCAAACTGTACAAAGAAGAGAGCAAGCTCTACTTATTGAAAAAATTTAGATGTTGCCCACTATAAGGAAGCGGGAGCTCGGTTCCATCCAGATATGAGAGATAGAAGCTATTCTCTCCATTGAGCTGCTTGATCTTGAAGGGCCCTCTCCACAGGGAATCAAACTTTCCGTGCATGCCCTTTGGCTCTCTTCGCTTGTCCCACAAAAGGACGAGATCTCCCACTTGAAAATCCCTTTGCTTAGCTTTTTTATCGAATAATCTCTTGACTTGATTCTGATGCTCGGTGATCCTGTCGATCACTCTTACTCTCTTTTCTTCGAGCTCTATCAGATACATGATTCTCTTTTCAAGAGAATTTTGGAAAGTTTCATCTTCGATAGCTCGTGCCAAGCGCAGAGCAGGAAGTTCTACAGAAATGGGAAGCTTGGCATCAGTGCCATATAACACTTGAAAAGGTGACATGCCGAGAGACCTCTTGGGAGTAATACGATCAGCCCACAAAGCATCGTACAGAGACTTGTGCCACATCCGCTGATTCTCATCCACTAACTTCCGTATGATGGTCACCAAGTTCTTGTTGTTGGATTCCACCTGACCATTTCCCTGAGGGTAATAATCTGAGGCGTGAGCCAAATTTATCCCATATTCGAAGCAAAAACTAATAACTTCCCATGAGGAGAAGTTAGAAGCATTATCAGCAACGATTTTGTTTGGAACGCCAAACCTGACAATGATATTTTCTTTAATGAAATTACAAACCACCTCAGAAGTGGCATGCTTGACAGGTATGGCTTCCACCCACTTGGTGAAGTAATCCGTTGCTGTAAGGACATAGCTATGTCCAGCACTCGATTGAGGATTGAGTGCACCAATAAAATCAATTCCCCATTGTCTGAATGGTTCGTTGATAATGACCGGCCTTAGGGGAAAGGCAGCCAACTTGGGCTTGCCGACGAATTGCTGGCAGGGTTCACACTTTGCCACCCAGGTGGCTGTATCTTGGAAGAGCGTCGGCCAATAGTACCTGGCTCGAATGATCTTGTGTGCAGTCACGGAGGAAGAGAAATGCCCCCCACAGGCTGAATTGTGAAAACTTTCTAGTAGTTTTACCTACTGGGGTTTTTCAACACATCGCAAAAAGACACCATCTATCCTACGTTTATATAAACCGTCATCCCAGATGACATATTTAGCTGCTCTGAGCTTTATAGTGCGCTTCCCTTTTGCAGTTAGGTGCATTGGGCATTCGCCGTAGGTGAGGAAGAAAGTGATATTGGAATACCATTCATCGCTAGTTGCAACAAATAGGACCAGAGGCAGCGAATCGGGTTTTTCCAACTGGTTCTGTGCTTCATTGGTGTAGTCACCCCTTTCATCAGGGTTTTCTGAATCTTTGTTTTCAGCCATTAGCTGACACAGGCCCTTGCCCCTTACCAGCTTGGTTGGTTTAATATCCAGGTCATACTCCTGGACCTTTGCGATCCAATTTCCTCACAAGCTTCCTAACTCCTGCTGAGTTAGAATTGATTTCACCCGCCGTGTCAGGGACCAGCACCACCATATGCGAGTTTAGAATGTAATACCTGAAATTCTTCACTGCTTTGACAACGGCAAAGGCATGCTTTTCCAGTTGAGTCATTTTTAGTTCGTGAGGCTTGAGGGGAAAACTCATGAACGCGATCAGAGATTCAACATCCTCACGAGTTCTTTTGCATCAAGATTGCGGACACAATATGCTCAGATGCGTAAATATACATGATGAGGTCCTTGGAGAAATCAGGACATACCAAGACTGGTGCATGAGCAACGAAAGCTTTTATTTCTTCAAATGACCTTTTCCCCTCTTCGCTCCATCTGAAAATTGGTGACCCCTTCATCATGTTCAATATGTGACGGGTCTTCTCAGTAAAGTCAGGAACAAAACGCCTGAGAAAGTTCACCTTTCCGAAGAAAGAATGAACCCCAGTCTTGCTCGTAGGCAGAGTAAGGCTTTGAATAGCCTTGAATCTTTCGGTATCTATCTTTGTTCCTTCTTTGCTAACCACATGCCCTAGCAACTTCCCTTCCGTGACTCCAAAAACAGATTTTTTTGGATTTAGGGAAATCCCATGTTCTCGGCACCTGGCCAATACTTGCTCCAAATGATCACAATGATCATTTCGTTGTTTAGAGAACACGGTTAAGTCATCTAAATAAACCACAATGACTTTCCCCATCATACCTTTGAATGCAAAATCCATGGCCCGCTGAAAAGTGGCGCCAGCATTAGTTAGGCCAAAAGGCATCCTGCTGTAGGCAAATGTACCCCCAGGGAGTAGTGAATGTTGTTTTAAATTGATCTTCAGGTGAAACTTCAATCTGATTATAGCCTGAAAAAACCATCAAGCATGGACACCATCTCTGATCCAGTTACTGCTTGCAGAACTTGATCCATTATCGGAAGTGGGTAGTTGTCTTTCAAGGAAGCCTGATTCAAATTGCGAAAGTCTACGCATATGCGTATCTCACCATTTTTCTTGTGCACTGGCACAATATTTGCTACCCAAGTACTGTGATGGATAGGAAAGATGATTCTTGCATCCAAGCATCTTTTGAATTTCGGCCTGGATAGTCCCCGAAATCTTAGGATTATAGTGCCTCTGCTTCTGGTGAAAGGCTTTGACATCTTCTTTCAACGGGATGTCATGTTGAACGTCCTTTGGCTTGAAAGACTTTAGATCGGCATAGGACCATGCCAACACATCCATATATTTTTTTAGCAACTTGACACATTTCCGTTTCTCCTCAGGCGTGCAACATTTTCCAATGTTCACAAATTGCGGGTGCTCTATCGAACCTATATTGACCGGTTCGGTTTCTGGGGATGAGTCAGGGTCATCTCGCCTCTTCTTTTTCACAAAACGGTCATGCCTGTCGAACAACCGCTCCAGAGAAACCAGGCCCTTTGGGATTTTATTCCCTTTGAGCTGACATATGCCATCGTTCCCTTCGGATTCATCGCCTTGATTGGTGACTGATTCACGGCAAGTGGAAGTAGATCCTTCAAAGTGCAATTCTTTAAAATTTTCCGCCTTCTCCAGAAAGGCAATGAGTTGATTATCGTCATTGAACACCTGCCAATGCTGAGAATTGTCTGGCACGCTCGGGCGGAAAACCACCTCAATGGTGTATTTGTTTGTTTTCAAACCTGGGTGAGGAAGCATGAGGGATGCTGAAACAACCAATGAGTCGGCCATGTCATTTTGAGCTCTTGGAATGGATTCAATCGAAAAAGCATCAAACTCTTCAATGCTGTCCCACACCGCATTACGGTAATGCCTGAGCCTTTCATTATTTACTTGATAAATCCTCTTGACTTGGTTTACAACTAGCTCTGCATCACCTTGTACTTTTAGATTTTTAATCCCTCTTTCCCTTGCGGCTTGCATGCCAAGTAACAAAGATTCATACTCAGCAGTATTATTTGTGTTAAAAAACTGCAACTTGAAAGAGAGAGGAATGACTTCTTCCTCAGGAGATATTAGCACGGCTCCGGCGCCCGCATCCACTGGTTGTACAGCTGCCATCGAACTGCAAGGTCCAGATCTTGTTAAGATCTCCTTCTTGAACGGGGACAACCATTTTATGGGACTCAGTAGACAAGAAATAGTTCCCCATCCCTGATGATTCAAAAAGGATTTGAGCTTTGGGGTCCTCAGAGTTAGTAACCAAGTACTTCTTTTGTGATTCTGGCTCCAAAGTCTGCATTACGCCTTTGACGGGAATTCTAGCTTTAGACCAGTCCATATGAATTTCTCCACCAACTTCACTGCAAAAACTTCTTCCCAGCAAAATTCCATAGGCTGCCGGAATGTCAGCAATGAGAACTGTCATCTTTACTCTCTTTTCTGGGAATGCCGCAAATGCAAATTGCGCGTCTTTGATTTGGCCAATCAATGGAACCTGCTTGGTTTCCAAGGAATAACATCTGCCAAAAGGCTTGGTAAGAGTGAGGCCCAGAGCATGGGCGACCTTTGCCGGCATGATGTTATCAGAAGCCCCGGAATCAATTATGCAGTTACTCAGCTTGTGTCCATTGATTAGGAGGGAGAGATAGAAAGGCTCTATCTTGCCTGATGCCGATGTTGAAGCAACATTTATGTGGGATTCAGGGGGAGTGGAAAGGATTCATTTTGGGGAAACCTGATTAGATACAACAGCTTGACTTTGAATATACTTGGTCAATCTTACAAGCTGTTCGGGATTTGACTGAAGATACTCAGCTTCAGACATTTGGATCTTGGTCTTTTTTGCATGATCTATGATATCAAATGTGGCCAAGGGTTGCGTTGGTGAAGGAATGAGTCCCTCACTTCGCGATGGTGGAATAGGATTACTGGTCTTGGTAGGAACATGAGAGGACTGATTTGGAGGAGAGATGGGGGGAAAAGATTTCCTTGTAAAAGATTTGCCAGGGAGTTGAGTAGGAAGAGGGTTACCTCTTTTAGCAATGATCGGAGTCGCGTTTGACACGGCCTTCTCCTGTTGGACATGGGCAGCAACTTCCGCTTCTTTTCCTTGCAAGTGAGTAAAAACGGCATATGACTGTCTGCTTGCATATCCCTGGGTACCCTCTTCTTCATCAGATTCTTCCTCATCAAATTCCATATACCCGATAGTAGAGTCGCCAGTCGGTTCACCGAAATCTTGATCATCTTCACCCTAAGATGAAGGTTCTTCATAATACTACTCTTCTTCTTCGATTTCGGCCAGAGCGTTGACCGGAGGAGCCTCAAGTGCCAACCACGGAGCGGTTGCGGGTAAGTGCGGCCTTTCCGAAACATTGTTAGGAACAAAATTCCTCCGCGGAATATCCTGGTATGAGGAACTGGGAGAGGCCTGGGCCAACTGCTTCTTTAATGCAAGCAAGTCATTTGCCATCTTTTGAAAGGCTGGATCAGATGAAGTAGTGGGCGAAGGGCCCAAAGATTTAGGCTTGGCTGATTCCTTTTTCAATTCGCCAGATATTATCAAATTATCTTCTATGTGAATGGTAGCGGCTTGGGTGAGAATCAAGGTGGCAACTCGTTCCTGAAGGAGCAAGAAACTAACTTTTGAGCTCATAGCGTTTACGAAGAAACACTTTTGATTCTCCGGTGTTGGAAGCATGGCAACAGGGACACGGTTGATTAGTGCATTGAACCGGGTGATAAAATCACGCATGGTCTCATTTGCCTCCTTCTTTATGGTGAGTGATCCGTGATAATAATGCAAATGCATCTTCTGAAGGCTTGTACCTATCTTCAAAAGCATCCCGCAAGGTGGCCCAACTGGTAATAGATCTGGCTGGTAAATGCTGAAACCATTCAGCCGTAGGTCCTTGTAGAGTTTCCAGAAAAGCGCGAACCGACACATCCTCGTGAGTTACATCCAGGATACTACATGACATGATGAATGCAGATATGTGGGAATCTGTACTTTGATTTCTGCTCCCGTCGAATTTGGGAAAATTCTTTCGTTTTCCGTGAGGGAGCGCATGAACTGGATGTGGTAAAGAAAAAGGACCCATAGCATTTCCCCATGGTACTGCCATTTGAAAAGCCGGAAAGAGAACACGAGCTGGAAGTATGGTTCTACTAAGCAGCAAGGCACTACAAAGGGATGTGGATGCCCCTTGTGAAAGATTCTTCCTTCGTGAAGGCAAGACACTCCTAGATGACCAGTCAGCCGAGCTTAGTGCTGAAAAGCGTGCCGGTGTTATGCTGAAATTATGCCTTTGAAGCAGATCGAAAGTAGGGTCAGCTTCTCCACAGGCTCTTCTGCTACGCGTAAAAGGTTCACCCACCAGTGTACCTTCCAGATCTGCAACGTCATGGCGTAGATTTGAAATTTCTTTTTGGCTGTACTTGCTGATTTTCTGGTTTTTCTTTCAAAAAACCAGCAGCAAATACTTTTCTAAATATTTAAAAACTATCCTTTTTTTGGAAACCGATTGTGGTTAATGACAAATAAAAACGAGGATAAAATGACAGAGGAGATTAGCAGGCTGATTTTCAGATCCGGTTTTGAATTTTTCAAAGAATTTCAAACTTTTTGGCAAACAGTCAAAAACTCAGATCTACGACAAAATACTGATTTTTATAAAAAACTCAGCGAACTAGATCTATGGATCTAAGAAGAAAATTTTCAATTCAGAGCACTTTTGCAAACTTCTGGATTTTTTAAAAAAAAGTTCAGATTTACAAACAGATAGTGATTTTTCTGATTTTTTTTGATTTTCTATTCTATCACTATAAAAGATCTGATAGATCTGTTTGTTCCCCAGTGGAGTCACCAAAAACTGTTGGTCCGAAAATCTGTCGCCTGGACAGATCTATGGATAGACGAGCCAACAGTGTGCAGGGCATAGCCCCTCTTTGAGTCAGCAAAGCGAAACTGGTTTATTGCTATTCTACCAGCAGGAATCTATGCAAGTCTCATAGATTCTGCCTTCGGGGGTTTGGGATCTCATCCCAGTAGGGGTGTTTCCGACCGCGAAAAGAAAGGAAAGGAAGAGGGGATGAAGAAAGAACAGGTCCGAAGGAAGAAAAGAAATGAATTCCAAAGTGGAAAGGTCAGAAGGTTTATGTTTTGGGATTGGTAGTAAACAGAGCCAAACCTACTTGCATAAACGAGCAAAGCAATACTGATGATGAATAAATGACAAAAAAGTAGATATGAATCTAACAGAATAAACACATACAGATCTAACATAAGAAATGTCTGATGCATAACACAGCTATTTAGCACAAAGTCTCAATATTTGTATTACTATTTTCTTCTGTTACAAGAAAGCTCAAAGTCTTTTTTCTTCACTTCTATTTTTCATCTGAAAGATATCCATCCATCCCACAATACAACAAGTATTGGGGTATATATAGAAGAAGAGAAAAGAAGGCAAAAAGGAGCCAACAACTATTTACAAAGATATTTACAAAATGTCTAAAAGTAATGTTGACTTTTTACAACTTGATGGATGACATCATCCCATGATGCAACATGGATGATGTCATCATTTGTATCAACACACTCCAGATATTTCCAAAAAGAAAGACGGAGAAGAGAAAGAGAAGAAGAAGAAGAAGAAGAAGCAGCAGCTATTCGTCATCATCATCCTGTGGCCGAAAGGGGGTGGACTGCTTTTGTTGCTCCTCAGGTGACGAGATATGGAACTGAGAGCAGTATTCCATGAACTTGTTGATTATTGGCCCTAGTTGATCCTGGGAAGGATCCTTGTGCCTATCACTTATCGCCTCACAAGTCTCCCACTCATCTATGAGCTTCTCTAAGAGTTTGGAATAGTCCTTTTCTGCCTCAATGAGGAACCCGATGAAGTCCCTATAGGCCAGTAGGTTGTTGATAGATTCTATGTCAAATGTGACCTCTGGGCCCGTTCCTTGAGAAGCGATCTCCTTGAAGATCTGGGTGGTTTCATCATCTTTCCTTAAAGTGAAGGAAGGAGTAAGTAACCCTGCTGACATATTAAGAACAATCCGTTCCATTTGGTGCATCGCATCCAGGGCTTCTTCCTTGACTTTGTCAATTTTTTCTAGAATAAATTCTAGCTGATCCACCCGGTAATCCAGAGTGGACATGATTTTGTTGAGGGCCCTTGGATGGCCGAAGACACCGAACTTGACCAGATCTTCGACTGAATAGTCAAACATTTGTTGGAAGGTTTCGTGCTATAATCTGGCATGTTCCAGCTCTTCTGATATGGGACCTGCTAACGCTTAGAGCTCTTTATTCACCTTACTGATGTTCAGGTACAAGTCGGAGAACTCGGCAATCAATTTTTCGCTGTCTTTGAGGATTTGGCTCCTCCAAGTGGAAATGGCCATACCCTGCTCGCTGATTTTGGCATACTCGTTAATTTTCTCCTAGCAGAGAAGCTCAGAAGTCTCGGCGGCAGTTGTGGGAGGCGCACTACCCATCTTTTGTTTGGTTTGGAGCAGAGATTTGTTTTGCTCCTTCAACTGCCTTTTCTCTTCCTTTATCTCTTTAAGCTTCTTGCAGAGGGCGTCAACTGCAGAAAGAGCCTCCCCCTGAAGACTTTCTGAAGATGTCCCCATTGTGACTTGGGTCACAGTAAAATTTGTAGGAGACAGATCCTTTTTCTCTTTGAGGGGATTGGGGTATGCGACTTCCATAACTCTTTCTCCTACAACACTTTGAGAGAAGCGCGTGAAAGGCTTCTGCTTCTTTGCCCCCTTAGATGGGATCATGAAAAAGTCCATCGGAGCTATGGGAACTTTCCTCTTTTGCTGACTTAGCTGCTGAG
This sequence comes from Taxus chinensis, assembly GCA_019776745.2. Classification (NCBI taxonomy): domain Eukaryota; kingdom Viridiplantae; phylum Streptophyta; class Pinopsida; order Cupressales; family Taxaceae; genus Taxus; species Taxus chinensis. Next base: position 144,194,728 of record CM034154.1, on the reverse strand, counting down.
AGATCCAAGCTGGACCTATGGTAGGAGGACCAGAAACAGAGGAGGGGGCAGCTGCAATAGAAGAGGGGAAAAATGTGGAGACACGTGGTGGCGGCATTGAGAGAATAGCCGAAGAAGTGCCCACGGAAGGAAGGGAAACTGCAGTTGCGGAAGACATAGGAGGGGAAGGGAGCTCGGAGATGAGGGAAGAAATGGAGGAGGTCAGATCAACGAGGGAAGAAAAGATAGATGAAGAGGCGGGGGAAATAGTAGAAGAAGGGGAAGAGGACACGACCAAAGGGATGGTCGCTTGAGTCACTCGAGGAGGGGAAGGAAGAGAAGAAGAAGGGACGGAAGGGACCTCGGTTGTTGTAGCAATGCTGACATCCTGAGTGGATGGGCCTATTGGAACTTCCTCTTCTACTTTTTTCTCTGGCGAAGCCAAAGTTATTACCTGCTCGGGTGCCACGGAAGGAGGACTCTCAGGGGCTTCTTCCTGAATGGCGCTGGATTCACCTTCTACTCCTTTGCCCTTGCCTTTAGGCTGTTGTTTGGAACGTGGAGGTGCATTACCCAATGGGGAGGTTGTGAAATCAACCCCGAGGTAGATTAAGCCATTCATTTGTCACCAATGTTCTGTCCTACGCAAAGTCTCCTTGACCCTCTCCTCAATTGACTAAGGGGCCTTAGTTCTATCAATGGCCGGAAAGGGCCAATTGTCTCCATCTGTGTCAGTATATAGCTTGTCTACTTCATCTTCCGTAGTTTGGAAGCCTTTGGGGACAATGGCTATCCCATATTGGATGATTTCTACCAATGCTAGGTGAGAATGATCCTTTTTCCTGAGCTCCAGTTCATGGATGACGTCAATGTAAATGTCCTCGATCTGAGGGACGTGGATTGGATCAAGTTTCACCCTTGGCAAATAGCTCCTTGGGTTGAAGGTAGGCCTGGCTGGGAAGTCATGTTTCAAATTGAGTAACTCCAGCTCTGCGAATATTTCCTTCGCCTTCTGGTGGGTAGAGCATGTGTATCGGCCCACTATGAGGGGGAAAGGAGTTCCACCCTTCTTTCTTTTCAGGCATTTCTCGTGGTATGTGATTAGCTGCCTTGACAGCTCCAGCAGAATCAGTTTAGGCCCAGCATACCTTGGTAGCCTGGTTGGCTCTCCTAAAAAGTTGGTAGCCCTTAGATAGGTGAATGTGGGAAACTAGGTGAACAAGGCCCCCTATTTCTCAGTGGCTGCTACTATGCTTTTGGTCGTGCGACCATAAGTCATATTCAGCCTCAATAGGCAGATGATGTGATAGAAAAACACATCGTTAATTTTTGTGAATTGGGAGATGCTATTCTCCAGCCTCAATTCCGGGTAGTACTCGTATATCTTGACCTGAGGCCAAACTCCACTCCGCGTCAAGCCTGGATAGTCCCTCTCTGATGTTGCAGTGTAGACCACGTAGGAGTTCATATGGAATGTCCCCGTTGTGTTAAATTGTTGTAGCTGCTAAGAGATTGTGCTGCTTATAATTTCTCCCCAGCAGAAGCGCTGATCAGGCATATTCTTGTTCATGGTCTCTAAGTACCGCAGCATCCATTTATGGAAATAATGGGCATCAGAAAGCCCGAAGACCCTACTCAGGAACGTAATGGTGTCACTGACCTCCTCTGAGAAGTCGCTGCGGTGGATTATTTGGGGCCACCGGGTTACTACCTTTTTGTTTTTCAAGTAAACTTCATTCATTAGTTACATACACTGATCTGCATTGTCATCCCATGCCTTAATGCAATCTACTTGACTGATGGCCACAAAGTGCCAGTGGTGGGGTATGCCGAGTATTCCCTCAAAGTGATGGGAAGTGAGGTTAATGACTACCTCGCCCTTGCTATTTACGACACACCTTGTGTCTTTGTTGTAACATTGGGCAATCACCATCAAGAATTCATTGTTGACGGCACTGACTGGGATTCCACCGGTGAAGAGCAGGGCACTGCCTATCAGTTTGTCCATCCATAGACTCCTTGTGACTTTCTGAGTTCTAGACCAGAATTCCTCCATATCAATATGCCCCAATTCTGAGTCTCTGACATCCATGCTACACTCGGCCTGGGACTCGGGCATCCTGACCCTTTGATATTTATATTTCATCTCTTCTTCTGTAAGTTTGGCCTTTCCTTTGGATTTGGTGGGTCTCTTGCTGGATGTAGACATATGTTCTTTCGAACTCAGTTGTTGATCTGCATGAAGAAGAAGCGAGACCCAATCCAAAAACGTTGTATTAGCCATTTGATCTTCCATTGAAATGTTAGCAGAAGAAAGAGTTAGAGATTTTGAGACTCAGGGCGCATGGCACATGAAAGCTGCAGCTTACAGGGCTAAATAGGTAAGGCACACGGGGAAAGTGTGTTGCAAGGGTTAAACTGGCGCCAAAGGCGCATGGTGCACGAATACTGCAGGATGGATTTTACAAAAGGGCGCATGAAAACATCGTGTTGCATAGAGATAGGATGCGCCAATAGGCGCATGGATTTTGTACGTTGCATGAACATTTGGTGTGCCTAAGGTAGTTTGGCGTGGCGCACAAAGGGTTTACACAACATGATGCAGCTGTAATGGGGAATGCACTTGTGCTTTCAAAGCTTTGTACTTAGCGCGGATAAAGCTAATGTTGCGTAGATGCAGTGTGCGCTAAGGGGGTGCATAGATATGCGATGCAACAAAGAAGGTTGATGCGCCAATGAGGGTGCAAGGCTAGTGTTTATAGCATATGGAGGACGCACGCCTTGAGGGCGCAGAAGTTTATGATGCAATAGGCATGATGGGTGCGCCATTGGCATGGGTTTTATTCATGTTGCGAGCGGGACAGATGCGCCAAAGGGAAAAATGGTCTTCTTGTTCTCCATTCCTTTCTCTCGTTCTTTGTAGGTTTAGGCAATGAAACGGCTCATCAAAAATGAAATAAAACCATGTTTTTTTTTTTAGACAAGCTCCCCTATTAGCAGATCTGGACAGAGGGAGAGGGATATGGGAAGATAGCAAAAGGAGGAGGCTAGACCAACATTTTGATATTTCAATACTTCAAACCGCATCCAGACCACAAGCACACCAAGAACCAAAAACGTAAAAAACACGAGAGGGAGAGGAACCTCTTACCTGGATAATTAGCAAAAAGTTGCAACGGGTCCACAAGGCGTTGAAAACGATGAGGCAGGGGCTGACAGGCTTAGAGAAAAGAAATCACGTGCTCTGCGACTAGTGAAAATGACATTTTGGGCGTGTAAAAACATATATATAGGTGAACTAGTCATAAATGTGCCACCCACTTTGTAAAGGGCGCATGAAAGTTGCTGTCGACATGGGAAAGCATGCGCCCTTTGGCGCACCAAAGCATTTGCCAGCATGAAACTAAGCGCGCCTTTGGCGCACCAAAAGTTGTGTTGTCATTAGATTATGTGCGCCCTTTGGCATACCGAAAAGTGGCACAACAAAAGTTGTGCTAACATGAAGGCGCATGCGCCTTGGCGCACGTAGAGAAGACTCAACATACAAGGCGCACCGAAAGGTGTGTCGACACTGAAAAATATGCACCAAAGGCTTTAAAGGGGGCGCACCAAAAGTTGGTGTTACATAGTAATTCCATGCGCCCAGCCAAAAAAGACCAAAAAAGACTAAGTTCGAAAAACCAGATTTCCCGGGAAGGGATTTTGCAATGTTTCGAACGCAAGGGATCCCTAACGAGGGATCGGAACAAAGTTTCAGTATAGTTATCGGTAAAATTGCCCTTGTCAATTTTATGGGATAACAACCTACAAGCCCAAACTACCCCTACATTTCCTTAGTTTCATCTTGGGATTTGTTATTTTACCTATACCTTGGCCTTACCCGTTCTATGACCCATTTTCTTGAACTTGACCTACTTTGTGTGACCATTGACCTTATGTACTTGTTATACCTTGTGATGTTGTTACCTATGTTTTTTATCCCAATAACGATACCTTTTATATTTCTATGTCATTTATCTCAACCAAAACCTTTGGTGTACCAGAACATACCTAAACGTTCCTACACCTGACCTACATTGTGTTTCTAGACCATATCATATACCTTGGATACCTGAATCACTTCACCCTTGTTTGGATAAACCTATCAACATTAGACAATGTAGATTTTAAAAGCTATTCAATTTGGTACTATGTTGCAATCTATACATGTTCATGCATTTGTTTTTCATTGCCCATTACTTGATTTTGGACGTTGGCCTATAACCTATTACCCAAGTTGACCATTGCCCTTCCCCACCTACCTTCACTTCCACCTATTACACATTTATCAACCCACACACCAATTTTTTATTACACCTCATTAGTTCTTAGTTTTAGGGGGATCACCTTCACCCAAACATGTGGCATTTACTTCTTGTTTTTCTCAACATCGTTTACTAATACAAGATAAGCGAAAAAAAGGGGAAAAATGTAGACACCAAATTTAGGTTATACTCCCCCTTTACCCCACATGTATAGAAATTTAATTAACCACAGTTAAATTAATGCCCATGATCACAATATTCATTATTTAATTACCTTAATTAAACTAATTTCCACCTCACCCCACCACCTCACTTAGAAAAATCATCGTAAACCTATTCTTAGTATGTTTCCATTTTACTAGGACTCAATATCCACTCACCATAACTAACTAATACTTAGTCCTACCTACCTTAATTAACTTAGACTTAGTTCAACCCTAAAATCACATGCCTATTTTTCATCTAACCATATTCCCACTTATCTAAGTGCAACATTCCGTTTTGATCCATGAGAATGGATAGAGCTGGCCAAAAAGATTGCCAACATCTTTCATTTTTAGTAAACCTAAGATTTCCCACCTTAACTGATGCCAGTCAACCCTAAACTGGTGCCAGTCACCCTAAACCATCGTCGATTACCCTATCGACGCCAGTTAAGCCAAACCATTGTTGACCTCCTCTCAACCAACATTGTTCATAAAAGACTGATGTCAGTCTCTGTGTCTGGAAAAACTTTCCTGTAACATAATCCTCATACCTTTCATCCAAACAACCAAAATCACCTAAAGCTTGACCCTAAACTGTCCCAACCACTTTATTTACCTATCTCACCTCCATATCTGATCATAACTTATCCTACTAGATTATATTTTTTTATTGTACTTGAATGAGACACCTAAATCATATCAACTATAGTAGGACATTATTGGTTTAGATCATTTCTTACATTAAGTTATTTTAAAAAATGGATTGATAGCCATCTAGGGAGTATCAAACTTCCCAGATATAGCATATGCTAGGCATTCCACTGACATATATTTTTTAATATCCTCTTGTGGTCTTGTTTTGTATTCACAGGTAATGAGCATTGGATCAAGAAATCAGAATGCGCGTACTCTACCTTCCACTTTAGTTCACAGGTATTCCTCATCACCCTTAACTTATTTGTTTTTTCTCTTACATATTCACATTATTTGACAATAAAAGAAGTGGAAGGTGGTGTTACTTCTTGTATAGAAATTTTATATTTTGATGGTGGTGTTTGATTGGACTCATTATGAGCCAAAGAAATGGATATTTTAGGTTTATAAGATGTAGGTGATAACTCGAGAGTTGGAGGTATAGCAACAGAGGTCTTATCTCTCTTAGGTTAAGATGATTCCTTGTTGTAATTTTGTGAGAAGGTGGTGATGTGGATGATATCGACTTGAAGGGTAGATGTTATTTGAATAGATGCTTTAGGTGTTGATGATGTTGATGTTGTTATTGTGCCTAATTGTGAAGGAACGAAGAACGAAATTCCAATATTTTAAAATTTATGATGAAAGGCTCTGTAATCATCTACAAAGTGGCCTCGTGTTCTATGGTAATCATAGAAGGAATTAAATTCATACCAGGAAGGCTTCCACCCATGATGATCAGATAACTTGGGTGGTGGTAATGTGATGTGTGATTTTTCTAAGAGGTCACCTAAGATAGTGGTGTAATGCCCTGTAGTTCTAGATGTAGATGGAAATGGGGATAGGCCTTCATCTCTCATACATAGAGGTGAGGTACCTTGTTTAGTTATGTGTTGTTTATTTTCTTGTCATGGATGCTTTCTAGTTGTTATAACAGATGGAGGAGAAGGCTCATGTATAGGTGGAAACTAAGCAAAATAGTAGAGTGGTGCAGGAGATGGAAGGAAAGGGTCGGGTGTGGTGGCCCTTTATGGAGTAATAGATGTAAAGTATGGACTTTTTGTGGAAGATTGGCAAATGGGATTTTCCCTATAATAATGGGATAATTAACCGGTATGAAATAATGAGGACTATTTAGGGAATGTTGTTTAGGAGGGACATAATAAGGGCCTTTAAAATCTCAAATACTGTCTTGGTTAGAAGGTTTCTTAGGCCTTGGTCTTTCCATGACAAGAGAGTATCCAAAAGTGGGAATGCCCCTTGTAGGAGGAGGTGGATGAGAAGGGGGAGGGTCACAGAAATGATATGTTTTTTCATAATAAGGGATTTGGAAAGCTTGAACGATGCCCTATTTGTTAGGCCCTTTTGAGGTTTTGGATCAACTAGGTGTATTTGTTGAATATAATGCTATTGAAGGAAGAGGATTTTAGATGATCCGATTAAGGTAGTCAAAATGAATTGTAGGATTTTGATCATTTATTTTCATGGACTAAGGATGACTAGCACCCATGGTTGGCTTAGGTAGAGGTGGTTGTGCTAAGATTGTTTCAAGAGGTATCATGGTTATGTTTTTGAATCTAGATGCAAGTGGAGATATGACTGTACTAGAGGATTTGGGCATAGTCTCAATAGTGGTATGTGATGAGGGCATAGGAATAGTTTTAGTAACAAGCAGGGGTTCAGTAATCTTAAGATTGTTAGTTCCTAGTGTTGATTCGGCAGGTGTTGATTTAGTAAGTGTAAGGGATAGAGAAAGGGTTTGAGTGATGGTTTCAACAGAGGGAGACTCTATAGTAATAATTTAAGGATCATTGGTTACTAGTGTTTATTCTCTAGATTTTATTTTTCTAAGTGACAAGGTGGGTTGATGAATTGGCTCAATTTTTTGTTATTGTATTAATAGTGTGGACACTATTTTTTTGTTGATCAGAAGATGGAGGGTAACTTGGGAAGGGTTTTTTAAATATGTCAATATTTTGATTTGGAGGTGCATTAGGATTATCTAAGTGAAGGTCACCCTTATCAATTAAGTCTTGAAGCACATTGCGGAAAGTGCGGCACCTTTCAATTTCATGCCCGTTGACCCTATGGTATTTGTTATAATCATTATCCCAATACCAAATGGGTTTTGATATCGATATGTTGATGGGTCGAATTGGTGGAAGTGATATTATGTTCGATGTAAGAAATTTTTCAAAAATGGTGCCATAAGTCTCTGCTATGGGTATATAGCTACGTTATTGATGAATGCATTTAGGAGTGGGATTTTATTTAGGAGAATACTTGACCACGACGGCATTAGAGGTTGTTTTGGACTTATCTAATTTGGGCATTGATTTGGATGGGAACTCCACTTCAGGTTTCTACGAATGAAGCTATACCTGACCATCCTATAAAGCTCACGATTCTAATTTACAGGACATGGTAAAAGCTTCATCAAAGTTTTGAAATGATTGAATTTGCAAAGTGGAAGAAATATGTTTGGCACATGCACGATAAAACATTTTGATTAACTTTGGCTATGGTAGCATAAAGGATAGTTTATCAGTGAAGGCCCTCCAATGGGAGATGAAATCCACAATGGATTCATCCTCAAATTTTCTAATGGCATACATCTCATTAATGATGACCTTGCAGGCTATGTTGATGGAAAAGTGATCTAAGAAAAGTTGTACAAGCTGTGCAAAAGAGAATAGGGAGTTTTATAGAATGTTTTTGTACCATTCTAAGGTGGGACTGGAAAGGGACATAAGAAAGGTCCTCACCATTAGATCTTGATCATGGGCTATTAGATAGGATGTATGACAGAAGGCATGGATGTGTTGTTGGGGATCTTCTTTTCAATAAAACTTAGTAAGTTTAAGAAGTTCCCAGTGGGGTGGATATGGTTTATATGGTACTAAAGGATAATGGATTCGTTACAATTTTGATCATAAGAGACCACCTTTTTGGATGAATATGAAGTAGATTCTATATTATATATGTGGCTTAGCAAGGCCTGGAAGAGGTTAGTTTATGTTTTTTGTTGTGAGGATGAGACGGGTTGAAACAATGGTTCTTTATGTTGTGGGTATGCTTGGTATTATTGGGGAACATTTTATTCATACAAGGTGTTGTGTTGATAAGAGTTATTCAGTTTTGGGATGTGGTATTGTGGAAAAAAATTGAGATGCTTATTATTGAGGTACTCCATATTGAGAAATGAGGCATTGTGTAACATTATGTAGATAAAGAATTTTTTATTAAGGGATGTTCTGATGATAATGGTTTCTCTAATGTGGGACTTTTTTATGAGATGAGAAACCTTGTTGTGAAGCCATAGGCTATGAGGTTTGAATATACTTATATTGAAATGGCATCATCATATACGTGAGTGGTTGTGAATACATGAGTGTTTGTTATGATTACATAGAAGAGGTAGAAGAGGATGGTGCCTATTGTGAAATGCTTTGTTGTGAGACACTATATTGTTAAATGTTTTGTTGAGGTGTGGACTGTGGCGTGGAAATCAATGGTTTTAAAGGTTGTGGTATGTATTGTGAAACATGATGTGTACCAGAAATGGTGCTGGTATTAACCAAAAATGTAGTCACGGGAATAGAGATAGTAATATTTTGAATGGGATTTATAAGTTACTAGGAGGATACAATAGTATTAGAGGCCACATAACCTGATGAAGAAGTTTGTGCTTGTGAGGAGAATAGGGTAGTAGACGAAGAAGGAGTGGTAATACTTAGAGGAGGTTTGGGTCATGTACAAGGGCCTGATGAAGATGTGAATTAGTGAGTAGATGTATTATGTGATCAGATCATGTGGAGATCATAAATGGGGACCGAGGAAACTATGGGAACTTCATATTGACTTTTGATGGATTGTTCATTCAATATATAAAATGGTTTCGTGGATCTAGTAGAGATCTAGGGTTGATTATCATTTGGCATTTCAAGCTGATTTGAAGTGTATGGATATAAATGTTGCACAAAAAGGTCTTGGTTTTGATAAATGAGTTATGCAATGGTAGACTAAGGTTTATAAGTGTGTGCAACAGATGGGGGGTGAATGGTTGCATCTGAACATTTCTCCCTACTAAATAAGTGTTGAGGTAAATAAGATTTGAGTCTATAATTTCTTCAAAGAAAGGGTATCCCCTATTGTAAATAGGAGGCTCATATGTTGGAGGAGACAACAGATGCTCTAATTCATATGTATGGATAATATGACCATGATATCTATGTGGGGAATAAAAGGATTGTTTCTCTATTTTGTTGTTATAATTTATTTGTGATTCACTCCAAGTTTGTTGGGTGTCAAAAAAGGGATTGGATGTGTTTGTTATATAATAAGGTATTTTTTGTTGAAATGTAGGGGGTGAAGTAGACATTCTTTCAGAGATCTGGGTACGAATTTTTTGTTGAGTAAGTACCATGATAAGCAAACACATAAACTCTTAGTAAAAAAAAGTAACTAAATGGGTTGATTTACAAATAATAAGAAAAGGAAAGAATTTTTTTTCTTTATATTAAACTTGATTAATTGTGGAAAAAGTGAAATGTGTAAGATGGTTAACGAGGGTCCTAGGAAATGGTAATTTATGGATGATTTTGGGTGTGTTTAAGTGTGATACCGCTATATTTCTGTTTGTTATGTTTGGAAATTGTGTCATGATATTGAAGGAGTGCCAAGGCTGAGACAATAAGCCCCGTTGCATAGCTATGTTTATAGTTACATGCAAGGATGTATGTCCTTAGAAGGGTATACAAACATACATGTAATTACACATGCAACCAATCGACATCGCTTACTTCCTAACAGTAGCACCCTTAATTAACTTGAAATTCTCATCTTACCTTTGTTTCTGGTAGGAATGTAAACAATACTTGCATGAATAAAATATGAAGTTGGCAGTGTGATGTTGTTATCTCTTTGCTGAACTTTATTGATTTATGTAAACATGGTTTTTCAACAATGGCTAATGGCCACCTGCCTTGTCATAGAAGACAACTTGGTGTAAATTGATATCTTTATTGATCATTGTTTGTGATGATTGAAAATGAAAACTTCTATTCTTTTTTAGTATTGAATTATTAAGGATGAATTTATAAACAAATACCTCAGTATATAGCTTTGTGTGAAAGTTGGTATGGCAATCAATTTTGTTAGCCTAAATACTGATAAACCTAAAATGGAAACATTTTATTCTTATTTAAATCTTCAATCAACCAAGGCTGTTGAGTGAATTTTTATTCTTGAAATTATTTCAATCTCGGAATAGGGACTTGAACTATACTTGGGATATAAGACATGCAGTTTTGGGTAAGTTTGATCGATTAATGTAAATATTAAAATTGGTCATTTTAAACCCATGCATTACTAAGGCTTATGTTTCAATTAAGCCTCAACCTTGCATAGACTTCATGCATGTCAAACTTTAATGGAAATTTATGTGTTAAGTGGAGAAATAGACATCATGCGAGCATATTCAATTTAGAATATTATCTCCATGCAAAGAGTTTGACCAAACGATGGGATATTATTGGATTCCATCATGTAATAAAGGAATTCTTTTATATTTTTAAACCCTACTAATTCTAGAGGGAAGCATTGGCGGTGAAGGAATTATTTTTTAAATCTACCAATAAGGCACTACATTCTTAAATGCATTAAGTGTGCATTTAATTCTTTGGAAATGATGAAGCTTCTTGGATAAGATAACCACATTCTCACCATTCGATCATTCTTGTTTTTGGCTTGAGAAGTTAAGTGGGAAGGAGGATAACTGCAGTCAAACTCTAGAAATTTTTGAGAGGAGACTCAAGCTCCAGCTCCAATCTTTTACATGCAAGTTTAAATCTATCATGAGGGAATCAAATTGTGTTAAATGCATATTTTGGAATCGTTTTGGAAGCTGTGAGTGGATTTCAGTCACTATTTTTGCGCAAAGCTTGTGAGATGATTTGCTGGAAGATCCATTTGGCCTATAACATTTTGGTTGAATCAATTGATAACGTTTTCTAGGCATGATAAATCTCTTTCCCTCCTCTAGCAGTTTATTCCATTACAAATTTACTTAAATGAAATTCCTTGCATAAGTTTTGGAAAGTTAAAATCATTTGGGTTTTTAGGTTGCTAATTTCTTGCATTAGTTATATTAGGGTATGTAATAGAGTTACTTGATATGAAATGGGTTATAGTTACAGAAATCCTTCTATGTATTCACCCTTGGTCAAGTGAAATATTGTACTGTTAGCTCTAACTATAGCTAATTAGATCTATTGCTAGGACTGTGGTAACGGTTAAGAAAATATCCTAAAATATTATGCAACTGCTTATAATTAAAAGGTAGTATTCGGGTATGTTGGGTTTGCATGTTTTGGATGGCCAACAAAGACCTATTGGGAAATGTGGAGAATACCTAAATTTGGGTTTTACTATCAATAGCTTGATAAACGTGATGATGAATTAAACACAGGAAAGAAAAATATTTGGTACCTCATATTTTAATTTACTTAAATATTAGTGTCTAGGATTTGAAATGAAGTTACAGTACAACAAAAAACAAGTTGTAACTAAACTGTTTTCCTCTAGTGAATACACCTTAGTAATGTGAATTAATTATTTGAATCCATTACTATAAATATTTTTATAACAAGCACATGGATGGGTATCTGAATACATTTTTATGGTTAAAATAATTTCTTGGTAAGGGAATATAATGAATTACCGATCTTGGGCCTTTATCAAAGATTGCTCGATAAGAGAAGGAAGGGTAAAGGAACTTCTGCAACAACTTACCTTATCTATGGTCGTAATTTTGTTATGAAATGTTTTACAAGAAGAAGTTAAATTGTGAGAATTGAATCGATGAATCGATTATAGAGTGATGAGAAACTTGTCATCCTTAGCCTTATATTACAAGTTTTGAGATCCTTATGTAGATAGAAGATCACAGAGATAGTTTTCTCTATAGGTAAAAATAGGACAATAGCTTTAATTTCTAGCTAACCATCTGGATGGACTGGAACCATGTTTTAGAAATATGCTCTCCTAATTCCCTTTAAATTTTTTAAAGAAAAACAAAAAGAGCATAAAAGTATGGAATATCGGTTATGGTGTCTTGGTAGAGAAAGATCAAGAACTTTTATGGGATAATAAGAAACTTAATCAATCCCTGCTTGACAGAAGTAACAATTTTTCCTAATTGAATGTGTATGATCACCATGGGAAAATAGGTCCCTAATATAGTATCCATCCTTCTATAATTTTTAAATATACTTACCATAATCTTAAAACCACTACTTGTAGTTGCCAAACGAGTTGCATGGAGCTTCGAGACTATAAGTAGAGAACTACTTCTAGCTAATTAAGTGTATAATCACGTTTCTTGGAAATATCTCACTTAGTTCACAACAACTTCCTGAAATTGGTAAGTAATTTGTGATCGTTTCCTAATGGTTAATGGGTTGTAAGGTGGAAACAAACACCATTAGGGCTAGTGATTATGTAATGAGTATATTTGTATAGCTTACTCGGATGAATAGTAAGTAATGTAATAATTATATTTATATAACTTCTCAGATGGATAGTAAGTTATGTAATAATTATATTTGTATAACTTCTTGGATGAATAGGAAGTTATGTAATAATAATACTGGCATAAATTATCAGATATAGAATGAGTTATGTACTAAGTATATCTGTATAGCTTAATTGGATGTAGGGTAAATGAATATGAATATAACTGCATGATATACTTGAACAACAAAAAGGTAAACATAGTTACTTCGAAGACCTAAGCTAAGAAGGTATGGAAAGGGGTAAGTTGAATGGATTCTATGTTTCATCCTTTTATGCCTTTATGGGTTATTAGTTGTTTGATGAAGGAATAATTAATTGGATATGATGTTATTGCTAACTCAAGTCCTTTTGTGGAGATTATATGAATTATTGTAATGTAGCTTTTCATTTTCTTAAGTGATCAATGACAAAAACTATTAGGCATGGGATAAAGATTTGTCATGCTCAGTTCATATGATCTGACAGGTGCTAACATGTTTTGCAGATGTAGATCCCTAATTTGGAAGGAAAATGAAAGGTGAAAAGTTATCGTTATGACCGAAAATACGGCTTCTAGAAATGTAAACTATGGATTTATTACTGATTTGTCATGTTATCACAACAAACATGATTTAGATACTTGGCTGTAATTGTAATGATGGTAATCAATGGAAGAGGAAGGGTAGATCTCTACTTAGTCTTGCTCTTATGCTAAGTAAATGAATGAAATAACAAGGTTAACAGTTATTGAAGGAATTCAAAGGAACAAACGTCTACTGTAATTTTTACTGTTGTCATCATGATGAGGGTTGAATGAATGAATTAGTAAGTCAGGGTGATAGTAATAATTGGGTTGCATCATGACTGTACATCTGTCTATAAATTAGAATGGTTCAATAATAATGAATATCACTTGAGGATATTAGTAATACAAGATAAGTGGTAAATTGTCCTATGTAGGATTGACAAATGAAATATTATATCCTTAATGAGAAATATGTATGTAGTTGAGATAGATATTAAAATCATATTATAGGTCTAATATGAGTCATGTTGTTACAAAGCAATGATGATTCAGATTGCTATGTGTAACGAGGTTTACTTCATTATTATGGTTACTGATTAACTGTTGGTAATACTATATTTTAATGGATCAGATAATGATCAAAGGAAAAGTATTCCAATATGATTATGAGGATGTCCATTGTATATATGTTTATTCTTCTTAATTCCTAGGTAAGGATATTGTTATGTTCTAAAAATCTTAAGTATCTCATTTCTTTGTAAGCCCTTATTTTATTGGGCATATGACTTTTGATTCAACATGCATAGGCAACTTGGGAATGTTAGGTTACCTAATCAATAGTGAATACTAATCAAGGATTAAAATAAATTAAGTTCCTTTTAAGAACAAGGATTAAAAGGAACCGTGATGATCTCTTAGATGAAATCTTATGATTTAAGTTAAAATAAAGGGGAGAATCCCTTAAGGGTGGGTAAGTCTTAGGTGTTGAATCCTAAGGAAATACTTACACACTATGAACTTATCACAAGTACCAATAAATAATTTATAATAAGTATGCTCAATTGAATGATTATAGTTAAGCATAAAATAAGAAAGATGTTGTACTTAGGAAGGAAGGTTAGATATCCTCATGTGTATGAGGAATTCAATAGAAGGATGATACATCCTTATACCTTCCAGTGATAAGTGATTGCACCTTCTACATTTGTAAGGAATATAGAAGTATGATACCAAAGCTACCCTAAGGTGATATAGATATATCAATTACATATAATTAAAATAATTTGGTAAGAGACATAGGCTTAAGGGTTACACAAAAAAGTACCTATTCGACAATAATGAACTTAAAACCATTATTGCTTTGATTCCATTTATGGTTGTCTCTAGCTTGCAATATATTAAGGTAATTAAGATAGTTTGAAAGAACTTAAAACTCTTAAAGCTAACTACGGTAAGACCTTGGTGGTGACTCATTTGAGGAGGAATAGTCACAGGACCATAGAGTGACTCATTCGAGGAGGAATAGTCATAAGACCATAGATTCAATCATTCGAGGAGGAATAGTCACGAGACATGGACTATCTTGTTATGGTTTTTAAATTTATTTTAAAAATAAAAGAAATATACCCTGCTCCAATACGGAATGCTTGGTGAGCTAACTCACTATCGTATCCTTGTAAGGAAAACTATCATTATTTGGATACTGATGCTTAGTAGTTGTGCGGAGTTGCCTCTTCAAGAGTCTAGATTGTACAGTAGGAATTGAAATAAGTACAAACCTTGATAGAGTTACAAACATAGATTTGATCTTCTGAGTACGCACCTTATATCAAATTATGATTGCTACGGGAGGGGAAATATTCTGGTAGCATGGCGAATTGTTACAAAGACAATTACTTTCCCATAGGCATCATAGGTTGACATAGAGGTATGTATTTACATGGGTTAAACTAGATTTGTACCTTTTTTAAGACTCATAGCTGTGTACGGCATCTATGTTTTTGAATCCATATAACTGAATAAGTGATTAAGGTGGAACGAAAAATTTCCTAGTGATGAGTGTGCCATCATAGAATTAAGTATGGCATACATGAATTGGAAACTTTGCACAAAGTGGTGTAAGCTACTGATTACACAATTGGGATTTCCATTTAATCAAAGTTGTTGGATACTTGGGGAATTCATAGGTGGAACCCGGGTAGACACTTAAGAGTATTCACTTATATATCATGTCTTATAAAGGAGAACCAAGGATACATTTGATGTATAGGCTCGTACAGAGCATTGAGAGAGAATGAGTAAGTTTAGTATTCTCTCATACAACTGCACATGGTTCATGATAGTTATCAGAAATGGATTACACTAAGGTTTATGTAGATTTAAATATATGGGTATTTAAATCAGATGCATAAAGTTAAAAAAAAATCTGGATGAGAAGTAACAAAGAGGATGTTACATTTTGGTATCAGAGCTAAAGGTTGCAGCTCTTGGACCTATTAGGTCCTTACGCTTACTAAATTCTGATATTTATTAGTAAAATAAAATGAAGGATAAAATGATTTACCAAGAATAATGAACCAGACCAAAAGAATGTTCCAGGTTTGATGGTAGGTTAGTTCTTAAAAAAAACTAACAATCCTTCATTACACACTAACTCATATAGATGCGTGGAGCAACTGATAAGTGTGAATTGGATTAGCTAAGATAAATAAATTAAGCTAAATGATAGCAACCATTAGAGGATCCGCTTGATGGAATGAACTGTCTCAATTAAAAATTCAAAGGTTAAGTCTAAAATGACTTATAAACCCGCTTAGGGTAGAAAGAAGTAGATAAGAAATAATTATCTACAGAAGTAGCAACAAACAAAAGGAAAGGGGAAAACCTTCTTAAATGAAACTTGCACTTTAACAGACTGATTTTTGGAATGATCCGGTAATATATGTAATTCTGGGTCATTAAGGTCAAAGAAATCTAGAAATTTTGCACTAAAATTCTAATGAGTTGAAGAAAATTGATAGTGAGCATTAAAAGGGTTCTAGAGCCTTGAATATGTTTCTAGGAGAAAGCCTTTTGGGTGACCTGCTTGGTCATGAAACAATGAATTCTATAGGTCATTAAAAGATGAATACCAACTCAAGGATATTATCTACTATGGATGGGAAAAGATAATCTATAATATTTTTAAGTCTTCTATGCGCTTTGTGTACCTTATGGGAGATAAGAAAGGAAGGAATGGATAACCGAGCGTAAGATTTGTATTCTTAGGAAAAAAGGTGGAATTGAGACCATTTCTTGTGAATAATTGACATATTGCAAGTATGTTTAAGTTTTATCTTCCCAAATTCTCGATAATCATGAATTACAGGTTGGTAATCATTTGAACTAAGAAGTATGCATGGATTGTCTCTTTTCCTTCTTGCTACTTATTTCATTTTGTTCATGTGTGAACAAAATTACTGTCATTGTTATGTTGGCAGCCTTGTATAACTATTCTTAATATGAATGATGATGGGGATCTGCATTCTCATTCTGTGATCACCCATTAAAATCTGGGCATCTAAGTTATTGGCATGAGTGTAACTCTCTTGTTTGAATAATGTTATTTAGTTGTCGATTAAGTAATGAGTATGGTTGATCATTATATAGCTTGTAAAAGATTGATTATAATAATTCAGATATGACTAATTGCTTTGTGAGTTAGTAGTCATGTTCTTCTATTTTATACAAAAGTATATACACGCTGATACTCTTGAGAGTATATGTAATTCGGTGGGTATCACCCAGTCAACTTAGTTTTGTTTTTACAAAATTACAACCTCGGGGTCAAATACTTGATGAGGATTTGTGAGGTTGATTTCTTTCCTTTGTAAGGTATTACCTAGTCAGACCATTTTGTGTCAACTCCATGGTATTTGGGATGGATGAAAGTTTGATCTTTCAGCTCATTGGGGATTTCTTGAGTAATTTCAGATTGCTAATTCTCCTTCTTGATACAACGGATGCATCAATTATATTTATGGTGAGATTGGGCCTTGGACAAACCCATAAGATATGTGGTATTGTCTTAGTCTCTGTACTTAAAATAATACCATAACGTATTATGTTGTTAAAAAAAAGAGTGCATTCCTTTGCCTTCTTTCTGAGACCTTTTGGAATAGTAATCTCACCTTCGTTGAGTAATCATGGTAATTTATACATATATAAGAACCTATTATGAGTTCTTAAACCTGATTCTCTATCACAAATAATAGAATATAAGGATAGAATAGGTAATAGTGACAGATTTACTGTCCCTTTAAGTGTCTGTTTGGAAGTAAAGTTCTAGTTAAATGAATGACATTCATTGATAAAGGTCTGAGCATGACCTCAGACACAGATAGGAGTAAGTCTTATATAAATCTGCAACTTAGTATTTCTATTCTTATATGTGGATTCCATCCACTAAAATGATCTTTAAACAATTTACTTGCATCCTACTGTAAATATTGTTGTTGGCAAGTTCTAAAAGATATAAAGAACTTTATTCTTGACATTTTGAAAGGTTTAAAGGTAAGCAAGTTGTAGCGGACTTCTACAATCCTCTAGACCTCTTTCTTTAGGATAGAAAAAAAAAATCTATTAATACTTGTTTGTGAGCCAGTGCTTGTTAAGAGTTCCTTAATAAACAATGTTGATGGCTCATTATGCTGGGAAAACCAATTTAATGGTGTTTTTGATCAAATAAGATCTTTGAGGTAGAATGAGAAAGTTGTGAAGAGGTGGTAGATAGTTGATATATGAAATATCCAAGTTATAATTCAACAAACGGTTGACTGTATCTTGCTTGTAGAATAAAGACTGTGAAGTCTTGACCTGTTAGTAGGGAGTATGTATCTAGGAAAGCACATTTTTAATGTAATGATTAAGTGTCGGGTGATCAAATACAAGTACGTGAATGAGAAGTAGACACTTAGTCCTTTGTGCTTCTGATGTCTGAATAAGATAAAGGACTCATAACCTCCTTATGAGGTAATTGTTGGATTAAGTAGGCATCCTCTCTCTCTGAAGAGATAATTGAGTATGAATTATATCATAATGGATGCTTGGCGTATGCCAGATACTATGGAAGGCTAGGAAAGTCTGGACTTATATATATTTATAAGTATGATCAAGTATTGGTTATGGCCTTACTTAAATTTGGATCTTATTACGACGGATTGTAATAAGAAGTAACTCGAATGATAGATTGTATTAAAGATTATACAAGCATTCATCTTGAGCTGGGAAGTATTCATATAAGTTATTATGGTTTATAACTTAAAGGTTTTTGATGAAAATTAATATACCTTATGTGGGTATTAATGGACTAACTGGGAATAAATAGACTGGTGAAGTCATGGTTATAAACTTCTACGGATTGAAAATAATGATACAACAATAGGTGTAAAGTCTTCTAAGGCTATAATATTGTTTGTACAGTTTTGACTCTTCTTGAATTGCTAGTAGTTAGTTGTGATTGAAGGGATAATGGCTATTTCTTTCTTTTAGCCCAATGAATACATTATAAAACCAGCTGATAATTCTTTTCTTACACCTTCTTAAATTGATATGATGAGAAATGAATCTTCTTGTTTAATAGAGTGGACTCTTGACTGATATAAAAAAACTGGAAAAACAAGTTAGTAAAGAAACAAAAACAGCAGTTTGTTGTTGATTTCAGATTATAAAAACTTGTTTTTTGATTTATTCTGGTGTGTATATTTCAGTTGTCGAATGATATGACTGTCCATAAAGGATAAGGATTTTGAATGAAATTCTAATTGAATGACTGGTTTTCCATTAAAAGGTTGTTAAAAGCCAATACATATGAATTTCATATCTGAGAAATTATAACTCTAATGAGAAATGATGAATGGTTCTTTAATGGATTATTGATATAACCTATATATGACTGTTTGATTTTGACTATTAGGAGAAATCATCAGGATGATGATTCATTAAGGGGGTAGGTATGTAATACCCCTAGATTTTTGTTTGTCATGTTTGGAAATTGTGTCGTGATATTGAAGGAGTGCCTAGGGTGAGACAATAAGCCTCGTTGCGTAGCTATGTGTATAGTTGCATGCATGGATGTATGTCCTTGGAAGGGTATACACACATACATGTAATTACACATGCAACCACTCGACATCGCTTACTACCTAGCAGTAACACCCTTAATTAACTTGACATTCTCATCTTACCTTTGTTTTCTAGTAGGAACGTAAAGAATACTTGCGTGAATAAAATATGAAGTTGGCAGTGTGATGTTGTTATCTCTTTGCTGAACTTTATTGATTTATGTAAACATGGTTTTTCATCAATGGCTAATGGCCACCTACCTTTTCGTAGAAGATAACTTGATGTAAATTGATATCTTTATTGATCATTGTTTGTGATGATTGAAAATGATAACTTCTATTCTTTTTTAGTATTGAATTATTAAGGATGACTAGAATTACTCTTTGCTAACAAAGTGTTATGTCAGCAAGAAACAAGGTTAATGCTAATTGGATGACCGCTCTCGGGAGGAAAGTTACAGCCCTTGTATGTAAATACTACATGAGTGATCTGGTACATCAAGTGTAAAAATATTGTGTATGGTTCATCTATCTTGGATTATCATTATTTTTCTAGTGGTTTAATGATGTTGCAACCCATTCAACTATCATTAAATTGGGAAAGGATGAATTTATAAATGAATACTTCGGTATATAGATTTGTGTGAAAGTTGGTTTGGAAATCAATTTTGTTAGCCTAAATATTGATAAACCTAAAATGGAAACATTTTATTCTTATTTAAATCATCAGTCAACCAAGGCCGTTGAGTGAATTGTTATTCTTGGAATTATTCCAATCTCAGAACAGGGACTTGAACTTTACTTGGGATATAAGACATGCAGTTTTGGGTAAGTTTGATCGATTATTGTAAATATTAAAATTGGTCATTTTAAACCCATGCATTACTAAGGCTTATGTTTCAATTAAGCCTTGACCTTGCATAGACTTCATGCATGTCATAATTTGGTGGAAAGTTATGTGTTAAGTGGAGAAATAGTCATCATGCGAGCATATTCAATTTAGAATCTTATCTCCATGCAAAGAGTTTGACCAAACGATGGGATATTATTGGATTCCATCATGCAATAGAGGAATTATTTTATATTTTTAAACCCTGCTAATTCTAGAGGGAAGCATTGGCGGTGAAGGAATTATTTTTTAAATATGCCAACAAGGCACTGCATTCTTAAATGCATTAAGTGCACATTTACTTCATTGGAAATGATGAAGCTTCTTGGAGAAGATAACCAGATTCTCACCATTCGATCATTCTTGTTTTTGGCTTGAGAAGTTAAGTGGGAAGGAGGATAACTGTAGTCGAACTCTGGAAATTTTTGAGAGGAGACTCAAGCTCCAGCTCCAATATTTTACATGCAAGTTTAAATCTGTCATGAGGGCATCGACTTGTGTTAAATGCATATTTTGGGATCGTTTTAGAAGCTGTGAGTGGATTTCAGTCACCATTTTTGTGCAGAGATTGTGAGATGATTCACTGGAAGAGCCACTTGGCCTAGAACATTTTGGTTGAATCGATTGATAACATTTTCCAGGCATGATAAATATCTTTCCCTCCTCTAGCAGTTTATTCCATTGCAAATTTACGTAAATGAAATTCCTTGCATAAGTTTTGGAAAGTTAAAATGATTTGGGTTTTTGGGTTGCTAATTTCTTGCATTAGTTATATCAGGGTATGTAATAGAGTTACCTGATATGAAACGGGTTATAGTTATAGAACTCCTTCTATGTATTTTCCCTTGGTCATGTGAAATCTTGTACTGTTAGCTCTAGCTGTAGCTAAATAGATCTGTTGCTAGGACTGTGGTAATGGTTAAGAAAATCTCCTGAAATATTATGTAACTGCTTATAATTAAAAGGTAGTATTTGGGTATGTCGGGTGTGCACGTTTTGGATGGCCAACAGAACCCTGTTGGGAAACGTGGAGAATACCTGAATTTGGGTTTTACTATCAATATCTTGATAAATGTGATGGAAAATTAAACCCCAGAAAGAAAAATATTTGGGACCTCGGATTTTGATTTACTGAAATATTAGTGTCTAGGATTTGAAATGGAGTTACAGTACAGCAATAAACAAGTTGTAGCTAAACTGTTTTCCTCTAGTGAATACACCTTAGTAATGTGAATTAATTATTTGATTCCATTACTGTAAATAATTTTATAACCAGCACATGGATGGGTATGTGAATACATTTTTTATGGTTAAAATAATTTCTTGGTAAGGGAATATAATGAATTACCAATCATGGGTCTTTATCAAAGATTTCTCGATAAGAGAAGGAAGGGGAAAGGAACTCCTACAATGATTTACCTTATGGATCTCATCTATGGTCATAATTTTGTTATGAAATGTTTTAAAAGAAGAAGATAAATTGTGAGAACTGAATCCACGAATCAATTATAGAGTGATAAGAAAATTGTTTTCCTGAGCCTTGTATTACAAGTTTTGAGATCTTTATGTAGATAGAAGATCACAGAGATAATTTTCTCTATAGGTAAAAATAGGACAATAGCTTTAATTTCTAGCTAACCATCTGGATGGACTAGAATCGTGTTTTAGAAATATGCTCTCCTAATTCCATTTAATTTTTTAAAAGAAAAATGAAACGAGCATAAAAGTACGGAATAGCAGGTTATGGTGTCTTGGTAGAGAAAGATCAAGAACTTCTATGGGATAATAAGAAACTTAATCAATCCCTGCTCAATAGAAGTAACATTTTGTCCTAATTGAATGTGTATGATCACCATGGGAAAATAAGTCCTTGATATAGTATCCATCCTTTTATAATTTTTAAATATACTTACCATAATCTTAAAACCACTACTTGTAGTTACCGAACGAGTTGCATGGAGCTTCGAGACTATAAGTAGAGAACTACTTCTAGCTGATTAAGTGTATAATCACGTTTCCTGGAACTATCTCGCTTAGTTCACAACAACTTCCTAAAATTGGTAAGTAATTTGTGATCATTTGCTAATGGTTAATGGGTTGTAAGGTGGCAACAAACACCATTAGGGATAGCGATTATGTAATGAGTATATTTGTATAGCTTACTCGAATGAATAGTAAGTAATGTAATAATTATATTTGTATAACTTCTTGGATGAATAGTAAGTTATGTAATAATTATATTTGTATAAATTCTTGGATGAATAGAAAGTTATGTAATAATTATACTGGTATAACTTCTTGGATATAGAGTGAGTTATGTAATAAGTATATCTGTATAGCTTACTTGGATGTAGGGTAAGTGAATCTGAATATAACTACATGATATACTTGAACAACAAAAAGGTAAACATAGTTACTTCAAAGACCTAAGCTAAGAAGGTATGGAAAGGGGTAAGCTGAATGGATTATGTGTTTCATCCTCTTATGCCTTTATGGGTTATTAGTTGTTCGATGAAGGAATAATTAATTGGATATGATGTTATTGTTAACTTGTCCTTTTGTGGAGATTATATGAATTATTGTAATGCAACTTTTCATTTTCTTAAGTGATCAATGGCATAAACTATTAGGCATGGGATAAATATTTGTCATGCTCAGTTCATATGAACTGACAGGTGCTAACATGTTTTGCAGATGTAGATCTGTAAGTTGGAAGGAAGACCAAAGTTGAAAAGTTATCTTTATGACTGAAAATACTTCTTCTAGAAATGTAAACTATGGATTTATTACTGATTTGTCATGTTATCACAACAAAAGTGATTTAGATACTTGGTTGTAATTGTAATGATGGTAATCAATGGAAGAGGAATGTTTGATCTCTACTTAGTCTTGCTTTTATGCTAAGTAAATGAATGAAATAACAAGGTTAACAGTTATTGAAGGAATTCAAAGGAACGAGTGTTTACTGTAATTTTGACTGTTGTCATCATGATGAGGGTTAAATGAATGAATTAGTAAGTCAGGGTGATAGTACTAATTGGGCTGCATCATGACTGTACATCTGTCTGTAAATTAGAATGGTTCAATAATAATGAATATCACTTGAGGATATTAGTAATACGAGATTTTGTATTGCCAAGATAAGTGGTAAATTGTCCTATGTGGGATTGACAAATGAAATATTATATCCTTAATGAGAAAGACATATATAGTTGAGATAGATATTAAAATCATATTATAGGTCTAATATGAGTCATGTTGTGACAAAGCATCGATGAGTCAAATTGCTATGTGTAACAAAGTTTACTTCATTATTATGGTTACTGATTAACTGTTTGTAATACTATAGTTTAATGGATCAGATAATGATAAAAGAAAAAGTATTCCGATGTGATTATGAGGATGTCCATCGTATATATGTTTATTCTTCTTAATTCCTAGGTAAGGACACTGTTATGTTCTAAAAATCTTAAGTATCTCATTTCTTTGTAAGCCCTTATTTTATTGGGCATATGACTTTTGATTCATCATGCATAGGCAACTTGGGAATGCAAGGTTACCTAATCAAGAGTGAATACTAATCAAGGATTAAAATAAATTAGGTTCTTTTTAAGGACAAGGATTAAAAGGAACCATGATGATCTCTTAGATGAAATCTTATGATTTAAGTTAAAATAAAGGGGAGAATCCCTTAAGGGTGGGTAAGTCTTAGGTGTTGAATCCTAAGGAAATACTTACACACTATGAACTTATCGTAAGTATCAATAAATGATTTATTATAAGTGTGCTCAATTGAATGATTACAATTAAGCATAAAATAAGAAATATGCTTTACTTAGGAAGGAAGGTTAGATATCATCATGAGTGCGAGGAATTCAATAGAAGGATGATACGTCCTTATACCTTCCAGCGATAAGTGATTGCACCTTCTACATTTGTAAGGAATATAGAAGTATGATACCAAAGCTGCCCTAAGGTGATATAGATATATCAATTACATATAATGAAAATAATTTGGTAAGAAACATAGGCTTAATGGCTACGCAAAGAAAGTAACTAATTGGTAATAATGAACTTAAAACAATTATTGCTTCGATTCCATTTATGGTTGTCTCTAGCTTGCAATCTATTAAGGTAATTAAGATAGTTTGAAAGAACTTAATACTCTTAAAGCTAACTGTGGTAAGACTCTTGGGAGGAATAGTCATAAGACCATAGATTGACTTATTTGAGGAGGAATAGTCATAAGACCATAAAGTGACTCATTCGAGGAGGAATAGTCACGAGACATGGACTATCTTGTTATGGTTTTAAATTTATGTTAAAAACAAAAGAAATATACCCTACTCCAATACAAAACACTTGGTGAGCTAACTCACTACATCCACTACACAGTCGTATCCTTGTACAGACAATTGTCATTATTTGGATGTTGTTGCTTAGTAGTTGTGTGGAGTTGCCTCTTCAAGATTCTAGATTGTAGTAGGGAATTAAAATAAGTACAAACCTTAATAGAGTTACAAACATAGATTTGACCTTCTGAGTACGCACCTTATATCAAATTATGATGGCTATGGGAGGGGAAGTAGTCTGGTAGTAAGGTGAATTGTTACAAAGACACTTACTTTCCCATAGGCATCATAGGTTGACATAGAGGTACGTATTTGCATGGGTTAAACTAGATTTGTACCTTGTCCAAGACTTGTAGCTATTTACGACATCTACGTTTTTGAATCCATATAACTGAATAAGTGATTAAGGTGAAATGACAAATTTCCTAATGACGAGTGTGTCGTCATGGAATTGAGCATGGCATACATGACTCAGAAACTTTTCCCAAAGTAGTGTAAGTTGTTGATTACACAATCAAGATTTCCCTTTAATCTTAAGCTATCGGATACATGGGGAATTCATAGGTGGAACCCAGGTAGAAAATTAGGAGTATTCACTTATATATCATGTCCTGTAAAGGAGAACCAATGATACATTTGATGTATCGGCTTATACAAAGCATTGAGAGATAACAAGTAAGTTCAGTATTCTCTCATACAACTGCACATGGTTCATGACAGTTATTGGAAATGGATTGCACTAAGGTTTATGTAGATTTAAATATATGGGTATTTAAATCAGATGAGTAAAGTAAAAAAAAATAGGATGTGAAGTAACAAAGAGGATGTTACATTAAGGGCAGAGTCCTCGATATAACTGAAGCTACGTGAGGCCTAATGTTGTACTATGTCTAGCATTGGCATGTATATTAGGGCCTACCCCATCACTTCATGGTCCCACTACAATAAGGGAGTCGGGTGCTGAGCCAAAATATACCGAAAGACAAGATATTATAATCGACCAGAACACCAAGTTGGTTTCCCAATTGGGTAATGAAATCCCAATCAGTTTCACCTAGGTGGGAATTTTTTAAATACATTTTTGATTTGTAGTGATTTTGTTGTGTGTGATGGAAATATAGGTGAATGTGACAATTTACCTCCCTAATTAAAACTAGATGATCAAGAAGTATACAATGGTTCATTTTAAGACCAAAAACAAAAAATTGATTTCGATGAGGACAAGTAAACAAGAATATAAAACAGGAAGTAAAAGGATGGTTTTAGAACTTACCGTGAGAGTGCTCCTATTTTTTTTTAACAATTTTCCGAAGCATGTATTTAGCAAAGTCAAAGGAAAGGAATTCTAGCAAAAATAACCTCCAATTAGATTAGAAAAAGAAGAAACAAAAAAAAGAAACAACAAACTTGTTATGAACTTAAGAATTATTTATAGGAATCAATGGCAATTGGGAAAATTGTAGGAGATCAACCTAATTGCAGATGATTGATAGATAATGAAAAATAATGGATAAATCATTGATAAAGTAAAATGATAAAAGAAGGGACAAGGGTCCCACCGAGCGTTCCAGAATGTCATGAAATTTTTTACCTCAGTATGGAGGGGTTTATGGGATACCTATGATGTGGATGAATGATGTTTGATATTGCAATCCATGAAGAAAGTGAACAAGGATTCTTTTTCCTACAAGCAAGCCTACAAATAAAATCACTTAATTAATATAATTTTAGTAAAATAAGGGGGCAAGTTTTCTGGAAAAAGCTAGTCCCCAAAAGCCCAAATACTTCCTTTAACAAATATCAACCTACTTACGAATAAATCAAGTTTCTTTATTGATAATAATGTTGTAATAAAATTATGACAAAATGGATACTATGACCAGTTGAAGTCATTTATTTAGGTGGATAGATACATAAAATCATGATAATAAGCCTAGAACCAGAGCTCAGATTCTTTATCTATGTACAATTTTTCAAAGGAGTTGGATTCTACAGAACAAACTTGATCTTCCTCCTCAATGAAATAAGACTCAAGTTCATAAATGAAATCCTTCGCAAATAAGTCAAACACTTCTTCCTAGTTATCATACAGATGTGCAAGTGTGGTGTCAGTGTCAGGGATGTTGATATAACTGTTGATGTTGAACTCTGATAGAGTGTGGTAGTCCTCCAGTATGTCTAAACTAGATTCATAGTTATGCTCATATTGTGAAAGGTCTTCTTGGAGCCTTAGAGTCTTGTAATACTCATCCCAAAATGTCTCAGTTACTTCTCGAATATGTTAAGTTGATGTGAAAGTGTACTCTAGGTGATCAAAAGGTGTGGCTTGAATTGAACATCTTTATAAGTCATGAAGCATCTCATACTACTCCTAGTACAAAGGATGACAGACAACGGGAAAAGAGTCAATACCAGAAATAAGGTATTATCTACCTCCTAAGGCCATATGAAATCACCATGCTAGGTAACATGTTATAAAATGACAGAGTTAAACAAGAAAGGTTAGGAAAATTATAGGAAATAGGTAATGAAGAAATATTAGAAAGGAATCATTGGTGATCAGGCCAATCACTGGTGATTTCTGTTAATTTTAAGTCTCTAGAAACAGAGACAAAAAATTAATTAAACCATGATTTAAAGGAATTTCCATAGCATATATGACATGACTATTACGATACGAATAATATTACCTTCCAATGATGACAGGAATTGATGAACTAACACAATTACTTTACAAAATGATCAAATTGGATGGTGATGGAGTGAAGATTGCTTTGATGGTGACCATAGATGAAGCGATGATCAAATTGGATATTTTGGAGTAGTGTAATGATGATGGATTCTTGTTAATGATGATTGATCTCTGGTTTATCTGACGAAGATAAAAAGTTACTTGCCAAACACAAAAATTTCCCCTATAAAAGAGGTATAAAAACAAACTTATATAGATCACCGGTGATTGGGAAAATTGTTGGCGATCAGGAAATTCACTAGCAATTTCAGGAAATCTTTGTTAGGTGTCCAAAAGGAGTGATTTTCCTTCTATTTTGAACTTAATTTTGAATGATCTTAAATGTGGTTAGGATGATAAATTTGATTGACTAAAAATTGGGCCAAGTTATTTAGGATGAGGATGTGAGTGATTTTAGCATGTTTTTATTTTTAAGTTAGTCCTAACTAGTTAAGTGTGGAGAGGTGGTTGAGTGATATTTTAGGAAGGTTAGTAAACTAGTTAGTTAGTTATAACTAGTGAAGGTGTCTAAGTTAGCATGGTGAGGTGTCAGGTTATTTATTCATTTAATGAATTAATTAATTAATTAGCTAGACTTAGGGACATGGTGATATGTATTTAAATTATTTAATCTAAAGGGGACCAATGGGTGTTTTAATGTTTGCAGAGTGTCATAAACGGGTCATTTTTTTAATCGTAAATTAGCTTGAGATGGTGATAAAGAGGGAGTGTATATTTTCGGTGTCTACAGTAATTGTTGTTGTAGTTGGAAAATTAACAAAAGTGGCTCATTTTATACCAGGGAATCTTAATAATGATTCACTTTTTCTTACAATAAGGTTCGTGCATGATATTTTAATATTGCACAGTGTACCTCAATTAATATTGTAAAATAGATATCCTAGGATGACTTCTCATTTTCGGAAAACCTTGAATATCTATTTAGGAACAAAGTTGATTTTCAATTTTGCATATCATCTAGAAATAGATGGATAGACTGAAAGGGAAAATTAGGTTTTGGGAGACATGTTCTGAATTTACTACATGAATCAACAGTACAAATGGGAAGAATAGCGTCTATTGGTTGAGTTTTCTTATAATAACACTTATCACTCCTCGTTTAAAATGGCTCCTTTTGATGCTTTGTATGGACGTAATTTTATAACACTTGTCAGTTAGTACAACATAGAAGATAGAGAAGTTATAGGACCTGAAATGTTAACTCAAATGGACCAGTAAGTTAAAATCATTAGATAATGTTTAAAAGAGGTTGTTGATAGACATAAAATCTACACTGATTTAAAGAGAGTTGATAGAAAATTTGAACAAGAAAATAAAGTTTTCTTATGGGTTAAGCCTAAGAAAAGTTGAATTTCATTTAGCAAGGTAGTCAAAATTGAACCTCACTATGTTGGACCCTTCGAGATTATTGAAGTAATCATCCCTATAGCATACCAGCTAGTGTTGTCTCCCTCACAATCCAAGTTGCATGATTTTTTTCATATCTCTTTGCTTAAAAAGTATGTATCATATATATCACATGTGTTTAATTAAAACTCTTTACAGGTTCAGAATATGGGTGTCGTCATAGTTGAACCCATAAGAGTGCTAGAAAATCAGAATCTGCACTTGCAAAACAAACAAATAAGTTAGTGTAAGGTCCAAGGGGACTAATTTTATGAGGAAAGTGCTACTTGGGAGAATCTAGAAGAAACAAAAATTTCTTTTATGCATTTATTTGATTGATAAATATAAGGAATTTATATCTAATACTATGCATTTGATATTTTTATTGGTTTAAAGACTAAAAACTCATAAAGTTATGTTTTTTGAGAAAAAACTTGGGAAAATAAGGTTGTTACAGCCTGATTAAATTTTGATATAGTTATGAAATTACGTTAATTATAAGCTGTAGTTATGATATTATTAGTTTATAATATTTATGTATGTGTTTTATTTTATTCTCTTAAATTCTTAGGGTGATATGAATTAATCATGGAGGAAAATGATACTTAAGGGGAGAGGTATGTCATACCCCATTAAAAATTATCTTTAGTTAATGTATATTTTCCAATTGTAGGTGAAAGAGCATGTGTGATTATTATTCTTGGCTTGATTAATGTGTAATATTCTTCTTGATTAATCATATACTCGTGTATTGATCTTATTTTCTACAACTGTGTGCAATTGATTAACCTCATAAACCTTTATATGGTAGATTATAAAGATGAAACCCTTGCTAGCGAGTAAAGGTATAGTCGTCAAGCTTATATTTAAAATGTTATTTTGGAAATCCTTTATAACACATTTATATCGATGTTGACTAGTTCGTAATGGTTATTGATATTGTTTTAATAACAAATAAATGTATGCATATGTATATGAGAAATGTATAGAAGTATATACACACATAGATATATATATATATATAATATATATATATATATTAAATATATATAATAGTTGACTGGTGAATATATATAAATATGTATATACATATCTGCATATAGATATAAATAGATCTATATATAAATTATTGTAATATTGTTAGGCTTTTGTTTACACCTAACCATGACCACTAAGGACGAGCCTTATGTTAAATGGAAAAGAAAAAATTTGAGGTTAGATGAGGATGACATCAGCTAGCTCAATCGAGCCCCACCTGAGATCCAAGTGAGTTGTTGAGTGAACGTTCACCTATGCTAAGTTGTGAAATAGGTAGGACACTTCATGAGCTATGCATGAAGTGTGAGTTAGGTGGGAGTTAGGGTTGGGAGAGGTGGATGAATCTTGATCGTTAGATGTGTTTAAGCACCTAAACGTGGGACTTAGATGGCTGGGAAGTTGTTTGGGACATGCCAAATATGGCGGATGGCAATTTATTAGGGACTGAGGGGAAGTTTGAGAGAATGTGTACCATTTTCATTAAATGAAACATTAATGAGGCTCCATCCTCGGAAGAAGCAGAAAGCTTCTCGAGGAAGCCACCACTAAGCTAAGTGTTTATTTGGTTTTCCATTTTTCAGTTCAATCTTTTTTCTCCACCATGCAAGCTCTGTATGCAAGTTTATTTCGGCTATTTTTGGGCATCATGTTGGACTCTCAATGTGAAATCATAACTCTAGTTTCTTAAGGAAATCCTATATTTGAATATCATGGGTTTTATCGGGCTCTTACATTGATTTGTGATTCTTCTTCTATCTCATTTTGTGGGAAAGATTTGGAGGATTTATGAGGAAAGATGATAGTAGATTCATCATTCTTCAAGTATTTCACAAGCATGGAATTACCTCCTTCTCATGTTTATCATTTTTAACATTAAAATATCTTAATGAAAAAGGTGAAGGTTTGTGTTCTTCCATATCATCATTTCACCTTCTTAGTTAAGGTTCATTTTTGTTATCAAGCCATAGTTGAATGAATGATGGCTTGTTGGCTATTTTTGTTGTTTATTAGATAGGGTAAAAATCAGTTATAGGCTCCCAAAGGCCGAGTAAAAAAAATTACATCGTGATAGAAGCAAAGCTGGAAAGAAAAGGAAAATGAACCCCAAAGTTAAACAAAATTAACTCCAAAACAGAGAAGGGGGTCTAAGAAACAATGAGCAGAAGAGAATTAACCCATTAAACAAGAAAAATCAGAAAAAAAATTCCCCGAAAGTCCACAGACAATTTGGAAGAATTTCCACTAGTTAGCTAGCTTTACTTTTTTTGGAGGGATTAACCACCATGGTCTCCTCTTTTGTGTTATAATATGAATAATTCAGATTCACCTGGGGGGTTTCCTTAATGTCCTCTTTAGTGTCCTCCTCAGATGCATCCTCCTCCTTAGAATCCTCATCTTCCTCTTCATCAGAATTGATCCACCTCCTTTTTTGCTTCTCTTTTTCCATAGCATCAAGAAGAACACCCAAATCTTGAACCAAAGAATCCAACTGCTTCATATCCCCACGGATGTTCTTCTAAACTAAGCATATTTTCCTGGTGGCTTTGATTTTATCAATCATGCCCTTTATCACCACCTAGTTAGTCTCTTCTAGGACCTTTACAATCATCTCCAAGTACTGAACTTTGTTCTTCCACATATTAATACCATGCTCTCCTTCTGAGGTAACTTTATCCTTCCCCTTCGACGAACCAACTTCTTGATTTTCCATCCCTTCCTGTTGGCTTTTTTGTGATTGTATTATCTTTTAAATGAAAATATCTTATTTTTCTTACTCACTGTCGAGCTATATACAGACTATTTACTAATAAAACACATTAATGTTATGATAATGAATCGAGGTTTTACCCAAATCATGAAGAAAATGAATGCACGGGTTATGGGGTTTTTAATAAATTTGTGGCTTTATGTTTGTTGGATTATTCATTCACCATTTTTTGAACACGCATTTACATGTTACCTTGTAAATTTTATGAGAACTTGGGTATCAATTTTAATAGCTAAAAAAACACCCTTTTGGGGTAGAGTTGATGTATTGACTGGTGCAAGAATTTATAAATATCTGTGAGGATTTGTCATCACCAATCCGGCACTATGATAATTCTTCACCGGGAACTCCTCGTGCTATGATTATTTACTAATGCACAGCATTTAGTTTGGTGGATGTAATCTGGAAACACAAAAACAAACATAACACAAGAATACCATAGACTATGATAAAAAGGAATGATGATAAATTTGAAATATCAGAGTAAATTATAATATTAACATGAAATTGTTACAATCTCACCCATGAGATACTTCAAGTGTTATTGAATTCACTTTCCTTCCACCAATACTATGGGAGAAACTTCACAATTACACCTCTTAATGGCTTCTTCAACACACCTTTAAACTGATGGCACACTTACTCATACAATATTTCTCACTACTTCCTTCTATGCTAAATGAGGGGGGTGGCCTCTTTATTTATAGAACTCCCAGGCTTATCCATCTTATCTCTAAGATAGGATAAGAAATCCACTCTGACGAATCATATTCTATACCTTAACTCTTATCTGTACATGTAAGCTTATCTTTTAAGATAAGATAAACCTTATCGTTTCACATGGGTTCCACATTTTTAAACTTTTTACAAATAAAATATACAAAATATTTATGACCTCACTCCTTGTCCTTATTACTAATATAATATTTCTAATTCCTAATCATGTAGACCCTACTTCTCTACTTACCCCAACTTTGACATTTTAACATTACTGGACCACTTACGACAACTATTTACTTTTTACCACAACATTCCTATTGTACTTTTGACTATTTCCGTACTATACATTATTGGCGGCATCGTACTGGCAGCGCCGTTATCTTCTATCGGATGCTACTACTAATTATACTTAACAACATCCTATTCCTAATACATACATTAATGAAATAGAAATTACGGAGGAAAATTTTAGTGTCGACATCTTCCCCCTTCCTAGCTTCTACTCCATCCTCGGAGTAGACTATTCTGGTGCTTGGAAAATCTTCAACTTGTCGTGGTTGACCCATTTCGTAATGGGAGTGCCATCCAATTCCTCCAGTCGGTACGTACTATTTTCATGCACAGCTGCTATTTTGTAGGGCCCCATCCATTTTGGAAGAAATTTTCTCTGTCTTCTTTTTTTGTATCTGGAATCATATACTAGAACCAAGTCATTCACATGAAATGGAGACCACCAGATCTTTTGATCAAAGTATTCATTCTGCTTCATTTTCTTCTTATAGCTTGTATCCTTAGCTATTTCCCTCATTTCCTCTAGCAATTGAAGATGTACCAACCTTTCTTTTACTGAATCACTTTCATCCATTCTTTCAATTTTCATTACTCTGACCGTGGGAATATCAAACTCAATAGGAAGAACTAGATCAATGCCATAAGCCAACTGAAATGGGGAGTATCCTGTTGCTGACTTTGATGTTGCCCTATATGCCCACAATGCTGCATGAATCCTTTTATCCCATTTATGTACCTGCAAGGCTGCATCTTTTGCTAGAATTTGACACAACACAAAATTTGTTCGTTCCACCTGTCCATTTGTGCTTGGCTTGTATGTTGTTGCCTTCTTGTGCTTAATAAAAAACTTATTGACTAGGGCTTCTACCACCTCACTAATGAAGTGGCTTCCTTGATCTGTTACAATTTCTAATGGACAACCAAATCTGGTGACAATGCATTCATATATGAACCTTGCCACTTCATCCATGGAAGCTGTTTTCAATGGCCTAGCTTCAACCCACTTGGTTAAATAATCTGTGGCAACTACAATATACTTATTTTGGCATGGGGTAGTTGGAAGTGGACCTACAATATCTATTCCCCACTTTTCAAAGGGACCAAGTGGAAGAATAGGGCATAATGGAGCTGATGAAGTCTTACGGTTACCATGTGTTTGACAAATATCACATGTCTTACAATAATTATAACAATCTTTAAAAAGAGTGGGCCAATGATAACCTGCATCCAAGATCCTTCTTGCTGTAAGTTGTCCAGAGAAGTTCACTTTACATGTACCATTATGGAATTCTTCTAGCAGTTCCTTCCCTTGATCACGTCCAACTGCCCTCTTGTACTGTCCATCAGGTCCTATTCGAAATAATACTCCATGCAGAATATAATATGGACGACTAGATTGAGTAATCTTTCTCTTAGTCTTTGTATTGGCAACATCAGGAAACTTGAATTCATTCAGATAATTCCAAATATCTATGTATTCACTAGGGATTATGTCAAGGGATAACAATGTTGCATCGGGGAAATCATCATCATCACAAGATGATCCTAAACCATCATAGGCTCGAGAGAGTGCATCTGCATTGACATGCTTCTTTCCTGGCCTATCTATAATATCAAATTCAAATTCTTGTAGCAAAATTATCCATCTTGCTATCCTCCCTGATGGGTTAGGCTTATTTACAATATATTTTAGAGCCTGATGATCTGTTACAACTATAAATTTTTTCCCTAGCAAGTAATTCCTAAACTTCTTTACAGCAAAAATGATAGCCAGAGCCTCTTTTTCAGTTACAGTATAATTTACCTCAGCACTACTCATTTGTGTGCTCCCAAAGTAAATTGGATGTTCATTCCCATTTTCATCCTTTTGGCTCAAAGTACTTCCTAGTGCTGCATCTGAAGCATCAGTGTACACAATGAATGGCTTGCTCCAATTGGGATTCTTTAAAATAGGTGAAGACACCAAGGCTTCCTTCATTTGTCCAAAAGCTTCATGCGCCTTATTTCCTGGTTCATAAGTAACATCCTTCTTCAAGAAATGGGTTAGTGGCTATGCAATCTTTGAGAAATTCTTAATGAACCTTCTATAGTACCCCACATGGCCTAAAAATGATCTCAACTTACTTCTATTCATAGGAAATGATAACTCTTTGATTTTTGAAACTTTATCAGGATCAGTACCAATACCATCTCTGGATACAACATGCCCTAACAAAACACCTTTAGAACATCCAAAGACACACTTTGTAGGGTTTAGTGAGGCTTGTGCTTCATCTAACCTTTGAAATGTTGTCTCCATCTGGTGCAGGTGGTCCATCTTGCTCCCATAGATGCAAAAATCATCCAGAAATACTCTGATAAAGTTCCCAATGTAGGGTTCGAACACCCTATTCATCAAACATTAGAATGTTGTTGGAGCATTACACAACCCAAAAGGCATAACTCTATAAGCAAATATTCCCCAAGGAGTGGTGAACGTGGTCTTCAGCTAATCTTTCTCTGCTATACGAACTTGGTTGTAGCCACTATATCCATCAGCAAAACTATAGCACTCCTAGCCAGCTACTTTGTCCAAGATCTGATCTGAAAATGGAAGAGGGTAATGATCCTTCTTTGTTGCCTTATTAAGCTTCTTGTAATCAACACAAATGCGTAGCTTCCCATTCTTTTTTATTGAGATCACAATGGGAGAAACCCATTCTGAATTCTCCATAGCAAATATGAATCCTGCATCAAACAACTTATCTATTTCTTCTTTTACAATCTTGGAAAAATTAGGATTCATTCTATATGGCATTTGCTTTATGGGCTTAGCACCATCTACCAGCTCAATAGAATGTTCTACCCAACTTACTTGACAGAGTTCCTTGTAATCAAAAGTGAATATGTGTATGTACCTTCGAAAGAGCTAGAGGTAGGATTCCTTCTCACTCTCCATCACAGCATCACCAATCTTTATTTGTTGGAGACGATCATCAACTTCTTCTTTAGATAATTTTATGGGGTCATGAGTTGGTGTGACTAGAAGGATATCCATGACTGAAACATCAACCTCACTTTCTTCATCTTCAGTGTCCACTTCACTGGTACTAGAGTAATCAGAGGATGTCCAATCATCAGTTTCATCACTTGAATCCATAGGTTCTGCTTTATGATGTCGAGGGATCATGTTTATCTTCACCCTCTCTCTACCACGTCCAAGTGTCATGAAACCTTCATTCCAGTGGTTTCTTGCATGAACTCTCCTTAGCCATGGTCTTCCCAGCAGCATTGGGTATGGAACAGTACCATTTTTCATTACCTGAAATTCTACCACACATACAACACCCATAACAGATATTGCCACATTTGAAACTACACCTTCTGGTTTAGTTTTTCCTTTATTTAATGACCTTAACATAAGTGTTGAATGGCGATCAATTTTTAAACCCAACATATTCATTACAGACTCAGTCATTACATTAACTACAACACCTCCATCAACTAAGACATCATGAATTAAAATACCATTACATAATACCTCAGCTTGTGGAACATAGGGATCCGCCTCTACCTCCAAAATAGGGACCTCAACCTCCTTCCTTCATCGAGCATTGAGTCCACTTCGCAGCTCCCGCCTCTTCTCAGAAGACATAGCCAAGAGTTGACCATATGTAATATTTACAGGCCTTTTGGACAGATCTTCAAAGATGGAGTATGGTCCTTGCCCCTGTGAAATCAGAAAATCCTGCACACCCAACTTTCTTCTCCTATGTTTCTTACTAGTTTCTCCTTTCATCTTCTTAGGATCATTTCCATCTTGATTATCTTTTACTTTCTTTCTTTTTGTTACAAACACATCTACTTCATTATTTCTGCTCTTATCTACTACATCAAAAGAATTCACAGGTGCTTTTCCTTTATCATTATCTCCTTTACCAGATGTAGAAGCTCTATCTAGAGAATTATACTTGTAATGACCCTTTTTATAACAACCATAACATACAACTTCAGAAATATTTCTTTTTGGACCTCTATCTCCTCCCTGAGAACTAAATTATTTTCCTTGAAGAAGATTAATAGTTAACTGACCCATCTTTTTGACCAGATCTTCATACTCAATAGATGTACTAGAAGAAATATTTGTGCTCACTGGGAGTGGTTGTGGATTCTGGACCAAAGGTGCTGGTGTAGGCTCTACTTTAGCAACAATTTCTTTGGGCTCCTCTTCCATGCTTTCTTCTTGCCTTCTTGCAATCTCCTTTGCTTGTTCAATGGTAGCTGGGTGGTCATACTTCACTCATTGTCTGATCTTTGGCTTCATCCCAAGAATGAAGTGCTTACATAGGAGATTATCCACGCCATTCATCAACCCATCCGCTAATCCTTCCTTCCGGATCTGGGCATTAAGCTTCCTCCTTAGCTCTAGAACACGAGCATGATAATCCCTTATCTTCTCCTTCTCTCCTTGGGATAGCTTTGTGATCTCGCTCATGAGATCTGCATATTTCTGTTGTTCACCAAATTCTTCAAGAAAACTTTCAGTTAATAAATCCCATGAATTTTTCACATTTTCACCTAGTGTTTCAAACCACCTAAGTGTTGAACCATCCAAAAAGGTAGGAAAAAATTTAGTCCATTGTTCCCTTCTTATAAGGCCATTACAAATACAAGATCGTTTAAACTCTTGAATGAAAGAGGAAGCATCTTCATTAGATTGGGCTGAAAAAATAGGAATCTTCCCCATTTTCAAAAGTAACCACCGTAAAATACCAACCCACAAGTACACTCAACAAGACTTGTGTGCACAAATAATTGGAATCACTGTAATAGAAAGTGACTTTACACCTTTCTACAGTAAAATAGAAATGACCATGGTAACTATGGTAAAACTTGACTTACTGCGGTAAAAATTGACTTTACTGTGGTAAACACTATTCACAGTAAAAAGTGAAGTTACTGCGGTAAATACTATTCACGGTAAAAAGTGACTTTACTGTGATAAATACTATTCACAACAAAAATGACTTTACCATGGTAACTACTATTCACGGCAAAAATGACTTTACCATGGTAACTACTATGCACAGTAAAAATAAGGTTACCCTCTAATTGATTTTTGACTAAGTGGGAATATCTCTCCAGAAAATCCACCAACGAGGAATGGTACTGGCAACGGAACCAAAATGTCATCACCAATCTGGCACTATGATAATTCTTCACCGGGAACTCCTCGTGCTATGATTATTTACTAATGCACAGTATTTAGTTTGGTGGATGTAATATGGAAACACAAAAACAAACATAACACAAGAATACCATAGACTATGATAAAAAGGAATGATGATAAATCTGAAATATCAGAGTAAATTATAATATTAACATGAAATTGTTACAATCTCACCCATGAGATATTTCAAGTGTTATTGAATTCACTTGCCTTCCACCAATACTATGGGAGAAACTTCACAATTACACCTCTTAATGGCTTCTTCAACACACCTTTAAACTGATGGCACACTTACTCATACAATATTTCTCACTACTTCCTTCTATGCTAAATGAGGGGGGTGGCCTCTTTATTTATAGAACTCCCAGGCTTATCCATCTTATCTCTAAGATAGGATAAGAAATCCACTCTGACGAATCATATTCTATACCTTAACTCTTATCTGTACATGTAAGCTTATCTTTTAAGATAAGATAAACCTTATCGTTTCACATGGGTTCCACATTTTTAAACTTTTTACAAATAAAATATACAAAATATTTATGACCTCACTCCTTGTCATTATTACCAATATAATATTTCTAATTCCTAATCATGTAGACCCTACTTCTCTACTTACCCCAACTTTGACATTTTAACATTACTGGACCACTTACAACAACTATTTACTTTTTACCACAACATTCCTATTGTACTTTTGACTATTGCCATACTATACATTATTGGCGGCGTCGTACTGGCAGCACCGTTATCTTCTATCGGATGCTACTACTAATTATACTTAACAACATCCTATTCCTAATACATACATTAATGAAATAGAAATTACGGAGGAAAATTTTAGTGTCGACAGATTATGTTAATGATATTGAGCATGATAGCATATATATTTTCATTGTACGGTATTTACTCTTAGTTTTGGGAAGTCCTGAAATTATTGACTCTCTATTAATTGTATTTCATTTACCTTGATTGTAGGGTATTTTTTGAGCCAATATACTGGTTGTTTGAAAAGGTTGTGAAAATTTTATGTATGAGCTTTAAGATCTTATGCCTGTATCATATCGTTTAAATGGAATTGTATGTGGTTTTGGATTTTTCATTATGTCTTCCTGAGATGATACATGTGACTCAGTCACCACTATTATTGGGTTGTACCCTTATTATTGTTTATGATGGACTAATCCAATGCTCTGACTGATATAAAACTAGGATGGATCATCCACCTCAAACATTTTACTTTAAAATTTTGTAGACCACTTGTTGAAAAAAATTACATTTAGATTTTCTCCACTGTATATGGAGGGGTTATAGTTTTACAGATCATTACTAGGTCAATACAGATTGTGCTAAAAAATGTATCACTATATGGTGAAGACATGTGATCTGTGTTATGTTTTTAGTCACTTTTTTTTGCCTTAGTAACAATTTAGGTCGATGAAACTGTGTGTTTACCTTTCACCTATTAGTGATGGATTTTGGATTTCAAATTTCCTTGGTTCAAATATGTGATTTCATTTAGCGATTGTATTTCGCAAAAGTTAAGGTACTTCATACAAGTTAAGGTATTTGTGGGGATGTATGTTTAATGTTTAATAAGTTAGGTGTAATTAATGCATCTTTCTTTCCTAATTAACCTAAACGCTTAATGATTATACATAAAAAAATGATGTAAATTGATTACGATTAATTAATAGAAACTAAGTTATGGACCTTAGTAATGATTAATGCGATGAATATCGATGCGTTATAAAATATAAATATGTCATTAAAATAATTCAATGAGACCTAAATAGTATGAAAAACATAATGCTTGGTACTTAATAGTCCAACATTAGATGGTTATTGTATTGCAGTGTTCTCTGAATGACATGGTTCATTCATTGAATACTAATATATAGTAGTTATCCTAAGCTATCCCTCGAGCTCCATTTATTACGCATGTCATAATCAACATGAACTGAGTTATTTTATGATGCAGAGGTTGTCTATTTAGTTAGCTCTTATTACTCTGTACCAACTTACATTAGGTACAGGGAAGAAATTTATCTCGTGACAATGTAAGTTATTGCGTGAGATATTTCTCTCCATATGTACCTTAATCTGGTAGAGATGAGCTCATCTCACTAGATGTATGATTCTTGTGTCTTGTCCATGACTTGGAAATGATTAAATTAAACAATGAACCAATTATGATAATATAAACAAGTGACATGGTGACAGGACAAGTTTCATAGACATTGTGTAGTCTAGAAATAGAGCATGCAATGCATGACTCATAAACTTTGGTCAAAGTAGTGTATGTCAGTACACTGTTAGGTCCATCTAGTTCCATCTTAAGTATGAGATGTCAGATGGGATTCGAGTTACTAAATCTTAGGTAGACACTTTAAACATACACTTGTAAAATCAAGTCGAGAAGGGCACTAACAAGTATAATTAGTATACTGAATCGAAAGAGTACTTATGGGGGGATTGAGAAGGATCTAATTAACCCATGAATATGCACATGCTTAATTAATTTATTATCTAAATAATTTTAATTAATTATGTTGGATTTAAATGTTATTTTGTACATTTAAATCATTAAAGGCATATGTTTAAATTGGCAAACAAAATAAAATTCCAATATTTATGGTGTTTGGAGAGTGGTATTTATAGTTCCCAACCCGATTTTGTGTGTGTGAAGATATGAGGATTTGGGAATCCTTCCTCTAGAGGAAGAATGTAGGGAGGTAGGTCTAGGTTTAGCTTCCAAATTTAGCTACATCCTTAAAAGGTCATACCACTGCATATGGTCAAAGACAAAACCTGATCATTTTGATCCCTTTTGATTAAATGTAAATTACCCATATAGGATAACTATAGAAAAGGAAATGATGTTAAATTTCCCCCGCTCTAAGGGTGTCGTGATATGTATGAGGTGGCTTCCATGTTAGGTCATTTGGGAAAATGTTGATATAACTCCAAAGTTAGGTCATTTGGGAGGAAAAATATGTTGTGTTGTGTCGATTGATTGATGTGATTTTGAATATTAGTGGATTTTTTGTGAAATTTAAATGTGCTTGATTGATTACTCATAGAGATAATTTGTGGTTTTTGCCCCCATATTATGAACTTAGGTGGAATCGCTAGGAAGTGGTGTGAAATATCATATGATGTATGAGTAAATCTTCCATGATGAGTAGTTATAAATTTAAAATGATTGTGTAATGGTGTGAGGGGGGTTATAGGAAGACCCCAAATGTATGACCCCCATTTCATTGAAAATGAAAGTGAAGATGAGAACGAACATTGATCTGAAAGTTAATGTGTGATGATGTGATTATAATCGATGCGCAATATAGTAGATGTCATAAAATAGTGTGTATATTGAGTTAGAAGTGTGTCAAGGAGGAATATAGTGTTGATGGAATGTTTACAATAAATGATTGTAGATAGAGTTCTAAAGAGGACGATACAGTCGATACAAGAATCAGAGTAATAATGCTCAAGATATGATTAAAAGTATGTAATCTCTATTAGTTAAGAGAATGTGTGTAAATAATGACTATAAT
Organism: Taxus chinensis; assembly: GCA_019776745.2. NCBI lineage: Eukaryota > Viridiplantae > Streptophyta > Pinopsida > Cupressales > Taxaceae > Taxus > Taxus chinensis. The sequence continues at coordinate 144,153,403 of CM034154.1, read as the reverse complement.
GAGGTAGGAAATTGAAAGTTACCATAAATAGTACTAGTAAAAATTGAATAGGCATCTAATTTTAATATTGTGTGAGTGTGATTTTGAGCTCTTTGTGTGTGAAGATGGCGTAAGTGAGAGTACCCCAGCTGATTCGATTTGATATGGTAGCATTAGTTATGGCGTCATGTCGATAACTGAGCTCGCAAGTGTGATTTTTTTTAAATTGTGTTGAAATTAGATGTTTGTATGAATATTTGTAAAATTATATTTTCGAGTTTCCAGGCATGTTTTACTTGGGCAATAGCGGTGAAGGCGCTAATGACCTCCAGGATGCCAAATCCTAGATATGGTTGTTGGTGACCTGTTCCTAGGCACCCAAGTCCTGCTCCTACGTGTTGGCGACCCGGAAGACCTATTTTTTTGGCCCAGAGTGTTGTGAATGTAAAAGTTCTATCTTGTTTCATCATATATATGATTAAAAATCACATGAATGGGTATCTAACATTGTACCCGTAATGAATCCATATGGTCAGGTCTATTTTTGCGCCAATTTTTTTGATTTAAATAAAGCTTTTCCCAAGAATTATTTGTTTCTTCATATTGATGTCGTTGTCAATTCTACAGCTAGATATGATATTCTATCATTCATGGATGTATTCATGGGTTACAACCAAATAAAAATCAACTTGAAAGATCAATAGAAAACCTCTCTCACTACACCATGGGGGATGTTTTGTTACATGTCATGCTCTTTAGCCTTAAAAACACCAACGCTACCTATAAAAAAAAAATGACACACACATTTCATGATTACATTCACAAGATTATGGAAGATTATGTTGATGATATCTTGGAAAAATCCTAACTTCTTCAACCTATGCCCAAGATCCACACACGTTATTTGAACACTTACGGAAATATAAAGTATGCTTGAATCTCAATAAATGTGTTTTTGGAGTCATGACTGCTAAACTCCTTGGATACATTATCTCACAACAAGGTATTGAAATAGATTTTAACAAGATTAAGGAAATTGTTAACATTCATCCACTTCAAAATTTACATCAACTATGATCATTGCAAGGAAAAATTCAAGCTATCTGACACTTCATTGCATGGATTTATGATAAAACTAAACCATTCACACATTTGATGAAGAAAGATATTAAGTTTGTATGGGATGATCAATGCCAACAAAAATTTGATGACATACAAGAATATCTTTTAAATTTGTGTGTCTTAGTTCCTCTTGTGGCTGAGTGTTCTTTGTTATTATACATTTTGGCCACATTTCAATCCATATGATCCATCCTTATACAATATGATGATTCTCAACGCGAAAGGGAAATCTATTACATCAGTCATAAACTTCTCTCTTATGAATGTAATTATAGTTATATCGAAAATTTATGTCTTGGTCTTGTCTTTATAGCAAACAAATAACACCATTACCTTCTTAACAATGACGTACATATTTGTATCCCCAAAAAACAAAACCCTCTGATTTTCATGAATGTTTAGATGAGAAATAGATTTTTTTGGGTAACATGGGATTGTCTCAAGGTGTGGGACCTTTCTATTGAGACAAATCTCTAAAGAAGGATGGATTCCTCTACCTTATCTTACTTTTAAACTACTCCTAAAAAGGGAAATTCAGCTATCTACTTCTATCCTAAACTTTCAAGGGACCAGAGAGAGATGCATAAAATGGAAATCCTAAACTACAAGGGTGGAAAAATTCTACTGAGTGAAAATGAGAGAAATAATAGAGAGCAGAGAGGTCTCACATGAATGAAGTAGTCCCAAACTACTTTTACAAACATCATTTCCATATAGCACGATAGATCTAAATCATGCAAGAAGAATAATGTATGCACAATACACCTACTATTTAATGGAAGGAAAGAAACAAAATATAAAACAAGCTAAGGAAGAAAGAGCCACAAAACATGGATTTACTGCTTCAAAAAATGCACAATTAATTATAATGCAAAAAATAAGGCAAGGATCACCTCACAAAATTCTCAAATCTGAGGTCTGCAACTCAAAAAATGTTCTCAAACAATTTTTACAATTTACAGAGTACCCTTTCTTTTTTTAGAACATCCACCTTAAAAATCGTTCCTAAGCACTTAAACTTATAGTTTTATAGAGAAAAGAGAAAGAGAGAGAGTGAAGTTGTAGAGCATGTTTTTAATGGTCCCTATCATCCCAAAGGATCAAAATGATTTTTTTCAGAGGATGATGAGCACTTGGAATGTTCCTCAAGCAATCCAACAGACATTGTAAGTGAAAACATACTACTCCCATATAATTAAACAATTCTGGTGGTTAGACCGCCCACAATTATACATGGCCTGAACCATTTTTTCTCTTTTTAAACTAGCAAAACCCACCAAATTCTAATTATTATGATTCCAAATTAGAGTTCTCGAGGAGATATTTACAATGAGACAAATTTTGTGTAATTTGGAGTAGGGGATCGAAATATATCATCATTTGAATATTTACACACCCGAATGAATAGAAATTTGACAAGTGGAAGCCTTTGATTAGCTTGTGGATTTCTCTCTTCCAATGTGTGTATAGATCTTTACTTATACCGTGTGTTGATATTTTATTTTCTTGAGGATCAGGCATTGCTTTATTTTCCTTCATTTTCTTCTCTTCCTTTATGAAATACGAGCCAATAAAACAAGCTACACGTTTCTTCGAAGTGTCAAACTATATTTTTTTTTCTGCCTCTTTAGAAATGTGAGCCAATAGAAATTTTCCATGATCCTCACAAAATTTAGATCGTATTCTTCTTACACTGACCACTATGAAACATAATCCAATGAAACAGCTCCATGTTCCTTCACATTTCAGTTTCATCCATAAGAACCTTGTTAGATTGTGAAACACTGTCCAATAAGAACATTCCACGTTCCTCACAGTGTCAGTCCTTTGATAGCCCCTTCTAGCTACCACAAAACATGAGTCAATATACAATCTCTAAATATACAATGTGTCTGAATTTCATTGGTTATGGGTGTTAGGATTGTACCGGTTGTACAGATAAATAAACATGCTATGAATAATGCAGAAAATGTAAAGTAGAAAAGAATACAATAAAATAGAGACACAAATTTAACGTGGTTCACCCAAAATGGACTACGTCCACCAGAAACAGCCAATCCTTTTATTCATTCTAGCCAAACTCTCCCTCACAATGCTGCCACTAATACAATGAGCCACATACATAACGACCCTTTAAATATATAAGGGTTTTTATCATTTTGGGGAAACATAGAAAACCACTCGTTAGATCTGTGACCTAATAAGGAACCTGGTCCATATTTCATAATGCATAAATACATATAAAATGTGGCTTTCAGGGGCACTACCCCCAAACCATTGCCTGGGCATGCGGCCCCTAGACCATGTAAGGGGGGCGAAGCCCCCCTTGTAACCCCCGTCACTATCACGCTCCACAACCAACAATGGGATTAGGATTTTCTTACATGTCTTATTTTCTAACCTTTTGGATTCCCCTTTCCCAATTCTGGAACTGATTCCTTTCATTAAATTTCATTCATTTTGTGGATTTGACTTCCCCTGGAGTCCATCTCTTAGAAATTCAATGGAATGCTACCATGTGTCCTTATATAACTATTGATCCTCTACCACATGGCCCGATTGTTGCTTAACATTGAATTTGACAATCAAATGAACATATGAGACCTTTTAGGTCATCTTTGTCTCACGGTATTCCAAATTTCCACATAACATTTTGGCCTCAACCCCTTGTATTATAGTTTAAAGAGAATAAGCCACCAATGTTTTTAGATTTAGTCTCCCACAGGTTTTCAAAATCCAAAAGCTAGTGGTTTTGAGAAATGAAATTTGACGTCCATTTCAAACATCTGAGGCTTTCTTTAATGGCTATGTCCATTTTAATGAGTTATCAAAATTAACCCAAGGGGGTAAATTTGGGATAACATTTTGATGGCCTCTAGGGGTAATCTTGCTACTAGATTAGATCAGTGGGCTTTTACAATCCATTAGGCATGGATTTGATCCTTAAAATTTGAAAAAATTGATCTGAAATTTGTAATTTTCTTAACCCTGAGCAATTATGAATTTAGCATGATCTGGAACTGCTTGAGCTTATCTATGGAGCTTTAAATGATTATGTAACTACTCCATCTATCTTATTCTACCATTAAACCTTCTCAAACTGATAACCTTGGTTTGCTCTTGAAGCTGATTTTTTTGGAATTTTTATTCACTTTATAACTATCTCAAAACACTACATTTTTTAACCAAGGAAGAGGCACTACAGGCTCTAAAATGCAACTAATCTCTTTGGATTTCAATAAAACTTTGAAATTTCCCAACTTATCTAAATTAACCCTGAAATGAACTATGCACAACAACAAAACCACAAAAAAACTATATATAAACAAGGAAAATCATACTATGTTCCAAATGGAAACATGTATAGTGTGTGCAAGAACTTAGGGAAATTAAAACTACTCTACCAATAAGACAATGTGCTAAAATATCTTAGAGGAATTAAAAATACTCTACTATGTACAAGGGATAAACTTCACTTTAGTATAAATGCTTTAAATAGATCTCATTCTTATGGAATTTTTAATGCTTCTCCATCCAATCTTGACAATTAAAAATCATTATTTGACTTGCATCCTGAAATGATGTAGGAGCCACATCATATTGCATCAATTTTTTAGTGTTTACTTGGTTTGGATCTTGCATTTAATTTTTAGTGTTTACTTTGTTTGGCTCTTTCTGCATCCCATTTTAGGACTAAGTATCCTTCCTGGAAGCTCCTAGCCATGGCCCTCCTGTCAAATTTGGTCTTAATTTAAGCTTGTTATTTCTCAATTATTTGTTTTGTTTGGTTTCTTAGCTCTAGCTCCATGAGCTCTACATATCTAACTTCCATGGCCTCAAATTCAAATAATTCTAGTTGCTTGATAATCTCTAATGCATGTGATTCAAGAGATATTGGCATCCTTGTTTCTCTTCCATAAAATAACTTGTAGGGTGAGATTTTAGGTTATTTCTTGGGTGTAATTCTATCAACCCACAAGGCTGATTTCAACCATTTGTGCCAAGTTCTTTGGTTTTCATCAAAATTTATCCTTATGCTCCTCAATAGGTTTTTATTTGTGGAATTATCCTTCCCATTACCCTGGGGTAATACTTTGAATATGTGCTCAAATATATTCCATTTTTAACATCCTAATCAGATATGTTTGTTCCAAGAAAAGCCAGAGCATTATCATAGATAATTGTTGAATGAACATTGAATCTAGCCACAATATTCTCATAAAAGTCTAGAATGTTGGTCTCATTTTCTTCCTTCTATATAACTACCTTTTTCAACTTGGTGAAGTAGTTTGTAGCTGTTATGATCCACTTATGTCCCGAATTTGAATTTGGATTGATTACTCCAATGAATTCCAACCCCCATTGCATGAATTTTTCATTTATAGAGATGGGATGGAGTGAAAGCGCTGCTAGTCTTTCCTTTCCTAAAAAGAAAGCACACTTCTTGCATTTCTTAACCCATGAATAATAGTCATTGAAGAGGTTAGGCCAATAATACCCAACCTTCATTATCTTGAGAGATGTTAAATTTTGAGAAAAGTGACCCCTTGCTTCTCCATCATGGAATTGATACACTACCATCTCAATATGATATATCCTGATGCACCTAAGGAGAACACCATTCAAATATTTCTTGAATAATAATCCATCAAAAATCACATATGGAATAGTTTGAAGTCTGAAATACCTTCTCTTATATTTTCTCAATCCTAGAGGGCACTTATTTGTGTGGAGGAAGTGCACCATATCTTGAGTCCATTAATGAATAGGAAAAGCATTAGCTAACTGTTCTAGATCATTTTGAAGTACTAAAATGAATTCTTCATCAGTTTTCTAACTTGAAAAAAGATTCTCACACAACCCCTTGCCTCTAACCATCTTAGTTACTTTGATATCAATGTCATACTCCATCACTTTGGTTATCCAACCAGCCATCTTCTCGTTTAGATCCTTGTTTCAAAGGAATTATTTTATACCAAGATGTGAAACTAGCAAATGATGGTTGTTGTTAGAAACTAAATGCCTTAATTTATTCAAACTTATTGTAAGAGATAACACATGTTTTTCAATGAATGAGTATCTCACCTCATAATCTTCAAGATTATGACTGAAAAAAGAAACAGGTTTCTCTAAATCATCTTTGTTTAGCTGCATCAATATAGTGAATATGGTCTTAGCATCTATGCAAGCATACAATATAAAATACTTAGAAAATTTGGGTTTGATGAGAGTTGGTGCTTGTACAATAGCTTACTTACACATCTTCAAAACTGTCCTTTCTCTCAGTATGTGCATTTGAAATCCATGCTCTTATTCAACATCAATGTCAAAGGCTTGAAAAGATTGGACAATTTTGGAACAAACCTTTTGAAAAAGTTAATTCTCCCAACGAATATTTGAAGTGCTTTCTTATGACTAGGAAATGGAAATGCAAGAATGACATCAATTATTTCTAGATCAATAGTCAATCCTTCTTTAGAAAAATCATTGGTAAGGAGTTTACCTTCATGAGCCAAGAAGATACATTTTTGGGGGTTAAGAGCAAGTCCAAACTCTCTACATCTTTCAAATACCTGTCTCAAATGGAGAAGAAGGTCAGCTATATGTTTGGAGAACATCGTTATGTCATCAAGGTATACAAGAAAAAACCTATTGATAGGCCTTCTAAACACCATATGTGTGGATATTTGGAACGTTTCTTCATCATTTGATGGAGAAAATGTTATTTTTTAATAAGAAAAGGTTCTGCATTTTGTGGTTAAGGTTTTCTTGATTTGATCTTCCTCCTTTACCATGATTTGGTTATACCCTAAGTATCATGTAAAAGAGAAAACCTTTCAAAACCTACTACCATTTGTAATATTTGTTCCATAGAGGGTAGTGGGTAATGGTCTTTCAAAGAAGCCTTGTTCAAGTATCTAAAGTCAACAGACAACTTGATCTCTCCATTATTTTTCCATACTGGAACTAGATTAGTAACCCATGATGAGTTCTTGATTTAAAAAATGATGCTTTTGTCTATCAATTTTTTATCTCCTTCATCAGAGGTTCAATATGTGGATTGACAGGTCTATGCTTCTATTCGATAGGCTTGGAAGTTGGATCCAACTCAATGGTGTGATGAGATCAACTAATATTGAAACCTCTGAGGTCTTCATAGCTCCATGAAGATATATCAGCAAACTCCTTACAAAGTTCTTCAAACTCATTTTTTACTTGTGAATAACTTACCTTTTTAATTAGAATAAACTTTTCTCTACCAACTATAATAGGTTCTAAGTCTTCACCTTTGACGATTATGTTTTCTTTTTATTATTTAAACTAGTCATTGGGGTCGAAGATGGATTCCAAGGTCACTAAACCCTAGGGTAAATTTTTTGATCTGAGCTATAAAATTTGGCCTCCATACTAGTTCTCCAACTTATCCTTATTTCTTGAAGAAAACGTGACCTCCTCTTGACAAAAATTGACAATATGTTAATCATTCTAAAACACTTGCCAACTTGTGACAATTTATGGTATAACATGTCTTACTATTTCCTTGATATGTGGTTGTACTTGGTTTATTTTTACATTCTTAGAAACTTTCCCTAATTGCAACATGTCTGTTTATAGCTTTTTTTTCCTTTCTTGAAATGACCTAAATGTTGAAGGACTTAAATCCTTCCAAAATATCTCACACTATGTGCTTGTAGGCCTTGAATAGATCATTATTGGCTGCATTTGACCCTATAATCTGGATCTCAATTATCTCACTATCTACAAAGGTATACAATTCCTCGATATTCCTCTTCATTTCCCATTACAAGCCATGGATAAGAGACTCATACTTTTTTTGTTATTAGAGTAGCTGAATTGAAACCAAAAATATGAGTAATACTTGATACCTTTGGGAGATAACGGTACCATACCTCCTCCTGTACCTTATCTACATCTTGATCCATCAAATAACATCTTCCAAATGTCATCAACTTTTTCATAAATTGTCTTGGTAACACTAGGAAGGGGTGAATTTTATTCATGTAGGAAATAAATACCAAAACCATCCACCTTAATTTATTTATATGGATCAATTTTATAGTGCTTATGTGTCCACTCATCAAGTAGCATATCAGGAATTCCCCCAATTTGATTTTCTATCTCTTAAGCACTTGGGCAGACCTCTTGATCTAAGATTGTACAATTGGCATTGATGGGACTAGGCACATAAGGTTCTATATGGTATGTAGTAATTGGTTGATACTTGATATTAGCCTTAGTTCCAGACCTTGTCTTGAAGAGTATATGAGATCAATATTTTGATAAGTATCATCCAATTTTGGCAGTGAAATCTCTAGATAGACGTAGGGGAAAAGGTGGAGGTAGATCAATTATGGATATATCCTAAGAAAATAAAAAATTGAGACATACATGAAATGTGAGTCTTAGACCTCTGATAACTCCAACAGTTGTTATTAATTTTCCATCTAACTACACCACACATTTTACAATAGTCTCATACTTGACACCAAAAGTGTCTACAATCTGCTTTGGAATCACTGAGCTATTTTCTCTAGAGTCAATCATAAAATTGTGCACCAAGTGATTTGCTATTATTAGAGGCATATAGAATGGTGGATGCTTCATTTTTCTATTTGGTTATCCCTCCCTTTGCTAAACTACATTGGTAAGAACCTTTTCTTGTTCCTTGGATGAATCATTTGGGATAGAAAAGTTGGCTATATATTCTTGCAAGGGATATCTTTGGACTGGAATTGCCAATGATTCCCATGTAGATATGACACACTGGTTTTCTTCATTTGCTTCAAGCATGTTGAAAGGAGTTAAAATGATCTATTTGTTGTACACTTACTTTCACCACAACCCTTTTCACTGCACTTGGGTTAATATGGAAGGTCCTATAGGCTAATCTTGTACATTTGGATATATATTGGAATTGCCACCTCCTTAGAGTGTCAAAGAAGGTTGAGAAGGGCCTACATTTGTGGACTTGTCCTTCTTCAATAGATGTCTTCTTAGGTCTAGTATTTACCAGCCACAATTTGATTGCAACAGTTCTAATTTACTCCAAAAAATTCATCCACTTTCCAATTCACAAGTGAATTTTCACTTTGAGGTGCATCTTTAGCTACCATGTGTTGCTAATTTTCCTCTATAGTTGTATATCTTGAGGAAAAAATACACCTCAAACCATCAAATATTGGTTCTAGAATACCATTTAGGGCATGTTTCTTTGTTATGTGGAAGATGAAAAGGGAAGCACCACTCATATTCTTGCATAAGGTTTATTTTGGATAGGATTCAAAGCTTGAGATGAACTAAGCTACATTCAGGATTGTACAGTTGAACTGGCCTAGTGAAAAGGATATTGGTTTTGATTTTGGTTTAGCAACTTGGGTTGGAGGCTTATTTGGTTGGTATGGGGTCTTATTTGGTTAGTAGGGAGGATGATAAGGTCTAGAATTCTGGGCTTGTTACCTCTTGATGGATACCAACTTATTCTCAAAATTTTGCAATTATTTCATTACCTCCATGTAGCTCAATTGAGGTGTTGGACGAAGTATATGCCTCATTGGAGATTTGATTTCTTAGAGTTGGGATAGGGGATAACTTAGGTGTATTAAGGAGAATTGTTTGGATTCACAATATTTAGGATAAATAGACATTGGAGGTCTAATAGCTAGTTTCCCAGCTTGTATTAGACAATTTTCATCCCTAATGGCTATGACATAAGCAACTAGACAATGTTCTCACCCCCCATAGACTGAATCATGACTAACAATATCAGGAATTTAAATGCTCTTAAATTAGTAAAGAAAATCACCTTTTGGAGTGTGGTTATTACAACTTGATTGGAATTCATATCCCAATGTCCTTCTGAAATATCTGAAGTTAAAGTCTAGCCATGAGCTCATTGGGAGCCCTCTTCGTATAGTGATCAACTACTCTACCAAAGGAGATGTGATCTATATTCCTTTTCTACAAAATTGATTGCATAAAACGTTATCCCCAGACTCATTCCAATTAGTAAAGGATGTCCTGCTCCCAAAATACCGAATACCATTGAAGATCTCTTTACCCGTGAAGTGAAGAAGCTAGCAACTTAACCACTACATCATCATGCTCAATAACTTGATGAACATAACAAACATTGGAAATTTAGCAATGTCTTGAATAGTGATCAACATCAGGTAAATATGATTCTAACCATTGAAGATATGGAATAATTTTTAAGTGTGTACTACTAAAATATCATGTTGGGCATTGAGAGCAAATAGTTACTGCTACCAGTAAAGTTAATAAATGGTAGATTCTTGTGTGGTTTTTTCATAATGATAGGTCTCAAAACTCTAGTAGACTATAAGAAATTCCTACCAAGAAGTGGTGTGGAAAGAGTCCTATTTGGTGGCAAAGGTGACCTCTGAACTGATTCTTCCTACTTTTTATCCTCCCAGATGATAGATGCAAATACTCAAAAACCCCTTCTTCTACTTCTCTTGAACATTGTCTGAATCCTTCTCATGAAATTGAGACATTCTAGCTATTGAAACCAGTAGATATATTATTTTGAGTCTGCTATATGTGTTACTTACAGAGCCTTCCAGAGGTTGATATTTACCAATATACATGTACCCAAAATTTGTAAAAAAAATAGAAATACTAACTTCTATTCCCACCAGGCGTGCCATAACTGTTATCACTCAAAAAAACAACACCCCTCTGATTTTTCATGGATGTGTGGATGAGCAATTAGTGTTTTTGGGTAACATGGGACTGTCTCTAAGGTGTGAGACCTTGTTATTGCGATAAATACTCCCAGAGAATGTTGGTCCCTCTACCTAATCCTAATGATCAATCCACTCCTAGAAAGTGAAATTCATCTAACTACTTATATCCTAAACTTCCAAGCAACCAAAGAGGGAGATATGCATAAAATGGAAATCCTATTTACTACAGGGATGATTGCACCAAGAAAAAGGGGTGGAAAACATTCTAATGAGTGAAAATGAGAGGAATAATGGAGAGGAGAGAGGTCACACACGAGTGACACAGTCCTAAACTACATCTACCAACATCATTTCCATGGACATGAATATATTTGAATCTTGCAAGAAGAATAATGTATGCACATTATATCGAGAATTGTAATGAAAGGCAAGAAATGCAATATAACATAAGCTAGGGAAGAAAAAGCCATAAAACATGGATTTATTTCTTAAGAAATATGTATAATTCATTACAATACAAGAAATAAGACAAGGATCACCTCACAGAATGATTAGATCTGAGGCCTGAAACTCAGAAAATGTTATAGAACAAATTATTACAGAGTTCCCATTTCACTTTTTAAAACATCCCCCCCAAAAACGTGCCTAAGCACTTTCACTTATACATTTCTGGAGAGAAGAGAGAGAGAGAGAGAGAGAGAGAGAGAGAGAGAGAGAGAGAGAGAGCGAGAGAGAGAAAATTCATAGAGAATTTTTTTAATGGTCCCCATCATCCCAAAGGATCAAAAATATTTTTTTACATAGGGTAATGAGTATCTGGTGTGTTCCTCCAGCATGACAATAGAAATTTTAAGTGAAAACATGTTGCTCCCATAATTAAACAATTCTATTGGTTGGACCGCATGTAATTATACATAGCCCAAACCATTTTTTATCTTTTTCATTCATAAAAACCTGAAAAATTATGATTTTCATGATGTCAAATTAGAGTTCTTGAGGAGATCTTTCGAATGAGACAGATTTTCTGTAATATGGAGCAGGGGAGTGAAAGATATCATCATTTGAATATTTGCATGTCAGGATGAATATAAATGTGACAAGTGGCAGCCTTTGACTAGCTCAAGGATAACCCTCTTCCCATATGTGCATTGCTCTTTAATTTTACCATGTTTCATTCTTTGATTGGATTAGGGATTGGGATTTTATTTCTTTTCCTTCTTGTGCTTCTTTGCCTTTATGAAATATAGGCCAATAAACTAACACCACACTTCTTTGGAGCATTAAACTTTATTTTTCTCTTGTCTACTACTTTAGAAATGTGAGATAATAGAAAATTGCCACTCTCTTCACAAATTTTAGACTGTCTTCTGCATGCACTAACCACTGCAAAACATAAGCCAATGAAATAGCTCCATGTTCCTTACATTTTAGTTGCATCCATAAGAACCTTGTCAGATTGTGAAACACTATCCAATAAGAACATTCCATGTTCCTCGCAATCTCATATATCACCTTCTGACCACCGTGAAACATGAGCTAATAGAAAATATCCACTTATGAAATGTGGTTTCCTTTCATTGGTTGCACGACTAGGATTTCCTTACGTGTCTTCTTTGCTGACATTTTTGTAGACCCTTTCCCACTTTTAGACCCAACACCTTCCATTAAATTTCATTCATTCAGGGGATTTGACATCCATTAGATTCCATCACTCAGAAATGTGACGGAATGTTGCCACATGTCAAACTAGAGCTGTTAATCCTCTGTCGTGTGGCCCCAATGATGTTTGGCATTGAATTTTATGGCCAAATGAACATCTTTAGACTTTTTTATTTTTTTTTGGCTCATGGCTTTCTAATTTTCCACACAACACTATAGCCTCAACACCTTGTATTGTCATTTTTATAAAATAACCCACTAATACTTTAAGACTTAGTTTACCATGGGTTTTAAAAATCCTACAGCCAGTGGTTTTGAGAAATGGAATTTGATGGCCGTTTCAAATGTCTCAGGAACTTTTTAAATGGATAAGTCTATTTTAATGAGTTATTCAAATTAACCAGAGGGGTAAATTTGGGATAACACATATAATTACCAAATTAGATTGATAATGATACCTATTTTTCTATTCACATCTCTCGAGATGTCTAGCGCATTGGATCATGCTCCTCACCAAATTTAATTTTAGGTTCATACCACAAAAATAAATTAAAGTCCAAGTTATAACAGATAAATTAACTAAATCCCCTCTTCTCAATGTATCTCCCATCTTTGTTTCCTTTCATGATGATTTCACTACTTATGTCATCGATTATGATACATGGGCAATATGTTTTGATGGGTCTCATTGTCACTCTAGTTCTAGGGCTGGGAGCATCTTCATCACTCTGTATGGTGATCCACTCCCGTTTGCATTTTAATTATAGTTTCTATATACTGATAACATTGTTGAGTATGAATCCCTCATCCTCGGCCTTCTCACTGCTCAAAAACTCTTCATTCATAACCTATTCACACACATGAATTCCCAGGTCATTATTAATCATGTTAATGATATATACATAACCAAAAAGGAACACTTAATCCCATATAATACGCTTGTAAAATATCTCTTGGCTAAGTTTGAGTCCTACTCTATTACTACCATCCTCCATAAGGACAATCTTCATGAATATGTTGTGGCTAGTGTGACATCACTTATCCCTCAAGACATCATCGATGAGAAATCCACATTCATAATTAGCAACGTCTAACATCCTTCAACTTCTAGTCTACCTCTAGAAGCTTGTGACATCACATGTAGTCATGACAACCCTAAGTGGTTTACTCCGATTTATAACTTTCTATATGAACAAACCATCCTCGATGGTCTCTTACCTCGTGAAGCTCTTTGATTATGACATGAGGCTACCCATTATGTCATCATTTGAGAAGAATTATTTAAATACATGTTAGATGGTAGTCTGGTACAATATATAGGTATTTGGGATATTCCCACCGCTATCTCTCAAACACATGATAGCATGTGCGGTGTATATTTCTCTATCAAATCCATGTCTCAAAACCTTTTGTGTCAGGGCTATTATTTTCTCACCATGGAGTAGGACTACCTAGAATATTCTACATGCTACGATAAGTTCCAACAACATAGAAATACTCACTACATGCCAATATATTATCACCAACTGATTGCACCAACATGTCCATTCTCCTTATGGGGTCTTTATCTCATTGGAATGATAAATTTTGATTCAGTTGATGAACACAAGTACATTATTACTGCCATATAGTATTTTACCAAATGGGTCAAAGTAGCCCCCCTATGGAATATAACTGGTACTGATATCTATGGTTTCCTCACTACTCACATCATTATACGATTTGGCATTCCCTTTTCCATTATCACTAATAATGGATCTTCCTTTAAAAATGAGGTTAAAAATTTTTGTGCAAAATTCAAAATTAAACAATCATTTTCTACTCCTTATTACCTACAGGGAAATGTCCAAGATGATGCCACCAAAAATACTATTTTCAAAATCTTACGCAAGACAATTGATTTTAGTGGTGATTACTCGCATGATCAAATATTTTACACTCTTTGGGATTATCATACTATTTTGTGTACACCCACTAATGCAACTCCTTTTTCACTAGTCTATAGAACTAAAGCCTTCATCCCACTCAAACTTGAGATACCCTCATTACGCATTTTGCACAAAGGTATACTTAAGGACAATGAATATCACAAAAAACCACTTATGTGACTTAGAAATGTTAGACTCTCACCATTTCTAAGTACTCGAACATCTTTGTACGTATCAATCACATATCAATCAGGCATAAAATCACAAAACGTTTCCTCATGAGTTCAATGTGGGTGACCTCATCTTAAAAGAAAATCAGAAAAATATGAACACAAAATTGCCTCTTAAAGGTAAATTCAAGCCCAATTTTCTTGGTCCTTACATTATTACTAAAAATATTGGTGGTGGCATCTATCGCCTTGCCACGATTTAGGGAATACATGCACCTTAAGATATAATACACATAAAACAACACTCACCACCCAATGACGCACTCTCATGCTTTGGTTCACCACTAAATTTTGATGCCATCCTATACACATGAACCTCACACACTACATGCTACACATAACACATTAAACACAACGCAATAAAAAATTTACACTTTACACTTCACACTTTCATCTCTTTCTATGTAACATCTACTCGACACATTCATGACATATTATTTTGACATATACTTTTACAACATTACAGTCATTACCCTATGATGCAGTCTAGTTCCATGGTCCATATTTGACTGTTAAGGTTCTATATATCAAATAAACCTCACCACACTCTCATGTTGAAACTCTATGTGTTGTGATTCAATGATCACACCTTTTTAGTACACACATTTAAAACAATTTCTCATTGACACACTCTTGCTTTATGTTTCATTCTTGATTGTTGAGGGGGCATAAATAAATGAGCCTCATTTCATACACATCCATTCACATTCAGTTAGAGGTCATGTGGCTCCTATCACACTCACTATGCATTGCATTCCATGTTATCCATCCATTTCATAGTTCATATCTTGGTCACACTTAGTCTTTCTTACATTTACTTGTTACATGTATATTATATTACACATGCTATATAGATATCTTGTATGTCATTATCTTTTTCCATACACATATGTGTGTTCACTTGTTTTCTAGTTGTGATCACATATTCAACAGATCTATACATGCAACATGGATACTAAGTGTAGTACTGATTCCCAATACCACAGTGACTCTTAGGGGAATCGAATTTCATCCACTATAGGTGTTATTGTTTCATTTTTAATAACACATTTTTATATTATATTATACACGCTTTGACATACTCGTTATCTTTCTAACATACTAATAGGTTTTTTATGTGTAAATTTTTTTTTACAGGTATATTTTCTACCAGGGTTATCTACTAATTTGTTTTCTATTTCTTTTCATTGTTTGCAACTAGTTGTGGGATTTTCCCTTTGTATTGTTTGCAAACTTGTCTTATTTTGGCCTCTTTTTCCTTGATGTTCTTATGACATCATGAGTGATGTCCCATGTTTGAAACCCTCTTTTTTTAGTCTACATTGTCTTCTTATGTGCTTTCTTCATGCGTCATATCTTACACATTGTCTGCTTATTTACAAGCTTACACTTTATATGCATGTTTATCTCTCTTGTATAGCACTTGTCTCCTCTCTACTTTGTTTATATGTTCCGTTGTTTCAACCAAGCACAATCGCTCCACCCTATACAGAACAGTTCTAGCACAACAATTGGTCCTCTTTTGGGTCGCATTCTCCTCAGTGACATCACATGCACCCTAAATGAGGGGGGATCATTTGGGTGAATCAATCACCCCATACAACAATCTAGAGTCATCACATAGAAAAACATAATACCATTACAACACATTCATCAGCATCAGATAGAGATTAAAATTTGACTTGGGTCCTTACTTCAGCATAAACACCTACAACCAGACCTAGACAATAGTGCTTGGGCACGCCTGACCCTTCTTGGATTCCTATGACTAGGGGGAGGTTAGATAGCATTCTTCAGTTCAACACAATCTATAACACTTCACATAGTGGATTTTACAAGATATACATTATTTAGCATCCAACATACATACAACATACAAGATATTCTTCTTTAGCATTAGATCGGAGCTATTTGAACCAGATCATATTTTTACGCACCATATATAGTGGTGTTCAACATTTTAAAAAATCAGTTAAAGTTTTGAGGATGAAATAGACTTTTCTCCCTACACTTCTTTTAGTTTGGCATGAGATATCCCAAAGAAATCGTATCCGACACAACTAGAATGAGATCACCCAAAAAATGATTTTCTACATCATCTACAGGACCCTTTCTATCTCTTTTCCTTGTCATGAATTAGGTTCATATATTCCTTTTTCACATTTTTGCATTTTCCATACTTTCTTACATGTTATTTACTCATATACACGTGTATTTGAATACTTGTTCATTCTTATCTTTTATAGTTCCATCCTTATGGTAAGAGGTAGTCAACATTATCCTACATCATCAACATCAACAATAACAATCACACATGAATCAATATAAAAAATAGGCGAATTGGCGACATCTACAACATGCATTTTTGCCATAGGGTCATCATTCATCATAACATTTTTCACTTTCTCCTCTCTAGTTTGCATGCTCCAAATTTTTATCACTCTATGCTTTTTCTTATCTCTCAACACGATTTCTCCATTGATCTACATGGTTATCTGGTTCTCATCTCCATCTACTATATGATAATGATCTTTCGCTAAACAACATAAAGTGGGGGTAAATGTAGACATAAAATCATGTACTTTGGGTAATTATCTTGTCCTAATTGTATACTACTATTCATATGATTCCTAAGTAATAAAATTACTAATCAACCCATGTCTTTGGCCATCTTTGCTTTCTTTCTAGTGCAACTTTTGGTCTTACACTCTTTCTATCTCAATTTATCTTTTCATACCCTAGTATTTCTCATCTTGAACACCAGCACCCATCCAAGACATCTGCGTTAGACGCTTCCATCCCATTGAGGTGCCCTTGACCTCTTTGTACTTTGTTCACTTATTTTTGGTCCTTTCTAGCCATTTGAGCATCTTATATTTTTAGTATTAATCATTTTTGGGGTTAATTACAAAATTCAAGCAAGGGAATCATATAACTATAAATTTATGTGTTCATAATAAAGGATAAAGCACTAAGCATTAACTATCACCACCTAAGGTTGCATCCAAAGGAAACTAAATAGCATTCAGGAATCCATAAATAATGGAAAGGAACTAATATTTGTGCATACACTTCATAGGAGGGGAAGTCTATTTTATTCCATCCATACATCTATTACATTATCATACATGTAGCTAATTTCCTCGCTATCAAGTGTGGCATGCATAAGAGCCACCTAGGGAATGATTCCATACACACATATAAAACTACATTGGGTCATAAATGTAGTGTAGCAATCAGTTGTAAGATCATTTATTTCATAGCTGAGGACAATATGACCCCTCATTTGCATTATTTTCTTTTTGGGATTCGATGCACTTGTGAGGGTTTTACATTTCATTCTTTCATTGTAGGTTATCAGTGATCTCGGCAAACATTGTATGACCCACTTGTGATCAATGCTGAAGGATAATGGACACCTTATGATGATTCAAAGATATATTCCTAAGCTTTTCGGCAGTCACAGGCACTTAGTATAGGTCTGTGGTGCATGCAAGCACCCCTGACCCTTTCTAGGTGCCATAATCCACCATATTTGTCCATCTTTATATTTTTCTGAGATTTGTTGTGATATTTTGTGCTTCATATTTTCCATTTTTCTATCTTTTTGCACCTTTAGGATCTCTTCAAAACAACTATGTCACTTTATCCCTTCTTTTCAACTAGGGTTTCACATTTTCTATCTTATTGTTATTGGGTTAATTTCTTTTACTATTGCAATAACAATCATATTAGGCATTCTATATTATTAATTATTTTTCTTAATCACTATAAAGGGAAATAGATTTCTCAATATTATTTTCATGGATTTTTTTTCCGGTTTTGATCCTTATTCTTATTTTTAAATATCTTGTTTTTAGTATTTTAACAAATTTGTTTTCTTTCACAAGAGAATTTGACTCCTTATGACTAAATTTTCCATATTTGTTACATGTTCCATTGAATTTCACTTTGAAATTTTGACTATTCCTAAAAGAATTAGAGTTAGGATTAGAATTGAATTTTGATTTGAAGCTTTATTTGTTACTAGGATTGTTGTTATTCATTTTTTAGAGGGTTTGCAATTCTATGACAAAAATACCTTAGAGGCATTCTCTTTCAAATCAAAATTTTGCATAACATGTTATTCTTGGATTAGGAGAGAAGAAATAGTGTCCAAGTTAAGTAAATAAATTTCATTTTTACTATTTAGAGTTTAAGATTGAGATGAGGTTTCATAATTTTTCATGGATGTTTATATGACTGATAAAATATAGCATTTTATCTTGAAACAGTTGACAATTACATCCACCTAATTATGATTTAATTTTATTTTTTTTACTAAATAATTAAATATTATTTTCATCCCACTTCATGGGAGTCATTAATAGTTACATTATGAGACTGATTATCTTCTAGAGGTGATTTACCCTCGTGTATTGTTTCCAGTTTTGCTAAAGTTTCAACAAGAGAGTCCATGTGTCCTATATACACCAACAACTTGTCATTTAATCTCTGTAATAGAATCAATAGGGCTTCCTAATATATTTGGGAGGAGCTTAGGTTTTTGGGGTTAGTTTTCTTTTTGGTGGTTCATTTCTCCACATCGATGACAAGATAACTCAATTTTTTCGACATAAAAATATCTTTTAACCTGACTCGCCAGATACTATAGTTCGTCCCATTTATCAACTGTGATTTATCCACTAAAAATTTAGTTTTTCTAGCCATTTTAAAATTATAAATTCAAAAAAACATAGTTTTGATAAAAACAAATGTAATTTTTTTAAAAATCACTAATCAACAAAATTTAGTAAAATTTGTAAGAAAAAAGGAAACTATTTTTTTTACTTATACTACCTACGTAAAAGGCCCTAGCCCAAAAAAATACAATGTAGTTACCAAATATAGCATAGCTCATCTTTGCAGTCATAGTATGAACCTATTATCATATAAAGGTGACAAGATATGACAATGATATTTTGTCCAATAATCCTACCTTAACTAATAAAAAATAACCTAGTTGTATACATATCAATATTACATATATTTGTGAAATATTAAAATAAATTATAGTTTACTTCCATCCCCAACACCCTCCTCACTTCTTTGGCCAAGGAACACCATGTCCGAATTGAAAGACATCATATGACCAGACTCGTTGGAAGAGTCATCACATGGGAAATTGATGTAAGCTTTAGGAGGAATCACAAGACCCAAATGGTCCGCAATCACCTTCTGTCCTATAGTCAATGCTTGTAGAGCCTAGAGAATAACATATGAATGAAAAGTATTTTCTAGTACCCTCATGTCTCTCTCCTGTTCTATCTTTGCATGATCCATATGAAGAAAAAAATTTCTAGATGCATTTGACATGATGTTGGTTCCACTGATCCTCTGAGCCACATCAAAGATATTATGCCACCCCATGGAGATGAGCTTGAATTTCCTCTTTAATCCCACCCATATCCTTTTCAAGAGACCTTGGATTGGAAAGCTAATTCCACATTAAAGGATTACAGATTCTATCCTCCAACAGATCTTTTATTTTTTCCTCATCCATGAATCCATGAAAGTGGAAGTTGTAGCCACCCCTGTGAGACCTACGACTAGTTAGAGTAGAGATGGAAGTGTTTCTCCCTTTTCACACGCTTCTTTCCATCAAATTGAAGAAAAAATTTAGATCTATGTTTTTCCTCTAAATAGAGTACCAAATGGAAAGGCTGCATCGATTCAAATATGAGTGATGGGGTGAATTCCACCCACTTTTTACACGCACCATTATTTCATTTCCATGATTCAAATTTTCCTCACATGTGTGTGAGAGATAATAGCCTCTAGTAGAAATATCAAAGGAAATTGAATTAATGATTGATATCATTAATCAAATCTCTTTCAAGGGTCATTGCAAATTTATCCACCCAAATTTTAAAAATCCCTATCATTCAAACCATAAAGTTGGCAAAAAGATTCGAAGGAGAGTTTCCCTCCCTTATTATATGAGAAAAGTGGATTTTCTCATAGTCTTTTAGCCATTATAGGACCTCTTGAATTATCTGGGTCAACTTCCAAGACTTAGCTGAGTGGGAAGAGAGAGCTTCAATGATTACTCAAGAGTCTCCCTCAATCCATAATTTTCTCGAGTGATGATCAGTAATCTCCCTGAGCCCTTGAAAAAGAGTGATTCCTTACACTATTATTAGAATCATGGCCACATTTTAGAGCCAACATAAATATTAGTTATCCTTTTGAGTCATGAATTAAACATCCACTTCCACCAGGGCCAAGATTTCCTTTCGATGAACCATAAAAATTTAATTTTACCCATCCACTAGGAGATGTTTTCCATTTTGTGACAGATTTTAATCCAATCCGAGCCCCCTTATTAAGGAAAAAGTAAACTAAATTGAATTTAAAATAAACTTCTAATTTTTGAAATACACCTAGATAAAAAAATATAAACGTATTTTCTTTTTGTATTATAAATGATTTCCAAAAAATATTTTTTTTGCTAAATGATTTGGTCTAGAGCTTCTAATATATTTGGTCCATATTTAGTAGTATATTTGGTTTGGAGTCACTAATATATTTGGCTAGAGCTACTAATATATTGATCCCTTTTTAAAAAACAAAATGTGAGGGTTGGGAGTCAAACTCCTCACCCCTAGTTACCAAAAATTCTTCACGAGACCTTCACTTAGCCACAAGAGCTTATTATCTCTTAGGAATTTTTTAACTAAAAACTTAGTTTAAATTACTCGTTTTTAAATCTATAAAAAAAACCAAATTTACTTATTCACTCCCATAAGAAAATTCTACTCTTATTTTATACTACATGAATTGTAAAAATTAATACAAAATAACCCCTAATTTAATTTACGGTTTCATGATTTTTATTTATTTTCTTTAAGAACTTTTTAAATCACTTTTGGTTTTATTGTTTTTTAGTGGGTTCCTATATAGGAGAATGGAAAACTAGAGGGTCCAAAAAAATAGATATTTTTCTCTTATGTAGGTTGTCTACCCAGTACAAGGTGAACTCTTACAAATATATTCTTGTTTTGGTTTAAATAGACATGTTTTATTCCTAAGAAAACATTTTACTATTTTATTTCCAAATTTTGAGATTTTGCGGCGGCCATAGATTTACTTGGAAGCAAATAAAGGGAAAATATGTTGTATTTATTTAATATTAGTCACCCAAGGCATTTTTTGTAAGAAAAATAGGGGTGAATTTAATGTTATAAGAGACTTATTAGAGAAAATTTTGTTTTAGTTTTTATTTAAAAGCATATGCCAGGGATTTTTTTGTAAAAATACAAGTTTATTTAAATTTTTAGGGGTGTTTTGATGGATAGAGCCCAAAAATAACCTATTTTTGCAAGCATGCAAGATTATCAGTAAAAAACTAGGAACCTAGGGTTTCACAAATAGAAATTGTATGATTTTATTTGAGTACAACTATTAGGAAGCCAAGATTTAGTAATGAACTGATAAAAAATAATTTCTTCTACTATATATAGTTTATTCAGAATTTTTGCACCTGAATGTCTAGTCTTTGTTTTTTAATTCAGATATTTGCAATCTATAATTTCCAAAATTTATTACACACCCTTAAAAATTCAGATCTGATACCATGTTAGAAATGTTAGTAGAATTATTAACAAATTATTAAATTAAATTATTAAATATGCACACATTAAATTCCAATCTAGGATTATAGTTATAGCCATGTGCAAAGAGATTAATAAATGGATGAAGTAAATTTTACAAAGTAAAATATACACTCAATAGAAGTAAATAACACAACATTACACAAGATATATAGTGGGGAAAAACTGAAGTAAAAATCCCCACTGACAGAAGCATCATCATTTTATTAAAGAATTTACCATACAGATATTTTACCCAATACTTCCACTTCTAAAAAGATGGTGCCAAAAATATATGCCAATGTTGGCACAACTAACATAGTCAATGAAACTAATGAAGTAATCATGGGAGAATCAGAGAAAGTTATGATAGAGCTAAGGAATGTGAGAACAAGAATGGAAGTTGTTGAGGAAGATATCCGAAGATGATTTGTAATATTGGATGCATAAATTGATGATGAAGGAGAAGCAGCGAGGAGGGATGCATGTAATGTAGGAGTTATTGAGAATGTGTAAGAACATACTGAAGAAATAGGCATAGGAGAAGCACACTTTTTATAATAAATTTATAAAATGGGCGGTGGACTAATAATGGATGTCCTGTCATTTTCTAGGAGGCTAGACCCATAATAATTTGTAAATTGGTTCACTAATATCGAGGAATATTTTGAGTTTGAATAAATCACCGACCTACAGCGTGTCAGAGTAGCGCAAACCAATTTGAAGGAACATGCAAAATTTTCATGGAAGAATGTATAAAAAAAAGAGACAAAGAAGAGGAAAGGATAAGATAGTGCATTAGGATCACATAGGCATGAAAAATGAGGAGTAAGTTTTTTCCATATGATTACTAGATGAGCTTGTTCTAGAAGTTATAAAATTTGAGACAAAAGGATACGTTGGTTAAGGACTACATGGAGGAATTCCAACAAATCATGATAATATATATGCATGTGGAATTCGACGAGGAGAATATCACGTGATATATAAATGGTTTGAGGTTTGTAATTTAGGAAAAATGTATCATGTTCCATATTCAAATATTGGAAGAATCTTATCAACTAGCCTTTAAGGTGGAAGAAAAATTGGCATGTAAACGTCAAAGTGAAACTAGAAGATGAACCTGTAATGTATGCAGAAGAGGAGGAAGTGGTTGATTATATAATAGAGTACATGAAGATGAGTGCAGTAGTGTAGAGACACTATCCCATAATGGTGAATTGATTAAGGAAATGTCTAACTCTTCAATATTATGTGGGAGATTTATTTAAGGATGAGGAAGAGAATTATCTAGAACATGTTTTATGTGTGTAATCATAAGACACCATACATTCAAACATCCAAATGTATAAGGTGAAGTCATGAGTAGGTATATACAAACTGGCATGCATGTGGCACATGGAGATGTAGAATCAGTAGGATTGGCATAAAATTCTGAGATACTGTAACTCAAAGAAGCCTTGATGATAAGGAAGGTATTGATGAAGATGAGATAATATGCACATGTGCAAAGGAATAACTATTTTTTGAACCATTTACAAGCGAAGGAAAAATGTTGTAAAGTGATTGTCAACAATGAAATCAAAGACAATGTTGTTTCCTTTGAAATGGTGACAAAGTTAGGAATGAATAATGGTGTGCATCCTAACCCCTACAAAATGTCATGACTACAAAAATGGTACCAAGTTCTTGTTAATGAGGAAATCCTTGTGAAGTTCCATATTAGAAATTATTATCACAAATTGTTTTGTGATGTGATACAAATGGATATTTTTCATCTAGTCTATGGAAGGCCCTGAATTTATGATAGAAAGGATGTCCATGATGGATGCACGAATATTATTCAAATAAAAAAGGATGCGTACAAGTTTAACTTGTCACCATTAATAGACGAGGAATCAATGGATTTTGCACAAGGGTTTTTCTTGTATTGGGTAAATAATTATTTTAGGAATTTGATGAAGAGAACACATGTTACATGGTACCAAAGGAAACACATAGATATTTCACCAAAAGGGAATAAGTTCCTAGATAAGTACACAAGATATTATAATGATTCCCATAAATTGTGACATAAGAATTATCGCAGCGATTACCTCTAGTTTGTAGTATTAGTAATGAGATAGACTTGATACTAGGAGCTATTTTTCAAACAAGGCACCATATAGAATGACCCCAAAATAAAATTAAGAAGTGTGTAGATAATTGTAATAATATCTTAACAATTGACTAGTGCACAAAATTTTGAGCCCTTGTGTAGTACCTGTTGTGCTAGAACCAAATAAATTAGGATAATGGTGCATGTATGTTGATTTGAGATCCATCAATAAGATTATCATTACGTCTATATTTACCTTACCCAGGATGGATGATCTTATGGATTTCTTTAGTGGCGTGAGGTATTTTTATATGATTAATATGATTACCTTAGTGGCACGAGGTATGTTAGATTTTATTACATGCAAGAAGGAAAGTGATGTGACAGGGATCGTGCATATGATTTTCAAGGAAGTAGTGGGGTCACATGGGTTACCAATGAACATAGTGTCAGATAGGGATACCAAGTTCTTAGGAAATGTTTGGAGGAATTTGTGGAAGAAATTGGGAACAAGGTTAACTTATAGTTCTACCTACCATCCATAGACTGATGGACAGATAAAAGTGGTGAACAAAATATTAGGTAATTTTTTACATAGCTTGATAGGAGATAACCCAGTCCAATGGGATACGATATTTGCACACGCTGAATTTACCTACAATAGTCTAGTAAACATGAGAACAAAGAGGACCCCATTTAAAATTATTTATGGGATAATTCTAAGAGGATTCATTGATTTTCATGAAGTAATTAATAACTAAAGTGTGGAGGTAGAAGAGTATGCAAAATATATGCACAAACTACATGAGGAAGTGCATGAGAAATTAGAGAGGAGTAATCAAGGTTACAAAGAGAGTGCAGATAAAGGACACATAGACAAGGAATTTGAGGAAGGAGACCAAGTAATGGCACTTTTATGGAAGGAGAGGTTTCATAAGGGGAACTAAAATAAGTTGAAGCTGAATAATATTAGTCCATGTATGATGGTATTGAAAATTGGGCCAAATGCTTATAAGTTATATTTTCTTGAGGAATTAGACATCTTTCCAATATTGAATATTTTCGATTTATATGAGTTCTACGAAGGATACACTAGAAAATATAGAGATGAAGGAAATTTCACATAGGATTTAGATGAATATTCATAGGAGATGAAGAAACTTTAGACTGGAGGAGGAATCTACCAGAGAAAAGGGCTAAAGAAATCAAGACCATACTAGAGTCAAGAGTAATAAGGAAGATGTTATGGAAGGAATATAGGGAATATTTAGCGAAATGGAAGAAACAAATAGAAGAAAATACTACATGGATATGTGTAAAGGAAATTGGTCAACTAGGTCATACTCTAAATCCTGAATTGTGACAGAGATCTCACTTTTTTTTACCAAGATGATTGATGTAGGAACACCACAAACGATTTAGGAAATTACATATATTTAGGGAAATATTTTGTTAAGAAAAGGTGGAACACGCAATAATAGAAATATATCATTTAAAAAGATAGGGTGTGGAAGGAAACTGTGTGATAGTGCGTAAATTTTTTGAACAAGGAGGGAATGCATAAAAAATTGATAAGTTACAAAGAGGGAGAGACATTGGATTTGGTGCATGGTTTTGGATCAGACCCAAAAAGGGGCACAAAAATATTTTAATAAGTGAAAAATAGTGTGTGCAAGAAGAAATACTAAAAGGTATAACATGAAAAAGTGGTAGGTATATGAAGGATGCTAGTTCATCTTTGATGTGGAGTTCCATATGGGCTTGTCTTTCTACTAAGCCTAAAGTAATTGGTTGTCATTAATGCTCGGGAATTTGAATTTAGATCTTAGCAGTATTTTGGAGGTTTTTAGATGGAATTTAAAATATCCTTATCGGTGGGAATGATTGCTTATAAATTCCTACTTGAAACATTATTTTGAATGGTTGGAGAGGGAGATACTTGAGGAACTAGGAGGAGAAATACTTTATTAAGAATTACCCCTATAAATTTGTAGACTATAAATTTGATTAAGGATTGATAATTGTAGATGTCATATGGATTTTTAAGAATAGAATTTAAGTTCTGAAGTGAAATTTATGTTTTTTTACTCTATAAATGTCCTAGGTTTGTCTCCATCCTATCTGTTGATGTCACTCTTACACCTAAGGTAGAAGATATTAGAGTTGTTGAATGAATTTTATATGCGGTCTTCTTCCTTCATGGGGTGTTTCAGATCCTCCATTTTCTTCTTTATTTTTGGAAAATGTGTGTTGGTTTCCAAACACTCAATACTTTAGCAACTCATTGACACAATTGGGGAGTGATCAACCCTAATTATTTGGAAAATATTATCAATCCAAATATCTAATCACAAGCAAAGAACGAGAAACTCTTCCCTTCATAAAATGAACAAGTGTACTCCTTCCATGTTTTTAATCTCTTTATAGTACTCTTACAAATTCAAATTTCATTCACATTTCATCTTTACATTTGAGTTAAATTTCAATTATTTATCATGGGCATTGAATACACTCATTATTACATATTTGATCGTGGAGTGAAAACACCAATACAATAGGATCTTACAAAAAAAACATAGAGAGAAGAAAAAGTTTGTCTACCCACTCGGGTACCTTTCCCTTTAAGAATTTGATTTCATTTCATACTTAAAAGGGTGGAATGTAGACAATTAGATTTGGTAATTCTAGTATTTGACACTAATTTGCTTGACATTTCTCTCTTTTTCAAATAATTACACTCTACCCATCCTCATCTGCTATATCCCTAGGTTTCTTGTCTAGCTTCGCCGATCTTACACACTCACTTGTTGACAATATCTGAGAATTAAATGCATGAAACATAGTAAGAAACTCAGCTTTCTAACTTCCAAAATTCACATTCAAGGTTTTCACCCTTGGTTCAAAATAATATAGGAAGGGTAGGAACATCAGTACGGTCTTGACCCTATTATACAGTCTTCACCCATCTTGTTTTGTTCCCTAACTTCCCATTTCACATTTTTCTTTGACTCCCTTACTTCCTCTCAGTTGGGATTTCTAACTTAAATAACATTTAGAAGAATATCTAAGAAAGTGCAACTCACTTCATTTAGTACCTCAAACTCTTATGGACTCATATTACAACATCTAGCATAAAAGACACCCAAAGATCCCTACATTCCAAAAATATAACTACACATTCATTAGGGAAACATTATTTATAGTAATGAATCTTTCCACTAGGTATAGAGAATTGATTCCTACATTTTCAATCTCTTACGTCACCCACTTAAGTAGATTATTTAAGAGAGAAACTCAAGTCGATCATTGTCAAAGAAATGATGTCAAATCTGATTACACTACAAGTAGATATCACATGCTAGGTGGATAATGATGTTTGGTTTGAGGCCTATTTGGGGTAGTGTTGATGTTGGTAGTGCACGAGGGTTCCCACAACCCAAATAATATTTTTTTTTAGGAATCCATCTATGGTTAGGGTTTTAAAGGATTGAGATAATTATTTAGAGACCCTTGTATTATGTAGTGTGAGATAGATTTCTCGTTAGACAATGATGAAGAGAATAAAACAAGCAATAAGCCCATCAAGTTACAATTTTTAGTAATGAAAAAGTATAAAACCATAAAAAGCATACAAAATTGTATATCCATTCATACCCCTATTTTACTATCCTACCCTAAGAGGTCTTCAACTCATAGTTCTAGTTCTGAATCCCTATAAGGTATAGAAACCCATGTTTCAACATTCAAAACACTCGAATCAGCCTAGATTCACCTATAATAAACTAAGTACACTCAATCCCATGTATTTGTGAGTTTTTATTACATTGTGTACATTTGTTACAACTAATAAAGTGTTTGATCAATTGTACTTGGGAGCAAAAATCAAACTGGCATAAGACATCTGGAAGTCACATTTTAATATCATACCATCATTTCTCGTATTCCTAATTTTCTATCCTTTCCCTCTCTTTCCAAAAATCATCCATTCTTCCATCTCTAACATTATAGGAATGAATATTTCCATGTCTCACTTGGAACAATACCCTTTTAGTCCCATGGGTCTCACCCCGTCTTCCACCATAGATATCACATTTTTTCCATTCCAATTACAGGATTTTGGTATCACTCTATTTGTTTTTCAAAGATCCTTATCCTTAATCTCCATAGCCATCTTAAGAGGTATTGATCCCAAAATCACAACGGAAGTCCCTTACTATATTTCCTACATCTTTGAGCCCTCTAAAAAATACTTCCTCTTTTTCTTTGAACTCGGTATCTGAATCTGCAAATAAATATGTATCACTCTCCACAACCAAATGACTTACAAGCCCACCTTTGCTCTATGTCCCTTTTACATTGACCTTGTGATTCCAACTCATAAAATATGGATCCAAGCATCCTAAGGTAAATCACTTTCTACATATAAAATTCAACCATTTATAGTCTATGTTCTTAGACCATATTATATCCTCGACCCTGAGCTCCATGGTTGGATGAAGGTCAGGTGAGGTATTTAGGTAAAAAAAATGAACACTAAAAGTAAGATGGGTAGACAAGTAATTTTTCAAATTGATTTTTAGACAATGTCCCAATGTATTTACAATAGAAAGAAGGATCTCCTCATCCCAAAACCATAGTTGGAGGTGAGGCAATCTAATCAAAATAGATATAATGGAGAACATTTCACTAGTTGAGTTGAAAGAAGGAAATAATGCTTTATGAACAAATTATGACATTAGATAGCCAATAACATGGAATAGATCACATATATATCTTAAACAAGAAAAAATAAAACAATTAAACAAAAATTTATATGGGGGTAGATGTCCACTTTATTTTCAATAAGAGCTCCAACTCAAATAAATCCAAGATAGAAGCTATGTAAAAATAGGCCATAACAAATTGAAGAAATAGATCAAACCATGGTTTATGGAAAAAAATTCAAACTGAATTACCTTCTCCTAAAAAGTGATAGACGGGTAATATTTGAGTCTCTCATGAGATTGACCCTTTGACGAGGTGAGGTAGAGTCCATAGCTACTTCAAGAAAAGATCTTTTCTTGTCCCCAATAGCTGACCCAGGGAGCTACTTCTATGACTAAACGTCATCCAAATCCAAATATGTGTGGCCCTAAGATTCAAAAATAGGGGAATACATGGAGGAAAAATTGACACCCATGAGGGGATAACAAGAAAAATCATAGCACTCCTTATACACACCGCTTTTTGGCATGTTGTCCCCCAATCCACATTCACTCATCATCTCAGACATTCATCCTCCTCTTCCTATTCAATTTTTCATTCCTCCTCTTAAATGCTTATTTCTCACCTTAAGCCCATTATTATTTAACCCCCTTCATTATACCTAAGCCCATCTAAACCTATCTATTATTTTAAATCACCCCACCCCATTCTCACCTTATTATTATTATTCTATTTACTTTTCCCCATTTAATAAACTTAAAATTCCTCACGTACCACCCTTTTTAACTCCCCCTAAATTATCCCCACATAGCCATGTAGCCATAAAATTTCTCACCACCTCCATTCTAGTCATTCTAACACCTCAATCATTGAAATCAAATCTAACCCTCTTCTACCTAATTTGTAGTCTACTCTAGTCACTAGTGACTCATGTGGGTCTTTGTAGACCCTATTAATACAACTCCACTCCTTCTCACAAACAACCTAAAATTTATATATTTGGAATCCATGTGTGCTTATTACCTTCTTCCTCTTCCTTGGAGCTAATTTCAATAGCTGGAATCAATCTTGGTACACTTTGCATGTTACCATTTGAGCTTTATATGTCTTAAATTTTGTTTGAAGATCTCTTTTTACTTTGTTGCTTCTATTTTTCAGGTTTACAGGATTTATTAGAGCTCTTCCCATCCATTATTTTTTCTATGATTCTCTCCATTCCCATCTTCCCATCCATCCATCATGCTAAATCCTAAATCATGCTCCAATCATTGTTGAACCATCCTAGTCATCATCGACCAAGCATAGTTTTCATCGAATCATCCTGATTTAACCCTCCTTCATCTTTACATCACCATCTACTTATATTCCATAGCCTCCCCTTTATCTAGATCACTTTATCTTAGCTACCCACCTATTTATCATCCTTGATCTAGTTTCCTTGTCCCCAATCGTCGCCAACCCGACCCAGTCACCATTAACCCTACCGACTCCCTCACCAAATTTTCCTCCAGTTGCACCATCTATATTCATCAATATATCTGTAATAGATTCAACATCCCAGAATAGGCTCCAACTCTATTTCTATTTATCTTTTAATCTATTCTGCACTGGTCACCGTCTAACATACTAATCAATCTTGGGTCTCCATCAACCTGAGTAATTTTTAATTTTTTATCAGTATTTTTCTTATAGGATCTTATCTCATCATCTATATCACATCTTATATCTTTGATTATCTTCATCCTTTTATAAGTTATCATTTATCAATCAATATTATAAAACATGGGTTCACATCCATTTGAGGAAGCTATCGCTTTCTCAGGACTGACCTTGTCAAGTAACTGACCATCTTATATACTAATCATTTTTATGTTTTAGTTCCTCTTTGTTGTGTAGGTCATGAAGCTCGTCATGGAGAGAATTATTTGTGCCCATGTTCCCATCATCTTCTTCATCTATATCAAGACGTAGCCTTAAACCCTTCCATATTTATGAATTTCTTGATTTCTTGTCCTCTTTTCATTAACTTGTAACAAGAGCAAGAATTTTCATTAAACACTCCCTGTTCCCACTAGATGTGTAGCCACCAATGAAAGAAATAAGGGAATCACCATCTTTTCTAAAAGTGAAACAAGGGGTAGTCATGGATCTATTTGAAATACTAAAACTTATGTCCACACCTTGGACAAGCATATCCGAGCCAACCCTATCGCCATCTGACATCGTTCATCTTGAGTCAGGTTATGTGTCCATCATACAAGTTCACAAAAATCACAACGAATAAAAACATTTTTACCAATTAAATTATAATTATAATGACTAATATTTATCTCATTTTATTCTAAATTTTTAATTGTCAATACAAACATTAAGAGGAACTAGCATTCGGCTTTATAAAATTTTAAATTGTCATTTGAAATTGGGAAATAATTTAAGTATTCAGAGATTTTCCCACATGAATGCTTTGTTTGTTTTTCCCTGGGCATGTATTCCTGCAAAGAGAGTGGCCCGCATATTGCATGTGTGTACTCATGAGGGGAATCTGGGATTATTTTAATAAGGGGTGATTAATTTTTTGTTTGAGTGGAGTTTGATATTTAAGTACTATTTAAATATATGAACAATTTAGGAGGAGGGAATAAAATTCTTCTACCTTATAGAAGAGTGTCTTCTCCTCATAATGGGAAATATTTCTATGATGCATTTTTAGTGAATTAAAGACTAGGATTAGCTTTGAAATTCCCTCTTTATTATCATGTTGAAGGAAGAATATATAGGCATCAACAATTTATTTTTCTTAATTCAATAACCCAATCACATAGTTCCGCATGGCAGTTAATGTGATTGGTATAATGTTTATTCCAAATATTTATTTTTTATATTTTTCTAAAAATGCTTGGTTTTATTTTGGATTGGCTAGAATATTTATATAGCCATATAATCTTTTTTTGTATTGAAAAAAAAAAGTTTACAATTTTTTTACTTCCTATAGTTTAAACATAGGACACAAAAATTATGTTGTGCAATACAGGGACACATGGCTACAATAATTAATGTATGAAATTTTTAAGTAATCCTCAATATCTATATGGGGATATCATTGTATATTTCATTTAATACATCTTTGAATTTTTTTCTTCAGAGGGATCTATAGGATTTAATTCCCTCATATCACATTCTCGCCATGCAAAATTTCAAGCTAAAGAAGGTTAGGGGAAAGTGTGAGAGAATTTTCCACATCTGTTAATCATATTAATTTTTCTAATCACACATCTCTGAATGTATCTTCTTGACATATTTAAGATTTGCCTAATTTTTCTTCACTCACCCTTCCTCCCATTTTCCCAACTTAACTCAAGCATTTGTACCAATTTTCGTCCACACATAATTTGATCAATATAGTAAAACCCATAACATTCATTCGCACATCATCAAACATCCTTAGATGTGACATACAAATTGTATATACATCAAAAACCCTATGTGTATATACACATATCCCTACAACTACATTTGAAATAAATTGAAGAAGTGCCCCTATGGAAACGACACTCGTTCCCATTATATTCATGTTACATTGTTGTGCCTCTGCTTCCTTTTGTTATGCTTTATGGGCTACTTGTGAGAGGCAAATTATTTTCTCAACTATTGTAGCTAACGTTTTCTTCTTAACTTTTATTATCTGTAAGTGTGCCACCATGTTTATTTATTTTGGCTTAAAATCCTTATGTTTTTAGAATGGAATTAGTTCCTTACAGATAGCTTAGTATTTTTGTTATCATGTCTTAAATGTTCTATTGTTTCTATGAAATGGTGAAGCCAAAATAATGTTAACATAATTATATACATATTTCCAAATCTTAGACAAATAATTTTTGAAATCCTAATATTCTTTGTTGATTTACTATAAAAATTAGTTGCAAGCTTATTAGACATAACCTCTATTAGGATTTTGGCTAACAATATTTTTTAATATTGTTGAAGCACATTTGGTGTATTTCAAGTTGTATTTATTTTTTTGTTTGAGTGGTAGGAATTTTCACTTTTGTAGGTTCTTTAGAGAGATGTTTGGGCCCTTGATACTATCAATGAATATATTGTGAAGGCTATCGATTCCATATTAAGTAATTTTTCGAGGCTTCAGGGTAGTGAAGAAGCTACTCTTTGTATCCCACATCTATTTGATGCACTTAAGGCTAGAACAGAACCAGCTCATGAGGCATCTCTTGAAGTGTTATGTTTATTAAACGAATCATGGTCATCTATTCCTACTAAATTTTGCAGAACACAAGACATGGTTACAACAGAGGCCATTCCTATCTTACAATTATTGATCTGGTCTATTCCACCTCATTTTCAGGAGAAAGCTGACATCTTGTTACAATGTTTACCATAAATCTTGATAGTAACCATAAAACATGGTAATAACTTGAAGAAGTCTATAGGAAGCACTAATGCATTCCTTAAATTGATGTTTGTAAATGGTTCTCCACAAAAAACCAAAGTGAATTGTAGAGCCTTTTTAAAAATTTGACATCATTCAACTACATTTTGGCTTTTTAGATCCAACCATTAAGATGTTCATTAAAGGAATATTTTGGTTTTAAATTTTAAGATAATAATTTTATGATCATTACTATTTTTCAATCCATTGCTTTTGATGATTGTGAGTGGAATTGTAGAAATAATTTTTTTTATTCCATGATTCTAAAATAATTTTCTCTAGTTAGTGAAAATGCACATGTTGTAAATCATAAAATTTATCCAGAATGGAAGAAGGGTTTTACATGGGCCTTTGATATGCCTCCCAAGGGGAATAAACTAAAAATATCTTGTAAGAGAAAGAATACCTTAGGAAAAGTAAGTTGCATATTGTATTTATCTAAAAATTTGTGTCAATTATTTTATTGAAGATAATATAAAAGAATTTGAAGCTATTTAGAATCTCACTTTAATTGTTTTAATTGTGTAGGTTATTTGGGGAAAGTAACCATTGAGATAGATAAAGTAGTGATGTTGGGAACAATCAACAGTAAGTACAAACTTGTTCCTGATTCCAACCATGATGGTACATCTCGAAATCTTTAAATATAATTTCAGTGGTCTAACAGGTGATGGTATAAACATACCTAATACAAGCTTTTCTAATTTATAATATGGAGTGGGAACCATGTGATGGTTTTGGTAAGTTCCAATCTAAGTACGTGTTATTGGAAAAAAATTGTGCCAACTATAACTAACATAGGGAAAAACAAAACCAAAACACAAGAACACACAAAATATAACTATATGTTCGATTTAGAAATATTTTACAAACTCAAAGCTACGGATCTGCATATTATTTTCATTCTTTTTTATTTTATTCTTGTGTCCAATTGTTTTCTTTATTTTCTTACAAATATTTGATATCCTCGAGCTTTTGCTTTGTGCTACTGCACGTGTTTTTCTTCTTAGAAAATACCTTGAGCTATGGCTCTTTGTCTCTACTATAATATCTTTGTATGTTGTTGCATGTGTTTCTTCTCCTTCTCTTTGTATATTCTTTTTTTCGAGCCAATTATATAGCTCTCCATGTCTCTCAAAATATGTTGACCTCAATATAGACCCAAAATATCATTTAGATCCAACTCTTCATGGCCTTTAAATCCGCTCAAATACATTTCCATTACCTCAACTGAAATTACTCCATGTGTTTACCTTTAATTGGTTATGGTGTCAAGATTTATAAAACTTAAATTCTCTGACGAAAGCTTAGATCAAAAAAATAGCTTCACATATCTTTTAAATTTTCAATTCCTTATCAGATCTGTGAAACCTAAACCAACAGAAATGTTGCTCACCATCTTGTGCTTTTGGACCCTTTTGATCTATGATTGAAACATGTGAACTTCGACCATTAAGAGAATTCCATGGTTCTCGCAACTGTCACTCTTCATCCATAGGCATTGTCATTATTGCAAAGCCCAAATGAATAAAGAGGCTCCATGCACTTCACACTTTTCATACTTCTTAGTTGCATGTTTGTGTATGACTGGTTATGGCTTTACATCACAAATCTTTGCTTTTCTTAACTTAATCGTTGGATCCATAAATATGTATCCACGTATCTCTTCCCTGACTACCTAACTTAAACCAAACCCAATGAAATATAAGTTGCGGCTAATCTGAAGGGTTGAGGTCCACTGGGGATCATCACCAAAATGTGTGGTAGAATGTGGCCATGTGTCTCTTCCTTGGGAAGTTGAGATCTCTACTAACTCGCCTTAACTGATAAACCTAGACCTGATAATTTATCAATAGTGGTGAATTCCATGAACTTGGGTCTGCTAAAGGAATTAGAAATAAACAACACTGGAAAAATTCCACATGGCTTGTGGTTTTGGTGGGAGAAAAAACAAAAATACAACAGCTAAAAATATGAGTAAATACTTTTCAGTTAGGAAGACAAAATACAGGGGAAAGCATATTTGAAAATGTGCACAAGGCTTAAGATTACTAACCACCATTAATTGTAACACTCCCCCTTAATCTTGATCCAAACAATATCCAATCAAGGACTGATTTTAAATTCCTAGACATCTACGATGCCTAGAATTCATCTTAAATGCTCAAACCTTTCTTTTGACATAGGTTTGGTAAAAATGTTAGCTAGCTATTACTTTGACTTAAAAAATTATTACTCGATTCCTCCTTTCTTAACCAATTCACAAATGAAGTGATACCTAATTGCTATATGCTTGCTTCTACCATTGAAAACTATATTTTTAGACAATTTAATTGAAGCCATATTATCATAGAAAATTGTAGAACCTCCTTGTTTATCTTCGTGAAACTCTGAGAGGGTTCTCCTTAACCAAATCATTTGAAAAGAATTTTTTTTTTTTGTAATATACTTTGCTTCAGCTATAAAAAGTGAAACATCTGATTGTTTCTTTGAAGCCCATGAAATTTCTCCTGACCCAACATCGAACACATATCTAGATGTTCTCTTTCTATCATCAAGGCTTCCTGCCCAATCACTATCTGTGTATCCAACTAATTTAAAATCATCATTAACATAATTTAAAATTCCTAAATTCCTTGTTCCATTCACACACCTCAAAATACGCTTTCCTGCTTGCCAATGTGTCTCCTTTGGAGTCTCCACGAATCTATAAATTAGACTAACTGCATAAATTATATCTAGTATTTTTGCATTTAAACACATTAAGCTTCCTACCATGCTTTTATATCTGGTAGGATCCACATTATTGCTGCAATCAACTTTTGTCAATTTTAGACTTCAACTGGAGTAGATGTTGGTTTATTGTCCAAATTCTAAATCTTTGTAAGATTTCTTTTACATACATTGCTCGAGAGATAAATATTTCCTGCTTTGTTTGTTTGACTTCAATTCCAAGAAAATACTTCAACAATCCCAAATTTGTCATCTCAAAGCCCTTCTACATGTCTGATATAAATTCATCTATTGTTTTTCTTGAATTTCATTAAAAATTAAATCATCTACATGCAAAACAACAATTAAAATATCACCATTTTTTTCTTTAATGGAGAGTGTGGGTTCACTTCTACTTTTGCTAAATCCATTACTAATCAGATAGGAATCTATCCAAATGTACCATTTCCTTAGTGCTTGTTTGATTCCATACAATTCTTACTCGAGCTTGTATACGTTTATTTCATGCCCTGGAATTTCATAACCATGTGGCTATCCCACATACACTTATTTTTCTAATAATCCATTTAGAAATGCTGATTTGGCATCCATTTGATGGAAATTTCATTTATGATTAGAAGCTATGGAAATAATTGTTCTCAAAGTTTCTAACCTTGCTACTGAAGCAAATGTATCATTATAATCACATCCATACTTTTTTATAGCCTTCAACAACTAATCTTTCCTTGTGTCTTTCAATTTTTCCTTCTAGAGTAGTTTTGGTTTTATAAACCCACTTGACTCCAATGAATTCCTTTCCAAGATCTACTAGCTCTCATGTTTGATTCTTCTCTATTGCATGCATTTCTTCATACATTGCTTCACACCATTTATTTTTTAATCACTTTTTCATAATAAATAAGATCATCTTCTACTGAAAATATATTAAAATCAATCATGTTTCATCTTCATTTTATTCGTAGCTTGATTGATCATATATCTCTTTAACACTCCTCATTCCTCCTTGATGTTGGAATGAGTCTAATGATGATGAAGATGCCTCATTTTTTTGTCCTTGCATGATTTGTTGGCTACTGCCATGAGAAAATTCACCCTTTTGTGAAATGGGTGTCTAACTTGGTACATTGTGTACTCTACCATATGTTGGTTCAATATCAATAATAGGTGCATTTTATTTTGTTTTTGGCTCCTCCACTTCTTGTAAATCTCCCCAATATTCTTCCTTAATGAATTGAGCATATATGCTGATTATAAGCTCTTTGGTAACTAGATTATATAATCTGTAAGTTATTGATTTCTCATTATATCTAATAAAAATGCACTTTTATCCCTTTTTATCCACTTTGATCTTCTTTGCTTTGGCACATGTGCATATGCCACACATCAAAAAACTCTCAAGTGTTTAACACTTGGTTTTCTTCCACCCCATGCTTCTTGAGGTATTTTTTTATTCACGCTCCTTGTTGGACATCTATTCAGCAAATAGATTGTTGTCCCAACTGCTTCTACCCAGAATTCATCGGATAATCCTCTAGGTTTCATCATGCTTCTTATCCTTTCTTGATTGCTTATGTTCTTTCTCTCTTCTAAAACATTTTCCTGAGGTGTATACCTTTTTATGAATTATTTCTTGATCTCATTCTCTTTATAGAAGTTTAAAAACCCATTTGATATATACTTTCCACCTCTATCAGTTGTCAATGTCTTTATATAATGGCCACTATGCTTCTCAACCATGGCCTTGAATTGTTTGAATTCTTCAAATATATCTAATTTATTTTTCAATAAATGAACCCATGTCCTTCTGCTAAAGTCATCAATAAAGGTAATGAAATACACACTTTTAGACAAGGAGGGAGTTTTGAAGGGACCACAACAATCTGAATGTATAACCTCAATTTGTGAGATTTCTCTCCAAGATTTACCTAAGGGAAAAGTATTTATATGTTTTTTCCCCAATATACATGCCTCAAAAACCTTATCTGGTTGTTCAATATGTGGAATTCATTTAACCATTTGCATTTTATAAAGAACATTCAATCTACCATAACTCATATTCCCATACCTGAGATGCCAAAGAATGGATTGATTAATGGTTATTTCCTTGAACATTGTTGCACCTACTACTACATTTTACATTCTCAATGGAAAAATTCTATTTTTTGTCATCTGCACTATTGCAATCATCTTTTTTCTTCTACCTTTATCATATAACATGCATTCTCCATTTTCAAACTTCACCTTACATCCAATTTAAACAAGCTACCCAATAATGATAAGATTATACTTCAATCCTAGGACAAAGAAAACATTATGTATAAGCTTCTTTTATCCTTACTTGGTGAGACTGGATACAATCCCCTTACCCATAACAGGAACCTTATTATCTGGTGCCATCTTCACTTCAGATTTGATTTCTTTAGATATACTACTAAACATCTCCTTATTCGCACACATGTGATTGTTGCAAACACTATCCAAATACCATAATTTCTTTCTTCCTTGCTTAGCTACATTGCAAGTTAGAAGGAAAGCTCCACTCTTTTCTTTCTTTTAGGTTCAACTTACTTTTCATTAAAGAAGCTTCCATTATGATTATGATTTCTCAAATCATATTATTTATTTTTTCATTCACTTACATAGTGTCCAAAATTCTTGCAGTAATTACATTGCACATTTGATTTATCATATCTTTACAAAGAACCTCCTCTTGAATTGTTGTTGCTTCTTCCTATACCTCTTCCTTTTGAATGTGGCTCTTGTTGATTATTATGTCTTCCACCTTCTTTTTGGTTTCTAAATATTCCTCTTCCTTTGTTGTATGCTTCTCTCCCCCTACATCTAACATTTTTGTTTGTCTTGAGGGCTTGTTCATTAGAAGATTTGGTTAATCTATTGATTCTTTGTCCATGGGTTTATAAAGAACCCATCATCTCATCAACTATCATTTGTCTCAAGTCCTTAGACTCCTTTATTATAACTATTATCCAAATAACCCTCCCAGTTATTTAGGTAGCTTACATACACCTTCTGGCTCAGAATTCTTGTTGATGTTGAATCGCAACACCCCTAAATGTCTGCAACACGATGGGTTGAGACTCTCAGTACAATTGCATAACATGGAAATTTTCCCAAGTGTGGGATCTTGCGAAATCGGAAAAGCTCTCCGGATGAAGGCCGGTTCCTATTCCTCTGTTCAGATGCACACGTAGAAAATGCAGAGGGTTTACTAAAAATCTAATCTAACTTGCCAAGGAGACAGGGTAAGAAAATTCATAAAATAAAACCTAAACTACAAAGGTGATGCACCGAGGAATGAAGAACACTTATCTTGCCAATAAACACAAACCATTAAAATGTAATGCAAGATCATGCACAGATAGCTTGATTCACAGTGAAAGATCAAGGGGATGCAAACGAATACAGAGAGGGTTGAGAATCATCCACATACATAAATTAATTTTCTCCAAAGATTGATACAACACACTGCAAAATGCCAAGAGGCAAGGTTGCATTACAGTTTCAAATGGGAGGTTTTAACTCCACAAGTTCACCTGCCAAAGAGAAGAAGGGAGGGGCAAAACAAGAATTTCCAACCTTTAGAAAGAAGCCCCTCCTTACAATTTATAGGAAGAATGAGAGAGAAAAGAGAGAGGAATTCCAAAACTACCCCAACCACCTCTAGATTGCACTTAACTATCTCATTATGGTGGTAGGTGAGAACCCCAGCGAACCCAAAAAGTGGCGAACTGTATTTTGAAATTTTAAGAATTTTTTCTCACCCAATTAAATATATCTAGTTGTAGTTGGACAGAGGAACTCGTAAGCTTTCCGAAAAGTCCAACCTTGCATGAATCTGAGCTCCCAGTCAAAAGTTATGGCCATCTGAATATCTGCGCCAGGGTCTGCTTCCTGTCAGCGCTCAAAATGTTACGCCTCCTGAAGGTGCACCAAGGGCACATTCATGTGTGTGTCATCATCCTCCTCTATGTGCAAAGGGTTCACCATTTCCTCTGTCGACACTTTGTGTCATGCACCCATTCTGTGCGCCTTGGGCGCACCATTTCCTCTGTCGACACTCCGTGTCGTGCGCCCATTTTGTGCACCTTGGGCGCACCATTTCCTCTATCGACACTCCATGTCATGCACCCATTCTGTGCACCTTGGGCGCACCATTTCCTCTGTTGACACTCCATGTCATGCACCCATTCTGTGTGCCTTGGGCACCATTTCCTCTATCAACACTTCGTGTCGTGTGCCTATTCTGTGCGCCTTGGGCACACCATTTCCTATGTCGACACTCCGTGGTCATGCGCCCATTCTATGTGCCTTGGGCGCACCATTTCCTCTGTTGACACTCTATGTCGTGTGTCCATTATGTGTGCCTTGGGCACACCATTTCCTTTGTCGACACTCTATGTCGTGTGCCCATTCTGTGTGCCTTGGGTGCACCATTTCCTCTATCGACACTCCGTGTCGTACGCCCATTCTGTGCGCCTTGGGATGTGAGCTTCTTTGATTTCTCCATTCTCCTGCTTGTCTATATCTACCCAGGGGGGAAAATATATATACAACAATTCTCTTTGCAAGGTTACCCATGCTCAAGTTCACTTAGTGCATTCCCTTGCATGCCCCCCTTCTTTTCCTCATTATTCCACTTCTCCCCTGTGCACATCTTCTGTACATTCACCTTCTTACTACCATATATTTTTTCTTACACACATGCCTTCCACTTGCTTCAATCAGCTAAGTCCCTAGCCCTCTTGTGCATCCTGCACATTCTATTATATAGTTTTGCCTTGACCATGTGTTCTTTGCTCAATAGTTTTCCTTATTTCCTCATGCGCATTATGCACACTTTCGTTATGTCTTCTTCCCATGCCTCATTCTTCAACTCACATATATTTACACCCTCCTTTGTGCCTTTCTGTGCCAAGTCAATCTCTGACATGCTTAAGTGTGCCACACACATCCTGTCAAAGCATGCCAATAGGGTGCCGAATCCTTGTAACAAATAAATGAGTGACACGCGGCAAAAAAATAATTTTTTTTTGCACATATTAGCCTTCCTTTTAGCCAATCCACACACACCACGTGTCTTGCATACACAAATAACTCTGAAAAACTTCCGAAATCCATATATTTTGCTACAGAGCTCTGATCAGTGCATGCCTAGTCCCAATCAATAGCTGGTGACGTAGGCTATAATGCTAGACATTCAAATTAAAATTCTTGGTGGATATTGTAGGTGAGAAATGGGAAAATGTTTTTCTAGGCATTAATGAGAAGATCTGAATGCTTTAATCACCTTATTTTATATGATTCACCCTCCTTCCTTATCCAACATGCCAGAAAAACTTAGGGAAATGTATTTGACATATTTGTAGGTGGATTTACAGGCATTAAATGATTTTTTTTTGTGGTTGTATTTCAAATTCAGGTTTTCCCTCCTTCTTCTATTATTATTCTATGGGATCATCTATAAATGTAAGAGTTGGGCTCATTATTAAGGGTTGGAAATTATGGATCCTTACGTATTCTATGCTAAGGACTACATTTTTTTTGTATTCTGAGTTACAGACCTCTAGATTTGGCTCTTGCATGTGGATATCGGCCTCTTTCACCATTGTAACAACTATGTGCATTCCTAGAAGTAATAGAAGCATTGTTTTATGACTATTCTCTATCCTAACTTGTTTTCATTCCTTCTTCGTGCCCTTTCTTTTGCATTTCATGCTCATTTTTCCATTCTACGTCTCTTTTAGCTCCTTATTTAGTTGTGTTCCTTGAAACTGATCTAGTAAATACATTTTAAGCCATGCTACACATGCCTAGCCTTATTTCACACATTTCCCTTCATTTTCACCAAAACAGATAGTGTCCATCCCTCTTTTCTGGTGTTATTTCCTTTTAGTGTAGTTTTTATTTCATGTTATCTTTCTATCTATGGTCCCTTGGAATTGTTAGTTCAGTTTTCCCTTTCTACACTAGGAGTAGCAGTAGTAGTATAATTAGATAGAGGAACCAGCCTTCTCCAGAGATCCGTCCCAACTGTGCGAGGTCCTACAACTTGAGGATGGTTTCATTATTGTCATAAATGATTTCATTATTGTCACAAATGACTTGGCTCTTTTATATCCAAGACATGGGTGTGAGTTTGATGACAAAAAGTTTTTGGTATGCCCAGTGGGACCAGTAATGAAAGCTTAAATTTCATGTTGCTAAGTTCTGGTGTGTGGAATTCACATTTCAGGATTTGGAGGCTCATTTTAACACATCTGGCGACTCCCAATACCTATAGATATTTTTTTTAGAAGCCCTGAGCACCTTTCATGAGAAGAATACATACAAGGAGAAGTGTAAAAGCTAAAGATTCCATCGAGTACCTCTAGCTATCCCCAAAAAGAGTTCATTCTAGAAATCCCATGTGGGCATGCCCATCTCTAACGCGTCATGTCCATTCAAATCCTCCTCACATAAGAAAACCAATGTACCCTACTATGGCACATCAACCACCTCCTCCACTAAGGAACTTTTTTAACTATACTGGAGGAAGTCCCCTAGTTTTGGTTGTGTAACATGATATGCCAAATAGAACTCTAAAAAATATTCCATACTTTACTAGTGATAATCAAGTCACCCCTCAAGAGCATATCCAGGATATAGAAAATGTATGTTCACTCTACTTGATCACATATGACAATGTAGTAGTCATGCTACTTGTGGTCTATTTTAAAGTAAAAATGCTTCAATGGTACCGAGGCTTAAGACTTGGATCTATTGCCACCTGAGATGAGCTAGGAACATCTCTTTGCAATTACTTTGAAGATAAGTTAGATCACCTATTTTTAGTGGAGCAACTAATAACAATAAGGAGGGCACCCAACAAGCAAAAAATTGGTTTAAAAATAAAATTTCGGAAGACTTGGGATAGAATCCCTCTTGTGGTAATAATTACAACCCAACATGTTTATTTGTATTATCTAAAGGCATTGAACAATAATATCTTAGTCATGATTCAATCCATGAGAGGTAGGACTTTACCAGCTGATATAATATTGCAGTAAGGGAAAAAAAATAGTAGTATTCAAGCAGGAAAGATATCTCTTAGACCTCCTATGCCCTTGTTCCCAGAAATTTCACAAGCACCCCATCCTTTTATGGCCCCTATTCCTATTCCTGAGAAAAGCACGCAACCTATTGCATCAACATCCTACTCTTCCGTGCGTCAAAAAAAAGAAGAAGAATTGAAAACCCTAATTAGAAATTTGTCAAAAAAAAGGTCATAT
Organism: Taxus chinensis; assembly: GCA_019776745.2. Taxonomy (NCBI): domain Eukaryota; kingdom Viridiplantae; phylum Streptophyta; class Pinopsida; order Cupressales; family Taxaceae; genus Taxus; species Taxus chinensis. The sequence continues at coordinate 144,109,858 of CM034154.1, read as the reverse complement.
CATTAGAGAAGCAATAGACACAAGCTTATAGAGATAGTTCTAATCAAGTGCATAGCCAAATCAATCAACCTTGACATAATCAATATGGAAACCAAAGATACACACCCAACCAGCAGAATGACAGATGGCATGCTAATGGACATCTGCCCTTGCAATTTTTTCCTCATACGCCCTCTCTTCCAGCACCAAATGCAACAAGTCAGATGCTTGTTCCAGTTCAGAACAATTTAGCACAAGATTTAGAGTGGTGCTTCCCTTGCAGCATGCCTCACAATCAATATCACTATGCCAATGTTGTGTGCACATAAGCCTACATGATTCAAAATGCTCCCAACCATGAACCTTCAACGAGTGCATCTGAAATAAAGAACTAAGAAAGGCCAGAGGTTCTTCCAGATTACAATTTGATGTTCTTTGGTGCTAAGAATTTTGTGTAATCAACCAAGATAAAGAGGACACAAGCAGATCACATGCTCAAGTTGCGTACAACACAAGATACAAGAAGATAATGCTCAAGTTCTGCATGTAGGTAGAAATTCCAACAACACAAGCCAATCTTCAGAAGCAGAAATATGTATCTAGGGAATCCAGTAATAAAATTTCTCAAGTCCATATACAAGAGATCCCATGTAAAACTCCTCTTGAAGTAGCACTCACCCCTTCTTTGGTAGGTCAAACCTAAGCTTCAACTAAATCCCCGTCTTCTGTGCCTGAAAAGTCAAGGAAGGATGTTGTAATTCCTAAAATGTGCAAGTCAATGGGTCTTCCATTTAGCATTGTGGTCCAGATGAAGAATAAAAATATAAATTTCATGATGTGGTATGTTATGGCCATTCCATCTCAGTGGGATCAACTACATGAGGCCCTATCCCAACTTCCATGTGCTTCTTTAACTGTTCACAAGTCGCACACCTCTATCAACATCTGTGAAGAAGAGGAGAAGAAAGTAAGTAAAGTTGTTAAAACCCCACCCTTCTATATGTCCTTGATCATAGGAAAACATCTTGTCCATAACTATATAATTAACTCAGGTGTTATCACTTTTGTTATTTCTAAGAAGATAGTTGATGTCCTAAGTCTTGAGTATAGGCCCTTGACTAAAGGAGTCTTATAACTCAATGGTTTAAATGTCACCACCCTATGAATCATCAAGGATCTTGATTTGACCCTCCATGCATGTCCAAATCTAACAATAACTCAAGATGTGTCAATCATTGATCTTCCCCCTCTATTTACCTTATGTTTGTCAGAGATTTTACAACTTAAGTGGGTAGTTACTTGTCTTCTGATTGGTCTCACATGTTACTCAAGATAAGGTATGGTACCCAGTTTACCATACAAGATGAACCAATATTTTCCTATCATGTAGATTCATATGCCTCATCTCCTCTCCAAGTGAATTGTTTAATCCAATAGGAACAAGCTGTAATTTCTGAAGAGAATCCATTTCCACCTTATATTCTTGATCTAGTACTTGATGAATGGGTGGAGAGGCACCATAAATTTTACCTATATGTTGAAGAACTAGAAGCCTATGAAACTAGGCTTGGTACTTTTTACATTCTTAAAGAAGAACTTGTGCTGTCATGCACTCTCAAGAAAGACCAAGTTGAACCTGGTCTATGGAAATTATACTTTGATGGATCTAGAAGTAGAAATAGTGTGGGAGAAGGAGTTGTTATCATTTATCCTAAGGGTGATAAATTATTCTTCACTCATAGGTTTCAATTTACATGTTCTAACAATATGGCATAGTATGAGGTACTGGTGCATGATCTGCTTATTGTTGAAAAGAAGAAGATTAAGGCATTGCAGATAATTGAGGACACATAATTGGTTATTCACCAGGTTACCAACAAGCTCCAAGAAATGAGTAAGCTTCTCAAATATTATAAGAATATAGTTCTGGACCTCCTTGAAAGCTTTTATGCTTTAAATATACAATTGGTACCGTAAAAAATGAATAAGGAAGCTAACCAAATGGTTGTGCTCGATTCACATTTCTATCCTGCTGAAGAATTTGTCAAAGGAAACACTTAGCACATTAATATGGTGATAAAACCATCCATTCCAGACAATAATATCAGCTAGAAAGTTTTTAAAAGTGATGCGCAGATCATCCAGTTCATCTAGAATGAACTTGAGTTCTCATCAAGCATGCAAGTTGACTTGCATAACAACTATGGTGACCAAGTAATTCAATTGAACTCAAATAAGTTGCCTAAAGGGTTGGTCACCTTAAATAAAATGGTTCCCTGATGAATAGTTCAAGGGTGTAGAAAATTATATGCACCTCACACAATAAGATTACTCCCCAGTCACTTTGTGTATAGAAAGAAGGTGCTTCTCAGTAAGACTTGCACACACAATGAAAAATAGGTTGTCATCTCTCTTTGTAAAAAAATACAATGATATCTTGTCATGGGAATATGAATACCTCAAAGGTTTTAATCGAAGTGTTTCTCAACACTCCATTGACCTTAATCCTAGTATCAAACCCGTGAGACAGAAGCAATGACTAGTCAATTCAAAGATAGAGCCTCTCATGAGAAAGGAATTATCCAAACTCATTAAGGAAAAAATTATTTTTTCCATCAAGTACTCTACTTGGGTCGCAAATCTAGTTCCAGTGCACAAGAAGAATGGTGAAATAAGACTCTGTGTTGATTTATGATATTTGAACAAGGAATCTCTAAAAGATCATTATAATTTTCCTTCAATGGAGCAGATTCTGCATACTGTGGTTGGTGCACAAAGATTCTCAATGTTGGAAGGGTATTAAGGTTTCAATCATATTCTGGTCAAGGAAGAGGATTAATTCAAAACAACATTTACAACCAAGTGGGTAACATATGCATATCAAAAGATTCCTTTCGGTCTATCAAATGTGGGAGCTACATTTTAGTGCACCATGGACATTGCCTTCAAAGGTTACATCAATGAGTTCATCTTGGTTTACCTTGATTACATAACCATATTCTCAAAGAAAAGTGAGGAATATATGACGCACCTGGACAAAGTATTTGAGAGGTGCAGAAAGTATGGGGTGTCCCTTAACCCTAAGAAGTGAATTTTGTAGTAGCACAAGGTAATATTTTAGGCCATATGGTTTTAAAGGATGGAATTACAATTGATCTTGAGTGCATTTCAGCCATCCTAGCTCTTTCCATGTCGGTGCACAAAAAAGGCCTTGGAATCCTTCCTTGGTAAGATCAGTTTCATTAAGCACTTCATTCCTAACTTTGCAGGACTAGTTCGGCCCATCACCCTGATGCTCAAGAAGGACATAGACTTCAGATGGATAGTATAAGGAAGAGAGAGCTTCAACAGAATCAAACAAGAAATTTCTTAGGTGCCAGCACTTATCAACCTGAATTACTCAAAGGATTTCTTCATATGGGCTTATGGCACTAATGTGAGTGTTGTTGTTTTCCTGACATAAAAAAATGGACAAGGATTAGAACAACCAGTGGATTTCTTCAACCATACATTTAAGGATTATGAATTAAGATACAATCACATGGAGAAGCATGTCTTCACCATCATGTACGTGCTCAAGAAATTTAAAATCACGCTTACCAAAAATCATATTAAGGTGTTAGTCTCCCACTCTTCTATCAGAGACTTCATCATGGGAGCAGAACTTAGTTAGAAGAGAACATGATGGGTGACCAAAATTATGGAATATGATGTGACTATCAAAGCCATAAAAATAGTAAGAGGTAGCATGCTCTATAAGTAGATTACTGAGGATACTTAGAATGAATCTGAGGCTTCATTTTTTTATGAGGATCTCCTACGTGTAGAACTTGAAAAAAATATGGATCTTGGCGCACGCGACCAGATGAAGAACATGATCAAATTCCTTTCTGAGGGAGTATATCCTCTCTTTTTTTTAAAAAATAAAAGAGAAGACATTTGAGGTTACAATATATTCCTTATGTTTTGATTGATAGACTTCTCTTCAATTATAATATTGATGGTGTGTTATTAAGATGCATCAATAACACGTAAACTAAAAAAGTGTTAGCCAAATTTCATGATGGATTCTTTGGTGGACACTTCTCTACCAAAATTACAGCAATGAAGATCATAATTGTAGGAATATTTTGGCCTACGCTATTTACAGATGCACATAAGTGGGTGAAAAAATGTAAGGAATGCACCTTATTTACAGGAAAGAATAAATTGGTAGTGGTTCCCCTTCAACCAATCTAAGCAGCTCATCCTTTTGCACAATGGGGTCTTGACATCATAGGCATGATCAATCTTCCTTCAATCACTAGACATAAGTGGGTGTTGACAGCCATAGACTACTTAACCAAATGGATGGAAGTTATCGCACTTAAGGAATCAACCGATTTATTCATCCTTGACTTTCTCGAAGGTATAGTCATAAGGTTTGGCATTCCTCAAACCATTATATCTAATGATGCAAAATATTTCCTTGGCACTAAAATCATTGATTGGGCTCTAAAATAGGGCTAGAAGAATTCTTCAGATCAAGAAACAAGAACTTGATCAAGATCATGAAATGCACAATGAATATCAATGAAATAAAGTCACATACAAAGGTCTTACGTGTGCTTTGGGTAGATAGAATCACAGTTAAAAAGATAATAGGAACTTCATGTTACAAGCTTGGCTATGGAAAATAGGTTTCCCTTCCTTTGACATTGGAGTTGAACTCATTGGTGCTTTCCCAATAGTTATAATTCAAATGCATAGACTAGAGAGGAATAAGAATGGCAGAGCTAGTTAATCTTGAAAAATCAAGAAACTCTGTCATGATAAAATCAACAAGCAATGAAGAAATGGTTTGACAGAAAGACTAGGCCTCAAAATTTCAAAGTTGGGGACTTGGTTTTAAAATGGGATGATAAGAGAGCTAAACCGGGGTGTTATTCAAATTTTGATGCACTTTGAAGTGGACCATACATCGTCAGCTTGTGCAAAGGGGATAACTCTTTCCAATTAACTCATCTTGATGGAGGTGTGTTGAAAATCCCAGTTAATGAGAATTATCTCAAACCCTTCCATTAAGTTTGCTACATCATTTTATATATATTAGAGTAGTTTCAATTCCTTGAAGTGCATTGCATGCACATCGTTTGTTTGTACATAGTTCTTTTTTCTTCTCATATGCTTCCCACAAATACTCTTCTTTTTCTTCCAAGATGTTGGTCTTCTTCCAACAGTTTGTAGGATTCAAATTGGAGTCAAGAAATAATTCTTCAAGTGACTTCAATGGCAATTATTTAAATCCACGGATCATAATTTCATGATTACATAAAAAACTTCATGCCCAATGGATGCTTTAGGCTACTGATCTCCTTCATCTAGCAGGCAGCTGGCCCCGAAAGTTTCTAAAACTGTTATCCAAATAACTCCCCCAGTTATTTAGGTAACTTACATACACCTGTTGGCTCTTAATTATCTTTGCAAGGTTTTGCATGCGCAATTTTACTTGGCACATTCCTTTGGTCACAATTCTCTCCTGCACCCCCATTATTTTCCTCTTCGTTCCACTCCTCCCCTACATGCATATTTTGCACATTCACCTTCTTCCTAGTAGATATTTCGTCCTACGCACATGCCTTCCACTTGCTTCAATTAGATAAGTCCCTGGCCCTCTCGTGTGTCCCACACATTACCTTATAATAGTTGTGCCTTGACCATACATTCTCCACTCAATAGTTTTCCTTATTTCCTCACACACATTACATGTGCCTTCATTATGTCTTCTTCCCACCCCTCATTCTTCAACTCACATATCTTTGCACCCTCCTTTGCACCTTTATGTGTCAGGCCATTCTCTAACATGCTTAAGTGTGCCAAAAGGGTGCCGAATCCTTGCAACAAATCAATGAGTGACACATGACAGAAATGACAAAAAAATTTACATAGATTAATCTTCCTTTCAGCCAATCCACACATGCCATGTGTCTTGCATATGTAAACAAATTTAACAAACTTTTGACAGCCATATCTTTTGCTATAGAGCTTTGATCATTGCGCGCCTAGTCCCAATCGATAGTTGTTGACGTAGGCTACAGTGATAGACATTGAAATTCAAATTCTTGGTGGATCTGGTAGGTGAGAAATGGGAAAATTTCTTTCTAGGAATTAGTGAGTAGATCTGATTGCTTCAACCACCCAATTTGATATGATTATCCCTCCTTCCTTCTCGAACATGCTAGACAGACTTAGGGAAATGTATTTGACATATTTTTAGGTGGATTTATAGGCATTAAATGCTTCTTGTTAGTGGTTGTATTTTAAATTCAGGTTTTCCCTCCTTCTTCTCTTATTCTTCCATGGATTCATCTATAAATATAAGAGATGGGATCATTATTAAGGGTTGGACATTTTGGATCCTTACGCATTTTTTGCTAAGGACTTCATTTTTTTTGTATTCTAAGTCATGGACCTCTAGATCTGGCTCTTGCATATCGATATCGGCCTCTTCCATCATTGTAATAGCTCTGTGTATTTCTGGAAGTAATAAAAACATCATTTTGTGACTATTATTTTTCCTAATCTATTTGCATTCCTTTTTCATGCCTTTTATTTTACATTGCATGATCATTGTGCCATTATACATCCCTTTCAGCTCCTTATTTAGTTGTGTTCCATGAAACTGATACGGTAAATATGTTTTAAGATATGCTACAAATGTCTAGCCTTCTTTCACACATTTTCCTTCTTTTTCACTCAGAATAGAGAGTTTTCATTACTCTTTTTTGGTGATATCACCTTTTACTGTAGGTTTTATTTCATGTTATCTTTCTATCCATGGTCCCTTGGCATTGTTAGTTTAGTTTTTCCTTTCAGCACTAGTAGTAGTAGTAGAAATAGAATTAGATAGAGGAACCTACCTTCTCCGAAGATTTGTCCTAAGTGCACAAGGTCCCACAACTTGGGGACGGTTCCATTGTTGTCAAAAACGACTTGGATCTTCAATATTTGAGACACGAGTCCGAGTTTAATGACCAACAACAACCATAGCTAGATCAAATCTAGTTGGAAGGCTCCTCAATACCTTCTCTATGAGCCTATATTCTTCAACCAAATCTCCATTAGTTCTCATTTGATTAACTATGGTAATTTTTATTGTAATTAAGTCATTTACAGAATCTGAGTCTTTCATGAGAAGAGTTTCAAATTCCCTCTTTAGAATCTATAATCTTGTAACTTTTACTTTATCACTGCCTTGATATGCATTTTGCAAAGTATCCCAAGCTTGTTTGAGTTTATAGATGTTGCTATCCTTTAGAAGACTGAATCAGCTACAACATTTTTAATGTATCTTAAATCCTTTGTATCCTTTCTTCTATTTTCCTTTAAATCATTCTTTTGAGCTTATGTCAATGTATTGAAAGCATCTTTGTCTTCTACCTCTACATATCCTCCTTTTACTATTTCCCATAGCTCTTGAGAGGAGAACAATGTTTTCATTTTAATGCACCAAATTTCATAGTTTTTCCCATCAAATATTGGGGGTTGTTACTACAAGTTACTGCTACTAGAAGCCATTAAATCTCAACCCACAGAATAAAATCTCAGACCCACGAACTATTGAGCATTTTATTTTCTTTGATACCAATTTGTTTGGAAAAATTTGGTGCCAACTACAACTAACACAAGTAAAAACACAACCAAAATACAATAACACACAAAATATAACTATATATTCAATTTACAAAGCTTTTACAAACTCATAGCTATAACTCTACATATTATTTTCATTCTTTTTTATTCTCTTCTTGAGTCCAATTGTTTACTTCCTTTTATTACAAAAAATTCATCTCCTTGATTTATTGTTCTGTGTTACTACATGTGTTTTTCTTCTTCTAGATAATATCTCGAGCTATGGCTTTTTTTATCAGTTATATTCTCTTTGTATGTTGTTGTATATGTTTCTTCTCCTTTTATTTACATATTCTTTTTTTTGAGCCAATTATATAGCTCCCCATGTCTCTCAAAATGCATTGACCTCGACATAGACCTAAAGATCATTTATATCCAACTCTTCACGACCTTTAAATCCACTCAAATGAATTTCCATTACCTCAAATGAAATGCCTCCACGTGTCTGCCTTTCACTGGCTACATTGTCAAGATTTATAAAACTTCAATTCTCCAATGCAAAGCTTAGATCAAACAAATAGGATCCATGTATCCTTTGCATTTTCAGTCCCTTCTCAGAACTATGAAACCCAAACCATTAGAAACGTTCCATGCTCTCCTATGTTGTTGAGACCCTTTTGATCACCAACTGACACATGTGAAACTTTGACCAATAAGAAAACTCCACAGTTCTCACAATTGTTAGTCTTCATCTATATAATTTATTAGTATTTTGAATCCCAAACCAATGAGAAGGCTCCACGCACTTCCCACTTGTCATACTTATTAGCTTTGTGCTTTCATGATTGGTTATGGCTTAACATCTCAACTTTCTTCTTTTTTTAACTTAATCATTGGCTCCATAAATATGAAGACACGTGTCTCTACCCTGACTACCTAACTTGAACTAGACCCCATGAAATATAAGTTATAGCTTATTCTAGAGGGTTGAGATGCATTGGGGCTCATCACCAAAATGTTTGGAAGAATTTTATCATGTGTCTCTACCTTAGATGGTTGAGATCTATGCTCACTCACCTTAACCAATAAAATTGGAACCGATGAATTATAAACTATGGTGAATTTTGTGAACTTGGGTCTGCCCACAGACTTAAAAATAAATGATTCCAAAAAAACACCATGTGGCTTGTGGATTTAGCGGGGGAAAAAACAAAATTACAATGGCTAAAAATATGAATAAATACCTGTCAGTCGAGTAGATAGAATGTTAGAGTAGGTATTTACCTTAGCCCATGTTCACGTAGGTACTTTATTTACCTTTATTATATTTATCCTCACCCATTTATGCATGTGGATATTTCTTTTATATTATTTAGATATTAAGAAGATATTGTCTAGTTTTTCAGTATAGTTCTTTCCTTGATCTATGTTATTGACTAGATCTTTGATGACTAGTTCTTTCCTTAATTTATGGATTAATCTATGGCCTTGACTAGTTCTTAGATTGATCTTTCTTTCCTACATAAGAGATGTCCATTCTCATTGTACTAATATATGAGAGTTCCATAATAATATGTGATATTACTGCTCTTTGTTTGCAAATTCTTTTGTAAATGTATTCTGGTGAATTTCTTTCATCTTATCAAATGTGGTGTGCTATGATCATCTGATATATTCATGACTTAAAACGATCTTCTTATCATTCCTTTCATGGTATCAAAGTGATAGATGATGTAGAAATCCATCTATAAGTTTTTCTTTACAAGCAAGGGTCTATTGTTTTCAAGTATCAAGAATTTGTTAGTACTTTTTTACAGCATGCATTTTTATGCAAAAATGGAGGGTGTCATTGGATTTGGAAAGTGCCAAAACTCAATAATCAACTGTAAAATCAACCATGTTTTGAGATGGTCAAATTTGGACATTTTTTAAGGGTTTTTAAGCACATTTCTCAAAAACTCCATACAATTATGTACAAACAAATTTTTTTGACACAAAAATTATATCATCTTTTTGGGTTTTACAAGAAACTTTATGGGTTTCTCTTTGTCTTTTGATATAGGTGATAGAAAAAGTGATATTTGAAATCTAAGTTTGATTTTACAATTGTACTTTTTGGGTGCATTCTTTTATCCATTGGATATAAGTGTGTACCTTTTGGATGCATTCTTTTACCTTTTGGATATTTTTATTTTGGATGCAATATTTTATCCACTAGGCACAGATTTGTACCCTTTGGGTGTATTCTTTTATCCATTGGATATCGGTGTATACCTTCTGGATGCATTCTTTTACCCTATGAATATTTCTGTTTTGGATGCAGTCTTTTATCCACTGGACGCACATCTATACTCTCTGGATGCATTCTTTTATCCATTTGATATAAGTATGTACAGATGCATTCTTTTACCCTATGGATATTTCTATTATAGATACATTCTTTTATCTAATGGATGCAGATCTATACCTTGTGGGTGCATTCTTTTATCCATTGGATATAAACGTGTACCCTCCAGATGTAATGATTTACCCTCTAGACATTTAGGTTTTGGGCGTAGGATTTTATCCTTTGGTTGCAAGTGTGTATCATGTGGATGCATTCTTTTACCCTCTAGAAATTTGGGTGTCACGTGTACCTTTAAAAAAATTAGCATTAAAAATTTATTTTTTAATAGCAAAACCTTCCAAAGCTCATAACTTTTGATCCGTAGCTCAGATTAAGGTGATTATTTTTTTGAAATTGTGTATTGTTTCGAGAGCTATACATTGGTGAAATTTCAATACACATATTTCAAATGTAAAAGGTACTTTTACTCATTATAATATTTACATGCACTTAATTATAAAGTGCCAAATTTTGAGGGGTGTTGTAATCACTTGTGGACGTAATTTCAGTTGAGCCCGACGTTCTAAAATTTTGGGTGTTACATTATTGTATCTATCATAAATTCTAAGAATGATATGCTTTTCTCTAAATTCTGTGAACTTTAGGAGGATATTGTAATTTTTTTGGAAGAAAATAAATTGCTCAAGAAGAAAAATTCTCTTCTACAAGCACTCATTCACGATATAGATACACTAATACACTCCCTCTAGTAGATAGTTTCTCACTTACAACATCACCATCATATTGTGGACAATCATATCCATGCTCCTAGTCCACTTGCATTTATTTCTTTGGCACCTATTGACCTTGATCTGTCAATTTTTTAGTATATTTCTACTCTTGATACTCCTAAGCCTATGAGGATTGTTACTACATGATCTTCCACGTCTGTGCCTATAGTAGTAACACATGTTGTGTATCCTACTTCTGCTCATATGCATGGCTCTTTTGAGAAGCATACCACTACATTCAGTTCTCACATGCTCTGTTCTATGGGTTTCACTAACAGAGGTATTGGCATACATTCACAGGGTATTGTTTCCCCTATTCCACATGTTAAGTGGAATTATCATCATGGCATTGGTTCTTGAGCAGGTACTTCATTGGGATCACACATTGAAAAAATTCCTACTTTTTTCGCTCGACTCTTTCCAAGGATCATGATCTATGCATGAGTTATGCACCTTCACTCAAGCTTGAAAAACCTAATATTTCAGTTGTCAGACATGATTGACCTAAGACACATTCTGATGTTCCTTTTCATGAACCCATTGTGAATTTTGTACCAATTCATATGTAGGCATCTTCTTTACCCATCTGTGTTGATTTGGGGTAGATATATGATCACTCGTGATGGCGACATAAGAATTCATCGAGAGGACTCTACAGGCGTGGCTCCTCTACCATTTGGCCTCTTGCTCCACTTTCTACACCTTCTGCAATATAATGCTCCTTGTTTTGAGCATTTTTTAGTAGGTGTAGTATATCTCTCTTATTTTTTGAGAGATTTTAGATATGTGTTTTTGACATTATTTTGCATGTTGACATTCTCTCTTGTGGGGGAGCTATTCTAGTGAATCCCAGTGTTATTTTTTTAGTGTTCAAGTAGTTGTTTTGTCAACTCATACAATTTGGTGTCACTCTACCCATTCAGTAGTATGTGAGGGTGTGGTGTCCTTGCCTTGTTACCTTGGATTTTCTTTGATTGTGACATTCCTATTTATTTGGATCTCATGTCCTTTCCTTATTACCTTGGTTATTGTTCTTGGATTGTGGCACACCTATTTGCAGCATTTAATCTTGCTTCTTCAGGTTTTGTTTCCTTGTCTTGTTACCTTAGATTTTCTTGGCTTGTAGCACTCTTATTTCCTTGGATCTTGTGTCCTAGCCTTGTTTCCTTGATTATTGTTCTTAGATCATGGCACACCTATTAGTAGCAGTTGATCTTGCTTCTTCAAGTTTGATTCCTTGCCTTGTTACCTTGGTTTTTCTTGGATCATGGCACTCTAATTTCTTTGGACCTTGTGTCCTTGCCTTATTACCTTGGTTGTTCTTGGATCGGGGCACACCTATTTTTAACAGTTGATCAAATTATGTTTGGTTTTTTTTTGCCCTTTTGACATCACTCTATTAATAGTCTCCTTGTATGGATTTATTTTGGGTGAAGTCCATTGTAAAAAAAAATTTAGTTTTGTGATCGAGCAGTGGATTCAGACCATAGTGCACACCAAAAAATTTCAGCATTGTACGAATTTGTTTTGTACGAGTTTTTTTAGCTAAGTTTCTTGGGATGCCTTTATAGCGGGTATTTTCTCTCTCTACTTTGCTCTTATTGGTTTTGGGTACCTTGCGGTGTCCCTTTTTCCTAGTTATTGTACATAAGTACCTCATTAGGCATAATTTTTAGGGCTGATATAGTGGATATGCCACTTTTATTTTGGGCCCCTAGCTTCTCTTGAGGGGGGTGTTAGATTAGGTATTTACCTTAGCTCATGTTCACCTAGGTACTTTATTTACCTTTATTGTACTTATCCTCACCCACTTATGTGTGTGGATATTTTTTATATTATTTAGATATTAGGAAGATATTATCTAGTTATTTGGTATAGTTCTTTCCCTGATCTATGTTATTGACTAGATATTTGATGACTAGTTCTTTCCTTGATCTATGGTATTAACTAGATCTTTGATGACTACCTCTTTCCTTGATTTATGGCCTTAACAGGTTCTTAGATTAATCTTCCTTGCCTATATAAGTAAGTCCCATTCTCATTTTACTAATATATGAGAGTTCCAAAATAATATGTGATATTACTTCTCTTTGTTTGCACATTCTTTTGTAAAGTTATTTTGGTGAATTTGTTTCATCTTATCAAATGTGGTGTGCTATGATCATTTGATATCTTCATGGCTTGGAATGATCTTCTTAGAGAATATAGGGGAAATAAGATTTGAAAACCTACACAGGGCTCAAGATTACCAACTACCATTAATTTTAACACATATTTTCCATGCTACTGAAGATGGTATTTAATTTATGAGTTACCATAATAAAGCATATCATACAGAATTCATGTCATTTCTATATTTTAGGATGACTTGCATTGTAGCATCCCTGGATGTTCATACTAAGTTTGTTCAATTTTGTGAGCAGTAGAAGTGTTACTTTTGAGCTTATGATGTCAATATTGTAAGGTTGCAAAGAAATCCTATAATATATATTATTAGTTCTCTTTCATGGGTTAACAATGAGTGATCAAATCAAATAAATTTATATGTACAATTCCCTTCAAATGATTCTTTTTTTGAAAAATGAGTCATTTTGAATCAAATTTCAAAATGAGGTCTAAGATATCATGATGGTTTTCCTAATAGATGTGGATGCCTGAGTTGACAATAGTACATATGGTGGTTTTCTAAGAAAAAACTTGTTACAAATTACAACTGATAGGAAAGGTGGGGTCTCATTTTCTAGTTCAAAATGCAAATAATGAAGTTCTTATATTGACAAGATTTCATCAGCCAACCAGAAAAAATCCACGACAAAAATTTAATGTCATTTGATGATGTATCTCAAATGAATCCCAACATTGAAAAAAATGGATTTGAAATGTATAGTTTGGTTCATATTATTTTTGAATTTATAAGTTTTGGGTCATTTTTGCTTGAATATGTTTGATAATTGACAATATTGCATTGGGGTAGATTATTTGGTGCATGATGTTATACATAACAATAAACCCCACCTTTCTATTTGTTACACTAAAAAATGTGGATTATAAGAAAACCTTATGTATGGGGCCTGGACCCAGGGGATGTGAGTTCAATTTTAGTATCTTATTTATTTTATTTTTCTCTTACATTGTGGATGGAATTTCATGAACTATAGATGCATAAGGAAAATTATAAATTTCCACAGTGAAATTTTATTTCTTATTAAATGTTAAATGTTTGATCATAGACTCATCTCAACAGTTTATGAATTACACAGATGGACCTGTCAATGCATCAAGGGTATTTCCTAAAATGTAGAGTTATATTTTGAAGCATTTTTTGAGACGTTTTTGTCCCTAAATCCCAGTAGACAAGCATTTGGATATCTCAAAGGAGAAATGATATATTTTGAACTCTCTACAAAGTATAACCATAGTTTTAATGCATATTTGTGGTTTATCAAGGAGTACTGATATATTTTTATTCTTTTCTCAATGAATTGGATGCATTATGAACACATAAAAAACACCATAATCAAATTACTTTTGTTATTTATCTTATTTGTTTGATTTGTTAATGATTAATAAAAATCATAAAAACCAAATTAGTTTATTTTTGAGCATATATGGAATTAAGAGAACCTAAAATCATTTCTCTTTGTAATCTCCACACACGGAAGTATGTTTCATAATTTTATTCGTTCTTTTCCATCAAAATCACTTGGAACTTAAACTTGGCGTCATCCATCAAAATCCCTTGGGACTTGAATATCACTTCATAAGTGTAGCTCAAATCTATGCATTTATATAAGGTTGACCCCTATGTTGAGGTGTTTGGGCACTAAAGTTACATGAGAGCCTATGAGAATGGATCTTGAGATAAATTCTGCATCATAATTAAGTGTCTGTAAAGGAGACAAAAAAATTAGATGAAGAAAAATTGTGGAAAATAATTTTACATTTTTTAGCATGATCAGAGATTTTTAATCCTCAAAATTTTACAACTTATAATGGTTGAATAATATAAAACCCTTATTGGTAAACTTAATTTTCTAAAATACATTATGTTGCTAAATGATTGAATCTCTTACTAAGCAGTAACAAGAAACACTTTTGCAAAGCTAAAAAAACACTTAACTCCTTGCATCACATGTCCCTTAAATCATCCCACTTGAAATGTCATTAGATTCATCTCTCCTCCATTTTAACCCCTACTTTAGGAGGATATATCATTCATGGCCTTGTTGTGTGGTGGAATAATTGAAGTTAATGAATAAAATGTGTAGTCATGTGGAAGATAGATCTTGAGGAGGAGTTAGTCTTTACTATTTTCTAAAAATTTACAATCATGATTTTAGACAATATTCAAAAATTAAGTATGGGCAGCATTAGCACATGAACTTTTATTTTTAGATGCAATTCCTTCTAATGTGATAATTCAAAAAATAAAATTTAAAATGGTGGAAGAAAGATAAGATTATGGGTTTTGTTATTTCAAAACATAAAATAAAGTATGGGCGATATGAAAAAGAAGAGAAAATGAAAAATAATTAATTAATTATCGGTGACATGAAAAAAAAATTAATATTGTTCAAAGCTGGAGTAGTATGAAAATTTCTCATTTTATATATTGTGAGTAGAACAAAACTTAAATTGACCACCTTGGCTCTAAAGTGGCTATCCAGAAAAGTGCATTAGTGTTGGTGAGATTTATCAGCTATACTATATAGTAACATATACAAATAGTTGTAATGCATTACATTTATTTGAGCTAAAATATTTACTTAAATTTAAAAATGAAATAATATGTATGTATGCCATATATTGTACGAGGGATACATGTAAAAATTAGTAATTAAAATAACAATTTGTAATTAAAAATTATTTTTTTCAAATTCGTAAACAATTTACTTATGATTTATTAAGTATTCCATAAGAATTTTTTGAACTCTCGATTGTATTTTGTAGAGTTTGTTGTAAGTAACTATTATCCCATCTTTTCCCCCAGAAAAATTGATCAAACACGACCTCGTGCAAGAATAATATAAAGAAATGGCTCCGTTGAACGAACCCACACTTCAAATCCAACAAATAGGTTATAAGTAGGATTTAAAATCGAATAGCAGGGTCAAGGAACAAAATACAATGTCAAAGAAACTAAAGGCTCAAAGGAAAAGAAAGGGTGAAGGCTCAATAGTCTTCGGGCTTTACAAATGATTTAGAACGAACCCCAAAATTTGCTAAGTATAAAGGTGTTGGCAGAATCCTCCCAGTGTCCAAGAAATGCACCTTCAAAGGTTAAATCTAAAAGGGAGACTCAAACAAGTGCCAAGACGCCATGTGTCCAAAGCGCCAAAATTTGCACTAGCTGTTGAAAAGTCTTCGACTCAGCGGAAGGTGCCAAGTGTCCAAACGATGCTAGTTAAAAAATAAATTCAAAGAGCGGAGACCCAAATGAGCGCTGGCTTGTAACGTAGTCCAAATTAAAAAATAGGAAAGAATCAGAACAAAATGACTAAGTATAGAGAACCAAAAGAAGCCTCCACATGTCTTATTGGTACAATTTCAAAATGAAAGTCTAGAGGCAGTCCCTAAACGAGCATGATCTCACCACGTGTCCCAGGTCCAAAAAGGGACAAATTATGGGGGGTTGAATAGTCAAAAGGAGACGTAGGCATATGGAGGGAGGTAAGTGTCAGTGTGGCGCTACTTCAAAACTAAAATTTGGGGTGGATTTCCAAACAAGTGTCAAGCCTCCACATGTCCAAGGTCACACTTTTGGCCCCGCTAATAAAGGAAACTTTGGAAAAATACAAAGGAGCCCAGGGAGCTCGCAGAAGCCACCACATGTTAGTCCAGCATGATTTTAAGAGCATAAGGACCCAAATCTGCAACATGCACGAGGCTGCCATGTGGACCCTGTATGGACACGCTCTTTAAATATTGCACTCTCGTGACCCAAAATATTGAATGGTCATATCTTTTGACTGGAAACTTAGTTTTGTGTAGGAGAAGACTTTTTAGAAACATCTCAGCACCTTCTACGCCATGTAAACATAAAATATCATTATTGATAGGCTCTAGCAGCTGAAAAATGGGAAAACATCTTCTAAACCATTAATGTAGAATCTTATTTCTTCAACTACTAGATTAGATTTTATTTGATCTGTTGTTCTTCTTCCTTAGCATGCCAAGTAGACATAGGGAACCAGAATTGACAGATTGTAGGTAGATTTAAGAGGGGGCATTGATTGATGATGGTCAAAATTTCAAAGTAGGATTCAATGCATATCTCAAGGTGGTTGAAACTGGATTCGAATTCTTCCCTCCTCTCTCTATCATTCTTCTTATATATTGTAATGAAGGGGCATATTCAAGTGGGTTTTCATTATTTCTCCTCTGGCCCCCTCTCTCTTTCTTCCTTAGGGTATAATGTGGATTCTAATCCTCCTTTCATGGCTGTATAATGGTGTTTTCTTACCTCTTTCCCACTGATGATGTACCATGTAACATTTTGGAGCAATAAAATTTGTTTCATGATGCATCTGTCCATCCTTGGCTTATTTTGTTGTCTCTTCTTACCTATCATCATTACAGGGTATACTTTTCATACTTTGATGTTTGTTGTAGGTTCTTAGAGCTATGCTTAATGGGTTTTGAAGTGGTGTTCCATGTGAAATCTATCTCTGGTCCGTGGTGCATTCTGTCCACCCTCTCCTCTTCTCACCACTCTCCACTTCAAGTAGTCAGATATGTGATTCAACCACATCCTTTTCTGGTGTATCACCACTTACTGTAGGATCTTTCACACACACTCTCTCTCTCTCTCTCTTTGTCCCCTTCAAATGGATAGACTAGGATAGAATAGGTTCTTCTTACACTGAAGTAGCTTGTGGAAGGTAGATTAGGAAGCAAGAATCGGCTTTCTCTGGAGGTCCATCTCAAGTATTGCAAGTCCCACAGTTTGAGAGATGGTCCCATGTTGTGCAATCTCACTGAATGCCCCACTTCACACCCAGGCCATTCGAGGGATTTTTTTATTCTGCACTAACAGTTTTGGCATGCCCGGTGGGAACAGTCTAAAACACCTTACCACTTCATCTTAGTAGGTTGGTGTGTTCTTGTTAAGGTTCAGCCTTTTAAAGCACATGCAAGCACATCTGGCAACTCCATCATGTCAACAACCCCATCTCTGAAGTTGTATATATTTTCCATCCATTTCCACCCATATTCATTCACTTTTATTTCCATATCTCCCATTTTCTTCCATTTCATGAAGTTGTGCAATCATAACATAATTCCATTCATGGAACTCACACTTGCAGCAACAGCAATGCAATCCACATCTAAAGCATTTCATAACTCCTCCAGATCAGCATTATGACCAGATCCGAGATAATCATGCTTATCCATATGAGAATTGCCAGAAACAGATTGTCTATGGAGCTTATCAAGAACAACGGTATACACACAATGACAACAGTCAAATGGAAGTAGTTAATCTATTGGAGAAGATTCAAAAAATGGAGGTTGGAATGGTTCAGTCAAGTGCCATAACACAAATCAAGGCATTCAAGATTGGTTGCAAGGCACCTTATCCATGGGAAGGCCCTTTTCCAAGACATTACAGACCTTAGGAGAAGATTGACTTCATGGTTAAAGTGATGCCTCAACTTACACTGGATTGAGGACATTGAGGCTTATGAGCAAAGTGAGAGACAACCTTGTCAATGGGTAAGTCCACCACCTCCTAGCTCTTCATTTTCTCTTTCTCAAACTTTATCATTTTAGTATGATAAAGATTCAAGCCCCTCATCTGCTGCCTCAAGTGTTAATTTATTTTATCCATCTCCTGATCTCCCATCCCACCTCAATTCATCTGACCTTTTCCCTTCCAAACATTCATCCCCTCCAAAAATACAAGAAGTTCCCCCTCCCTCCCTACCAAAAACAATTACAAATCTAGTTGAACCCCAACCTGCCATTCCTCTTGCCTTCCCAATTCCATATGGGGAAGAGATTCCAAAGACCAGTCAAGGAGAATAACAAGAGGAGAAACCCAACAGAGAAAAAATGATAGAGGATCTATAGAGTTAGGTTACCAGATTTGGATTTACAAAGATCCCCTTGATGGTCAATGCAATAGAGGAGGTCAAGGTTGAAGAGCCAGTGGTGGTTGATGGTAGTCTATTTTCCCTAAATACAATTTCCCTAATGGCACTCTGTCTAAAGAGAATGCTGATCTAATCCAAGCTACACAACTAGTTAAAGAGGAGGAACAATCAACTCTAAGTCCCATTGAAGAGGAGTAGCAGGGAGAGATCAAATCATTGTTGAAACAACTCAATGAGGAAAGCATCATTAAATATTATTTACTTTCATTTCAAGGGCCTCATTTGATTGATGAGCCCATGATGGAGGAGGACCATATATTTTTAGAGGCTCCAAGTGTGGAGTAGGCTACAGAAGAACCTTTTGTTCTTCCTCCCACTTCATCCCCTTCAATATATAATGTTGAAGAGGATTTTGAACTTTCAAACTTCATGTTGGAGGATGAAGGGAACCATGGTGATCAAGTTGCAGATCAGGAGGACACCATGGAGGAGGTCAAGCACATGCAATAGGACAACAAGGAGACAGATTATCTGTCTAACTTGGAGGATTTCTTTGATAGAGAATAGCCCATGGATATTACGTCATATGATCCTCCATCATCCACCTTCCAAGCACATGAGCCTATTGCCATGAAGGAGGACATTCAAGGACAACAACCTGTACTTCAAAACACCTCTCTAGGACTAAGGTTGGAAGATATGAGTCTTCCATGTTCTTCACAAAAGAAGTAAGGGAAAGAGCAAGAGGATTTCATCATCTCTCTCACACCATCCACCCAAGAAGGTCCATAAAAAGACTCCATTTTTGGAGTTAAATATCACAGAAGTGGGAAGATTCAAGGGATCAAACCATGCCCAATCAGATACTTGTCTTCATTAGAGCCAAGGTAGAAGCCACAACCAGTCATGCTTGCTTCTAAGCATGAGAAAGAGCCTCAAACTATCAAGGGTCAACATCAATGCCTCTAGGAGTCCAATAAAAATCAGCTTGATGAGGTATTTTCCATTGATGTTGATACCTTGATGATTTGGGTGGAGTACCGGTTTATTGTCAGTTTTTCACTCATCCAGGCAGCCATATTCAGTGACAAACCATTTACATGGCTGCCCCTTTTTAGAAAAGGAATCTATTTCTCCCTACTTTTGGTAGGCTTTGTTTAAGATTTTCTTTCTCTCTGGTTAGTGTAGGAGTAGGAGTAGACTTTGTTTTCAGCAGAAGAAGTGCTTGTACACACTCTGCATGTCTCATTTGAGGCATGTATGATTTTTCCTTTATACATGAGTTTTACTCACATTGCCCCAAATCTACCAAGGCCATGCCCTTCAGTATCCATGGAAGAAGACCCATAGTTTCCTATAATAGTTTCTAATTTCAAAATAGAACAAATGCAGAGCAACTCAATTTTTTTTATAGAAAATCTATTTCTGGGACAGGTTCAGGGTCAGCTAGTGCAAGCAATTAGGAAGTCCATTTCAAGAAAATATCAATACCAAGCTATCATTCATGACTCCATGCCCAATGGATGGTTCCAGGCTACTGGTCTCTTCATCTAGCAGGAAGATATCCTTGTGAGTCGCAAAACTATTATCCTAATTTTTTCCCCTGGGCAAAATTGATCAAACATGATCCCGTGCAAGAAGAAATTCAAGAAACAACTCCATCGAATCGAACCCACGCTTCAAATCTCGACAAACAAGTTTTAGGTGGGATGATAAAATAGAATAGAATGGCTCGGGGAAGAGAAAACAATGTCAAAGAAACTAGAGGATCGAAGGAAAAGAAATGGTCAAAAAAATCGAAGTCTTCGAGCTCTACAAATTACTCTAGATTGAGCCCCAAAATTGGTTAAGTATAGAGGTGTTAGTGGAAGCTACCAAGTTTCCAAGTGATGCATCTCTAAAGATTAAATTCAAAAGGTAGACTCGAACAAGATCCAGTCTTTGGTGTGTCCCAGAGTCCCAAAAGGGTGACATTTCAGGCCAAAAACAATTAAGTATAGCGACACTATCCAGAAGGCTTCCACGTGTTTAAATGACACCCTACTTCAAGGGGCATAAATCCAAAGAGTGTGATTCCTAGATGAGTGCGTAGAACTCACCACATAGTCTCAGACCTAAAAAATGGGACAGAATGGCCGTTAAAAATGACCAAGTACAGAGAACTAGTGGAAGGCACCACATGTCTCAACGGCGTAACTCTCCTTCAAAAGGTAAAATCCTGGAGGTGGATTTCCAAATGAGCACGTGAACCTTACCACTTTTCCCAAGTCTAAAAAATGGGACAGATTCTGAGAGTTGAATAGTCAAATC
Organism: Taxus chinensis; assembly: GCA_019776745.2. Lineage (NCBI taxonomy): Eukaryota > Viridiplantae > Streptophyta > Pinopsida > Cupressales > Taxaceae > Taxus > Taxus chinensis. Next base: position 144,088,745 of record CM034154.1, on the reverse strand, counting down.
AGAGGACATGATAGTCGAGGGAGCAAAGTGTTAGCATGGTGGCACTACTTCAAGATTAAAATTTGTGGATAGGTTTCCAAACAAGTTCGTAACCCTCCACTTATCCCTGGTTAGACTGCATGACCCCACCAAGTAACCAAGGAGCATTATACAAAACATGAGGAAACTAAGCAAGCCACAAAATATGAAATCGCGAAAGCTCCCAACGTAACGTTTCAAAAGAAAAATCCAAAAGAGGTTCCGATAAGGACCCACCAGCCATCAACATGTCCAAGATGTGTCAAAATCCCTCATTTTTGATAACTGTGTGCCCAGACTCATTTAAATATTACGAGCTCGCGACTCGAAATTTTCAAATGGGCATATCTTTTGATTTAGTCCTCGAAATCTAAAATTTTGGGTGGGAGCACGAATTTTTGGAAATGTCTTGATACTTTATACACCATGGGTACATAGAATATCATTCTTAACAGGCTATAGTAGGTGAAAATTTGGAAAATGTCTTCTCGTCCATTAATGCAGAATTTGATTTGTTCAACTACCAAATGAGATTTTATTTGATCTGTCATTCTTCATCCTTAGCATGCGAAGCAGACATAGGGAACCATAATCGATAGATTGTAGGAAAATTTAAGAGTGGGCATTGATTTATGGTGGTCAAAATTTCAAAGCAAGATTCACTACATATCTCAAGGTGGTTGAAGCTGGATTTGAATTCTTCCCTCCTCTTTCTCTCGTTCTTCCTATATATTGTAATGAAGGGGCATATTCAAGTGGTTTGTCATTGTTTCCCCTCTACCCCAATCTCTCTTTCTTCTTTAGGGTAGAATGCAGAGTCTAAGACTCCTCCCATGGCTCTGTAATGGTGTTTTCTTGCCTCTTGCCCACTGATGATGTACCGTGTAACATTTTGGAGAAATAAAATTTGTTTCATGATGCATCTATCCATCCTTGGCTTATTTTGTTGTCTCTTCTTACCTGTCATCATTGCAGGATATACTATGTATACTATAATGTTTGTTGCAGGTTCTGGGAGATGTACTTAATGGTTTTTGAAGTGGTTTTCCATGTGAAATTTATCTTTGGTCTGTGGTGCATTCTGTCCACCCTCTCCTCTTCTCACCTCTCTCCACTTCAGGAAATCAGATATGTGATTCAACCACATCCTTTTCTGGTGTATCACCACTTACTGTAGGATTTTTCACCCTCTCTCTCTCTCTCTCCTCTCTCTCTCCTTGGAATGATTAGATTAAGATAGAATAGGTTCTTCTTGCACTGGAGTAACTTGTGGCAGGTAGATTAGGAAGCAAGAATCAGGCGTTCTCTGGAGGTCCATATCAAGTTCTTCAAGTCCCACAATTTGAGATATGGTCCCATGTTGTGCAATCACACTGAATGCCCCACTTCACACCCGTGCCATTAAGGGGTGCTATGATTTTGACTAACAGTTCACTAACACTGAGGTTTTGGCATCATCAATAACCAGCAACCATGGGACAGACTCTTTTTGGCACACCCAATGCACCTTACCACTTCATCTTAGTAGGCTGGTGTGTTCCTATTAAAGTTCATCCTTTTGAGGCACATGCAAGAACATATGGCGACTCCATCTGGTCAACAACTCCATCTCTAAAGTTTACATACCTTTTCCATCCATTTCCACCCATCTTCATTCACTTTTCTTTCCATATCTCCCATTTTCTTCCATTTCATGAAGTTGTGCAATCATGAATTCATTCCCTTCATGGAACTCACACTTACAGCAACAATGCAATTCACCTCCAATGCATTTCCCAACTCCTCGATATCAGCATTATAATCAGATCTAGGACAATTATGCTTACCCATATGAGAAGGGTCAGAGGTCAATTTGGCTCATGGAGCTTATCAAGAACAAGGGGATGCATACAATGGTGACAGTCTATGTGGAGAATGTTAGTTTGTTGGAGAATATTCAAAGAATGGAGGATAAAATGGTGCAATCCAAGGGTATAACGCAGATGAAGGCATTCAAGATTGGTTGCAAGGACACCTTGTCCATGGGGAGGCCCTTTTCCAAGACATTACAGCCCTCAAGAGAAGATTGACTTCATGGTTAAAATGTTGCCTCAACTTACACAGTGGATTGAGGAGATTAAGGCTTATGAGCTAGACAAAGACAAAACCTTATCAATGGGTAAGTCCACCACCTCCTAGCTCTTCATTTTCTCTTTCTCAAACTTTATCATTTCAGTATGATCAAGAGTCAAGCCCCTCATCTGCTACCCCAAGTGTAAATTTATTTTCCTCCATCTCCTCATCTCCCATCCCACCTCAGTTCCTTTTCTCTTTTTCCTTCTAAACAGTCATCCCCTCAAAACAAATAAGAAGTTCCACCTCCCTACCCAACCATGAACAATTGGAAATTTTGTTGAACCCCAACCAGACGCTCCTCTTGCCTTCCCAATTCCATATGGGGAAGATATTCCAAAGACAAGTCAAGGAGAATAGCAAGAGGAGGAACCCAACATAGAAGAAATGATAGAAGATCTGATAGATTTGGGTTGCCAGATTTGGGTTTACAAAGATCCCGTTAATGGTCAATCCAATAGAGAAGGTAAAGGTTGAAGAGGTAGTGGTGGCTGAGGCTGAGTTTGCATCAAAAAAGGGACAAAAAACAAGAAGAAGAAGAAGATCAAAAGTCTGTTTTCTCTGAATACGGTGTCCCTGATGACACTTTTTATGAAGAGAATGTTGATCTAATCAAAGCTGCACAACTAGTTAAAGAGGAGGAACAAAAAGTTCCAAGACCCATTAGGAGAGGAGCAGCTGGGAGAGATCAAATAAGTGTTGAAGCCACTCAATAAATAAAGCATCATTGAAAATTATTTTCTTTAATTTCAAGCACCTGTTTTGGTTGATGAACCCAGGATGGAGGAGTACCATATAGTTTTAGAGGCTCCATGTGTGGATCAAGATATATAATAACCTTCAGTTCTTCCTCCCACTTCATCCAACTTAATCTCTAATCTTGAAGAGGAGTTTGAGCTTTCAAAATTCATGTTGGAGGATGAAGGGAACCATGAGTGAGAAAGTTACAGATTACGAGGACACAATGGAGGAGGTTAAGCACATGCAACAAGACAACAAGGAGACAAATTATCTATCTGACTTGGAGGATTTCTTTGATGGAGAGGATCCCATGGAGATTACATCATTTTATCCTCCATCTTCCACCTTCAAAGCACATGAGCCTGCTACCATGAAGGAGGACATTCAAGGACAACAACCTATACTTCATAACAGTTCTCTGGAACCAAGGTTGGAAGATCATGATTCTTCCATGTTCTTCACAAGAGAAGGAAGGTAAAGAAAGAGGATTTCATCATATCTCTCCCACCATCCATGCAAGAAGGTCCACGAAAAGACTCCATTTTTGGAGTTAAATATCAAAGCAGTGGGCAGATTCAAGGGATCATACCATGCTCAATCAGATACTTAGGTTCATTAGAGCTAAGGGAGAATCCACAACCATTCATGCTTGCTTCTAAGAATGAGGAAGAGCCTCAAAGTGCCAAGGGTCACCATCAATGCCTCCAGGAGTCCAATGCAAATCAGCTTGAGGAGGTATTTTCTATTTATGTCTATACCTTGATGATTTGGGTAGAGGACCGGCTTATTGTCAGTTTTTCACTCATCCAGGCAGCCATATTTAGTGACAAACCATTTACATGGCTGCCCATTTTTATAAAATGAATCTCTTTCTCCCTATTTTTCACAAGCTTTGTTTAAGCTTTTCTTTCTCTTTGTTTAGTGTAGAAGGAGTAGACTTTGTTTTCAGCAAAAGAAGTGCTTCTGCACACTCTACATGTCTCATTTGAGGCATGTATGATTTTTTCCTTGTATATGAGTTTTGTTCACATTGCTCTAGAGCTACCAAGGCCACGCCCTTCAGTATCCATGGAAGAAGACCCATAGTTTCCTATAACAGTTGCTAATTTCAAAATAAAACAAATGCATAGCAGCTAAAAACATTTTTGAGAAAATCTATTTCTAGGACATGTTCAGGGTCAACAAGTGCAAGCAATCAGGGAGTTCATTTCAGGAAAATATTAGTACCAAGCTATCATTCATAACTCCATGCCCAATGGATGCTTCAAGGCCACTGGTCTCTTCATCTAGCAGGAAGATTTCCCCGAGAGTTGCCAAATTGTTATCCCAATTATTCCCCTAGAAAAATTGATCAAACATGACCCGGTGCAAGAAGAAATTAAAGAAATGGCTCTGTTGAATGAAACCATGCTTCAAATCCAGAAAACAAGTTATAGGTAGGCTCTAAAATGGAATAACAGGGTCAGGGAAGATAATAGTGTCAAAGAAACCAAAGGCTCAAAGGAAAAGAAAGGGTGGAGGCTCGAAGTCTTTGGGATCTGCAAATGATTTAGAACGAGCCCCAAAATTGGCTAAGTATAAAGGTTTTGATGGAAGCTACCAAGTGTCCAAGTGGCACACCTCCAAAGGTTAAATCCAAAAGGGAGACTCAAAAAATACCAAGCCCCCACATGTCCAGAGCCCTAAAAGTTGCACTGGCTGTTGAAAAGTCTTTGACTCAATGGAAGGTGCCAAGTATCCAAACGTCACTACTTCAAAGATAATTCCAAAGAGTGGAGACCCAAATGAGTGTGAGCTCACCACATAGTCCAAATTAAAAAATGGGATAGAACAGGCCAAAATGACTAAGTATAGAGAACCAGTGGAAGCCTCCATGTGTCTCATCGGTGTAATTTCAAAAGGAAAGTATGGAGGTAGTCCCCAAATGAGTGTGGTCTCGCCACGTGTCCCAGGTCTAAAAAGGGATAGAGTCGGGGGGTTGAATAGTGAAAGCAATGGCAAGCTAGTGGAGGGAGCCAAGTGTTAGCATGGTGCTACTTCAAAAGTATAATTTGGGATAGGTTTCTAAACAAGTTCCAAGCTTCCACATGTCCAGGGTCAAACTTTTGGCTCTGACAACCAAGGAGACTTTGGAAAAATACAAAAGAGCCCAATTAGCTCGCAAAATCTTCCACATGTTAGTTTGGTACAATTTCAAGAGCATAAGGAATTATCCAAATCTCCAAGATGCACGAGGCCGCCATGTGGACCCTATATGGACAAGTTCTTTAAATATTGCACTCACATAACCTGAAACTTCAAATGGCCATATCTTTTGACTATAAACTCAGTTTTTGGTGGGAGAAAACTTTTTGGAAACATTTTGACACCATCTATGCCATAGAAACATAAAATATCGTTCTTAATAGGCTCTAGTAGGTGAAAAATTGGAAACTTCTTATAGGAAGTTAATGTAGAATCTTATTTTTTCAACTACCAGGAGAGATTTTATTTGATCCACCTTTCTTCATCCTTAGCACACCAGGCAGACATAGGGAACTAGATCTACAGATTGTAGGAAGATTTAAGAGGGGGCATTGATTGATGGTGGTCAAACTTTCAAATCACAATTCAATGCATATCTCAAGGTGGTTGAAGCCGGATTCAAATTCTTCCCTCCTCTCTCTCTCATTCTTCCTATATATTGTAATGAAGGGGCATATTTAAGTGGTTGGTCATTTTTCTCCTCTCCCCCTCTCTATTTCTTCCTTAGGGTAGAATGAAGAGTCTAAGCCTCCTCCCATGGCTCTGTAATGGTGTTTTCTTGTCTCTTTCCCACTTGATGATGTACCGTGTAACATTTTGGAGCAATAAAATTTGTTTCATGATGCATCTGTCCATCCTTGGCTTATTTTATTGTCTTTTCTTACCTCTCATCATTTCAGGGTATACTTTGCATACTCTGATGTTTGTTGCAGGTTCTGGGAGTTGTGCTTAATGGGTTTTGAAGTGGTGTTCCATGTGAAATCTATCTCTAGTCCATGGTGCATTCTGTCCACCCTCTCCTCTTCTCACCTCTCTCCACTTCAGGCAGTCGAATATGTGATTCAACCAAATTATTTTCTAGTGTATCACCACTTAGTGTAGGATCTTTCACCCTCTCTCTCTCTCTGTCCCCTTGGAATGGTTAGATTAGGATAGAATAGGTTCTTCCTGCATTGGAGTAGCTTGTGGCAGGTAGATTAGGAAGCAAGAACTGACTTTCTCTGGAGGTCCATCTCAAGTTTTTCAAGTCCCACAACTTGAGAGATGGTCCCATGTTGTGCAATCACACCAAATGCCCCACTTCACACCTAGGCCATTCGGGGTGTTGTGATTCTACACTAACAAAAAATTTGGTAACCACCCGTTGGGATAGGTCTGAAGCACCTTACCACTTCATCTTTTGGTGTGTTCAAGGTTCAGCCTTTTGAGGCACATGCAAGCACATCCATCTAGTCAACAACCCCATCTCTAAAGTTAGATATTTTCCATCCATTTCCACCCATCTTCATTCACTTATCTTTCCATATCTCCCATTTTCCTCCTTTTCATGAAGTTGTGCAAGCATGACATCATGCCCTTCATGGAACTCACACTTCCAGCAATAGCAGTGCAACCCACCTCTAATGCATTTCCTAACTCCTCCATATCAGCATTATGATCAGACCTAGGATAATCATGCTTATGCATATGAGAATTGCCAGAAATAGTTTGGCTATGGAGCTTATCAAGAACAAGGGTATGCATACAATGACAACAATCAAATGGAAGAAGTTAATCTGCTAGAGAAGATTCAAAAAATGGAGGTTCGCATGGTTCAGTCAAGAGCCATAACACAAATGAAGGCATTCAAGATTGGTTGTAGGGCACCTTGTCCATGGGGAGGCCCTTTTCCAAGACATTACAGCCCTCAGGAGAAGATTGAATTCATGGTTGAAATTTTGCCTCAACTTACACAGTGGATTGAGGACATTAAGGCTTATGAGCAAAGTGTGAGACAACCTTGTCAATGGGTAAGTCCACCACCTCCTAGCTCTTCATTTTCTCTTTCTCAAACTTTATCATTTCAGCATGATCAAGATTCAAGCCCCTCATCTACTTCCCCAAGTGTTAATTTCTTTTCTCCATCTCCTGATCTCCCATCCCACCTCAGTTCCTCTACCCTTTTCCCTTCCAAACATTCATCCCCTCCAAACAAACAAGAAGTTCCACCTCCCTCCCCACCACAAACAATTACAAAGTTGGTTGAACCCCAACCTGCCACTCCTCTTGCCTTCCCAATTCCATATGGGGAAGAGATTCCAAAGACCAGTCAAGGAGAATAACAAGAGGAGAAACCCAATAGAGAAAAAATGATAGAGGATTTGAAGAGTTGGGTTACCATATTTGGGTTTACAAAGATCCCCTTGATGGTCAAGCCAATAGAGGAGGTCAAGGTTGAAGATCTAGTGGTGGCTGAGGTTGAGTTTGCAGTAGAGAAGGAACAAAAACAAGAAGAAGAAGAAGATCAGTAGTTTTTTTTCCCTGAATATAGTGTCCCTAATGGCACTCTATCTGAAGAGAATGTTGATCTAATCCAAGCTGCACAACCAGTTAAAGAGGAGGAACAATCATCTCCAAGTCCCATTGAAGAGGAGTAGCTGGGAGAGATCAAATCAGTGTTGAAGCCACTCAATGAAGAAAGCATCATTGAATATTCTTTTCTTTCATTTCAAGGGCCTGATTTGATTTATGAACCCATGATGGAGGAGGACCATATAGTTTCAAAGGCTCCTAGTGTGGATCAAGCTATAGAACAACCTTTTGTTCTTCCTCCCACTTCATCCCCTTCAATCTCTAATGTTGAAGAGGAGTTTGAACTTTCAAACTTCGTGTTGGATGATGAAGGGAACCATGGTGAGCAAGTTACAGATCAGGAGGACACCATGGAGGAGGTCAAGCACATGCAATAGGAAAAAAAGGAGACAAATTATCTGTCTGACTTGGAGGATTGCTTTGATGGAGAAGATCCCATGGAGATTACATCATTTGATCCTCCATCATCCACCTTCCAAGCACATGAGCCTACTGCCATGAAGGAGGACATTCAAGGACAACAGCCTGCACTTCATAACAGCTCTCTGGAACCAAGGTTGGAAGATATGAGTCTTCCATGTTCTTCACAAGAGAAGGAAGGGAAAGAGCAAGAGGATGTCATCATCTCTCTCACACCATCCACCCAAGAAGGTCCACAAAAAGACTCCATTTTTGGAGTTAAATATCAGAGTAGTGGGCAGATTCAAGGGATCAGACCATGCCTAATCAGATACTTAGGCTTCATTAGAGCCAAGGGAGAAGCCAAAACTAGTCATGCTTCCACTTCTAAGGCATGAGGAAGAGCCTCAAAGTGCCAAGGGTCACCATCAATGCCTCTAGGAGTCAAATGAAAATCAGCTTGAGGAGGTATTTTCCATTGATGATGATACCTTGATGATTTGGGTGGAGGACCGACTTATTGTCAGTGTTTCACTCATCTAGGCAGCCATATTCAGTGACAAACCATTTACATGGCTACCCCTTTTTAGAAAAGGAAGTTATTTCTCCCTGCTTGTGGTAGAATTTTTTTAAGCTTTTCTTTCTCTCTGGTTAGTGTAGGAGTAGGAGTAGAATTTGTTTTCAGTATAAGAAGTGCTTGTGCACATGCTACATGTCTCATTTGAGGCATGTATGATGTTTTCTTTGTACATGAGTTTTTTTCACATTTCTCTAGAGCTACCAAGGCCATGCCCTTTAGTATCCATGGCAGAATACCCATAGTTTCCTATAATAGTTGCTAATTTCAAAATAAAACAAATGCAGAGCAACTAAAAATGTTTTCAAGAAAATCTATTTCTGGGACAGGTTCAGGGTCAGCAAGTGCAAGCAATCGGGGAGTCCATTTCAGGAAAAGATCAGTACCAGGCTATCATTCACAACTCCATGCCCAATGGATGCTTCAAGGCCACTGGTCTCTTCATCTAGTAGGCAGATGTCCCTTGAGAGTCGCCAAATTGTTATCCTAATTTTTCCCCCAGTAAAATTGATCAAACATGACCCCGAGTGCAGAAAAAATTAAAGAAACAGGCTCTATCCTATGAACCCACACTTTAAATCCAAAAAAAAATTTATAAGAGGGCTCTAAAATGGAATAGCAGGGTTGGGGAAGAGAAGATAGTGTCAAAGAAACCAAAGTCTCAAAGGAAAAGAAAGGGCAAAGGCTTAAAGTCTTCGGGATCTGCAAATGATTTAGAATGAGCCCCAAAATTGGCTAAGTATAGAGGTGTTAGCGGAAGTTGCCAAGTGTCCAAGCAGCACACCTCCAAAGGTTAAATCCAAGAGGGAGACTCAAACAAGTACCAAGCCACCACGTGTCTAGAGCCCCAAAATTTACACCAGCCGTTGAAAAGTCTTCAACTCAGCGGAAGGTACCAAGTTTCCAAACGACGCTACTTCAAAGATAAATCCATAAAGCGGAGACCCAAATGAATACTATCTCACCATGTAGTCCAAATTAAAAAATGGGATAGAATGGGCCCAAAATGACTAAGTATAGAGTACCATCGGAAGCCTCCACGTGTCTCATCAGTGTAATGTCAAAAGGAAAGTCTAGAGATAGTCCCCAAATGAGCGCATTCTTGCCACGTGTCCCATGTCCAAAAAGGGATAGAGTCATGGGGTTGAATAGTCAAAGTAGAGGTAGGCTAGTAGAGGGACCCAAGTGTCAATGTGATGCTATTTCAAAAGTAAAATCTGGGATGGGTTTCCAAACAAGTGCCAAGCCTCCACGTGTCCAGGGTCAGACTTTTGGCCCTGCCAAGAAAGGAGACTTTGGAAAAATACAAAGGATCCAAAGGAGCTCATGGAAGCCACCACATGTCATTCTGACATGATTTCAAGAGCATAAGGAAGGATCTGAATCTCCAAGATGCATGAGGCTGCCATGTGGACCCTGTATGGACAGGCTCTTTAAATATTGCGCTCCCATATTCCAATGAAACTTCAGGCCATATTTGACTGGAAACTCAATTTTGGAGCAGGAGAAGACTTTTTGGAAACATATCGACACCCTCTACACCATGGAAACATAAAATACTATTCTTAATAGGCTCTAGTAGGTGAAAAATGGGAAAATTTCTTCCAGTGCATTAATGTAGAATCTAATTTCTTCAACTACCAGATTATATTTTATTTGATCCATCGTTCTTCTTCCTTAGCATGGACCAAGCAGACATAGGGAACCAGAATCGATAGATTGTAGGTAGATTTAAGAGGGTTAATTGATTGATGGTGTTTGAACTTTCAAAGAAGGATTCAATGCATATCTCAAGGTGGTTGAAGCTAGAATCAAATTCTTCCCTTCCTCTCTCTCTCATTCTTCCTATATATTGTAATGAAGGGGCATATTCAAAGGTTTTGTCATTATTTCTCCTCTTCCCCCTCTCTCTTTCTTCCTTAGGGTAGAATGCAGAGTCTAAGCCTCCTCCCATGGCTCTGTAATGGTATTTTCTTGCCTCTTTCCCACTGATGATGTACCATGTAACATTTTGGAGCAATAAAATTTGTTTCATGATGCATCTGTCCATCCTTGGCTTATTTTTTGTCTCTTCTTACCTCTCATCATTGCAGGGTATACTGTGCATACTCTGATGTTTGTTGCAGGTTCTGGGAGCTGTGCTTAATGGGTTTTGAAGTGGTGTTCCATGTGAAATCTATCTCTGGTCCATGGTGCATTCTGTCCACCCTCTCCTCTACTCACCTCTCTCCACTTCAGGTAGTCAGATCTGTGATTCAACCACTTCCTTTTCTAGTGTATCACCACTTAGTGTAGGCTCTTTCACCCTCTCTCTCTCTCTCTCTATCCCCTTGGAATGGTTAGATTAGGATAGAATAGGTTCTTCCTACACTGGAGTAGCTTGTGGCAGGTAGATTAGGAAGTAAGAACCGAATTTCTCTGGAGGTCCATCTCAAGTTTTGCAAGTCCCACATCTTGAGAGATGGTCCCATGTTGTGCAATCACACTGAATTCCCCACTTCACACCCCAGGCCATTTGGGGGTGCTATGATTCTACACTAACAGGAACTTTGTGTTTTTGTCAAAGTTCTTGTTAGTGTAGAATCACAGCACCCCCGAATGGCCTGGGTGTGAAGTGGGGAATTCAGTTTGATTGCACAACATGGAACCATCTTTCAAGATGTGGGATTTGTAGATATATGATATATGTATAAAAGATAAAAAAACATAAATTTCCTTACAAAAAACTCTACAAAATATAACCATATCTAATGTGTTTATGTTCTCTCAAAATAATCACCATAAATATTCTTTTGGGATATATTATGTACTTTTCTATTATTTCCTAATTATATTCCCTCTTTATTACATTTCATGATGTTATATTTATTATGCAAAATGAGTTATTAAATTGATCAATAATTGATTGATTGTATATGGTAGCTTATTGTCTTCAAATTTAAATTAAGTAAGTTGTAAACATTAAAAAAATAGCATTTAGAAAATGGGAATTTAAAGCTACCCCTACATGGATATCTTAAGAGGTTATAAAATTGTTTCAAATTCAAGGCGACTTGTGTGATTTGTGTGTGTGGATTCTGGAAAATGAATTAAGTTTAGTAAAATGTAGATTGAGTAAATAAGCATTGGTATATATATAACGTATGGGAAGAACGTTGCAATTTTTTTGCCATATCATTAGAAAGTTAAGTAGAAATTACACCAATTGCTGCAAGGACACCGCAATAGAAAATAAAAATAACATCAAAAATGTGTTATTAATAAATAATCCATGTAAATCCTAAAAATATTTCAACATGCTAATTTTAGGTGGAGCCAATAAAGGTGCAACAAAGTATTTTAGTTACATTTTTATATAAGGTAAAAAAAATCTGTTATGAAGGGACAAAAAAACCTTGACAGAAGATAAGCCAGACAAAAAAATCACACCAAAAGAGAGAGAAGGGTGCCAATTCAAACATGCTTGAGAAAAAGGAAACCCCATAACAAAGCCAGACTAGACAAATGACTACATTTTTATAACATAATTTTTTTTAATAGTATATAAAAAACATAAGCCATAGCTAAGATAGTAGAGTATACCACCATAGAATACAACCAAAACGGTACCCAGAGGACCATCTCAATTCTACTTTGCTAGAAGGATCTCTGTTATGAGTCCTAGTATTTGGGCCACTATCCTTAGTGCCTATAAATTTAATAATCACCCTTTTATGAGTCTTCTCAGTGTCGTCTTTGACCTTAGTGTCCATGGAATCATCATCCTATGAGATACTCAACACCATCCTCCTATTCAATTTATCTCCCTTTACATCAACCTTGGTAATTTGGTCTTGCAGAATGGAGATCCTTTGTTGTTACATGACTATTTCATTGTTAAACCCTCCAACCCTTTTATTTTTCACCTCAATTTTATGTTGACACTCCAACTTCCTGTACCAAGTTATTGTTAAGTAGTATGATGGTGTCTATCATGGCTTCCATTCTCAACAATCTACCCTCCCAGTCAACTAATATTCGATCTTTATCTTTACTAGTAAACCATTCACCTTTTTCTTTTTCAACCTATTTCATTTTGTAGAGAACATCCACAATGTCATTTGTGTTATCCTAAACCCATATTTTTTGAAACGTTTCATGGCCGTGGTTAGGGTTTTTTTGCTATAGTCTATTTAACTGGGGGGTGGGGATTGAGTGGGGAATAAAGGTTTTCTATTTTGAAATAGTAAAAAAATAGACCTTGATGTAGGGGCACATCCACTTTATCATTTTTGAAATCAGAGATAGATGTAGTTATGGATCTCAATAGGAAATAGGGAAAACTCATGGCTTAATTTATTCTCAAATAGTTGAGGATTTAGAGGTGATAGGAGAAGATTTTCCTTAACTTTCCTTCTTAGGTGATATATTTAATTACCACTATAAAAAAAATATTCTTAACAATCTGGGAGACAACTTCTAGCAATGTCATCATCATACATCAGAATTCTCTCACTAGGGCCAAATAAGTGTTGATTTCATGCTTGCACCTAGTTTTATCTTTGAAGAGTTTGATTGCCTCTAAATATAAGCCAATTAATTCATCTATGGATTCCTCTGTGATAAAAATATCAACACCCCTCAAATTAAAACTCCCTTCCTCCCAAGCATTTCCAAAATCAATTGAAAGTTAAGGATCATTACCTTTGAGGCGTTGGATATAGTTTGAAAACCCCCCTCTTCACAAAATTCTCCATAGGGTGGTATCATTATTGATATGAAGGAAGGTATTCAATTCTGTCCTAACTTTCCTACCATCCATTTTAAGCTGAGCACTTTGTAAATTATTTGGACAGCCTAAATTAAAGCCAAAAACCTAGAGTAGGAAAACTAAGCATCTAATATTTCTCAGTTTAATCTCCATCCATTATTTCTTGGTTTTGTGAGAGTGTTGAAAATAGATAGAAAATCACCTTCTAGACAAGGTATTTAATGTTCATTGATATACATTGTTGTATACCCCAAATCATAGCCATTTCCTCGACATAATTATTTGAGTGATTTCCCATAGGCCCTGCATATGACTTTATACATACCCTTAGGTGATCATGTATGAGACCTCCTCCCCTAGGAAGTCTCTTCACTAGTTTCACAAAGCCATCAAAGTTAAGTTTGAAGCTACCTACAGGAGGAAAAACCCACTTTGTATAATTTTTATAAATAATCACATTGTTGTTTTTGTCCTTACTTTTGGGACTGAGATTCAAACCATATAGGATAGATCTTTCTAAGATATGACATAACTTAAAGGCCTTTATATAATGATCTGTGCATTATCCTTTATAGTTTGGCATATTCTCCCAAAAACATTTTTTATACTGGATGATTGATTTTGAAAAAATTGGTTGTTTCTCTCCAACCAAATACCCCATAGAATATTAAGTAGTGCACATTTACATACCTATTTTGTAATGTCATGTTAAAAATTGAAGCTCCATTATTCCGGAAGTTGAGATACATCAACAGGGGGGACCATCTGAATCTTTAAAAAAACAAGGATAGCAGATTAGACTTTGAGAGCAAAGGAATATTCTAGAAAGAGATAATTGGCAATTTCATCTTGTTGTTTGCACAAGTTGCATCTATTTATAATAATAATATCTTTCTTTCTGAGTTTATCCACTTTAATTATGTTTTTTTAAACCACTTCCCATAGTAAAAAGTTAATTTTAGGGATTATATTTTTGTTCTGAAACTTCTTCCAGTAATTATAGATTCTATATTCTCAAAATTCAGAAGGTAATTAGATTTTAAATCACAATTTCCTAATTCATGTCCCTATTGGAAGTAGAATGGACTGAGAGGGGGGATCAATCAATCCTTATGAAATTTCAAGTCATATTTCATATTACTTATTCAAAAACACATAATCAAATACCATACATGCTATAAACCATGAGAAAGAGAATTAACATAAGAAAATAGATATAAGTGGGAAACCCTCAAGGGTAAGAAAACCCACTAATTTTTTTTATATTACTCACAAAAAATAATCAAGTGAATATTACACATCACGAGATATTTATTTAGTGAGGCACCAACCCCACAAGGAGCGCTGACCCCTAAACCCTTGTTGATATTACACACAACAAGAGACTTTAATGAATATGAATAATCCCAATATATTTTGGTGAATTATGACCACTGATATTTTTCTAGTACCATACCTTATAGTGATCCAAATATTCAGCTCCAAACTCTTTTAAACCCTTACTCAAACCCCAAGTCTTCAACTTGCACAATCTAGCTCTTTCTTCACTTCTCAAAGCTTCAAAAATTTGTACACATGATTGATGATATTCCTTAACCTTTAAGTCACTTCATCTTCCTTAAATTCATGCTTCAAAAACTGAAAATATTACCCACTCATATCATACTTATCGTACACACCATGCACACTCTGCACTAGTTCACAAAAGCACCCAAAACATGCTTTTTATATGCTTTCCTTCTTATTTACCCAAAGGAGGTCCATCGCCCATAATAAATTTGACCCATACATATTCATTACATTTAAATAAATTCATTACAACATTCACAAGTGACCCATATAGGTCTCCCTAGCCAAAAACATGATTTCATGTGCCAAAAATGGCTCAAAACCCATTGCCACATTCTTAAAAATGTCCTAACATGAGTCCCATACTTTTTCATGACCCGTGAACCCTTAAATATGATTAAAAAATTATTTAATATACATACATGGTAGAAATTAATATCAACCATTAAAAATATTTCATTTACTGGGCCTAATTTCCTTTACAATCTTCAAAACAGTTGTTTCCTACACCCTTGAACACCCTGGAAACTTCATAATGCCACCATATTTCTTATGGTATATAAAACCATGTTATGTAGCCACTAAAAATTAATTTTAGGACATGTAGATCACTCCTGAACTTTTTTCAATCCTTGAAACATCTTCCTATTCAAACCATAGAAATATTTGCCTTTACGAAAACAACATGCCAAAAACTCTACTTTCAAAGGTTAGCTCATAAAAACATTTATATGTATCATCAAGCCTTATAAATAGTCTAATTTTATGCCCAATTATTTCTGATTTATTTTCCATTTCATATAATGCATCATCCAATCCATATCATGCCTCAAAAATCCTCAAACGTTTAAACTTTCATGTCCTATCCTAAACTACCAAATTTGTTCCTTTTGAAAGAAAGCATTGGAAACCCTAAAAAATCACCTCATCATGAGGAAATACATATATCACTGAAATTTATATGAATTTATTTTCCAACACAATTTCAATCACCTCAACAAACTACCTATAGATCAAGATATAGTCAAAACACTGAACACTGCTTCTAAAGAAACCAAAACCGCCCTCTAACCAGTCAACCTGTTTCGACCCCAAAACACTATGAACCTACATAATCATGATTGGAAACCTCCATGGACATAAATAAAAAATCACATAAATTTCACATGATCAATTTTTCATACCACTCCTTTGGACCAACTTTCCCAAATATCTTCTTCTTCAGAAACTACTATATTTAGGTGGGCTCTATCCACAACTACTTACCCATGCTTACATGCTTGTGCTTCACTGAACCAACTAGATTCTGTTGGTCTAAAAATCTGTCGGGTGGGTAGATCTATGGATAGATAGGCCAACAGTGTGCAAAGCATAACCCTCCTTTGAGACAGCAAAGTGAAACGGGTTTACTGTTATTCTACCAGTAGGAATCTGTGCAAGTCTTACAGTATTATGCCTTCAAGGGGCTTTAGGATCTCATCCTGATGGAATTAGTTCCAATGAAGAATAGAAAGGAATGAAAAAAATTAATAGAAGAGAGGTAGGTCTGAAGGGAGAAAAGAAATGAATTCCAAAGTAAACAGAGCCAAACTTACTCACATAAACAAACAAAGAAACACTGATAAACAATTGACAAAATATACATGAATCCAACAGAATAAGCATGTAGATCTAACTTGTAACACAGGAATTCAGCACAAAGTCTCAATTTTGTATTAATAATGTTCTTTTACAAGAAATCTCAAAGTCTTTCTCTCCTCACTCTATTTTTCATACAAAATTTGCTCACACTGAATACTACAAGTATCCAAGTATTTATAGAAAGAGAAGGAGAAAGAAGGAAAAAAGGAGCCATCAACTATTTACAAAATATCTAAAATTCAAATGTTGAATTTTAGGGCAATTTTGTGGATGACAACATCTCATGGTGCAACATGGATGATGTCATCATTTGTGCCAACATTCTTTTAAATATTTTTACAAAAATCAGATTTATCCCAAGAGGAAGGAACCTATTCATCGTCATCCCTTGGCTAGAAAGGAGTGTCCTACTTCTGCTCAAGAGAGGAAATG
Organism: Taxus chinensis; assembly: GCA_019776745.2. Lineage (NCBI taxonomy): Eukaryota > Viridiplantae > Streptophyta > Pinopsida > Cupressales > Taxaceae > Taxus > Taxus chinensis. The sequence continues at coordinate 144,071,910 of CM034154.1, read as the reverse complement.
TGAAACTGAGCTGGATACTCCATGAACTTGTTGACCATTACTTGAATTTGATCTTGAGCTGGACCCTTAGTGTGATCCCTGATGACTTCACAAGTTTCCCACTCATCTCTGAGTCTTTTTGGGAGTTTGACGTATTCATTACCTACCTCCATCAGGTATCCAATAAAGTCACAGTAGGCCAGAAGGTTGTTGATAGATTCTTTATCAAAGGTGGCCTCTGACGCTAAACCCTATGACATGATTTCCTCAAAAATCTGAATAGTATCATCTGCCTTCCTCAAGGTGTATGATGGGTTGAGCAAACCTGGAGACATCCTTAAGATGATCTACTCCATTTGATGCATTGCATCCAGGGCTTCCTCCTTGATTTTGTCTATTTTTTCCAAGACAAACTCCATCTGGTCAACCCGATAGTCTAAAGCAGCAAGGACTTTGTTAGGTTCTCACGGGTGATAAAAAATGTTGAATTTCACCAATTCATCGACCGGGCAGTCGAGCATCTTCTGGAATGTCTCATGTTGTAACCTAGCATGGTTCAACTCTTCAGAGATAGGTCCTGCTACTGCCTAGAGTTCCTTGTTATCTTGATCTATATTTTGATAAAGCTCTGTGAACTTTGTAATCACTTCCTCACTATCTTTGAGGATCTGCTCTCTCAAAGTAGACACCGCTATACCTTGCTCACCAATCTTGCCATACTCATTTATCTTCTCCTAACTAAGAACTTCAGGAGGGTCAGTGATAGTCATAGGAGGGGCATTGCCCATCTTTTGTAGGGCTTGGAGAAGATTCTTGTTTTTCTCTTTTAACATTCTCTTCTCTTCCTTTGCTTCTTGAAGCTTCTTGCAAAGGGCATCCACTGCGGATAAGGCTTCTCCTTGTAGGCTCTCTGATGATGTTCCCATCGTGACCTAAGTCACTGTAAAATTTGTAGGAGACAGATCTTCTTTATTCTTTGTGAGATCAAGGTATGCGATATCCATAACCCTTTCACCTAAAGCACTTTGAGAGAAGCGGTGGTTATAGCTTTTTACTTCTTAGACCCTTTAGCCAGAATAATGGAGAAGTCCATAGATGCAATAGGGACTTTCCTCTTGTGCTAGTCTCAGGTGTTTAGAGCTCCATTCTAGACCTAAGGGAGTGGAACTAGAGGAAGAGGAGGAAATAGGGGTGGAAGAAGGAGCAACTGCAATGGAAACGGGGGAAATGTATCAAGACACTTAGTGGGTAGCATCGAGAAAGAAGCCAACACTCCAATGATCATGGGGGTAGGAGTGACTACAAGAGAGGAAACCATGGGGGTGGAAGGGATCTGTGAGATGAGGGAGGAAATGCTAGGGGACAGATCCATGAGGGAAGAGAAGATCGAGGAAGAGGAAGGGGGGAATGGTAGAAGATGGGGGGAGAAGACACAACCAAAGGAGTGGTTGGTTTGAGCGACATGAGGAGGGGAAGGAGGAGAAGGAGATGGGATGGTGGGAACCTCACCAGTTGTAGTAGTGGCAACATCCTGAGTGGATGTGCCTGTTGGAGCACTTACCGCTTCTTCTTCTCCTGGGGATATTAGGCTTACTACCTACTCCTCGGCAGCAGAAAGGAGAGCTCTCAGGAATTTCCTCCTGAGTAGTGCTTGTCTCTCCCTCTTTATATTTTCATTTGCCTTTAGGAAATTGCTTCAGCTTTGGTGGGTGTATTACCCAAGGGAGACGTGGTAAAGTCTACTCCAAGGTAGATGAGACCATTTTTATTGCACCAATGCTCAGTGTGACTGCAGAGTGCCTTTGACCCTTTCCTCAATAGTCTGAGGTGCCTTGTTTCTATCAATTTTAGAAAACTGGCCAATTTTCCCCATCCGTGTCTAGATAAACATGATCAACTTCTTGATCAATTACTTGGAAACCCTTTGGGATAATGGCAACAAAATATTGAATGATCTCTGTCAGGGCTAGGCAGGAGTGATCTTTTCGTCTGAGCTCAACTTTGTGATATAGATCGATGTAGATATCTTCGATCTAAGGGACATGAATTAGATTGATCTTTGCTCTTGGGAGGCAATCACGAGGATTAAAGGTTGGCCTTGCTAGGAAATTATGCTTAAAATTGAGCAATTCAAGCTCTGCAAACATCTCCTGGGTCTTTTCTCTGTGAAGTGTAGGTGTACCTACCCACTGTGAGGGGGAATGGAGTCCCACTATTCTTCCTTTTCAAACATTTCTTGTGGTACGTGATGATCTGTCTACAAAGCTCCAATAGGATCAGCTTGGGTCCTGCATACCTTGGCAATTTGGTGGGATCTCCCAATATGTTAATGGCTTTGAGATAGGTAAAAGTGGGGAATTATGTGAATAACACTCCCCACTTCTCTGTGGTAGTGACCATGCATTTTTGGTCGTCTGACCATGAGTCATGTTGGGCCTAAAGAGACAGATGATGCCATAGAAGAAGATGGCATTGACTTTGTTTAATTGGGCTATGCTATTTTCTAGTCTTAACTCTTGATAGTACTCGTATATTTTGACTTGGGGCCATTACCCCAAATCAATTTAATGTTGGGTAAGTCCCTCTCTGAGGAAGAAACATATACCACATAGGATTTCATATAGAACCTCCCAGTTGTTGAAATTTTTTTACGCTGCTTCAAGATCGTACTGATGATAATCTCTCCCCATTCGAAACATTGATCAGGAACATTTTTACTCATGGTTTCTAAATACCTGAGCATCCACTTGTGAAATTAATCGACATCGGGAAGCTCAAACACCCTGCTCAAGAAAGTGATGGTGTCACTCAGCTCCTCTGAAAAGCCACTGCGATGAATGACTTGTGGCCACCTACTTGTTACCTTCTTGTTCTTGAGGTACACCTCATTCATCAGCTGCATGCATTTGTCTTCGTTTTCATTCCATGTCTTCATGCAGTCCTCTTGGCTTACAGCTAAAAAATGTTAGTGGTGAGGGATAACCAACATGATCTCAAAATGTTGGGTACTGAGGTTGATTATTACCTCGCCCTTCTCATTTTCAACACATCTTGTATCTTTATTGTAACAACAACCCACCAACATCGTGAACTCATTGTTGATTGCACTTATGGGGATCCCTACAGCAAAGTTCAGACCACTACCAATGAATTTATCCATCCATGGGCTACCTGTGACCTTCTTGGTTCTGGCCCAGAAGTCCTCCATGTCAATGTGGCTGAGTTCTGAATCTCTTATATTTAGATCACATTCTTCAAGAGATTCAGGCATCCTAACCCTTTGGTATTTGTATTTCATTTCTTCTTCTGTTAGCCTACCTTTACCCTTGTACTTAGTTGGCTTCTTACTTGATGAAGACATGTGTGGACGTAAGTTCAACTATTGATCTACAAGAAGAATCAAGGAATTCCATCGTAGAAGAGCCATGTTAGCTGTTAAGTCATCCATCAAAGCTTACAAAATGAAAAGTTATCAATTTGCAAGCCTCTAGGCATTAGGCATAGTTCTACTGCAGGCTGCAGAGTCTCAAAAAATCAAGGCACACTTTGGGAAAGTGTTGTATGGGAGAAAATAGTGCCAAAAGGGGAGCAGGGTGGGGAAAGGCTACACACAACATTCAAATGTTGGTGTCGAGGGATGTGCACCTGCACCATTAGAAGTCCTTTTAAGTGGGTCAAAGATATGGTTGGTGTTGTAAGGTCCTAGGATGCGCCATTGGCATAGATGGGGTAGATGCTGCATGAGAGTGAGGTGTGCCAAGGGTGTAGTTTGTGTGGTGTGGGAAAGGTTTGCACAACATCTAGTGTTGTTGCTATTGTTTTAGCACCAGCACTTGTGCCTTGGGAAATTTATAATTTTATAAGGCGTGGGAAACATTTATGCTAATTGGAAGGACAGGCATGAATTTTTTTGGTGTAACAAGAATGGACCTTGCACTGAATTAAAAACATTGGGTTTGATTTGTAAAAAATTCATGATTTTCACTCTTTTGGATCGGATTTTGATGGCAAGGGTGAAAACCTAGCAAAGCAGGGAATAAGGGTCAAATGAGTCTGAGTTGCTTCATGGTAGAGGTCTTCTAGATTTGTAGATCTGGAAGGAGGATGGAGAATGGTTTGAAGTGGGTTGTAAAAATTATATTGGGATTGTGTTATCTTTTTATGTTCATTGTTTATTAACAATCCTAACCACCTAAACCAACATAGAAACCACAACAAATACACAAGAAGGGAAAGCACCACTCACCAGGAATATATAACGATAAAGGAGATGATGTGGGATCTATGAATATGACAAATGGCAACACACAGGGATGACAGGAATGCTGATAAGTACAGAGGAATAACTTTTTCACATTTTTTTAAATTGTTAAAATGAGAGGTCGGACGCACCTATATATAGCAAAAGGTGTAATAAATGTGCCACCAACTTTTCTATTGGTGCACTTAGGGAGATGTCGACACAAAGAGATTTGCGTCATAGCACATCTTTGGAAGTGTCGACACTGTGTTTTCAACACCTTGGCACACCATTGAGGGGTGCAACATTTGGAGTGTTAACACTCTGAAGAATGTGCCAAAGGAAAGGAGGGGCATAGTTTTGGTAAATGTAAAGCTAATGAAAACTGTGCCAACCCAAAAAGGTTGAAAATGACCAAGTTCTAAAAACTAGATTTTCCAGAAAGGGATTTTATGCCATTCCAAATGCTAAGAGACCTCAATGGGGAACCAAAACGGAAATTTTGGTATGGTTACCTACAAACTTGCGCTTGTCAATTTTACAGGATAACAGTTGGCTCTTTCTGGGGACTATCTTTGAGTGAAGTTTAAGGGGAGAGAATCCCAAATCAACATGTGCCTATCCATTGGGTTACAAAGTCAAAAACAAGGGCAACAAAAATAGAAAAGGAAAACACACAACCAACAGGAAGCAAACACACGCCAAGAAACAACACACAACTAAAGCAAACTATACAAAGAAGAGAGCAAGCTCTACTTCCTGGATATTTTGAGATGTTGCCTACTATAGGGGAACGGGAGCTCGGTTTCATCCATATATGAGAGATAGAAGCTATTCTCTCCATTGAGCTGCTTGATCTTGAAAGGCCCTCTCCAAAGAGAGTCGAATTTCCCATGCATGCCCTTTGGCTCTCTTCGCTTGTCCCATAAAAGGACAAGATATCCCATCTAGAAATCCCTCTACTTAGCCTTTTTATCGAACAGTCTCTTGACTTGATTCTAATGTTCAGTGATCCTTTCGACCACTCTTACTCTCTTTTCTTCAAGTTTTATTAGATACATAATCCTCTTTTCAAAAGAATTCTAGAAAGTCTCATCTTTAATCGCTCATGCCAAGCATAGAGCAGGGAGTTCTGTAGAAATGGGGACTTCAGTGTCGATTCCATATAGTACTTGAAAAGGTGGCATACTGAGAGACCTCTTTGGAGTAATATGGTTTTCCCACAAAGCATCATACAGTGACTTGTGTCAGGACTGCTGATTCTCATCGACTAGCGTCTGTATGATGGTCACTAGGTTCTTATTACTGGATTATGCCTGACCATTTCCCTGGGGTAATAATCTGAGGCATGGGCCAAGGTTATCCCATATTCATAGCAAAAATTGATAACTTCCTATGAGGAGAATTTGGAAGAATTATCAGCAACTATCTTGTGTGGGATGCCAAATCTCACGATGATATTTTCTTTGATGAAGTTATAAACAACTTCAAAGGTGGCATTCTTGACAGGTATGGCCTCCACCCATTTGGTGAAGTAATCTGTTGCTGTTAGGACATAACTATGTCTGACACTTGACTGGGGATGTAGTGCTCCGATAAAGTCAATTCCCCATTGCCTGAATGGCTCGTCAATAATGACGGGCCTGAGGGAAAAAGTAGTCAATTTTGGCTTGCAAAAAAACTGTTGACAGAGTTCACATTTTGCTACCCAAGTGGCTATATCCTGAAATAGTGCTGGCTAGTAGTACCTGGCCCAGATGATCTTATGTGTTGTTATAGATGAGGATAAGTGACCGCTGCAAGCTGAGTCATGAATACTTTTAAGCAATTTGATTTGCTGCGGTTTATCAACACATCACAAGAAGATGCCATTAATACCATGCTTGTATAAACCGTCATCCCATATGACATATGTAGCTGCCCTTAGCTTTATAGTCCACTTCTCCTTTGAAGTTAGATGAGTTGGACACTCACCGTAAGTGAGAAAGAAAGCAATACCGAAATACCACTCATCGCTTGTCACAACAAATAGAACCATAGGCAGAGAATCAGCTTTCTTCAATTTACTTTGTGCTTTGTTGATGGAATCGTCTTTCTCTTTGGGGACCTCTGAATATTTGTTTTCAGCCATAAGCTGACATAGGCCCTTCTCTCTTACCAACTTGGTTGGTTTGATGTCTAGATCATACTCTTAGACCTTTGTGATCCAATTCCCTCGTAAGCTTCCTAACTCCTATTGAGTTAGGATAGACTTAACTGTCATGTCAGGAACCAACACTACCGTATGAGAGTTTAGGATGTAGTACCAGAAGTTCTTGACTTCTTTGACTATTATGAAGGCATGTTTTTCTAATTGAGACATCTTAGATTCATGAAGTTTGAGAGGGGAGCTCATGAAAGTGATTGGAGATTCAACATCCTCAGAGTTATTTTTACATTAAGATGGCTGATACAGTATGTGTAGATGCATAACTATACATGATAAAATCCTTGGAGAAGTTGGGACATACTAGGACATGTGCATGGGTAATGGAGGCTTTTACATCCTTGAATGACACCTTTCCTTATTCACTCCACTAGAAATTTTTTGACCCTTTCATCATATTTGATATGTGATGAGTCTTTTCAGCGAAGTCAAGAACAAAGTGTCTAAGAAAATTCACCTTTCTGAAGAAGGAGTGAACACTGGTCTTGCTTGTGGGTAAGTTAAGGCTCTAAATAGCCTTAACCATTTTGACATCTATCTTTATTCCTTCCTTGCTGACAACATGTGTACCAAAAAAAATTCCTTTAGTGACCCCAAAAATAGACTTTTTTAGATTTAGGGAAATCCTATGTTCTTGGAATCTAATCAATACTTGCTCCAAATGATCACAGTGATCACTTCACTTTTTAGAGAACATAGTTAAGTCATCTAGATAAACTATGATGACCTTTCCCATCATACCTTTGAATGTGAATTCCATTGCTCACTAAAAGGTGGCACTAGTGTTGGTCAAGCCAAAAGGCATCCTGCTGTAGGTGAATGTGCCCCAATGAGTAGTGAAAGTTTTTTTGAATTGGTCTTCAAGTGAGACCTCAATCTGATTATACCCCGAAAAACTATCAAGCATGGACAAAATCTTTAAACCGGTTACTACATGTAGAACTTAATCCATTATGGGTAGAAGGTAGTTATCCTTCAAGGATGCCTGATTTAGATTGTGAATATCCACGCATATGCGTATCTCGTTGTTCTTATTTTGTACTGGTAAAATTTTTGTGACCCAAGTACTATGATGGATAGGAAAGATAATCCTCGTATCCAGCATCTTTTGTATTTCCACCTAGATGGTACCCGAGATCTTGGGGGTGCCTCTATTTTTGGTGAAAGGGTTTGACATCATATTTTAACGAGATGTCATGATGAACATCCTTAGGCTTGAAAGAATTCAGATTGACATAAGACCATGCTAATACATCCATATATTTCTTTAGCAATTTGACAAACTTCCGCTTTTCCTCAGGTGTACAACATTTTCTGATGTTCACAAATTGTGGATGTTCCACAGTACCCTGGTTGACCAATTCAGTCTCCAGAGAGGAGCTAGGGTCATCTTGTCGCTTCTTCTTGACAAAATGATCGTGTTTTTCAAACAATCACTCCAGAGAGACTAAAACCTTTAAGATTTTATTTCCATTGAGCTGACATATGCCATCACCTTCTTTTGATTCGTTTTCTTGACCAATGACAAATTCATGGCATGAAGAAGTAGATCCCTCAAAATGAAGATTATTAAAGTTATCTATTTTTCTAGAAAAGCAACAAGCTAATTGTCATCATTGAATACCTGCCAGTGCTGAGAATTGTCTAGGATGCTTGGGCAGAAGACTACCTCAATGGTATATGTATCTATTTTCAACCCTGGGTGAGGGAGCATAAGAGATGCTGAGACAGCCAATTAATCGATCATGTCATTCTGAGCTCTTGGAACGGATTTATTGAGAAAGGATCAAATTCCTTAATGTTGTCCCATAATGTGTTGTGGTAGTGCTTGAGTATTTCATTCTTTACCTAGTACACCCCTTTTATCTAGTTGACGATCAATTCGGCATCACCCTATGCTTTTAGATTCTTGATTCCTCTTTCCTTTGCAGCTTAGTGAAAATATCTTCTTTAAGGGATATTAGGATAGCTCCAGTGCCAGATCCACTTGTTGCACAACTGCCATCAAACTGTAGTGTCCATATCTTGTTAAGGTTCTCCTCCTAGATGAGAACGTCCATTTTATCAAACTCAGTGGATAAGAAGGAATTCCCCATCCTTGATGAATCGAAGAGAATTTGGGCTTTGGGGTCGTCAGAATTGGTGACTAGGTACTTCTTTTTTGATTTAGGCTCCAATATCTGCATTACACCCTTGACAGGGATTCTGGCTTTGGACCAGTCCATATGAATCTCTCCACCAACTTCTCTGTAAAAGGTTCTTACTAGTATAATTCCATATGCCACCAGGATATCAGCAATGAGGATGGTCATCTTCACCCTTTTCTCTAGGAATGCTGCAAATGCGAACTGTGCATCTTTGGTCTGACTAATTAATGGAACTTGTTTAGTTTCCATGGAGTAACATTTACCGAAAGCCTTAGTAAGAGTGAGGCCCAAAGCATGAGCGACCTTCACTGGCATGACATTATCGAAAGCCCCAAAATCAATTATGCAGTTGCTTAGTTTGTGACCATTGATTAGGAGGGAGAGATAAAAAGGTTCAATTTTTCTTGATGCAGAAGTTGATGAAACATTTATGTGAGATGTAGGAGTGGAAAGGATTCCTTTCAGGGAGACAGGAGAGGGGGTGGCAGCTTGGCTTCAGATATACTCGGTAAATCTTACAAGTTGCTTAGGGTTAGACTGAAGATATTCAGCTTCAGACATTTGAATCTTGGTATTTTTAGCATGATTGACTATGTCGAATACAACTAAGGGTTGCATTGATGAAGGAATGAGTCCCTCACTTCACGATGGTAGGGTAGGTTTACTGGTCTTTATGGAAACAGAGGAAGGCTGATTTGGAGGAGAGATGGGAGGAAAATATTTCTTCATAAAAGGCTTAATAGGAGGTTGAGCAGGAAGAGGATTACCTCTTTTAGTAATGGTTGGAGGCGTGTTTGACACAGCCTTCTCTTTTTGTATCATGGCAGCAACTTCTACTTCTTTTCCTTAGGAGCGGGTTAAAATAACATATGACTATCCGCTTGCATACCCTTGGGTACCCTCTTCTTCATCACACTCTTCATCTTCAAATTCCATAAACCCGATTGTAGAGTCACCAATCGGTTCACTGACATCTTGATCTTCACCTTGAGATGAATTTTCTTCATTAAATTTCTCCTCTTCTTTGATCTCGACCAAGGAATTGACCGGAGTAGCCTCAAGTGCCAACCGTGGAGCAGCTGCAAGAAAACACAGCCTTTGTGGGGTGTTGTTGGGAGTGAAGTTTCTCCATGGGATATCCCGGTATGGAGTGTTAGGAGAAGCTTGAGCTAATTGCTTCTTTAATGCGAGCAAGTCATTTTCCATCTTCTAGAATGTCAGATCTGATGAAGTGGCTTGAGAAGGAGTTGAAGCCTTAGGTTTGGATGGCTCTCATTTTAACTTACTAGATATAAGTAGGTTGTCTTCTATACAAATGGACGCATCTTGAGTAAGGACTAAGGTGGTGATTTATTCTTGTAAGAGTTAGAAACTTACTCTTGAGCTCATGGCATTCACAAAGAAACACTTTTTATTTTATGGTGTTGGCAACATGGTAGGTGGCACACTATTAATCAGTGAATTGAAACGGGTGATAAAATCACCCATGGTTTCATTAGCTTCCTTCTTCAGGTGAGTGATCTTTGACAGTAATGCAAATGCATCCTCTGAAGGCTTATACTTGTCTTCAAACGTAGTTTGTAATGTGGCCCAACTGATGATAGATTTGGCCAGCAAGTGTTGGAACCACTCTGTTGTGTGTCCTTGCAAGGTCTCTAAAAAGAGGCATACTGACACGTCTTCATGGGTCACATCTAGGATGTTGTATGACATAATGAATGCAAATATATGTGAATCCGTGCTTTGATTTCCACTCCTATAAAATATTAGTAAATTCTTGCGGTTTCCATGAGGGAGTGTGTGAACCGGATGCGGCAATGCAAGAGGGCCCATAGTGTTTCCCCATGGTACTGCCATTTGAAAAGCTAGAAAGAGGACATGAGCTGGGAGGGCAGTTCCGCTTAGCAGTAGAGCACTGCAAATTGATGTGGAGGCTCCTTGTGAAAACCGGTTCTTTCGTGGAGGTGAGGCACTTCTGGCTGACTGATCAGCTGAACTCAGTGATGAGAAGCGTGTTGGTGTAATAATGAAGTTGTGTCTTTGAAGTAAATCGAACATCGGATCAAATTCTCCATGAATTCTCCTACTACGGGTAAATGGCTCACCCGCCAGTATATTTTTTTAGATCTACAGTGATTTTTAGAGCTGATTTAAGAAACTCTTTTTGTTTGTACTTGTTGATTTTTTGATTTTTCTTACAAAAATCAGTAGCATGTACTTTCCTAATATTTAATAAGCTGATTTTTGGATCTTAGATTTGACTTTTTTGCAAGGGTTTGAAAATATTTGTAAAACTATCAGAATCTCAGATCTATGGAAACATATGGGTTTCTATAAAAACTCAGCGAACTAAAGGTTTCTAACCGGTCTAGATCTATGGATCTCTTAAGAAAATTTTCAGCTTGGGTTACTTTTGCAAAAAAAAAGGATTTCAAGCAAAGAGCTAAGATTTGCAAACATGTAGTGATTTTTACAGTTTTATCTATTTTCTTAGTCTTCCTGGCAGATTTTAAAAACTATTGGTGTCTTTTAGCTGACATAACACTCACATAGATCTGGTTCTTTCCCTAGCGGAGTCGCCAAAAATTGTTGGTCTAAAAATCTGTCGGGTGGGCAGATATATGGATAAACAGGCCAACAGTGTGTAGGGCATAACCCCTCTTTGAGACAACAAAGTGAAATTGGTTTATTGTTGTTCTAACAATAAGAATCTGTGCAAGTCTTATAGTATTCTACCTTCAAGGGGTTTTAGGATCTCATCCCGGTGGAATTAGTTTTGATGAAGAACAGAAAGGAATGAAAAAAGGAATAGAAGAGAGGTGGGTCTAAAGGGAGAAAAGAAATTAATTCCAAAGTAGAAAGGTCAGAGGGTTTATGTTTTAGGCCAGTAGTAAACAAAGCCAAACTTACTCACATAAATAAAAAAAGAAACATTGATAAACAAATGACAAAATATACATGAATCCAACAGAATAAGCATATAGATCTAACTTTAAGAAATATCTAACACGTAACACAGGAATTCAGCACAAAGTCTCAATTTTGTATTAATAATGTTTTGTTACAAGAAAGCTCAAAGTATTTCTCTCCTCACTCTATTTTTCATACAAATTTTCTCACACTGAATGCCACAAGTATCTAATTATTTATAGAAGGAGAAGGAGAAAGAAGGCAAAAAGGAGCCAACAACTATTTACAAAATATCTAAAAGTCAAATGTTGACTTTAGGGCAATTTTGTGGATGACAACATCTCATGGTGCAACATGGATGATGTCATCATTTGTGCCAACATTATTTTAAATAATTTTAACAAAAATGGGATTTATCCCAGGAGCAAGGAACCTATTCATCGTCATTCCTTGGTTGGAAAGGAGTTTCCTACTTCTAAACAAGAGAGGAAATGTGAAACTGAGCTCGATACTCCATGAACTTGTTGACCATTGCTTGAATTTTATCTTGAGCTGGACCGTTGGTGTGATTCCCCGATGATTTCGCAAGTTTCTCGTTCATCTCTGAGTCTTTCTGCGAGTTTTAAGTATTCATTACCTACCTCCATCAGGTACCCAACAAAGTCACGGTAGGCCAGAATGTTGTTGATAGATTCTTTATCAAAATTGGCCTCTAACGCTAAACCCTACAACGTGATTTCCTTGAAAAGCAGAATACTATCATCTGCCTTCCTCAAGGCATATGATGGGCTGAGCAACCTAAAGACATCCTTAAGATAATCTACTCCATTTGACGCATTACATCCAAGGCTTCCTCCTTGATTTTGTCTATTTTTCCAAGACAAAATCCATCTGGTCAACCTGATAGTCTAAAGCAACAAGGACTTTGTTGGGTTCTCACGGGTGATCAAAAATTCTGAATTTCACCAAGTCATCAACCAAGAAGTTGAGCATCTTCTGGAATGTCTCGTGTTGCAACCTAGCATGGTCTAACCCTTTGGAGATAGGTCCTGCTATTACTTGGAGTTACTTGTTAGCTTGATCTATATTTTGATAAAGCTCTGTAAAATTTGTAATCACTTACTCACTATCTTTGAGGATCTGCTCTCTCTAGGAGGACACCACTATACCTTGCTCACTGATCTTAGCATACTCATTTATCTTCTCTTAACTAAGAAACTTTAGGAGGGTCAGTGACATTCATAGGAGGGGCATTGCCCATCTTTTGTAGGGCTTGGAGAAGATGCTTTGTTTTTCTCTTTTAAAATTCTCTTCTCTTCCTTTGCTTCTTGAAGCTTCTTGTAAAGGGCATCCACTACGGATAAGGCTTCTCCTTGTAGGCTCTCTGATGATGTTCCCATCGTGACTTGAGTCACTGTAAAATCTATAGGAGACAGATCTTCTTTCTTCTTTATGAGATCAGGGTATGTGATCTCCATAACCCTTTCACCTGAAGTGCTTTGAGAGAGGCTGAGTTATAGATTTTTATCTTCTTAGGCCCTTTAACCAGAATAATAGAGAAGTCCATAGGTTTAATAGGTACTTTCCTCTTGTTCTAGCTTAGGTGTTCGGAGATCCATTCTGGACCTAAGGGAGTGGGACCAAAGGAAGAAGAGGAAACATGGGTGGAATAAGGAGTAATTGTAGTAGACACAGGGAAATGTATTAAGACACTCGGTGGTGGCATCGAGAAAGAAATCAACACTCCAGTGCTCACGGGGGTAGGAGTGACTGCAGGAGAGGAAACCGTGGGGAGTGGAAGGGATCTATGAGATGAGGGAAGAAATGTTGGGGGACAGATCTATGAGGGAAGAGAAGATAGAAGGAAAAGGAAGGGGGAATGGTAGAAGATGGGGGAGAAGACACAACCAAAGGAGTGGTTATTTGAGCGACATGAGGAGGGGAAGGAGGAGTGTGAGATGGGATGATGGGAACCTCACCAATTGGAGTAGTGGCAACATCCTAAGTGGATGTTCCCGTTGGAGCACTTACCACTTCTTCTCCTCCTGGGGATATTAGGCTTACTACCTACTCCTCAGTGGCGGAAGGAGGGCTCTCAAGTAATTTCCTGCTTAAGTAGTGTCTTGTCTCTCCCTCTTCACCTTTTCCTTTGCCTTTAGGAAAGTTCTTCATATTGGTGGGCGCATTACCCAACGGAGACGTGGTAAAGTCTACTCCAAGGTAGATGAGACAATTTTTCTTACACCAATGCACAATGCGCTGCAGAGTGCCTTTGACCCTTTCCTCAATAGTCTAAGGTGCCTTATTTCTATCAATTTCAGAAAATGGCCAATTGTCCCCATCCGTGTCTAGATAAACATGATCACACTTCTTCATCAGTTTCTTGAAAACCCTTTGGGACAATGGCCACACCATATTGAATGATCTCTGCTAGGGCTAGGAAAGATTGATCATTTCATCTGAGCTCGACTTTGTGATATAGATTGATGTAGATATCTTCAATCTGAGGGATGTGAATTGGATCGATATTTTATCGTGGGATGAAATCATGAGGATCAAAGGTTGGCCTCGCTGGGAAATTATGCTTCAAATTGAGAAATTCAAGCTTTGCAAACATCTCCCAGGCTTTGTTCTGTGAAATGTAGGTGTACCTTCCCACTATGAGGGGGAATGGAGTCCTACGCTTCTTCCTCTTTCAAACATTTCTCGTGGTACGTGATGAGTTGTCTAGAAAGCTCCAACAGGATTAGCTTGGGTCCCACATACCTTGGTAATTTGCTGGGATCTCCCAAGAAGTTAGTAGCTCTAAGATAGGTGAAAGTTGGGAATTGCATGAATAACACTCCCCACTTCTCTATGTTAGTGACCACGTTTTTGGTCATCTGACCGTGAGTCATGTTGGGTCTCAAGAGACAGATGACGCCATAGAAGAAGATGTCATTGAATTTGTTGAATTAGGCTATGCTATTTTCTAGTATTAACTCTGGATATTACTCTTATATTTTGACCTGGGGCCAAACCCCATATCGATTCAATGTTGGGTAGTCCCTCTTTGAGGTAGTGGCATATACCACATAGGAGTTCATATAGAACCTCCTAGTTATTGAAAGTTATTGAAACTAATCCTAGATCGTACTACTGATAATCTCTCCCCTTTCAAAATGTTGATCAGGAACGTTTTTACTCATGGTTTCTAAATACCTGAGCATCCACTTGTGAAAGTAATGGGCATCGGGAAGCCCAAACACCCTACTCAATAAAATGATGGTGTCACTCAGCTCCTCTAAAATGTTACTGCGATGAATGACTTGTGGCCACCTACTTGTTACCTTCTTGTTCTTGAGGTACACCTCAATCATCAGCTACATGCATTTGTCTTTGTTTCATTCCATGTCTTCATGCAATCCTCTTGGCTTACCGCTACAAAATTTCAGTGGTGAGGGATACCCAACATGATCTCAAAATGTCAGGCAGTAAGGTTGATTATTACCTCGCCCTTCTCATTTTCGACACATCTTGTGTCCTTATTGTAACAACAACCCACCAACATCATGAACTCATTATTGATTGCACTTACGGGGATCCCTGCAGCAAAGTGTAAACCACTGCCGACCAATTTATCCATCCACGGGCTACCTATGACCTTCTTGGTTCTGGCCCAAAAGTCCTCCATGTCAATGTGGCCGAGTTCTAAATTTCTGATATCTAGATCACATTCTTTAAGAGATTCAGGCATCTTGCCCCTTTGGTATTTATATTTCATTTCTTCTTCTATTAGCCTGGATTTACCCTTGGACTTAGTTGGCTTCTTACTCGATGAAGACATGTGTAGATCTGAGTACAGATGTTGATCTGTAAGAAGAATCACGAAAGTCCATCACAGAAGAACCATGTTAGTTGTTAAGTCATCCATCAAAGCTTACACAATGAAAAGTTATCAATTTACAAGCCTCTGGGTGCAAGGTGTAGCTCTACTGTAGGCTCCAGGGTCTCAGAAAAGTAAGTCACACTTTGGGAAAATGTTACATGGGAGAAAACCATGCCAAAAGGGGCGTAGGGCAGGTAAAGGCTACACACAACATTCAAATGTTGGTGTCGAGGGACGTGCACCTGTGCCATTAGAAGTTCTTTTAATTGGGTCGCATATATGGTTAGTGTTGCAAGGTCCCAGGATGCATCATTGGCGTAGATGTGATATATGTTGTATGAGAGTGAGGTGTGCCAAGGGTTTAGTTTGTGCGGTGTGGGAAAGGTTTGCACAACATGTAGTGTTGTTGCTATTGTTTTAGTGCCAGCGCTTGCGCCTTGGGAAATTAATAATTTTTATAAGGCATAGGAAATGTTTATGCTGCCTGGAAGGATAGTACGCCTATGGTGTAACTTTGTTTGGTGTAACAAGAATTGATTTTGCACTGAAGGAAAAATAGTGGGTTTGATTTGTAAAAAATTCATGATTTTCACTCTTTTGGCTCACATTTTAATGGCAAGGGGGAAAATCTAGCAAAGCAGGGAATAAGGGTCAAATGTGTCTGAGTTGCTTCGTGGCAGAGGTCTTCCAGATTTGTAGATCTAGAAGGAGGACAGAGAATGGTTTGAAGTGGGTTTCACAAAATATCTTGGGATTGTGTTATCTTCTTATTTTCATTGTTTATTAACAATCCTAACCACCTAAACCAACATAGAAACCACAACAAATCCAAAAGAAGGTCAAGGACCACTCACCAGGAACATATAATGATAAAGGAGACGATGTGGGATCCACGGACGTGACAAATGGAAACACGCAAGGCTGACAGGAATGCTAACAAGTACAGAGGAATAACTTTTTCACATTTTTTTGAATTGTGAAAATGATAGCTCAGACGCGCCTATATATAGCAAAAGGTGTAATAAATGTGCCACCAAATTTTCTATGGTGCACTTAGGGAGATGTTGACATGAACAGATTTGTGGCATAGCGTGGCTTTGGAAGTGTTAACACTACATTTTCAGCACCTTAGCGTACCATTGAGGGGCACAACATTTGGAGTGTTAACACTCCGAAGAATGTGCCAAAGTTAAGGATGGGAACAATTTTGATAAATGTAATGCTAATGAAAACTATGCCCAACCCAAAAAGGTTGAAAATGACCAAGTTCTAAAAACTAGATTTTTCGGAAAGGGATTTTATGCCATTCTGAATGCTAAGAGACCTCAATGGGGAACCAAAACAGAAAATTTTGTATGGTTACCTACGAACTTGCCCTTGTCAATTTTATAGGATAACAAATTCAAATGAAACAATTGAATACCTAAGCATATAATCACTACAACTTATCCAAACATACCTCATACACCATGACAAACCTAAATTCATGCTTTCATGAGCTCATATGGCTCCCAAACACTATGTCACACCTCCTAGCTTCCATAGTTGTTCCCAATGAGCACCTGTACAGAAATGAAACACCTATACCTAAAAATTTCCATTTCTATGAGTTCTCAAGAATCCTAAAATCATTATGGAAATCATTCCAACATTCTCATCAAGCATCCATGAAGCTCATTCTATCATACAATACAGCCTAGGCACCTATATAGGCTATGTAAAGAAAGCATGCACCACTAAATCTCAATGTAGTAGATGAACATCATTTGAACCAACATGTTATAGCTGTATAAATCATCATACCATCATCCTAAAACATCCAATTTGTTATAAATGTGGTTTTACATCAATGACAATACCTATTAGGCCTATCTAGTCCTACATGCCAATAATCTCCCCCTTTGTCATTGATGGAAAACACCCTAAACTTCTCCCCACTTTTACATTAATGAAAAAGGAAACAAGAAATCACCTCATTCACCTTACCTCATCTTCATACCTCCATGATTTTTTTAGATACATCAACCAAATCTCTCAAATTTCCTTTTTTCCCAAAATTAGAGTTTTGCCTATATTTTAGGCATACCAACAGCAAACTCCCCTTGGGATCAACAATACCAACATTTGAACAACATTATTCAAGCATGAAACAATCAATATCTCACCTTTCAAGGATCTAAAACCTCATTTTCCATCCTTTAGGCATGCAAATTCACCATTATTCACCATATACCATTGAATTGATCTTAATAGCACCATTTCACCTTCAAGCATGCACTCCCCTTGTCTTGAAGAGCTTATGCATACCTTGAACACAAATTTCTTGCAATGAAAACACTTTCAAACATTTTTATCTATCTAAGATAATGAATTCATATAATAAAGCAACAACCATGACTCGTACAAGAAAAAATTGCTCCCCCTCACCTAGATGTTCCATTTGCAATGGCATACCTTCAAGAAGCATAGTGAAGGCATACATGATCCATGAAGACCTAAAATAAGGTCTTGAAGAGGTCTCAAGCCTTCTTGGGCACCTAAAATACACCATCATCTTCTTTCTTCTTCTTTGAACACTAAGATTTACTCCTTATTCCACCATTTCTAGCTCTTGATGAGACAACAAGGTCTCTCCTAGGTCCCTAAGTCCTTCTAGGACCATTACCTTGCACTATAGGCCACTGAAAACCACTACTTTACTCTTTAGGGCCTTTAGAACTATTGTCATGACCTGAAAATGCTTGATAAAAATTTCTTGCAACATGAACAATCTTGTTACAGTTGTATCATACTATTTCCCTTCTCCTTTTGAGATCACCAACATGATTATATCTTCCATTCAAACAAACACTATCTACATAGCCTTCCTTATTACATTTTCAACATACTATCTTCTTGGCTAAGCCATTTCTATTTCCTTTCCATAGCTAAGAATCTCTATAATCATATTTGTTTACAAATACCTTATTATTTTTTCTAGACTCAAACATTCCTAAATTCCATCCACAATCCTTGGCTTTGTGACAAAATTCAAAACATGAATTACATACACCTTCAAATAATTCTACAGTATTCTTAGAAGACTTTGTCTTGCATAATTTAACTCTACGACCAAAAACATGACATAAGAAACAATAGCAATTGAATGATTTTTCATACCTTCAAGCATTATGCTTCCTAATAGGCTCGGTCTTCTCTTTTTCCTTAGATTTAGTCACCTTCACTTCTTCCTTGGTACTTGGTTCTCCATGTTCCTTACTTGGAACCTTGTCTTCTTGCATTGATTCCTTTTCCTTGAGATCCTCATTGAATCCCAAACATGCATTATTACTTTTTGATCTTCGTTGGCTAAGAAGATTATCTAAGTCACTTGCATTTTTCTCAAAAAATTTCAATTTTCTTAAAACTATATCAAGTCTATAGTGTAGATATTTCATACCATCTGCCTATTTAATACAATCATCTTCCCTTGAATTGATCTTATCATTAAGAAAAATAACTTGTGATTTCAGCTGAGTACATTCTTCATCTTTTACCTTTAGACTTTCTCTCGACTCCTCCATTTATGACTCCAAAATCTGAATAGCATGACTATGTTCATGACTATATTCCTTGGATTCAAGGGTGGATATAAATTTCTCTAATTATTCTTCAATATGTCTTGTGATCTCATCATGTTATTCACTCTCATTCTTCAACTTGGCTTCAAGGAGCTTAATTTGATCTTCATGATTCCTTTTCATTTCAATAATATGTTGTGAGAGTTTTTCATTCTCATCTCTTGTAAGATTAAGTTTCCTTTTCAATATTACCAAAGTTGAATCTTCACAATCAGATTCAGAATCAATAAACCCTTCTCCAAACTCACAAGTTACCAATCCTATGGGAGACTAAATTTTAGGAATATTTTCTACATAATTCTTACCTTCGCTTATAGTAGAGTAAAAATCATATTTGTATTTCTTTCCTTTCTGAGAATTCTTCTTCTTACCACCCATTTTGTGCTTCAGAAGATCTCCTTCAAGTTGTCCAGCTTATCTAGAAGGTCCTACTCTGATACCAATTGTTGGAAGCACAATGGAATGAGAGCGGGGAGGGGTGAAACATTACTTATAAAATTTTAAATCATATTTAAAATTACTTATTAAAAAACACATAATCACTTAAAAATAATTAATGTGTGCACACAATCAAATACCATACATGTTATAAACCATGAAAAAGAGAATTAATACAAGACACAAGATATAAGTGGGAAAATATCAAGGGGAAGAAAACCCACTAATTTATTTTTTGATATTACTCACAAAAAATACTCAAGTTAATATTACACATCACAAGATATTTATTTAATGAGGCACCAACCCCACAAGGAGCACCAACCCCTAAACCCTTGTTGATATTACACACAATACGAGACTTCCATGAATATGGACTAATCACAAAATATTTTTGTGAATTATGACCACTGATATTTTTCTGATACCATACCTAATATTGATCCAAATATTCAGCTCCAAACTCTTTCAAACCCTTGCTCAAACCCTAGGTCTTCAACCTGCACAATCTAGCTCTTTCTTCACTTCTCAAAGCTTCAAAATTTTGCACACATGCTTGATGATATTCCTTAACCTGTATCTCACTTTATCCCTTCAATACATTCTTCAAAACCTGAAAATATTACCCACTTAGGTCACACTTCTCATACACATGATGCACACTCTCCACTAGTTCACAAAAGCACCCAAAACATGCTTTTTATATGATTTCCTTATTATTTACCCAAAGGAGGTCTATCTCACATGATAAATTTGACCCATACATCTTCATTACATTCAAATAAATTCATTACAATATTCACAAATGACCCATATAGGTCGTCCTAGCCAGAAACATGATTTCATGTGCCAAGAATGGCTCAAAACCACATTGGCACATTCTTAAAAATGCCCTAACATGAGTCCCATAATTTTTCATGACCCATGAACCCTTACATATGAATAAAACATCATTTAATATCCACACATGGTTGTAATTAATATCAACCAATCAAAATATTTCATTTACTGGGTCCAATTTCCTTTACAATCTTTAAAATGGTTGTTTCATGCACCCTTAAACACCCTAGAAACTTCATAATGCCACAAAATTTCTTATACTGTATCAAACTGTGTCATATATCCAATCAAAAGAAACATAGGACATGTATATCATTCCTAAACTTGTTTCAATCCTTGAAACATCTTCCTATTCAAACCACATAAATATTTGACTTTACCAAAACAACTTGCCAAAAATGACACTTTCAAATGTTAGCTCATAAAAAAAATTATACATATATTCAATCCTCCTAAATAGGCTCATTTTATTCCCAATTATTTCCTCTTCATGTTCCATGTCATAGGAGGCATCATACAGTCCATCTCATGCCTAAAAAATCCTCAAATGTTCAAACTTTCATGTTTTTTCCTGAACTATCAAATCTATTCCTTGTGCAAGAAAGCATTGGAAACCCTAAAAAATCACCTCATCATGAGGAAACCCATATATCACTATAAATTTTTCTAAATCTATTTTCCAACACAATTTTAATGACCTCAATAAAACACTTGTAGATCATGATATAGTCAAAACATTGAACATTACTTCTGAAGAAACCAAAACTGCCCTTTGACCAGTCAACCTATTTGACCCCCAAAACACCATGAACCTGCATAAAAATGATTCAAAACCTCCATGGACATCAATAATAACTCACATAATTTTCACATGATCAATTTTGAATACCACTCCTTTGGACCAACTTTCCCAAATATCTTCTTCTTCAGAAACTTCTATTTTTAGGTGGCCTCGATCCACAACGACTTAGCCATGCTTACGTTCTTTGTGCTTCACTGAACCAACTAGAATCAACTAAAAAAATTCTAGACCTGAACATATGATCATTTTAAATTATTGAAACATACCTCATACACCATGAAAAACTTTAATGCATGCTTTCATGAGCTCATATGGCTCCCAAACACTTTGTCACACCTCCTAGTTAGCATACCTACTCCCAATGAGAACCTGTAAAGAAGTGAAACTCCTATACCTGTACCTTTACATTTCTTTAATTTCTTAGGCATCCTAAAATCATGCCAACATGCTCACCAAGAATCCATGAATCTCATTTTATCATGCAACACCACCTAGGCACCTATATAAGCTTGTTAAAGCAAACTTGCACCATTGAATCTCATTGTACCAGTTAAACCACATCTGAACCAATATGTTAGAAATGTATACATCAGCATACCATCATCTTACAACATCCAATTTTTTATTAATATTTTTTTACATTAATGACAACACCTATTAGGCCAACATGCCAGAAGTTCTACCATATCAATTCATCATGTGCTCGTGTGTGAGGTCTATGAAATTCCTTAAGATCTTGATTTAGAGTTTAAAAAGGGAGTTGAGGACCTGTTTATTTTGGGGAAGGAATAATCTAAACTCGAATTCTCTCCTCATTCCAATAGTTACACACCAACTCACCATATTCTAAGACATAGATATGTCTTAAGTGGCTCCATGGCTCATGTATTTTGAGGGATTTATCCCTGATAGAAGGATCATCCCAAAATTTAATATTTGTTCTATCCCTGAGGTTCCATTTAGACCCCTTAACTAATATTTTCCTAGCTTGATTGAGGTTGTACCAAAATATTGTGCCTTTTGGAAGATCCTATTCTGAAAAAAACCCAAAGTTCCACTAACATTCCACAAATATTTTGCACTCAATATATCATTCTAAGTGCCTTCTTCTTTGTGCATTATCCATCCAAATTTTTTAATTAAGGATTGATTCATGAAGTATAGGTTCTTCAATCCCAAACATTCCCTATCCTTAGGTCTAGTAACTTTATCTCAAGCTATCAATGGCATTTTTTTCTTGTCTTCTACAAATTACCATAAGAATCTCTTTTGAATAATTTTAATGGCTCTCCTGGATTTTGTAGGAATGATGAAATAGACATGATGTAGACAAAAAATCCTTACAGGGAGCTTTGAAGGAGTTGTGCTTTTCTATATTGCGATGACAAGAAACCTTTCCAAGATGCTAATTTTTTTTGGAACCTCTCAATAATTTTATTACATCCCCCTTCTTCAATTTTTGTCCCACAAAGTGGCATGCCCAGGTAGTTGTCCAAAAGAGATTTAATATTACACCCCATTATGTTGGCCAACCTTATTTAATCATCATCCTTAACATTTATGCAAAGAAAAAATATATTTCAAAATTTTATTTGTTATCTCGAGACTTCTTCATACTGTTTAGTGATGTTCTTGAAAGAGTGAGCCTCCTGAATGGATGCTTGCCCAATAAGAATAGTATCATCCACATATTGTTGAAGGATATAGTTAACCAACCAACTAGAAACCTTGATTCCTTCAATCCTTCCTTCATTTTGAGATTTTGAACACATCCTGCTCAAGGCCTCTACTACAATAATGTAAATGCAAGGGGAAATTGGGTCCCCTTTCCTAAGACTAGGAAGCTTACATGATCCAATAGTCCCACACAATCCAACAAGCCTACATGCCAATAGTCCTGCCATATAAATTATTTTATGGATGGAATTGATGTCGTCAATAATCTATCTTCTCGGTAAAAAGGCACCTTGATTTAGGGAGATACAATTACAAAGAACCTATTGTATGGATGAAAATTGAGATGCAACCTTCAACCGCACTTGACCCCCTGAGGTTGTACTGAAGCAACTGATGTTTGAATGTGTGTGGCTAAATATAGGAGGATCATTGACTAAGATCTGGTAGTGTGATTTCCTAATAGCTGAATCAACAAAGGGAAGATTTAGAGGCTATGAATGGGTAGCGTAAATTCCCTATGGTTTGTTTGCATAACTTAGATCTAAGTGTTGATATAGTTTGAAGTGTCCAAATTAACTAAGATGAAACTGACAATCTATGCTACTTCTGAAAGGAAACTAATATAAAAAAATCACAAAACTAAAATATTACAATCATAAACAACAATCTGCTTCTACTCTAAATAATTAAAATATTTCTACACTAAAACTAAACAATTGAGATAACCTGATGTGGTTCTTCACCTGTGTTGAGTGTATTGAAACTAAACTAAATTAAAATAATAACTTTTCCAAATGATCTATTATATGTAGACAACCTCATACAGATATTATCTCCTTCAAATCCACATGGATGGGAAGAAGAGGATCCATCACCAGGGGTTGCTATGAAAGATTAAAACCCTCTTGGAAATTAAATAATTACTTACAAATGAAAATAAATTGATTTCTACTCTATTTTATATGAATTAACAATGATAAATTTCAAGGATGAAGGAAATCAAACAACAAAGCCAACCTGGAATTCACATAACAAAGGTAAATCCAGTTGTGTAGTATTTTTCCCCCTCAGTTTGTCCTTTCTTTCTCTGAGTGTTCATATGAGTCCAAGGGATTGGGAATGGAAGAACAAGGGTAGGAGGATGGCGCTTGAGAAATGGCAGGTTAAAGGCAATATGGATGCGATGTAAGTAGAAGATAGATAGCACAAGAGATCTGTGCTTGGCTATGCAATTCCTAGCAAGAATGTGGCAGTAATATAATGCAAGATACACAAAATTCTCAGGGTTTTTACTTGAATACAAACATGGAATATATAAGAATTGGGTCTGGGATGTGCCTTCATCAAAAGGAAAGAAGACGTAATTCAACTAAATAAATCTATTTAAAAATATAAGAGGGAAGGAATACCATGTAAATAAGACTATTTGTAGGCAATTTTGTTCATAAACGCACCCTAAAAGTTGAGTTAAGTTAAGCACCACGTGTCAAAAACATGCATAAATATTTCTAGAAAAATCATTCTGAACCATCGTCATGTGCAGGGAGGTGATCCTAAGACCGCTTCCCAAGCCTGGGAGGTGGTCCTAGGACTGGCACCCTATCTGGGAGGTGGTTCTAACACTAAAGCCAAAGCATGCACATAAATGAGTAGGAAGTTGGAAGAAAGCATGGAAAATATAAATAAGGATGTCTAGGTTACAAATATACATTGCGTATGGGTTTTGGAGCTCAAACACTTTCTTCAAAGGACTTGAATCATCATTGGGGACTTTTGTAACCGTTTTCTGACAATGTAGAACATGCAATTTTGGGTGCGTATACCTACCTCATCCTAAAATCCATAACTTTTTACATTGTATTACAAAGACTTATAGGTCTGAAATCCACCAAATCATTGGATCCTTGATTATTCGGAATGAGTACTATAAAATTATCATTAAATTTCTTGAGCAAGCTAGTGGATCAAAAGAAGTATTGGATAGTTGCAACTACCTCTTTCTTAAAAATATCCAAATAGATCTCGAAGAAAAATTTATCGAATCCAACTGGTCATTGGGTTTTATCCCCTTCCATTTAAGATATAATAGCTTTGATTTCTTCCTCCAAAGGAATGGAAAACATCTCTTTGTTTTCCTCATGGATTATAACATACTAAAAAATATTTAGATTTTCAATGATTGAGTTCCTGGGTGGATATTAACCTTTATTAAACAAATTTTTAAAGAAGGAAATGATGGTATTCGAAATATCCATAGTCTAAGTTACCATTTCACCATCTTGTTTTCCTATTTCTTGAATCTTCCCCTTAATTTCTTTTATAGTATCTGAAATGTGAAAGAATTTTGTATTGCAGTCACCCTCTTTAAGCCAATTTATTCTGGACATTTGCTTCCAGTAAATTCCATCCTTTCTTAGGAAAGTGTGAAATTCAACTAAAAGAAATTTTTCCTTATATTTATCTTCACTGTTCCAACATTCTTCTTCCATCATATCTTTCAATTCATGAATTTCTTCAAAAAATTTAATTTTTTGCAAGAATATATTGCCAAAAGTATCTTTATTTCATTTTTTATCTTTGATTTGATATTCTATAATTTATTTGTCACTCGGAAGATGTTGTTTCCTCTGGTTTCAATGTTCCACCATTCCTCTATCATTTTTTCAGATCCAAACGGATAGTCCACATATTTTCAAACCTAAATGGTCTACCTTTAGTTTTCCCCATTTCAACTTAGTTTAGGATGATAGGGTTATGATCATACCCTATACAAGCCATAGAGGAAAGAGTGTACTATTGTTCCTAAATCCATTGATAATTTACCAAGAAACAATCTAATCTGGTTTGAATCAAATCATATTCACTACATCTACTGGTCCAGATATATTTAGATCCACCAAGCACAAGATCCAATACCCCTTTATAGCTAATGAAGTTATCTAAGTCTCCCATACTCTTCGTATATGAGTTAACACCACCTTTCTTTTTGGAGGGTATCAGCAGAATATTGAAGTCACCCTTATAATCCATCTTGGCTGATTAAACATATTTTTGAAACCTTTCATTTCCTCCCAAAGAACCCATCTACCTGTGTTAGATTTGAGGGCATAAGCATTTGAGAGGATAAATTATTTACTGGAGCTGATAATGGTGAACCAAATGGCTATATGATGTTGACTATTAAATAGAGGGTATCCTTCTAGAACATTATTATTCCACATACAAATCAGTCCTCCCAATGCTCTAACTGAATCTTGATAGTGGAAGCTAGCCTCTTTCCAAAAAAATACTAAAATCTTCCATCCTAGCCTGATTCATCTTTGTTTGTTGTAAAATCAATATATCAAGTTTCTTGGTACTCCTAATATCTTCTAGAATTCTATGTTTACTGTGGTTATTTAAACCCCACATAATCTAAGACATAACAATCATTTATCAGAGATATATCTTTTGCCTACACCAATGGTTTTTGTCATCCTTCCATTATTTCCTTCCTGGAGGCTCTTTCCCATCTTGTTTTTCTGATGGTCTACCTGGAGAGGATTTTTTGGCCCCCACATCTTCCTTTTTAGAAGCTTCTTTTGTCTTGGGAGTATATTTCCTTTTTGGAGATAGTCTTTTACTTTTATTTGCTTCCACCGAGGTTAGAACAGGGGAGCTCGACCCTTTAGGAACTTCATTCTTCCCTTCCTTTGTGCTTACTAAAAATTTCTTGGATTTATCTTCCTTGGGCAGGTGGTCATCAGTTTGAGAAGAAGACACATTTGGGTATGAGGATTCCAACCTGTCATCACTTTTATTAGTCTCTAGGATTCATTGTAAGTCCTCTTTGAATGTGAGAATATCCTTAAGGTGGATATCCAACAAGTTAAACTTGTTGATGGTTTCCGGGGGTTATTCCTTGGGTCTTTGTGAAAATAAGATAGCATCCATGGTGTCTTGCACAATAGATCCAATGATACTATCTCTTTGTAAACAAGAAACTTCCACTATCTTCTCCATTTTTTCTAGTTCTGTCACAACTACCTGTTTGTTGACCTTTTCTTAACAATCAACTACTGTAACTTCCTCCATTAACAAAACTATATGTTCTAAGATTTTATTCTTAAAAAAATATGGTTTATTAATTTCCATCCAGGTGGGAACTATATTATAGGGACCACTATCATCTTGATTCATGATTCCTTTGCCCTTCAACTCTTCCCTAGAGTTCCATTATTTCTTTTTAAGTTGGGCCTTAAGGATAACATCTTCTTTGGATTTTGGACACATTTTGGCATTATGACCTACTCTGTAATAAGAAAATCACATGAAAGGTGCAAACTCATAATCAATTTTCTAGAGAATTACACCCCATTCATATTTAAGATATATGTTATGGGGGAGATCAAAATCTGGCAGCACGTTGAAATAGAAACATGTAAAAAGAAATCAAGATTTAGCAATTGTAATGGGTTCAATAATAACCAAAGAGCCAATAAATTTCTCTATTCCCTTAAAGATATGAAGGTCCTGGTGTTCTAAAGGAAAACCTAGGATTCTAACCCATAACGGGTATTCCTTGATAATGGATTCAAGGGGTTTGAAACCCAGTTTCCACTTTTGAACTAGCACCACTGCCCTACCCATGAATTGTGGGCCCCAACAAGGATATTAATAAGGTCTCATTTGAGAGATAAGTTGACCAAAAAAAGGAGTTTGCATAGGCCACTATATCCATAGATCCTTTTGGCATCCACTTCTAACATGCCCATTTCTGAAAATCGTTTATATTGGGGAAGTTTCCCTTAATTGTATCTAGGATAGTGTTTCTCATTGAAGAAAAAACACTCTCTGCTAGTTGGTCTAGAATGTCCAAGGCAAAACCATTCAAATTTCAAAGAGGTTGACAGTGTAAAGAAGGTACCTTTTTGGTTTCTTTCCAGAAAGCATATTCTCCCACTTGATTACGAGCCCCTTAGGTGACTCCACCTTGTCTCTTTCTATTGTAAAGTTTGCATATTTCCTCCCATAATGAAGATTCACATTCAAATCCCCTACAACTTGGCTTGCAACATTTTCCTGCTCTTTACCAAATTCAAAATCCTCACTCTCCATTTTCCCAAATTTAGTGTTACTTAATATTAATTTTGTTTAGAAACCCTTGGTGAGATTTGAAGTGAAGATGTAACACTAGGATCATTATCCTAACTCTACACCTCACAACATGCCCTCATCACCTATTCAACTATCATCCACCCTTAAAAAGGTTTTGGTAAACCATGGTGAGAGTCAAACTAGAGAGGTAAAACTAAGATCATAATCCTAATACTATGCCTCACAACATGTCTTCATCACTGGCTCAGTTATCATCCACCCTTAAAAAGGTTTTGGTAAACCATGGTGAGAGTCGAACCGAAGATGTAACATCGGGATCATAAGCCTAACACTACACCTCACAACATGCATTTTGTTACACCTTGTTGCATTGGTGGTTCTTTTCATTGTTGTCACATGGAATTGATGGAGAAGGAAGATTGAAAGAGCATGTAGGTCAGGTGGTTTTTAATGGTTCTTAGTGGTCCAAGTTGGTTTCAGGAAGCATCAGGCATGTTTTAGGTTGGTTTCAAGGTGCTACAATCTAAAATAGTGAGGCTTTTGACCTTTAAAATCATATTATATGTTGTATTACTAGTTTCATATGATCTACATGTTATTATGTTGTTTCAAGAATGAGCAAGATCTCTCACAAGGTGATTCAGGTCATTTAGTGGAAGTTGCAGTTGAAACTAGTCATTTTTGGCCTGTTTCTAGAGCTTGATGAGGTGTAAGAAGTTAGTACAGGTCATGGAAATATTATTTGAGCATAGTACCAGCCAAAGGATAGTGTCTACAACATGTGTGAGGAAAACAAAGCCTGGTTTACCTCCTAGAATCAAAATTCAAAAGTTCACATAAATTGGCTTTGAGAACTAGTAATGCAAATTGAGGAAAATGAGATAGAATAGAATATTATAGATATAATTATAACAAATAATCTTATGTATCATATATAGGGGTTATTTTTGGTGCTCTAGACCAAATTTCATCGAGTTATGAGAAGGTATGTGAAAGTTATGCTAGTTTTTCTAAACAAACTTTTTGAAAAATGTATAATAAGATATCTGGCTTCTTAACACTCAAGAAAAAATATAGTACTTCCTTCAAATAAATCATAGAAGTAATTATTTTATAGCACTCCAATATTTGAGATATTTCAAAACATTTTAGGTGAATTAGATAGGTTTTTAAAAATTTATGAGAATTATTTTGTCGATGTTTGCATTCTCTCCAAGGCTTCTTCTTTAATTAAGTGGCCAAATTTCAATTTTCCAACTCTAAATAATTTTTATAAGCTAGATAAATATCTCAGAATCATAAGAGACCTCATATGAGCCAAAATTATGATCCCATTGATTTCAAGGTGAAATATGCTTTTATAGACATACATGTGTTATGCAGGGCTAGGTCAGAGGTAGTCATAATTTTAAGCCTCCAATATTTTTTTCCTTGTTAAGATGTGGTAAAATGACCTTGTATGGGTTCATGAAATTATATGTTGAGATCCTTCAAGTGCAATGGTTTTGTATAGATTATCTCCAAAGTGTACTTTTGGCTACTTTTTGTAGAGCTTGTATACAATTTCTATGTGTTGCTACTTAATAACATTCATATTTCAGAGAAGGTAAACTCAAAATATCCTTGAACATCATAATTTTGGTGGAAATTTTATTCCATAAAAGGTGAATTTGTTGTAAGATTTATTAAATAATGGTTAGTACTTGAAATCGGTCAATATGAAGACTGAACCTCTTTTGTGCAAGCATGAACAAACATGGTGGACTTGTTTCTTGATCTATAAAGGCTTCTTAAGCACTATGTTTTAAGGTGTTGTATGCATATTTGGGCTCCATATCATTTGAAATTTTTATTCAAGAATTTTAAAACATGTTTCTATCTCAACACCTAATATATTGTCTTGTTCCTTCAACGTTGTACATTGTTTTTATTTTATGGGAGTAAATGGAGTTTCTTAAAGATGTCAAAGTGATTTTAAAAGGTGGAGTATTGTCTAACAATCCTACAACAATTTGAATTTTTATTTTTCATTCAAAAATGAATGAGAAATTGAGTTTTGAATGGTCTTAGGATCTCCTAGTCTATCAAACCCTACCTCTAACGTTTCAAAGTGGGGTTTTTATCGAATCTCATCATTCACCCAATGAAAATTATTGAATTTTTTTTAAAGCTCTATCTTTAAGGAACATTTTAGTTGCAAAAAGAAGTTTTCTTTTTCATGGATTTTTTCTCGAGAATTCCTTAACAGTTTCTTATTCAAAGTCATGTAGCTATAAAGGTTCCTAGTTTGGTAAATTTTAATGCACATTTCTTTGTAATTATTTATAAAAATGTTTGCAACCTCTAAAATAGATAAAACATGGTCTTCTTCACTTATATATGCTCGTGAATTGTGTTGAATGCTCTAGAAGGAATTAAAGTGGCTCAAGGTTCATCGTGATTTCATTGACAAGTTTGAAGTCTTCTTACAAGGACTGCATCATGTCATTTTGATTTAATAAAGATTCAAATAACCTTATGAAGATTAAAATATATTCATTATAAACTCAAAATGAATGTGAAAAACATTTTCAGGTGAATAATCCACTAAGCAATTGTTTGTGTTCAAGAGCATGATACAGTTTCATATTATGGAGTTGGAAAGCCAAGTTTTGGTCCAGTAAAGAAGATGGAAGGTGACACTTGAATAGATTATAATTTGGAAGAAGTAAAAAGGTTGGTGGTAGTTACAAACTTGTGCTTTGCCCCCATTGAGATCAAATTGGATGTTGAAAAGGTAAAATGTGGACAAGTAGTATATAAAACAAAGTTTTGATCTAAAGAATTATAGTTGTTATTTCCGTGAACTCGATCAAATTGAAGGTAATATAGGATTTGAGTTGAAATATAGCTCAAGTTGATGTTTTGTATTAGCATGTAGGATCTCAATAAGACTAATAGTTAGATTATATAGAAGTCAAATAGTCATATGATAAAATAACGGTGGAGTTATAGAGAGGTTGGTTTTGTGTTTTGTGTGGAAGTAAGAGATTTCAAAGGGATAATAGTAGATAAAAAAGAAGTTGAAAAGGTAAAAAGAAATAGTGATTGGCATGTCATAGTTAATGTGAGTGGATATAGAAGTTAAGGTGAACTGATCGATTGATAATAGTGAAAAATTCAAGAGAGAGGTGTGTGTGCATGATTGAGATAAACAGAGATACAAAAGATAAGGGTGAAGAAAATTGAATATGTACAAAACAGAGTGTGTGGAACAATTATGCAAAGAATAACACTAGTGTGTGAGAAAATCGTGGAGTATGAATGTCATATGAAGGGGTAGGTTGTTTAGATGGGTTAATGCTTATTTTTGGGACATGATAATATAGAAAACAGTGCAAGGAGTATGACTGAAAAACCTGAGATGCAAACCTAGGTTATTTATGCTTGTGAAAACAATGATTAAGGCACATGTAGGACAATGTTGATTCAAAAAGGAGATGCAGGGGCAGTATTGTGTGTGAAAGATGTACATGAAATGCTAGGTTTAGGTATAAAGTGTAAAGATATTTAAATGTTGTTGAATACTTTACAGAGGTTTATGTATTAGATATGGAAGAGAATACTTGTAGCTGATTTAATAATAGAGAATCAAGAGCAGAATAGAAGAAGTGAGAAAATCTATAGGTCATTACCAGCTTTGTAAGACAGTGAACAAAGTGTGACCAAATCATAGAACAAGTCTAAGTTAGAACTTAGCACATAGGGGGTTGGAGCCTCCTTGTAAGTAGTATCTTACATATGATCAATTGTAGTTGGTTAAATTCTACGGAGTTGTTACTTCCTTGAAATTTGTAGCATGCAAAATTTCAGTAGTTTCTGACTAAATTATCTTGGGGTTGTTGCCTCAAAAGTTGAGTTGTATCCCAACTTGCAAAACTAATTGAGATGAAGAGGAAACAAAAGTAAATCTTGAAGAAAAACTAATAATTGTTATGGATGAACTAAAATATCAAAGGAAAAAAAAGTAGAAATTGAAGACCAAGTTGAAAGAGTATGAAGAGAAGATAAAACTTCTTAAGGAGAGAAATAATCAGAAAGATGAAGATGGAATTAAATATATCTAGGCACAATTGGAGCTGGTTTCATTATCTCTAAGATACAAAGAGAAAGAGCATCTCAAAATTAGTACAGAGCTGAAATATTAGGTTGAAATAATGACAAAATCTCTACATGCCAAAGAAGACACTTGCATGAGATATGAAGAAGAGATAATATATTTTAGAGATGAATTAGAGGAAGTAACATATAGACTAAATATTTATAGTAATTTAGAATAGATCTTTGAAGCTCTAAATTAAATGTTGGATAAACAGAAGGCAACATATGACAAAACTGGATTGGGTTTCATTAAAGAGACTACAAAGAAGAGTAAAGATGAAATTTTTAGTTCAAGTGGAAATTCAAACATGAAGAAAACTAAGATTTCAAATTCAATAAGGCCTAAACCTATTAGGAAACTAAATTATTTTAGGTATGAAAGGAATTTTAATGGATATTTTTATTCATGCTATGGTTTTGGACATAGAGCTAAGAACTGCGTAAAGAAATTCAATAGAGAATACCCATGGAGAAACTATAAAAATGAATATGAGAGGAATTTAGTGTGTTTCAATTGTCAAGAATAAGGTCATATAGCACTACATTTCTTAGAGGAACCAATTATTAAGTATTGGAAAGAAGAAGACTCAAGGAGCAAGAACTATGTTATATGTTTCAATTGTCATAGAAAATGTCATTTTACAAGACGCTACCATAAGTTTCTTGAATATAATAACATGTGGCATGATTTCAAAATAAAAACTAATAAGACTTTAAATATGAAGATCAATCCTAAAAATGAGTCTAAGTCACCCATGGTTAAAAAAAACCCTTGAAAATAAGAAAGAAAAATGGATATATAATGTCAATGAAGAAAAATAAAGAGTTGAGGAAGAAAAGAAGGATGATAAAATAGGATGGGAAAATGACACAAGCTCAAGAAAGACATCAAGAGTAGACGCTCAGGCTAAGAAGAGTGAAAGTAAGCCAAGAACCAATCATGAAGAACACTCATTCATATTCAAGAGAAGACAAGGAAATAAGGCACACCATATACATTTGATAAGAAGTGAATTCTCAGGAGATGAATGTAAAATATCCAGTAGTACGTCAAAAACAATAGATAAGGATTCACAGGAAACAGTGAGTCATCAAGTCTTTTTTATGACTTCTTATTGTTCTGAGAGAGTCTATCCAGAATAGAGTGCCTTCTCTAGGATTCTATAAATCTTACTCTACTTGAAAGAATCATTGGTGTGTACCTAAGAAGAATCATCATCAGCAAGTGCTCATGTTGCAAATATATAAAAAAGGAAAAGGTTAAGTATATGGTCTTATTCATCTAGTTATGATCATTACATGTGGAGTTGTGTAATCTATTTTCTCATAATAGTTGTGTTGGCACCTCCAGGTATGAAATAAATTTTGTTTCTGTAAATCTACTTGAAATAGTACTCTGGGGATGGAAAATCATCTTGAAGTTTCTTAAATATTTCCAAAGGAGCTTAAATATTGTCTTAGAAATATTAGACCATGATGTATGAAACAATTGAGGTTGTAAGTGAGATTCTATCTCTAAAGAGTTTCTAGAATGCTAAGAATCATGAGGTAGAGTAATTTGAAGATAGTGATGAATTTTTTCAGTTGGTATAAGTGTCTTGCTCCCAGCTTGAACAACTACAAAATTGGATTTTCTCATAAAATGCATAGCTACAGAGACTTGAAATGTGAGAGGACTTGAAATATGCATTAGTATAGGTGTCATTGATTTCACATGCTCAGTGATAGTAAAGATGCAAGTTTATGAATGAAACTTATGGCTTGTGCTAAAATATCCTTCATAATGCTAATTGTGATGAGTGAAAGAGTGAAAAATGTTACCCTCTAGGTAAGGAAGTATGCAAATGTAAGCTACAGGCGTAGTTTCTTAGTATAAAGCATAATGGATGGGAACAGGTATGTCAATCTTTAGGACTACATTAGATTTGTATGAATATTCTATGCAAAATGACAACTCATAGTTTTATGATCAAGCATTTATAAGTTTCATAAGATAAATTTCAACTATACATATTTATTGAGGCTTCAAAGATCGTGATTTCAAAGAAGATACAAAAGACTGCAAGATTTCACCACATGTATGATTTCATTGAAAATACTTGTGTAAAGTTTAAGGTGATGAAGGTTACCTAGATAATGTAAATTGTGAAGGATGTGTATTAATTATCTTCATACTCAACCAAATTTGTTAGTGGTATGAGTTTAAAGGCTTAAATCAGGGTTATGCAAAGTAAATATTTGTGTTGTATCAAGACAATTCACAAGTAAGAAAGGTATTGATCAAAAAATTTCAAGGTTGATGTCATGAAAATGATATTAATTTTCCTTTAAAGGAAGTGTGCATGATTGTAACTTGGTTTAAAACATGAAATTAGGGCATTTTTACCTTCAAAATGATTTGTAAATGAGAGTTAAGAATTTTTTCTCTTTAATAGTCAAAGAAGTTTTGAAAATACATGTGATTTGATGGAGCAATGAATCTACTAAAATGTATGATTTGAATCAATTCTTCCAAGAAGAAACTTTATGTGTGAAAGTGTAAAAGAAGCTAAGAACTGTGACATAGACAAAGTATGAGTTCCCAGGACTATGAGGTCTATGAAAATGCATCCTAAGTACATATATGATTCTCAAGTTCCCTAACGATATGAAAACATAAAGTTAAGGGTTGTTAAGGACATAATAGGTCTTCAAAGAGCTACTAATAATGGGTGTACTAAATTTGAAAAGTGCATATAGAGATTAGAAACCTCAAAGTCATGCTACAAGTGCATTCTATGAAAAAGGTTCAATAAAAATGTGACAGGTGCATTTTAGGAAAGAAAAGGTATTTAACTCAAGGAAAGTCCATGATGAATCTCAACCAAATATGGAAAGGTCTGCTAGGTAATAAAGTGGGTCATATGTTGATCATCAAAGAAAGTGACCTGTAGGAATATGATGTTCTTAAATGGATTTTACAAGGTCAAGAGACCTATGAAGATATTTGAAGGTGGATTCCTCAAGAGGAACTATAACAGGTACAGTCCATTACACTCAAGAAACTACATTGACTATCCATGATTTTGGAAAGTTAAATATTAATGATAAGATTGGATTGTGAGAAAGGTGAAGGGCTAGAAGAATCAAATCACTTAACAAATAAACCAAGGTGTGGTTGTGGATTCAGAGTCTGAAATTTGAAACATAATAAGAAGGCCATAATGGATTCCTGAATATAACCCCATTTCATCTTTAAAATTACTACATTAAGAGTTATACATGATAGACTTATGTGCAAGACCTAGTGAGAGTCTAGAAGTAAAATTCAAAAAAGTAAAATATAAGAATATGTATGTTGAGTGGAGTCCTGAAATTTTTGGAACATGTTGGCATTGGTAAGAAGGTATTGATGAAGCATGTAAAGTATTCCAAGAACCACTAGAATTCTTCATTGACATGTGATCCAAGTAATCATTGTCTCAATATATAAAGGTATTGTTAGGCCTGAAAAGGAAGCTTGATAAGAGGAAGCATCAAAGATGTTAAAACCATAAGTGGTCTTCTTAAGAAATGTTTAGTATGCAAGAGATGGAGCAAAAGAGATAAGTATGAAGAAAACAAGTCCAGAGGGAGATATGAGGCTATTTGAATGCCTATATCAGTGACGAATAATACCAAGATAAGTGTCTACAAGACATGGTAATTGTTTCAAGTGCTTCTAAGTGGTTTAAACAGAATCATATATGATGCCTTCTCAATATAACTCAGAGGTAAGCATGTATCTGACACATGAAGGTTATATATGTATAAAAGAGTGTAGAAATGATTGATCAAATGTATCAGAACTCTAGCAAAGAGAATTATTTCTCCTCGAGATAAGAAATTAAGACATGGAGAAATTTCTCAGGGGGAGTCACAACAGAATGATTCATGATAAGTATGTGGTTCTAAAGCTTGGAAAAAAATTCTTAGATATATAGAAGTTTTTATTTATCGATCATGGTCCTAATAATGAATATTACATAGTTAGGGGAAGATTTTGGGATCTTAAGCATAATAATTTCCTAGGAAGTGATGGAAAACATGAATAAATGTAAAACAAGGAGAGTATTAGATCAGGGGGAGCTTTCTTTAGTCAAGCAGAGGTCACTCAAAGAAGGTACATGAGTTTAGGCAAGAGAGCAACATCTTTCTAGGGAGAGATTGTTAAGGTATGAACTTGCTCTATTTTATTTTCCTTTCAAGATAATCATATTTTGTGTTTGTAAAACTTTGTTATAGATTTCAAAAGGGAATAGAGTGTGTCAGAAACTTGAATTCATGGTCTGAAGATGTCAACATATCAATTTTCCATGAAAGTTTCAACTTATTTCCATCAATGATAAAGGGGGATATTATTGCACCATGTTGCATTGGTGGTTGTTTTCATTGATGTCCCATGGAATTGATGGCAAAGGAAGAGTGAAAGATCATCTAGTTCAGGTGGTTTTCAATGGTTCTCAGTGGTGCAAGTTGGTTTTAGGCATGTTGTAGGTTGGTTTCAAGGTGCTACAAGCTCAAATAGTGAGTTGGTTGACCTCTAATGGAATATTAAAACTTTTATTTCTAGTTTTAGATATTTTAAAGGTTAGTAATGTTGTTTCAAGTATGAGAAAGATCTCTTATAGGGCGTATCAGGTCATTTGGTGGAAGTTGCAGTTGAAACTAGCCCATTTAGGCTTGTTTCTAGAGCCTGATGAGGTGTGATAAATTGGTACAGGTCATGGCAAGGTCATGTGATCATGGGAGTAGCCTAGGAATAGTTTCTACAGTATATGTGAGAAAAAACAAGGCTCATTTTATCTCCTAGAGTCAAAATTCAAAAGTTCACAGAAATTGGCTTTGAGAACTAACATTGCAGACTAAGGAAAATGAGATAGAATAGAAGAGTACATGAATAAATATGAAAATTATCTTCCGTATAATGTATAGGGGTGTTTTTTGGTTCTCCAGGCAAAATTTCATCAAGTTATGAGAAGGTATGTTAAAGTTATGCTAGTTTTTCTAAAAAAAGATTTTTGAAAACTACATAATAAGGTGTCTAGATTCTTAACACTCAAGAAAACATATAGTGCATCCTCAAATAAATCATAGAAATAATTTTTTTATAGGTATCCAATCTTTATATATTTAAAAAAAATTAGTTGAATTGGACATGTTTTAACAAATTTATGAGCATTCTTTTTTCGGTGTTTGCTCTTTCTCCAAGGCTTCTTCTTGAGTTAAGTGGCCAAATTTAAATTTTCCTAATCTAAAACACCATTGCAATCTAGATGCATCTCTTAGAAGCATAAGAGACCTCATATAAGTCAAAATGAAGATCCCATTGAGTTCAAGGTGAACTATGCTATATAGGCATTCTTATGATGTGCATGGCTAGGTTTGGGGCAATCATGCTTTTAAGCCTCCAAGATTTTTTCCCTCAGTAATATGTGGTGCAATGAAATTGTCAGGTTTCATGAAATTTTATGTTGAGATCCTTCAAGTGTAATGGTTTTGTATCGATTATCTCCAAAGTGTACTTTTAGCTACTTTTTGTAGAGCTTGTATACAGTTTCTCTATGTGGTTGCTTGATAAGCTTCATATTTCAGATAAGGAAATCTCAAAATATCCTTGAACATCATAATGTGGGTGGAAATTTTATTCCTTCAAAGGTGAATTTTTTGAAAGAGTGATTGAAGAACGGTTGATACTTCAAATCAGTCGATATGAATATTGAACCTCTTTTGTGCAGGCATGAACAATCATGGTGGACTTGTTTCTTGACCTAAAGAAGCTTCATAATCACTATGTTTTAAGTTTTTTTATGAATATTTTTTCTCTATATCATTTGAAATTTTTATTCAAGACTTTTAAAACATGTTTCTAGCTCAACACCTAATATACTGTCTTGTTCCTTCATCATTGTACATTATTTTTATTTTGTGGGAGTAAATGGAGCTTATTTAAGATGTAAAAGTGATTTGAAAAGGTGAAGTATTGTCCAAAAATCCTACAAAAATCTGAACTTTTGCTTTTTATTCAAAAATGAATGAGAAATTGAGTTTTGAATGGTCTTGGGCTCTCCAAGTATTTCAAACCCTACCTTTAGGGTTTAAAGTGGGTTTTTAGTTGAATCTCATCATTTATCCAACAAAAATTTCTCAAAAATTTGTGTAAAGATCTGTCTTGAAGGCACGTTTTGGTTGTAAAAAGAATTTTTCATTTTCACTAAGTATTCCTCGACAATTCCTTGACAGTTTGTATTTCAAAGTCATGCAGTTGTGCAGGGTCCTGGTTTGGTAAATTTTAATGCACATTTCTTTGTAAATTCTTTCTAAAAAATTTTGAAACCTCTCAAATAGATGGAACATGGTATTATTCACTTAGATATGCCCATGAATTGTGTTGAATTCCCTAAGAGTTACAGTGGCTCAAGGTTCATCGTGATTTCACAGACCTATTTGAAGCATTCTTTCAAGGACTACATCATGTCATTTTTATTCAATCAAGATTATAATACCCTTATGAAGAGTCAAATAGATTCATTATAACCTCAAAATGAATGTGAAAAAAATTGACAGGTGAATTAAACCGCTCAATAATTGTTGGTGTTCAAGAGCATGATATAGTGTCATATTATTGAGTTAGAAAGCTAATTTTTAGCCCAGTAGAGAAGATGGAAGGTGGCACTCAAAGAGATTAGACTCTTAAAGAATTCAATAGATTGGTGGTTGTTACAAACTTGTTCTTTGTCCTCACTTATGTCAAATTGGAAGATGAAGAGGTTAAATTTGGAAAATAATCAAGAAGTAAAAATTGTATTACAAAAAAAGTTTTGATCTGAATATTTATAGTTTTTATTGACTTGAGCTCAATCAAATTGATGTTAATAAAGGAGTTGAGTTTAAATATATTATGAGTTGATGTTTTTTATTAGGGTGTAGGATCTCAAAAACACTAACAAATAGATTATATAGAAGTCAAATAGTCGTATGATGAAATAGGAGTAGACTTATAGAGAGGTTGGTTTTGTGTTTTGTGTGGAAGTAAGTGAGTTCAAAGAGCTAACAAAGAAGTTAAAAGGTAAAAATAAATAGCGAATGATATGTTATAGTTAATGCGAGTGATCCACAAGGATCTAAAAAAGACACTACTTCATTAGAATCAATCAGTTCCAATAGAGAAAATTATAAGAAAAGAGTACAAACTATAAAATTATAGAACCACCCCTCTGTGGAGAGTGATGGTTGCGTAACCAACCCTGTACAGAGTGGTGGTTGTGTAACTTCCTCCTTTACAAATCGAAAATTGTGTAACCACCCCCTAAGTAGACTGATGCTTTTGTCACTTAAACACAAAAAATAAAATAATTCCACGAATAGTCACAGATTTGATGTGTCTGGACTACGTATATTCCTCTATGTGACCTTTCTCATTATCCACTGCATTGTATGACATGAATAAGGATACAAATATAAGGAGGAGCAAGTGGATTGGATCATCAAATTCTTAATGCAAGAAGTGAGTAAGAAACCATTGGAGCTAGAGTTGATTTTGTAGAAGAAAGGTGTAAAAACAAAACAACCAAGTAAAGATAGGAAGTGTATACATTGTTTTACTTCCTTTCATCTTGTTGTAATATGTATTCATTCATATTGGCCAGTAAAATTTGGGAATAAAAAGAAATTTCCCTTCTTGGTTGCTTTCCCCTCAACTTGGGTGTTTCCAGGATAAATTTAATGTTTGATTGGTTTTTCATTTGCTGAAAAATTCATTCTAAGTTAAGTTTTACTCA
Source organism: Taxus chinensis (assembly GCA_019776745.2). NCBI lineage: Eukaryota > Viridiplantae > Streptophyta > Pinopsida > Cupressales > Taxaceae > Taxus > Taxus chinensis. The sequence goes on along the minus strand of CM034154.1, from coordinate 144,032,147 downwards.
CCATTAATTCAAAATCTTTAATTTCTATTATTGGAAGTAGAAGAGCAATAAAATTTTGGTTTTGTAAGTTTCCAAAGTTTGAAGTGTACAGATCATTTTGGTATTAGAGTTGATAATAAGTATCCATGACTGTGGTATTCGTTCTTGTGATTTGTATAATAATGAAAAGGTCTAAAGGAGAAGAATTTTTACATTGCGATCAATAAATATCTATGAAGAAGTGGAAATAAATAATTCACGATCAAATGGAGGAGTAAAACTTGGTCCATATAATTGAGATGTTGGATACCATGATGGATAGGATGTATAGACATCAACAAGAACTCTTATATCTACAAAAGATGGCTTCATTTAATCAAGATAACATGGACTCAGTGGTTCAATATTTGGCCAAAAAAATTTGGCATAGGTAAGAGTCACAATGAGGAAGATGTAGAATGGTGTGAAGAAGAAGCTATAATTGTAAAAGAAAAGATAAAATATGATCATGCTCCTTTTAAATTTGAAATTAAAAGCTTTGTAGAACATGTAGATGCAGAGTCATTGGATAAATGGCTAAAACAACTAGATGTTTAATCTAGTGTTCATGATGTTATTAAGGCACAAAGGATCACCTTTTCACATCTCAAAATGGAAGGACATGCGTTTGGTGGGAAATCCATCTAGCCACTTGTGAAAATAAAAAACATCCTATTGTAAGATCTTGGGAGGAATTTAAAGAATTTCTTATAGATAAATTTTATCCTATTGGCCATAAGATTGATCAGATGATTAAATGGCGGAACTTTAGATAAGGCAATGGTCAAAGTTTGTAGGATTATACTATGTAGTTTTAGAGGAAATCCGTGTTGCTTAATATGGACTTAGAGGATGAGGATATTATGACCAAGTAGTTGGGAGGACTTCACACTCACCTTTGAAGGAAGGTTGTCTCCATGAAGCCAAAGGATATCAATAAATCCTATGTAAAATCATACTACATATATGATAAAAGGAAGTAAGGAGAAGTAGATTCTAATCCGAAATAGTCAACAAACCAAGCAAAGAAAGAGTAGGGATAGACAAGTAATAAAGGTAAATGGAAAGGGAAAGGTAAAAAAATTTCCACTACTTTGAATACTTGTAAAGATCCCAAAAAAAATTGTAAAAATTGTGATATCAATGGTCATATTGATGCTACATCCAAAGAACCAAACCAAGGATTCAAATAAATACATGAAAACTATAAAGACAGATGGGGAGGAATAAATAGAGGATGATTTTGATGTAGATGAAAGGCTTGGATACATGGCCACGAATATGAACAACCAAGAGCAGGAAGAAGAGATGAGTAAACTATTCCAGATCAAAATCCAGATCAAGAGAACTAAGGTAAATGCTTTGGTTGATAATGGTTCTTAATCTAACTTGATTTCTGATGCGGTAGTAAAGAATCTTGGTCTTTCGACTTACAAACATCCAAATCCTTATCCTTTGGGTTGGGTGAAGAAGGGTGTTGAAATTCAGGTAACAAGAATATCTAAGTTCAAGTTTCGAATAAAATCCCAATATATTATAGAGCTATTAGAAGCTAATGTGATTTAAATTGATGCATTTGATGTTGTTTTTAGAAGTCATTACTTGTATATCAAGGATGCCATATTCACAAGGAGGGAGAACTGATATAGATGGGTCAAGGATGGAATCAATTACAACATCTGGGCACACCAACATAAGACAAAAATTTCTATGGTGATTTCTAACCAAGAAAAATACTTATCCAGTCAAATCATAATTAGTTTTTTTTACTTTTATTAAAGGATAATAAAGACAGAATAGAGATTTCAGATTTATCTAAAAAGGGAAAGAAGGATTTATATAGTTTATTCAGTATTTTCAGGGAGTATTTCAGACTCCTAGTGGGGTACCACTAAAATGGGAGGTAGATCATGAGATTCAATTGTTGTCAAAGTCCCCTCTACCAAACATCAAGTTGTATAAGCAATCCTTACTAGAGAATAGAGAGGTGAAGAAATAAATTAAGGAGCTATTAGACCAAGGGGTGATATGCCTGACCACCTCACCAAGTGGTTCACCTATTATGATGGTTCAGAAGAAGGATGGTTCTTGGAGGATGTGCATTGACTACTAAGATTTGAAAAATATTACCATAAAGAATAGATATCTACTCCCCCACATAGATGATCTCTTAGACTAGCTTCAACATGAAAAATTATTCATGAACTTAGATCTCAAATTAGGTTATCACCAAGTTAGGATGAAGGAGGAGGATATATGGAAGTCTGCCTTCAAAACAAAATAGGATTTGTATGAGTGGTTAGTACTTCCATTTGGTTTATGTAATGCAACCGATACATTTATGAGATTGATGAATTATTTATTACATGAATTCATATATTCATGTTTCATTGTATATCTAGATGATATTATGATTTTTATTTCTAAATGGGAGGAACATCTAACACATTTGTAGAAAGTCTTACAAGTTCTCAAGGAGAAACAACTATTATGCAATATGAAGAAGTGTGAATTTTCCAAATACTCACTTGTCTATCTTAAGCACATGGTTGGAAGAGGAGAGCTATGAGTGGATCCAAAGAAGGTGGAAGCCATCACCAATTGGTTAACACTAACGGGATCCATAGAGACTAGAAATTTGTGGGGCCAATACAGTACATGAGGAAATTCATTCCGAGCTTTATTAGGAAATAAGAGATAAAATATGTGGAATAATCCCTTACAGAATCGCAACAGTAGAAACTAATATGCAGAAAATGTTACAAATCTCAAATAAAAGTGCAAAATAAATAACACAACATAGATAGAAAATATTCAATGTGGTTCACCCAATATGGGCTACGTCTACCAAGAATCACTTGCTCAAATTTTATTACAAGCCTCCACTCTCTCAATACAATACCCAGATCCATTTGGAGCTATGCTCAACAAACTCTACAGAATTCACACCTGAATTCAAAGAACATCTATAATACATTTGTTTGTCTATCTATCATATGCATAAGACCATATAAATAGACAATTTCTTAAGCACTTTGATACAAAACCGTGGGTATCAAAACCATGGGCAAAAAACCGTGAGTACCAAAACAATGGGTACCGAAAAACCATGTGCCAAAAAATAGCCCATAATGTAGTTACCCATTACCCATGGGTTAATAAACCACCCATGAAAATTTGCTTCAGGGGCTTCACCCCTGAACCCCCTGACCCACTCACCGGCGAGCGGGACCGCCATAAAAATACCCGATTGTAACACATAGAAGGTGTACCACACTCTAACATGCAAATAAGCTCCACAAACATAACAATCTCCCACTTGGAGACTGATTTCCACTGAGCAAGCTTCTTAACCCTTCACTATCATCCACAAAGGCTAACCAAAGTTGAACATAGCTTTAGTTTATCCCTTGTAACCACCTTGGTCATCATGTCTGTAGGATTATGACTAGTATGAATCTTCTCCAACTTCAACTTATCTTCTTCCAAAGCTATCCTGATGAAGTGATATCTCAATTGTATATGCTTTGTCCTGGAGTGGAAAGCAGAGTTCCTAGCTATGTGTATAGCACTCTAACTATCACTATGCAGCTTACATTCCTTCTTCATATGCCCCAACTCCTCAAGCAATTGTTGTAACCAAATCATCTCCTTGCTTGCCTCTGTGGCAGCAACATACTCAACCTCCGTGGTTGATAAAGCCACTAGCTTCTGTAGTAATGAAATCCAGCTCATTGCTATCCCACCTACAGTGTAAATATAACCTGTCATGCTCCTCCTCCTATCAACATCTCCAGCCATGTATGAATCTACATATCCATGTAAAGTGGTGTCTGATCCACTGTAGCACAAAATTGTCCCCATGGTCCCTCTCAAATACTGAAGGATCCACTTTACTGCTTGTCAATGCTCTTTACCTGGATCACTCATAAATCTACTCATAGCTCCCACTGCATGGGCAATAACAAGCCTAGTGCACACCATAGCATACATCAAACTACCAACCGCTAATGAGTAAGGTACCATGGACATCTGGTTTCTTTCCTGCTCTATCTTGGGACACTGCTCCTTTGATAACTTAAAATGGCCTGCCAAAGGAGTCCCAACCGGTTTAGCATCCTACATGTTAAACCTATCCAATACCTTCTTAATGTACTCTTTCTAAGATAAATTCAACTTTTGTTCCTTCCTATCCTGAGTTATCCTCATACCAAGGATTTGTCTGGCTACCCCCCAATCCTTCATATCAAATGATTCACTTAGTTGTTTCTTGAGTACTTTTATTTCTTGCATGTTTTTACCTACAACCAACATGTCATCAACATACAAACAGAGGATAATATAACTTCCATCCTCAAATTTCTTTGTATACATGCAATGGTCAGAATGACATCTAATATAACCTTGCTCCATCATGAAGCTATCAAACTTCTTATACCATTGATGTGGAGCTTTTTTTATGCCATACAAGCTCTTCTTCATTTTGTACACCATATCCTATTTACCTTTGACTTAATATCCTTCTGGTTGCTACATATATAGCTCCTCCTCCAAATCACCATGGAGAAATGTAGTCTTTACATCTAACTATTCTAAGTGCAAGTCTTCTTCTGCCACTATTCCAAGAACAGTTCTGATAGAAGTCATTTTTACTACAGGAGACAAAATCTCATCAAAATCTATACCTTGTTTCTGTGCAAACCCCTTGACCACCAATTGGGCCTTATATCTTTTCTTTCCTCCTTCTTTGTGTTTAACTCTGTAAACCCACTTGTTCTGCAATACTCTTTTGCCTTCCGGTAGCTTCACCAAATCCCAATTCTAGTTCTCCATGAGGGACTTATGCTCCTCATCCATGGCTTTCTCCCACTTATTCCTAGCATCTACCTGCATTGATTCATCAAAGCTCTCTGGCTCTCCACTATCAGTGAGTAATAAATAATAAAGAGAAGGAGAAAAACATTCAGGTTCTCTTCTTACCCTAGAAGACCTCCTCAATATAGAAGTTTGGGGTTCCTATTGAGGGGGTTCCTGAACTGATTTATGTGTCACTTTCCCATCCGAAAGATCCTCTACCACTGCATATTCTTTCTAGGATTCTTCCCTGTTGTTATGCAAGTGTTGTTTATACATGACTTTCTCATTAAAGACCACATCCCTAGATCGAATGATTTTCTTGTCCTTAATACTCCAACATTTATATCTAAATTCATCACCACCATAACCAATGAAAGTACATTTTTATGATTTAGCCTCTAGCTTGGTCCTATCATCCTTGTCTATATGAACAAACACCTCACATCCAAAGACTCTAAGAAATGAATAATCAACTTCCTTACCATACCAAGCCTCCTCATGTATGCATCCATCCAAGGCACTTGAGGTTCCTCTGTTTATCAAGTACACAGTTATGCTCACCGCTTCTGCCCAAAACGAAAGAGGCAGTCCTGCATGTATCCTCATGCTCCTAGCACATTCCATTATTGTTCTGTTCATCCTTTCTGATACCACATTCTGTTGTGGAGTTCCTGGAACCGTCTTTTTCCTACAGATTACATTCTTAGAACAATAATCATCAAATTCATTGCTGCAATACTCCCCTCCATTATCTGACCTGAGGCATTTTAACTTAAGACAGGTCTATTTCATTCTCTACCAAGGGTTTCCATTTAACAAAAGTATCAAATACATCAGATTTGTTTCTAATATAATAAACCCAAACTTTTATTGTTGCATCATCAATAAAAGTAACATAATAACTTGAACCCCTAAGAGATGATACCTGAGCTAGCCCCCACACATCAGAATATACCAGCTCTAACTTACTCTCTTTCTTCATAGGTCCAACCTTAAGAAACCTTACTCACTTCTATTTCCCATAAATGCAATTCTCACAAAAATACAAACCTATTTCTGTATATCCAGGTAAATTCTTCTTTATGATGTCCATGCCCTTATGGCTCATATGACCGAGCCTATAGTGCCATAATGTTGTATCTGCATCTAAAGCCACAAGATTACAATCATTAGTACTATCAGTGGATAAATACAAGGTTCCAACCTTCTTACCTCTTGCCACCACAAGAGAACCCTTGGTAACCTTCCAAGAGTCAGCTGTAAATATCACAGTACAACCATCACTTCCCAATTGCCCTGTCGATATCAAATTTCTCCTTAATGTAGGCACATGTCTAACATCCTTCAATAGCCATGTATTCCCATTCTGCATCTTAACCTGAACATAACCTTTTCCAACTATACTGCAAGGCTCATCATCACCAAGAAAAACATGCCCAAAATCCCCTTGAACATAATCAACAAAATAATTCCTATGTGGAGTAGCATGAAAAGAATCCATTGAATCTAAAACCCAAGATTCAGTAATATTATCCAAAGAAAGAATCAAAGCATCCTGACATACATTACCCGATGCCACATTTGCCTCCTTATTTTCTTCCTGTTGTTTTTTCTTATCTCGAAGCTCCCAAAAATCCTTCTTTGCATGCCCAAACTTTCCATAGTTCCAATATACAATCTTGCTCTTGGATTTTGACCTAGACCGATCTTTTGATTTTCCACGGTTTCCTCTATTTTTTTCTAGTTTCCACTATCAAAGCATTCCCTGAAGTAGAAGATTCTCTAGAGATTTTTCTTCACATTTCCTTGCTTAGAATCACCCCTACAACATCCTCAAACTTCAACTTCGAGTTAGCTGGAACCGAGTTGCTTACCGCCATTACCAGACTATTCCAACTTTCAGGTAAAGAGCACAGAATTTATAAAGCCCTAACTTCATAAAATTCTATTGTAACCGAAGCTAGCATATTCACAACCGTATTAAAATAATTTAAATGATCTACTACTGAAATATTCTCATACATCTTCATATTAAACAAATTTTTCATTAAAAATATCTTGTTAGAGGTAGAGGGTTTTTCATACAACTTCCCTAATGCATCCATTGGATCTTTTGTCATCTTTTCCTTTGAAACATTAAATAATAACAAAGATGCAAGACACATCCAGATCGTTCCAAGTGCCTTCTAATCTAACAAATCCCATTCCACATCTGTCATACTTGAGGGTTTGTTCACCTTCTCAGACAGTAGAGTATAAAGATCCTTCGTATAAAGGTAATCTTCCATCTGCATCTTCCAAAGACTAAAATTTTACCCCTTGAATTTATCAACCCTAGATCTTCCATCATCTACCATAGCTCCCACTCAAGCTAAAAACTTTCCCTACGATTCAACACTTTAGCAAAGAAAACCAAGCTCTGATACCAATTGTTAGGAAATAAGAGATAAAATATGCAAAATAATCCCTTACAGAATCGCAACAGTAAAAACTAATATTTAGAAAATATTACAGATCTCAAATAAAAGTGAAAAATAAATAACTATTGGTTGGATATTTTGTCAATCCAAAATATGAGGTTCAACCATAGTACATGGGATTAAATCCCTCCTCAAAGACAAGTGAGGCTGCCTATTTATTACTAATCTAAAACACAGCAGAAACAATATATGCAGTATTCACACTAATCTAACCATTGGGATTGGGATAGAATCCCAAGATCCATATCCACACGTTGGGAAGATGGCGTTTTTATAAATGGACAAGGTCGGAAATTATTACAATGGAAGAAACACAATGGAAAGGAAATGAGAGGAACCTATTTTCTTTCGAGTAAACACAGAGCACGAAATAATCATACGAGCTTTAGATAACAGATGTAATGTTTGAAATGACTAGAATCGTCAAGATAATAAACAAGGAATAGCTTAAGATTGTGAACATAAGAACAATATCTTAAGAAAAACACTTCTCACAACACAAAGTTTGTGAAAACAACATCAGCTTCTATTCCTCAAATGATTAAAAGAAAACACAAAGTTTTTCTTCTTCACAATAGATCTCAATATTCCAATAATTTCTCCCTTTGGAATGTACACACATCCCTTATTTATAATAAGAAGAGTTGAGAGAAAATAGGACAAACCCTATAAAATAGTCTTTTTAAAAAGAGTCCTATTTTGCTTGGCTCTCACGCAAGAGACCAAGTCACAATATGATTCAAAATGTGACGAAACATAAATGAAAAAGACATGTCAATTTCAAGATTGGAATGGCACGTCACATCAAGACTTAGACTGAATCGTCATCTTTTGCTTCTTCATATTTCTCTTCCTCCAACTGAGCCTGTTTGTTTCGAAATTATTGGAATTTCTGGATTATACCTTGCATCTCATTTTCATCAGGCACAGTGGAATGATCACTCAAGACTTCAAATGTTTCATGAGTGTCACTGGCACTACCAGGAAGCTTTCTCAATCTTTTTTTGATTTTTCTCAAGGCCTCCAAAGAATGTTCACTCTTCACAAACCTATCGATGATTTCAATACCAAATCCGTGAGTTGGTTCATGTTGAATAGATTCTTGGATTTGTTTGAAAAGATCATCAGCTGGTAGGATGCCCGAGTTTCCAACTGATACTTTTGCACAAATTTTTAGCAGTTCTTCTTCTAGGTCACTTTTTCCATCAATCAATTGATCTCTTGATTCTCTCAATTTGCCGCAAGCTTTGTTGAGAATCTTTACCCTGAACCTCATGGCTTTGGTTAGCTGGAAATGCTTATCTACATGTGGGATGATGCCTTCTTCTACCAAGATGCGTGATGGAATTTTCTTTAATACCTGGAGAGCTTCGAAAATCAAATCAAGGTGTCCAATTTCTTGAGAGAAATCATCATCCATCTTTTCTCCATCACTCTGTATATTCCACAAAGATTGATAGACTTCCACGGTGTCTTGAATCACTTCTTTCCCCTGTTGTAGCAGACTTTGGGTCCATTCATCGACCACCCTTCCTTTTTCATTAATCTTCTCAATTATAGGCACTGATGAGAGATCAAACCTGACAGGGACCGAGGAAGATGGTACAAATTCGAGGGGTTTTGACAGCTTAAGCAATATTTTAGTTAACTGCTCCAACTTTTCTTTAAGCTCATCTCTGTTGTCCTTTGTTTCCTTCAATTTCTGGCATAGCACGGTTATAGCATCCCATGCATCTTGTTGCAATCCTTTTGTTGTCACTTCTCCTAGAGCCACCCTAGTTATCTGATATTCAGAGGCCATTATGTCCTGTTTGGTTTTGTCAGTCGCGGGAGTGGCGATATCTGAAAACTTATGCCCCGAAGCATCCACTAAAACCCTTGAAACTATTTTGGGTTTCTTGGCTGATTTAGCAGTAGAGGCCTTGAGTGAACTAAAATCAAAGGCTGGTATGGGTACAACCACCTTCCTCTTCCTCGGAGTTTGCTCAAGTAGCCATTGAGGCTTGTCAGAAGGAGTTACCACTATTGTAGAAGTTGGTATCATACTTTTAGGGGGAGAGGGATCCACTGGTGGAGTGGGGACAGTTACCAATGTGGTAGCAGATTCAATAAAAAGAGGCACAAGAGGGGGCATGTTGGTAGTTACTTTGGTCCCAGTAGAGAGGGGTGAGAGTCTAGAGAAAATGTTGGCCATGACCGAAGAAGTAGATGGGGAAATAGGAGGTAGGAGTGGTTGTGAAGGAGGAAGCGTAGATCCCAACTCCAAAGCCTGGGATGCAAGAGATAAGGTCACTTCAGTTGGGCAGTCAACAAATGGTGAAACTAGAGGCTAGCTTACTTCTCCTTCCAAAGAAATTTCTCCTATTTCTGGTGGTGTTGGTGATTCTGGCACATTCACCGTTTCAACTGGAGTAACAATTGAAGAGATTTCTCGTTCTTTTCTCATCTTGAAAAACTTGAATTTTATAGGTCCCTTACAAGATATTTTGTCTTTTCCCTTTTTGGAGGGCCCCGCCTCTACAGCAACCAACTTTGAAAAATTATCATCTTTAAAACTCATTCCCCAAGAGGTGAGCCATGCTTTGGTGCATGCAAGAATCAGGGCTGATCTATCTGTAACGGAGGCTTTTTCACTGATAGAACCAATCAATAGGTGGGAAAACATATTGGTATTCATTCAATCCATCATAGGAAGGATCCAGAACACTTTCATTATCACTAGTACCTTCGGGTATGTCAGCGAGCTCAAGTGTCTGAATTTCAGCAAGTGTCAACTTGCTATGATATTTTCTTCAGACAGCAACCTCATCACGTAAATCAATCCAGATGTCTTCTATGCTTGGCATGTGTGGGTACAGAGTTCCATATGCCTTGAGGACTCCTCGAAAATCAAACCCGTCTCGGGGCTTCATGTGCTTCTTCAACTTATCTTGAATTTCATGGACAACGTCCTTGGCTTTCACCACCATTGAACAAGTATACCTTCCAATAGAAATTGGGAAAGATACAACGACCTTGTGTTTACTCTATTGGAACTTGTGAAAATCCAACAATTGCCTGACCAACTCCATCAAGATTAGTTTGTCCCCTGGATATCTGGGTAAATAGAAAGGATCCCCTAGGTACATGACTACCCGAAGATATGCGAACTTCTTAAATTGCAAGAAGATACAACCCCATTTTGAAACTTCAGCCCATGCCTCATCAGAGACTCTCATTTTTCTCAGTTCGGGGCTTAACCTGTAGATGTTCTCGTAAAAGAAGGCATCGTTTACCCTTCTAAATTGGTCTTCAGACCCTTTTCTTGTTAGCTGAGGAAAATACTGATAAACATGCTCCATTGTCTTGTTCCCCTTGGTGTCCAACCCGGGATAGTTCCTCATGCCGGCCGCTGCATAGGTGACATACAAGGACATATAAAACTTTCCCCTAGACAGGACTGTTGTCATTTGAGAATATATCTCGTTACTAATAAGAGTACCCCAATAAATTCCATGTTGATTCTTCTTAATAATGATCATGAACTAGTATATCCATCCTTGGAAAACATTGGATTTGGGAAAACGAAAAACCCAACTCAACAGAGTAATGATATCATTGATTTCCTTAATGAAATCACTTCTGGGAACAAGTCTTGGGAACCTAGAAATAGCCGGTTTGGCTTTGATTAGGAACTTCTTATTCACGTGCTTGACGTAATCCTCCTGATCATTTTCCCAAGATTTTTGGGTTGACTTGAGATCCACATCTCCATATTCCTCAAAATTAGGCAGCTTGAGAAGGTCATTGAAGTAACCTCCGTCCAACTTGATTACAACTTCTCCTACCTGGTTTTTCACAGAATGAGAAGCAGAGTCATAATTCGAAGCACAGGCTAAGATGAACTCGGAGCACTGAGTAGACATAGGGAAACCTACTACAAGAGGTAGACCACTGTCAACTATTGATTTCATCCATGGAGTCTGAGGAGAGCTCTTGACCCTATTCCAAAAATCCTCCATATCTATGTTTCTGAGCTTTGTATCCCGGATGTCGTAATTACAGTCAATGTAGGAGGGAGACTCCACCTTCCTGAATTTGTAATTCATCCTCCCTAATTTTTCAGTATTATCTTGTGATGGACCAGGGTCTGACATAAGGAATTTCAAAGGAGGATAGTGTTGGAGATTAGAAGGTATTGAACACTTCGGAAAACCTGACACACTGCAGATGCCGGAAAGATGGAAAATCCCGACACACTGGGAGGATACCAGACACTTCAGAAAACTTGACACACTGAGGATGTTGGAGAGTTCAGAAATCCTGACACACTGGGAGGATGCCAGACACATCAGAATGTCTGATACTTTAAAATTTATGATATACTACGGGTTTTGAACACTGCAAAGCACCCTGCGAAACCCGAGAAGAGGGAATGGGGTAATTGTTGAATTAAAACATGCAAGTTTTTCTTCACTGTTGATATCCCCAATATATTTTTAATTACAATGAAATATTAGGGAATAAAAACAAAGTGATTATTCCAAAGGGGTAACCCTAAAACACAAACCTGATGTAGATAGCAACACCCAAAATGGAAAAGATAAAACCCCAACAACCCTGATAAGAAAAGACAAAATCCTGGAAGAATTCTTTACACAATTATTCCACAAAAACCACAAACAAAGAATGAAGAAAAATACCTTCAGCTAGAACAAGAAATGATCAAAAAAGAGCAATGCAATCAGGCACAGAGGCGAGTCAGGATTTCTGGGTCAAAGATGCATGCACAAAAATCCATGAGGTAAAAAGTATGTCTGGTAAAAAATGACGTGGAAATCTGAATATTTATAAAGAAATTCCACATTTAATACACTTCATTTGACACGTGCCAACTACCCGACAACTCAGCATTAATGCCATGTCAGCATGCTTGGGATATCCAGAAACCCGACACAAAGGGTTTCAGAGCAATTCAGCTTTCAGGGATTGGAAGACATGCAACATGAGGCATGTTTTGATGAAGGCATGTTCCGATGCTTGGAAGACCCAAAAACCTGAAACAAAGGAGTAAGTTGGGTTTCAGGAATCGGAAGACACGCGACATGAGGCATGTTTTGATGAAGGCATGTTTCGATGCTTGAAAGACCCGAAAACCTGAAACAAAGGAGTAAGTCGGGTTTCGGGGAACACACAACATGAAGAATCCAAAACACATGTTGTCTTGCTAATGAAACCCAAAAACCTGATTATCTCTCTGAAAGGTGATTCTTAGAAAACCGGCTAAAAATTTTCTTAGGGTTATCTCATTTTTGGCATAAACTCAAAAATGAGATAACAACTGGCTCTAGTTGGGGACTTTCCTTGTGATATCAAAGGAAGAGAACTCAGAATCTCTAGCTTTATCCATTGGGCTACGGAGTCAGAAAATAAGAAAACCAAAAAATAAAACGAGGAAAGAAAGAATACTAAAAGAAAACACAGGACAAAAAATAAAGTATGTACAATGCAAAAGAGCATCTTGCATTAATGATGGAACAACTTCAGATGTTGACCGCTGAAAGGAAAAGGGAGTAACTCTCCATCAAGATATGATAGATGGAAACTATTTTCACCACTCAGCTGATGGATCTTAAAAGGTCCTTTCCACAAAGAATTAAGCTTTCCGTGCATTCCTTTTTGCTCCCTCCTATTATCCCAAAGCAACACCAGGTCTCCAATTTGGAAATGATGTTGCCTTGATTTCTGTTTAAAAAATTTCTTTACTTTTCTTTGATGGTCTTCAATGTGATCAACCACTTTGCTCCATTCCTCTTCTATCCTGGCTAGGTACATAACCCTTTTCTCAATCAAATTTTGAAAAGTCACATCTTCCACTGCTTTGGCCAACTATAAGGCTGGCAACTCTACTAAGATAGGTATCTCAGCATCAATCCCATACAGTAATTGGAAAGGAGACATTCCTATAGCTCGCTTTGGGGTAATCCGATCAACCCACAATGCATCATACAATGCTTTGTGCCATGTCCTCTGGTTTTCATCTACTAGCTTTCTAATTATGGTAACCAGGTTCTTGTTGCTGGACTCAGCTTGCCCATTTCCTTGGGGATAATAATCAGATGAGTGAGCCAGGGTGATGCCAAATCCATAGAAAAATTCTGTCAACTCATGTGATGAGAAATTGGAGGCATTGTCAGCCACAATCTTGTGAGGCACACTGAATCTGAAAATTATATTTTCTTTAAGGAACTTGCACACAGCTTCTGAGGTTGCTTGCTTGATTGGCACGGCTTCCACCCACTTGGTAAAATAGTCTGTAGTAGTCAGCACGTAATTGTGTCCAGCACTGGAGGTAGGATTCAACGTTCCAATGAAGTCAATTCCCCACTGGTGAAAATGTTCTTCAATCACTATGGGCTTCAGGGGAAGAGTTGCTAGCTTGGGACGACCAATGAAATGTTGACAAGCTTCACACTTGGACACCCACTCTGCTGAATCCCAAAAGAGAATAGGCCAATAGTACCTAGCCCGTAGGATCTTATAAGCTATTACAGAGGATAAGAAATTTCCTCCACATGCTAGGCTATGGAAGGATTATAACAACTTTAACTGTTGTGATTTATGAACACAGCGCAGGAAAACACCATCAATACCTTTCTTATATATTCCGTTATCCCACAGGAGGTATCTTGCAGATCTTAACTTGACTATCCTCTTCTTCTTTTGGCTTAAATGCAGGGGGAATTCACCATAAGTCAGAAAGAAAGAAATGTCTGTGTACCATTCATCAGTTGTACTCACAAAAAGCACCATGGGCAACTTTGAAGAAGTATCTTCGGTCTTTTCACATTCTACTTCAGCATGGTTTTCCGTAATCAATTGGTACAGGCCCCTTCCTTGTACCAACTTGGTAGGTCTAGTGTCCAAGTCATACTCCTGAACTTTAGCTATGCAGTTACCTTGTTGACTCCCAACCTCTTGTTGAGTCAAAATGGATTTAACGGCGGTGTCGGGAATGAGAATGAGGGTATGGGAATTCAGTACATAGTACCTGAAATGTTTCACCACTTGTACCACTACATCAGCATGCTTTTCAATTTGTGACATTTTTAGCTCATGTTCCTTTAATGGACAGCTCATAAAAGTGATGGGAGCTTCAATGCCCTCCCTGTTCTCCTGCATCAGGATGGCCAATACTATGTGAGCAGAGGCGTAGCTGTACATGATGAAATATTTTTTGAAATCTGGACATACTAGGATAGGAGCACAAGCAGCTGCCTTTTTGACTTCATCAAATGCAAGCTTCCCTTTAGTGCTCCATCGAAATGGAATTTTTCCTTTCATCATCCCAAGGATATCCTTAGTTTTATTAGCAAAATCAGGTACAAACCTTCTTAGGAAATTGACCTTTCTAAAGAACGAATTAACCCCAGTCTTACTTGTGGGTAGGGTAAGGCTCTGAATGGCTTTTACCCTCTCTGGGTCGATTTTGGTTCCTTCTTTAGTCACGATATGACCCAGCAACTTTCCTTCGGTCACTCCAAACATGGACTTCTTGGGATTTAATGAAATCCTGTGACGCCTGCATCTCAAAAATACTTTCTCTAAATGATCATAATGATCACTCTATTCTTTTAGAAAAAATGGTCAAGTCATCCAAATATACCACTATGAATTTTCCCATCAGGTCCTCTAAATGCCAAGTCCATAACTCTCTGAAAGGTGGCTCTGGCGTTAATCAAGCCGAAAGGCATCCTCCTGTAAGAAAAGGTCCCCCAAGGGGTTGTGAAGGCCGTCTTGTGTTCATCCTCCGCAGCTCCCTGAACTTGATTATATCCTGAAAATCCATCGAGCATGGATAGCATTTCTGATCCAGTAATGGTTTGTAACACCTGATCCATGACAGGAAAGGGATAATTGTCTTTTAACGAAGACTAATTTAGGTTCTAGAAATAAACACAAATCCAGATTTTGCCATTCTTCTTCCTGACAGGGATGATGTTAGCAATCTAATTGGAGTGATGGATTGAAAAAATAATTCTAGCATCTAACATTTTCTGAATTTCCGCAAGGATAGTCCCTGAGATCTTGGGATTGTAATGTCTTTGCTTCTGCCTATATGGTTTCACATCAGGCTTCAAAGGAATACTGTGTTGTACATCTTTGGGCTTAAAGGATTTTAAATCTACATAAGACCAGGCTAAGACATCCATGTATCTCTTCCAAGAGTAAAGTGAATTTTGCTTTCTCCTCAGGGGAACAATATATTCTAATATTCACAAACCAAGGTTGATCAGACGAACCTAGATTGACTTGATCTACTTCCGAGGAAGAAGCTCCTTCAACTTGTCTTTTGTTTTGAATAAAACGATCATGCTTGTCAAACAAACCCTCCAGAGAAACTAGACCTTTGGGTATCTTTTTTCCTTTAAGCTGAATAAACTCACCATCAACCTCTTGATATGGATCTAAGATAGATTCATGGAAAGCTGATTCCGAACCTTCAAAGTATAGTTCACTAAAATTGTCATCTTTTTCTAGAAAAGTCAACACTTGTTGATCATCGTTGAACACTTGCCAATGAGCCGCATTATCTGGGATACTGGGACAGTACACAATCTCAATGGTGTACGTATCTTGTTTGAACTGGGGATGAGGGAGAAGGAGGGATGCAGACACGGCCAAAGAATCAGCCTTGTCATTATAATCTCTCAAAACCACCTTAATGGAGAATGCATCAAAGCATTCTATATTATCCCAAACTTTATTCTTGTAATGTCTCAAGTGATCATTTTTCACTTTATAGATTCCCTTGACCTGGTTGACAATCAACTCTGCATCCCCTTGAACCTTGAGGTTTCGAATTCCCTTCTATCTAGACATTTCTAATCCTAGTAACAGAGCTTCATATTCAGCCGTGTTATTAGTATTATCAAACTGCAATTTGAAAGCAAAGGGGAAGATATCAGAATTAGGAGATATAAGAACTACACCAACGCCTGATCCGGTGGTTGAGCAGATACCATTGAATTAGAGGGTCCAAATAGCATTAGGCTCTTCTTTCTTGACATCCACAGCTAGTATCTCTGATGTCATGAAATAATTTCTAAAGCTAGCATCTTCAAAAAGAATTTGAACCTTAGGGTCATCTGATTTAGTTACCAAATACCTCGCCTGAGGCTCGGGATGGAGAACATGATAAACCCCATTGACTGGAATCCTTTCCTTGGTCCAATCCATATTAATATCTACTCCGACGTCTTTACAAAAACCTCTACCCAAGAGGATACCGTAAGCTGTAAGGATGTCAACAACTAGAATGGTCATTTTCACTCTCTTCTCTGGGAAGGCAATGAATGCAAACTGTGCATCTTTGATTTGACCAATCAAGGGAACTTGTTTGGTTTCCATGGAGTAACACCATCCATATGACTTATTCAAAGTAAGCCCAAGGGCATGGGCTACTTTTGCGGGCATAACATTGTCGGAGGCCCCTAAGTCGATGATGTAATTGCTGAGTTTAAACCCATTTATTAGAAAAGATAAATAAAATGGTTCAATTTTTCTTGAAGAAGAAGCAGAGGTCAGATTGTTCTGAGGTGGGAGTTGAGTAGGATTTGGAAGGAGACCTTTTGAAGGTGGGGGAATGATGGCTTTACTTCTAATGAATTTGGCAAGTTTTTCGAACTGTTCAGGATTTGACTGAAGGTATTCTACTTCTGACATTTGGATCTTGGTTCTGTTTGCATGATCAATAATGTCAAAAGCAGTATAAGAAGGGGTGATGGTAGGCTCAGTTCTAATCATGTGAGCTTGTTCTTCTCCTTGGGGCTTTCAAGAGGTTTTCTTCTCCTTGGGGCTGGATTCTGAGATTGGGATCAAGTGAAGACAGTGAATGACTGACCATCCAGTGTAGATTCATCCTCTTCATATTCCAAATACCCAATGCTGGAGTCACCAGCCGAATAGTCATAAGACTCATCAGTGTATCCTGAAGCTTCAAAACCCTCGGGGGAATCTTTTTCTTCGGGTTCCTCCTCTTCTTTGACTATTTCTACTTCTGCATTGATGGGAGGAGCTTCGATTTCCAGCCTCAGTTGAGCAGGGATTAACCACGGCCTATCTCTTGCAGGTGCAGTGTTATTGAAATTCCGTCTAGGGATATCCTGATACAGAACATTGCTCACCTACTGGGACACTTGCTTCTTTAAAACAATCAAATCATTAGCCATATTTTGAATCATAGGGTTAGTATTACCTTGGGAAGAACCTTGATTTTTCAGTTTGGGCACATCTTTCCTGATTCTCCCAACCCAAATGAGATCATCCTCTATTTCAATAGTTGTTGACTGAGTGATAGCCAAATCTGGGATAGCCGACCTTCTTAATAGAAAGCTCACATCAGGAGGTTGAGCATTAATGAAGATGCATTTCTAATTTTCTAGAGTTGGTACAGCTATTTCCGAAATCTTTCGGATCATCTTGTTAAACTTTTCCATGAAGTCCCGCATGGGTTCATGCAATTCCTTCTTCATATGGGTAAGTTGTGCTAACAAAGCATGAGAATCTTCAGCTAGTTTAAAACGTGCTTCGAATCTAGTCCTCATGGTAGCCCAGTTTGTGATGCATGCATTTGAAAGGTGGTAAAACCATTCGGCTGCTGCACCATGTAATGTTTCAACAAAGATTCGAACTGAGACATATTCATGAGCTACTCCAAGGACATTGCATGCTACAAAGAAAGATGCAATGTGTTCATCAGGATGTTGCTTCTCGTCACCATTGAACTTGGGAATGTTTTTACGTGATCCATGTGGTAACTCATGCAATGGTGTAGTTAAAGAAAGAGGACCAATAGTTGCGCCCCAAGGCACAGGTTATGTTGTCATTCTTCTGAAAAGAGTGCGTATAGGGATCCGAGTGTCAGACAAGAGTAACGCACGACAAGTTGCAGACACATCCCGTTCTACGGGGATCTGGTTTCTCTGAATAGGTAAAAAACTTCTAGTTCGGTTAGAAATAATGTTTTTGGGGGAAAGACTGAAATTATGTTGTTGTAGCAACTAAAAAATTGGATCAATTTCACACCGAGCTCGGTGGGACCGAGTGAAGATCTTTCCAGCTAGCTTGAACTGAGAAAGAGACCCTGTTGAAAATAAGGAAAATACAGATTCACCAGACACCAAGAGGATAAGCTTTACACTATAAATCAGTATTCCCCAGTGGAGTCACCAAAAACTGTTGGTTTTATATTTTGTCAATCCAAAATATGAGGTTCAACCATAGTACATGGGATTAAATCCCTCCTCAAAGACAGGTGAGGCTGCCTGTTTATTACTAATCTAAAACACAGCAGAAACAATATATGCAGTATTCACACTAATCTAACCATTGGGATTGGGATAGAATCCTGAGATCCATATCCACAAGTTGGGAAGATGTTGTTTTTATAAATGGACAAGGTTGGAAATTATTACAATGGAAGAAACACAATGGAAAGGAAATGAGAGGAACCTATTTTTCTTTGAATAAACACAGAGCACGAAATAATCATATGAGATTTAGATAACAAATGTAATGTTTGAAATGACTAGAATCATCAAGATACTAAACAAGGAATAGCTTAAGATTGTGAACATAAGAACAATATCTTAAGAAAAACACTTCTCACAACACAAAGTTTGCGAAAACAACATCAGCTTCTGTTCCTCAAATGATTAAAAGAAAACAAAAAGTTTTTCTTCTTCACAATAGCTCTCAATATTCCAATAATCTCTCCCTTTGGAATGTACACACATCCCTTATTTATAATAAGAAGAGTTGAGAGAAAATAGGAAAAACCCTATAAAACAGTCTTTTTAAAAAGAGTCCTATTTTGCTTGGCTCTCACGCAAGAGACCAAGTCACAATATGATTCAAAATGTGACGAAACAGAAATGAAAAAGACATGTCAATTTCAAGATTGAAATGGCACGTCGCATCAAGACTTAGTCTAAATCATCATCTTTTGCTTCTTCATCTTTCTCTTCCTCTAACTAAGCTTGTTTGTTCCGAAATTATTGGAATTTCCAGATTATACCTTGCATCTCATTTTCATCAGGTGCAGTGGAATGATCACTCAAGACTTCACATGTTTCGTGAGTGTCACTGGAACTAACGGGAAGCTTTCTCAATCTTTTGTTGAGTTTTATCAAGGACTCCAAAGAATGTTCATTCTTCACAAACATATCAATGATTTCAATACCAAATCCATGAGTTGGTTCATGCTGAATAGATTCTTGGATTTGTTTGAAAAGATCATCGGCTGGTAGGATGCCTGAGTTTCCAACTAACACTTTTGCACAAATTTTTTGTAGTTCTTCTTCTAGGACACTTTTTCCATCAATCAATTGATCTCTTGATTCTCTCAATTTTCCACAAGCTTCGTTGAGAATCTTTACCCTGAACCTGATGGCTTTGGTTAGCTGGAGATGTTTATCCACATGTGGGATGATGCCTTCTTCTACCAAGATGTGTGATGGAATTTTCTTTAATACCTGGAGAGCTTCGAAAGTCAAATCAAGGTGTCCAATTTCTTGGGAGAAATCATCATCCATATTTTCTCCATCACTCTGTATATTCCCCAAATATTAATAGACTTCCACAGTGTCTTGAATCACTTCTTTCCCGTGTTGGAGCAGCCTTTTGGTCCATTCATCGACCACCCTTCCTTTTTCATTAATCTTCTCAATTATAGGCACTGATGAGATATCAAACCTGACAGAGATAGAGGAAGATGGTATGGATTCAAGGGGTTTTGAGAGCTTAAGCAATACTTTAGTTAACTGCTCCAACTTTTCTTTAAGCTCATCTCTGTTGTCCTTTGTTTCCTTCAATTTCTTGCATAACACGGTTATAGCATCCCGTGCATCCTGTTGCACTCCTTTTGTTGTCACTTCTCCTAGAGCCACCCTGGTTATCTGATAGTCAGATGCTGTTATGTCCTCTTTGGTTTTGTCAGTCACGGGAGTGGTGATCTCTACAAACTTATGCCCCGAAGCATCCACCAAAACCCTTGAAACTATTTTGGGTTTCTTGGCTGATTTAGCAGTAGAGGCCTTGAGTGAACTAAAATCAAAGGTTGGTATGGGTACAACCACCTTCCTCTTCCTCGGAGTTTGCTCAAGTAGCCATTGAGGCTTGTCAGAAGGAGTCGCCACTATTGTAGAAGTTGGTATCATACTTTTAGGGGGAGAGGGATCCACTAGTGGAGTAGGGACAGTTACCAATGTGTAGCAGATTCAATAAAAAGAGGCACAAGAGGGGGCATGTTGGTAGTTACTTTGGTCCTAGCAGATAGGGGTGAGATTCCAGAGAAAATTCTAGCCATGACTGAAGAAGTAGATGGGGAAAGAGGAGGTAGGAGTGGTTGTGAAGGAGGAAGCGCAAATCCTGACTCCAAAGCCTGGGATGCAAGAGATAAGGTCACTTCAGTTGGGTAGTCAACAAATGGTGAAACTAGAGGCTGGCTTACTTCTCCTTCCAAAGAAATTTCTCCTATTTCTGGTGGTGTTGGTGATTATGGCACATTCACCGTTTCAACTGGAGTAACAATTGAAGAGATTTCTCATTCTTTTCTCTTCTAAACAAACTTGACTTTTATAGGTCCCTTATAAGAGCTTTTGTCTTTTCCCTTTTTGGAGGGCCCCGCCTCTACAGCAACCAACTTTGAAAAATTATCATCTTTAAAACTCATTCCCCAAGAGGCGAGCCATGCTTTGGTGCATGCAAGAATCAATGCTGATCTATCTATAACGGAGGTTTTTTCACTGATAGACCAATCAATAGGTGGGAAAACATATTGATCTTCATACAATCCATCATAGGAAGGATCCAAAACACTTTCATTATCACTAGTACCTTCTGGTATGTCAGCGAGCTCAAGTGTCTGAATTTCAGCAAGTGTCAACCTGCTATGATATTTTCTTCGGACAGCAACCTCATCACGTAAATCAATCTAGATGTCTTCTATGCTTGGCATGTGTGGGTGCAGAGTTCCATATGACTTGAGGACTCGTCAAAAATCAAACCCGTCTCGGGACTTCATGTGCTTCTTCAACTTATCTTGAAGTTCATGGACAACGTCCTTGGCTTTCACCACCGTTGAACAAGTATACCTTCCAATAGAAATTGGGAAAGATACAACGGCCTTGTGTTTACTCTATTGGAACTTGTGAAAATCCAACAATTGCCTGACCAACTCCATCAAGATTAGTTTGTCCCCTGGATATCTGGGCAAATGGAAAGGATCCCCTGGGTACATGACTACCCGAAGATATGTGAACTTCTTAAATTGCAAGAAGACACAACCCCATTTTGAAACTTCAGCCCATGCCTCATCAGAGACTCTCATTTTTCTTAGTTCGGGGCTTAACCTACAGATGTTCTCGTAAAAGAAGGCATTATTTACCCTTCTGAATTGGTCTTCAGACCCTTTTCTTGTCAGCTGAGGAAAATACTGATAAACATGCTCCATTGTCTTGTTCCCCTTGGTGTCCAACGTGGGATAGTTCCTCATGCCGACCGTTGCATAGGTGACATACGAGGACATATAAAACTTTCCCGTAGATAGGATTGTTTTCATTTGAGAATCTATCTCGTTACTGATAAGAGTACCCCAATCAATTCCATGTTGATTCTTCTTAATAATGATCATGAACTGGTACATCCATCCTTGGAAAACATTGGATTTGGGGAAATGAAAAACCTGACTCAACAGAGTAATGATATCATTGATTTCCTGAATGAAATCACTTCTAGGAACAAGTCTTGGGAACCTGGAAATAGCCAGTTTGGATTTGATTAGGAACTTCTTATTCACGTGCTTGACGTAATCCTCCTGATCATTTTCCCAAGATTTTTGGGCTGACTTGAGATCCACATCTCCATATTCCTCAAAATTAGGCAGCTTGAGAAGTTCATCAAAGTAACCTCCGTCCAACTAGATTAAAACTTCTCCTACCTTGTTTTTCACAGAATGAGAAGCAAAGTCATAATTCGAAGCACAGGCTTACATGAACTCGGGGCACTGAGCGGACATAGGTAAACCTACTGTAAGAGGTAGACCACTGTCAACTATTGATTTCATCCATGGAGTCTGAGAAGAGATCTTGACCCTATTCCAAAAATCCTCCATATCTATGTTTCCGAGCTCTGTATCCCAGATGTCGTAATTACAGTCAATGTAGGAGGGAGACTCCACCTTCCTGAATTTGTACTTCATCCTCCTTGATTTTTTAGTCATATCTTGTGATGGACCAGGGTCTAACATGAGTAATTTCAAAGGAGGAGAGTGTTAGAGATCAGAAGGTGTTGAACACTTCAGAAAACTCGACACACTGGAGATGCCGGAAAGATGGAAAAACCTGACACACTGGGAGGATGCCGAACACTTTAGAAAACCCGACACACTGAGGATGCTGGATATTTTGGAAAACCCGACACACTGGGAGGATGTTGGACACTTCAGAATGTCTGATACTTTAAACTTTCAGATATAGTGTGGGTTTTGAACACTGCAAAGCACCCTGCGAAACTCGAGAAGAGGGAATGGGGTAATTGTTGAGTTGAAACATGCAAGTTTTTCTTCACTGTTGATATCCCCAATATATTTTTAATTACAATAAAATCTTAGGGAATAAAAACAAAGTGATTATTCCAAAGGGCTAACCCTAAAACACAAATCTGATTTAGAAATCAATGCCCAAAATGGAAAATATAAAACCCCAACAACCCTGATAAGAAAAGACAGAAGCCTGGAAGAATTCTTTACACAATTATTCCACAAAAACCACAAACAAAGAATGAAGAAAAATACCTTCAACCAGAACAAGAAATGATAAAAAAAAATCAATGCAATCAGGCACAGAGGTGAGTCGGGTTTCTGGGTCGAAGATGCATCCATGAAAATCCACGAGCTAAAAAGTACATCTGGTAAAAATGACGTGGAAATCCAAATATTTATAAGAAATTCCAAATTTAATACACTTCAGTTGACACATGCCAACTACCTGACAACTCGGCATTAATGCCATGTCAGCATGCTTGTGATATCCAGAAACCTGACACAAAGGGTTTTAGAGAAATTTAGGTTTTAGGGATCGGAAGACACGCGACATTAGGCAAGTTTTGACGAAGGCATGTTCCAATGCTTGGAAGACCCGAAAACCCGAAACAAAGGAGTAAGTCAGGTTTCGGGAATCGGAAGACACGCGACATGAGGCATGTTTTTACGAAGGCATGTTCCGATGCTTGGAAGACCCGTAAACCTGAAACAAAAGAGTAAGTCGAGTTTCGGGTTTTAGGGAACACATAACATGAAGAATCCAAAACACATGTTGTCTTGCTCGTGAAACCCGAAAACCCGATTATCTCTCTGAAAGCTGATTCTTAGAAAACCAGCTAAAAAATTTCTTAGGGTTATCTCATTTTTGGCATAAACTCAAAAATGAGATAACAATAACACAACACAGAGAGACAATATTTAATGTGGTTCACCCGATATGGGCTACTTCCACCAAGAATCACTTGCTTAGATTTTATTACAAGCCTCCACTCTCTTAATACAATACCCAAATCCGTTTGGATATATGCTCAACAAACTCTACAAAATTCACACCCGAATTCAAAGCACATCTGTAATACAATTGCTTGTCTATCTATCATATGCATAAGACCATATAAATAGACAATTGCTTAAGTAGTTTGATACAAAACCGTGGGTATCAAAACCATGGGTATCAAAATCATGGGTAAAAAACTGTGGGTATCAAAACAATGGGTACCGAAAAACCATGGGCCCAAAAACAGCCCATAACAGTTACCCATTACCCATGGGTTAATAAACCACCCATGAAAATTTACTTCGGGGGCTTCACCCCCGAACCCCCTGACCCACTCACCGATAAGCGGGACCACCGTAAAAATACCCGAGTGTAACACATAGAAGGTGTACCATACTCTAACATGAAAATAGGATCCACAAACATAACAGGCTTCTCCATTATTGCATCACCTCTATGGACAATGGTCGTAAAGGGTTTTGACTGAGGTAAGGAACAAGATAAGGCTTTTGAGTTATTTAAATACAACATTAGTCATCCTCGTGTATTTTCTCTTCCTAATTTTCATCAGCCCATTGAAGTAGAGATAGATGTCAGTGATTATGTTATGGGATCATTGTTTCTTTAGGGAGGTAAACTCATATGCTATCATTATAAAAAAATTACTTCATTAGTTAAAGGATATTCATTCTATAATAAGGAAAAGTATGCAATCATTTAGGAAATCAAAAAATGAAAACATTACCTATTGGGTAAAGAAACTATTGTGCACGTTGACCACAAACCTCTACAGTATTTACAAGCATAGTCTAAATTATAGCATGAAATACACTACAAATGGATGGGATTCCTTTAGAAGTTCCATTTGGTGATCAAGTATAAGAAAGGTACAAAAATCTGGTGGCAAACATGTTTTCTAGGCCGCCCACAAAAGATAAAATATCGAGGTTGTCCATTATCTCTCATTTTGAGCCCTTCACGAAGGAGCTTATAGAGAAGCATACACTCAAGATAAATACTTTAGGGTCACATATCATTAGTTGCAATCTAAAGGTGCTGAAAAGATGGGGGTTAAAGATTTTTATCTCAGAGATGGGCTGCTCTACCGATGGGGGAAGCTTTGTGTGTCGAAAGAGGAGATACTTCAATTGATAAGGGAAACACATAATTTGAAAGTATCCGGTCATTTTGGTGTTGGTAAAATCATGTGCCAGTTACAAAGGTATGTATATTATCCCAATATACAAGAATAAGTATCGAAATTCATAAGATGATGTAAACTTTCTTGTATAAGCAAACCTAAGATCAGGAAGGAAGGTTTGTATATGCCTTTACTAGTCCTTACTTATCCTTGGGAGGACATTGCTATGGATTTTATAGGAGGATTACTGATGTCTAAACATGGCCATGATTAACTATATGTTGTTGTTAATAGATTTAGCAAAATGTGTGTTCTTATAGCATGTAAAAAGATAATAAAAGTATATGAGGTAGCTGAAATTTTCTTTGCTAATGTATGGGTGCATTTTGGCTTGCCAAAGTCTATTGTTTCTGATAGACATTCTAGGTTCTTAGGGAAGTTTTGGATGAAGTTTTGGGACAAAATGGACACTAAGCTATAGAGAAGGACAACCTTCCACCTGCAGACATATGGGAAGACAAAATTAGTGAATAGGACTTTGGTGTAGTTGATCAAAGGGTATAATAGTAAATATCCATGGACTTGGGATGATTCCTTAGGCTACATTCATCATTCCTATAACTGGGAAGTACACACATCAACTTTATAGTCACCATTTGAAGTGTGTTTGGGATATCTACTGATTAATCCATTGTACATAACAGTTGGATAGCAGGAAGAAGGGGAGATATGAGATTCAAAGGTGATGAGAGAAATGAAATTCATTAAGAGGATCCGTAAAATAAATCTCAAGGTGAAAGAATAATTGGAGAAATCTCAGGCTAAGTACAAATATAGGCACAATCAACATCGAAGGGAACACAAGATTCATGTTGGAGACAAAGTTTAGCTTTATTTGAGCAAGGAGAGACTTCAAGGTCAAGCAAGAAAACTCAAGCCACTACTTCATCAGAATCAATCAATTCTAGTACAAATAATTAGAAGAAAAGAGTGTATACTATAAAATTACAAAACTACCCCTCTATGTAGAGTGATGGTTACGTAACTTCCCCCTTCATAGAGTGGTAATTGTGTAGCCATATCCTACAAAAAGTGACAGTTATGTAACCTCCCCCTGCATAGACTGATAGTTATGTCACTTAAACAAGAAAAATAAAATAACTCCATGAGAAATCATGGATTGGAAGTGTCCGAACTGTGTCTCTTCCTCTGTGTAACCTTTCTCATTCTCTACTACATGGGAGGACATGAAGAAGGCTATAAATACAAGGAGGAGCAAGTGGAATGGATCATCAAAGTCTTAATGCAAAAA
Source organism: Taxus chinensis (assembly GCA_019776745.2). Taxonomy (NCBI): domain Eukaryota; kingdom Viridiplantae; phylum Streptophyta; class Pinopsida; order Cupressales; family Taxaceae; genus Taxus; species Taxus chinensis. Next base: position 144,005,759 of record CM034154.1, on the reverse strand, counting down.
GTGAACAAAAAACCATTAGAGATGGAGTTGATTTTGTAGAAGAAAGGTGTAGAAATAGAGCAACCAAGTAAAGAGAGGGATTGTATACATTGTTTTACTTCATTTATTCTTGCTGTAATCTATATTCATTCATATTGGCCAATAAAATTTGGCAACAAACAACAATTTCCCTTCTTGGTTGGTTTTCCCTCAACTTGGAGGTTTTTCAAGATAAATTTGGTGTTTGATTGGTTATTCCTTTAGTGAAAAATTCATTCTAATTTTAGTTTTACTCACCATTAATTCATAATATGTCATATTCATAATTGGAAGTAGAACAAAAATAATTTTTTGGTTTTGTAAGTTTCCAAAGTTTGAATTTTATAAATGAGTGAGTGGATATAAAATTTGAGGTGAATTGATCAATTGACAACAGTGAAAACAGAGACATAAGAAAATATTAAACATTCAAGATAGAGATACAAAATTTAGAGGTGTGTGTGCATGATTGAGATAAAAAATATACAAAGGATGAGGGTGAAGAAAATTAAAGGAGTGGGTACAAAAAAAAGTGTGTGTAACAATTGAGCAAAGAAGAACACTGGTGTGTGATGAAATTGTGGATTATGAATGTTATATGAAATTGTGGATTATTTGTGTGACATGAAAATATAAAAAATAGTGAAAGCAGTATGACTGAAAAACCTGAGATGTAGACCTGAGTTGTTTATACTTGTCAGAACAGATATTTAGGCATATGTAAGACAGTGTTGATATAAGGAAATAGTGTTGATTTAATAAGGAAATGCAGGGGCAGTATTGTGTGTGAAAGAAAAACATGAAATTTTAGGTTTCGGTATAAAGTGAATAGAGATTTGAATATTGATGAAGACTTTGCAGAGGTTGATGTATTCAATATGGAAGAGAATACTTGTAGTAGATTGAATAATAGATAATCAGGAGTAGATCAGAAGAAGTGAGAAAATCTAGAGGTCATTATCAGTTATGTACGATAGTGAACAAAGTGTGACCAAATCATAGAACAAGTCTAAGTTACAGCTTAGCACATAGGGGTTACAACCTCCTTTTATGTAGTAGATTACAAAATATCAGTTCTCGCTGGTTAAATTCTAGGGATTTGTTTCTTCCTTGCAAGTTGTAGCTTGCAAAAGGTCAGTAGTTACTGACTGAATTATCTTGGGGTTGTTGCCTCAATATTTGAGTTACAACTCAACTTGAAATAATTGTAACACAGGACAAATTGTCTAAAGTTATTTATCTTAATTTTTTGGGTTTTCTCTCATTCTCGGTTTCCCAAATAAAACATTATGTTTTTTCTCTCTTTCATTTGCTTGTATGTGGTTATATATGCTTTTCTTAATAGGTTTTGTGAAGTAGAAATAATTTTAAAAATTTGAGAAGACACTAATTCACCCCCCCTCTCAATGTCTTAATTTCCAACACCTTCGTCACCGACTCAACTATCCTACACCCTTTAAAATGGTTTTGATAAACCATGGTGAGAGTCGAACCAGTTACGTAGCACCGATATCATAATCATAACATTGTGCCTCACAACATGCCTTCATCACCAACTCATCTATCCTCTACCCTTTAAAACTTTGGATGGTAAATACTTTTATTATGTTATGAACTAGAGTGGTAGAGGAGCACTTTCTCTAAGTGGGACATGAGGGTGGGCTTGGGTCATTAATTTCTATCAATTGATATGCATTTAGAGTGTCCCACTATGTTCCACTTGGTCCATATGGAGAAGTTCGACCCCTACCTCAAGGTGTCCCCATAGACACTTATTGAAAGTGTCCAATGGACTCAATGGGAATAGAACTTGGGTTGATTATTACAAACTACCTGTAACTCACCAATAGCATAAGACCTTGAGTCCGTATTTTGGTAAAATTATTGTTAAAAGAATATTGCAATTTCAATATGGTAAATTGGTTACATTATTGTTTCAATAGTTATTAGAAGAGAATTTGTTGCTATAGTAGATTAGGTTAACCATTGGGAAGTTGAAATTATTATATGGACTACTACATTGTCTTAATTATAATTATTTAAAAATTCAATTTCTATTTTTAAAATAGATTAAAGCTTACAAGTAGAAATAGATGAGTATTCATGAAAATTACCATATATTTTATACCCAAATCCAACTAATTGTTACTAAATACATACCATAGGAATAAATCCATAAACACTGTGGGTAATGAAAAGTTTGCAAAATCTTGTAGAATGGGGTAAGAACACACAAGAATCCCCAAAATATTTAAACAAACAAATCAATGACCCTAAAATTAGAGATAAGCAAGAGCTACCTATTTACATGCATATATAAAGATTGAAACAAATAATCAACCTCAAAGCATAACTATATTAGTTCTCTACTGCATGAAAGCTATCAATAAATGAACCTATTAAAGCTCTAGCAATCATTTTTGTGATTTTTGATCTTCAAAAGTGTAACAATGGAAGCTCGCCATTAATGGATTCTCTCATTTACCTAGAGCTTTGGAATGGATTAGCAAATAACAAGTAAATAGCTCAAATAAACTATGAAGATAATTATAAGAGACCTAAAATGTCTTAAATCGGAAATGAGAGAGAGTGTGTGTGTTCTTAGGAAAAGGTGGAAGGGGCATGCCTCTATTTATAGTTTTTGGATTTGAGAAAAGGATGTTTTGGATGCATGTGGAACTAAAAAGGTTCCAAAAAGGTGATTTTTAATAAAACACATTTGCGGGTGTGAACATGAATTTGGAAAGCTAAGTGGATTTTTGGAAAGGTAAGATATTTTTTTAGAAATTCAAATCCTTCTAGAAATTCAATAGGAGGGTTAATTAAGGGAAACAAATTGATTGAATTTGGTTAGACAACGATTAACATGTTCTAGGGGTGTAGGAGAAGTTAGAAAGGGTAATTTACTAGTGTAGTGTAGTAAATTAGCACGAGACTAGGATAATTAATATGTTCTTAGTAATAAGATCATGTAGACCAAATTATAGGTGTCTACATTTTCCCCTCTTTGAGGTGACATATGTGATGTCATTTTGAAGAAAGTAGACAAATAAAAACAACTAAAATTTTTAAAAGGGTAGAAGAAAAATTAGTAGGAAGTTGATGGGGTAATGGAGGAGCTTGATGGATGATCGAAAAGAGAACAGAAGAAAGAATAGTGGGAAGAGAAGAAAGGGGAGATATAAGAGAAACAACAAGAAAAGGGATGTTGAGCTATCCGCAAACCAATGTTATATAATCAATTATATTCATCATATTGCTAGTAATCTTCATCATCGGTCTTTATTAAAATATGAGCATATGATAGCAGTGTAAAATGACATGAAAATCCAAGATAAAAACAACTATCCATTGCTAAAAATGGCCAACTCCATGTAACATACAAGAATGCAATGTAATATGAGAAGTAAACAAACTCATCTAACAGGGGAATAAGTACAAACATGTACACTCAAACCAACAACTTTTAAGATAGTTGTATAAATATTTTGTTATCGAGTTGAATCCCCAAATGTTTTTGATAAACGACAAGGGTTAAAAATGATGCCCCAATAAAATTGTACATGCAAGGATAAGAGCGGAGGATACTTGGATCCGATGAAAAAGCAATGTGCACAACGAAACAACACCAGGCAACTTGTGCCCTAGAGTATTGACGAAGTAAGTAGTGTAGCTTTTTGTAAATGATTGTAGAATCAGATGATCCATGAGTCATCATTTCAAAATACTTGAAAATGCTAGCAAAATATGATATCAACGCCATGTGAGAGACACATATTTCAGCCACGTATGAGCTTGGTATCAATATTTGTCAATTTAAAAAAAATCAAATTTTTTTTTTTGAATGATTTTATAATTTTTAAATTTTTGATCAGTAAGAAGAAGCATGTGAAAATGCCCATAGTGAATAAAAATGGGCGTCAGGTAGCAGTAAAATGCCTCGGCGAGAAGAATAATGAGCCAAAAATAATTATTTAAAAATAACCATGGTGATAGACAAAAATAGGAGAAAAATAAAATGAAAAATAACACCTGGAAATATTTAAAAATTCCCTAGGGTGGATAAATAAAGCTAATTGGCAAATAGTTCCCAAGCGTAGTGGAAAATTAATAAAAAAATAATTATTTAATAAAAATAATCATTTTGGTAAAGAGACGAAGTGTTAGAGTGATCATAGCAAAGAAAACATGCCCCAGGGCCATTGCGGCAGCTTAATATAGCCACCTGGGGGGTAAATAAATCATGATCAATTCATTTGTAGTAGAGATCTTACAAATTTTTACCATGAGTGAGTGTGAGAGAATTTGACTGAGATGGTGAGGATTCCAAGGAGGAGGTGAGCATATCGCATATGGGAGTATCTTCAGGACGCAATGGATGGACCCTTAATGAGTGCTCTATCTATATCCCTTCTAAAACGAGACATGCACGTGCACGTGTATGCATTGAAAATATGGGTATGCATATGCATACCTATTGAAATTTGGGTATGCACATGTGTATCTATTGAAGGGGACGCGTAGGGATAAAGAGGGAAAAATCACTCATGTGCACATGCATGCATCGAAAGAAGGGCGTAGGTGCCAAACTAGACATGTATGTGTCCTACATAGCAAGGAGGGTCTGGGGGGAAAACTTTGGGAGCGTACGCGTCAACATGGATGTGTATGCATTAAGAAGGAGGTGTATTCGTGTTAGACGCATATGCATTGAGACAGATGCATATGCATCGAAGGAGGTACGTATGCGCCAGAGGAAAAAACTTAATAATTTTTTTGAAAGAAAAATAAGCTAAGTGTAGATGAATATAGACTAGAATTTTATGGAAGAAAGTGAAAATTAGTATTTTGAGAAGAATAAGAGAAGGAGATAGATAGAAATGCAGACAGAAGTAGATAGAATTATATCCTTAATAAGTGTATTGTTTTCTTTACACAAAGGCTATTACCCGTCCTTCACACCAGAGAGAGGTATGGTCACCTGGCTATAATAGAGGCATATTTCGATGAGGATGATAGAAGGATATTATAAATCCTACTATATGTTATTGTGTTATCCTACGTGGTCGATAAGCTATAGATTGCACTAGACCATGTCCTCCTGATAGCTTTAGCCGAGTGGTAGCACAACAAGAGTCAATGCTTCTGACTCCCCATTGGCAGGATTACCATTACTTTGGAGGACATATGGTGTATTATGCAAGTCTCCATCTAGGGTGACTTGATCTAATTTACGATTCATCATCCTGATATTGATTAGTGTATTCTAGAATTGTTTGGTGCTCCAGATATACCGCGTCATTGGATGACAATTAGATTATCGTAATGTATAGTGGAACCTGATCTTGATCAAGTCATGGTCTACTTGATGGCCTTTTTCAATGGATCTTTAGTCCCTGACAAGACCAGAGCTTCATTTCCACTCGGTCCTATTGGAGTGATACATGGTTTGATTGATGTCGAGACATACTATTGGGGTCAGTGTATAGTGGCACATTTATACGGGGACCTTCACTTGATCACATACTACCATCATAAGATGGTAGGTCCAACCTGATTGTTACAAATTTGGGTGTGGGATGACATTGCTATCAGTCATTCCACATGTGCATTAAGAGCTTGAACTCCAAGGAAGCCTTCTACTATAGGTTAGGTTATGATTGGTGATGATGTGTGGCCAAACATGGGGGATACATACCATTATCGCCAAGAGTTTGATGACCTACAATAGGATTCGATAGTATGGAGGCCATACCGACATTTCCAGTGGCCTGAGGATGGCACAGATCTTAGCATAGGGACCATGGAGAAATGTATGTTTGGAAGCCAGAATTATATTAGGGATTTTTACATATTTGATTGGTGCCAAGGAAAATTTGGTATTAGAAAAGATGTACTAGGGACGGATATGTTGTATGCTCATAGGGCCCGAGAGTATTTCGACATGGGGCCACATATCACTATAGACAAAGCTACAGATAGTTATTTGTAAATGGTTCTAATCCAGTGGGTACCTATGAGATAGGTTAGGGATCTAGGATGTATGACAGAGTATAGGCCTTTGTGCCACACTTTTTTTCTTCGTTGATTGATGATTCCAAGAGCACCGTGGGATACAGGAGTGAGAGCACCTCTAGTGGGACCTCCTAGTAGTGGTGATGAGGTTCGTAGGCGTGATGGAGATGATGATGAGGAAGATGATCTATTTGAAGGCTAGTGTCATGATGGGGGTGGGGGACAGGGTCCTCCACTATAGCATCCACACAGACAAGGGCCTAAGGCTAGGAAGAGATAGGTGCCCCAGGATCCTCACATATAGTTGCCTCCAGTTGTCATTCCAGATGAGATTCACATTCATTTACAACAAGTGCATGCAGCAGCTCAGTAGGTTCCCCCACCTCATCCTCTAAGTGGAGATGATGGACAGTTAGCTACACTCCAACAAAAATTATAGGGAGTTATAACCACTCAGTTATAGATAGAAGCTAAGAGGGATCATGTCAGAGCGTAACTATTGAGTGTGACAATAGAGAGAGACCAGTTGAGATCTTAGGATACTCAGGGTGGAGATGGGGTTGCATGACATCAGCAGATATAGAAGCTAGCAATGCATGGTGCTCAAATATTAAGCCTCCTACATCATGTGAGACACATGCTTAGGGTTTCACTACACAGTGGGACCAAGCTTAGGCTTAGGTGTATGGTATTACCATTCAAAGAGATCATGCACAGGCCTAGGTCTAGACCATCACATCAGATAGATATTGTCAGGATTTCACTTTGAGACATGCTCAAGCTTATATTGGTAGGCTTACAGGGGAGCAAGACTCTGCTGTATAGGTGGCTATAGCCTTTGGTGATCCTGAGATGATACAGGATATCATGAGAGCTAGTGGTGAGGCCTTGTATTACAAGTTCACATATCATTAAGCAATTCTTGCAAGACATAGAGCTACACCTTTCGATCAATTAGATGTGAACATGAAAGGATCTAGATCATAGAGGTCGGGATGGTTAGTTAGATTAGTATAGCAGAACCTACAAGTATAGCAGCACCTACATACTTGTTAGATCAGTACTTGTAGCATACTTTTTTATACAATGCAATGGAAACAAAAAAAATGAACATACTACAAGTATAAACAAGTATGCAAGATAAAACGAACTAAAAGGCAATACCTAAGTAAAACTTAACCTAATCAAATGAATCAGATTTAATACATAAAACATGAAAATAAAATGAAATCAACACTCTCGAAATCAAAAAATAAAATAAATAAAACTAAGACTATGTTTTTGCAAGATATTATTGATATATATTCTATTGTTTTTGGTGTCATCGTAAAAGATAACTTTTCAAGGATAATGTTCACATTGTTTTTGGGGTTTCCTAAAGACAATGTTATTTTGATTGATGTAACGTCACCCCTAGAAGGGGGTATTTAGAATATTTATATTTTTGTATATCTTTTCCAAATGTTTTTGTGTTTTCTAAAGTCTTTTGAAAGTGATGTATAGTGACAAAGAAGTGTGGATGCCCCCAGCGTGATGTGGGAATATACAAATGGAAGAATGCCATGTGTGTATGTTTAAGAAAGTGAAATGCAAAGTTGCCCCCATCATTAGATGGGAGTATATAAAGGAAACTCCTTCACATATATATAATAACAAATGATCCAGATCATGGCTTTATAAGGTAGATTCATGAGGGGGTTCCTAGACCTGACAGGGGAAACCAATCCTATATATAGAAGTGGTAGCTATCTGTCCAACTACGAGAGTGACTTGTAAATAGAAAACCATCCTTGAGCATTGTAAACTATTTTTCACCCAAGGACTTGCCCAATGTGCCACACTTGCGTGGTTTTCACACTTTGGACGACCTATTTTTTCTTTACTATTTTCTTGATTATTTTGATTTTTTTCTTAATTTTTTTTTTTTTTCTTTTTCTACTTTTTAGGTATTTTCTGATATCTACACCATTCTTATGCATATAACCACTTGAGATTCATTACACTCATAGTTTCTGAAAGGTCTTCACCTTCTTAATATGTAAGTGTATAAGCTCTTGATCCATATTTAGCAACCACTACATAAGGCCCTAACTAGTTAGCCTCAATTTTTCCTTTCTTTTCTTTATCCTTGACAATATTCTTCTGGTCTTATTTTAGAACAAGATCACCTACATCAAATTCATGATGAATGATCCACTTGTTATATCCTCTTGACACTCATTTTTGGTAAACTTTTAGGTGATTGAGTGCTCGCATACACTTCTCATCCAACAACTCTATCTCTGTTATCCAAGAAACTCTATAGTCTTCATCCTTATCAAGATAGTCTTGGAGTGATATTCTTAGGGAGGGAATCTATAATTCCAAGGGTATGATGGATTCATTGATATAGACTAATAAATAGGGGGTCATGCCAGTAGGAGTGAAAATGGAAATTTGATATGCCCAGAGGGCAGGATGTATCTATAAGTGCCAATTACGACTAGTCTTACTTACCATTTTCTCCATGATCCGTACAAGTTTTTTATTGGTGGATCTGGCTCATCCATTACCTTGAGGATAATAGGGGGTGGACCACTTGAGTTTAATCTTAAAGCATTGACATAACACTTTGATCATTCCTTTCTTAAAGGACATACCATTATCGGTGAAAATGATAGAAGAGATGTCGTAATGGAAAATGAGACGATTCATAATGAACATCAAAATTTGTGCACCAGTGACATAAGTGAGAGGCACAAGATCTTCCCATTTAGTAAAATACTTGGTGGCAATAATAATGTGAGTATGACAATCAGATGAAGTAGGATGGAGCCTCCCTATGAGATCTAGTCCCCACCTATAAAATGACCAAGGTGATGAGATAGGTTGTAAATCCTTTGCTAGAACATGTATTAATTTTTCATACGTTTTACATATCTCACACTTCTTTAAAACGTTATAATAGTCTACTTCCATGGTAGGCCAATAATATCCTACTCTTAAGAGTTTCTTAGCTCAGACCATGTCATTAGTGTGCTCCACAAATTCCTCCATGTACTTCTTTAATAGCATGGACCAATTCAGTAACATCCTAGCAGTGAAGTAGATTTTTATCATAGCTATGATGATAGAGGGTTCCTCCTAGGAGGGTGTAATGGGATATACGATGAATAAGGGATTTCTTCTCAAAATGGGTAATGTTTAGGGGAAACGTGTCATCTTGTAGGTATCTAAATATAGGGTCATACCAAGGGGAGAAGGGACCAACAATTTCACATGCCAAACATGACTCTGGCATGTCATATGTGGGTACTCGTAAATGTTCTACAAAGAATGGAATTTTACTTGCCTGAGGTGGAATGCAAAATAGTGATCCGATGGTAGCCATGGCATTTGTTGATCTATTGTGTGACCTTGGTTTTGGTTCAAAGGTAACCTGCACAAAATATTCTTTCAAGGTTTTAACCAATTTATTATATGGAATGATCTTTTCATCTTTAATATTATATTCATCATTAACTCATTTAATGATAAGTTGGGAGTCACCGATGACTCGTAGTAGTCTGATATTCCAAGTGATAGATAACTTAAAGTCAACAATGAGTGCCTCATATTCTATAATGTTATTAGTGCAAGGGAACCCCAAATTAAATTCCCTTGGAATGACCTTCCCTATGGGAGTGATGAGCATGAATCCCGCTCCTGATCCTTCAAAATGGACTTGTCATTTGATAGACTCTTCAACATACATCATGGATGCATTTTTTAGATATAGACACAACGGTTCCATTCCTATCCTTTCAATGACTTTTGGTTAACAAAATAAATATCAAAGTCACTTAGGAGAATGATCCAATTAGCCATTTGTCCCATAAGGGCGGATTTGGATAAAAGGTACTTGATAGGGTCAACTTTGGATATTAGCTTGGGCTTATTTTTAAGGAGATAACGATGCGGCTTCTGAAAGGTAAAAAATATTGCCATCCAGGCCTTTTCAATCTATAGGTGATTCAATTCTTAGGCAATAAAGGTGCGAATAAGGTAATAAACCACCCTTTCTTGGTGATTAAGGTCATATTGGGAAAGAAATGCACCAATAGTAAATTGTGTAGCTGAAATATATAGTAGGAGATGTTTTCCTGGGGTAGGCAGTATGAGTACAGTTAGATTGACAAGGTGTTGTTTAAGAATTTCAAATGCCTTTTGAGAATTTGGTCTCTAGTTGAATGTAACCTCCTTCTTGAGGAGATGTGTAAATGGATGGCACTAATCTGTAAGATGTGAATTGAAATGGTGGAGCGCCTGAATATTTCCTTGTAAACTTCTTAGTTGTTTGAGATTTATAAGTGGAGGCATTTTTTGATAGATGTAACCTTTGCAAGATCTACCTCTATCCCTCTCTATGAAATAATGAAACCTAGGAGCTTCCCTGACAAAACACCAAAGACACGCTTCTTGGGATTCAAATGTACTTTATACTCTCAGAGATGCTGGAAAATACATCTTAACACTTCCTGGTGCTCTCTTCTAGTTTTGGATTTCACTAAGATATCATCAACATAATATTCTATGATGAAATTCATCATGTCATGAAATATCACTGTCATTGCTCGTTGATAGGTGGCCCCAAAATTCTTGAGTTTGAAAGGCATGACCTTGCAACAAAATTTCCCCCAAGGGGTGATGAAATGTTTCTTATACTGATCCTCCTTTGTTATTATTATCTGGTTATAACCTGGAAAAACATCCATTAAGGACAACATTTCATAACCAGCGGTGAAATCAACAATCATATCAATATTTGACAAGGTAAAGTCATATTTTTGACATGTTTTATTAGTGTCACGGAAGTTGGTGAAAATTCTTATACCAACTGACTTCTTATAAACTAGGAATATGTTAAATATACAATCTGAATAGTCAATGGGTTTGATAAAATTAGTAGCTAATAACTTTTCCAGTTCCTCTTTGAAAAGTAATGCAACCTTGGGGTGCATGTTTCTCAATTTTGGCTTGATGGGTTTGGAATATGGGTACACAACAAGGTTGTGCATGATTAAGTATGGGTCCAAACTAGGAATATCTACATATGAACACATTAATATATCCACATATTCTTGTAATAGTTCCATGAACACCTTTTTTTCTTGGGCCAAGATTGAATCCCCCAGCTTATCATTCGAGGCTCCTCTTCTAAACCAATATTGACATTGATTGTTTCTTCAACAATAATTTTGGAAGCATCCTCCATCCATGTAGGATTGGAGGGAAGAGTAAGATCAACCTTGATAGGAGGTGTGAGATCATCTTTATAAGTATATTCCACCTTTTCCATGATTTTTTCATTTTGTTTATCTACTAGGGCCTCAAACAACTTGTCACTATGAGACTTGTGTATGTTCTTTCCGCAAGGATTCTCTAAAGTATTCTTATTCTTTCTTACAACCTTCTTATTCAATATTCCACACATATTTTCTTCTTCTTCAAAGTATGCACAGGCATGTATTTTGATGGCAAAAACTCTCTTGTGATCTCCAGTCTGAATAGAATCGATGAGTCCCATGAATTCTACAAATGCCTCATTGTTTTCAAAGAAATCGAGTGGCAAGTGAAATTTTTTATCCTAATATACAATTTCGGCATATATAAGGGTTACTTTATAATTGGTTTGGTAATTTGATCTAGATACGATAAAAACAACTAAGTCAGGGAATAGGTTTGTGGAGGCAAGATCTTCATAGAGGCTTCATTAGGAATCCACATTGCTATCTAAATGAGATGAGCCATCCTCACATTTAGAAGAGGTGGAATTGATCTTAAAGGGTGGATCATCATGAGGTCAAATTCTAAGGAAATGTTTTTTGGATTTGACATGAGGAACAGGAATAGGTTCTAACCGTCCGTGTGAATTTATACTACATCTAAACCCAGTTGTTGCAAATCAGCAACACCCCTGGATGCAAATCAAGGTTCTGAATTGATGTTTTAGAGCATCCAGTGTGATTGCACAACATGGAAACCTCTCTCCAAGTGTTGGACTTATGAAAATGAGAGAGGAATCTTCAGATTAGAGGCTGGTTCCTCAAACTCCTCTCATTTAGATCTATATTTTGCACAACTACAGAGGTTCAGATCCTAATTTTACTCTAAATTGCAAGGAGACAGGGATAAAAATGTAAAAATGAAACTAAACTAAAGATGGTAATGCACCAAAAGGAGTGGTGAAACATTTTTTGCCATGTAAATAGGACACAAATTCATGAAATGCAATAAGGGAAAACATACACAACCTGATAGATGTAATTAGAGGTCTTAAAATGAAGTAAAAAAATACAAACAGACGACTGAAAGCATTCACAGAGTTTGCACTGTCAATTCCATGTAAAAATATCTTGCATTCCACCCTCAAAGAGGTATAAACCTGCTACAATACTTCAAAAAGGTCTGATTCTTACAACTATCACTTGCTGGAGGTGAAAGAAGAAGTTTTCTATGCCAAAAAAGTATTCAACCCTGAAGAAATGAGCCAAATCTGGTTTTTACAGTACATGGGTCGAGCCTAGGAGAGAGAAAACATGAAAAATGCATGGGATCCATCCCTCATTGATGACAAATGCATTAAAACAGTATGGAGGACCTTACAAACCCATACCTTGTCATTTTTGACCATATTGGAGAAGAATGCGACCCATTCTGTATTAAATTTGGTTGTTGAAATGTCATTTCTGGCCATGGACACGTACCAGAACCATTTTTGAATTTTCTCTCTCCAAACTGAACCAAAATTAGAAATTGACCATGAAATCATGTAGAGAATTTTAACATCTTTCCAATGATATAAAGAACGCAAAAATCTGAGCTCTGGATCAAAATATATGATCGTTTAAAGATTTAGGGTGAAAACGGCCCAAAAACGGATTGGCAGGAAAAAATTTCAATTTTTACCTTTTTTTGTCTTTGGAAAAAATTTCAAAAATTCCCTGCACTCCGCTGGTCGGATGCCACGTGGCAAGCTCTGATTCACTCTGGAATTCTCTTTCCTTCTCTTTTCCGTGGGTTTTCCTTTGAAAATCAACCTTTTTATACTCTTTTGGAAAAAAATTCATATTTGCCTCCGACCCCCGAACTCCTCTGCCACGTGGCAACTTCCTATTGGCTGCGGGCCTCAAATGGGAAAATTTTTCCACAAAAACTCCGCCGAGCCATAACTTGAAAAATATAAGGAGTTAGGAGGCAAACTTTACCTTTCTGGAAAGCTGAGAGAGAGCTCTATCTGATAGTGCCATTTCTAGAAAGCCTTGAGTGCCTAAAAATCAAAAAATGTAGACTGAGGCACAAGAGAGGTAAGGACACAAGGAGTTAGCCACAAAAACGAGCTGGGGCACCATTTTGGATAACAATTTTGGCGACTCATAGGGGGTCATCTACCTGCTAGATGAAAATACCAGTTGCCTGAAGTAGTCCATTGGGCATGGAGTTATCAAATATTTTGTTTAGAACCTCAACTGACTTAGAATGTGCAAGGAGGAAGATGGAATATCACATGATGGAAGCAAGGACATCAAAACATCTCCAGGGACAACAAGTTATGCCAAAGCACTTAGGGAAAGCAAAACTAACCTACAGCAAAACAATGTGCAAAGCACTTGGAGGAATGAAAATCTAATCTAATATTTACAAGGTGGTAAATTTCCCTCTAGAAGCAACGCTTAAGATAGATTCCATTGACTGGAATCTGCAGTTCTTCACCATCCAATGAGGCCAATTGGAAAGCATTGCTATTCTTGCACTTCGTGACCATGTATGGGCCACTCCAAATGGCATAAAATTTTGAATGCCTTCCTGGTTTTGCTCTATCCACATCCCATTTCAACACTAGATCTCCAACCTGAAAAGATCTATCCTTGGCCTTCCTATCAAAGGTATTTTTTATCAAAGCTGGATCCTTTTCCATTGCTTGGGATGCCTGATTTCTGACCTCCTGCAGCTCCATCAACTTTGCATATCTCACCTCCATGGGCTTCAAACTCTAGCAACTCTAATTGCTTCATGAGTTCCAATGTTGGCAACTCAAGTGACATGGGCAAGATTACCTCTTCCATAAACAAGCTTGAATGGAGAGTTACCTGTGGATCTCTTGGGAGTTATCCTATTAGCCCATAAGGCTGATTTCAATTTGGTATGCCAAGACCTCTGATTCTCATCAAGAGTCCTCCTAATGATCCTCAACAAGTTCTTGTTTGTAGACTCGGCCTAGCCATTACCTTGAGGGTAATAGTTTGATGAAGTGCTTAGGTAGATCCTGTTCTTGACAGCCCACTTAGTCACATTGGATCCAATGAATGCCAATGCATTATCTGAGATTATTGTAGCAGGTATACCAAATCTAGTTGCTATCCCCTCATAAAAGTCTAAGATGCTGGACTCATTTGCTTCTTTGACTGCTACTGCTTCAGTCCACTTGGTGAAGTAGTCTGTGGCTGTCAAAATCCATTTGTGCCCTTGACTTGAATTAGGATTAATGACTCCAATGAATTCCAAACCCCATTACATGATTGGCTGGTCAACTAAGATTGGATGCAATGGAAGGGCAGCAAGTCTCTCTTTTCATGTGAAGAATGCACAATTCTTACACCTCTTGATCCATGCATAACAATCACTGAAAATTTTAGTCCAATAATAACCAGCCTTCATGATTTTTAGAGCTGTCACTCTCAGTGAAAAATGACCACCAGCTGATCCACCATGGAACTCTTCCAACACCCTATGAATTTGATTTTTGCTAATGCATCTCAGCAGCACTCTATTCACATCTTTCTTGAACAAAACTCCATCAAAAATGGCATATGGGATAGCCTGCAATTTGAAGTGTCTTCTTTAGGTCTTGTTCATCTCCGAGGGGCATAGGCCTGTGCTTAGGAAGTGTATTATACCTTGGGTCCAGCAAGGAGTGGGGGCAGCATTGTTTTCTTCTTGAGTGCCACATGGCTCATGGCTGTCTTGAACTGTCAAAACAGCCTCTCCTTCATTGCATGCTTCTTTTTGCTTCCCCAAAACCAGCTGCTCACACAATCCTTTTCCTCTTACCAGCTTGGTGATTTTGATCTCAATGTCATACTCCATGACATGGGTGATCCAACCTGCCCTTTTCTCATTCAAATCTTTGTTGAGGAGGAAGTCCTTAACCCCAGCATGTGAGACTAGCAACTGGACCTTGTTGTTTGAGACTAAATGCTTGAATTTCTTCAAGCTTCTTATTACTGCCAGCACATGCTTCTCAATAAAAGAGTACTTCACCTCATAGTCATCTAGGCTTTGGCTGAAGAAGGTAATTGGCTGCTCATCATTATCCTTGTTCTGTTATACCAAAATGGCAGAAATAGTGTCATTACCTCCAAATGCATAGAGGATGAAATCCTTGGAGAAGTCCAGGTTGATGAGAGTTGGTGCTTGAGAAATGGCTTCTTTGATTGCTTCAAAACTCTCCTTGCCTTCTACTGTCCACTTGAAAGCCATGCTCTTCTTTAACATTTTGGTGATGGGCTTGACAAGGGCTGCAAAATCTGGGACAAACCTCTGAACAAAGTTTATCCTCCCCAAGAAACTCTGAAGGGCTTTCTTGTGGCTTGGCAATGGTAGTGCTCTTATGGCTTCAACCCTCTCTAGATCAATTGCTAATCCTTCTTTGGAGACAATATGGCCAAGGATATTTCCTTCATGTGCAAGAAAGATACACTTTCTAGGATTTAAAGACACTCCAAATCTCCTGCACCTCATGAAAACTTGTCTCAAATGAGAGAGGTGGTCTGCTACATTTTTGGAAAAAATAGTGATATCATCAAGGTAAATCAGCACCACATTGTTAATCAAACCTTTGAACGCCATGTCCATTTCCCTTTGGAAGGTAGCACCAGCGTTGGACAGCCCAAATGGCATTTTCCCTGTATGTAAAATTTCTCCATTTGGTTGTGAAGGTTGTCTTGAACTGGCCTTCCTCCTTCACCATAATCTGATTATAGCCTGAGTAGCCATCAGTAGTGAAAACCTCTCGGAGCCAGCCACAACTTGCAAGATTTTCTCCATGGAAGGGAGTGGGTAATGGTCCTTGAGAGATGCTCTATTTAAGTCTCTGAATTCAACACACAATCTGATCTCCCCACTCTTCTTTCTGACTGGAACCAAGTTGGCAACCCAACTAGAATGCTTGATTGGAAATATGATTCTTGACTCAATCAGCTTGTCCAATTCTTTCCTCATGAGAGGCTCCATGTGTGGATTGACTGGTCTTTGTTTCTGCCTGACAGGCTTAGTATTTGGATCCAATTCAATGGTATGCTGAGCTAAGTTGGGATTGAAACCTTTCAAATCTTCATAGCTCCAAGCAAACACATCTGGGAATTCTTGACACAGCTACATGAATTCATACCTTTCTTGTTCAGTTGTCATCTTTCCAATTTGCAATGGTTTGTTCTCTTCTACTAAGATGGATATTGAATCCTCTCTCTTGACCTGAATGTTTGCTTTCTCCTTTCTAAACTAATCATTGGGATTAAAAATAGACTCCAAAGTGATAAGTCCCTTGGGCAGCTTGTTAGTTCTCAGCTGTACCACCTGGTCACCATACTGCTGTTCCAACTTTTCTTGATTCTTAGCTAAGAACTCAGCTTCTTCTTGCAAGAAATGGATGATTTGTTGGTCATTCTCAAACACTTGCCAACTGACATTGTTATCTGGCACTGAAGGCCTCACAATCACATGGATGTTTAGCTGTACCTTGTCTTGTTGAATGCTTTCCACAATGTCAAAGGCTGCCCCTACTGTTGCAACCTATCAGCAACTTGATTCTCTTTCCTAGGAATGGATTTGATGCCAAAAACCTCAAAATCTTCCATGAGGTCCCACACCCTATTCTTGTAGCACCTGAGTAGATCATTCTTGGCAGCATGCTATCCCTTGACCTGATTTACAATCAATTCACTATCACCAAAGACTTGCAAGTTCTTTATTTTCTTCTTGATTGCCCAATGCATCCCTTGCACCAAGGCTTCATATTCAGCAGTGTTATTAGAGCATGCAAACTAAAATCTAAAAGTTGAATAGTACTTTACTCCTTGAGGTGAAACAAGCATGGTTCCACCTCCTGCACCTTGTCTACTCCTTGATCCATCAAAAAACAACTACCATACCTCATTGTCATCTTCATGGTTTGGCTTGGTGATGCTAGGAATAGGCTGATTTTCTTCATGTATGCAATAGACCCCTAGCTCAGATTCTTCCACTTCTTGATAAGGATCAAAAACATGTACCTTGTTTTTCCCATTCATCAAGAGTTAGATCCAGGATGCTTCAACCTTGGTGTTAGCTTCATCGCTGCTTGGGTGGTCTTCTTGATCAAATGCTGAACAATTGGCGTTGATCTAACTTGGAGTGTAAGGCTCAATGTGGAAGTTTGCAATAGGTTCAGACCTGATTGTAGCCTTAGTTCCATACCTCGTTCTGAACAGCATGTGTGACCAATCACCAAACAAATATCCCCCAATCTTGGTTGTGAAGTCCTTTGACAAGCATAGGGCAAAGAGTGGTGGAAGGTCTATGACTGATACATCTTGTAAAACAACAACATTTGGACATGCATGCAAGGTAAGACTCAAGTTTCTAATCACCCCAACTGTTGTTACTGTTGTCACTAAATCACTGCACCCTCCGAATGGCTAGGATGTAAATAGGACGTTTGGTGTGATTGGGACACATGGGATCACCTCTCAAGCTATGGGACTTGGGCTTGAGGTGAACCTTCAAAGAAGGCTGGCTTCCTCTTCCTAAAATAAGTGTTGTACTACTCCTAGTGTAACAAAAATGATTATCTAGTCCTATGCTAACATTTTCATGGGGTTTTAGGGAAAGAGATTTACAGAAATGAAACTATACTAGGGATGGTGATGCACCAAATAAAGGGTGTCTTCATACTCAGGAAGGGTTAATTTGAAGAGGGTGTGTGCACCACAGGTCAACTTCACCTACTGCAACTTAGAGAGGGTACAGGATACCACAAACTAAGAGACACGCATTCCCTTTGTTAAACTTTATCAGACCGAGAAATATACCAGTTTCCCAGTGAAGAAGGATGAACTCAAGAAGGGTGAACAGACACCACAACTCAACTGCATGCAATACTTCACCACTCGATAAGCACAGAACTCCAAGAACCTGCAATAGAACTTAAACTTGCACAGTGTACCTGCAAGCATGAGAAAGGCACAAAGAAGCACAAAAGGATGAAAGGACCGAGATTAGTCACAAAACACACACTTTTATTGCTTTAATAACATGCACAATGCATCATACATTCAGAAGAGGCAATAGTTGCCATTACAGTCTTGAAGAGGAGGCTTGAAAGTTCTCTCAACACACAAGAACAACTTACAAAAGAGAGAGGATTCTTGAAAAGTATACACTTGCCTGAGATATCTAACTGTCCAACTTTTCTGAATTGTTGGAACCCTTTGAAATGAGCTTCCAACTTACATTTATAGAATAATATGTGAGAAAGAAGAGGAAATGGTAATAATTACATTCCTAAAATGAAGGCCCATGATGTATTTATTATAGTTAGTTGAACCACCTGAGAAGGTTCCATCATGGGTCATTAATTGCCTGATGACCTAGTCTTCTCAATTAATTAAAAGAATATTTAAATAAAATATTTAAATAATAATAATAAATATTATTATTAAAATATTTAAATAAAAATATTAATTTAATTAACATAATTTTGGGACCCCCCCGTTGACCCATTTGACTTGAAGAGGAGGGGGGTCCATGTGGATAGAGTCTGCACAAATCTCAACTCGGTGAGTTTCGAATCCTCTAACTCGGTGTTGCAATCAATTTTGAACCCCACACTATCTCTTTCCTTGCTTTGGTAATCGCGCTCTTTTGCATTGAGTCCTTCGAATAGTGAGCTATCAAACTCGATCCTTATCATTTTCCTCTGTTAACTTGAGGCCATTTATGCATTCCTCATTCAAACTTCATGAAATATCACCACGAGCTCACTGCGAAGTCACTGAGCTCTTCATCCAGCAAATGATCTTACCTTTTCTGGGCTCAAACTCACTTGAATACTGAGCTTAACCCAATATTTCTAAAAAGAATGGTTTTACCACAATGCTCAGGATTCTTCCTCATCATATAACACTTATAGTAAGAATGTTTTGGCTTTGCCATATAATCACAATTTGTACCTTCCAAACGATGAGAAAATGCCATTATCAATAAAGACCTAACACTGCCATGATGATGACCCAGGCTCATGCCCATAACATGTCGATAGACACCCTTGAGACTGATTTTTGGCCAAAGAGCCCTTCAAAAAATACATTGAACCACTGGGGAAACCAAGAGGACCTTGGAAAAATGTATAGGTAACAACCATATGAATTCTTCCTTAGTCGTGGATCAAAGCTAATAGAAATAAGCTAGATAAAATTAGCTTGAAACTGCAGTATAATCGTCCATTATAAAAAAACACAGTTTCTCTGAACCTGGTAAAAGAATACTTTTATTGTCTGATTGGACGTACATAATGGAAGGGTATAAATATTGCCTACTGCCCATAGAGTTTCTCAAAGAGACCATTTACAAGTGACAAGGATGTGGCATACAAAACGGGCCGACCAGATATTTCTGAGTTGACCTTCACATTCAATTCATTTCTAGGAGAAGAAATGTTGAGTAATATGAATCTTTCATTCTACACTATAATAAACCTTCATCTCCTGATTCAGGAAAATTTTATGAAGCCTTGAATGGCGTGACTCCAATTCATCATACATGGTAGTGAATATTTGTTTCCTGCAGCCACTATTCGATCTAAGCTTAGAATAAGGATAAGCACGCATTCGATACTGAACAGATAACAACACAGTTGGACAACCTGCTTGCTGGAAGCGCTCAAAAGAAAAGCCTCTACTATACTATAACATGTCTGCTACCTGTGCATGGGAGCTTGTCTCGTGACCACATCAAGTTCAGAACTATACAGAGGACGAGGAGAAGGTCGTGGTAGCTATCAAAGCCGATTCAAAGTATGAACAGTTCAATGGAATCCTAACAAGGGTGGATCTATATGAAAGGAGACACTTTCTTCGTATGATCTATGGAACCCAATCCACAGTCCATGCAACATGCATCCTTTCCATCTGGATGAGTTTTCAACATTGCTTTCCCATCCAACTCTTTGCATATGAGCCCGGACTGAGCCATTAATGTATCGCCTTGGTTGGGTCTTCCTGTAGCCTCCGCTGAAATTGGTATCACGTCACGTTTTTTAACCCATGACCCGCTCCAATTCACAACTGTCCTATTAATCCTCCCGGTGACTCACACAAAGACTCAGACCACTCCAAGCTGTGCAGAATTCTGTTTACATGGCCCGTGTGGAAGTATCATGTTGGATAGCCATCGTAATATTTCCACACTTGGCAATTTGATCTGATTTCTCCCATTCACGGAAGTTTGATCATGGTTTACCAATCCAATATTTCCACTTGGCGGTGCTTACCTAAATCTCCCCAACGTGGAATTTCTTCTTTGGCTTGCCATCCATGAAAAACCCACTTGGCATTGCTCGCCTTATTTCCCATGTCTGGGATTGGAGTGCAGGGTTTCATTATCATTTGGCCAGATTTCGTTTTGGACAGATGGCCACCGATTTCCACTTTTCCACTCAGCGTGAGGAGACATCATTTTCTCGGTGCAAACATTTCAGCTGTAGCTTGTAAGGTGTGATAATTCCGACAGAATCCTTTATGCTCACCAACTTAGTGACTCGTTGAAGATGCTCATATAATTACAAAGAAAATTGTGCCTCATGAATATTCTGATATGAAACAGTTCCACCTCTATGAGATTCGCTTCCATGAGTTACATCATAAAACAAGTAAGGTCTGGATAGAGAATCTTTGTAATAAATTTCATCAGGTCTCCCGGTAACACTCTCACTGTCACTTAATCGATTTTCATAAA
Source organism: Taxus chinensis (assembly GCA_019776745.2). NCBI lineage: Eukaryota > Viridiplantae > Streptophyta > Pinopsida > Cupressales > Taxaceae > Taxus > Taxus chinensis. The sequence goes on along the minus strand of CM034154.1, from coordinate 143,984,717 downwards.
AATATCTTGAAGGAAAATCCCGAATTTGAGGATGCATTTGATGCTGAACAGATAAAAACATAGTTGGACAACCTACTTGTTGGAAGTGCTCAAAAAGGCTTCTACTATACTGCAACATGCCTGTGCATCGAATGCTCAGCCACTTTGAGCGTAGAACTGAAATTATCCTAGGAAAGTGCCGTGAGGAAGTAATTGGCTATACGCAGCAGCTACAGGGTAGAGAAGTAAACTTATCTCAGAAAATGAGTGGCCTCCAGAGAGAGTTGATTATGACAACTACCGCAGGGTGATCCCAAGGAACCATTGGTGTTGATCCTGATGTTCTGGTTGCATGCGACCACAGTAATGATCAGTTATTGTAAAATCTTTCCGCTGTAGTAGAAGAACAAGATAAAGTTTTAGTTGAGTTGTCTCACCCTTTCACTTTGGAAAGTCACTTCCATGGAAGAAGCTAGATGAAATCTTGAGGCAAGTTTTGCGAATGAGGTTGAGATTGTGTTCACTACTGTTTCTAGTAGTGGCTGGAAGTTATTCCAGCGCCTAGCCCATGGGTTTGATATGGTGGTTATAGATGAAGCTGCAAGCTAGTGAAGTAGGCGTGTTACCTCCACTTTCATCTCGTTTCTCACATTTTATCCAACTCTATGCATGGTGGTTTATTAGTCCAAGCTTGAGCTCCATTGGTCTCATTGCGAGCAACATCATATCGACCTCTATGTATGGTGGTCAACTCATTCCTTTAACTATGACTCACCACAAACTCAACATGATTTCTCTTTGTGGGTTATCTTATCAAGATTGGGCTCAGTCATTTATGCTATTGTCTCCGTCGAGTCATTAAAACTGAGTTCATATTCCAACAAGGAAGCATCGATCTCTCCATGTTGAATTAAACCGAGTCGAGCTCGTCATTTCTCTGCCTCAATGAGCCAACCATCAAAACATCCTCCGCTCCTATCGAGATTCCTTTACGACAAGCCAAACTCAGTTACTGAGCTTACATTTCCTACTCATGAAATCGTCTAAGGCTTGTGATCTGAGTTATGACCGAGTTAGGACAAGGCACAAGCTCCTCCGAGGAGTCATCTCTTTATTCCTGATTTGACACTGTTGACCAAAAGTGGGTCCCTGGGACCAATGTCGTGATTTGATTGTAATAAGGCCCTATTTTCCAATTTTTCCATGTGCGTAAAATTGGATAACAATTATTGTTGTCCCATCCAGCTGCACTACCCCTTTGGATATGGTTTCATACTGGAGCCCTAGCTGATTAGCTATTTGTTTAGGCATCACTGAGCTACTTGCCCCGAAATCTATCATGCAATTGTGCACTAACTAATTTCCAATGATTAATGAAACATAGAAAGGAGGGGGCTTCAAAATTTTACCTTGCTGTCCTCCATGATTCCCTTCAGGCTGGGAAGCATTTGTGAGCACTTTCTCTTACATCTGAACTTGTTGATTCAAAGTTGGCCAGTCCTTCATGGCAGCTTGTAACAAGTCTCTTTGGCCTGGGATAGATAGGGATTCCCACATTGATATATTAACATTTGTCTTCTTCATCTGATCAATGATACTGAATGGTGATGAAGGATCTCTTTGTTGTCCCTTTGCTCATACATTCACTCCTTGCATGTGGGCAGCAATAACTGGTATTTGAGTTGGTCTAGGAGTTGTTCTTGGCTGCCCTTGTGCATTTGAAATTAGATTTTGCTTGCAAACCATTTGTGGAGCCATGGAAGGTTGTGGATTGGTTGGAGCTAATGGTTGTTCTTCACCCAAATTCCTTCTTTTTGACCTTGTGTTGGCTGCAACACCTTGAGAAACTACTTGATTCATGCCACATAAATCTTCTACTTGCCAGTTTACCAATGTGGTGTCATTTGGGGCTGATTGTTGTTGGAATGTTTCTTGTTGTTGGTTGTTTCCTTGACTGCCTTCACCCTCCACACCAGTAGTTTTCACCATTAATGCTTGATTCAAAGCACCATTGAAGCACATAGATTGGTTATGAGGTTCATTGCATGGAAAACACCAATCATACTCTTGAGCAACGTTGTTTTGTGTTGGTACTAATGCCTTAGAGGCAGATATGGCATTAGGATTATAGGGTTGAAATGGTCTATTAGTAGGAGGCCTTGTTTGATTTACATTTGTAGTTGGATTAGGAGGTCTTTGTGGTTGGTATGGCTGCCTGTTAGGCTGAGCTTAGGGCTGGTAAGAAGGTCTAAAACCTTGGGCTTGTTGCCTTTTGAGAGTAACCAGCTCATTGCCTAGGTTTTGCAATTGCTTCATGACTTCTTGAAGCTCATTTGGGGCACTTGGAGATGAAGTAGAAGCTTCATTTCAACTCTGATTTCTAGGAGTGGGAGAAGGAGCCAAATTAGGTGCTTGATTGGTATTTGTACTCTCTAAACTTGGAAACAATGGCATGGGAGGTCTAGGGGCTAGTTTTCCAGCTTGGATCAAACAATTTTCAGCCCTAATGGCAATGCTATAAGCCATAGGGATAGTTATGCCTCCCATGGACTGAATCAACATAGAAATATTAGAATTTAGAGCTTTGAGATAATAGAGAAAAGAACCTTCTGCTGTTGGCCTAACTTCCACTGGAATTCTCTCCCAAGTCTTTTGAAATCTGAAGTTGAAATCAGTTAGCTGTTCATTGGGAGCTCTCTTGATGGTTGTCAACTGCTCCAAAAGAGACAAGTTGTCTCCCTTCTCTCCAAATTGCTCATGAAGTGCTATACACAGCTGATTCCAATTTGTGATAGAACCAGCTCCAAGGCTTCTAAACCATTTCAATGCTTTCCCCTTGAATGAAGATGCCAGCAACTTGATAGCCACTTGCATCTCATTGATTTCATGAATTGCACAAAGGTTAGAAATATCCTTAACATGATCACCTGGAGTAGTCTGATTTTCTCCAGTGAAGTATGGAATGTTCTTCAAGGCTGCAATAGGAATTGGATGTTGTGCATTGAGGGCAAGTGGGCTGTTGCCTATGAAGTTGACATAGGAGTTGTTTTGCAAAAATTCTAATTGGTCTTAAAACCCTTGTTGACTGAATGAAAGGCCTACCAGATAGAGGAGTTGAGAGAGTTCTGTTTGGTGGAGATGGAGACCTTTGAATCCTTCTTCCACTTTACCTTACTCTTGGAGATAACTATAGATATTAAAACAACACCTCCTCTTCTCTAGCTCTTGACCTTGTAGTGATTCTTCTCATGAGTTTTCAGGCCTACACTACTCAAACCAGTTGATTCTTCCCCTTTGGAGTCGCCAGATATGCAAATTATAGCTCTTTTCAAGCAAGAAAATTGCAGCAGATGCACATCAACTTTGCTGCGATAAAAATGAGACCTCTAAGGTCCCACCGGGCGTGCCAAAACTGTTGTTGCAAATCAGCAGCACCCCTGGATGCAAATCAAGGTTCTAAATGATGTTTAGAGCATCCAGTGTGATTGCACAACATGGAAACCTCTCTCCAAGTGTGGGACTTGTGAAAATGAGAGAGGAATCTCCAAAATAGAGGTTGGTTCCTCAAACTCCTCTAATTTAGATCTATATTTTACACAACTACAGAGGTTCTAATCCTAATTCTACCCTAGATTGCAAGGAGACAGGGATAAAAATGCAAAAATGAAACTAAACTAAAGATGGTGATGCACCAAAAGGAGTGGTGAAACATTTTTTGCCATGTAAATAGACACAAATTCATGAAATGCAACAAGGGAAAACATACACAAGCTGATAGATGTAATTAGAGGTCTTAAAATGAAGTAAAACAATACAAACAGAGGACTGAAATCATTCACAGAGTTTGCACTGTCAATTCCATGTAAAAATCTCTTGCATTCCACCATCAAAGAGGTATAAACCTGTTACAAACTGTGAAAAAGGTCTGATTCTTACAACTATCACTTGTTGGAGGTGAAAGAAGAAGTTTGCAATGCCAAAAAGTGTTCAACCATGAAGAAATGAGCCAAATCTGGCTTTTATAGTGCATGGGTCGAGCCCAGGAGAGAGAAAACATAAAAAACGTGGGAGCCCATTCCTCATTGATGGAAAATGCATTAAAACAACATGGATGACCTTACAAACCCATACCTTGTCATTTTTGACTATATTGGAGAAGAATGCGACCCATTCTGTATTAAATTTGGTTGTTGAAATCTCATTTCTGGCCATGGACACGTACCAGAACCATTTTTGAATTTTCTCTCTCCAAACTGAACCAAAATTAGAAATTGACCATGGAATTATGTAGACAATTTTAACATCTTTCTAATGATATAAAGAACATGAAAATCTGAGCTCTGGATCAAAAGATATGATCGCTTGAAGATTTAGGGCAAAAACGGCCCAAAAACGGATCGGCAGGAAAAAATTTCATATTTTACCTCTTTTTTGTCTTTGGAAAATTTTTCAAAAATTCCCCACGCTCCGCTGGTCAGATGCCACGTGGTAGCTTCCTATTGGCTGTGGGGCCTCAAATGGGAAAATTTTCCACAAAAACTCCGCTGAGCCATAACTTGAAAAATATAAGGAGTTAGGAGGCAAACTTTACCTTTCTGGAAAGCTGAGAGAGAGCTCTATCTGATGGTGCCATTTCCAGAAAGCCTTGAGTGCCTAAAAATAAAAAAATGTAGACTAAGGCACAAGAGAGGCAAGAACACAAGGAGTTAGCCACAAAAACGAGCTGGGGCACCATTTTGGATAACAAACCCATTGTAACCTATGACATACATAATGATGTGTCCTTTGATAAAATTCATGCTTGATGGAATGATGCCATGGTACCGTAAGGTACTCTCCTTGTGGAATATTTTAACATATTTTCCTCAGACAAGAAACCACTAGGGATGAATCTCTCAAAGGGTTCAAGGTATTTATCTCTAGTGATTTTGAATTGAAAGTAAGGTTTTCCCTGTGTCTTGAGTGATACTGAAAGATCTGATATTAGTAAGGCCTACTGAAGAGTAAACTGCTCACCTAGGCCATACTTTCCAGATTTTTCCTCCCATGATGAGAAATGGTTGAACAATGAAGGAAAGTTATGATTACAAGGAGTGAGTGTATCTAGATCCACACGTTCCTTTATAGCCTTTGTATGTAAGGGAACAATAATATATGTAGAAAGACATTCAAAGGCTACACGAGAAAAATTGTCCAATTCCCTACAATGCGTGAATGGTTATCGATCACCCTGAATGGTGATTATCTATCCTCCATGGCACATCTTGATACACTGATGGAATGTGGAGGGAATATCCTAAATGACATGAATCCATGGGCATCCAAAGAGCATGTTATAGGGAAGATCCAAATCAAGGACATGGAAAGTTGTATCGTGACATGTAGGTCCCAATTCCATAGGGACTACTATAGTACCTTCTAAATCACATTTCTCATTATCATATGTTGTGATTGTAAGAGTTTTAGCCCCTATATTTGTTTCTAAATGGCTGAGCTATTTAACCAACTTCAAAGTGTAAATATTTAAACTGGATCCACCATCCATAAGCACTCTCTTAATCTTATGATGAGTAACAAATACTTCTAGGTATAACGGTATATTTTGTTTTGGGTCATTACATGGGATTGCAGTGCAATCAAAATTGATATGATCATTAGAATCAAGGTGTGTAATCATCGCTTAAAGGTGTGGGGGATCTACATCTATGGAGAGTCCTAAACTCTGTAGTATTTTATATAATATGTTCTTATGGGCAGTAGAGATTTTGAGGAGATCTAAAATTGATATTCTAGCTGGTATCTTCTCTAATTATTCTATTCAATTATACTGACCTTCCTAAGGAAGAGGTAGGGGATCTAGTATGATCAAATGAGCACGTTGTGTAACTACAACACAATTTTTTTATAAAATTCTAATAGTATTAATCTGTTCATCAAAGGAACATATATAGCCTATAAGGGAATCAAATGGACTGTCCTTAGTTGGATAAACATAAGAAACAATCCTATAATCATTGGAAGTTTTTCTGGATCTATATTTTTGTTCCCTTTATTTGCATGGTTAGGAAAGGGATCTTTGAATATACCCATTTTCTTGTTGGGACCTTGTCCTGGGTCAGGGGGTGAACCTACTGCAATTTTTCCCTCTTCAATGAGGTCTTATATATAATGTCATAGTCTCAAGCACCTATCATTTTTGTGTCCTTTGACATGATGGAAATCACTATACTCGTGCTCTTTGAACCAACCTGGTTTTGGAGCATCTTTTGCATATGGTGCCATTGCAGTTGGGTACTGCACCATGTTAATTACATCTAATTGTTTCAGTATGGAGGATAATGATTTAGTTAGTGGTGTAAACATGTGTTTTATAGGTGTCTTTGAGAAAGGTCCTTGTGAAAGCTTTAGAAGTAGGTCAGTCTATAAAGCTTGGACTCTTTTGGAGTCTCTAATGCCATCGTTAATGACATGTTTATTCTTGCTAAAGAAATTTGGTTTATCTGAGGGTTTTGTTTCATGTTTTTCCTTTATGACAGGTTTTAGTGTACCCTTCGCAATGAGATCCTTTTCAATTTGACTACCTTTCTCTATAAATTCTTCAAATTTATAGCCACAGTGCATTTGTAAATGAAAGGTTATTTCTGGGTTTAAATTAGGGATGAATTCTCTTACTAGTTATTTTTCAGGAAGGGCGCAAGGGGAATGAATTGCCAATCCACGCCATCATTGCAAGAAGCATGCAAAGGTCTCATTAGGTTTCTGTTTTACATTGCAAATGTTGTTCCTAGTGATATCATTCTCCATATTGAAGTAGTAATGTCACACAAAATTTTCAGCTAGTGCAAACCATGTTGTAATGGATCCCTTAGGTATACTAAAAACCCATTCTAACCCCAGTGCTCCTAGGCTACGAGGAATTAATCGTATTATAAAATTACTGTTGTATGCGACCTCTTTAGATGTCATGTAGAAGTCTTTGAAGTGATCATGAGGATCACCCTTACTTTTATACTTATTGAAATTAGGGATGGCGAAATGTTTTGGAAACGATTGTCACAACATATCCTTATCAAAGGGGTAAGGAATTAACTCTTTCTATATTTATTTCCTACTATGTCCTACATTGCTTTCTTGTAGTGTAGTAAACATATTCTTCATATATTGTAACTCTTGTTGATTGAGTTGTTCCTTTGTAGGTGATACTGGTCTATTCACCTTAGCAACTTTGAAATTTGTGTCATCATATGGATCAAAGTGAAACTCTCCTCATTTCATCTTTAGTTTATCTGTATGCACATTCTTACTTGACGAACCTAAGTTTTCTAACTTTTGACTGATTTTTAGTATTTTTCTTTGGATGATCTCTTCTTCGATCAATGGATCATCTTCTACGTCAAACCTAGGAGGTGGTGAGCCTTTGGGATCACGTTCAATTTTTACTTTGTGTGAAGCCTTAGAATAAGGTCTTTGTGAATCGCTCGTTGGTTTTGATAGGTCATCTTCAACGTTTTTGTAATGTTGTCTCGAAGTGGAAGTATACCCCACATCAAAGGGGTCATCCATCTCTAAGAGGGATGGTCATTTTTATGTTTTGCAGTTAATTTTTTTAGTCTCCGCTTTGTGCTCTTATGGAATCTTGGCTCCTAACTTAAGAACTCTTGTGAGTACTTGATCTTTTTTATAATAAAGGAGCTCGTCGAAATGAACTAGGTATAAATTGTGTTGTTCTTTAGAAGAATCAGACTCTTCTCCACTATGACTAATCAAAGGTTTTTTATCTTTGACTTGCAAAAATAGAGGTGCTAATTTATTGTCGTTGAATGGGAACAATGTAAAAGGATTTTCTTCTAAGTCACGCTCGTCTAGTTTAGATGCCATTTTCATGATTATAAGCATCACTAGTCAAAGTTGCACTAAGTTATCATCAAAGTGTATTCAAAGTTGTACAAAACCTGAGTGTATGTAGTGTAATTCATCTGAAGTGTCAATGTCCCAATGTGTCCTAAATGCAATGCTATGTAACTGTTATTGCACTCGGAACAATCATACAAAATCTCTAGCAAACCAATCAAACACTCAAACTATTTTAGAAAGACTATACCCTAAGCTATGATTTCAACGATGGGTGCAAGATAGATAGTGACAATACCCTATCAATTCATAGGTTGATTTAGAATACCAAAAATACCTAAGTACAAAAGTGATATTGACCTGATCCCTCCACAAGATATACTACAACTAGTTCAAATGCCAATAAAACCTAAGTTTTTGATAGAATGTGAATAGTGTAACAACACTACCATGATACATCAACCAAGAAAGAAAGGTTTTAGTACCAAAATGATGTTATTGTGATATAAAAAAAGTAGTGTATACAATCTCAAAAGACTCAAATGATGTTAGAACCAAAACCAAGTACAAGAAGTTATTATCCATGTGAACATTGTGACGATATGATAAAGAAAATTATATGAAGTTCTCAAAAATGTGAGCAAAATAGAAATGTTAAAATGTGAGCAAAAATAAAAACTAAAGGGGAAACAATGACAAAAAAAAATCCTAGCTACGAAGACGAACTTAAAATCAAGATCACATGGCTATCAAAGATGTAAAAATGTATCCGTACACTTTAGACGTTTAACAACTCAACCACAAATATGGATGAGCGTAAACGGACAAAACAATGACAAACACTATCTATGATAACACTCCCAAAAATATGTCTTCCCTTGTCCCAAATGGGCAACAAGAAAAAAAAGGTATAGATCAAATGAGGTGGAAATAAACTAAGCATCACTTGGGTAGAGTTTCACCTCATTCTAAGGCGAGAAAAAAACTAAGCTAAGTGATATGTCGTAAATCTCATGATGAGTGACACATGTATCTAACTTAAGTGAACTCTTTTCCTTGTTCAAAAAATAAGGTTTAGACTCCAAGTAAGTCATCACTTTGTGATGGTTTGACAAGACGTGATAAAGGACTAGTAAAGTGAGCTTCAAGACAAAATGAATTTCCTAAGTAGATCACTTAACTAGGTGTCAAAATTTTGTCTAATGTGAGCTAAATTTGCCAAGAAAGTTGTAATGACTAATCTTGGTTTATATCAGATTTACTTTACCCCCTTCAAATATGATGAGAAATGAATGCATTCATGCATATTCTCACTGGGGTCACGATACAGACATCTTTGACTCTAACTCACAATGTAAAATCTAGTCAAGTGGGTAAGTAGAGCACTTCTTATCTCATCCATGAGGTTACTGTTATCCAAAATGAGCCCCTGCTTATTTTGGCTAACTTACCTTCATTCTTTCTTTTTGCTTCAAATTCAATTTTCACACATTTATAGCACTCAAGAGATTCTAGAAATGGTTTCATCAGATAGGATTTTTCTTCCCCTTTCTAGAAAGGTAAAGAAGTCCTCCTAACTCCTTGTATTTTTTGAGTTATGGCTCAGCGGAGTTTGGAGGGAAAATTTGCCAAGGCAGACCCACAAGAAATTTTCTGGCACTTAGCCCTTTTGGGAAAAAAAACTCAAAGGAAAAATTCAGCCCGAAAGCCCGTAGAGGAAAATAAATTGTTTGAAGCCCGCAACCAATCAGGATGTGCCACGTGTCAAAACGGAGTGGCGGGGGACGGAAGGACTTTAAAGTTTTTGGATTTTTTGTCAAAATTTCTCAAAGGAAAAAATAGAAGCGCATCCCCGCCAAGCAATCAAAAGATGCCAGATGTCCATTCATCGATGGGAATCGGGGCGTCGGGAGGATTTTGGAATTTTACCAAAGTTGCGGAAACACAAAAGGCAAGAATTGGCCGCATCTCCGTAGCTAATCAGAAGGTGCCATGTGTCTCAGAGTAGTGAGGCCGCGGAGAATTTTGGGAAAATTTCCCAATTTTTTGAAAGGGGAAAAAGGTCAAGTTTTGGCTTGCAGACCCGATTTTTGCCCTAATTTTGCCATTTTTTCCCTAAATCTTCAAAGGGGCATATCTTTCGCACCAGAGCTCGTATTTTCACAATTTTGGTATCATTGGAAATTTGGCAAAATTCTCCACATTATAGACACTTAAATTTTAAATTTTGATGGTTTTTTACGGGAGAAAAATGGGAAAATGTCTCTGGCATGGAAAAATTGTAGAAAATGACCCCAACCACCAAAATTAATGAAGTACGGGCCTCTTTCTTGCTCTTTGAAGCAATGTATGATGAAGTATGGGATTTTTCATGCAAACCCATCATTTTTCAGGCTATTTAAATGGATCTTGTCGGTGGTTGGAGTTTTAAAATCAATTTACCCGTGTTTTCTCATTTCCTTCATTCTGTTCGAGTGATAAAAGCTAGTTTTGGCTCATTTTGAAAAAGGTTCTTCATCCTTCTCCTCTGCCTCTCCCTTCTTTTCTTCCCCAGGGTAGAAAAATGGAGTTTGAACCTCCTCCCCTGCTTTATAATGGTGTTTTTCTCCTCTTACTTGTGAAATGATGCACTGTGTAAATTCTGAGCAATAAAAAATGTGTTTTGTGATGCATTTGTCCATCCTTGGCTCATTTTCTTTGTTGTTTTCCTTACCTCTCTTCATTACATGGTATTTGTGCATGTTTGGATGTTCATTGCAGGTTTTGGAGTTGTGTTCATGGATTTTTGGAACATTTTCTGTGTGAAATCCATCTTTGGTCTATGATGCACTTATCCATCCTTTCCATTGCTCAACTCTTTTTGTTCAATGGTAGTTTTGATAGATTTATCAACACCTTACTTCTCTAGTGTATCAACATTTTAGTGTAGGATCTATTTTTTCCTTGTTTTCTTTCTCTCCCTGTCTTCTTGGAAGTTAGATTAGGTTATATTATCTTACCTGCACTGGAATAGCTTGTGGTAGGTAGTTTAGGAAGAGGAACCAACCTTCTCTGGAGAGATTTCCCCATTTGCAAAGGTCCCACACTTTGGGAAAGCTCAATCTTGTGTAATAACACAAAATGACATTTTCCTTAGAAAATGCAGATCCATAACTCATTTGGGGGTGATCTGAATTTGCACTAACAGTTTTTGGCACACCCGGTGGGACATTGGGGTTAGATATTTCATCTTCTCTTATTGTCTCATGAAAAAACAAAAAATCCAACATCACCATGCACCATTAATAGTTTTGGCACACTTCGTAGGACCAAGAGGTCTTCCACTTCATCTCATCAAGTTGATGTGCTCTTGGTGAAGATTTCAACCTTTGGAGGCACTTACAAGACACATATAGCGACTCCATCTGATCAACAAACCATCTCTGAAGTTGCAAACCTTCTTTCCATTCATTTTCTTTCCATTTTTTCTTTCCATCTCTTCATTCTTCTTTCATCCCATGAAGTTGTGCAATCATGACTTCATTTTCCCCATGGAATTTGCATTTGTTACAACAGCAACAATGTTTCCCACCTCCAACATGTTTTCCAAATCCTCCAAATTAAGCATTTTGGCCAAATTCAAAACCAATATGCATACCCATATGAGAAATTCCAAAATCAGTTTGGCTATGAAGCATGTCAAGCAAAAGGGTACACGGATTGTGAGGGAAATCAAGAAGAAAATGCAGATTTGTTGGAGAAGATCCAAAATATGGAGGTAAACATGGTGCAACCCAAGGGGGGGGGGGGGCTCAAGTACAAATGAAAGCATTTGGAATCATGGTTGTAGGGCACCTTGTCCATGGGTGAGACATCTTTCCAAGGCATTATAGCCCACAAGAGAAAATTGACTTCATGTTTACAATGTTGCCATTGCTTGTAAAGTGGACTATAGGAATAGAGGTGTATGAGAGGAGTATTCAGTAACCTTGTCAACGGGTAAGAACACCATCTCATGCTTTTTCTTTTCCTCTTTCATAATTTATTTTATCTCAGCAGTGTCAAGTTTTAAACTACTCCATCTATTGTCCCAAAAGCTAATTTCATTTCTCCATCCGCTAGTCTTCCACCCTCATCTCAGTTCTTCTGTTCTTTTCCCTTCCAAACAATCCATCCCCTTCTAAAGAAACAAGAAGTTCCTACCTCCCTCCACCACCACAAAAAATTACAAAATCAATTGAGTTACCTAACCCATTCCTCCTCTTGCATTCCTAAATCCATGTTGGGAAGATAAACAATCAGAATGCCAGTCAAGGAAAATAGTAGCAAGAAGAAGAACCAAACAAGGATGAAAAGATCAAAAGTTTGTTAAGACTTGTCTCTTAAATTCGGGATTACAAAAGATCTCCTTGATGGTGAAGCCTTCAAGAGGAGAGTTGGAGTTCAAGAACAAGTGGTAAACAAGGCTTATTTTATAGCAGTAGTGGGGTAAGAAGACCAGTAGTCAAGGTACTTCTGAGTGTAGTGTCCCATGTTGCCACTTCTATTTGAAGAAAATGCTGGGTCTAATCCAAGCTACATAACCAGTCATGGAAAGGAGCTCTGAAGAACATCTTGCAGTCTCCAACTTGTCCTCATTGAAGCAGGAGAAACAGAAGAAATCAAATTGACAGAACTTGGATGCTAGATGAAGGAAGTCACTCAAGAGAAAGATTTTCTTCAAGAAATCATTTGAAGGAGAATCTGCTTTGATTCCAAAAGATGAGGAGCACATTCCAGCTATGGAGGAGGAAAAATACAAGATCCAAAAGCTTTGAACACAAAATAGGCTATAGAAGAACCTTCAGTTATTCCTTCTACTTAATTCTCTTCAAGCTCCAATGTTGAAGAAGAGTTTGATCTTTCAAACTTCACCTTTAAGAATGAAGATAAAAATGGTGATTAAGTTACAAATCAAAACAACACCATGGAGGAGGTTGAGAATTTGCAGTAGGTCAATAAAGAGGTAGATTATCTATCTGATTTGGAGGACTGTTTTGATGGAAAGGAACCAATTGAAAACGCACCATTTTCTCCTTCATCATCCATCTTACAAACACTTGAGCCTAATGTCATGAAGGAGAGCTTTCAATTGCAGCAGCCTGCATCTTATCACAGCTCTTTGGAATCAAGTTTGGGAGATATTAAACCTCCCATAATCCTCACTGGAAGAGGAAGAGAAAAGAGAAGGAAAGATGTCCACCATTCTCTCCCACACCATCCACCACAAGAAGATTTTCAAGAAGACTCCATTGTTAGAGTTGAATTTCAGAGAAATGGGCACATTCAACGGATCAGAACTTTCCCAATCAAGTACTTGGCTTCGTTGGAGCCAAGGGGGAAGCCAAAACTAGTCATGCTTACTCCTGAGCATGAATATGAGCTTCAAAGTACCAAGGATTAGCTGCAATACCTCTACACTCCAAATGTAGAGAAACTAAAAGAGGTATCTCAATTTGTTTTCAGTTGACACCTTGCTAATTTGGGTAGAACGACCAGCTTCTTGTTGATTTTCCACTCATCTAACCAGGCCATGTTCAGTGCCAAATCAGTTGCATGGCTGCCATTTTTTAGGAAGGTAAGCTATTTCTCCCTGCCAGTTGCAGGCTTTGTTTGAGCTCCGTTTGCTCTTGGTTAGAGTAGTGTAGGTAGATTTTCTTTCCAGTAGAAGAAGTGTTTTTACACACTCTGTATGTTCCATTTAGAGAATGTATGATTTTCATTTTGTACATAGTTATTTGGTGCTATTGTGGTTGCTCTTGCACAGTCCATTTCAGTGGCATTTTGGTGAAAATCATTTCCAAGTTTCAGTGGGTTTCCAAGAAGCTTAAAAGGTCAAAGTTTTTCAGAGTAGAGGATCAATTTTGCAAGCTATCTATCATTGACTCCATGGCCAATGAATGCTTCAAAAGGCCACTGATCATTCATCTAGCAGGTAGATGACCCCTCTAAGTTGCCAAAATTGTTATCCAAAATGAGCCCCTACTTATTTTGGCTAGCTTTCCTTCATTCTTTCCTTCATTGTACTTACAATTTCAATTTTCACAAATTATTTAGCATTCAAAAGATTCTAGAAATGGCTTCATTAGATAGGATTTTCCTTCCCCTTTCCAGAAAGGTAAAGAAGTCCTCCTAAATCCTTGTATTTTTCGAGTTATGGCTCGGCAGAGTTTGGAGGGAAAATTTGCCAAGGCGGACCCTCAGGAAAATTTTTGGCACTTAGCCCTTTTGAGAAAAAAAATCAAAGGAAAAATTCGTCCCGAAACTCTGTAGAGGAAAAGAAATTGTTTGAAGCCCACAGTCAATCAGGATGTGCCATGTGTTAAAACAGAACGGTGGGGGGCAAAAGGACTTTAAAGTTTTTGGCTTTTTTGTTAAAAATTTTCAAAGGAAAAAATAGAAGTGCATCCCCGCCGAGCAATCAAAAGATGCCACGTTTCCATTCATCAGTGGGAATCGGGGCATCGGGAGGATTTTTGAATTTTACCAAAGTTGCAAAAACACAAAAGACAAGAATGGGCCGCATCTCCGCAACTAATCAGAAGGTTCCACATGTCTCAAAGTGGTGGGGCCACGAAGAATTTTGGGAAAATTTCCCAAATTTTCAAAAGGGGAAAAAGGTCAAGTTTTGGTCCGCCGACCTGATTTTTGCCCTAATTTCACCATTTTTGCCCTAAATCTTCAGAGGGGCATATCTTTCACACCAAAGCTTAGATTTTCACAATTTTGGTATCATTGGAAATCTGGTGAAGTTCTCCACATGATGGACACTTCAATTTTAAATTTTGATAGAGTTTTGTGGGAGAAAAATGGGAAAACGTCTCTAGCATGGAAAAATTACAGAAAACGACCCCAACCACCAAAATAAATGAAGTATGGACCTCTTTCTTGCTCTGTGAAGCAATGTACGATGAAGTATGGGCTTTTTCATGGAAACCCATCATTTTGTAGGCTAATTAAATGGATCTTATCGATGGTTAGAATTTTAAAATCAATTTTCCCGCATTTTCTCATTTCCTTCATTCTGTTCAAGCGATAAAAGCCAGTTTTGGCTCATTTTGAAAAAGGTTCTTCATCCTTCTTCTCTACCTCTCCCTTCTTTTCTTCCCAAGGGTCAAAAATGGAGTTTAAACCTCCTCCCCTACTTTGTAATGGCGTTTTTTTCCTCTTACTCTTGAAATGATGCACTATGTAAATTTTGAGCAATAAAAAATGTGTTTTGTGATGCATTTGTCCATTCTTGGCTCATTTTCTTTGTTGTTTTCCTTACCTCTCTTCATTACATGGTATTTGTGCATGTTTGGATGTTCAATGCAGGTTTTAGAGCTGTGTTCATGGAGTTTTGAAACATTTTCTGTGTGAAATCCATCTTTGGTATGTGATGCACTTGTCCATCCTTTCCATTTCTCATCTCTTCTTGTTCCATGGTAGTTTTGAGATATAATCAACACTTTCCTTCTCTGGTGTATCATCATTTTAGTGTAGGCTCTATTTTTCCTTGTTTTCTTCCTCTCCTTGACTCATTGGAAGTTAGATTAGGTTAGATTGGCTTGCCTGCACTGGAATAGCTTGTGGCAGGTAGTTTAGGAAGAGGAACCAGCCTTCTCTGGAGAGCTTTCCCCATTTGCAAAGGTCCCACACTTTGGGAAAGCTCAATGTTGTGCAATCACACTAAATGACTTTGCCTTAGAAAAGTAGATCTATAACTCATTTGGGGGTGCTATGAATTTTCACTAACAGTTACTCAATGGTGGATTAATTTAGGGTTCCTAGAACCATCCCCATTATTTTAGCTCAAGGTGTTATGCCAAACAGGTTATGTTCTAGTTGAGCAGATAGAGACATACCCTGTTTTGAAACCTGCAATACAGGGTGATCTATGTGATGTATTTTTATCTTGCTTTAGCTTAATGTGGTTTTAAGTAGGACACCGTTTGGAAACCTACAATCAAACACGTATTAATGGGTTTTTTGTTTTGAACCTCCTTTCTTCAACAAACTAATTTGGTCATATACGCAATGGGTTAGTGCTTTTCCAAAAGATCACAATATTGTGAAAGAGAGTTTACGTGTCACTTTTGATTCCCAAGGTCACCAAAAAGGTGCGAGGGAAGAGCATACATAACGCAAAAACACTCAACTATAAATAAATAATCAAAAACACTTAAAGTAACTTGCGAAAAGGAATTCGTTTTATCCAATTTTTAAAGATTTAATCTATTATAAAACATAAAACAAGGTTTTGAAAGTGTTTTTGGTTCCCAAGATCACCTAGAAGGTGTGAGGGAAGATCATACGCACTTAGAAAACATCTATCAACTAAGAAATGAAACACTTAACTAAGTAAGTCAAAACAGAACCAAAAGAACTATGCAATCAATTGTTAGAACCTATAAATAATCAACAAAAAAGTAGAAATTTTTATCTTACAACTTGAGATAAATTTTTTATTTTTACCATAGACGCTTGTGTGCCTAGACCAATGCATATGGATCCTGACCGACGGATACGCACCCAAACTGACAAGTACGTGTGGTAACAAAATATGAAGTGAGGTTCAACACCTGCGTAGGTAGAAAGACTGATACGATCTGATCCAGTACACCTATGCGTACCCTTGCAAAAACCTTAAAATTCTACAGAAATGAAAAATTTAAAGGAGTAAACAGGTTAGTTATTGATCATGGAAACCTATTGCTATCTTGGACCCATTAAATGCTTAAGCAAAAGGGAGATTTAGCTCGTTTAAAATGTGAAATCTATTAAAATACGGGCCTTTTAACCCTAGAAAGCATAAAATGATTAAAAATTGACATGTAAAGCCTACAAAAGATTTCAAAAAGGACTATGGAGTACTCCCATCGGGCGTGCCAAATGTGTGTGAAAAGTTTACAAAATCTTCTAGATCGGGGTAAGAACACAAAAGAAGCCCCAAAAGCTTTAAATAAACAACTCAATGACCATCATATTAGAGATAAGCAAGAGCTACCTACTTGCATGCATATATAAATATTGAAACAAACAATCAACCTCTAAACATGACTATATTAGTTCTCTACTCCATGAAAGCTATCAATAAATGAACCTATTAAAGCTCTAGCAATCAATTTTGTGATTGCTGATCTTGAAAAGCCTAAGAATGGAAGCTCCCCATTAATGTCTTCTCCTATTTACCTAAGTCTTTGAAATGGATTAGCAAATAACAAGAAAATAACTTAAATAAACTATGAAGATAAATCTAAGAGACCTAAAATGGCTTGAATTAAAAATAAGAGAGAGAGAGAGAGAGAGAGAGTATTCTTAGGAAAAGGTGGGAGCGGTATGCCTCTATTTATAGTTTTTGGATTTGAGAAAATGATGTTTTGGATGCATGTGGGACATAAAAGGTTCCAAAAAGGTGATTTTCAATAAAAAAACATTTGGGGGTGTGAACATGAATTTAGAAAGCTAAGTGGATTTTTGGAAAGGTAAGATATTTGTTTAGAAAGTCAAATCCTTCCAGAGATTCAATAGGAGGGTTAATTAACCTAAATCAAGGTTAATTAAGGGAAAAAAATCTATAGAAGTCAGTTAGAGAGGGATTAACATGTTCTAGGGGTGCAGGAGAAGTTAGAAAGGGTAATTTACTAGCGTAGTGTAGTAAATTAGCACGAGACTAGGATAATTAGTATGATCTTAGTAATAATTTCATGTAGACCAAATTATAGGTGTCTACACACAAAGTTTGATTTTAGGAATAAATCAATATGAATAATAACAAATAGTTTCATTAAAAAATAGCAATAATTCTATATGATTATTAACAAATTCCTATTTCCAATTGTATGATTCATAGCAACACACTATCTAAAACACTAAGATTAATTTTAAATTTTCTCTTATTGCATGTCAAGTATATGCAATGGAAAAATTTACTTAAACTAATGTTTTCCATATCCCAAATTACGCTTTTAAAATTTCTTATTCAATGCATTTCTCAATTTTATTAACAAGCATCAACCTTTGCAAATTTGTTGGAATTTAATTAATTAGAATAACCCCCAGTAACATTCCTTTCATTCCTAGTTTGATTATAGTTGTAAAACCCTAATCAAACTCAAAAAGGGTGCAAATATGAATAATATTCTTTATAATCTTCTTAACTCTATATAATGTTTGGATTCTCACTTGAATGTTACATTTTAAAAACATTAATGTTAAATAAATGGTAGATGATGAATGACTTATAATGCACACATATTTTTTGACAAATCAAATTCAAATGGGGAGCTTATTGGCACAAGAAAAAACTTCTAAAGATTATTTTTTCATAAAAGAACAATGAATTTTATTTTCTTGAAGTAATTGAACCCAAAAAAACATCTTCCAAATGCATCTAAATAATGCAAAAAATATCCAAGAGCATTTAGCTGCTTTACACAAGCTTGAGGAGCATTATAAGCGAATTATATAATATAATCATAATATGACTTGGGGATCTAGAGAGAAGGGAGATGATAGGTGGGTGGAGTGACAAAATAATCTAGGACAACAAGTTGAAAAAGATGATAATAATTAATTCAATATGTGTTACAACGACATCCGTGAGTAGTAGTGGACTGTAATCTTTCATGACTTGTTAAAATTTCATTTTTGACCCTAAATTTTGTGTCCATTTGACCATCATAGTAATTTAAAATTTGAATTTGAGATCCATATCACCATCTTTTACAACATTTTTTCATTGTGCTTTGAGAAGACAATCTAAAAGGTATAATATATTTTCCATACAATGGAATCTTGTGCTTTGATGTAGTTAAATTGATTCCATCTATCATCAATATGTAGGAAATTATCGAAAATAGTAAATGAATTATTAATCAATATGTTATATGAAAAACTAAAGTAAATTCTTTCAAATTATTAAGTGTAAAGATTTTTCTAATAAATAAACTTAAGAAATCAACTTACTAATGTAAAGATGATTCATTATTTTTGAAAGAAATAACTACATACAATTTTGATTGTGAATTAAATAAACATTTCATATTACAAGTAGGACCCAAAAAAAACACATGCAAAAGCAACATCTTAAAAATCCTTAGATTATTCTAAATTTTTTTTAATTATTTATGATAGAGCACATAAATGTTTGATCTCTTTGTCAAAACAAAAAAAACAAAAAAAAAATGTTTCTCTATATTTTATATAAATAAAGATGCACACAATACTTATTTTAGTTTAGCATTAAGGATTGATAGCTACCTATTCCATAAAATTCGTCGAAGTCTTTTTTAATATCTTTTTAATTTTAACCTTAGACTTTACAATAAACTAAATATATATATATATATAGTTAAAACCAACAATCGACATATGTACAAACATAATCGACAAATATACACAAACTTTGTGAAAGCGTGCAATTAAACAACAAATACCATTTTCAGGGAAAAATAAATTGGACGAGTAATCACTAATCATGAAAGGGATTAGTGAAAATTTGATCAGCGGACACAAAAGTGATGAGAGGAACAGTATTGCGGACGCAGCTTTGCAACGATCATCCATGGCGGACATAGCAATGACTCCATCCGCCCAGTTTATTTTCCCTTATCTTTCACTTCACGAAAATTTTTGGACAGGCACGTCAGATGTTGTGGGCAACCCACAAGGAATGCGAAGGTTGTAGGGAAATCTGCATCATCTTCGGGACCCACGTATGGGCTATATTGATTTTCAGTGACCGCCCATCTTTGTGTAATAGATCCGGCACGGCGAGGACTCTGGATATCTCCGCTTTTCTATCAGAAGTTTTTTTTTTTTTGTTTCAAATAAATTGAATTGTATAGAATTATATTCTCTGTTTGTAGAAGCTCAAAAATTTAGGTAGAATTCGTGGCTTAGAGCTAGAGCGACACTATCTGGTCTGAATTCAGGTTAGGTTATGTTTGGGATAATTTCAGGGGTTAATGCTGTGTCGTTTGTCTGGATGGATTTGCGAAATCCGGTTCAAGATAGTGCAATTTGGGGGGAGTGTGCGGATTCGATCATGGCAGCCGATGAGGAGGAGGAGGAGTCTCTGTCCTTTTGCGACCTGCCCCTGTACAACGACAACGCAAAAAGGGAGGGCACGTTACGGGATTCGAACTCTGGTTGTTCAGAGCCGGAAGAGGATTTCAACTTCGATTTGAGCCGCACCAGCTCAATGGCGTTCCAGGCGTGCCCGGCGGATGATCTGTTCCGGCAGGGCCGGCTGCTTCCTCTCGCTCTCCAAAGATGCCGGAGTGAACCCAACGCACAAATTTCTTACGGTCTATCAAATTGCTGCAGTGAAAATCGCCGTCTGTTGACTGAGAAGATGCAGGCGTGGAGAATTGAATCGCTGGACTCGCACTTGCAGTCGAGGGGTAACTCTGAAGGTTCACAGAGAAAAATTTATAGCTCTGGTAATTCCGCCCCTCCGTTAAGTAGATCTAAATCCAAACCAGATCGTATGCCTTCAAAGCTTCCACCCTCGGGCACTAAAATGTCTCTGAAATGGCAGCAGTTTTTCACCCTGGGGTTAGTAAAACCTCATCCGATGAAGCTGGAAGATTTGCGCCTCAAACACAGGAAGCCCGGCGCGGAAAATTCAATTCTGAAGCGATCGGCTTCATGGAATTACGATGAGAGCTCAAAGCTCGGTGAAACAGAGCACGGAGGTGTGATTTTCCAACGGAAATCGATGTCCGTCAAAGAAAACAAGGCGGTTGAAGAGAAGCACAGATCCAAAGGCTGGAGAATGCTGTTGCCATTGACGTCATCAAACGGTTGTAAGCCTTCCATTGATGCTGTGGTTAACTGCACCTCCAGCATCAGGAAAATGGCCTCTTGACAGTTCGTGCGATCGTAGGGAAAGATGGATGTTTCAGTAAAGAGGATGAATAAATCGACACAGACAGAGATGTCATAATCTCTTCTAACTGGCATAGATGGCCGTCAAATTGAAACCTCGTGCGATGATAACATTGCTTCTATATCTGAAGTTGGCCCACGGGTTGTTTGTTGAGTAGCTACAGCCTAAAGAACGGCACATGCTTACTAATCAGTCCACGCCAAAGATAACTATGTGTGTAACACGCAAGATTTTTTTTACCTAATAGAAACATTTGTAGGATGGCACACTAGTAACCATTAAGAGTTCATTGCATAAAGTGTGAGGAGAAAGATGCACATTGTGATAGAAAACTTAAATAAAAATGAAATTGGATAACTTTGACTACAACTATGTTGCTTTTTTTTTTTTCGGGGTAGTACAACCATAATTGTACCACGACATTGTGAGTAATTATGATCTTGATGTGAGGATCATGTTTTGTCGTTTTGTGAGTACGCAAGGGTTAAATTTGACAACCGTTTAGACGCTTTTCCTGATTTTAGATGTAAAATATTTTCAAATATTTTATAGAACCGTCACGTGTAATTTGTTTATTCAAAATGTGACTACCAATTTTTATATATATTTATATGTAAATTATTTTGATATATATTCAGCATAGTTAAATAAATATGGAATAGTAGTTTAATAATATCACACCCATTAAAATGTGACAGGTTATCTTTTTAAATATAGTTTGATGTGTCATATTGTATTAAAGTGTTATAGTAATTCAATGTTTATGTGGCATCATAATTATTTATTCATGTATATGTAATTATTTCAAAAAATTAACCAATCATATGTTAGCATTTTCATGTCTTAATGGTGCAGCCAAGTCTGTGGTTCTTAATGAAGAGCAACCTAAGAACACAAATTATATTCTATTACACATACAAAAGTAGAGACGTCATAGTAAAAAAAAAAAACAAATTCTCTTACTTTCTTGTCACAATTACAATAGATTAGGTTGGATTGATATGATCGGGCTATAAAAAAAGTATGGATCTTTGTAGTCCTGCATTTCCCACCTCTTAATCAAATTTGAAATTAAGATCTTCTCAGAATTTCTCTCACTTTTAATGTAATCTTGATATTATTATTAGATTTAAATGTTATGCTTGAATAAGTGATAGCTTCATGGTTCTTGGTCTAGTTCTCATCACCCTAGGGTTTTGCATGAAAGATCTTGAACTTTCCTATGTTGGCCCTTTCAATCAAAATTGCACTTGAAAGTCTCAACCATAGCATAGTAAAGGAGAAACTACGACCTTGACTTTGTAGAGTGACACCTAAACATAAGCTAAGTGAATGATCTTGTGAGACATAAAACAACACATAACCTTAACATTCATCTATCAATAAATCAAGCATGGAAGGAGGGATAATATGCTATTCTAAAACAAATTCTTGTTCGTGTTCTTCTTGTATTAGGCAATTTGAACATTCTCCAAGAAGAATCTATCATACCCACAAAATTCAAGAAAGAAAAGGACAGTTATTCTATACTATGACGGATTTTATTTGATGGGCTCAACTTGTATTGTGAATCTTGTATTGTATCTGGTTCTCAAGAGCATGTGATTCTAATATGAAGAAAAATAACCACCCACCTTGGCAGTAAAATCTCTAGATAAATAAATGGCAAACATGGGAGGAAATTCAATTACTAAAATTTCCTGGGTTGTGGTGAGGCTTGAGAAAGCATGAAGAGTTAAGTCAAGATATTTTATTATTCCCAGATACTCCCAGAGCTGACCCATCAAGTTATAAAAATACCCTAGTCACATGACTATATTTGAAACCTAGGATATCAAAAATTTTCTTGGGCATCATAGAGGTACTAACCCCTGAATCAATCATAAAGTTATGAACCAAGTGTTTGCCCACAATTAATGACATGTATAAGTGTGGGGTTTTAGCAGTTTTACTTACTTGGTCTTCCTTTGATTGATAGAAATTGACTGCAACATGAGATTTCTGCACCACTAGATCTGCCTGAGATAATTTATTGAGAGATTCATATAGGAGATCTTGCTATGATGGAATAGCAAGCGCATCCCACATCATCACATTAACATTTGGTCTTTCTCATTTTCTTAATAATGTTAAATGGAAGACCTAGAGATTTCTGCATCTGTGACATGTTATTTTCTCTTATATGTTACTGTGACATTTGATTTGGTGGCTTTTATTAAACAACAACCTCTTGGTCTACCAGGTGAATTTAATAGATATCTCAGACAACTTGTTTTTGTTCAATGTGGATTCTTTCTCCTTGTTTGTGGTATTGATTTGACCCACAAAAAGTACAAATTACAATTCTAGCATTCTTTTCTAATGCTGCATATTATCAACGTTGGTTTGAGGCCTATTAGAACTTCCTACCATTTAATTAACTACAAAAAATCCTCAACTCCAAAGAACATGAGGTTGACATCATTTTTGGTCTCTTGAGCTACTTTTGCGTTAGGCTAGGTACTTCTAAAAGTGGTTCCTACTGACTAGAAGAACCTTGAACCTTGTATGCTTGAAGATGCATTGCCCTCTCACAAAAAAATTGATTATGCGATAGATTGCATAGGAAACACTACTCAGTTTATTTTGCTATATTATTTTGTACAGGAACCAAGGCCTAACTTGAGCTAGGAGCAGGAAGTTCTTGTGGAGGAGGGATTGTTTCCAATGGAAGAGGAGTACTTTGTCCTTGCCAACTATTATTTAGCTTATTTTGTGTATATACTTGATTAGGTTGTGGATTTATATATGGTTTATATCCCTGATTTGAAGATTACCCTTGGTTTTGATAATTTCTATAAGATTGGGCTTGCTATTTTTCCAAGGGATATGATTTTTTTTGTCAAATTTCTAATCAAAGCTTTCATTTCTTCATCTTTATTTTGCTGAGTAGGGGTATGAGATGTGGAAGTAGTAGGTTGTGATCTTGGCTCAGGGATAGAAGAAATAAAAGGTTGGTCAGCTTGAGGTAATTCAAGATACATGGGCATAGGTGGCCTAGGATATAATTTCCTAGCTTGTATTAAACTATTTTCATCTCTAATTGCAAGTGCATAGGTTGTTGGTAGAGTTGTCCCTCCCATAGATTATATCATGAAAAGTATATCATAATTAAGATATTTTAATAAGTAGAGAAAAGAACCTTATGCTATAGGTCTCAAAAGAACTAGAATTTTGTTCTAGGTTATCTGGAATTTGAAGTTAAAATATGATATTTATTCATTCAGTGCTCTCTTGATTGTAGTCAACTAATCTAAAAGAGACAAGTTATCTTCTCTCTCCCCAAATTTATTACATAGATATTTACACAACTAATTCTAATTCTGAACTGAGCCTACCAGTAGGATTCTGAACCATTGTAAAGCTTTTCCTTTGAATAATTAAGCCAAACGTTTAAAATTTTTATGAATTACACACACATTTGTAATGTATTGGATATGTTCGGCTGGAGTAATATGATTCTCTCTGGTGAAAATATGGGATATTTTTAAAAGATGCTACTGGGATGTGATTATGAGAATTTAAGGCATGTGGAATGCTTCCTATGAAGTTTACAAATGGATTTGGCTATTGTGCAATCACTCTAATAGGTCTGAGAACTCTTGTTGATTAAAAGAATGGCCTACAAGGTGGAGGTGTTGAAAGAGTTCTATTTAGAGGAGATGGATATATTTGAATCTAAATTCCTCTTCTTCCTCTGCTTGGAGATAGCTACAAATATTTAAATATGAATTATTGTCTAGTTCTATACCATGTTTGAATTCTTCTCATGAATCAGGGACAGTTTGTACTGCTGAAATCAGTTGATTTTCTGAATGGAGTTTCTAGATATGTTGCTGCAGAGATTCCAAAGGATAAAGTTTCACCAAGATACACATCTAAACTTGATAAAATAGGAAATATTTATTTTAAGTCTCTGTTGTTGCAAATCAGCAGCACCCCTGGATGCAAATCAAGGTTCTAAGTTGATGTTTAGAGCATCCAGTGTGATTGCACAACATTGAAACCTCTCTCCAAGTGTGGGACTTGTAAAATGAGAGAGGAATCTCCAGATTAGAGGCTGGTTCCTCAAACTCCTCTGGTTTAGATCTATATTTTTCACAACTACAAAGGTTCTAATCCTAATTCTACCCTAGATGCAAGGAGACAGGGATAAAAATGCAAAAATGAAACTAAACTAAGATGGTGATGCACCTAAAGGAGTGGTGAAACACATTTTTTGCCATGTAAATAGACAAAAATTCATGAAATGCAACAAGGGAAAACATACACAAGCTGATAGATGCAATTAGAGGTCTTAAAATGAAGTAAAAAATAATACAAACAGAGGACTGAAAGCACTCACAGAGTTTGCACTGTCAATTCCATGTAAAATCTCTTACATTCCACCATCAAAGAGGTATAAACCTACTACAATACTTGAAAAATTCCTAATTCTTACAAAATTCACTTGCTGGAGGTGAAAGAAGAAGTTTTCTATGCCAAAAAGTGTTCAACCTTTAAGAAATGAGCCAAATCTGGCTTTTACAATGCATGGGTCGAGCCCAGGAGAGAGAAAACGTAAAAAAAGTGGGAGCCCATTCCTCATTGACTAAAAATGTATTAAATCAGCATGGGGGACCTTACAAACCCATACCCTGTCATTTTTGATGAAAATGGAGAAGAATGTGACCCATTCTGTATTAAATTTGGTCGTTGAAATGTCATTTCTGGCCATGGACACGTACCAGAACCGTTTTTGAATTTTCTCTCTCCAAACTGAACCAAAATTAGAAATTGACCATGGAATCATGTAGATAATTTCAACAGCTTTCCAATGATATAAAGAACGTAAAAATCTGAGCTCTGGATCGAAAGTTATGATCGTTTGAAGATTTAGGGCAAAAACGGGCAAAAAAAAAAACGGATCGACGGGAAATTTTTTCGAATTTTACCTCCGACCTCCGAAATCCCTTGCCACATGGAAGCTTCCTATTGGCTGTGGGCCTCCAATGGGAAAATTTCCCACAAAAACTCTACCAAGCCATAACTTGAAAAATATGAGGAGTTAGGAGGCAAAATTTACCTTTCTGGAAAGCTGAGAGAGAGCTCTATCTGATGGTGCCATTTCCAGAAAGCATTGAGTGCCTAAAAGTAAAAAAATGTAGACTGAGGCACAAGAGAGGAAAGAACACAAGGAGTTAGCCACAAAAATGAGCAGGGGGCACATTTTGGGTAACAATTTTGGTGACTCAGAGGGGTCATCTGCCTGCTAGATGAAAAGACCAGTAGCCTGAAGTAGTCTATTGGGCATGGAGTCATCAAATATTCTATTTAGAACCCCAACTGACTTAGAATGTTGCAAGGAGAAAGATGGAGAAATACTTGATGGAAATAAGGACTGCAAAACATCTCCATGGACAGCAAGCTGAGCCAAAGCACTTAGGGAAATTAAAACTAACCTACAGCAAAACAATGTGCACAAGCACTTGGAAGAATGAAAATCTAATCTAATATTTACAAAGAAGTGAATTCCCTTTAGAAGAAACACTTGAGATAGATTCCATTGACTGGAATCTATAGTTCTTCACCATCCAATGAGGCCAATTGGAAAGCATTGCTGTTCTTGCACTTCGTGACCATGTATGGGCCACTCCAAATGGCATCAAATTTTGAATGCCTTCCCGATTTTGCTCTATCCACATCCCATTTCAACACTAGATCCCCAACTTGGAAAGATATATCCTTGGCCTTCCTATCAAATGTCTTCTTGATCAAAGCTTGATCCTTCTCCATTGCTTGGGATGCCTGATCTCTGACCTCTTGCAGCTCCATCAACTCTGCATATCTCACCTCCATGGGCTCAAACTCTAGCAACTCTAACTGCTTCATGAGTTCCAACGTTGGCAACTCAAGTGACATGGGCAAGATTGCCTCTCTTCCATAGACAAGTTTGAATGGAGAGTTACCTATGGATCTCTTGGGAGTTATCCTATCAGCCCACAAGGCTGATTTCAGTTTGGTATGCCAAGACCTCGGATTCTCATCAAGAGTCCTCCTAATGATCCTCAACAAGTTATTGTTTGTAGACTCGGCCTGGCCATTACCTTGAGGGTAATAATTTGATGAAGTGCTTAGGTAGATCCCGTTCTTGACAGCCCACTCAGTCACCTTGGATCCAATGAATGCCAATGCATTATCTGAGATTATTGTAGCAGGTATACCAAATCTGGTTGCTATCCCCTCATAAAAGTCTAATATGCTAGACTCATTTGCCTCTTTGAGTGCTACTGCTTCTGTCCATTTGGTGAAGTAGTCCGTGGCTGTCAAAATCCACTCGTGCCCTTGTCTTGAATTGGGATTAATGACCCCAATGAATTCCAAACCCCATTGCATGAATGGCTGGTCAACTGATATTGGATGTAATGGAAGGGCAGCAAGTCTCTCTTTTCCTGTGAAGAATGCACAATTCTTACACCTCTTGATCCATGCATAGCAATCACTGAAAATTTTAGGCCAATAATAACCAGCCTTCATGATTTTTAGAGCTGTCACTCTTGGTGCAAAATGACCACCAGCTGGTCCACCATGGAACTCTTCCAACACCCTCTGAATCTGATTTGTGCTAATGCATTTCAACAACACTCCATTCACATCTTTCTTGAACAAAACTCCATCAAAAATGGCATATGGAACAGCCTGCAATCTGAAGTGTCTTCTTTGGGTCTTGTTCATCTGCAGAGGGCATAGGCCTGTGCTTAGGAAGTGTATAATACCTTGGGTCCAACAAGGAGTGGGGGTAGTACTGTCTTCTTCTTGATTACCACTTGGCTCATGGCTGTCCTGGACTGTTAAAACAACATCTTTTTCATTACATACTTCTTTTTGCTTCCCCAAACCAGCTTCTCACACAATCCTTTCCCTCTTACCAGCTTGGTGATCTTGATTTCAATGTCATACTCCATGACACGGGTGATCCAACCTTCCCTTTTCTCGTTCAAATCCTTGTTGAGGAGGAAGTCTTTAACCCCAGCATGAGAGACCAGCAATTGGACTTTGTTGTTTGAGACTAAATGCTTGAATTTCTTCAAGCTTCTGATTACTACAAGTACATGCTTCTCAATAAAAGAGTACCTCACCTCATAGTCATCTAGGCTATGGCTGAAGAAGGAAATTGGCTGCTCATCATTATCCTTGTTTTGCTGTACCAAAATGGTAGAAATAGTGTCATTACCTCCAAATGCATATAGGATGAAATCCTTGGAGAATTCTGGGTTGATGAGAGTTTGTGCTTGAGAGATGGATTCTTTGATTGCTTCAAAACTCTCCTTGCTTTCTGCTATCCACTTGAAAGCCATGCTCTTCTTTAACATTTTGGTGATGGGCTTGACAAGGGATGCAAGATCTGGGACAAACCTCTGAACAAAGTTTATCCTCCCCAAGAAACTCTGAAGGGCTTTCTTGTGGCTTGGAAATGGTAGTGCTCTTATGGCTTCAACCCTCTCTGGATCAATTATTAATCCTTCTTTGGAGACAATATGGCCAAGGAGCTTTCCTTCATGTGCAGGAAAGATACACTTTCTAGGATTTAAAGACACTCCAAATCTCCTGCACCTCGTGAAAACTTGTCTCAAATGAGAGAGGTGGTCTACTACATTTTTGGAAAAAATAGTGTTATCATCAAGGTAAAGTAGCACCATGTTGTTAATCAAACCTTTGAATGCCATGTCCATTGCCCTTTGGAAGGTAGCACCACCGTTGGACAACCCAAATGACATTTTCCTGTATGCAAAAGTTCCTCATTTGGTTGTGAAGGCTGTCTTGAACTGGTCTTCCTCCTTCACCATAATCTGATTTTAGCCTAAGTAGCCATCAAGTAGTGAAAACCACTTGGAGCCAGCCACAACTTGCAAGATTTGCTCCATGGAAGGGAGTGGATAATGGTCCTTGAGATATGCTCTATTTAAGTCTCTGAAATCAACACACAATTTGATCTCCCCACTCTTCTTTCTGACTGGAACCAAGTTGGCAACCCAACTAGAATGCTTGATTGGGAATATGATTCTTGACTCAATCAGCTTGTCCAATTCTTTCCTCATGAGAGTCTCCATGTGTGGATTGACTGGTCTTTGTTTCTGCCTGACAGGCTTAGTATTTGGATCCAATTCAATGGTATGCTGAGCTAAGTTGGGATTGAAACCTTTCAAATCTTCGTAGCTCCAAGCAAACACATCTGGGAATTCTTGACATAGCTGCATGAATTCATACCTTTCTTGTTCAGTTCTCATCTTTCCAATTTGTAATGGTTTGTTCTCTTCTACCAAGATGGATACTGAATCCTCTCTCTTGACTTGAATGTTTGCTTTCTCCTTTCTAAACTGATCATTGGGATTAAAAATGGACTCCAAAGTGATAAGTCCCTTGGGCATCTTGTTAGTTCTCAGCTGTACCACCTGGTCACCATACTGTTGTTCCAAATTTTCTTGATTCTTAGCTGAGAACTCAGCTTCTTCTTGCAAGAAATGGATGATTTACTGGTCATTCTCAAACACTTGCCAACTGACATTGTTATCTAGCACTGAAGGCCTCACAATCACGTGGATGTTTGGTTGTACCTTGTCTTTTTGAATGCTTTCCAAAATGTCAAAGGATGCCCCTACTGTTGCCCAGCCTGTCAGCAGCTTGATTCTCTTTCCTAGGAATGGATTTGATGCCAAAACCCTCAAAATCTTCCATGAGGTCCCACACCCTGTCCTTGTAGCACCTGAGTAGATCATTCTTGGCAGCATGTTATCCCTTGACCTGATTTACAATCAATTCACTGTCACCAAAGAATTGCAAGTTCTTTATTTTCTTTTTGATTGCCCAATCCATCCCTTGCACCAAGGCTTCATATTCAGCAATGTTATTAGAGCATGCAAACTGAAATCTAAAAGCTAAATAGTACTTTACTCCTTGAGGTGAAACAAGCATGGCTCCACCTCCTGCACCTTTTTTACTCCTTGATCCATCAAAAAATAGCTGCCATACCTCATTGTCATCTTCATGGTTTGGCTTGGTTATGCTAGGAATAGGTTGATTTTCTTCATGTATACAATAGACCCCTAGCTTAGATTCTTCTACTTCTTGATAAGGATCAAAAGAATGTACCTTGTTTGCCCATTCATCAAGAGTTAGATCCGGGACGCTCCCAACCTTGGTGTCAGCTTCATCAGTGCTTGGGTGATCTTCTTGATCAAATGCTGAGAAATTGGCATTAATTTGACTTGGAGTGTAAGGCTCAATGTGGAAGTTTACAATAGGTTCAGACCTGATTGTAGCCTTAGTTCCATACCTCATTCTGAACAACATGTGTGACCAATCAGTAGATAAATATCCCCCAATCTTGGCTGTGAAGTCCCTTGACAAGCATAGGGAAAATAGTGGTGGAAGGTCTATGACTGATACATCTTGTAAAACAACAACATTTGGACATGCATGCAAGGTAAGACTCAAGTTTCTAATCACCCCAACTGTTGTTACTGCTGTCCCATCCAGCTACACTACCCCTTTGGATATGGTTTCATACTGGAGCCCTAGCTAATTAGCTATTTGTTTAGGCATCACTGAGCTACTTGCCCCGGAATCTATCATGCAATTGTGCACTAACTGATTTCCAATGATTAATGAAACATAGAAAGGAGGGGGCTTCAACATTTTACCTTGCTATCCTCCATGATTTCCCTCAGGCTAGGACAGCATTTGTGAGCACTTTCTCTTGCATCTGAACTTGCTGATTCAAAGATGGCCAGTCCTTCATGGTAGCTTGTAACAAGTCTCTTTGGCCTGGGATAGATAGGGATTCCCACATTGATATATTAACATTTGTCTTCTTCATCTGATCAATGATACTGAATGGTGATGAAGGATCACTTTGCTATCCCTTTGCTTGTACATTCACTCCTTGTACGTGGGCAGTAATAACTGGTATTTGAGTTGGTCTAGGAGTTGTTCTTGGCTGCCCTTGTGCATTTGAAATTGGATTTTGCTTGCCAACCATTTGTGGAGCCATGGAAGGTTGTGGATTGGTTGGAGGTAATGGTTGTTCTTCACCCAAATTGCTTCTTTTTGACCTTGTGTTAGCTGCAACACCTTGAGAAACTGCTTGATTCATGCCACAGAAATCTTCTGCTTGCCAGTTTACCAATGTGGTGTCATTTGGGGCTGATTGCTATTGGAATGTTTCTTGTTGTTGGTTGTTTCCTTGATTGCCTTCACCCTCCACACCAGTAGTTGTCACCATTAATGCTTGATTCAAAGCACCATTGAAGCACATAGATTGGTTATGAGTTTCATTGCATGGAAAACACCAATCATACTCTTGAGCAACGTTGTTTTGTGTTGGCACCAATTCCTTAGAGGCAGATATGGCATTAGGATTATAGGGCTGAAATGGTCTATTGGCAGTACGCCTTATTTGATTTACATTTGCAGCTGGATTTGGAGGTATTTGTGGTTGGTATGGCTGCCTGTTAGGTTGAGCTTGGGGTTGGTAAGAAGGTCTAAAACCTTGGGCTTGTTGCCTTTTGAGAGTAACCATCTCATTGCCTAGGTTTTGTAATTGCTTCATGACTTCTTGAAGCTCATTTGGGGCACTTGGAGATGAAGTAGAAGCTTCATTTCAACTTTAATTTCTAGGAGCGGGAGAAGGAGCCAAATTAGGTGCTTGATTGGTATTTGGACTCTCTAAACTTGGAAACAATGGCATGGGAGGTCTAGGGGCTAGTTTGCCAGCTTGGATCAAACAATTTTCAGCCCTAATGGCAATTCTATAAGCCACAGGGATAGTTATGCCTCCCATGGACTGAATCAACATAGAAATATCAGAATTTAGAGCTTTGAGATAATAGAGAAAATCACCTTCTGCTGTTGGCCTAACTGCCACTGGAATTCTCTCCCAAGTCTTTTGAAATCTAAAGTTGAAATCGGTCAGCTGTTCATTGGGATCTCTCTTGATGGTTGTCAGCTGCTCCAAAAGAGACAAGTTGTCTCCCTTCTCTCCAAATTGCTCATGAAGTGCTATACATAGCTGATTCCAATTTGTGATAGAACCAGCTCCAAGGCTTCTAAACCATTGCAATGCTTTCCCCTTGAATGAAGATTCCAGCAACTTGACAGCCACTTGCATCTCATTGATTTCATGAATTGCACAAAGGTTAGCAATATCCTTAACATGATCACCTGGAGTAGTCTGATTTTCTCCAGTGAAGTATGGAATGTTCTTCAAGGCTGCAATAGGAATTGGATGTTGTGCATTGAGGGCAAGTGGGCTGCTGCCTGTGAAGTTGACATAGGGGTGTTTTGTGCCATTCTAATTGGTCTTAAAACCCTTGTTGACTGAATGAAAGGCCTACCAGGTGGAGGAGTTGAGAGAGTTCTGTTTGGTGGAGATGGAGACCTTTGAATCCTTCTTCCACTTTGCCTTACTCTTGGAGATAACTGTAGATATTCAAACAGCACCTCTTCTTCTCCATCTCTTGACCTTGTAGTGATTCTTCTCATGAGTTTTCAGGCCTGCAATGCTAAAACCAGTTGATTCTTCCCCTTTGGAGTCGCCAGATATGCAAATTATAGCTCTTTTCAAGCAAGAAAATTGCAGCAGATGCACATCAACTTTGCTGCAATAAAAATGAGACCTCTAAGGTCCCACCGGGCGTGCCAAAACTGTTGTTGCAAATCAGCAGCGCCCCTGGATGCAAATCAAGGTTCTAATGATGTTTAGAGCATCCAGTGTGATTGCACAACATGGAAACCTCTCTCCAAGTGTGGGACTTGTGAAAATGAGAGAGGAATCTCCAGAATAGAGGCTAGTTCTCAAACTCCTCTGATTTTAGATCTATATTTTTCACAACTACAGAGGTTCTAATCCTAATTCTACCCTAGATTGCAAGGAGACAGGGATAAAAATGCAAAAATGAAACTAAACTAAAGATGGTGATGCACCAAAAGGAGTGGTGAAACTTTTTTTTGCCATGTAAATAGACACAAATTTATGAAATGCAACAAGGGAAATCGTACACAAGCTGATAGATGTAATTAGAGGTCTTAAAATGGAAGTAAAACAATACAAACAGAGGA
This sequence comes from Taxus chinensis, assembly GCA_019776745.2. NCBI lineage: Eukaryota > Viridiplantae > Streptophyta > Pinopsida > Cupressales > Taxaceae > Taxus > Taxus chinensis. Next base: position 143,951,857 of record CM034154.1, on the reverse strand, counting down.
CTTAAGAAGCAATTCACCACACAGGAGTTTGCACTGTCATTCCATGTAAAAAATCTCTCTTGCATCCACCATCAAAGAGGTTATAACACCTGTTCACACACTGTGAAGAAAAGGTCTGATTCTTACAACTAATCACTTGTGGGAGGTCGAAAGAAGAAGTTTGCAATGCCAAAAAAGTGGTTCAACCATGAAGAAATGAGCCAAGAATATGGCTTTAACGTGCCATGGTCGAGCCCAGGAGAGAGAGAAACATAAAAAACGTGGGAGCCCATTCCTCATTGATGGAAGGAAAAATGCAATTTAAAACAACATGGTGGAGGACCTTCAAATCCATACCCATTCATTTTTTGACCAATGGAGAAAATGCGACGATAAAATTGGTTGTTGAAATGTCATTTCTGGCATGGACACGTACCAGAAGAGTTTTTTTTTTTTCTCTCTCCAAACTAAACCAAAATTCAAAATTGACCATGGAATCATGTAGATAATTTCATAATCTTTCCATTGATATAAAGAACGTGCAAATCTGAGCTCTGGATCGAAAGTTATGGAGGTCTGAAGTTTTAGGGCAAAAACGGCCCAAAAAAACACGGATCGGCGGGCAAAAATTTTTAAAATTTTACCTCTTTTTTGGTCTTTGGAAAATTTTTCAAAAAAAACCCCCCCTACCCCCACCCAGTGCCACATGTGGCATGATTTGATTAGGTGCGGGCTCCTCCTGGCCACTTTCCCTTCATTTTTTCCTTTGGAAATTTTTTTCCAAAAACCTCGTTGGCCCGCGAGCTGGACACGTGGGCGGCTTCCTATTAGCTGCGAAAGGGGGGCGGGGCTTTCCTCTGTGAATTTTTTCCTTTGTTTTTTTTTTGGGAAAAAACTCCCAAGTCCTCCCATAAAACAAAATCCCCTTACCACCTCCCTGTCACCTACATGTTTCTATTTGGCTCATTGGCAATACTCCAAAATTTTCCCTTGAAAAACTCGGCAAAAAAACACTTAGTGAAAATTTTCTACTCTCTCCCTCCGCCGGGGTCGATGGTGGAGACACGTGTCGATGTTTCATTGGCCCGCGGGCCATGCGGGACCAAAATTTTGCACTTGAAACTTTTGGCAAGACTTAGCCAAATTTCACATTTCTCCTCTACCGTCCACGACCTTCCTTTGGACATGTGTCGAGCTCCTATTCATTGCGGGCCAAAACCTCAAGAAATTTCCTTGCACCATATACTTAGCCAATTTTTTTCCTCACGTCCCCTTATGACACGTGTCACACCATGATTGGTCCGTGGGCCCCACAGGAAAAAATTTTCATTTGAACCTACGCCAAACACTTGGAAATTTTTTTAAACTCGCCTCCGACCCCGAAATCCTCTGCCACGTGGCAGCTTCCTATTGGCTGCGGGCTTCCAAGGGGGAAATTTCCCACAAAAACTCCGCTGAGCCATAACTTGAAAAATATGAGGAGTTAGGAGGTAAACTTTACCTTTCTGGAAAGCTGAGAGAGAGCTCTGTCGGATGGTGCCATTTCTAGAAAGATTTGAGTGCCTAAAAATCAAAAAATGAAGATTGAGCCATAAGAGAGGCAAGAACACAAGGAGTTAGCTAGCAAAATGAGTAGGGGAACTTTCTAGCTAACAATTTTGGTGACTTAGAGGGGTCATCTGCCTGCTAGATGAAAATACCAGTTTCCTGAAGCCATCCATTGGGCATGGAGTCATGGGATCAAATTTTTTGTTTGGAACTTCAACTGACTCAGAATGTTGTAAGGAGGAATATGAAATATCACCTGATGGAAGCAAGGATTACAAAACTCTCTAGGGACAACAAGCTATGACAAAGCACCTAGGGAAATAAAAACTAACCTACAGCAAAACAATGTGCACAAGCACTTGAAGGAATGGAAACCTAAGCTAATATTTACAAGGTGGAGAATTTTCCTTTAGAAGCAACACTTGAGATAGATTCCATTGACTAGAATCTACAGTTCTTCACCATCCAATGAAGCCAATTGGAAAGCATTGCTATTCTTGCAGTTCACGACCATGTATGGGCCACTCCAAATGGCATCAAATTTGAATGCCTTCCCGGTTTTGCTCTATCTGCATCCCATTTTAACACTAGATCTCCAACCTAGAAAGATCTACTCCTGGCCTTCCTGTCAAAGGTCTTCTTGATCAAAGCTTGATCCTTCTCCATTACTTGGGATGTCTGATCTCTAATCTCTTGAAGCTCCATCAACTCTGCATATCTCACCTCCATGGGCTCAAACTCCAATAGCTCCAACTGTTTCATGAGTTCCAATGTTGGTAAAAAGTGACACATGGGCAAGATTTCTTCTCTTCCGTAGACAAGCCTGAATGGAGAGTTACCTGTGGATCTCTTGCGAGTTATCCTATCAGCCCATAAGGCTGATTTCAGTTTGGTATGCCAAGACCTATGATTCTCATCAAGAGTCCTCCTAATGATCCTCAACAAGTTATTTTTTTTTAGACTCAGCTTGGTCATTACCTTGGTGGTAATAGTTTGATGAAGTAATTAGGTAGATCCCATTCTTGACATCCCACTCAGTCACCTTGGATCCAACGAATGCCGATGCATTATCTGAGATTATTATAGTAGTAGTATGCCAAATCTGGTTACTATGCCCCTCATAGAAGTCCAAGATACTAGATTCATTTTCTTCTTTGAGTGCTACTGCTTCAGTCCATTTGGTGAAGTAGTCTGTGGCTGTCAAAATCTATTTGTGCCCTTGACTTGAATTGGGGTTAATGACTCCAATGAAGTCCAAACCCCATTGCATGATGACGGCTGGTCAACTGAGATTGGATGCTGCAATGGAAGGGCAGCAAGTCTTTCTTTTCCTGTGAAGAATGCACAATTCTTAGACCTCTTGATCCATGCAAAGCAATCAAAAAAAATCTTGGGCCAATAATAACCAGCCTTCATAATTTTTAGAGCTGTCACTCTCGGTGAAAAATGACCACCAGCTAGTCAACCATGGAACTCTTCCAACACCCTATGAATCTAATTTATGCTAATGCTCTCCAAAATTTCACGTCTTTAAATGTCATGGTGACCCACAAGAGCATCTTCGATAATTTCATGTAGCATGCCTAGATTATGCGGATGATGTGTTTCACTAGGAAAATGCTTCGTTCCTTTTAGAAACAGATAAGGTTAGGGTTAGGAGGAATACCTATAGAATGTCGAGATGATGTGCGCGTACCGTAGAGAAAGATCAGGTTGTCTGCGGAGAACTCCTTTTTGTCTGGGAAGGACTACCTGCAAATAAGAACACAAGACCACAAGATTTGATTAAACAATAAATGAGGAAACTGCCTTGGGCCCAGGAAATGTAAAACTTCCTTTCGAAGGTGGTCAGTTTCCCTGCTAATGTGAATTAACACAAAAGACTGTAAAATATGAATTAAATTGCTTGGCTGAACTGGGTAGGAGAAGGGCTGTTTTTCCTGGTTTTGATCAAAAGGAACCGATGTCGGTTACCTATAACCGATGGCGGTTACTGATAACCGATACTGGTGGGTTCTAGGATCTTCTGGGCTGGTTGTGGTGTTTGTAATGGCTGGTTTTTGGATAGTATTTGGAAATGGGATGGTTAGAAACTAAAGAATGATAGTTAGAGGCAATGGTACGTTGGATAATGGATTCAGAAATGGATTTAGGAGCGCTGAGATCCAAGAAGCATAAGAAATGTTATAATGGAGGACATGCAAGATGTAACTTACTGGTTTTGATGAAGGTGCAAGTTGATCTCCTTTGCTGTAACCACGTCTAGTATTTTCACTCGTCTCTGCTCTGGTCAAGTGAAGGTCTGGACTTTGTTCCTCGCTCACAATGCCCTGTGCTTGATCCAGAAATCCTTTTGACTGATCTCCCAAAATGAAATTCTGATCCGTTGTTTTGGTTTGGGGAGCCCATTTATAGGGAACCGATGGTGGTCGCGTAACCGACGGCGGTCGAGTAGGAACCGACATCGGTAAGGAAAAAGTAGGCTATCTTTACTAAAAATAGCCCACCTTCCCTGCTTTTCTCCCGAGAGATCAGTTGCGGGCTTGGTCAAGTGGCTAGAAGGTCGGCTTTGGGTGCAAGTAAGGAGGCATTAGTTATGGATGTGAGTCTAGACCAAGTCATGGGTCCTAATTAGGTTAGTTTAGGGTTAGGGCTAGGTCATGGTGAGGTGGCCAAGTGAGGTGGCGGGTAAGGCGATGTGGATTTATCAATTATGAGGTAGTTAATAAATAATTGTGTAAGGTTTAGGTAATGAGGTTAGGTTGCAAAATGGGATGCAGGTCACAAGGGGTCGTAAGACACGAATTTGGTGTCTACATTAGCCCCTTATTGTCGTGTAGCTTGTTTTGTAAAGCTGCGCGAACAATAATATGAAGTGGTTTCTTATGTTAAGGATATAGGTAATCCCCCTCAAATCTAGCACAGATGGAGTGAACGGGAAATCAGGGATAGGGTTGATAAAGGGTACATGTTGTAGAGAGGATGGTAAGGTGGTAGGGAAGGTCCGAGGAAGCAGACGCATGTTGAAATGCAACAGTATGACTAGGGTATATGATTTGACGAGAAAACCAGCGATGCATAGGCAAAGGTCGATAGTTTATCCAAACAAGAGTGATATAATCCTGGTATCCAAGGCATAGGAAGTAGCTCCAGGGTATATAACAGGTAAGGTACCAGGAACGTTTAGGCATGTTCGGCAGTACCAAATGATTGGTTTGGTTGAGATAAACGTCACGGTCTAGGTCTAGGCAAAGTTGGTCGACAGATCAAGTCAAGGACCCTAATCGTGCTAAAACACGAACAGGTGAGCTCGATTGAACCAAAAACTACCGGATGGGTGGATAAAGTGTATGGATGTTGATTTTGGGTAAGGTATGGAAGTGGTACGGTCGTGGGTTGGGCCAAGTTGTTTGGTGGCGGCCTTTGGTCAGGCCAAATAGCGAGGGCAAGGCCTTGGGTCAGGCCAAATGGGTAGGTTGAGGCCTTGGGTCGGGCCGAATAGGTAGGTTGAGGCCTTGGGTCTGGCCGAATAGGTAGGTGGAGGCCTTAGGTCGGGCCAATTAGCGAGGGAAAGGCCTTGGGTCGGGCCAAATGGGTAGGTTGAGGCCTTGGGTCGGGCCGAATAGGTAGGTTGAGGCCGTGGGTCTGGCCGAATAGGTAGGTGGAGGCCTTAGGTCGGGCCACTTGGTAGGTTGAGGCCTTGGGTCGGGCCAGGTGGAGGCCTTAGGTCGGGCCAAATAGGTAGGTGGAGGCCTTAGGTCGGGCCGAATAGGTAGGTTGAGGCCTTGGGTCGGGCCAAATAGGTAGGTGGAGGCCTTGGGTCGGGCCGAATAGGTAGGTGGAGGCCTTAGGTCGGGCCAATTGGTAGGTTGAGGCCTTAGGTCGGGCCGAATAGGTAGGTGGAGGCCTTAGGTCGGGCCAATTGGTAGGTTGAGGCCTTGGGTCGGGCCGAATAGGTAGGTGGAGGCCTTAGGTCGGGCCAATTGGTAGGTGGAGGCCTTAGGTCAGGCCGAATAGGTAGGTGGAGGCCTTAGGTTGGGCCAATTGGTAGGTTGAGGCCTTGGGTCGGGCCGAATAGGTAGGTGGAGGCCTTAGGTCGGGCCAATTGGTAGGTTGAGGCCTTGGGTCGGGCCGAATAGGTAGGTGGAGGCCTTAGGTCGGGCCAATTGGTAGGTGGAGGCCTTAGGTCAGGCTGGACCAGTGAACAAATGTTGCGCAGCCAAGGTGGATAGAGGCGATATTGGTGGAAAAGAGGCAAGGAGTAAAATAAGGGCAAAGAATGGGGTGAAAGTTGGGTATCAAACCGATGTCGATTCTGCGTGACTGATATCGGTTAAGGGACCGATACCGATTTCTTAGGGCAAAAAAGAAACCGACATCGGTTAATGTCGAAAAACCTATAAAAAGAAAAATACGGCCTGTCATTGTCACTTTTGTTATTTGCAATCCAAATTGACTTGTCTGACGTGGAGAGTTGATTTGGAGGGGTATTGAGTGAGGTGGAGCTATTTGATTGGCGGAGAGAGTTGATAGTGGGCCCGAATGAGTTGAGGAGGCAGCAAGGTGATTGGCTAGGGACCCAGTAGACCAGGATTGGAGCCATGGCATAGGCAGAAGGAGCTGGGGGGGGCTGGACCAGCTGGACCGCCACCACCCATCCCACCACGACGACGTGTCATCGTACCGGTAGGTTCTAAACTCTTTATTTTATGCATTGGGTTATATTAATTGAAATTGGGGGTTTGGGTAGGAATTTAGTTGTTGTAGGAAATGAGGAGTAAAATAGACGTAATTTGAAAAAGAGAGAGGGTAGATAGGTAAGATAGGGTAAGGCGGCTAGGTGTGTAAAATTTGGGGGTGTTTGGGTGGGTAGATGGGTAAAAATAGGTGAAAAATGGTGTTTGGGGGCCGCGCGGGGGTTCGGCTCGGGCAGGAGACAGTGACCGATGTCGGTCACTAGGCGACCGGCATCGGTCGAAAAAAAGATGGTAAGGTTGTGTTTGGGGAAACCGGTGTCGGTCGCGCGTCGGCCGGTATCGGTGGGGTTGTGATGGGTGGGGGATTTTTGTTGGGATTGGGATTGGGTGTTTGGGTTGGGATGGGTTGGTTTAGGGTGTGGGTTGGGTTGGGTGGGTTGGTGTAGGGTTGGGGTGTGGGTGGAGTGGGGGTTGGGTTAGGTTTAGGGGTTGGGTGGTTGAGTGGGTGGGTTGGGGGAGTTTAGGGTTTAGGGTCTAGGTTTTTGTGGGTTGGGTGGTTGAGTGGGGTGTGGGTGGAGTGGAGTTGGGTGTGTAGGGTTTAGGGTTGGGGTTTAGGTTGTAGGGTTTAGGTGGTTGAAGGTGGGTTGGGTGAGTTGGTTGTGTAGGGTTTAGGGTTTAGGGTCTAGGTTTTTGGTGGGTTGGGTGGTTAAGTGGGTGGGGTTGGGTGGAGTTGGTTGTGTAGGGATTTAGGGTTTAGGGTTTAGGTTTTTGTTTGGGTGGGTGTGGGTGATGGGTTGAGTTGGTTGTGTAGGGTTTAGGGTTTAGGGTCTAGGTTTTTGTGGGTTGGGTGGTGTTGAGTGGTGTGGGTGGAGTGGAGTTGGTTGTGTTTGGGTTTGGGATGGGGTTTAGGGTTTAGGGTTTAGTGGGTTTGAAGGTGGTTAAGTTTGGGTGGCTTGGGTTGAGGGTTATGTAGGGTTTAGGGTTTAGGGTTTAGGTTTTTGAAGGTGGGTTGGGTGGCGTTGGGTTGGTTGGTGTGTAGGGTTTAGGGTTTAGGGTCTAGGTTTTTGTGGAGTGGGTGGTTGGGTTGGGTTGGGTTGGGTTGGGTTTCAGGGTGGTTGTGATAGGGTTGGGTGGCTTGGGTGGGTAGGGTGGGGTGTGGGGTTGGGTTTTGGGGTGGAGAAGGGTGAGGTGTGGGGTTAGATTTTGGGTGTTACAAAAGGGGGTTTAGATGGTAAAGTAGATGTTATAATAAAGAGTGGGTCTAAGAATGTGGGTTGGTTTTGCAGGCACGTCAGTAATTGACGATGCGTGATAGGATGCCTCCACTATTGAGTCGGATGAGGCCACACATATCTGCGGCGCATTGGGCCATCATGCGCGAGGTGGGACTCGGCGGGGTCCAGAGGTACAGAGTGAAAGAGAGAGATCACAGTCTGATGGTCGCCCTCATCGAGAGATGGGATCCGGTGGCCAATGTGTTCCATCTACCGACCAGGGAGATGACCGTCACATTAGAGGATGTGTATCGCATCCTGCGGCTACCGATCGAGGGAGAGGCAGTTTTTCCAGGTAGATTCAGAGACTGCCATGGATAGCATACTGAAGGTTTTTGGGGATGCAGCCGTGCTTCTTATGTATCATAGCGCGAGCATTGGATATGGTGATATGTACCCGCGCACAAAGATATGAGACACGGCTTGCCGTGTTGATGATGGTTGGGATCACCTGCTTCGCCCTCCTGGACTCAGAGGGAGGCCGCTTCCCACGAGCATTGATGTGGGTGCTGCTGGAGATGGTGGAGGAGCACACCTGTTTTGCATGGGCACCAGTGTATCTGGTGCAATTATACAGGGAGTTATGGGGCTATCGCCGAAGGAGGCGATTTGGTATTTGTTCTACATTTTTGTTGCACTGTTGGGCATACGAGCACATCGTATGCATCAGGCTAGTAGGGCTACCCCCAGTAGCCAGGGCCACAGGTCGTATACCGATATGGCTTTAAGAGGTGGTTGGGGGTCGTGGGCCAGCCACGAGCAGTTGTTGCAGGTCGGGATGTGGTCTATTATAGACACTTGCTAGAGGGCCTTACAGCAGTAGACATTGTATGGAGACCCTACAGAGGTCACCAGCCTGGTAGAGGAGCCTGCGTACAGCTGCGCCTGATCCAGTATACATTCTAGATAGCAGGACGGAGGCCGGGGAGAGTACGAGCGGATACCCCTAGAGAGGGGTACACAGGCAGATGGGGCTGCGACAGGACGAGCCACCTCCCTTCCCTCAGTATAGGAGGGATGATGTAGAGGCCCCACTGCCAACGCCACAGCCTTGGGATCCAGACTGGGTAGCGGAGAGACCTGCAGGTGAGGGTGTGGATGATGCCGGGTGCACGGGAGCATACAGGGTATGGTGGGCTGGGCAGAGAGCAGCGAGGATAGTACCGCCCCTGCGTAGCTAGACTTGGCTGCAGTTACGGCAGAGAGAGATCAGCTCCGGGGGAAGGTACAGCTATTACAGGGACAGTTGGCTGCTGCACAGGCACAGATAGGGGTCTTACAGGGGCAGCTAGCCCAGGCTCAGGTACAGGCACAGGCAGCACCACCACCAGCAGCACAGCCACGGGTGCAGGTATAGGCACAGGCAGCACCACCACCACCAGCACAGCCACAGCCCCAGATACCACCACGGCCACAGGTGCAGGTACAGGCACAGGGAGCACCACCACCAGCACCACAGCCACAGGTGTAGGTACAGGCTCAGGGGGTATTGGTGTTAGGTGCCAGGGGACCAGCCCCAGTTCCTTCAGTGGCGCGAGATCGCTATATGGAGGTTAGAGCAGAGGCCCGTTATTATCAGGATATTCTTGATAGTACCGGAGTCGAGTATCAGGCGTATGCAGCTCATAGGGCAGAGACCTCGCACAGCCAGAGATCTCAGGGAGGGGCAGCCACAGCTGGCGTGTCCGTGACGGGCAGGAGGCGAGAGGCACCACAGGGACCAGCGGGGAGAGGTGCCGAGGGTGGTGGGGAGAGCTGATAGATCCCCGACATGGTTTTGTATAGGGACATGGGCACCGGTCTGCGAACCGGTTGTATTGATAGAGGCCTGCGTGCCTACACTTATTCATTGTTTTGATTCATTTATTTATTATATACCGGCCTGCGAGCCGAGTACGGGTTGTATATTTGATACCGGCCTGCGAGCCGAGTATATTTTTGATATGAGAGACCGGCCTGCGAGCCGAGTCGAGATTTTTGGTAGGTATTGCGGCCTGCGTGCCGGCTTTGGTATGTTATGAGATCACAGAGGCCCCGATGTAGGGCACATTGTATTTTTGAAAATTTGTATATATATAGAGACGATGTTTTGATCCACATGCAGTGTTCAAAATGTGTTGAAATATTTGGTTAATGGCTGGTAATATATAGAATGTGTGATGAGTTTAATTGACATGTTGATAGATGGATGATGCTGATGTTTTTGTTTTTTTGTACGTATATATGAATGTCAGGTTATGTGATGAATTGGTGGTTTTGTGACATTGTGATATATGTAACTGATGAGTTGGATCGAAATGATGTATAGATTGATAGTTTCTTGATATCAGTAGTTGATGGTTTGTGTATTTGTATAAAATAAATGATGTTTAATGAAATTGTGGTGCTATGTGTGGTGGATGAATAAATGTGGTAAATTGTGTTGTGGTTTATGCAGGCAAAGAGGCGGGGCGCGACAAAAATTTAGGTGAGAAATGAAGAAAAGAACCCTGCTTCAGAAAAAGAAAGGTGTGTAACCGATATCGGTTAGGTAACCGATGTCGGTATTCCATGACTGATATCGGTTACACGTAACCGATACCGGTTATTTAGGTATGAGCTTTTCTAAAAATAGAAAAGCTAGGGTGGCAACTTAAGTTTTAATTTTAGAGCCATGCAAGAGGTTAAATACGTGCGAACGCGACGCTTTTTGACGACTGAGATAGGTATTTGCATGAGAGATTTGGGTGAGAAGGAGAAAAGAGACAAGGAAAGTGAATTGTGATCTGAGATTGAGAAGACAGAAAGGTAAAGTTTGAAAAAGGTGGTGATAATGGCAGGACGAGGAGAAACATCCAGCAGGCAGGGAGAAGAGGGAAGACAGGGGCCAACTCAAGCTACTGCAACCCCAGAGGTAAACGGTGTGGTTGTGATTTGATTTCTGCATGGTTTGTGAATAAGATGGGGTAGAGTAGGTGGGTAGATATGAGAAAGAAAACATGATAGCCAGGGGTATAGATGAGGTGAGGGTTATGGGGTAGGTAATTCGGGGTTTTGGGTTTGTCTGTGTATATAGAAAGGAATAAACGATCAATTTACTGTCGTAGGTAGTTATTTTTAGGCAAGATGCATGTAATCGACAGTGACCGGTAGCGGTTAGGGAGGAACCGGTATCGGTTACTGAACCGATACCGGTTATGTATAACCGATACCGGTTACTGGAGGGATTTCCAGAATGTTTGAAAAAAACCCTAATGGGTTGAATGGTTGTTTGTTGTGTTGGTGTATGCAGGCGGAGGCAGGGTTGAGGATGAATGATAGTGTGCCAGCGCTGTTGTCGCGAATCCGATCGGATGTAACACCAGCGGAGTGGATGTTGATAAATCGTTTAGGGTTAAGTGGGATTCGATATTATTCATGAATCGCACGTAACCATGGTATGTTACAGGCGTTGATTGAGAGATGGAATCCCAAGACAAATACCTTCTATCTGCCAACAGGTGAAATGACAGTAACTTTAGAAGATGTGTTCCGTATTTTGAGACTCCCTATTACAGGAGAACCAGTATATCAGGCACTACCTAGCGCGGGGCGGGCAGCGATAACAGAAGTGTTTGGTCCATATGCACGAGACTTAACACAGCGAGGTTTGTCATTCACATATGGGGTAATGTATGTAGCACACCCTGAGGAGACAAGGTTAGTAGTGATTTTAATGATAGCGGTAGGGTATTATGCGTTACCGAGGGCAGAAGGGGGAAGATTTCCAAAGGCATTGATGGGTGTTATTTGGGAGATGATAGAAAGGAACGTGACTTTTGCATGGGCACCTGCATATTTGGCGGAGCTATACAGGGGTTTATGGGCTTGTAGGCGAAATCACAGGACAACGTTGGATTGCTCATACTTATTACACTGTTGGGCCTATGAGCACATTGTTTGTGTGCGACCAATAGGCCGATCCATCCAGGTAGGAGAGACCGGAGTACAGAGGTTGGGATTCCGACGATGGGTCCAGACAAAACAAGAGGCAAGATCTCAGGCCGTGTCGGGTGACATTGAGTATTACAGGCAGGTATGGGAGAGGTTGACGGTTGCGGATATCTGTTGGAGGCCCTACGGGAACTATATGGTAACCGAGACCATCGCTGAGGAGTTGAGAGGTGTAGAGCGATTGAGGTGGATCGCGGGGCATAGGCCAGGTGAATATGAGAGGATTCCTATAGATTGCGTGCGGCGACAATTTGGATTTGTGCAGGACATACCACAGGCTTATAGACCATATATGAGGATCGATGCCGAAGCAGCATTCTCACCACCCCAGCCAACACCTCCAGAAGGGCCCGAGGAGATAGCTGCCGATCGCCGTGTAATGGATGCAGGAATGATAGAGGCCTATAGGTTATGGTGGGTAGCAGAGTTGCGAGGTGTACGCGATCGCCCTGACATAGCTGTGATTACAGCAGAGAGGGATCGGCTGTAGCGTTTGGTTCAGCAGCTCCAAACGCAGGTGAATGAGACAAGAAGATTGTTAGTGGTTGCAGAGTCACGAGCAGCGAGACTAGAGGCTGGAGTTCTCCATGCGAGAGGGCGTATTCAGATGTTACAGGAGAGATTGGCAGATCAGTGGGCGGTACCAATAGCCATGGTACCTATGAGGACAGAGAGGCCTAGTGAGAGGGGTCGACGATCACGATCATCACCTAGTTTAGGATGAGGCGTGGGGGTCTAAATAAATGTTAGCAAGGTATAAGAATAAATAAGAGTGCCGACCTGCGCGTCGATGATATAGAAGATGTATTTGTTGAACATCTAACTAAAATGAGATATGTATGTTGATTTGCATTATAAGAATAAGAATGTTGTCGTTTTGACTTTCGGTGTTTTGAAAAAGGATCAAAGAGGAATGTAATTAAATAGAAATACACAAAAATATTTATATTTATCACACATGATAGGTTATGGTAGGGGATGGTCGAGCTAACCTTGAGAGACCCCATGTCTCCTAAGTGTTGCCTACATAGCCCATTGCACAAAGCAAGGACGGGCCTCAGACCGATGTAGTTCTCCCTTAGGATTAAGGAGGGGTGAATTTAGGCAATTTGGTATGGTTTAGACAATTGGTCGTTTGGAAAAAAATTTGATGTTGGTAGGGTAATGTTGTTGGTGCTGGTAGGATAATGTTGTTGGTGTAGGTATAGGTAAAGCAAAGGTTAGCATACCCAAGTAGTAGGGAATAGTGTCCTGATTAAGATCAACACACAATTCTAGACGCGAGGCAAAGTGGAAAGAGTGCTCCGTAGGTGAGAAGAGCTAAACAAACCACACAACGTAGAACGAGCCTGAAGCCCTAAGTGCCGTGCATAGACGAGAAGTCCATAGTTGAAAAGAGTTGTATGATCACAATATATCAGGTGTACGTTACGTCCCTTGAATTGAAACAAATGGTGAGATGAGGTGGATGATATAGCGGAGGCTCAAAGAACTTGTTACAACGAAAGAGAACCTATCCTAAATAGACAAATCCATGACCCAAAAAGTTCTTTTGAATGAGGCTTTTATTTTATTGAATATAGATTGATCGATGCGGGAAGTCTACAAGGGATATTGATTGTTTTATTCTTGAGGTCTTCACGAAGCTGATCAATGCAAGAAGCTTCTGATAAAGGCTGACTGTGTATAGTTGTCCTTCGGGGGAGCAGTCTATTTATAGTAGCAGAGATGATTTTAGTGCATAGCTGTCCTTTAGGGGAGCAGTCTATTTATAGTAGCATCAATAGTTTGGCATATAGCTGTCCTTCGTGGGAGCAGTCTATATTTAATTTTAGATGACTAGATGTTCTTTTGGCCTGAAGCATCTAGTTTAGTAGGAAGTTTGACTCAAGAAAATACCTTAAGAATACGGCTTATTTTAATACTTTGAAGTCATGGACTAGACTAAAGAGGGGAAGGCATCATCAAGGGGAGGTGCGAAGTGATTTTGATTTTATTCGGAGATATAGAAAACAAAGTGTATGTAGCGGTAAATGAGCTCAAGGGACGAGCAGTAGGTAGATAAGAAGTGATATAACACTAATTTCAGCAGTAGAATGGTCGAAGATGCAAGGCATTAAGGGGTTCAGGCTCAGGTTTACCATTAAGCGAAGCTAAACGATAAGTGCCTGATCCATAGGTGTGAGTGATTATATAAGGCCCAATCCAATTGGGAGAAAATTTTCCACGTTTTCTCTTTTCTAGTTTGGTGACATGTTGATTCTCTTTGAGGACAAGATCACCAACCTTAAAGGTACGCTCATGAAGTCGCTTATCATAAGCACGCTTGATGCGTTTTTGATAAATTTGAAGGTGATCGAGAGCTGTAAGATGGCGTTCATCAAGAAGCTCCAATTGGGCTAACCACTCTTGGCGGAAATCATCGTTGGTGAGAAAAGTTAGGAGGGATAGATTCAGGATCCATCGACTCCGTGGGTGACGAAGGCAAAATGGGTGATGATGGTTCGGTAGGGGTGACGTCGTCCTCTTCCAGAAGGCAACTGTCACGAGGTTCTTTTGGGGTAAGCGTTCCTGGAAATCCAAGACCACTACGATCATTATGTTTGCGTGTGGTGATGGGGATGAGAGTATGTCGGCCTTGTTCGTAAAGGCCAAAACCAAAGCCTTTCCATGCACAGCGAGTCAAGAAGGTGAGGGCGAAGCGACGATTTGTCAGGTATTGAAAATCGGATTGGAAGGGAACCACACCAAGAGGAGGTTCAGGGGTAATGGAGGATGCGTCAACACCCCCATACGTTAGGTTAGTGTGATAATGGGGTGGTCCGTAAGAGATTACCTCCCCCACGCAACGGTCGTAGGTGGGATGTGCATGTAATTATCCGTACTCCTGCGGGGTAGGGAAAGAACTAACGTTATATAAGCGGTACTCCCCTAGCGTGAGGCGATGAAAAACATCTACTAAGGGGTCGGAGGTTGGGATGTTAGCTGCGGGAAGAGAAGTGGTTTGTGCGACGGTGGTTTCATCAGTTGAAGGCGTAGGTGCAGTTGAGGTGGATGGTTGAGGTACATTTGAAGAGGATGGTTGGGTTGAATGTATGGGTGTCTTAATTGGTATAAGCACATTGTTTGGGCGGTATAACATATTGCAAGTTTTGAAGGGGGGAGGATCAGCTTTTACAGTGTAGGACTTCCCCTCGTACTCAAATTTTATGCATCGATGTAATGTTGAGGGAATGCATCCCATGGCTCGGATCCAAGGATGACCCAGCAATATATTATATTGGAACTCTCCTTCAAGGACATAGAAGAGTTCGGGTAAAGTACGTGGGCCTACGCGAATGTTGAGGATCACGGTGCCTAAGGTAGAAGTAATAGCATCATTAAATGACCGCAACATGATGGGGTTGGCACACATGCAACTAGAAGGGATGTTCATTTGTTGGAAGGCTTTTGAAGAGATGATGTTTAGGCTAGCACCCCCGTCAATCATAACCTGACGTACTCGAATGTCTCGGACGTAAGCAGAAATGAAAAGGGCAGGGTCAGGGTCTTCTGCACCAAAGTCGATAATTTCATCTTCTGAGAAACTAACTACAGCGGCTTGTTGTTTTGAGACAGAAGTGGTGGGGGAGATGGATTGTTTGGTGAGAGAGGCAACGTGATTGGGTGTTAGAATGGAGGCAACGGGCAGGGTTTCGTTGGGTAAAACCTCTATCCCTTGAAGGATCTCAACGAGAGCTTGTCGATGAGATTCAGAAGTCTGAATGAGATCATATAGTGTCATTTTTATGGGCGATTGATGAAGCTGTTTGATCATGGTTCGGTGGGCAACTCCATTAGAGACAGGATAGGCGGCTCCGCGAATAACCACTTTAGGTGGTGGTGTAATCGGGATGGTTGAAGGAGAAAGAGACGCCGCAGGTGCGTTTTCTTTCGCTTTTCTGTTGTTTTTCTGTCCTCGAGTAGCGACACTAATCATATTAATCTCGTAGACCTGAGATGAAGAAGATGGTTGGGATAATTCATGGTATTTAAGAGGTGGGGTTGTAATAATGATCGATCTTGGTGAGGCGGGGATAGATGATATAGTAGAGGGAATTGACGCTAGCGGTCTCTCCCTTCATAAGTTGTCTTTCTTAATCTTTCTATCCGGGAAGAGGTGACTGGCGAAGGATGGTTTTTAGAGATTTGCATCCTTCCACATCATGTCCAGGTGTGCGGTGATAGGCGCAGATTTTAGACTCATCATAATCCACAGGTCGGGGCTTAGACGGGTCATAAGGTCTAAGTGGAGGTAGGGAGATGGTCGCATTCTCCATCAACATAGCAAGCATTTTGGCGTAAGATCCTTTGAGTGGGTCAAAATCAGAAGAGGATGAGGGTATTGATTGTGTGGGTTGTGGTAATGTTTGGGCGTGTTTAGTTCGTATGGGTGGTGGTTTAGCCGAGGGGTGCTGACACATGTTTTTCACTAAACGTGGTTTCTTGGACACAGAAGTTACGTTCAGCTGGTTAGATGATGAGGCTACAGATGGCATGGTAGTGGGAAACAACCACGGAGAAAGGGGAGTGACAGAAAATAAATCCTTTGATGATGGGATTGGTTTAGGGTTGATAGGTGGACCGGATACGTGGGGTAACAATGTTGTGATACCCTTTGATCTCTGTATAGGTGTAGAAGGCATAGGTCTTTTTGCAGAAAACAAAGGAGGTATGATATATTGGTGTAATGTGGAGGGATGAGGTCCCAATATTGAAGGTGGGTGTGACGATGAGGGTTTTAATTGTGATAGAGATCCGGATTGCGTTCGTCTCCTAGGTGGCGGGGTGGGTTTATTTTTGGATAAATCGAGTCACTTAGGCGGGTGTGTTAGACTGGGCATTGGTGAGGTCCCGAGCGTAGGGGAAGATTTGGCTAAGTTAATAGAAGTAGAAGGGGCATTCAGTAGAGGTGAGGGGGGTGAAGGTGAGAAGATGGGCATTTTAAGCTTTTGTAGGCACTTTGGGTATATGGTGGAGGCATCGGAATTGGTCATTTGCATTTGAGTAGAACATGGCCTGCTCAGACATTCCCATAGGGCCTGTCTATCTTCTGCGGAATGACAGTCCTCACGTGTGAATATGAACTTTGGTATGGAAGAAAGGTGGGTTGTGATTCCAGTCCACTGTGGGAGTGATACAGGGGGTAGATGAGGCACTGTATCCATAGATGTTAAGAGGTCGACTGGTCGTTGAAAAGATTTAGGTGATGAGGGACTAATAGGCAGAAGGGCATGTTGGAGAGGGTCTGTCATGGCTAAAGAATTTAGTGATGTCAGTGTAAGAGATTTCTCGTCTAAGGATGTCAAAAGGAGTGGTGAGCCTTCCTCTTGTGTAACAAGAGTGGTAGAAGGGGATGTTTGGGAAATAGATAAATTAGATAGCATCCGCTCACAGTCTTGTAGGGATGTGGTGTAAGAAGACTCGTTGATGAGAAGAGAAGTCCGGGCAGTTAACTCTTCTATGGGTAAAGGAATAATTTCACTTTGGCTTGATGGTGGTGAAGGAGATTCAAACTCCTGTGTTGGTGGAGAGGCTTGATTTAAAATTTTTTCAATAGAGGCTTTTGGCTGAGAATTGAAGACTGCATGGATCTCATGAACACTCTCCTCAGCTAAGATATCTTGGTTCACGTTGCTGCTGGACGAGTGATTCGGGAATGGCTTGTTGAAAATTTTCAGATTTCGGTTAGCAGGGGCGTTAGGATTATCGAGTGTTATATCCCCTGCGTCAACCATTTCTTGCACTATGTTTTTCAACATCTTGAAGTTTTCATGACTATGTCCTTTTACGCGGTGAAAGTTACAAAAGTCATTTTCTTTGTACCAGGAAGGTATTGCACGGGTGGAGTTAAACCCAGAGTGAGGTTTAACAGGGGGCAAGGTGATAGCCCCAGCTTTGAGCAATTTCTCCAATATCACACCATAGGTTTCTCCCAAGGGGGTGTAGTTGATGGGCTCGGCTTTGTATTTATAAGTGGTTTTTGGTGGAGTATTGGACGGTGGTTGGGATTTGACCATCACCGCGTGGACAGCTCCTTTTGATTTAGAAGAGGTGGACGCATGAGGAGTGGTGGTATTTGGTTTATTGGTAGAATCAGGAGTTCTGAAAGTGGAGTTCTTGTTGCGCAACCACAATTTCTCTTCCTCTAAGGCTCGAATTTCTAGTTTTCGAGCCATAGTAAAGGCCTCGTCGAATGTACGGAAAGTTTGAATTTGGAGGGTAGGGGAGATGTGTTTAGCACAAGCCCGCGTAAATAGTTCGATAAGTTCGGTTTGAGGCAAGGCATATGTAAGTTGGTTGATAAGGCCGCGCCATCGTCCCACGAAATCTGCGATAGATTCATCTTCGAATTGTCGGATGGCATAAAGGTCGGTGATAGATACTTTCTTAGCAATGTTAATGGAGAAATGATCCAAGAAAGATTGGGCTAGTTGGTTAAAAGAGAAGATCGAGTGCTGGGTTAAAGCACTGTACCACTCCAAGGCGGGTCCTGATAAGGACATAGGGAAGGTGCAGAGTAACAAGGCGTCATTATGGGCAATCAAATAACAAGCATGTCTAAATGATCGCAAGTGTTTTTGAGGATCCTCTTTACTATTAAAACGAGTAAATTTCGACAACTCCCATTGAGGAGGATATGAATGAAGGGGGACAGAAGGGTGAATGGGCTCCCGACAAACTTGTTCATATGTCAAGGCGCTACGACTTCCCGAAACCGAAGCCTCCAGATTTTGCATTTTATCCATCATTTGTTTGATGAAATCAGTGGTTGGATGAGATGATGGTGCACCAGAATAGGGATGTCCCATATAAGGTGTTGAGGTTACTGGATACGTGTATGGGAATGAAAAGGTAGGCGGAGCTTGAGAAGGAAAGCTCGTGTGGATAGGTGGCAGAGAGCAAGTCATGAATGGAGCAGTCTGCAAAAGAGATGAGGTAGGGGCAGTTGGTGGTAACGATACGTGGGGTCCAAGATTAACAAAAGGAAAGCTAATCGGGGTGGTATGAACCTCTGCAGCTGTCAGATTGGGAGACGGGGCTAGAGATGCAGGAAGCAAGGCGGTATTACCAGGCGGAGTGGGAGCCAAATGAGCAGCTATACTGATAGGCATACCTACAAGGAGCTGACCATCAGGTGTACGGTCAGGGGTATGAGACAAATAGTATTGTACAGCGCTGGAATTAGCATCCAGAAACTTGGCAAAGTCCTTATCTCCCACCGGAATTTTAGGAACCTCACTGGTATCAGTAGGATTCCCCACAGAAGGTGAAGGGGGTGATTCAGGCAAAGAAACAGAGCAAGCGTGTGAAACCATGGCGGCGGCTTGCTTTCGAGTGATAACAACCATGGACAACAGTTCATAGTAAAGTTTCAATCTATCAAGAACAAAAACAACCTCAAAATGATGAATTTGGCAAGTTGCTGGTTTGTCAGGGGCTGATGGAGACAGTAACCGATATCGGTTTACTAACCGGTGTCGGTCACAGGGAAAACGACGTCGGTCTCTTAACCGATGCCGGTGTCAAAAATCTAGGATAAGAAGATACAAAGGGCTGCTAATTTGATTTTTAGCAACATTGAGTATATTTATCAATTTATTGATCACAGAAGACAAAGTATGACAGAGAAAACAGGATTTGAAAACAAGCAAGAGGCACACGCAAATCTAGAGACTAACCCTAGGGTTAATTTTAGTTATCGTGGGCTTATGCCTTTAGACGTAAGATGATGTCAGAATCCTAAACAACAAGACCTAGGGGAAATGTCAAGTTTGTTTTGGCTTATAAGGCTACCTCAATCGGGCGGAGGAATACCGCGGAAAAGGGGGGATGTTTGAGCTGTTGTGTTAATTGTGAAGTGATTCGGTATGTGTTGTGCAGTGAAACTAAGGTTAATTTCCTGTCAATACCGTGGATATCACCCCCACGTGTACGACCTGTTACTTAATCTATGTTCGCTAGAATTGAAAAACAACAGGCAGGAATGCAATGCATGTGTTTTAAAACCCAAATCGAAAATTATATTTGATGAAGCAAAAGAGATGGCTTTCACTAATGCAAGACGCAAAAACAAAGCAAGTTCCTTTACCAAAATAAAAAAAAAATACCTCGTGAATATTTTTAGAAGAAGAAAACAGCAAGTATGCTCCCTATAATGAAAGCAAGCAAGAAATAAAGAAAAACCCAAAATGGGTCCCACCGGGCGTGCCAAAATGTTTCACTAGGAAAATGCTTCGTTCCTTTTAGAAACAGATAAGGTTAGGGTTAGGAGGAATACCTGTAGAATGTCGAGATGATGTGCGCGTACCGTAGAGAAAGATCAGGTTGACTGCAGAGAACTCCTTTTTGTCTGGGAAGGACTACCTGTAAATAAGAACACAAGACCACAAGATTTGATTAAACAATAAATGAAGAAACTGCCTTGGGCCCAGGAAATGTAAAACTTCCTTTCGAAGGTGGTCAGTTTCCCTGCTAACGTGAATTAACACAAAAGACTGTAAAATATCAATTAAATTGCTTGGCTGAACTGGGTAGGGGAAGGGCTATTTTTCCTGGTTTTGATCAAAAGGAACCGATGTCGGTTACCTATAACCGATGGCAGTTACTGATAACCGATACCGGTGGGTTCTAGGATCTTCTGGGCTGGTTGTGGTGTTTGTAATGGCTGGTTTTTGGATAGTATTAGGAAATGGGATGGTTAGAAACTAAAGAATGATAGTTAGAGGCAATGGTACGTTGGATAATGGATTCAGAAATGGATTTAGGAGCGCTGAGATCCAAGAAGCATAAGAAATGTTATAATGGAGGACATGCAAGATGTAACTTACTGGTTTTGATGAAGGTGCAAGTTGATCTCCTTTGATGTAAACACGTCTAGTATTTTCACTCGTCTCTGCTTGGTCAAGTGAAGGTCTGGACTCTGTTCCTCACTCGCAATGCCCTCGCTTGATCTAGAAATCCTTTTGACTGATCTCCCAAAATGAAATTCTGATCCGTTGTTTTGGTTTGGGGAGCCCATTTACAGGGAACCGATGGCGGTCGCGTAACCGACGGTGGTCGAGTAGGAACCGGCATCGGTAAGGAAAAAGTAGGCTATTTTTAGTAAAATAGCCCACCTTCCCTGCTTTTCTCCCGAGAGATCAGTTGCGGGCTTGGTCAAGTGGCTAGAAGGTCGGCTTTGGGTGCGAGTAAGGAGGCATTAGTTATGGATGTGAGTCTAGACCAAGTCATGGGTCCTAATTAGGTTAGTTTAGGGTTAGGGCTAGGTCATGGTGAGGTGGCCAAGTGAGGTGGCGGGTAAGGTGATGTGGATTTATCAATTATGAGGTAATTAATAAATAATTGTGTAAGGTTTAGGTAATGAGGTTAGGTTGCGAAATGGGATGCGGGTCACAAGGGGTCGTAAGACACAAATTTGGTGTCTACATGATGATACCATACATGCTAATATTTTTCCTCATATTTTACAAGATTATGCGATGCGTTAGCTTTATAACCTACCTGTCTATTCGATAGTATCTTTCATGCATCTAGCCAATGATTTTATCACTCATTTCTCTATCAACGTCGGCTATAATAACTCTTATGTCCAACTTGAACAACTTGAATAGGGATCTAATGAACATTTAGTGGATTATGTCTTGCGTTACAAAAACAACTTCGCTAAGATGTCAAATGTGCTTGCAGAAACTGATCTTTAGGACTTGTTCATTCAGAGTCTCTTACCACCTCTCCAGGAGAGTGTTCTCTTTGAGAGATCTGCTTCTTTTGATCATCTTTTTCATACTCTTAAGCTTTGTGAAACCAAGCTCTTAGCTATAGGAAAGCTTAAATACCAAGAGCAAACATAATCCTCTACATGTTTTTAAAGTAAGTCAACATTTAAACCATCTACAACTTAACCAATAGACATAAAAGTTATCATCAATGCAATATCTACTACTAAGGAGCTTCAATCACAACCACATAATCGTATATTCACTAAATTTAGCATGCCTCCGCATATTTTACTAATGTAACTTATCGATGGTAACCTCATTACACTACCTTCTCCTCTACAAATAGACCCATCTCGACCAAAAGGATGCAATTTTGATGAAAATTCTCATTTCAACTATCATCAGTGTGTAGGATACTCCACTGATAGTTGCTTCTGAATATGATTTCTCATTCAGGTTTTGATCAATAGTGGTCAAATTGAGCATCCAGAACCTAAAATTTCTCAACCTATCAATGAAAATCATAATCTCAGAATCTTCAACAACCCTCTACCCCAACATGACACCAAAGTGGCTAAATCTTCATCTAACTATGTATATCATGCAGTGCCTTCTCCTACATCATGGATACTTGAATTTTTGGTGGCGCATATTGACACTTCTCCACCAATCATTTCTTTCTCTGACAATGACTATCATGCAAATTTTACTTTTAATCACTTACATATTAATGCCTATATCGAAGCGGTCCCCATCAATAATACTAAGGTTGACCCATCATGTCCCATCAGCGCATGTTCTATTCCACTTGATGTTATTGGTTATCTACACTCGCAAATCTCTTATCCGATGAATAATTCATATGGCATTGTCAAGATTCATGTTATGGTCATTTCTCTCACTATGTTTGTACCCTTTCTCATGGGACAAGAAATCGACAGGTGTGACATGCTCTTAGGTCTTAATAGGATTCTTAGGTTACAATCTATCATTTCCATGAACCATTTGCGCTTAAAATTCATTCATAACAATCAAGTTATTTCTAAATTGGTGGTGTACATTCATCTACTCCATGGTTGTTATCTCTTCTAGCACCAGTTCATGCATCTTCTACCTCATCTATTATATCACAGTCTATGTTGCTTAAATCAAAATCCACTCCTAGTTCACCTACTCATGCACCACTTGTGGCCACACCGCTATGCTAGTCCTACACATCGGCATACACTCATTCCTCGCACAGTTACAACATCACGGCATAAATTTCCACCTTGTTTTATTCCATAAGGATGTCCATCCCCTCCGCACTTGGATTCTCATCAGTCTCCATCAATTACACATTTTTTCCACCTACTCGCTCTTGATATATTCATCCATCACATACACATCAACTTCACTCTCCTGCAAGCACCTATCTCATATATTGCCACTCTTAGAGCATGATCACACACCTTCATCACCATTTTCATCGAGTGGAGGACCGTCGTCCTTCACTTTGATCGGATAGTCTATTAATCATACACACACTTGGGGGGCACGACATCTATATTCCCCCCTCACATCATGTGACATCTTATTCTCTAATTACTTTTTCCACATACTCACACATACATATTAGAATACACATCTACATCATCATAACCCGATGACAAACTCTTGTGCTTTGGTTCACACTTGACTGTTGAGGGAATTCTATACACACGAACCCCACACACTACACTATCAAAAATTCATGTCTTCATACATTCTATACTTTGCATTGTACATCTTGTTCTCCATACATCATACACGTTCTACTCATGCCTCACATACTACACCATAACTACTACATATTGTGAATTTTCACACATCATGCACATCATCTTACATTTTATATCCTTCACCTTACATATTACATCTCACATCCCACGTCTATTATTTACATATCTTAGGTCATCTACCCATCATGCATTACATGTTATACACCCTAATATGCCCATTACACACTTTTCACATTCTCTTCTATGCGTTGCACTCATTACCCAAAGACACACTCTAGTCACACGGTCCATACTAGACTATTTAGGGTATATACCACAAATGGACATCATCACCCTTACACATTCATCACTCAATCGTTTCTCATGCGACATACCTAGATTAAGTGATATACACTTTAGGCTACAAGGTCACTTCTTTTAGCATCATTTCATCATAGGCTACACCATCACTTTCACTTGCATCATTTAGTGGTATAAGATTTATGATACATCACCACTCCTTTTCTAATTCATCTTGTCATGATATATGCTTAGGATACAACATCACACACAACTCATATATGTCGCATATCATCACTACACACTCATCACGACGTGTTGTACACAACACATAGTTTGACCATTTCCCGATAATGATATCTCATTTATGGTTCATTCTTGACTGTTGAGGGGGCATAATAAATGAACCTCACTACATACAATTCCATTTACAAGGGGGGTATGTGACTCCTATCATTCACTCTGAATTCGATTCCATCCATCCCTAACATACTGAATTTTTTGGTTGCACTTACTATTGTTTGCAATGCCTTTTACATGTTTGCCTTATTACACATGATAGATAGATATCTTTTATGTAATTATCATTATCATACACATACGCACGTTCACTTACTTTCTAGTTGTGATTGCATACTATACAGGGATAATACACGTTGCATGGATGTTTGACTAATAGTCTCACAATGGTTCTTAGAGGCATTCACATTCATACACTACATGTGCTATTGTGTCATTTTTTTTCATAGCACACTAATTTATTGGTTTACACATACTTTAACATACATTTCATCTTTCTAACATGTTAACAGGTGTTTCATGTGGAACATTTTCCATGCAGGGATATTTGTTTCCATACTTGTTTGTTACACTATGTGTTATTGCTTATTATTTTTTTCGGGATTTTCCCTTTGTCTTGTGTGCGCACTTGTTTGTTTGTTGTGACTGTGGCCTTGATTATCTTGTGACACTGTGAGTTGTGTTCCATATTTGTAACCCACTTTTTGCGACCTACATTGTCTTTTGGGTGTTTACATTATTTTCTTATGTTCTAGCTTACACATTCTTTTTTTGGCTTACACTTGTTTTCTACATGTTTGTTCGTACTAAAACTTGTTTTTTAGCTACATTGTTTGTTTATGTATTGGTTTCTATCAAGCACATCCCCTCCCCCCTGCAAGGCACAATTTTAATATTTACGGTTGGTACTCTTTTGGGACGCATTCTCCTATCAACAATGTTGCATGCACCCCCAAAGAGGTGGGGCATCATTTGGGTTTACACACACTACTGGTATAGTTCAGTTTTTAGATTTTTTCCATGACACAATGGGTTATAAAGTGAGTGGGTTCAGATCAGTCTACAAAACCCCATACACAATGAATTTTACTGGACAACGCATCCTTAGCACATTTGAGAGTAGTTAAAGGATAAACTAGAGCTTCTTCTCTACACTACCATGGCGTCAGATCACCCAGAAAAATAGAAAGTATATAGATCTCTTCACTCTCAGGAAGCACTTATAGGTTAGAGGATAAATAAGATTTTCTTCCTTACACTTCTTTTCCAGTGGCATGATATCATCCAAAAATATCTCACAACATCGACATGATCCTTTATACACCCTTTTTCTCATCACAGATTAGGTGCACATGTTCCTTTTTCATTTTCATGCTTTTATTTACATGATTTTTATATACATACATGCATTTTTACACATTACAAATACACATGCATATTTGACTACTTGATCGTCTTCTCTTTTGTAGTTCCATCCATATGGGAAACAAATAGTCAACAACACACACATAGAGGGTACACCACACACACAATACTAACCATGCAAGTACACCACACACATTGGAATCTACACATGTGTTTCTGACCTAGGTCCACTCTCATCACTTTTTACACTTTTGCATATTTAATCTCCACGAACCATTTTTTTTCACTCCACTCTTTTTCTAGTCCCTCGGCACACATTCTACATCACTCTACATGGATATCAAGTGTGCATCTCTATCTAATTTATGTTAGCAAGCTTTCAGCTCACCAACAAAAATTAGGGGTAAATGTAGACATAACATTATGCACTTTGAGTCATTATTTAGTTCCAGTCTCATACTAAAATTCATTAGGTTCTAAGTGAAAAGATTAATAGTTAACCCATGTCTTTAGCCATTTTTCATTGCTTTCTATCATTATTTTTTATCTTACACCTGTACTTTCCTGGTTTGTACTTTCATACTATGTTTTCCTATGTCTGAGTTGGGTGCTCTTCCCGGACTGGGGGGCCCTAGGTGCCTTGGTCCCCTCTGGGTTCCCTAACCCTCTTTGTACATCCCTACCACTTTTTTTCTCTTTCTAGCCATTTGTGCTTCTTATATTTTTTGGTGGTCCACCTTTTCACAATTAATTATGAAATTAAAGCAAGAGAACCATATAATATAAAGTTATGTGACCATAATGAGGGACCAAAAACTAAGCACTTACTATTACCACCTAAGGTTGCATCCATCAAAAAGCATCTATAGCTACATTCACATCCATCTAGCTCCATCATAAGGCACACAAGGTTGGTTCATCTGCATCACACTTCACAGGATGGGAGTTTATTATTTCCATGCACACATTTATTATATTCTACATATAGTTACTTTCTCACTACCTCACAAAGTGTGACTGACACAAGAACACCTGGGGCACAATTCCGCACACACACACACACACACACACACACCTAGAACTACATTGGGTATGAGATGTAGTGCAACACTCAGTGATAAGTCCATCAAATTGGAAGGTGAGGACATTTTGACCACTTTGTATGCATATTTTTTTTAGCGTTTTGATGTTTTGTCTAGGGTTTTGTAGGTGATTATTCATTGTAGGTATATAGTGACATTAGCGGTCACATAATGACATCCACACGATAGGAAGCGAAACACAAGAGAACACTCAATGACATGTTAAAGGAGGTATTTTGGTCATTTCAGTAGACCAGGGCACCTAGATCTCAGACCAAGGAACCCATGAGTGCCTCTATCCCTCTCCAGGAGCCCCAGTCTACTCAGATAGATTGGATCTACATTTTCTCAAGCTCATGTGTGATAGTTTCCTCCTCTTGTTCATTTGGTCTCCATTGCGACACAATCCCACGACATCATTAAATCAGCTAAGGCGTTCTTAACCCTCTTTTCACATGAGGGTTTTATATTTCATTACTTAGATTTTTGGGGTACTATTTCAATATTTTATTACTTCATTTATTCAGTTATTTTACTGCTTCTATAACATTAGATTACACTAGAAATATCTTATTTTAGTTTAATCAGTGTTTTCCTCAACCTCTCTATACTCACACTTTTGACCAACTTTGTAATGAGTTTGGGGCATGTGCATGGAAATGAGGTAACAAAATGTAGCCAAAAATGTTTGAGTGGAATTTTGAACCTAGGATGATCACATGATGGCTTGTTTGTGCTATAATGTGATTGATCCATAACATGAGTGAATTATGGATTAAAAACCACCTCCACTATGTCTTAGATATTTGATCGTAAGTGTTAGACTATATATTCTATGTTTGAATCCTTGTTTCAGAAGAAAACATACAAATCTCAAGTTTACTTGATGTTGGTTGGCACATTTTAACAAAATATTCCAAAATAAACATGATTGTGATGTAAAAATATGTTTTGAATTTATGTTGATGTATTTGTTTCTAAAATCCAAATAGTTTAAGGTTTTGATCCTTAATTAATTTTAGTACTGTCTTAATTTTTTCCAAAACACATTTTTTTGTTTTTTCTATGTATTTATTGATTGAATCATCCAAAAATTTAAAAAATGCTTTGACACGTTATCTACACCCCATTCTACACACATTCAAAAAATTGATTTTTGATTATTTTTCTCAAAATTAAGGTGGATTAAGTACAATCATTAATTTTTTTGGATTACCCACTTTAAAATATAGTAAAAGAAGAATATATTAACTGAAAAATAATTGAAAATACTTAATACACGATCTTAGATAACTTTATATTGAAGGGATTTGTAAAAGTAATTATGAAACTCAAGAAACGAGGGACACACACATGCCACTATTATTTTTGACATAAAAAATGAACTCCTTGTTTGTGCAACACATTTGAACCTTTTAATCTCCACTATTTAAAAATAGTAGTCTAGAAACTAGATTTTTTAGCACTATAATTCTTATGCTTATCAAATTGTCAAATTTTGAGCATATGCTTGTCAAATCACTCAAGTTCAAAGTTTTTTTTAAATTTCTAAAAAGAGTGTCCAATTTTTGACTCCTTTTTGGTTCCCCATTTCTACACACATAACTTTTGAATACCATGATTTGTAACTTTATAATATTAATTTTCATTTAAGCGTAAATTTGTAAAATAGCTCTACCAATAACGAAGAGCTATCCCATATAAGTGGTGTTAGGCCCCTGCCCACAATCTTGAAAGAATGGTCCCTAATATGATGCTTTGTTATATCATTTTTACAATATTGTATAAAATCCCTCATCCCTTCTATCTTATCAAGGATTTCATCCATGAAGGAATAGTCAGATTACATTTCCTCCCTTATCATTTTCTACAAAGGGGGTTCTTGCGCCACTTCCTCATTCTCCAACTTGTCCTCAAGTTCCACCATTAGCCTCTTGGAGGGTGATATTTATCCCATATAACCACCTCCTAATTTATACAAGGCCTCCATAGCACCTTGTACAAAGCCCTAATATTCCCATAGCTTGCCATGGAATGCATTACATATTACATAGATTCTTTGGGTTATATTATAGGATGATGTATTCCATAAATGTCATTTGGGTGAACCTTGGTGATTGTTAACGTTGTATTATGTCAAATATTACTTACGAGTATTGAATGCATGTTATTGAGATGATAATTTTATTGGCTCTGGTTCTTGATATTTTAGTCAAATTATGCTCACCAAACTAATATTAAAGACCATCTCAATTTAGACCCATTGAAATATCCCAACATTATGGATTACTCCTTTTCTATGGTACATCTCATTGCTCCTCCTTTCTTAATAATGCAACTATAGCTATTTAATATTTTGTAGGGATATTTTCCCATATTGTATATTAAATTATTTTTCTTCAGCGTTCAATCATAAGAGATGTAGTCACAAAATCATGCACTTTAGATATTATTTATCTCGGTTTCATACTACTATTTCGAAGGTTCTTGAGTGAAGAAAGTACGAATTAACCCCCGTATTTTGGCCATCTTATTTTATTTCAATTCATCATTCCTGACATTTTTCATCTATATGCTCAGTCTATTTCAGTCATTTTCCATTATTTTAGCCTTGATGGGGGTGCCCAGGCCAGTACTAGGGCACCCATGGGTGCTTCGATCATTCTTGAACACTCCCTCTACTTTTTGGGATCTTTCTAGCCATTTTTGCTTCTTATATTTTTGGTGGTCATCTATTTTGGGGTTAGTTATGAAATTATATCAGGATAACCCTATGAATATAAAGTTACGAGACCATAATGAGGTACCTAACACTAGTCACTACTATTACCCATCTAGAGTTGCATCCATCTATTACATTGGAGATCACTTGCATCCACATAGATCCATCAAAAGGCACAAGGATATGACATTTGCATCACACACACCATAGGTGGAGGATTCTATTCTATTTTATGAACACATTCTATTACATTTTCTACATCTATTTATTGCTCACTACTTCACAAAGTGAAACTGACATAAGAACACCTAGGGCACATTTGACACACACTCACCAGAATTACATTTAGGTCTGAAATTTAGTACAAAGCTCAGTTAGTAAGCCCACTGTTGTGGTAGCTGAGGTCATTCTGACCCATTAATTTGCATTTTATTTTTTTAGGGTTTTGATACTTCTTTTGGTATTTTAAATATATTTTCATCATTTTGAAATATCAGCGACATCCGACACAGGGTAACGAATCTGATTTGACACACAACGAGGATTTTAGACAACCTCTCATCACTGTGAGAATTAGTTCTAGTTATTGTATGTAGACCAATGCACCTATTTGGCAGACTAGAGCTCCTGTAGGTTCCCTAGTCCCTCTCCAGGTGCCCCAGTTTATCCAGATACTTTATATCCATCCTTTTTGGGGATTCTACATAGTCGTTCCAACTTCTAGATTTTCTAGCCACTTGTGTAATATCATCTTGCAAACATCTTCTATTCAAATAAGTTATTTCCTTTTCTCTCTTGCACATTAGGGTTAACATTTCCTTTTGCATAGTTTCTTGGGCCATTTACATATTTATTTACTACATTTATTTAACGTATTTATAGTTGTTCATAGCTTAGATTAACTACACCCATATTTCTTATTTTATTTAATCATTTTGGTGATCTTGATGTTTCAACACTACCTTTTGACAATGTCATCCCCATATCAAGTTGTGGATCAATCCTCTTATCTTACCTTTGTACCAACTACGGTCTCGGGAATAGTTACTATTACTGTTGATTTCATGCATGTGCATACCCAACATCCCCCTCACTTTGTCATACCTAGGGCTGATCCATCCATTAATGTCATTACTACTCGGTGTGGTCATCCTAATTCATCTACATCTCCACTCGCGTCTATTCTTCCACCCATTACTTTGGCACCTCCTCCTACTACTTATAAGGGCTATGACATCATTGAGTAATTTAAAAATATGCCCACTAAGATCTTGTAGAATGATTTCTGCATTATTTCAGGGCTTTTCCATTTTTGCTATCTTTTGTCGCACTGACCCCTTTTTTCTTTTGTTGTTCTTTTTTATTTTTGTGCGACTCAATTTTTCCTAAGTATGGAACTAGATGCGAAGGGTATCCACATATACCTTCAGCACATTTTAGAGAAAGCACAAAGAATCGAGAGCCTTCAAGCAACGAGAATTGACCACGTGGCTAAAGTGTGGCAAGGCATCCCAAGTGGGCTGAAAAGTCAAGATAAAGGAGAATAATGCGTAGACCTCCACGTGTCACCCAGGTGTAAATTTAAAAAGAGATTGAAAAGGAGAGGCCCTAAAACTATGCTAGGTCTCCATGTGTCATACAAGGAAGCTACCGTCATTGAAAGGACAACCTAAAGAAGCAGAGGAATCGATGTTTAGTGAATTGAATGAGATCTCGGGTCCCAAAGCATGTAGTTGAGATTTTCTCCCAAGGTCAAAAATCGTGTAGGTAGAAAATAACTGTAGACAGTGGAATTCTTGATTGGGGGTGTGGTGGAGCTAGATCCATAGGGGTCTATAAGAGAATGTTCTTATGCCAACAAGAGGGGGAGGAATAGAGTTCTAGAGCTTCAGAGGATAATATTTTAGGTTCAGTCCATCATGTTCATTGGCCTTAGTAAGGCTTTGTTGTAAGGAAATATTGTAATCTATGCAATTTTGGCCTTATGTACTATTTTTCTCTATAAATAAGAGTTCTTGATCTGTGCACTGAAAAGTTCACAATATTCTATGTCCTTTGTTTCTTCTTATTTTGTTTTTATTTAGTTCTTGATAAATGTTTACATATCTATAGTGTTGCATGCCCTTAGATATTTTACATAAATTTTTACATTGTGAACGTGATTATGTTTGGGTTTTGTCTCACCTTTGATGGTATGAAATATATTTAAACTAGATGATCCTGTTCGATTCTCTTCAAATAATCTAGTAGTTATTTCAATAGAGATCTTTGTGCTATTTTAGTAAATATTTAGCGCATCACCTTAGATAGAACTTATATATTGTTTCACTTTCTCTCTAAACCCTTATCTCAATCCAAATTAGAGAAGATACATCTTCTATAAAACCTAGAGGTTATCTTAGGGATCAAGTCCCACATCCCTAATATTTCCCACAACTTTGGTGGTTTATCTACAAATATAATCATGAACACTTTTCCTGGCACACCTGGTGGGACATACTAAGCTTGATCAATAAGCACATGAGTGCTTATTCAGGTGGGAATCAGAGCCATAAACCAGTTACCAAATCTCAGATTGTAGTAAATCCTAGACTATTGTTACAACCCTTGGTATCAATCATAAGAGGACCTAGGTAGAATCCTATAAGAACACAAATGGCTCAATCGCCTCCTTCGAGACAGTTCATCTCATGGAATTGTTGATGATTATATTTTTGGATGAATCATCAAAGTTGTTGGATACCTTAAGTTAGTGTGACATGCACCCTGAGGTAATGTCCATATTTTAAAGAAGCTGAATCTTCTCTGGTGTGGGATAAGGGTTAGAGAAAAATGAAACATAACAAAAAACTAATAGAAGCGATACATCGAAAAAGAAGAAATTAATCAAGAATCCATTTTACTAAAATGGGAAAAGGTTAGAAATGAAAAGGGTGGACGAAATACACCACAAACCAGAGATAGATTCACTCATAACACTGATTAAAAACTCATCAAACATAGCTTCCAAAACCCATAATGAACATTTAGAGATATGCACAATATACCGATAGTGAATAAGGGCTATTAGAGATAATAAAACATGCAAAGGATGGATGAAATGCATCAGAGGACATGTATTATATTGCTCCAAAATTGTGCACGGTAAAAAAATCAACAGGTAAGATGCAAGAAAAGATGCCACTACAAATCCTTAGGAAGAAGGCTTGAGCTCCATGTTCCTACCCTAGCAGAGAAGGAACAAGGACAAAAGGGAAAAATGACTAATTATAGATATATATTTTTAATGAACCCCCATATTACAATATATATAATGAGAAGAAGAGAAGAGAAAAATCCCGAAACTACTTCTCTGACCACTTATTAGTTGTAATAAATGAGATGAAGTGACAGAAATAGATTTGAAAAATATGTCTCACACTGGCCCATGATCTGCCTTTAAGAAATGAGAGCCATATTCATTCAATGCATTCTCAACTACTTTCCAACCGCCTCCCTTGAAGTGGGCTTGGTTTTTAAGGAATACACCCTCAAATCTTCATCAATATATAACTTCCTTGATAGTTGTGCATCGGGTTCTGGACCATGATTCTTTCGATACCTATTTTGTGGAGTTTCATTAAGAAATGCTTCATTTGTGGCCCTTTTAATGTAGGTGGAATTTCCTCTCCCTTCGTACCTTTTGAAAGATCTGAGCATTTAAAACTCTAGGCATTTTTCATCACTACTCTCACGTGGCAGTGACCTACCGCCAATATTTCACAACTTGCTTTGGGTTCTAAGCCCTTTTGTGCTGAGCTCCATGTAGAGACCAAGGGTTTCTCTAGGGTCTTCATTTTTCTTGTATCCTTTAGAAGAGCACTGATTTAACATGTGAAATCTTCTACGGATCCTTCTATTTTTCCTTGAGTTTATAATGGGACTTGTTGTACAGTGAAATCTTCTACGGATCCTTCTATTTTTCCTTGAGTTTATAATGGGACTTGTTGTACATTAACACGATGATCCTTTCTTTAGCGGGCCTCTCACCATTGACTCCACATGGAGGTCCCGTGAGAGTATTTAATTTTGTTACTCCCCTTTTGTTTTGGAATTACACCGGGTTGACACGTGGCACCTTCGGTGAGTCCATTACTTTACTTCAGGTTGAATCGTCTCGAGTTTGGATTTTCACCGTGATTTGGCTAAGTCTTCCCCAAATATTGTTAGAGGATTGACTCATTTTTCATTAGTCTAAGACTCCCAGAACTATCTTGATTACTCACAACAATAATCTACTTGTTATCTAATTTTAGCGGGCGGTGGAGGAAATTAGATAACAATTTGGCGACTCACGGGGGGGGGGGGGGGGTCATTAACCTACTAATTAAGAATGAACCAGCTATCTGTGTCTATTCATAGGGCATGGAGTCTGCTGTGAATGGATCTGAACCTTGATTCTAGAGTTTTTGAAGTGTCACTACTTGCTTCTGTAGCCGCTAGCTGATCCTTTGCATTTTTTTAAATCTCATAATGATACTCTACAATTTGTTTTTGTGAGAGTAGCTTTTTTTTAAAAATTCAATCCAACTCATTGTGATTAGCTGATCCTTTGCATTTTTTTAAATCTCATAATGATACTCTACAATTTGTTTTTGTGAGAGTAGCTTTTTTTTAAAAATTCAATCCAACTCATTGTGATTTTGAGGTTGAAGGATAGAGAATATTCTAAATGGGATGCCAATCAATCTTACAGAGGTGTAGAGGCTTTCTACAATTCATTCTAGAAAGAATCAATGAAATTGCCTCAAGGACGTATTTTAGTTCCTCTGCATTTGTTTGATTGAAAGTTTGCAACAATTACAAATAACTATGGGTCTCCCTGCTGAAAACACTAAAGTAATAGGGAAAAAAGCTATATAAAAAAGATAAAATCATACATGCCTCAAGTAAGACATGCAAAGTGTGTAAAAGCACTTTTCTTGTTGAAATAAAATCTACTCCTACTCTACTAACAACCTAGGAAAAGCTAAACAAATCCTGAAACATGCATGGAGAAATAGCTTCCCTTCCTTATAAGGCACGGCCATGTGATTAATTTAACAATGGATATGGTCTGCAATAAGAGTAAAAAATTACCTTCCACTCCTCTACCCATGGTATCAACAAAATAAATAAATACCTTCTTAATATGCTTATTATTTTATTGGAGATGTTGTAACTGACCCTTGGGGATTTGAATATTATCCTCATCCTCTGAAGTGAGCATGAATGGTTATTATCCTCATCCTCTGAAGTGAGCATGAATGGTTTTAGATTCTCCCTTGGTTATGATGAGGCCAAACTCTTAATGAGGCTTTCATGTAGACTTTACTGAATGGATTTTGTCACATGTTGATTTCAAATTTTATGTGCATATATAAACAATTGATCCTTTGTCTTGATGACTAGTATGGAAGTGGTGTCATCCTTGTCTTCCTTTTCCTCCCCTACCATGACAAATTTGTCGACAATTCCAGACTCTTTGATTGAAATAAAAAATCATTCAATGATTATATCTTCATTAAGAGCTTCTGGATTTGATTCAAGGGGAATATCATTAATAGTAGGTTGTTCTTGTTGGGGAAATGGTGTAGCTGCAAAGGTTGTGATTTCCATGGGCTCTTTTTCATCAAGACATTCCTCTAAGTTAGATAAGAAATCAATCTAATCGTCTTCCTACTATGTCAAGGTCTCTCCCTCTTGCATGTTGGTATTTGAGTCTACAAATTTTTCATCATGCATAGCTTCATCTTTAAACATGAAGCTCGTGAGATCAAAATCTTCCAAAAACTTTGGTTTCTAGAGAGAATAAATGGGATAGAGATATGTAATATCTAGTGCACCTGATTCATGATTTGAATCCTTTGAATTGGATTCACTAGTGCACCTGATTCATGATTTGAATCCTTTGAATTGGATTCACTCATCCCTATGTGCTCCTCTTCTTTTTGATTTGGAGTGGCTTCTTGTTCATATTGAGGGGATGAATATTTGGAAGGAAAAGGGAAAAAATAAATGAATTGGGATGAAAGGATAGGAGATGGAGAAGGGAACTCAACATTTGGAGTAATATGATGTGATATAACTTGGGAAGAGGGAAAGATACACAAGGATTTGGTGATTGAATTACCCATTGATAAGGCTCTCTCACACTTTTCTCATATGTTTCAATACCCTCAATCCACGACATAAGCGGGGGCAATATTTCTTCTAAGAAATAAAGCTTCTCCTGCGGGCTATAGTGTCTAGGAATATGCCTTTCCCATGGATAAGAGGACCTGCATCCTATTCTAAATGCCTTCATTTGCACCGTAGCCTGAGATTGAACCATGCCTGCCTCCATTCTTTGGATCTTCTCTAGTAGACCAAAATTTTCTATTTGACTGTAGTCATCATATGCATACCCATGTCCTTAATAGGTTCCGTAGCCAAACTAGTTTTGACATTGCTCATATGGGTAAGCATAGTGGCTTTGCATCTGGTTATAATGCTTACTTGGAGAAGTTGCAAGGTTTATTAGAGGCTGATGGTACTATTGAAAGTGTGAATTCCACTGCGGGAATGAAGTCATGTTTGCACAACTTCACAAAATGAGGAAAATGAGAGACATAGAAAGAAAGATGAATGAAAAATGGATGCAAGAAGGGTCTGTAAATTTTTTAGAATGGTCTATTTGGATAAAATAGAGTCATAAAATGTGCTTTATATGTGCCCCAAAAGGTTAAATATCACCAAGAACACACCAAATTGATGAAATGAAGTGGTATGATGATTCAAACTATCCCATCAGCAGTTCCAGAAAAATTGTTGACAATTATCTTTGCAGATGAGCCTTCACAGTTGTTGGATACCTTAGGTTAGTGGAACATGTGCCTTGAGGTAACCTCCAAATTTTATAGAACCTAGCTCTTCTCTAGTGTGGGATAAGGGTTAGAGAAAAATGAAACATAACACACAAATAACAGAAGTGATACACTGAAAAAGAAGAATTAAATCAAGAATCCATCTTCCTAAAACAAGAAATGGTGAGAAATGAAAAGGGTGGAAGAAATGTACCACAGACTAGAGATAGATTCAGACATAACACCAATTAAAAACTCATTAAGCACATCTTCCAAAAACCGTAATGAACATTTAGAGATATGCACAATATACCAACAGTGAATAAGGGCTATTAGATATAATAAAACATGCAAAGGATGGATAAAATGCATCAGAGGACATATTTTATTGCTCCAAAAAATTTCACAATACAACAATCAACAGGTAGGAGGAAAGAAAAAATACTACTACAAAGCATTACGAAGAAGGCTTGAGCTCCATGTTCCTGCCCTCGCAGAGAAGAAATAGGGACAAAAGGAAAAAATCACTAATTCTATATATATATTTATAACGAGCCCCCATATTACAATATATATAATGAGAAGAAGAGAAGAGAACAATCCTGGAACTACTTCTCCAACCACTTGCCAGTTTTAATAAATGATATGAAGTGATAGAAATAGATTTGTGAAATTTGTCTCACACTGCCCCATGATCTTCCTGTAAGAAATTAGATCCATATTCATTCAATGCATTCTCAACTACTTTTCAACCACCTCCCTTGAAGGGGGCTCAGTTTTTAAGGAATAAACCCTCAACTATTCATCAATATCTAACTTCCTGGATTGTTGTGCATCTGGTTCTAGACCATAATTCTGTCAATACCTATTTTGTGGAGTTTCGTTAAGAAATGCTCCATTTGTGGCCCTTTGAATGTAGGTGGAATTTCCTCTCCCTTCATACCTTTTGAAAGAACCAAGAATTTAAAAATCTAGGGGGTCTTCATTACTACTCTCACGTGGTAATGACCTGCCACCGATATTTCACAACTTGTTTTAGGTTCTAAGCCCATTTGTGCTGAGGTCCACGTAGAGGCAAAACACTTCTCTAAGGTCTCTATTTTGCTTGTATCCTTTGGAAGAGTGTTGAGTTGACATGCGACATCTTCCATGGCTCTTTCCTTGAGTTTTCAATGGGACTCATTGTACATTAACATGAGGATGCTTTCTTTGGTGGGCCTCTCAATTGACTCCACATGGAGGTCCCACGGGAGTTTGGAATTTTGTTACTCCCCTTTTTTTTGGAATTATTCCGTTCCAACACATGGCACCTTCTGCAAGTTCGTTACTTTGCTTCAGGTTGACTCATCCAGGGTTTTACTTTTCACCATGATTTGGCTAAGTCTTCCCCCAAAATTACCAGAGGCTTGAATCCTTTTGCATTAGTCTGAGACTCCTAAAGCTATTTGGATTACTCACAGCATGAATCTTCT
Organism: Taxus chinensis; assembly: GCA_019776745.2. Taxonomy (NCBI): domain Eukaryota; kingdom Viridiplantae; phylum Streptophyta; class Pinopsida; order Cupressales; family Taxaceae; genus Taxus; species Taxus chinensis. Next base: position 143,914,783 of record CM034154.1, on the reverse strand, counting down.
TTTTATCTAATTTTAAAGGTCAGTGGAGGAAATTAGATAACAGGAATCAGGGAATTCCACTCATCTTACTATTACCTCTAGTAACATGGAATCCCATCCCAAAAAATCCACTAAAGGCACTACCTAAATTTAGTGGTGAAGACTTCAATACCCTATAGGAACATCTTCAATACATTGCCGAGATATGCACTGTACATTGCATCATGGGGCAAGATGTTTCCTTAAGGTTATTTTCTACCTCCTTCAAGGGAAAATATCTTGAATGGTACATGTATTTGACTTCTAACTCTATCGATACCATGGATCAATTAGGGAATCTATTATTTAGAAGATTCGTTGAAAAGGTAGACATATCTTTTGTCCTACAACAACTTATCAATATCAAGTAAGCTCTGTAAGATCCAGTAACTTATTTCAATACCAGATTCCACAAGACATGACAAAGGATTCTAGATCTAGCCATGAAATCTACAGGTATGGCTATTGTCTTTTATTTAAAATATCTAAACTTTGATATTTCCGTTATGATTCAGTCGTTAGGAGGAGATTCTTTGCCACAAGCATATGATATGGAAGTCCATGATGAGAATAACTTAATAGATGTTTGGAAACTTCCACTTAAGCTCACTTTTCTTGTGTTTCCCAAGATAGATCCCCTTCCTCAAGAGCAAACCTCAATCTCTGCCCAAAATCCTATGTATATATATAGCTACAAATCCTCTCAAGGAGCCACCACCCCTACCGCAACATCATCATCTTATTCTTCGGAGATGGAGGAAGTAAAAAACATCCTTATGAACTTCTCTAACAAAATAGTTAATCTTAAGAAGAATCAAAGCACGTACCCAGGATAATATTATCAAGGATATCAAGGGGGTAAACTTGCTTATCCTCTATAATATCAAAATTCCCTAAGACCGCCGTTGACACAACTATTTAACCAAATTGTCCTAGTACCAACACCACTCCAGACCTTCCCACCCAATAGTGGGAGAGAGATGATTCCACGAAAAAATAATTTGGTATAATATCCCAATGTTTGTTGTTTCCCTTACAATAGCCCTCATATGCCAAGAGATTTCCCCCAAGGAAATCTACACATAAAGGTAGAAGAGAAAATAATGAGGGAAGGCTACGAGTTAAATGCTTTCAAACTGTATCAATCCCTGGGAATTGAAAATGTGGCCTTAGTTGCACAAATGTAAGGGATGTCCCTAGAACAAGAGGCAGAGATTGAACATGAACTGTGATTTTATCTTGGGTCAAAGGATAAGAATTTGTATTCATAAATGAAGCATCCAATTCTAAGAATATGGTACAGTAAAATTACAACACACACTTGAAAGGGTAGATATCGGAAGTTATAATCCCTGTTCTTACAACAATGAATGGAGAAAGGAAATAATCTTTGACATTCACTACCCCTCTACCAACAGTTATACAAGAGAATCTGGAAGCCACTTAGAATCAAGGGACCTTCCATCTAATAGCTGAGAGGGTGAAATACCAGCAATACTACAAAGCACAATTGCTTGGACCGATGAATGTAGTCGAGCAACTTAAAATGGTTCCAACTAATGTATCCTTGTGGGATATATTGGTAATTGTGGAATAAAAGGAGTTTCTTCAATAAGCACCGAAATCCAATGGTGACCCAACTATGACTAGGAAGGGGAAATAACAACTTATAACGATCCAAGCTCAAACAGTGTCAGTGTTGATGAACCAAAAAGAAGAGGTAAATAAACCGAGACCACACCCCTTCTTCATGACTCTTATAATTGGTAAAAAATTGATACATAACTCCATGATGACTCAGGCGCAAACACTATGGTTATGCCCAAATCAATTATGGATGCCTTGGGATTTAAATATGATCCCCTAAAGAAAGGAGTCATGAAACTAGATGGGAAATCAATTCAAACCATTGGTATTATTAGAGGTCTCACATTATAGCTCTATTCATTGCTAAACATAACTATTCCATATGATACAATAGTAGTTGATGTTTCACCAGTCTTTAGACTATGTCTATCTCATGATTTCATGACTAAAACTAGAGGCTACATATCCCTTGATTGGTCTCATTTGATTTTGCGGAATAAGTATGGATCAAAAATGAAGGTGATATCAGAACCCCTTGCCAAGGAACATATTATAGATCGAGTGGCCTAAGGTTTTTAGGCCTCTCATGTCATGATCACTCGAGAGTAAGAGTCGTATATGGGTGATGGCGACTATCAAAGTAGAGACTATTTGGTTGAAATGTCACCCGGAGATCCCTTGGAAATTTTGATTCCACTGGGTTAGGTACTTATGTGATCTTTGATGAGAATCCTAACATCCCAAAAATTATGAGGGAAGATAGTAAAAATGAAAATAATCCCATAGAGGATTCCCTAATGTGGACTCTACCTTTTGATGGATCCAGAAGCAAGAATGAATCAGGATCCAGAATATTCCTATCTTCACCAAATGGAAGGAAGATACACAAGGAATTTCTCTTCCACTTCGCTTACACCAACAGTGATGCAGAGTATGAGGCTTTGATACATGGTTTGATATTGGTGCAAAAAGAGGGTGTCCAGAAACTGAGAGTCTTTGGGAACTCTGAATTAGTAGTGACACAAGTTAGAAGCACTGTTGCAGAAAAAAATCCAAGGATGAGGTCCTATCGTCACAGGGTATTGGATCTTATTGAGGAATTTGAGGCCTTTAACATTAAGGTTATCCCTCAGAAACAAGATATAGAAGCAAATAGAATGGCCTAGATTGGATCACAATTTGACCCGACCCAAGATCTGATGACAAAAAAATAAGTGGTGAAATTGATCATCCACCCGTCCATACCTGATAATGTGGATCATTGGAAAGTCTTCGAAAGCGACCAACAAATATTTATCTTCTTATAAAAATTTGAAGAGTTTGGAAATTAACTCCAACCCAAAATTTAAGAAGTGTATGGAGATCAAGTCACCCAACTCAAAATGAATAAGCTTCCAAAAGGACTGATAAAGTTGGAAAATATTTTTGACACCAATGATGCTAATATAGACATGGGGAAGTTTACGACAATCAAGGAAGACTATGCTGAGCTATAAGTAGCCAATGGGAAGAAGTCAAAGGTTGGGAAAATAGTCACTTAGAAGGAGAGGGAGAAACTTGTGGCTCTATGCCATAAGTATGATAAGGTAATAGCCTGGATTTATGAAGATCTACATGGTTATAATCACATCATCCATAATATTATTGATCTAGATAAAGGGACAAAACCTGTGTGTCAGAAATAGACACCTGTGAATCCAAAGTTAGATTCTTTCATGGATGAAGAGCTCAAGAAGCTCTTAGAGGCTAAAATAATCTTCCCAATCAATCACTCCACATGGGTATCTAATTTGCTACCGGTAAGGAAGAAATATGGTGAAATTATACTCTGTGTGGATTTTAGAGATCTGAATAAAGTGTTCCTTAAGGAGCACTACCCCTTACCTTCCATGGAATAGATACTACAAAAAATAGTGAGTTTAGAAAGATTTTATTTTCTTGATGGTTTTTTGGGATACAACCAAATATGGATTGTGGAGGAATACCAACATAAAAACCACCTTTACGATGAATTGGGGAACCTTTACATATGCGAAGATGTCATTCAGACTCACCAATGCTAGGTCAAATTTTCAAAGAGTCGTGGATGCCACGTTTAGAGAGTTGATTAACAAGATAACACTAATATACTTGGATGACCTCATAGTGTTTACCAAAACAAAGGAGGACCATTTCAATTCCCGAGAAGATGTAGAATAAATGCTAGGAATTTAGAATCTCTCTGAATCTAAAGAAGTGTTTTTTTGGAGTATTGCAAGGAAAACTCCTAGGATGCATTTTCTTAAGGGATGGGATCTCAATTGATCCATAAAGAGTTGGGAAAATTTTGTAATTGTCTCTACTTGTTGATAAAAAGGTAGTACAATCATTCCTAGGAAAGATTAATTTCATCAGTAGATTCATTTCCTATTTTGCTGGAATGATCCACCCAATCACACTAATGCTAAAAAATAATCTAAGCTTTAAATGGACCACTTAAGGTCGTCAATCCTTCGATGGGATAAAAATATCAATTATATTTACTCCATTATTATGTAACCCATACTTATCCAAGGATTTAATTATATACGTATATGGGAGCAAGCACAGCGTAACATCCATGTTGACATAGAAAGGGGAGGCACAAGGAGAGGAGCATCCAGTTTATTTTTTTTTCAAAAAATATTTATGATTATGAGACAAGTTACAACTTTGTGGAGAGATAAGATTACGTCATTGTCAAAGGTATAAAGAAATTCAGACACCTCATCACCAATAGCAAGATCACAATCTTGGTGTCACAATCCAATGTAAAATAATACATTACAGAAGGTGAGATAACTGAAAAAGGGATAAATGGATCACTAATATCTTAGAATATGAAATTGAAATAAATCCCATGAAGATCGTAAGAGGAAGAGGTCTATGCCAATATCTTGTATAAGATGCAATGACCCAAAAAAATGGAGAATCTGAGGTGGTGCTCCGTATTTAAGAGAATGAATTTGAAACCTTGGTATTGGATAGGATGCATTTCATATAGACGGGTGAGATCCAAGTCACCTTCACCTTAAAAAGAGTAGATATTATAGGAAACAGGGATATGAATTTGTCATAATTGATAATTTCCTTTTTATAAGGAACTTTGATGGGATCCTACTTAGATGCCTAGAAAGGGAGGAGGACAAAAAATTCTTACATGAGTTACATCATGAAATCTCGGGAGGTCACTTCTCAGCCAAAACCACAACCATAAAATTCCTACATGCAAGATACTTTGGCCCCAGTTTGTTTGTAAATTGCTATGTGATGGTGAGTAAATGTAGAATTTTCCAGTTCTACATGGGCTTATGGAGAAATGACACACTACCCCTTAACCCTATCATATTTGAGGAACCATTCACATAATGAGGTCTATATTTCATTGGAATGGTTAATCTAGTTTCAAGTGCAGGTCAAAGGTGGATTCTCATCGCCACTGATTACTTCACTCAATGGATAGAGGTAGTTCCATTAAAGGAATTCATAGATAATATGTTCCTGGAAATTATATGAGATATCACTACATGCTTCAAATCCCCCCACACAATCATATCATATAATGCAAAGGATTTTTCGGGGCCCAAAGTGTCTGAATTCACAATGAGGCATGTAATCTATCTTAAGACATCTTCCAACTACTACCCATAGGGTAACGATTTGGAAGAATCAACCAACAAAAATATAATCAGACTCATAAAAAGGATGGGGGAGGAACATAAGATATTGTGGCATGAACATATTAATATGGCTTTATGGGGAGATCGAATCATGCCCAAGAAAATCCTTAAGGCATCACCATATGAATTGGTCTATGGTAAAATCATCGTAATGCCTATCACGATGGAGGTCCCAACCTTGCAGTTGTTGAAGAAAATTGAGATCAAGGAACATGGATCGATGTAGGTAATACTTGTAGAGCTGATAGAGATTCAATAAAATTGGGAGGGAACCCATGTATCGATGATTAATCGTCAGCAGGTCATCAAGACTTGGTTTGATCAAAAGACTTCAAAACCCAAATTCTGAGTCGACACTTTAGTTTTAAAATGGGATGTGAGGGCCACCAAGCTTGGAAATCATGAAAAAAATGACCCTCTCTCGACAGGAGCATTCAAGATCACTACATGTAAAAAACAAAATACTTTCAAACTCGAGAATATGGAAGGTAATCCTCTGATGATTCCAGTAAACGCAATCCACCTTAAACATTTCCAATGAATCTTTTTGAATATTATAAATTTTGTATCATTATGATAAACCCCCTCTTTTGTCTTTTTCCTAGCTTTTTAGTGTCACCCCTTTTAATAAGTGTCTTTGGACATGTTTCTCTAGTGGAGAACCTTCTGCCCCTTTTTGAAATTTTGAAAGGTATTGTACCTTCCTAATTTTCCCCGAAATAAATGATCCTAACATTCTTTTGGAATAATTAATGAAATGGATTGGATTATTATTGAAAAATATCTTGGGAAATAAAAAATTCGGCGCTGAGGATCATGTGACCGAGGTGTCGTTGTATGATGTGACCCAATGAATGCGCAAGCCTTTATTTCACATGGGTCGAGGAGGCTATTTGAGGAAAGTTTTGAAATCCCCAAATTTTCATTCTAAGCACTAACAGTCTCTTGCCTCGAGTTTCCGAGTCCCCAGTTTGAAGAACTAGAGCTTTCCCTAGTTTTAGAGTACCCATGGAAGCTTCTAACTCCTTATCTTAGCCAAAATATTACACAAGACACTCATTGCCACATTATTCTCACAACCCAAGGCTCAGATTTCCTGTCAAAGGAACACAATTAAACGATGCTTTTGTGGTCACATATTTCGTGGATGGGGTCTTCGAACCTATCATAAAAAAAAAACCGAATGCTCTGAGAGAGGGTTCCCAAACCATATTCCTTAATTTGGGGGATTTTGATTCTTTTGGCTCCATAATTTGGACCTCCATAATCACCCAATACATGGTGCCTCTCGTGCACCGATATCCCGAGCTCATGAAAATGTGTGCTCATTGTTTTGACCCTGATTCCAACATCATCAAAGATAAAAAAATATAGGTGGTGATTACACCATAGGCAATCAGGGATATTGTTATACAATTTTACACACATGACAAAATTGGACAACGGGGCATCACAGACGATCAAATCACGACTTTGGTCCAAGGGGCCCACTTCTAATCAATGCAGATAAAATGATCAAATAAATAATTTACCTTTAGGAGATCTTATCAGGTTTCCATGACTCTCCTAGTTTCAAGCAAGAGCCCAAGACAATTAAAATAATGGTGAAAATTAGTTTGGAGATCATAAGTAACACCGAGCCAAATTAGCTCACCGAGTAGCTCGACAAGCTTCTTGACAAGCTAGGTTTAAATGATAAGAGCTAGTTATCTAAAGTCTTGAATTTTTAACTCGGGAAGGCTAGTTGAACATGGAGGTTTCAAGATAATAAAAATATCAATGCATTGAGTTTCAACTCAATAAGGGAAGGTTTTAGGTTATTTAGTGAGCTCATTCCATTGAAGGGAATCCCAAGCAAGGTTGAGTTGTGTGATCAAGTTGGTATGGGCCTCGAAGTTGAACCCTTCATGTAGCTCAGTTGAGCTAAGAGAGTACGTAGAACAAGGTGCTCACAGGTTGATCAATGATTGGCTCAAAAGATTGGTTAATTTGAGCTCATGCTCAAGGAAGGTTGTACAATGGTTCATCTGTAGGGTGTCTCAAGTAAATAGCTTAATAAAGATGACATCGCAGGAAACTAGAGATTGAGATTCGTTGTGGATATGTTAAGTTGCGGGGAGCTTGAGGTTGAGTTATTTTTAAGGAACTCATAAGAGCCAAACCCATGAGCTTAGATTGAGCTTTAGAATGGTGAGCTTGGGTTATGTCAAAAGGGAGAGCTCTATATGGAGCCAAGCTAAAAAGGAGCTCGATGTCAGAATTGAGCTCATACGGCTATGCCATTTGGGCAAGAAAAGATTGATTCACAACGAGCTCGTGGGTATAATGACGAGTCAGTAGAAAAATGAATCACAAGTCACAGTGTAAGGAGATCTCATAGGTCATTGAGTTTGAGTATGGCTCGTGGAAGTGATATCATTTCAGGCCAGGTCGCAAAACTCACCTAGTTTGGAGTGTTGAGTTTGGAAAGATTTTTTGAGCTCAGTTGTGAGAGCTCAACATTCGAGCTAGGATAGACATAAATTTAGGTCAAGTTGTTATATGACTCGTACATGAAGAATCGAACTCGGTAGTGTGTGCATTATTGTGGAGCTAAAAACCGCATAATTCGGGGTTGCAGTGGCATATAGTTTGATGCAAATATTGAATTCCACAAGCTCACACAATATAAGGATGATAAATTTAGGATGACGAGCGAGACGTAAGTCTAAAAGCAATCTCGAGTCGGAGAGTCGCTCAAAGCGAGTGGATTAGGGTAGAGCTCGACACTTGATCTACCTCCACATTAAAATGGTTTGTGTTGAAATACCAAGCTCGAACAATGTTTGCAAGGTGAGTGTAAGAGTATTCAAGTGGATCAAAGAATAGTGCATGAATGTTAGTCTCCGTGAGCTACTCAGATGTGTTCGGTAGAGGGGAATTTTCGGGAATCCTTTTTCTTTCACCGGTTGAATAGGAAAAGTAGGGATTCAATCCCGCACATTAGCATCATTATGGGGATTGTTGAGATTGAATTTTTTTTTACCAATATTCAAAATAGTGTAGCTCATTGGGGATTTCGAAGGGCCTCCAGCCATGGTGGAAATGGCAAGATGGCAAACTAAGCCAATAACTCCGCACAGGGGAGGTTTAGGCAAACATGACCAAGCAGGGAATTAACACTGGAAAACTAACATAAGATTTCCACACGAGCTGTGAAACATGAGAATCAGAGAAATTTGGAAAAATTGGAAGAGGCATTTGATGACCGAGTCATGATGAGTGAATCACTGTGTAAACAAGTGAATAAGGAATGACGCCAAGTTGGAAGACCAAGTCAAAAGACATGTGGTGCAAAAATGGAGGTCGGCACAAGCAGCTTGAATGCATCACAAAGGACGGAATGCTAAACATACACGATTCATTCGGGATAAATTTCAAAAATTACGAGTTACTCAGCAACGAGCATGTAAAAATAATCTTGTGGAGGTATGTAAGGAGTCATTGTTTATCCAATAGCTCGAAACACATGACTGAGCTACTTCGTGAATGCATGCATGGCACCAGAAGGTGGTTTGACGAGTTCATAGAAGGGTGTTGAGCTAAATGGAGAAATGGATATCAGTGAAGTGAATGAGAGTTCTCACCAAATGGGAATCGAGACCAAGTTGGCCCAAGCTAATGGGGAGTTTATCAAAGCTAGTGGTTCGATAACTCACCCACCGAGTTATAATGAAAGGGTGAGTCACTCGTAGAGGAGTCATTGAAAGGAATCAAGTTGATATTGACAATTTCAACTTGAGAAGGGCTCGACATTGATTTAACAGGAGCTCAGTTTTGTAGATATATGAAAACAACTGAGTTGAAGTTGGTACACTCAGATCATAAGTTTTCTAGCTCGTGTGGTTGAATTGTGGAATGGAAACTCATTTTCAAGTCAGGATCGGCGTGTAAGATCTTGACATACAACCATGCACCAAGATGAACTGAGTGGATATGTTCAAGAATATAATTCAGCGTGATTCATTGGAGTGTAGACTTGGTGATTCATGAAGAAATCGAGTTCAAGATTATGACACGATGAGTTACACAATCGAGCTCGGTAGTGGGAGGATTGTAGTGAATGAGTCACTCGGTAGTCATGGTCCAAGTTAAAATTAAGAGATCATTGTAAAGGGATTAGTTCAGTCATGGCAGTGGAGAGTAAGCTTGGTGGAGGAGCTCATCGCTCAGCTTGGTGAGTTGGGATCTTTTTTGGCTTATTCAAAATGAAACCCACTTCAATACAAACTGGTTTTAGGGGATCCCCCCTGATTTTGATTAAATTAATATTTGTATTTAAATATTTTATTAATAATATTTATTATTATTATTAAAATATTTTATTTAATATTCTTTTAATTAATTGAGAATATTAAGTCAAACTGGGCATTAATGGCACACGATGGAACCCTCTCAAGTAGTTCAACCAACTATAATAAATACATAATGTGCCTTCATTTTAGGAATAAATTTATGAATTTTCCTCTTCTCTCTCACATATTTTTCTATAAATGTAAATTGGAAGCTCATTCTAACAGGTTAGATAGGTTGGACAAGTTAGATATCTAAGACAAGTGTAATTTTTTCAAGAGTCCTCTCTCTTCTACAAGCTTTCCTTGTATGTTGAGGGAACTTTCAAGCCTTTTTCCAAGATTGTAATGGAAACCATTTCCTCTTCTTAATGTATGATGCATTATGCATGTTGTTGAAGTAATAAAATTGTGTGTTTTGTGACTAATCTCAGCCCTTTCATCCTTCTATACTTCTTTTTTCCTTTTCTCATGCTTGTAGGTACACTATGCAAGTTCAAGTTTCTATTTTAAGTTCTTGGAGTTGTGTGATTATCAAGTGGTGGAGTATTACATGTAGTTGATTTTTTGGTGTTTATTCATCCTTCTCAAGTTCATCCTTCTTCATTGGAATACTAATAGATTATTTTTTCTGATCAAGTTTAACAAAGGGAACACATGTTTCCTAGTCTATGGTATTTTTTATCCTCTATAAGTTACAATAAGTGAAGTTGACTTGTGGTGCACACACCCTCTTCAAATTAACTCTTCCTGACTCTGGAAAGACCCTTTATTTGGTATATCACCATCCCTCATATAGTTTCATTTTTGTAAATCTCTTTCCCTAAAACCCATGAAAATATTAGCATAGGTCTAGATAATCACTTTATTGCACTAGGAGTAGTATAACACTTAGTTTAGGAAGAGGAAGTGGGCCTTCTCCAGAGGTTCACCTTGAGCCCAAGTCCCACAGCTTGAGAGGTGATCCCATGTGTCCCAATCACACCAAAGGTCTTGCTCACATTCTGGCCATTTGGAGGGTGTAGTGATTTTGCGATAATAATTTTTGGCACACCCAGCGGGAACGAGTTTGTAATTCTCTTCTCACTTACACAAGTCAAAGTAACTAACAAATCTATATCTCAAGATTCCAAATCTTAGTACATTAAATTACGTGAATAATTCAGACAAGAGCTTCTTCAAAGCAAGGAAATTATCAGCATATTGAAATTTCCTTATCTCCTCTAAAGAGAAGAAGAAGAGGCATTTTAACATCACCAGTTGTAGGTTTACCTCATAGGGGTCATTCAACTCCTTTGTACGGAAGGTTTCCTCCACTAAGGAATAACCAACCTCTTACTGCTATGACATGAAACCAAGGTTTTCCCCATTTCAATGCAAACAATCCTCTTCAGTTGGCTAAACGTGACCCTATACCTATTGTGGTGCTCAAAAGTTTACCCTTTTACACAGGGGAAAATCACGTTACTCTGGTGGAACATATTCTTGATGTAGCCAAAATTTGTGTAGTACATAATATCATGGAGGACAATGTTGCAATTATACTTCTTGCTACCTCTTTCAAGGGAAAAGCACTTCAATGGTTTCAAGGGTTAAGTGTTTGCACTATAACCACTTAGGACGAGTTAGGAGAAAATATCTGTAAATAGTTTGAAGATAAGAGTGATCACCTATCACTTTTGGAACAACTGACTACCATGAAGAGATCTCCCCAAGAATGCATGAGTGATTTCAATTTATCAATTCCAGAGGACCTAGAATAAGATTCTCGGAACTCATAAATCCTTCTCCAAATAATGCATTCTTGTACTATTTATGAGCCTTGAATAACGATGTAGTAGTTATGATCTATTCCATGGGAGGGACTACATTACCTTATACCTACGAAGTTACCATAAGAGCATAAAATTCCTTGATTTATGCCAGAAAGATAGCTCCACGATCGCCGATGCCGTTGTTTCATGCATCTTACGAATAATCGGCCTATCATTGATCCTATTCCAATAACCTCCACTCAACTAGATTCAGTCTGCCTTTGCCTCTTCAAATGATTTATTTGAAGTCAAGTCACTGCTGCAAACTTTTTGAAACGAGCTTTTTGCACTCAAGAGGAAACAGTTTCAATACAATCATCCATATCAGCCATAAAATTAGCAGTATTAGGCTAACCGTCCTCCTTTTCAATGGAACAATCAGCCACCAAATCAAACTACAAATAAAGCTGTGAATGTCAGGACTTTTAAATTTTAGAATCCTCTTGCTACTAGCTCATTTAAAGCCACAATACCTGTATAGAATAATCTAGTTCAAGACTACGAATGGTGTTATCATTGTTCTCAACCCCACAGTTAAAATCTTTGTCCTAATGGAGTTCTTAGCCAGACCCTTATGGTTAAAAGTGTATCTTCCCCTTCAGAGCTAACAAAAAATTCATCTATGCAAGAAACATCAGATCAACCATAGGCACTTGAAGAAACCACTTTGCTAAATTAGTAAGAAGAATATTTTTACAGGTTGAATATAGATTCCTCATCAGTGGTAGAAAATACGTGTTCTAAGAAGAGAGCTATGGAACCTCAACCTTCTAAAGATGTTCGAGCATCCACTTCACAACCTAAGTCATAAGCGGTGGATGATAAAATGTGGGAAAGAAACCGCCAGAAATACCTGTTAGCCAAGTTGCGAGGAAAGAATGTTCTTCAGGCATCATGATACCCAACAAGCACTTTCTAAAAGAGGATCCCAATGCCCAAAGAAGGAGAAATTCCCTTCAACATAGTATATCAAATGAAGAAAACCAATCTGAGCATTACTATGTGGGACAGACTCTCAATTCCTTCTCAAAGAAATTTGTTGCGAGAGGCCCTAAATAGTTTTAGTACAACCGATGGATCATCAGGTCATGGAGTAACAACTGCTACGAGTTTGTGTCAACCAGAAGGGAAAAGTATTCCTTAAGCCAAAAAACCACTGTCATTATCTATTTCCCTGATCATTAGCGACCACCTGTGCATAATTACATGATCGATTCTGGTGCCTGTAGCTCAGTCATACCCAAAAAAATTACATATGTACTAGGCATTCAATATGCACTGATTGCAAGAGGATTTGTTCAACTGGATGGCACAACTATTAAGATTGTTGGAGTTATCAAGGGACTTCAAATTATCATTCATGCATGCCTGATTTTTTCATTCACCCAAGACATATCAATCATTGATCTCCCTCTATTCACCATCTTCCTATCACGAGATTTCACTACCAAGATGGGTGGTTATCTATCAACCAATTGGTCACATATGATTCTCAGGACTCAATATGGAACCAAAGTGACTATAAGGGTGGAACTAATATGTCATAATCATGTAGAATCCTACATTGCTAGTCATATAAATGGGAATTACACCATCAGAGATCTGGAAGAAGAATATTATGATCATGAACTGACCACTCTTATTGAAGAAGTCCCCGATACTGTGCTAGATGAAGTAAGTGGAGATCATTAGTATGATCCCTATGCTATGTTGGTACCCAGATTTAATCTCCTTCACAACTTGAATGACATCATGGATTTTACAAGACAATCAGAGGAAGATAAATGATTTATATGTTGTTTTGTAGCAGGGGAGGCAATTTATCTAACTTATTAGCACTCAAGATTTGAAGGAGTGGGTATCACCTTGAAAGGATTTGATCTTATCCTCACTATTTTAGGTTGTGCCTCTCAACCAAGGTAAGATAATCTGTGTTGTAGCCTCTATTTTGTGAAGGGGGTGAAGATATCCTTATATTATGCAAATTGTATGGAGATGGCCTTGAGAAAACATGATCAATTTCACATTATTAAAACTCAACAGAGTTGTCACTACTAAAAGATGGAAATGCTTTCAAGACAAGGCTGAGGCTACTAGAGACATTTGGAATCTTGATCTATTCTGCATACTTTAGCAAATGGATTTTTTCCTTTTGTGGATATACAAAGCAAGACAGGAGTATTTCGAGGTAGGATTGGTTAGTTGAAATACTTATTTGGTGGGAGATCAACAAGATAAATTGGAATTTTCCATATCCTTGAGAAACTTCACAACAAATGGAGAACTCGGTAACAGAAAGCTTCAAAATAGTTAAAAAATTCCTTCAACCAGAAGGTGTGCATAAATGGAGGCCTAGACATGCACTTTTTTCACACAATCTTTGAGATTCTAGTACGAATGCTTGAGTTAGAAAACCCAATAAAAAATCAAAATCTAAGATCAATCACGCTTGAGGTACACCCAGAGGCTTACAAAAAATCTCTGTGGACAGATGAAAGAAAAGTGATTTTAAATTGTTTATTTCATTCTCAGATAAAGATCTTCTAAAAAATAAAATTGCAGATGCCACTAAACTATCACAAGGATTGAGGTCTGTGTGATTCAAAGAGATTTTCATACAAGATTTCAATAGGAATAAGAAAAAATACTTGCAGACATTATGAAAGTGAAATAAACTCAAAATTTGCAAGATTTTTAACACGAATTAACTCAAAGTTTATCAGATTCATCAGCAGGGGAGAGTTATTTAAACAATCTTAGAGATTTTTGATGGCTATACACTTATAACCAACTCAACATGAATGAAAATCTAACACAGAGGAAGTTAACTTGGTTTCTTAGAAAGTTTTATCAGAGGATGAGCTTTTCTCAAAATTTTCTCATGAAATGAATTCCTGACCATTTGCATGACAAATTTCGCCCCTCAAATATTCCCTCCAAAAGTGGAATATTCAAAGCACCTTTGCTTTGCAATATTTCTGGAAAATGACATTTAGCAAACTCGCAAAAAGTTGCCAGTTTTTCTCTCAAAAGGTGATTCATTACAAAACTTTCATCATTCTTCAAAGTGGAAGCATGTTTTTCATTTCCCACACATGTAGATCCCTTTTCCCTCAAAAGAGAAGAATATTCAAGGGACCTTTGCTTGTTACCAATTTGTTTCAGATAGAGACATTTAGCAGACTCATATCATAAATTTTCCAGGTGGACCAACTATGAACAGATCACGTTTCTTGGGCCCTCGACTACTGACTAGGATGCCATGCCATAACTTCTCGGGAGTCTCTTTAATCATTTCATCCTTTTTCCCTCTAAAATTTTAATCTGTAACTTTGGATTTGGTAATTCATGTTTTTCACGAACCAAAGTAAAAATTCATTTGAAAAATGCCTTGGATTCACAAACTGAACCCCCAAATTGATTAATTCAGACCTTGCAGGACAAAACGACATGAATTGGCAAAAAAATTGATAAAGATTGATGCAAAAAACACATCTCCAAACTTCATGGAGCTCAAATGGTGGCCAAATTGGTGAAATGCATAGCTACCATCGATTTGTTCCTCAATTTCAAATTTGAGCCCTCCATGTGGCATATCCAAGTAAAAACGGGCCTCAGGGTGCCTTTTTACCTTTTTACTACTTTTTGAAAATTTACACAATTTCTTGATTTCCTTCACCGCTTTGCCGATGAGATTTGTGCCTAAAACGTGGCGCAATATGACTGGATATGGAATCACGGCTCAATTTTACACATTTTGCATATTTCTGGAAAAAATGAAAAAAAATCATTTTTCCTCCACGGCTCTGCCCTCCCGTAGGACATGTGTCCGTATATGATTGGCTGAGGGGCAACGCTTCTCATTTCATATTTTAATCATATTTTGTGAAGGAAAATTTTTAAAAATTCCTCCTCCGGCCCCCACCTCCGCTATTGACTTCTCAAATGAATTTTGACTTTTTACCCTCGGGCTTGCGGGTTAGTTTGATACTTTGAGTCATTGAATACAAGAGGAAATATTTTTAAATTGCCCCTGATGGTCCACCTCCCCACCTCTTTGACTTTTCAAATTTCCATGTGTCACCATGATGCACCTTGAGGTGGTCCCAAAAATTTGATACCTTGAATGAGCGCGGGCCCGCCACGTGTCCTGTTCTAACAAGATTTGTCAGAATGCTTGGAGCTCAGCAGAAGGCACCACGTGTCATGCTATGAGGTAATCTCCTTTTGGCCATTGAAAAGTCTAAGTAAAATTCAAAGCAAGCGGAGGCCTCCACGTGTCCTCCCGGGGATACTCCAAGGCCAAATCAAAAAGTAAATCATCAAACGAGCATTGTTCACCCATGTGGACATATTTCTGAGATGAGTCTTTTTGTAGAATTTTTGAAGTATTTAGCTGAGCCAAGTCCAACCAAAAGGTGCCACATCCCCTGTAGATGCAAGGATGCAAATTTGACTGGGAGAAAAAACCGTCAAACTATAAAATACAGAAACACAAACATTTGAGCCTGAAAATGAAGTTTTCTTCAATGACAAAGAGTTTAGACTATTGCAAGGCTAAAACACGATCCTCGAGGACATATCAACTCATTCTTCATCAAGTATTTAAGGAAGAAATGACAAGAACGACAAATTTTGATTGTGGCAATAGAGGGGACGGGAAAACGTGAGTTTTTTGAAAGAACAGAGCACGGGGGACTCAAAATACATACCCTTCTAGAGGAACAAAGAAACTAGGAGAGGAGGAAACATAGGATAACTCACACTAACAGTTAGTCCTATAAATAGTAATTACACCATCACAGATACAGAAGAAGAAGATGTTGATCATGAACCAACCACTCTTTTTGAATAATTCCCTGATAATGTGCTAGATGAAGTAAGTGGTTATCATCAGTAAAATCCCTATGCTGATGTGTTAGTGGAAGAAAAATCTAGTTTGCTGCTGTTGGAAAAAATGGGATTGGGTACATACTGCATTCATGAAGAATATACAATCATACCATAAGTGGTCAAAACACCAAGCAATTTTGAAGGACTGCGGCAATTATTCTTCGACAGTTTGAGAAGTAAGAATGGATCCGATGTTAGGGTTATGTTAATTTATCTAGAGGGAGGTAATTACTTATTATCTTTTTGGTTACAATTCAGTTGCACTAACAATGTTGCTAAATACGAGGTCCTTGTTTAAGGAATTCAACTAGCCCAAAAGAAGGGAATCAAGGCTCTAACTATTTTTGGAGATATTGAGTTAGTTTTTCATCAAGTGACAACATGCAGATAGTACATCCAAGAATGATCTTTTAAGATCATATAAGAATTAAGTTTGGGACTTCATTAAATATTTCAAAGATTTTGGGATCCATGCAATTCCTAGAAATCAGAATCAAGATGCGTGATAGGCTTGCTATAATTGGCTTAGCAATACGGTATACTTGTTGATACCATGAAAGAATGTAAACAATTTTTCAAAATGGTGGTTTGACCTGCAGTACCCTGATAATGTGAGTAGCTGGCAAAGTGTTTGATAGTGATAAAGAAATCATCCTTTTCCTACAAGAAGAGACTAGAGTTTGCTACGAAAAATCAAGATAAGTTTCAGGAATCGTATGGGGATAAAATCATAGAACTGAAAGGCAATAAACTAAAAAAAGGATTAATTACTCCTTGGAATCCATTTTCAATTCAGATAATCAAGCCAAAAAATAAAGCTCTAACAAGATGGTCAAGGAAGACGA
The DNA here is from genome assembly GCA_019776745.2 of Taxus chinensis. Taxonomy (NCBI): domain Eukaryota; kingdom Viridiplantae; phylum Streptophyta; class Pinopsida; order Cupressales; family Taxaceae; genus Taxus; species Taxus chinensis. The sequence goes on along the minus strand of CM034154.1, from coordinate 143,897,597 downwards.
TTTTGAGGAAATCGAGGTAGCAAATGAAAAGTTTCGGAAGATCGGAAAAGTGTTTACTTATGAAGAGAAAGAAGCCTTCCTTAAACTTTGTCAAGAGTATCATGACATTTTTTTCATGGAGCTATACAAAGACCTACATGTTTTTTTTCCATGTCTAGTACAACATACCATCGAACTGGATCTTAATGCCAAGCCATTTCATTAGAAACGGAGGCCAATTAATCCTAAAATCGAACCACTAATGAGAAAGGAGCTAACCAAACTCATCGAGGCCTGTATAATTTTTCCCAGCAAGCATTCCTCTTGGGTAGTCAATCTGGTTCCCATATAAGGAAGAAGAACATAAGAGTTTTGGTTATGTGCATAGAATTTAAGGATTTGAATCAAGCGTCATTGGAAGACCATTATCCTCTTTCATCAATCGAGTAGATCCTTCAAAGAGTGGCAAGAGCTCAAATATTTTCTTTTCTCGATAGCTATTTGGGTTACAATCAAATTATGGTCCAAGAATCAGATCAATTCAAAACGGCTTTCACAACCAAGTGGGGCACGTATGCCTAGAACAAAAATGCCATTCAAATTGTCCAATGCTAGGGTTACTTTTCGAAGAGCCATGAACATGACATTTAAGGGAATAATCAACAATATCATCTTGGTTTACCTTGATGACATAATTGTATATTCTAAGCATGCAGAAGACCACATCACGCATCTAAGAAAGGTTTTCTGAAAGGTGTAGGGAATTTGGGGTTTCACTTAACCCCAAGAAATGTACTTTTGCACTACATGAAGGGAAATTTATTGGGGCATGTTGTTTTAGTAGAAGGACTATCAATCAATTCAACCAAGATTTTTTTGATTATGTCTTTATCTCTCCCAAGTCACAAAAGGGTCTCCAGAGTTTTTGGGGAACCATAAATTTCATGTGGAGATTCATCCCTCAATTCGCGACATTAGCTAAACCAGTGAGATCCATGCTAAAGAAAAAGTTTCCATTCTCATGGACAAAGGAAGGACGAGAAAGATCTTCAAAGCCATAAAAATGGCCATTTCTCAAGCTCCCATGCTAGTGAACCCCAATGGGTTTAATAAATACTTTATCCTTTATGCTTTTTTAGGTCAATAGAGCATTTTAGGTATCCTCACCCATAATAACGACAACCTGATGGAGAAACCAGTTGCTTTCTTCAGTCAATCCCTCAAAGAATATGAGCTCAAATACTCATTCATTGAAAAAAAAATTCTTTACAGTTATTCAATCTTTTAATAAGTTCAAGCACATGTTATCCAACAACAGAATTCATTTGATGGTCTCACATCCAGGTGTCAAGGAATTTTTACTGAACAAAGAGATGAATGAAAATCAGTGTGCTGGATGGATCACGAAGGTGATGGAGTATGAAATGTACATATCAAAGTTGACCAAGCTTGTCAGAGGTAAATTTTTGTGTCAACAACTTACTACAGATGTGAAATCAAAAGGTGATGAGGATGCGACACTCATAAACAATGATGAGAGTGATGATAAAGTTGACTGGTTATCCTAAAATGAAGAAGTTCCTTTTCTCGGGAGTATATCCTATGAACATGGATAAAAATAAAAGAATGACTTTCTGTATTTAGTCTATTCCATATGTTCTAGTAGATAACATTCTCTTTCGAAAGGGATTTGAATAGTGTTCTCCTTTGGTACATGAGACTAGAAAAGGTAAGTAAGATACTGGAAGACTTTCATAATCGCCTCTATAGAAGGAAATTATTCTGCGACGAACAACTACTACCAAGATCATGTGAGCCAGACTACTATTAGCTGGATTTGTTTCAAAGATTCCCATCTATAGAGTGATGAAATGTCAGGAATGTGCCTTTTTCACAGGCAAGCATAGAAGTTGGTAAGCTCTTCCGTTGCATCCAATTCAAGTTGGATCAACCATTTGTTCAATGGGGGGTTGGATTTCATCGAAATTATTAATCCTCCATCCAGTGATGGACATAAATGGGTCTTTACTGTAAGACACTATTTTACTCGATGGATAGAGGTGCAGTAACATCGAAGGAGAGCAATGAGAAGGCAATTATAGATTTCTTGGAAGGAATAATGACAAGGTTCAGTTTCCTGTTTACAGACATTTCAGAGACAATGCGAATGGATTTTCTTGATATGAAGTTGAGTGAATGAGCTGTTAAGAATGGGGTCTACCTCAAGACTTCATCTAATTACTATCCACAAGGAAACGGATTGGTTGAGTCTAGCAACAAAAACCTCATAAGGATTATTAAGCACACAAAGGAGACTAACATGAGGACTTGGCATACACAGGTTAAGTATGCTTTATGGGAAGGTCAGATCATACCTAAAAGGGCCATAAGAAATTATCCTTACATTCTTGTATATGGAAGAGAAGAAAAAATTCTGATCTCCCTTGGAGTTACCTTCTTTGGAGTTAGCCCAATAGCTTGAAGTTATGGAGAACGATCCTCTAACAGTTAGGTTTGCTGAACTCATAGAGTTAGAAGAAGTACAAAACAAGGCTATGAATACTTTGGTGCAACATCAGGCTTAGGTTAAGAAATCATTTGACAAGAAAAAATCTAACAGACATTTCCAAGAGGGAGATTTAAGTTCTCAAATGGGTGAAGGTATGGCCAAACTAGGAAAACATGCCAAGTTTGATGCTCTCTGGAGCAGGCCATACATCATCACAAGTTGTGAAGAGGCTAATTCATTTCATCTGTCTAGGCTCAATGGAGAAGAACTACCCATTCATGTGAATGGGATACATATCAAATATTTTTTTTTGAGAAGCGTTCTGCCCTTGTATAATTTATTTTGGTGTTTTCCTTGAAGTGCTTATGCACATTGTTGTTGTTGTGTTGTTCTTTTGTTTTCCTCATTGTTGTGTTTTGTGTTGTTCTTGCACATTGTATCATCATTGGAAGGTTTTACAGGAGAAGAAGGTTCATGTTCCAATAAGATTTTCATGATATTTTAATAATGCTGGATTATTTAGCAGTAAGCTAAATAATAATGTTAATCATTAATAACATTAATCATACATTTAAGGGTATCTTTAATTTTTTCTCCTTAATTTGGATGATCATAACATGGGTGTTACAACTGTGACATCATCTTCCACGACTGCATGAACTGAAAAACATTTGAAATGTCTTGAATATGCTCCACGAGTTTCATATATTTTTTGCATGTGAAGAAAGGGATACTATTTAAGGTGGCCATTGATATATCATGTCGAGTGGATAGAAGTAAAGTACTACCTCAGCTAAAGCTCACAAATGGAAAATTTCTTTGATGCGCCATAAGGTGAATGGCTCTCAAACTTTTGACAGAGAAGGGAAATAGTCTACTAGGAGGCATAGTTAAAAAAACTCTACTTGGAGGTGACACAGATCTCCATGGTGATCTTACTCTTATTCTTCTTCGCAAGGAAAGTTGTAAATCGTCAAATGGCTCGCCTTTGACACAATTTTCCTTATCTACACCCTTCTTATGAAATGAGGAGGGCTGGACTGTTTGAAACCAGAAGTTTTATCATTAGTCATAAAATGTGCCAAAGAAACACCTCTGAAGGCTGAAACTACTAAGTCACACACCAAACTTAGCAGAAATGATCTAAAGTTGATTAAACTGGTCCCATCGGGCGTGCCAAAACTATTATTGCTGAAATTTACACCTCATCTAAAACTGGGTTCAACATTTCATTGAAACTATTATAAATCATGGGTTAGTGGGTTACTCATGGTATTTCTCTAGATGAAAGGAAAATTCCCTTCATTTTATCTTAGTTCACTGCAACTAATCCTAAACATACTCTCTACTCTAGGTTATCTAACCTAAGCTAACACTTCCAAGGAGAAAAATTTAAGAGGAAGAGAAAACTGAAAAACAAAGGGAAGGTGATGCATGTGTGATGCACCAAATTGAAAATGTGGAAATTCTATGGTTCCAAATGACACATGTGTAAATTTGAAGGTGAATATATGAAATATGCACGATTCCAATGAAAGATAACAAAAAATAATGAGAAAATGCAAGAGGGTGGAAATATTCAGCACTAAACATTGAGTTTTTGAAGGAAAGATAACAACCACACTTGCATTAATCAAAATTATCATTTACATACACATAGTTGAGGCAAGGAACCTTCACATGTGAGTTGTAGAGGTTGAAAGTATGAGTTTTTGAGTTCATGAAAGATGAGTTCAAAAATATGCCAAGGAAGAACTAAAATGAAGAAGCCCTTCAACGTGCAGAAGCACTTACATTTATAGATATCGTGGGGAAGAGAGAGAAAGAAGAGGGAAAGGGTGACCACCATGAGGAAGTACTGATCCCTTGAAACTTGTTAAACAGACATGGGCGCCAACTTGAAGAGAGCCAACAACCATGGTATGGGAAATATTGACTCAATCGCACGCCATCAGGGCCTTTGCAAGACGACGCCATACTCCATTTAATTCATGTAGTTGAAACAGTATCGAGCGTTGCAAACAAACTAGAACATGCACAAATTTGAGACCTTACGTGGAATTCTAACATTCCCCTATGTTCCACATATTTTTTTGGAATCTGCGGATTTAGAAATTTACGAGACATCAGCCTCTTGCGCTTTACCACTAGCACCAAAATCCGTGGAGGCCTTTGCTTCTGATTTTCTTCTTTCATTCCGAAAATTTAGAAATCCACGGAACACTGCATTTGGGAAAACCCGCAGAACAATGGAAAGTGTTTTGCGGATTTTGGACTTAGCTATTTCTCAACTTGCTTTCCTTCCTTACAGGGCCGAAGATGCTTCTCTATGCATTGTGGCTTTCCACTTGCTTTTCCGTGGGTTACGAGAACCCACAGAAATGACTGGATTTCCACGACATGATACTCTGGTGCTATCCTTTGTTCATTTATTCTATGGGTTTAGAGAACCCATGGAATACCACATGACTAGCATTCCACGGAATGCTAACTTTCAATGTTTCATGACTTTTCTAAACAAAAGTTGTCTTAGTGCCTTTTGGATGAGTTGTTCATAATTCCTAAGAAGCAATTTTGACAACAAAATTAAAGAGGGTTATTAAAATTTAGGGAAAATACCATAAACTAACATGGGTATGGCTATCTTAGACAATGATTTGTGTTGATGTTTTTAATTTTTAATTTTATATGATTTAGACCATATAGATTTCTATGGGTCTAAATAGGTATGATTTTTTAATATTAAAGTCTCATAAACCCATTCACAAATATTGAAAATTATCTCTTCAAATTTCTACATATTGTTTGAAGGAACAACATAATTATTTAGAATGAGATCATTCTTTTTCTTGGTGCCTCTCTAAAAATGAAGTAGAACTTATGAAAACCTCGTGGAGCTAGAGTGAATGTGAACTCTTGACATTGTCCTCCTCTTATCACTCCACTTTGTAACGACCCAATAAATTCACACATGCTAACAACACAGTAAAATACAGGATAACCTTTTTTTTTTATTGACCCAAAACAAGACACAATCATGGTCGTCACCAAGGTTACAACTAACTCTGTGAACAACTTGATACAAGGATGACCACAAAGGTAGCACGGAAATGTTCATGCCCATCAAGAATAATTCACTTTTCTTTCTGACAAGACAACATAGGAAATCACCACATAACACACTTACAGATAGGGCAAGCCATAATGAGAAATTTTATTAAAGGTTATTTATTTGAATAAAACCTCTTTTGATCGTTAACTTAAGTTTTCTAGGAGTCTAGATATGATTTGTACAATTCCTCTTACAACGCTAAGTTTCTTACTTTTACTCTGAAGAGAATTTTTCTTTAAGTCTTCTCTATTATGACTTTTATTTGCTTAATTCGTTTGTTAAGAAAAAGGGGTAATTTAATTCCACAAGGCCATCTATTCACACTAACGCTACTAGAAACTCGTTCTTGCCCATATGAAAACATGGGGTTTACGCTCAACACACTTAAGAGAAGAAAAATACAAAGTGCCTTGGAAAAAGGTTCAGAGGGAGAAGGTTGAGTTGAAATCATCTTTAGGACCTCATTAGTTATTGCCAATATTTAATTGAAGCGAGAGATCTTAACTAGAATTATCAAAGATTTTACTTAGGCTTCACTGAATGAGTATTACCAAAGAGAACAATTTACCTTCCAAATGGCGGAGAGATAGAGTGCATGGTTTCCAAAATGTTTTCTCTGGCTTATTAAATCTTGTCATCTTCTAACAACTAACAATTCATTTCACCTTAGGATCGTTTTACGAATTTCACCATAAAAGGGATAATGTTCACTAGTGGAGCTAGGGATATCATGTTATATAATTTTTACTTACAATGATAGTCTCACCTTTGATTACTTAAAGAATTACTTGCTCTCAAGCTGGTAACCTCTCCGTTACTTTATTTGAATATAAATTTTAGTTTAACTTCTATAAGTATTAAACAACCCATGTTATTTTACTTATGTCATATATATATTTTTTATTAATGGCAAATAGTTATTTGAAAGGGAGTATACCCTTTTACAACAATGCTCAAAAGCAAAATTTAACCCCAGATAGCCCGAACAGCAAAAAACCGCCAAGAACTAGCAAAAACAAAACAACTGCTTCAAAAGAAGCTAAAAAACAACAACAAAACAACAACACAGCTGCCCAACAACTGTGCAGATGGCCATTTGCCCAGATGTAACAATAATAGCACTAAAAAAACAAGAATCAAACCTTGTCCGGACAGGTGGGGGATTTAGATTTGACATTACCCTTCTTTTTCCGATCCACCACTGTCCAATCTGAATTTCTAGCATCCAATGCAATCGAAGCATCTGCAATGGATTTGATGTAAATGTGACCCCCAGAAAGGGGGGCCGAAACTTCCTTAAACACTGAATCAACAATCTGCGGAGCATATTTTGTTGGTAGTTTCTCAAAGTTGGCCTGTGAATCAGTCACGACGGGTGAGTCAACTTGCAAGGGGGCACTAGAATCCCCAGTCAGATCTGAGATGATTGTGAGATGTTCAGGAAGAGAATCCTTCCACCAGGCAGTTTTGGTCTTTCGTTTGAAATGTTCACAATCATTTGTAACATGACCAGTTTGGAAGCAACGTCGACATCTGAAGGCAAGTCTCTCATAGTCAATCCTCTGTACCCAGAGCCTTTCTCCAATCTGAAGATTGATTTCTGCTGGTAAGAGTTTGGAGGTATCAATATCCACCAGGATTCGAGCAAACGTAGTATGTGTTTGAATGGAGGTCTTACCATCAACTACCACACATGAGCCAAGAGTATCACCTATAGCAATGAGACAAGATCTGTTCCAAAGTTGTAACAGAAGTCCTGGTAAACGAACCCAAATTGGTTAGGTATCAAAAGACTCCTTTAACAGATCGAAGGACAGATACCATGGTTTGGACATAAGTCCATGTTCCCCCCAAACCCAATGCTGGCTAAGAATTAAATCCCTATCAGCAGGGGTTTCAATGACCGCAATGAAGTAAGCTTTAGCACAGGGATAAAGCTCAATCTTACCTTGTATTTTTTCTCTCCATCTCTGGGCGATCCATTCATGGAGCTGAGAAAGCTTAGGACAAAATTTATGAAATCTACATATGAGACCTAGCTGGGAGAGATTTTCCTCCTCCTTAAGAATCTTTACAAGTGGATCCTCCTCAATTTTCAGCATCGGGACCTCCAGTGAGGGTTTCAAGAGCTCATTTATGGTATTCTCCTTTTGTTTGGAGACCGTTGAAGCATAGGAAGTGGATTTATCTCCACCAGAGGTTTTTCTGAAGTGAGTTGGATCTCTCCCTGCTCTTGAAAGAAGATCTGTCATTTTTAAATGATTCATTCCCATTGTTGAGATTTGTAGGAGAGACTGAGCCAACTTTACCTGTCCCAATAGAGAGATCCCCTGTTTTTTGACAGGTCGGAGAAACTTTATCCTGAATTTTCTGTGAAGGAGGGTTTTGATTTGCATCAAAAGCCATGTCAATCCAAGAGATTGGAGCTGTATTTTCCATGCCAATTTTAAAGGCACCACCATCATTTTTGCACTCAAGGGACAGGTTCCTAAAGCCACCACTAAGGAGAGGGGCATCTTGTTTTGTTTCATTGTTCGTGTCTCCTGTATTCGTGTGTTCTGGTCAATCCATGTGCTATAGAGAGCCTGCAGAACAGTGCGAACGCGTGGCAACCATGACGGCGGTAGGCACGGAACAGGTGCGTAACAGGCGCAGAACAGTCGTGGCTTGGGCACGGAACAGGAGGAACATAACTTAAGTGTAACAGATTAATAACTTTTATTAATAATATTCATTATTATTAAAATATTTTATTTAATATTATTATAATTAATTGAGAAGATTAAGTCAAATCAGGCATTAATGGCACATGATGAAACCTTCTCAAGTAGTTCAAACAACTATAATAAATACATCACGTGCCTTCATTTTAGGAATAAATTTATGAATTTTACTCTGCTCTCTCACATATTCTTCTATAAATATAAGTTGGAAGCTCATTCCAAAATGTCAGATAGGTTGGAAAAGTTAGACATCTAAGACAAGTGTAATTTTTTCAAGAGTCCTCTCTCTTCTGCAAGTTGTCCTTGTATGTTGAGGGAACTTTCAAGCCTTTTTCCAAGATTATAATGGAAACCATTTCCTATTTTGAATGTATGATGCATTGTGCATGTTGTCGAAAGTGCATGTTTTGTGACTAATCTCGGTTATTTCATCCTTTTATACTTTTTTGTGCATTTTCTCATGCTTACAGGTACACTGTACAAGTTCACGTTTCTATTACAGGTTCTTGGAGTTTTGTGATTATCAAGTGGTGGATTATTACATGCAGTTGAGTTATGGTTCTTATTCACCCTTCTCATGTTCATCCTTCTTCATTGGAATATTGATAGATTATTTTTCCTAATCGTGTTTAACAAAGGGAATGAATGCTTCCTAGTCTGTGGTATTTTGTATCCTCTCTAAGTTGAAGTAAGTGAAGTTGACTTGTGGTGGACACACCCTCTTAAAATTAACCATTCTTGAAAAAAACCTTTATTTGGTGCATCACCATCCCTAGTATAGTTTCATTTCTACAAATATTTTTCCCTAAAACCCATGAAAATATTAACATAGGTCTAGATAATCACTTTATTGCACTAGGAGTAGTATAACACTTAGTTTAGGAAGAGGAAGCCAAAATTTTCTAATGGTTTACCTTGAGCCCAAGTCCCACAGTTTGAGAGGTGATCCCATGTGTCCTAATCACACTGAACATCTAGTTCACATTGCAGCAATTCGGAGGGTGTAGTGATTTGGTGACAGCAGCTATTTTGGCCCTACCCTATGAAAAATTGGCCAGTTTTTATGATATGCCCAAAATCTAAGTTTTCTAGGCTCAGCGCCAAAATAAATCTTCTTTCATCAACAGGGAGTTGTGGTGATCAAATTCAAGAAGTTCTAGAGCACCAATATTCCCAATCCCACTGAAAATGTTCATGATGGATTCTCAAGATGCTTGCACTATGTTGGAATTTATTTTCAGCCAAGACTCATATAGAAATGTCTATGACTGGTAAATTATGACCCTTTTCAGCATGAGATCAGTGAAAAAGGACCAGACATATTGGTTTGACTTCACCGAAGCCATAACAAGATCTATTTGTGAGAAATTGGCCTATTTATCTATTAAATTGACTTTAAGGTACTCGTATTTTTTGTTCCACCTCATTTTGTATTAGAATGCCCAGTTCTTTAGCCAATATATGACCCTGGAACTATAGGACACAAAGGGGAACCCTTAAAATGTCATCCCAGTGTCTGCATGGACTCATGTGTTGTCCCTCTCATCGGACTCATAAAAGTTCACTAAGTGTTTTGTTTCACCTCTCATGTATGAATTTGATCCACAAGGAGTCAATAATATAATGAATGATTCAGTCCAGGCCATCCTTACGGACCCCTTGCATCCCTATGACTATTTCTTCAGGGAAACACATTCAGTGATCCGGTTGCATGGATTTCGAGAGGAATCCTTCATGCTCCACAAGATCCTCATGCCGCGAGTGGTGGGTTTGGAGATAACTAGGCAGTTGGTGCTCCTTAACGTAGAGTATGGCCTTGGCTATAAAAAGAAGGCATTATTTGACCTCCCCTTGTATAGGGGAGGGATTATTGGGATTAAATGGAAGGCAAAGTATATACTCACACAAACATTGGCTTTCTATGGATTCCCCATGATTCAAGATACATGGCGATATGACTTGGTCAGGTGGATGGCTGCCACTGTGTCTCGAAACAAAGTCTTGGACTCCTACCAGCACAAACATAGGAAGTTTTTTTTAGGACAGGAGGTCTCCCTAGGTAGATACTCCCACTACTTTTGTCAAAATAAGAAAAATCATGACTCTATTATGGGAGTCATTTCATCTAGTATTGTACAAGTATGACCCTGCCGAAACAATAACCAAGGGCTTGAGGGTTGCCTTGTGTAGTAAGGACTGGAGCACAAAGAAGGTAAAATCCTATTAGAAATATAGGTAGGAAATTGGGTAGAATACCTTAAATTTTGAGGCCATGCCCACCAATGAGCAGTGGGAGGAATTCTAGGATGTTAAGCACGGGTCCAATTCAGACATCGAGGAGACAGTGGAGGTATCCAAAGATTGGCTCATGAGGAATATGGTGGAGTCCTTTGTTCCCTTTGCATAACAAGAACCACCACATCCCCCTCCCTCACTGACACAAGGTCCTTAAGGTTTGGAGACAGTAGCATAACCTGTGTCAGACCTAGCCCAGGGTCTTGCCTTGGAAATACCATCATTTTTTCCCTCCATAATAACCAGTGAAGGTGCTAGCCCGTAGAGCTCTCTAAAGAAGATGTTGAGGATGGTATAGCTCTCTTCTTCCTCCACCACTCTTCCAATTCTTGTTCCTCCATATATTTCTCCTTTTCCTTTCATTTCCTTAGCCATGGGTACTCCCCTTTTTGTCAACCTAACCTAGAATCTTCCTCCCTGGTTCACCTTTCTTGCCTCCGCCACCCACCACCATTCCCAAATTCTCTCTCTAAGTTTTGACTAGCCCTTCTTCAGATCTCTTGACTTCTCATCCTCCATTACCAGTTAAAATCCCCTCCAGCTTTCCACCAAGATTCCTATTTGTAGGTCAGATAGTCCCTTCCTCCTCATAGTTTTTGAATCAAGACGAGATGACCAAAGCAGCCCAAGATAAAAGGAGGGAGAAGAAAAAGAAAAAAGAGATGGTAACAGGAGTTGAGAGGTAGATGATGTCATTATATGACCATCAACAGAGCTCTCTGACCATCACCTAGATGGCCCCTAATGTCTTCAAGTCCACTAAGTAAATTCAAGTTGGTGATTATTCCATTAGTGTTGTTGTGGTGGACCTTACTCAATTCCGGCCACAAGATAAGGTCGAACTGATGAACAAAATAGCTACCATGGTCACCATGGACTATCTCAAACTCAACAAAAAGATGAAGAAAATGGAGCCTAGCCTCTTGAATACGTAGAATAATGTGGCTCACCTTAATGCTGAAATCAAAGGAAAAGAAGAATAAATAGAACAACTACACAAGGATTTAAAATAGACAACGTCACAAGAAGCTATTGTAGCCTCCAACACAAGGACCAAGACATTAGAATTTGATCTGACAACATCCAAAACTGTGGCTAGTTCACTTGATTAGGAGAAAATGCTCCTTCAACAAGAGATTGATTCAAAGAAAGCAAAGGTTACTCCACTTCAAGTGAAGGTGTGTGCTTCAGAAGAATAGAAATGTAGCTTACACATGAAGTGCAAGACAATGGAAGATGTGGTCAAGGATTTGACTCGGAAGCTAGCTCAACAACCCCAGAAAGGGGGGATTGTCACTTTGGTGCAGAGATTATACACTTCTTGCTGTAAGATAATTTACACCACAAAAAAAGAGCTAGGGCCTGCACGTAGATTCATATATGATGTACAAATCCTATTTGCCAACATGGAATCCTCATCCTTCACCATCACCAACACAGTATCCAACAAGGTCCTTGAATCATAGATACTGACTCTGAAAATATATAACTCTTCAGAATCCACCTTGCAAGTGGTGTATATTACAAATAGGTGGATGGTTAAAGAAAATATTAGTGAGATTCTGATTTGTAACAAGGTAGCTATCAAGTGCTAGAATCTCCTGACCTACCCCCAACTAGGGATCAAAGAGAGGAAGTAATGCATAGAGGAACTAGTTCAACTAGGCTTCCCCTCTCCTTTTCCCAATGACTCCACCATCCTATCAGAGGACCAAATCCAAAAACAATTGATGTCCAAAGAAGCAAGATAAGACTTGTTAATGAACATCCTTGGTGGAAACTTCCATCAGAGTCATGGGAATCCTTAGGTTAGTGGGACGTGTGCCCTAAGAAGACATCTATATTTTAAACAAGTTGGATCTTCTTTGTGGGGGGAGATGGGGGTCAGAAAAATTGGAAAGGAAAAACATAAAACAAACTAAGGTGATGCGTCAGAAAGAATACACTAGAAATCCAACCAAATACACAATCGTCTCAAACTACTTAAGCACAACACCAAATATTGCAACAACATCCAAAGGTGCACAGTTTCTAAATAAAATTAAAGGTGATAAGAGATAATAAAGATATGAGAATGATGAAATGGAAACACCACAAAACATATATATTAATTTGATGGTTGTGCATAATATTACATTAGAAGAGAGGAAAGATTTCCATTACAAAGCCCAGGAAGAAGGCTGGAGTTTTAAGATCTCCTTTTCTAATAAAAGAGAAGCTTGGTGACAGAGAGGAAAATATTAAGACTCCTGATCACTAAAATAATGTCTCTTTTTTGTTTTCAAAGTATCTCTATATATAGGATGAGGAGAAGGTGAGAGGTAGATTTGAAGCTCTTCTCAACTGCCCCCTTAATTATGATAAATGATATGAAGTGACGGAAGAAGATTTCCTCAAATCTTCCTCACAATTTGACCCCTTCAGAAAAGTGAGATCCATGCCCATTTAATACATCTTAATTCTTTTGTGACCGACTCCCTTGAGGTGGACTCACCTTTTGAGAATAAATTCCTTCAGCTATTTATTACATAACCAGATATTTTGACCCTTTATGCATTAGTTCCCAGCCCCTTGATTCAAACAAAGCGTATTTTGTAATGATGCAACACTTTGCCTCTGATCTTTTGAAAAAGTCTTGAGCATTAAATCTTACAGATTAGACCCAAAATCAATTATATGTGATGGATGGCCTGTAACCTTAATGGCCTACTTCAAAGATGGATTCCATTTGCCACAAGATCCACGTGGAGGCCCCGCGCATCCTTATGAATCTACTTTTCTTTAAGGCTCCTAGGAAAGCATTGGGTGGACACTTGGCACTGTCCACGGTTCGTTGTCCTACTCCTTCATTGGCTCTATGTGTCAGTCCCACGGGAGCATAATACTTCGTCCCCCTTTATGCATTTGAACCTGTGCCCACTTGACACTTAGCAACATCCGTAAACCGTTCAGATATCTTTATAATTTTTTTAAGTCCCCTCTCTCTTGGTGAATATTTTTTTTGAATTTGTTTCTCTTAGCCACAAAAATTTAAATAACAAGACTATCTTTCAATATTTAAAGGACGACTCTACTGTTGCCAAGGTGGAGGCCTTTTCGACCCTAATTGTAAAATTGGAGTTCTGTCTGCACACAATGGTGTAGAATCTCTAGACATTCTCTCATTAGGAGATAATTGAGCTAGATAGAGCCTTTGAGGCTCTACAATGATAGAATTACCCAACAGAGGATGAATGGGTCAAGTACCAAGCTTCTTTAAAGTAGCTCTCAGTGGCATATTTTTTAGCCACATTTCAAAATTTTGTGGAAGGGAAGGATTGTTGGCTTCTTCTATGACTGGCATAGAGTATCTTGGTGAGTCGCTATAACTGTAGAATGATTTATACATTATTTCAAGTCTCTTCCATTTCTGCTATCTTTTGTCACCTCAACCCCTTTTTCCTTTTTTTGTTCTTTTGTATTTTTGCAGGACTTAATTTTTCCTAAGTATAGAACTAGACACAGAGGTTATCCACGTGTCCCTTTGGCATATTGTGGAGAAAGAATAAAAAATGGGAGCCTTCAAGCAATGAGAATTGACCATGTGGCTAAAGCATGGAAAGGTAGCCTAAGTGGGATGAAAAATTCAAGACAAAGGAGAAGAACACACAGTCCTCCACATGTCACCCAGGTGCAACTTCAAAAATAGAGAGAAAAGGAGAGGCCCCAAAACCATGTGAAGTCTCCACGTTTCATACAAGGAAGATACCATCATCGAAAGGACCAACTAAAGAAGAAAAGGAATTGATGTTCAGTGAATTGAATGTTATCTCAGGTCACAAAGCATGTAGTTGATATTTTCTCCCAAGGTTGAAGATTGTGTAGGTAGAAACTAAATTCAGATGGTGGAAATCTTGATTGGAGGTGCATTGGAGTAAGAGATGCGGGGGTATATAAGAGAATGTTCTTGTTCCAGTAAGAGGGGGGAGGAATCAAGATCTAGAGATTTAGAGGAGAATATTTTAGGGTCAGTCCATTGTGTTCATTGGCCTTAATAAATATTTATTGTAAGGAAATACTGTAATCTATGCCATTCTAGTATTCTGTACTATTTTTCTCTATAAATAAGAGTTCTTTATCAGTGTACCAAAAAGTTTGCAATATTCTGTGTCCATTGTTTCTTCTTGTTTGTTTTTTATTTAGTTCTTGATAAATGTTTATATATCTATCGTGTTGTATGCCCTTAGATGTTTTACATAAATCTGTTCATTGTGAACGTGATTATGTTTTGGTTTCATCTCACCTTTGATGGTGTGAAATATCTTTGAAATAGTTTATCATGCTTAATGCTCTCCATCTAATCTAGTAGTTATTTCAATAGCGATCTTTGTGCTATTTTAGTAAATATTTGGCACATCACCAAAGATAGGATTTACATATTGTTTTGTTTTCTCTCTAAACCTTTATCTCAATCCAAATAAGAGAAGAGCCAAGTTCTATAAAACCTGGAGTTTATCTAAAGAATCAAGTCCAATATCCTTACGATTTCCCACAACTTTGGTGGTTAATCTACAAAGATAATCAACAACAGATCTCTCTTTATGAATTATTACGTAATGCATCATATTTTCATAACACGCTCAAAAATTCCCTTTGTACCATTCACATTGAAAGTTACAATTTTGTGGTGGCCTTTGCACATCTTATACAGTCTCTTCATAATTTACCACATGTTATATATTTCATTGATGACAATATGTCACCTTTTTATAAAAGAAATATGTGTGATCCTTTTCTTATAACTACCGTTATTAGCACTACTTACATTAAAATAGTCCTCATTGATAATGGATCAATCGTAGAAATTATGTGCTCACTCTCTTTTAAAGTAATTGGGTATTAGTGATAATTTAATTTTCTATGAATTCTACCCTCATTCGCGGTTTGTTATCCTGTGAAATTGACGAGGGTAGTTATACAGGTAACCAGACAAAAATTTTTTCCTGGTTCCTTGTCAGGGGCCCCTCAGCATTTGAAATGTTGTAAAATCCCTTTCTAGGAAATCTAGTTTCTTGAAATTAGTCATTTTGGTCCTTTTTAGGCTGGGCACAGATTTTGTCCATGCAACACAGGATAAATTTGCACCCCCTTTTATTTTCTTTGGTGCATCCTTTGAAGTGTTGGCACAACAATTGTTGCGCCTTCCCATGATGTGCCATTCTTGCCTGCGCCAAGGTGCATGTGGCTTCCTGTCAACAACAAAAATGTTGCGCCATATTTTGGTGTGCCAAGGTGCTCAAAAAATAGTTTCGACAGTCCTAAATTTGCGCTTAAGGCACAAATAATTTCATGTTTAAAAAAGCATATCCACACCACTGGGCGCAAAGTTTTCAATGTCGACAAGTGTTTTGGTTCGCCCTTTTGAAAAGTGGTTGGCACATTTATTACACTTTTGGCTATATATAGGCGCATTTTCCCTGTCACTTTCACAATAAAAAAGACGTGATAATATTTATTCGTTTGCACCTGTCAACGCGCCCATCATCCTCGTGTCATGTTCGTGGACCCAACTTAATTTTTCTCATTATATATATTCTGGGTAAGTGTTCCTTGCTTCTCTTGTGTTTTTGTTTTGTTGTTTGATTGTGAAGCTTGGCGAAATGAATCAAAAATGAACCATAGACCCCTCCCAAGCCGTTTCTACCCTCTTTCCATATCTGCTAGCCAAGAGGACTCTGCCTCAAAAATGAACCCAGATCTCTTTGTTATGCCCCCTTCACCGTCTAAATCCATGAAGAAGGAGGCCTAAAAGACTGCAAAACCCATCAGGAAGGAAAGAAACCTAAAAGTTATTTCTGAGCCACATTTTTCTCTTGGCGCAGTCGCCACCCTTGTTACAGAAAACACAGTCAGCACCAATAGGGCGCACCGACCTTGATTGCAGCACACAAAATCCATGCGCCATGCATAAACCAAGTAAATCCTTAACCCTGACGCAGGTGCAACCCCACTTACAACAACACAAGCATGCCATGCAAGCTTTTCCTGTGCCGCGCGCTAAAGCCCCCTCTTTTGTGCACATAAAGTAAGTGCTACACGCATTAATCCTGTGCACCCTTCAGTGCACCAAAGTTCCATGTTACATGCAAATTACCTGCACCATTGGCGCATCCTACTCCCATGCAACACCAAACTTATTTTCACCCAGTATAAAACCTCATGTAGTGACATATGCACACTCTTATCTACAACAAAAATGATGTTATATGTAAATTTCTTGTGCCTTGCGCCCTTTGGGGCTGATTTCCTCCCTTGTAACACTCCACTTTCAGTGTGCCATACTTTTGAACCCTACAGCCTGTAGTGTCCCTACGCGTCCTGTGCCAAGAGGCCTTAAAATTACTAACTCCTCATTCTGTAATGCTTTAATGGAAGATTTGACAGCTAACATGGCTCTTCTGCGTTGGACTTCTCTCCTTCTTGCAGATTAGCAACTGAACATCAGATCCACACATGTCTACATCAAGAAAAATGCCAACCAAGTCAAAGGGTAAGGCTAAGCTCATAGAGGAAGAGATGAAATACAAATATCAAAGGGTCAGAATGCCTGAAGTCCCAAGGTAGAATGTGATCAAGATATCAAAGATTCTGAACTCGGCCACATCAACATGGAAGATTTTTGGGCCAAAACCAGAAGGGTCACAGGCAGTCCTTGGATGGACAAACTGGTGGGCAGTGGTCTGCATTTTGCTGGGGGAATCCCTGTTAGTGCAGTGAATAATGATTTTATGATGGTGGTGGCCCACTATTACAATAAAGACACCAGGTGTGTCGAAAATGAAAAGGGCGAAGTCATAATCAACCTCACTGCTGGCACTTCGAGATCATACTAGGCATTCCCCACCACCGGAATTTTTTGGTTGTAAGCCAAGAAGACTGCATCAAGGCATGGGATGATAACGAAGAAAAATACATGCAGCTGATGAATGAGGTGTACTTGAAGAATAAGAAGGTGATAACTAGGTGTCCACATGTTATTCACCGCAGCGACTTCTCCGAGGAACTGAGTGATACCATCACATTCCTAAGTAGAGTTTTTGGGCTTTCTGATGCCCATTACTTTCACAAATGGATGCTCAGGTACCTAGAAACTATGAATAAGAATGTGCTTGATCAGTTCTTTGAATGGGTAGAGATCATAAGCAGCACCATCTTTGAGAAGCTCTAACAACTCACCACAACAAGGAGATTCTATATGAACTCCTACATAGTTTACGCTGCAGCCTTAAAGAGGGATTATCCAGCATTGAGCCGATGCGGGGTTTGACCTATGGTAAAAATATATGAATACTACCCAGAGCTGAGGTTGGAGAACAACATCCCACAGTTCACCAAGATCAATGATGCTTTCTTCTATGGCACCGTCTGCCTTTTGAGGCCAAATATGACTCATGGTCAGACAACCAAGAGCATAGTCACAACAACTGAGAAGTGGGGGGGATTATTTACCCAATTCCTAACCTTCACCTATCTCAAAGCAGATAACTTCTTGGGGGATCCCACCAAATTGCTAAGGTATGCTGGCCCTAAGCTGATCTTGTTGGAGCTGTCCAGGCACCTCATAAAGTACCATGAGAAGTGCCTGAAAAGGAAGAAGGGAGGAACCCCTTTCCTCCTCACAGTGGGCAGGTATACCTGCACTTCTCATACCAAGGCCTGGGAAATGTTCGCAAAGCTGGAACTACTTAATCTGAAGCACAATTTCCTGGTAAGGCCCACCTTCGATCCCAGAAATTGCCTCCCTAAGGAAAACTTTGATCCAATCCACATTCCATAGATCGAGGACATCTATATCAACCTGTATCATGAGGTCGAACTCAGAAGGAAGGATCACTCTCGTTTGGCCCTGACAAAGATTATTCAATATGGCATGGCCATTGTTCCAAAAGGTTAACAAATAACTGATCAAGAAGTTGATCAGGTGTATATAGACACGGATGGGGACAACTGGTCGTTTTTTGCAATTAACAGGACAAAGGCACCCCAGATCATCGAAGAGAGGGTTAAGGAAACATTGCGGTGACTAGATCATTAGTGTAGAATGAAAGGCCTTACCTACCTTGCAGTAGATTTCACCATGTCCCCTTTGGGAAATGCACCTGTCAGGCTGAAACATCTGCCAAAGGGCAAAGACAAAGATAAACAAGGAAAATCAAGCTCTGCTCAAGAAGAAACTCCTGAGAGTCCTCCCTCCGCCGCATAGGAACAGATTGTAACTCTGGCATCCCCTGAGAAAGAAGCGGTAGAGAGTGTTCCAATGGCCACATCCACTCAGGATGTTGCCAATGTTACAACCATGGAGGTCCCCACCATCCCTTCTCCCCCTCCTTGCGTGACTCAAGTGACCATTCCTTTGGTCGTATCCTCTCCCCCATCTTTTAATTTTCCCCCTTCCTCTTCCTCTATCTTCTCTTCTCTCGTGGAGCTACCCCCCACCATTTCTTCTCTCATCTCTCAGCTTCCTTCCATTCCCATGACTACCTCACCTGCAGTGTCTCTTCCTTCCATGAGCACTTTCTCGGCCTCCCTCTCGATGCCGCCACCAAGTGTCCCAACCCATTTCCCCTCATCCACTGCCACTGCTCCCTCTTCCACATCTGGTCCCGCTCGCTTAAGTCCATCACGGATCTCCCAGCATCTAATCCAACAAAAGAGGAAAGTCCCCATTGCACCAATGGACTTTTCTGTTATCCCAATAAAAGGGGCTAAGAAGCAAAAGCCTATAACCCGCTTCTCTCAGAGTGCATCGGGAGACAGAGTAATGGAGATCACGTATCTTGACCCCTACAAAGATAAAAAGGATATGTCTCCTACAAATTACACAGTGACATAGGTCACAATGGGAACATCATCTGAAAGCCTTCAAGGAGAGGCCCTATCTGTGGTCGATGCCCTTTGCAAGAAGCTTCAAGAAGTAAAGAAAGAGAAGAGGCTACTAAAAGAACACAATAAACATCTTCTCCATGCCCTGCAGAAAATGGGCAGTGCACCTCCTACAACTACCACCGAAACTCCTGAGGTCCTAAGCCAAGATAAGATAAATGAATATGCCAAAATTGGTGAACAAGGTATGGCAGTATCTGCCTGGAGAGACCAGATCCTCAAAGATAGCGAGGAAGTAATTGTCAAATTCACCGAGTTATATCAGAACATTGGTCGGGTGAACAAGGAACTCTAGGTGATTGCAGGACCTATCTCTTAACATTTGGACCATGCTAGGTTGCAACATGAGACATTCCAAAAAGATGCTCAACTGCTCGGCTGATGATTTAGTTAAATTCAGCATCTTCGATCACCCTAGGGTACCCAACAAAATCCTTGCTACTTTAGACTACCGGGTCGATCAAATGGAATTCATCCTGGAGAAGATAGACAAGGTCAAGGAGGAAGCCCTGGATTCAATGCATCAAATGGAACAAATTGTCCTAAGAATGTCTCCAGGCTTGCTCACTCCTTCATTCACCTTGAGGAAGGAAAATGAAACCATTCGGATCTTCAAGGAGATCGTCTCTCAAGGGCTAAGGCTAGGAGTCACTTTGAACACTAAATCCATCAATAACCTTTTGGCCTACTGTGATTTTGTGGGGTACCTAATGGAGGTAGGTAATGAATATTTCAAGCTCCCTGAAAAACTTAGAGATGAACAAGAGACTTGCAAGGTCATCGGTGATCATACCTAGGGTCCTGCCCAGGATCAACTTCAGCCAATGGTCAGTGAATTCATGGAATATAAGACTCAGTTCCACATCACCTCTCCCAAACAATAGCAGATGAAAGATACCCACTTTTAGCCGCGAGACGATGATGAATAGCCTTCTTCCTCTTGGATTTTTTTTTCGTAAATATCTAAGAGTATGTTGGCACAAACGATGACATCATCCATGTTGCACCATGGGATGTTGTTTACAATCAAGTTGCCCAAAGTCAATAGTTGACTTTTAGATATTTTGTAAATATTTTGTAATTAGTTGTTTTCCTTTTTCCTTCTCTCTTGTCCTTCTTCTATATATACTTGGATACTTGTTGTATTCAGGTGGTGGACATTTTTTAGATGAAAAAAAGAAGTAAGGAGAAAAGGCTTTGTACTTTTGTAACAGAAGAAAATATTAATACAATATTGAGACTTTGTGCTGAATACCTGTGTTACACGTCAGAGCTTTCCTATGTTAGATCTGTATGTTTATTCTGTTGAATCAGCCTCTACTTTTTTTTTCATTTGTTCATCAGTATTGCTTTGTTTTTTTATGCAAGTAGGTTTGGCTCCACTTATTACCAATCCCAAAACATAGACCTTCTAATCTTTCTGCTTTGGAATTCATTTCTTTTCTCCCTTCGGATCTACCCTATCTTCATCTTTTCCTTCATTCATTTATTTTCACTGTCAGAAACACCCCAACTGGGATAAGTTCCCAAACCCCCGAAGGTGGAATATTGTGAGACTTGCATGGATTCTTGCTGGTGGAATAGCAATAAACTAGTTTCGCTTTGCTGACTCAAAGAAGGGCTATTCCCTACACACTATTGGTTTTTCTATCCATAGATCTACCCAAGTGAAAAATTTTCAGACCAATAGTTTTTGGCGACTCTACTAGGGATTCGAACAGATCTATTTGACAAAACTGTGAAAAATCACTACTTGTTTACAAATTTTAACTTTTTGTTCAAAATCTAAAATATTTGCAAAAGTGATCCAAACTGAAAATTTTCTTCAGAGATCCATAGAACTGGGCTAGTTAAAGATCTTTAGTTCTCTGATATTTTACAAAACCCCATATTTTTCTGTAGATCTAAGTTTTTGACTGTTTTGCAAAATTTCAAATCCTTGCCAGAGGTCAACTCTAAATCCGAAAATCAGCTTACTAAGTTAACCATCATTTTATTCTTGCTAATATTTGTCATTAAACTGAAATTAGTTTTTAAAAGGGGATAAAATTAAATATTTAGAAAATGTACATGTTGCTGATTTTTATCAGAAAAATCAAGAAATGAGCAAGTGCAACCAAAAAAAGTTTTTAAATTTACTCCAAAATATTGCAGATCTGGAAGGTACATTGGCGGGTGAACCATTTACTCATGGTAGGAGAGCTTGTGGAGAAGTTGATCCTACTATTGATCTACTTCAAAGGCACAACTTCATTATTACACCAACATGCTTCTCGTCGCTGAGTTTAGCTGATCGGTAAACCAGAAGTGTCTCACCTCCATGAAGGAATCATTCTTTACAAGGAGCATCTACATCACTTTGCAGTGCTTTGTTTCTCAGTGGAACCATCCTCCTAGCATGCGTCCTTTTTCCAGCTGTTCAAATGGCAGTACCGTGGGGAAATGCTATGGGCCCTCTGGCTTTGCCACATCCTGTTCACGTGCTCCCTCATGGAAACCAAAAGAATTTTCCCAAATTTGATGGAAGTGGAAACCAAAGTACAAATTCACACATATCTGCATTCATCATGTCGTGTAGTATCCTAGATGTGACCCACGAAGATGTGTCAGTTCACCTCTTTCTGGAAACCTTATAGAGACCTGCAGCAGAGTGGTTCCAGCATTTACCGGCCAGATCTATCACTAGTTGGGCCACATTACAAGCTGCTTTTGAAGATAGGTATAAGCCTTCCGAAGACATGTTCGCGTTACTGTCAAATATCACTCACATAAATAAGGAAGTCAATGAAACCATGCACGATTTCATCACCCATTTCAATTCATTAATCAATCATGTTCCACCTGCCATGCTGCCCACATTGGAGAATCAAAAGTGTTTCTTTGTCAATGCCATGAGCTTGAAAGTAAGTTTCTTACTCTTGCAAGAACAAGTTACTACTCTGGTTCTCGCCCAAGCTGTTGCCATTCGAATTGAAGATAACTTGATAATATCTGGTGAATTAAAGTGAGAGCCATCCAAGCTGAAAGTTTCAACTCCTTCTCAAGTCACTTCATCAGATCCGACATTCCAAAAGATGGCGAATGACTTGCTCGCGTTAAAAAAGTAACTAGCTCAAGCTTCTCCCAGCTGTTCGTACTAGGATATCCCACAAAGAAATTTCACTTCTAATAACGCTCCTCAAAGGCCGCGCCTACCTGCAGCTACTTTACGGTTGGCACTTGAGGCCCCTCCGGTTAATGCTTTAGCTGAAATCAAAGAAGAGGAGCAAAATTATGAAGAACCTTCATCTCAAGGTGAAGATGACCAAGATGTCGGTGAACCGACTGGCGACTCTACTATTGGGTATATGGAATTCAACGTGGAGGAATCTGATGAAGAAGAGGGTACCCAGGGATATGTGAGTGGACAGTCTTATGATGTTTTCACCCGCTCTCAAAGAAAAGAACCAGAAGTTGCTATTGGATACAAGAAGAGAAGGCCGTGTCAAACACGCCTCCAACCATTGCTAAAAGAGGTAATCCCCTTCCTGCTCAACCTGTTATTAAGTCTCTTTTGAAAAAATATTTTTCCCCTATCTCCCCTTTGAATCAGCCCTCTCATATTCCTATCAAGACCAGTAATCCTACCCTATCATCGCAAAATGAGGGACTCATGCCTTCATCCACACAACCCTTGGCCGCGTTTGACATAATTGATCACGCTAAAAAGACCAAGATCCAAATGTCTGAAGCTGAGTATCTTCAGTCAAACCCCAAACAACTTGTAAGGTTGACTGAATATATTCAAAGCCAAGCTGTCATCACTCCTCAGACCTCCCCGAAAGGAATTCTTTCTAATCCTCCTGCATCTTGCATAAATTTTTCCTCGACTTCTATGTCAGGCAAAATAGAACCTTTCTATCTCTCCCTCCTAATCAATGGTCACAAACTAAGCAACTGGATAATTGATTTTGGGGCTTCCGATAATGTCATGCCGGAAAAAGTAGCCCATGCTCTGGGCCTCACCCTTACCAAGCCTTTTAGTAGATGTTACTCATTGGAAACCAAACAGGTTCCGTTGATTGGTCAGATCAAAGACACGTAGTTTGCATTTGCAGCATTCCCAGAGAAAAGAGTAAAGATGACCATCCTTGTTGCCGATATTTCGGTAGCATATGGAATTCTACTAGGAAGGAGATTTTGCAGTGAAGTTGGTGGAGAGATTCATATGGACTGGTCTAAGGCCAGAATCCCCGTCAAAGGCATAATATAAACATTAGAGCCGGAATCTCAAAAGAAGTACTTGGTTACTAATTCTGATGATCCCAAAGCCCAAATTCTCTTTGAATCATCGGGGATGGGAAATTATTTCTTATCTACAGAGTCTGATAAAATGGACCTTCCCGTCTGGGAAGAGGATCTTAATAAGATATGGACATTGTAGTTTGACGGAAGTTGTGCAACTAGTGGATGAGGTGCCAGAGCTATGTTGATTTCCCTGGAGGAAGAGATTATTCCTCTCTCTTTCAAGTTGTAGTTTTTCAACATGAATAATACTGCTGAGTATGAATCCTTGCTACTTGGTATGTAGGCCCCAAAAGAAAGGGGAATCAAGAACCTGAAAGTGCAAGGTGATGCAGAGCTGGTCGTAAATCAAGTAAAAAGGATATACCAAGTTAAAAATGAAAGGCTCAGGCATTACCGCAACGCAGTATGGGACAACATTGAAGAGTTTGACACTTTTTCAATAAAATCCATTCCAAGAGCTCAGAATGACATGGCCGATTCATTAGCCATTTCAGCATCCCTCATGCTCCCTCACCAAGGTTTGAAAACAAACACATATACAATTGAGGTAGTTTTCCGCCCAAGTGTGCCAAACAATTCTCAGCACTGGTAGGTATTCAATGATGACAATCAACTTATTGCCTTCCTGGAAAAGGTAGAAAATTTCAGCGAACTTCATTTTGAGGGATCTACTTCTACATGCCGTGAATCTATTAATGATCAAGATGGTGAATCAAAAGGAAGTGATGGCATATGTTAGCTCAAAGGAAATAAAATTCCAAAAGGTCTGGTTTCTCTAGAATGTTTGTTCAACAGACATGATCGTTTTGTCAAAAAGAAAAGGAAAGATAATCCTAACTCTTCTCCAGAGACTGAACCGGTCAATCTAGGTATTGTGGAGCATCCATAGTTTGTGAACATAGGAAAATGTTGCACACACAAATAAAAGTAGTTGTCAAATTGCTGAAGAAATACATGGATGTATTGGCATGGTCCTATGCTGATCTAAATTATTTCAAGCCAAAAGATGTCCAGAATGCTATCCCATTGAAAGAAGGTGTCAAACCCTTTCACCAGAAACAGAGGCACTATAATCCCAAGATCTCAGGTACCATCCAGGCTGAAATACAAAAGATGATAGATGCAAGGATCATTTTTCCTATCCATCACAGTACCTGGGTCGCGAACATTGTGCCAGCACGCAAGAAAAATGGTGAGATATGCATATGCGTGGATTTTCATTACTTGAATCAAGCGTCCTTGAAGGACAACTACCCACTCCCCATAATGGATCAAGTTCTGCAGGTAGTAACTGGTTCAGAAATGTTGTCCATGCTTGATGGTTTTTTGGGCTATAATCAGATTTAAGTCTCACCTGAAGATCAATTCAAAACAACATTTACTACCCCCTGGGGCACATTCATCTATAGCAGGATGCCTTTTGGTCTGACCAACGCCGGTTCCACTTTTCAGCAGGTGATGGACTTTGCTTTCAAAGGTATGATGGGGAAGGTCATCGTAGTTTATTTGGATGACTTAATTGTGTTCTCTAAATGGCGAGAGGGTCATTGTGATCATTTGGAGCAAGTATTGAATAGATGTTGAGAACATGGAATCTCCCTAAATCCAAAAAATTTTGTTTTCGGGGTCACTAAAGGAAAATTGCTGGGACACGTGGTCAGAAAAGAAGGGACGAAGATAGATGCCAAAAGGATTAGGGCAATTCAGAGCCTTACTTTACCCACAAGCAATACCGGCATTCACTCCTTCTTCGGAAAAGTGAACTTTCTCAGGTGCTTTGTTCATGACTTTGCTGAAAAGACTTGCCACATATCAAACATGATGAAAGGGTCACCAACTTTCCGGTGGAGCGAAGAAGGAAAGGCATCATTTGAGGATATAAAAGCTTCCGTCGCTCGCGCACCAGTCTTGGTATGTCCCGATTTCTCCAAGGATTTTATCATGTATAGCTATGCATCTGAGCATACTGTATCATCCATCTTAATGCAAGAGAATTCTGAGGATGTTGAATCCCCAATTGTGTTCATGAGATCTCCCCTCAAGCCTTACGAATTGAAGATGTCATAGTTGGAAAAGCATGCCTTCGCCATTGTCAAAGCAGTCAAGAACTTTAGGTATTATATTCTAAACTCTCATACAGTGGTGCTGGTCCCTGACATGGCAGTCAAGTCAATTTTAACTCAACAGGAGTAAGGGAGTTTTGAGGGAATTGGATTGCAAAGGTTCAAGAGTATGATCTAGATATAAAACCCACCAAGCTAGTAAGAGGCAAGGGCCTATGTCAGCTCATGGCTGAAAACTGAGATTCAAAAAACCCTGAGGAAAAGGATGATTGCACCGATGGAACACAAAGCCTACTGGAGAAATCTGATTCTCTACCCATGGTCCTATTTGTCGCAACTAGCGACGAATGGTTTTCTGATATCACTTTCTTTCTCACTTACGGTGAGTGCCCAGCTCATCTAACTTCAAAGGAGAAATGTGCTATAAAGCTCAGAGCAGCCAGATATGTCATCTGGGATGACTGTTTATACAAACGTGGAATAGATGGCATCTTCTTGTGATGTGTTGATAAGCCATAACAGATAAAGCTACTTGAGAATTTTCATGATTCAGCTTGCGGTGGTCATTTCTCCTCTTCCATGATGGCACACAAGATCATCCGGGCCAGGTACTATTGGCCAACGCTATTTCAAGATACAACCACCTGGGTAGAAAAGTGTAAGCTCTGCTAATAATTTATCGGCAAACCAAAATTGGCTACTTTTTCCCTCAGGCTGGTCATTATTGATGAGCCATTCAGGCAGTGGGGAATCAAATTTATCGGAGCACTCCATCCCCAATCAAGCACCAGACATAGTTATGTCTTGACAGAAATAGATTACTTCACCAAATGGGTGGAGGCCATACCTGTCAAGAATGCCACCTCTGAAGTTGTTTGCAATTTCATCAAAGAGAATATCATCGTAAGATTTAGCGTTCCACACAAAATCATTGCTGATAACGCTTCCAACTTATCCTCACGAGAAGTTGTTGGTTTTTGCTATGAACACGGGATAATCTTGGCCTACGCCTCAGATTATTACCCCCAGGGAAATGGTTAGGCAGAATCTAGTAATAAAACTTAGTGACCATCATACGGAAGATAGCTGACGAGAGTTAGTGAATGTGGTACAAGTCATTGTACGACGTTTTGTGGGTGGACCGCATTACTCCCAAGAGGTCTCTTGGCATGTCACCTTTTCAAGTGTTATATGGAATTGACGTAGAGCTTCCCATTTTTGTAGAACTTCCTGCTTTTCACTTGGCACGAGCAATTGAAGATGAGACTTTTCAAAATTCTCTTGAAAAGAAGATCATGTATCTAGCAGAGCTTGAAGAAAAAAGAGTAAGAGTGATCGATAGGATCACTGAACATCAAAATCAAGTCAAGAGATTGTTCGATAAAAGGGCTAAGCAAAGATATTTTCAAGTGGGAGATCTCGTCCTTTTGTGGGAAAAATGAAGAGAACTGAAGGGCATGCATGGGAAATTTGATTCTATATGGAGATGAACTTTCAAGATCAAGCAGCTCAATGGAGAGAATAGCTTCTATCTCTCGTATCTGGATAGAACTGATATCTCGCTTCTCTATAGCGGGTAGTATCTAAAAATATTCAGGAAGTAGAGCTTGCTCTTTTCTTTGTATAGTTTGCTTTATGTTGTGTGTTTTTTTCGTCGTGCATTTTCTTTCATCATCGCCCTTGTTTTTGACTCTGTTGCCCAATGGATAGGCATATGTTGATCTGGGGTTCTCTACCCTTGAGCTTCGCTCAACGATAGTCCCCAGAAAAAGCCAGCTGTTATCCTATAAAATTGACGAGGGAAATTATACAGGTAACCATACCAAAATTTTGTCTTGGTTCCTTGTCAAGGGCCCCTCAGCGTTCGAAATGTTGTAAAATCCCTTTCGAGGAAATATGGTTTCTTGAACTAAGTCATTTTGGTCCTTTTTAGGCTGGGCGCAAATTTTGTCCATGCAACACAAGATAAATTTGCACCCCCTTTTATTTTCTTTGGCGCACCCTTTGAAGTGTTGGCACAAAAATTGTTGCACCTTCTTGTGATGTGCCATTCTTGCCTACACCAAGGCACATTTTCCTTCCTGTCAACAACAAAAATGTTGCGCCATATTTTGGTGTGCCAAGGCGCTCAAAAACCAGTGTCGACAGTCCTAAATTTACGCTTAAGGCGCAAATAATTTCGTGTTAACAAAAGCATATCCACACCACTGGGCATAAAGTTTTCAATGTCAAAACGTGTTTTGGTGCACCCTTTTGAAAAGTGGTTGATGCATTTATTACACTTTTGGCTATATATAGGCGCATCCGCCCTGTCACTTTCACAATCAAAAACACGTGATAATCTTTATTCCTCTGCACCTGTCAGCGCGCCCGTCATCCTCGTGTCGCATTCATGGACCCCAATTCATTTTTCTCATTCTATATATTCCAAGTAAATGGTCCTTGCTTCTCTTGTGTTTTTGTTTTGTTTTTTAGTTGTGAAGTTTGGCGAAATGAATCAGAAATGAACCATAGACCCCTCCCAAGCCGTTTCTACCCTCTTTCCAGATCTGCTGGCCAAGAGGGCTCTGCCTCAAAAATGAACCCAAATCTCTTTGCTATGCCCCCTTCACCATCTAAATCCATGAAGAAGGAGGCCTAAAAGAGCGCAAAACCCATCAGGAAGGAAAGAAACCTAAAAGTTATTTCCGAGCCGCATTTTTCTCTTGGCGTAGTCGCCACCCTTGTTATAGAAAACACAGTCGCACTAAGAGGGTGCACCAAACTTGATTGTAGCATACAAAAACCCTGTGCCATGCATAAACCATGTAATTCCTTAAACCTGGTGCAAGCACAACCCCACTTACAACAAAAAGCATGTTATACAAGATTTTCCTGCTCCACGCCAAAGCCCCCCCTTTTGCGCACATAAAGTAGGTGCTACACGCATTAATCCTGCGCCCCTTGGCACACCAAAATTCCATGTTACATGTAAATTATCTACACCATTGGTGCATCCTGCTCCCATACAACACCAAAATTATTTGCGCATAGTATAAAAACTCATGTAGTGGCACAGGCGCACTCCTGTCTACAAGAACAATGGTGTTATATGCAAATTTCTTGCGCCCTGCGCCCTTTGGCGCTAATTTCTCCCTTGTAACACTCCACTTCAGTCCACCATAGTTTTGACCTTGCAACCTGTAGTGTCCCTACACCCTTGCCCAAAGGCCTTAAAATTGCTAAATCCTCATTCTGTAATGCTTTAATGGAAGATCTGACAGCTAACATGGCTCTTCTGCATTGGACTTTTCTACTTCTTCTTATAGATCAGCAACTGAACTCAGATCCACATATGTCTACATCAAGAAAAAGGCCAACCAAGTCAAAGGGTAAGGCTAAGCTTACAGAGGAAGAGATGAAATATAAATATCAAAGGGTCAGAATGCCCAAGTCCCAGGCAAAATGTGATGTAGATATCAAAGATTTCGAACTTGGCGACATTGACATGGAATATTTTTGACCCAGAACCAGGAGGGTCATAGGCAGTCCTTGGATGGACAAACTGGTGGGCAGTGGTCTGCATTTTGCTAGGGGAATCCCTGTCAGTGCAGTGAATAATGAGTTTATGATGGTGGTGAGCCGCTGTTACAACAAAGACACCAGGTGTGTCGAAAATGAAAAGGGCGAGGTCATAATCAACCTCACTGCCCGACACTTCAAGATCATGCTAGGTATTCCCCACCACTGGAATTTTGTGGCTGTAAGCCAAGAAGACTGCATCAAGGCATGGGATGATAACAAAGACAAATGCATGTAGCTGATGAACAAGGTGTACCTGAAGAAAAAGAAGGTGATAACCAGGTGGCCACAGGTTATTCACCGCAGCGACTTCTCCGAGGAACTGAGTGATACCATCATGTTCCTAAGTAGAGTTTTTGGGCTTTCTGATGCGCATTACTTTCACAAATGGATGCTCAGGTACCTAGAAACCATGAATAAGAATGTTCCTGAGCAAAGCTTTGAATGGGTAGAGATCATAAGCAGCACCATCTCTGAGCAGCTCTAACAACTCACCACAATAGGGATATTCTATATGAACTCCTATGTAGTTTACGTTGCAGCCTCAGAGAGGGATTATCCAGCACTGAGCCGATGCGGGGTTTGGCCTCTAGTAAAAATATACGAATACTACCTAGAACTGAGGCTGGAGAACAACATCCCATAGTTCACAAAGATCAATGATGCTTTCTTCTACGACATCATATGCCTTTTGAGGCCAAATATGACTCATGGTCAGATCACCAAGAGCATAGTCGTAGCAACTAAGAAGTGGGGGGCATTATTTACCCAATTCCCCACCTTCAACGATCTCAGAGCAGCTAAATTCTTGTGGGATCCCACCAAATTGCCAAGGTATGATGGCCCTAAGATGATCCTATTGGAGCTGTCCAGGTAGCTCATAACGTACCATGAGAAGTGCCTGAAAAGGAAGAAGGGCGGAGCCCCTTTCCCCCTTAGAGTGGGCAGGTATACCTACACTTCTCATACCAAGGCTGGGAAATGTTCGCAGATCTGGAACTGCTTAATCTGAAGCACAATTTCCTGGCAAGGCCCACCTTTAATCCTAGAAATTACCTCCCTAAGGAGAAACTCGATCCAATCCACATTCCACAGATCGAGGACATCTATATCAACCTGTATCATGAGGTCGAACTCAGAAAGAAGGATCACTCTCGCCTGGCCCTAATAGAGATTATTCAATATGGTGTGGCCATTTTTCCAAAAGGTTATCAAACAACTGATCAAGAAGTTGATCAGGAGTATCTAGACACGGAAGGGGACAACTGGTCATTTGCTACAATTAATAGGGCAAAGGCACCCCAGACCATCGAAGAGATGGTTAAGGAAACATTGCAGTGAACAAAGCATTGGTGCAGAATGAACGACCTTATCTACCTTGGAGTAGATTTTACCATGTCCCCTTTGGGAAATGCACCTGTCAGGTTGAAACATCTGCCAAAGGGAAAAGACAAAGATAAAGAAGGAGAATAAAGCTCTGCTCAAGAAGAAACTCCTGAGAGTCCTCCCTCCACCACACAGGAATAGATTGTAACTTTGGCATCTCCGGAGAAAGAATTAGCAGAGAGTGTTCCAATGGGCACATCCACTTAGGATTTTTCCACTGTTACAACCATGGAGGTCCCCACCGTCTCTTCTCCCCCTCCTCACATGACTCAAGCGACCATTCCTTTGGTAGTATCCTCTCCCTCATCTTCTACTTTTCCCCCTTCCTCTTCCTCTATCTTCTCTTCTCTCCTGGAGCTGTCCCCCACCATTTCTTCTCTCATCTCTCAGCTTCCTTCCATTCCCAAGACTACCTCACCTGCAGTGTCTCTTCCTTCCATGAGCACTTTCTCAGCCTCCCTCTCGATGCCGCCACCAAGTGTCTCAATCCATTTCCCCTCATCCACTGCCACTACTCCCTCTTCCACCTCTGGTCCCTCTCCCTTAAGTCCATCATAGATCTCCCAGCATTTGAGCCAACAAAAGAGGAAAGTCCCCATTGCACCAATGGAATTTTTCGTTATCCTAGCAAAAGTGGCTAAGAAGCAAAAGCCTATAACCCGCTTCTCTCAGAGTGCATCGAGAGAAAGAGAAATGGAGATTGCATATCCTGAACCCTCCAAAGATAAAAAGGATATGTCTCCTATAGATTACACAGTGACGCAGGCACAATGGGAACATCATATGAAAGCCTTCAAGGAGAGTTCCTATATGTGGTGGATGCCCTTTGCAAGAAGCTTCAAGAAGCAAAGGAAGAGAAGAGGCTACTAGAATAACAAAATAAGCATCTTCTCCACACCCTATAGAAAATGGGAAGTGCACCTCCTACAACTGCCATCAAAACTCCTGAGGTCCTAAGCCAGGATAAGATAAATGAATACGCCAAAATTGGCGAACAAGGTATGGTAGTATCCACCTAGAGAGACCAGATCCTCAATGACAGCGAGGAAGTATTTTTCAAGTTCACTGAGTTAAATCAGAACATGTGTGGGGCAAACAAGGAACTCCAGGTGATTGCAGGACCTATCTCCGAAGAGTTGGACCATGCTAGGTTGCAACACGAGACATTCCAGAAGATGGTCGACTACTCGGCCGATGATTTATTTAAATTTGGTGTCTTCGATCACACCGGGGTACCCAACAAAATCCTTGCTACTTTAGACTACCGGGTCGATCAGATGGAATTTTTCCTGGAGAAGATAGACAAGGTCAAGGAGGAAGCCCTGGATGCAATGCATCAAATGGAACAAACTGTCCTAAGAATTTCTCCAGGCTTTCTCACTCCTTCATTCGCCTTGAGGAAGGTAGATGAAACCATTCAGATCTTCAAGGAGATCATCTCTCAAGGGCTAGGGCCAAAAGTCACTTTCAACACTGAATCCATCAATAACCTTCTGGCCTGCCGTGATTTTGTGGGGTACCTGATGGAGGCAGATAATGAATATTTCAAGCTCCCTGAAAAACTTAGAGATGAATGGGAGACTTGCGAGGTCATCGGCGATCATACCAATGGTCCTGCCCAGGATCAACTTCAGCCGATGGTCAGTAAATTCATGGAATATTGGACTTAGTTCCACATCACCTCTCCCGAATAATAACAGAAGTAAGATACCCCCTTTCAGCCGTGAGATGACGATGAATAGCCTTCTTCCTCTTGGATTTTTTTTTTGGTAAATATCTAAGAGTATGTTAGCACAAACGATGACATCATCCATGTTGCACCATGGGATGTTGTCATCCATCAAGTTACCCAAAGTCAACAGTTGAATTTTAGATATTTTGTAGATATTTTGTAATTTTTTGTTTTCTTTTTGCCTTCTCTCTTCTCCTTCTTCTATATATACTTGGATACTTGTTGTATTCAGGTGGTGGACATTTTTTAGATGAAAAACAGAAGTAAGGAGAAAAAGCTTTGTACTTTTGTAACAAAAGAAAATATTAATACAATATTGAGACTTTATGCTGAATACCTATGTTACACATCAGAGCTTTCTTATGTTAGATCTGTATGTTTATTCTGTTGAATCTACCTCTATTTTTTGTCATTTGTTCATCAGTATTGCTTTGTTTATTTATGCAAGTAGGTTTGGCTCCACTTATTACCAATCCCAAAACATAGACCTTCTGATCTTTCTACTTTGGAATTAATTTCTTTTCTCCCTTCGAATCTACCCTATCTTCATCTTTTCCTTCATTCCTTTCTTTTCATAATTGGAGACACCCTAACTGGGATAAGATCCCAAACCCCTGAAGGCAGAATATTGTGAGACTTACATAGATTCTTGTTGGTGGAATAGGAATAAACCAGTTTCGCTTTGCTGACTCAAAGAAGGGCTATGCCCTGCACACTGTTGGCTAGTCTATCCATAGATCTATCCAAGTGACAGATTTTTGGACCAACACGGTTATGATTGTAGCACTCGTTCATGTCTAAGTACCATCTCATTACATATTCATGTTGGGCCTAAGAATGTTCTCACTGAATTCTATGTTATCGACGCCTCCTTTCCATTGAACCTCTTGTTAGGGAGGCCTTGGATTCACATAATTCACGTAGTTCCATATACTCTCCATAAATGTGTCAAGGTATTGCATGATGGTTATGAAGATACCATCATTTCTGATCCCAAGCCATTAAAATATTATCGTATATATCCCATTACTTCTATGCCCATATCACCTTCACAATGCATTCCATATAGCATCCTAGACACATATAACATTGGGAACTCTAGTGCTTCATATTCTCCTTCTACCAATCTCAATAATCCATCCATATCCACTCACACTACGGCTATTATCTCACCTATGATATCTACTCCTACTATTGTCCCTTCTACACCAGTCACAAAACCCTCTATTAATCCACCTATAGTAGCACCTACAAACATACTTGATAATGTTACACAAAATGATGATGCTCACACCAATAATTTTGGTGAATTTGACACTATCAAACTTATAGATGAAGCATTAGGTCAGCTCGATTATACTAATCTTGGCATAAACAATAGTTATTTTGAAAAAACCTTTGTGGCTGATGGCCCAAGTGAATATAGGTTCAAGATCCCTCCCTCCACCAATTTTATGGTACTATACTAGGGGTTTTAAAATAGTGTTGATGATGTTTCATCTTCTCCTCCATGGGTTACAACTTCGCTGCCTCCTTTTACACGCACATTATTCATCAATAGGTATTTTTGGAAACACATCCCTATCGATCCTAATTGCTTAGACACTATCTGTGCACATGATAGTTTGGTTAGGTTTGACATGACACTTAATGACATCTTACCACCACTTCATTCACCACATCTTTATCATGGCTATTTTTACATTATGACAACTTATGGATTGTGTGTCTTTCATTTGAAACTATTTGTTTCCATTTCCCCTCGTGACTCTCCACTTACACTTGAACAGTACTTGCTTGACTATATTGGTTGTCCACTAGATGCTCATAATTATTTAATTACATTTCCTATGCTCGTAGGCAACATTTCTATTTATAATGATTCTTCTCCTACTTATTCTCAAAATATCTCTCGTTGGCATGCTCAAAGTTTTCCACCAATCTCCTTTAATGATGAGGAATATGGAATTAATGTATACACACTCTGCCATAATGGGTCCTTATATGACCCTCATTATTCTATAGCTTATCAGGTTTCAAATGTTGCTCTGGTAGGTTTTGATCATGAAAATGATGATCTCTTTGATAATGGCACATAATCCTCTTATATATCATATAATTAGGGGGCATTGCATCTCATACATCCCCTCTCTCTCTCATTACATATAATCATTAGCACATTACTCATCATTGTATTATAATTCATTCATATCCTTGCATAATACTACTAGCATTTAAGCATACACCATCTTAGCATCTACTCATATCTCATCTGTGCATTCTCATATATAAACCTTCTAGCATACACATATTAATTCTTACTCTAAGCTCCGTTATTACCCGATGACACACTCTTGTGCTTCATTTCACACTTGATTGTTGAGGGATCACTACACATGAACCCCATACACTGCACAATAGGTTTTACACACTACATCTATTTAGATATCGTGCATCATACATCATACTCATTGTCATTATATATATGTCATACCACTTTGGCAATACATCCTATTCATCTTATACATTACCTATCTATTAGGCTATCTTAGTATATTCCATCATATTCCATACATAGTGTCACCACATTTTATCTTGCAGCATATGCCTTAGATTATACACTGTGCATCTCCATATCACATATATTCTACATACTATACTAGTCTTCACCACACATGAGTCTAACATTACATCATCTTACATACTACATAACTAATCTATCTACATATAGTTTACATCTTACATTACATTTTACACATTCTACACATCTTGCATTTACATTATAAACATAGTGTATTTACACATTATATTCATCACCTATACTATATCTTCTTCTATACGATGTACTCACTACCCAATGACACACTTCTTCCTCAGTCCATACTCGAACGTCGAGGGTTTACAAATCAAATGGATCTTCTCTTCATCATGTATCTATCTTTCATCATGTGACATTATTAGGTTTATGTCATACACTTTATGCTAGATGGTCACCCATTCGATCATTTTGTAGTGGTATACACCTTAGGTTACATCACCACTCCATACTATTCATACTATAATGGTATACGATTTAGGCTACATCACCACTCCATACTATTCATCATGTAGTGATATATGATTAGGGATAAATCATCACTCATACATCTATTTTGTTGTGATATATGCTTCGGATATAAGGTTCACGCACATCTCGTCTATATGTTACATACCATCATCACTATATATACACACTCATCATGGCGCATTAGAAATAACACACACTATTTGACTATTTCCCGATTACACACTCTTGTTTACGGTTCATTCTTGACTGATGACGGGGAAAACAAAATGAACCTCACTACATACATTTCCATTCACTCAGGGGGCACATAGATCCTATCACACCATCTTGCATTCCATTTAATCCATCCACAACATACAACATATTATGTTTGCTTTCACTCTTGCTTACTTTTTCTTGTTCATGGTCGCTTTATTACACATGCTAGTTAGATTACTTATATGTCATTTATATATACCATCCACACATGCACTTTCACGTCTTTTTTCTAGTTGTTCGTATAGATACAGGTCTCTTGCATGCAATATGGATGCTCACCTTCTACCCTTCATATACTGGTCACTCTGGGTATCCAAATTTTTCTCTTCTCGGTGCTATTGTTTCATTTTGTACTTAGCACTTTACATTACTTGATTCTACACATTTTTGACATACTAGTTATCTTTCTAACATGCTAATGGGTTCTTCATGTGCAACATTTGTTATGAAGGTATATTTGCTTCCATACTTGTGTGTTCTATTGTCTGCTATTGTTTTCTCTTTTTTGTGGGCTTTGCCCTATGTTGATGTGCAAACTTGTTTTCTTTTTGTGGCCATGTTGTCCTTGCATTTTTTAACATCATGAGTGATGTCCCATGTTTGCAGCTAGATTTTTGTGACTTATTTGTCTTCTTGCATGTTTAACTTTACACTTTTTTTGTAGTTTACACACTATTTTCAACATGCATGCTTGTTTGTACTAAAACTTGTCTTAGGCTAGCCTTTTTGTTTGTGCGTGATTTTGTTTCTACCTAGAACTTTCTAGGGTATAGTACATGTAGTTAGTCCTTTTTTGGGGCCGCATTATCCTATGAACAATGTCACATGCACCCTTAAATAGGGAGGCATCATTTGGGGTTTACATACTAACACAACAAATTTACATCGGTTCAGTTTAGTGCACTTTCCACCTTTGGAATTTTGGGTTACATACAACAAGTGGGTTTAGACCAGTTCACAAAACCCATACATAATGAATTTTACATAACATGGTGTCCTTAGCATTCTGGGGAAGCAGTTATGGGATCAGAGGTTATAGTGGGTGTGCCTCCATACAATACTTTAGTCAATAGCGTCAGATAGTCCAAAAAACTAGGACGTACAAAGATCTCTTCACACACATTCAGGGAAGTAATTAGAACTTGGAGGATACAACGTAATTCCTCCCTACACTTCTTCTGCCTATGGCATCGGATCACCCCAAAAAACCCAATAGTACTGAATATCTTGTTACACTCTCTTTCATGACATGGATAGGGTGCACATGTTCCATTTAATTTTTTTCATTTGCATATTTTACATTTACATACATATGCACACATCTTTTACATTGGGTTTTTACACATACATACATATATATTTGACTACTTACTAATTTTCTCCTTGCAGGTCTGACCATATGAGAAATAAGTGGTCAAATGGGGACAACAACAAAAAAAAAACACTTTGTGACAACACCTACTATACTAACCATGCAAGTACATCACACATCAACCACTACACACACGTTTTTTCCCTAAGTTCACTCTCATCACTTTTTTGCATTTTCATCTTTAGTTTCCATACTCTATCTTTTTTTTCCACACTTTGTCTAGTCCATCAAAACATTTTATACTACAATATTTATGAACATCAATTACGCATCTCTATTCTATTCCATGCACACATTCTATTACATTTTCTACATCTAGTTATTGCTATCTACTTCACAAAGTGTGACCGGCACAAGATCTGTCAACACCAATCCAGCAATATGATAATTCTTCACCGGGAAATCCTTAGAACTTCCAAGCTTATCCATCCTATCTCTAAGATAGGATAAGAAATCCACTCTGACAAATCATATTCCATACCTTAACTCTTATCTGTACATGTAAACTTATCTTTTATGATAAGATAAACCTTATCATTTTACATGGGTTCCACATTTTTAGACTTTTTACAAATAAAATACATAAAATATTTATGACCTCACTCCTTGTCCTTATTACCAATATAATATTTCTAATTCCTAATCATGTAGACCCTACTTCTCTAATTACCCAAACTTTGACATTTTAACATTACCGGACCACTTACGACAAATTTTTACTTTTTACAACATTCTTATTGTACTTTGACTGTTACCGTACTCCACATTATTGGGGACACCGTACTGACAGCGCCGTTATCTTCTATTAGACGCTACTACTAATTATACTTAACAACATCTTATTCCTAATACATACATTAATGAAATAGAAATTATGGAGGAAAATTTTAGTGTCGATATCTTCCCCCTTCCTAGCTTCTACTCCGTCCTCGGAGTAGACTATTCTGGTGCTTGGAAAATCTTCAACTTGTCGTGGTTGACCCATTTCGTAATGGGAGTGCCATCCAATTCCTCCAGTCGGTACGTACCATTTTCATGCACAGCTGCTATTTTGTAGGGCCCCATCCATTTTGGAAGAAATTTTCTCTGTCTTCTTTTTTTGTATCTGGAATCATATACTAGAACCAAGTCATTCACATGAAATGGAAACCACCGGATCTTTTGATCAAAGTATTCCTTCTACTTCATTTTCTTCTTATAGCTTGTATCCTTAGCTATTTCCCTCATTTCCTCTAGCAAATGAAGATGTACCAACCTTTCTTTTACTAAATCACTTTCATCCATCCTTTTATTTTCCATAACTCTGACCGTGGGAATATCAAACTCAATAGGAAAAACTGGATCAATGCCATAAGCCAATTGAAATGGTAACTCTTTGATTTTTGAAACTTTATCAGGATCAGTACCAATACCATCTCTGGATACAACATGCCCTTACAAAACGCCTTTAGAACATCCAAAGACACACTTTGTAGGGTTTAGTGAGGCTTGTGCTTCATCTAACCTTTGAAATGTTGTCTCCATTTGGTGCAGGTGGTCCAACTTACTCCCATATATGCAAAAATCATCCAGAAATACTCTGATGAAGGTCCCAATGTAGGGTTCGAACACCCTATTCATCAAACGCTGGAATGTTGTTGGAGCATTACACAACCCAAAAGGCATAACTCTATAAGCAAACGTTCCCCAAGGAGTGGTGAACGTGGTCTTCGGCTGATCTTTCTCTGCTATACGAACTTGGTTGTAGCCACTATATCCATCAGCAAAACTATAACACTCCTGGCCAGCTACTTCGTCCAAGATCTGATCTGAAAATGGAAGAGGGTAATGATCCTTCTTTGTTGCCTTATTGAGCTTCCTGTAATCAACACAAATGCGTAGCTTCCCATTCTTTTTTATTGAGATCACAATGGGAGAAACCCATTCTGAATTCTCCACAGCAAATATGAATCCTGCATCAAGCAACTTATCTATTTCTTCTTTTACAGTCTTGAAAAAATTAGGATTCATTCTATATGGCATTTGCTTTATGGGCTTAGCACCATCTACCAGCTCAATAGAATGTTCTACCCAACTTACTTGACGGAGTTCCTTGTAATCAAAAGTGAATATGTGTATGTACCTTCGAAAAAGCTGGAGGTAGGATTCCTTCTCACTCTCCATCACAACATCACCAATC
Organism: Taxus chinensis; assembly: GCA_019776745.2. Taxonomy (NCBI): domain Eukaryota; kingdom Viridiplantae; phylum Streptophyta; class Pinopsida; order Cupressales; family Taxaceae; genus Taxus; species Taxus chinensis. Next base: position 143,858,152 of record CM034154.1, on the reverse strand, counting down.
TTTATTTGTTGGAGACGATCATCAACTTCTTCTTCAGATAATTTTATGGGGTCATGAGTCGGTGTGACTGGAAGGATATCCATGACTGAAACATCGACCTCACTTTCTTCATCTTCAATGTCCACTTCACTGGTACTAGATTAATCAGAGGATGTTCAATCCTTAGTTTCATCACTTGAATCCACAGGTTCTGCCTTATGATGTCGAGGGATCATGTTTATCTTCACCCTCTCTCTACCATGTCCAAGTGTCATGAAACCTTCATTCCAGTAATTTTTTGCATGAACTCTCCTTAGCCATGGTCTTCCCACCAGCATTGGGTACACAACAGTACCATTTTTCATCACCTGAAAGTTTACCACACATACAACACCCATAACAGATATTGCCACATTTGAAACTACACCTTCTGGTTTAGTTTTTCCCTTATTTAATGACCTTAACATAAGTGTTGAAGGGCGATTAATTTTTAAACCCAACATATTCATTACAGACTTGGTCATTACATTAACTGCAGCACCTCCATCAACTAAGACATCATGAATTGAAATACCATTACATAATACCTCAGCTTGTGGAGCATATGGATCTACCTCTGCCTCCAAAACAGGGACCTCAACCTCCTTTCTTCGTCGAGCATTGAGTCCACTTCGTAGCTCCCGCCTCTTCTCAGAAGACATAGCCAAGAGTTGACCATATGTAATATTTGCAGGCCTTTTGGACAGATCTTCCAAGATGGAGTATGGTCCTTGCCCCTGTGAAATCAGAAAATCCTGCACACCCAACTTTCTTCTCCTATGTTTATTATTAGTTTCTCCTTTCATCTTCTTAGGATCAGTTCCATCTTGATTATCTTTTTCTTTCTTTCTTTTTGTTACAAACACATCTACTTCATTATTTCTACTCTTATCTACTACATCAAAAGAATTCACAGGGGTTTTTCCTTTATCATTATTTCCTTTACCAGATGTAGAAGCTCTATCTGGACAATTATACTTATAATGACCCTTTTTATAACAACCATAACAAACAACTTCAGAAATATTTCTTTTTGGACATCTATCTCCTCCCTGAGAACTAAATTCCTTTCCTTGAAGAAGATTAATAGTTAACTGATCCATCTTTTTGAGCAAATATTCATACTCAGTAGATGTACTAGGAGAAATATTTGTGCTCACCAGGAGTGGTTGTGGATTCTGGACCAAAGGTGCTAGTGTAGGCTCTACTTTAGCAATAATTTCTTTGGGCTCCTCTTCCATGCTTTCTTCTTGCTTTCTTGCAATCTCCTTTGCTTGTTCAATGGTAGCTTGGCGATCATACTTCACTCGTTGTCTGATCTCTGGCTTCATCCCAAGAATGAAGTGCTTACAGAGGAGATTATCCACACCATTCATCAACCCATCCGCTAATCCTTCCTTTCGGATCTGGGCATCGAGCTTCCTCCTTAGCTCTAGAACACGAGCATGATATTCCCTTATCTTCTCCTTCTCTCCTTGGGATAGCTTTGTGATCTCGATCATGAGATCTGCATATTTCTGTTGTTCACCAAATTCTTCAAGAAAACTTTCAGTTAATAAATCTCATGAATTTTTCACATTTTCACTTAGTGTTTCAAACCACCTAAGTGCTGAACCATCCAAAAAGGTAGGAAAAAATTCAGTCCACTGTTCCCTTCTTATGAGGCCATTACAAATACAAGATCGTTTAAACTCTTGAATGAAAGAAGAAGTATCTTCATTAGATTGAGCTGAAAAAACAGGAATCTTTCCCATTTTCAAAAGTAACCACCGTGAAATACCAACCCACAAGTACAATCAACAAGACTTATGTGCACAAATAATTGGAATTACTATAGAAATGACCACGCACTGATTTTACTGTGGTAAACACTATTCATGATAAAAAAGTGAAGTTACTATGGTAAATACTATTCACGGTAAAAAGTGACTTTACTGCGATAAATACTATTCACAGATAAAAAGTGACTTTACTGCGGTAAATACTATTACCAGCAAAAATGACTTTACCATAGTAACTACTATTCATGATAAAAATGACTTTACCATGGTAACTACTATGCACAGTAAAAACAAGGTTACCCTCCAATTGATTTTTGACTAAGTGGGAATATCTTTCCTGAAAATCCACCAACGAGGAATGGTCTCGGCAACGGAACCAAAATGTCATCACCAATCCGGCACTATGATAATTCTTCACCGGGAACTCGTCATGCTATGATTATTTACTAATGCACAGCCTTTAGTTTGGTGGATGTAATCTAGAAACAAAACAACAACCGAACACAAGAATACCATCGACTATGATAAGACGGAATGATGACAAATCTGAAATATCAAAGTAAATTATAATATTAACATGAAATTGTTAGAATCTCACCCATGAGGTACTTCAACAAGACTATGGGAGAAAATTTACAATTACACCTCTTGATGACTTCTTCAACACACCTTTAACTGATGGCTTCCTTTGCACACTTCCTACAATATTTCTCACTACTTCTTTCTATTCTAAATGAGGGGGGTGGCCTCTCTATTTATAGAACTTCCAGGCTTATCCATCTTATCTCTAAGATAGGATAAGAAATCCACTCTGATGAATCATATTCCATACCTTAACTCTTATCTGTACATGTAAGCTTATCTTCTAAGATAAGATAAACCTTATCATTTTACATGGGTTCCACATTTTTAGATTTTTTACAAATAAAATACACAAAATATTTATGACCTCACTCCTTGTCTTTATTACCAATATAATAGTTCTAATTCCTAATCATGTAGACCCTACTTCTCTAATTACCCAAACTTTAACATTTTAACATTACCAGACCACTTACGACAAATATTTACTTTTTACAACATTCCTATTGTACTTTGACTGTTACCGTACTCCACATTATTGGCGGCACCGTACTGACGGGGCCGTTATCTTCTATCAGACGCTACTACTAATTATACTTAACAACATCCTATTCCTAATACATACATTAATGAAATAGAAATTACGGAGGAAAATTTTAGTGTCGACAGATCACCTAGGGAAAATTATGCACACACTCACCAGAACTACATTTGGGTCTAAAATTTAGTGCATGTTTAATTAGTAAGCCCACTATTATGGCAGCTGAGGTCATTCTGACCCATTCCTTTGCATTTTTTTTTACGGTTTTGATACTTCTTTTGGTCTTTTACATATCTTTTCATCATCTTGAAATATCATCGACATCTAACACAGGGAAGTGAATCTGATGTGACATATAACAAGGGTTTCAGACCACCTCCCAACACTGTGAGATTCAGTTCTGGTTCTTTTCCATAGTTAATGGTTCCCATTTGATAGACTAGAGTGCCCATATGTTCCCCAATCACTTTTTAGGCACCACAATCCAACTAGATACTCGATATCCATCCTTTTTGGGGATTCTACATAGTCATCCTAGATTCTATATTTTCCCGTCACCTCTCTGATATAGTCCTGAGAGCATATTCTATTCAACTGATTTCTTTCCTCTTTTCTCTTGCACATTAGGGCTAGTATTTCTTTTTGCATAGTTTCTTGGGTCATTTACACATTTATTTACCTAATTTACAATTGTTCATAGCTTAGATTAAGTACACCCGTATTTCTTATTTTAGTTATTTAAGAGACAGAAATGTGAACTTTACAGGTTTAGAACATTTGTTAGTACTTCAAGCTCATGCTTCAATGATGTAGGAGAATCCAAGGTCTGGTGTAATCTTTCACAATTTTTTTTAAGTATGGGTGTGCACAAGAATGGTTCATATATGGAATGAAGAGGAAGGAGTAGGCATGGAGGAGTAGAATGTGATGGCACACATAGGATTTTTGTAGGGTGGTGGAGTTTTCACTCAGCATTGAAGAATGGAGGGAATACATATATTTTAAAAAGGCCCAAAATCCTAGGAATAATGTGTGGAAGAATGTTGAAGATATAACTGAGGTAAAAGAATGCGTGAAAAAAATTAAACCAAGGTGTGGAAAATACAATGAGAAAGGGATTGTGTGGTAAGATGGATTGTTGGTAGAAGTGAAAAAGCATATGAGTAGGTATCTCGTGGGGGATGTTGACTAGGAACATGGTTAGAAATGCCAATGCCTAGATCAATGTGGCATAAGAAGAGTCACAGTTGGTCTGAGAATTAAATAATCTCAATTAAAATTTGAATACATGTGGGAAGCCAGGGAATGTTCTGAAAGAAGTATCCATCCTAAAGATGAATTCAAACAAGGATAGAGAAGTGGGAAAATGAAAGGGCACACAACTATAAAAGGAGGATGATTTCACCATTTTGAGTGTGTTAGCCATGGTGATAAAAGGTGCAAGTTGTTACGACTGCAGAGGGCCAAAGGGATAGAAATTAGTCTACAAGGGAAGGAAATAGAGAGAGTGTGTGGAAAGGGGATGATAGAAAGTTGGGATTGGTCATAGAGATGAAGTGAGATTTAAGTCTGGTTATCCCTAGGAGGTTCCAACAATTATATATTCCTTAAAGGGGAGAATTTGAAGATGTCGTATGACCATTGATATCAATAGATGGAACAAAAATAGCTATAAATCTATTATGTTAACTATGGAGGAAGGATTGGGGAGTACCTAGTAGAGCCGAGGCCTTTTATTAAGTGGTATCAGTGCTGGTTCTTTCCCCCAGGAAAGTGAAGGGGTGAAATAGCTTACAAATTATCGAATATGAGGCAACTAGCATAGAATTTGAGTTCTCCATTATGAAGTAGGTGGGTAAAGAATGTAAAGATGGATCCCACTGTGTAGAGGCCAAAAGAGGTAAATATATTACATGGGAAGGAAATATGTCACTAAGAGAAAGGGACTATTAAGATGTAGAATTCACAGATATGTTAGGTAAAGTAATGGAGGAGAAGTAATGGTGTTAAGACAAAACTAGATGATGTAGAGTAAGACCACCAAATGAGATAGGTTCTTATGGTCTGGAACAACTAGAACAAAATGAAAGACTTGGTGGGGGGTCTTAAATGAAAATATGATTGCGTAAATAGAGTGTCAACGGAGCGCCAAAGGGAAGAAAAGGCATGTATAGAGGCATGCCAAGAGATTGCACAATTAGAGTGTGAGAGTGAAGAAGAAGCATGTGTGGGAGTAAAACTAGAGGATGCATGAGACAAATTGTATGGAGAGATCTCACGAATTGAGAAGAGGGTGAAAACTAAAGTTACCTAGTAGTAGATGATAAGGCACAAGAGTATTGTGACATAGGAAAGAAATCCCAAAGAGAAAAATATGGTCACTCTAGACCATGAGCACACAGAAATTTGCATAAAACCATGAAACAGAGTAATGTAAAGAAGAGAAAAGAGTCTGTAGCTAAGTGGAGAGAGGCACATAGAGATACAAGAAATAAACGGTCTTAGGAGACCATGCACACATGGAAGGTGACCTGATGTCACAATTGGAGGTCATTGAGAGAGATATATAGAGTCTAAGGAGTGGACCATAGAGATGCACAAATTAAGGTTAAAGAGAAAAAAAAAATATTCCCAACATGAGGATTGGATTCCATCAATGATTACACAAAAGATGTCCCAAAGTAAGGAAAAATAGAATTTATGGTTAAATGTGTAGAGGAAGATACCCTAGCAGAGATTTGGATCATAGGAGATTGTGTGGATGAATAAACTACGAGTAGAGGATTTATAAAGTGTGAAGATAAAGTAACGTGCTAAAATGGGAGCACCATTTTAGGGGAAGCATCTAAGATAGAAGTTACCCCAAATGTAATTGAATCGGAGCAACACATGGATGATATTTCTATAGTGTTCATGAAAAAGAGCACACCAATGGAGGAAGAGGGCCATGAAGGTCTCAAGGATGTGGAGTGTGTAGGAGAAAATGAGTGCAATAGAGAGTGGTGTAAGGAAGGTGTTTCCTTGATAGAAATTTTGGAGAAGCAGTTGGAGAAAAAGGGTGTAGGAGTGTCTAGTCTAAATGGATAAAAATAGAAATAACACACAAATAAAGAAAGGCATGATTCTAGTGTATCGACACTATAGAAGAACATGTAGGTTACTTAGAAGACCACGAAGGAGAAGAAACATAAGGAGAATTCTACAAATGAGTTTCACAAAGAGAAAAGAGTAAGGAGAGAAGTGAAGGTTAAAGAGATCCAAGAATATCTTGATAGAGAAGGGAGAGAGGAAGTCACCAAGGAATATGTGCATGGAAAAATAGAGCTGCACCAGAAAAGTGGAGGAAAGTGGACCGAAGCTACAAGTGGAGAACTATGCATGGAGAGAAAGCATGATTGGAAGAGGAGAGAGTGCACAAAGATGATGATACACAAAAGGAGAAAATAAAATGTTAGAGTAGATATAAAAATAAGATGTAGAAGAACCTAAAAAATAATATCGAGCATGATGGAAGAGACTACGTAGGAGAAATGCACAAGGCATAACACATAGAGAAGAAGATGCGCAGTGAAGAGAAGCCCCAAATAGGGAAGGGAGAATGTGGAAAGGAATAACAAGAGCCAGATGGTTTTTAGTATGTACAAGGCCATAAGTGCGTAGGGAAGTAGATGCACACAAAGGAGGAGAGTGAGAAAAGATCATGTCAGAGGTCATGACAAAAAGGTGACAAATATAATAAAGGAGAAAATGTGCACAAGGATCAAGTGCATAGTGAATCTTGAGGAGTAAACAAGGGCATGAAAGGATAGGTTTGTGAAAAAGGAGTGATAAGGAGAAGTGCACAGAGTGAAGTTGTGGAGAATAGATAAGTCATGGTGAGAAGGTGATAGGAAAGAAGGAGAATAAGTGTGCACAAAAGGAAGGAACAAGAGAAAGAATCCTAGAGAAGAAGTGGGAAAGATAAGATAAAAGCTCTGAAGTATTTAGGAAAAGGTTGATGGACAACAGAGAGAATGGACTTACACATGAGAGAGTTAGAAGTGAGTTAGAGTAGATATAAAAAGAAGATGTAGAAGAACCTAAAAAATAATATCGAGCATGATGGAAGAGACTACGTAGGAGAAATGCACAAGGCATAACACATAGAGAAGAAGATGCACAGTGAAGAGAAGCCCCAAATAGGGAAGGGAGAAGGTGGAAAGGAAGAACAAGAGCTAGATGGTTTGTAGTATGTACAAGGCCATAAGTGCGTAGGGAAGTAGATGCACACAGAGGAGGAGAGTGAGAAAAGATCATGTCAGAGGTCATGAAAAAAAGGTGACAAATATAATAAAGGAGAAAATGTGCACAAGGATCAAGTGCATAGTGAATCTTGAGGAGTAAACAAGGGCATGAAAGGAGAAGGTTGTGAAAAAGGAGTGATAAGGACAAGGGAGAAAGAGAAGTGCACAGACTGAAGTTGTGGAGAATAGATAAGTCATGGTGAGAAGGTGACAGGAAAGAAGGAGAATACGTGTGCACAAAAGGAAAGAACAAGAGAAAGAATCCTAGAGAAGAAGTGGGAAAGATAAGATAAAAGCTCTGAAGTATTTAGGAAAAGGTCGATGAACAACGGAGAGAATGGAATTACACATGAGAGAGTTAGAAGTGAGTGGAGAATCACAAAGAAGAAGGCTTGTGGAAGAAGCCTTAAGAGAATAGGATGGTTCAAGGAAAACATATAACAATGAGGAGATACTCGTGAAGCATCAAACAAATAGGTCCATTTGAAGGAGGAGGTTAGGATATGGTGGGTATAGGCTCACAATTAAGTGTAATGTAGCTTTAAGATATCATAGAGATGTGATAAAATATTGGAAGAGAGGTCAATATAAGCAATGAGGCCAAAAATAGGTTCAGAGGATGAAGGAACAGAAAATATTTGCTTCAATAGTTTGAAGGGTGATTTTACCACTCACTCAGTGTACCTGAGGAGGACCTCAAATTTAAATTACATCAAGTGTTTGATGTAGAAGCATCCAAGGCCTAGTGCAATCCTGTTCAATTTTTCCTAAATGTGGGTGTGCACAAGAATGGAGTGTGTAAGGAATGAAGAGGATGGAGTAGGTGCAGAAGAATAAGATAGTGGTGCACATATGATTTTGGTAGGGCAATGGATTTTTTACTCAGCCTCAAAGACTAGAGGGAACACAAATATTTTGAAAAGGCCCATAATCCTAGGAATAGTAAATGGATGAATGTTGAAGGTGGAACTCAAGAAAAATAATGTGCAATAAAAGTAAACAAGGGTTTGGCAAAGAGAACGTGAAATGGAGTGTGTGGCTAGATGGATAGTTCGTAGAAGTGACAAAAGATGTCAGCAAGTTTTTGACAAGGGATGCTGACTTGGACAAGGGTTATAAGAGCCAATGGTCATATCAATATGGAACAAGGAGAGGGGCAGTAGGTGGGAGCATTAAAGAAGCTGAATTAAAAGTTGAATCTGAATAGGAAGCCATGGAAACTCTAAAATAATGTAGCTCCCCTAAAGGTGAATTTAAACAAAGAGAGAGAAGTGGTAAAAGGACAGGGCATACAACTATAAAAGGAGAACAAGTTCACCATTATGAGGTTGTTGGCCACAGTGATAGAAGGTACAAGTTGTTACATCTGTAGAGAGAAAAAGAGCTAGTCAGTATTTGATGAGGGAAGGAAGTAGAGAGAGAGTGTGTCTGTGGAAAGGTGCAACGCCCACATTTTTGACGTTCCAAACCACATTAAATATTAAATAAATACTTAGGAAATTTTGGATTTTTTTGTTGAAAGGGTTACAAGTGTGTTAGACCCTGGAGTACATTTATTTAACTCCTACTAATAATTTTCTTCATTACATTAGGTTGATCCAGCCTAGATTAATAGTTAAATATTATTAATCTATTTCTAAAGTTTTTTACGGTTAGAATATTCAAGCACTGCATCCATTAATTCCTTTTTTTAGTATAAGTTTATTTCCTTTAATCAATTAATATCCATACTTCACACTTATAACATTTTTCCTTGGTTAAATTAATCCATTTAAGTCATTAGCTTTAATATCCATTCACAATACCATTACTTAGTTACTATAGTTTTAATTCCATTTAATTATTTACTAAACCATAATAAGAGGGTTAAATTTTAAATTAAAACACTAAGGCCCTAAGTGGCCCCATTCAAAAATTACACATAATTTTAATTAAAACATTTATTCCCATAAAATACCCCCAACTAAAAAGTGTAGGATTGATTCCCTACCCTTATATTGATTCATTTTAGGCCCTTAGATCCTAGGTTTTCACTCTAACCCTAATCATCTTTATGAAATCCTTTTAACCTTTTCTTGCTCAAATTTCCTCATTTTCTCTCTTTTTTTTTCTTTGTTTTGTAGGCGGAGGAGAGGAAGCCATGAAAGTATGAGAGAAAACATGGAGGAATTTCCTCTAGGTTTTAGTATTGCATTGGAAGGAAATATCTTTCCCCATTTGGCTCACTTATTTGTTTGCATAGATCTTGTAGAGTGTACTTATTTTCATTTAGTTTATTGGAATGATTCATCCACAAATCTAGTTAAAGTTGCTTAATGGTTCTCATTTTCTTACGCTACATTTGGGGAAACCCCATTTCAAGGATCTAAGTGTATACACATTTATATACATACATACATGAGTGTATATATGTATATATGCTTGTAGATCATTATATCTACATTTTGTTCAAGTTTCATTTCTTTAAAACCACTAGTTTGGCCCAAAATAATTTTTTTAACAATTTTTTTCTACGCACAGGTGACCGGTGGTGGTTGCGTGACACTAGTTCCACTACTGGCGACAGTTTTAAAAAATATGGTAAATTTTAGAAAATAATGTATACAAATGAATATATACTTAGATATATTCATTTGTATATATTCCTATGTCATTTTATAGTTTATCACAGTCATTGAATTCTCTAACTTACAAGGAAAGTAATAATTTCTAAGTTTATATTTGAAAGTGTGATTTACATATGGTTTCTAGTGACCGATGCCAGTCACAAGGATGTCGATGATGCTATAGTAGCCGACGCGGGTTACTATAGATTCAATATATATCAAATAACACAAGTACAAAATGAATATTTTTAGATATGTTCATTTAGGTGAGTATTTAAAACCAATAAGTAAAGTTCAATAGTTATTGTATATGGTTTTCCAAGCATTAAATTGTATAACTTAAGCTGGAAATGAATTTTCTAAAACTGTAACACCATACAGTGACTGATGTCGATATAGAATCTACCGATGCCAGTTAAGCTTATTAGTATCAATCTCTGTGTGAGGCAAAAATCTATAAAAATGGATATATATATATATATATATATATATATGTCAAGTGTTATATGTATGTTTATATATAACAACTAGAGTTTGATAAACCGTTCTAAGATAGAAAGCAATAATGAAAGACAACCAAAATACATTTCTTGATTAAAACACTAATTTTGTAGCATTTTTTCCTTGCAACAAGGTATAAAAATTGAGCATAATATCAACCCTAAACCCTTCTTTTCACATATACTATTTATAGAACAAAGATAAGATACAACACACTTAATAAACTCATTTTTCATTTCAAGTGTACAACAATACAACAAAAGAACTCAATAATAATTTCTTTTAAATAACAACATTCCTTTCCAAATAATACATATTACAACTTGAATAAAATATAGAATTTGGAGAGTTTCATTTCCAACCAAAAATACAACTTAATCTTATTCCTTTCAACTACAACATTTTTACTTGATAAATAGAATTACAAGGCTTTCTTTTAAAATGTAAGAATTACAATCCTTCCACTCTAAGTGGAAACAACAAGGCTAAATTTTACAAATGTAGGATTTTTTATTGTCTTATAATAAATATTCTAAGTCCAAATCTTCAACTTGAGCTCAACCATTTTCTTCAACTTTAAGCACAACAACAAATAAGGGGGTGTAGGCAACGCTCTCCGCCAAACCAAGAATCCAATGAGGAGATGAAGTTATCCTCCTCATTAACACTCAAGCCCCAACCATAGAGAAATAAGAAATGGATATAACCAATTGAAACTTTCACCAATGCTTCCATAATACAACACACATGCCAAAAATATTTAAACACTCACACATAAGAATAAAAATAACAATATCAAAGAATGCAACTTTTCCAAACAAGGCTTGAAATCTCTAAGCCAATGGAGTAAGGAACTATGGGGAAATCAATTATGCCTCCTAATGGGATTAGGTATCCACCTTGAAGCCACAAAAATATAAAACACACCCGAAACAAGGTTCTTATACATCCCTTAAATTCTCTTATGCATCCCTCAATCTCTTATGCCTCCCACAATCTCTTATGCCTCCCTCAGATAAAACATATAATATAAGTAAGAATTTTTCTTATCTAAAAGGTGGGGCACCCAACCCAACTCCCTCCAAAAATGTGTAACAACACTCTTATTCCTCCCTCCAAAATATCCCCATAAACCTTCTCCTACACCATACTTAAGGCCATACTACCCAAGCCAAAAATATGAACACACAACATTCATTTATTCACACACACACACACACACACACACAGATATATATATATATATATATAGTATACTATATAATATATATATATCGATATATATATTACTATTTATATATATACCATAGATTGCATGGGTGAAGTTACTAGCAAGCTTTCCATTACTAGAACATGATTCAAAGCATACAAACTCTAAGCTAAAGATCCAAAAACAAACATGCACAAAAAAATCGAAGTAACCCCAAAACCATCAAATTAATTTTCATCTATAGACAAAGAGGAGAGGATGGTGAAATGGATCTATGTAGGATGACACATCACTTCTTCTCAACTCCACATCACCAAGTTAAACATCAAAACCAAGGTTAATAAATTGGTGGTTGACAAAATGAATAACCTCTTACACACACAAACTCTTACCAACACATTTAAAGGACACAATTAAAATCTCATGTAAGAAAGTGCAATAAATATCACCATTTACCTTACAAATCACATAACGGAGTCTATTTTTGTCTCCTTAACCCATAGGTATAGTTGGTAGATGAATTTAAGTGGTGTGGGACAAGCTTAACTTGTCCCACAAGCCTCCAAAAAGGTCCCTTAAGCCCAAATTCGAATTTGACATGCAAGTTTGAGTACACAACAATTAAACCAATAAAAAATACTTTCACATCCAAACAAAGTCAAGGACAATCTACCAAAATTAAATACCCCTTAGTTATATCCCAAATTAACTTAATAAACATGATTAATCAACTTAAATTAGAGTACATTACTCAACAATAATGAATTGAATTACATTACAAAATAAATCACATACTCCATAAAGAATAAAAGGAAAGGGGAAAACACACATAGCCCATGGTCACAATTTGAGGTCATCCCCCCATGGGGACATCTTAACAATTTGAAAACACACAAAAATAAAACTAAACATAAAGATGCCATGGCGACCTTCATTGTATCCATCCAATATTCCACTATGGTTGGTCTCTTATCCCCCTTGTGTTTGTCGTGATATAATCACCTACAAAAATACACAATACCTCCTTCAGCCTCATGGTTGCATCAATAGTAAAATACATGCACGTCTATCAATAAATTTCATCACCAAAGCTAAGCAATGCTATCATTTCAAAAACATCTCAATTCTACCATTTCATCAATATTAGTGAGATCACAAGATTAGCTCAAACACCAAAACATAGTCAATATGATGGAAAATAAAAAGGTTAGTATATAGGTAATCTAATAAACACATCATCATCATCAATGTAGATTATCTTTTCATGCCTCTAAGAATCCATACAACTATAATATGAAATACAACATATTAAGAGTTAGAATATCTCTACCATCTATCATCATGCTAAACCGTAACATAGTGAATTCCATGTCTATAGTCCATAGTAATTGAAATCAAAATATGATAAGTGTTGAAGAGGAGTAAGCACTACATCGCACTCCCCTTAGACTCAAATTCCTCCTAGAAGTCACTAAAATAGGTGTGGAAACTGGGCCCGTAACAAAGTAGCGTCCTCTTATGTAGTTGTAGTATCATCATACCTATCCCACTGGACTCACACCTGATCTATCTCGTGGCCTCGAAGGCCTATGGTCCTGCAATCTATGATGCACATGGGCTCCATAGTCACCTACCCCTACTCCTGCAACTACAATACGGTCCAATATAATACATGAGAAGGATCTAGAATGTATATCCTAAGAACAGAAATATGGAACACATCATGCATGCTAGACAAGTTGGGTGGCAAGGCTAGATGGTAGGATAAAGGACCAATCCACTCCAAGATCCAAAAAGGAACCACAAATCTAAGAGCTATCTTGGAGCCTTTCCCGTAATGGATAGGGATATTATGAGGTTTGACATGAAGAAAAACCTTCGTGCCCACCTCATAACTATGGTCACTTGTCATTTGATCTGCATACTTATTTTGTCTGTCATGTGCCTCCTATAATCTCTATCAAATGAAACCAACCTACTGCTCCATGTCCTGTAATGTAGCTGGCCCAAGAGATACTCTATCCTCTAGTCTGTTCCAACTGAAAGGTTTCCTACACTACCTACCATATAACACCTAAAATGGAGCCATACCAATATAACTCTGAAATTTTTTATTATATGCAAACTAAACCAAGTACAAATACTCCTCCCATCTCAACTAATGATCCATGAAATTAATACAAAGTATGTCCTCTAAAATATGGTTCACCCACTTAGTCTGTCCATCTGTCTCTGGGTGATAGGTTGTGCTGAATTTGATGTTAATCCCAAGGGCATACTACATGGTAGTCCAAAAGTGTGATGTATATAGAGGATAGTGGTCACAAATGATCTTCTGTGGAATCCCGTGTTGTCTGACAATATCATCCAAGTACACTCTAGCCACTGAACTAGCTATATATGTGGTATTTACCAGAGAAAATTGAGCCATTTTTCATCAATATATCCACTGTGACCATGATGGCGTTGTGGTGGTATCTAAACGTAGGTAGCCCTACTATAAAATCCATGGAAATGGTATCCCATTTCCACTTTGGTATGAAATGCAGGTAAAGAAGGAAAGTTGGATGTTGATGCTTGGCCTTCACCTTTTGGCACTCCAAACATCGAAAAAAAAATGAGCTATATCTATCCAAAGCCCTCTCCAATGGTGATCCATAGGGATCTAGAAAAACACACCACTTCATTAGTTCCATTAGCACTGAGAAGGAGAAATAAGAAAAATGAATAAAATGAGGGTAAACGGAGGTTCTGGAAGGAACCGCCACTCAGTGCAGAGAAGTGGTTTTAGAACCACTATCCTACAATGTTGGTAGTATTGAAACCACTGCCCACCTAGCCAGGTGAAGCCATCCTATGACCACCAGTCTATTCAAGGATAATGGTCCTATCACTTTAGAATAGAAAAGAAGAATGAAACGTGAATGGGTATGAACTTGAAGTGCCCATCCTTGTATCTTCCCTTCCATGTCCTTTCACATCCTTCAGTGCATGGGAGGACATGTGAAGGTCTATAAATGCATGAAAGAAGAAAGAGAATGATCAGTTAAAGATTCAAAGATATTGAGAAGTAGAGTTTAATGAGAGTAGTGAGAAAGATCATCAGTGCTAGAGTGGAATTGTAGGAGCAAGGTGTAGAAATAGAGAAAACAAGTAATTGGAGAGAAGTTTTACATTGTTGCTTAGTTTCATACTTATTGTAATATGTAATTGTCTATATTAAACCTATAAAAGTGGGAAGAAAGAGCATTTTCCCTTCCCTACTGGTTTTCCTCCTTGGAGGTTTCCAGGATAAAATTGTTGGTGTTGAAGTTTTGAATTCTTTACTACTCTAAAATTTCCTCTCTATAGCACTAGATAATCAGTCACAAAGCTCTAATTTTTTAAGAAAATATGTCATTTTCTAAATTCTGAAAGTAGAACAACATATTTGTGTGATTCGTAGAGTTCCAAAGTAGAAGTTTACAGATCATTTTGGTATCAGAGCTGATTATATATCCAAGACTATGGTATTCAAATATTTCTTGTGATTTTGTATGACAGCGACAAGGTCCAAAGGTGAAGATTGTTTTACCTTGCGAGCTAGATATTTCTACAAAGAAGTGTAAAAAAAAGAGTTTGATCTCAAACGGAGGACGATAACTTGGTGCTGTAGAGTCGAGATGCTAGAGACCATGATGGATAGATTACATAGAAAATAAAAAGATCTTTCGGATATGCAAAAGACAGATTCGGTTAAGCAATATTCCATGGAATCAGTGGTTTGAGCACTAGCCAAAAAATTTGGTATCGGAAAGAGCCACAAAGAGGAAGAATGGGAAGAGCATGAAGAGACGCCAATTGTAAGTGAGAAGGTAAAATTTGCACATACACCTTTTAAAGTTGAAACAAAAGTGGAAATAAAGAATTTTGAAGGAAAAGTAGATGTAGAATTATTGGATAAATGGATAAAACAAATGGAAGTCTATTTTACTATGCATAATGTCATTGAGGCACAAAGGATCACCTTTGCACGTCTCAAAATGGAGGGTCATGCTCTGGTTTGGTGAGAAACCCATCTAGCCACTTGTGAGAAGAAGAAATGTCCTATTGTCAACACTTGGAAAGGTTTTAAAGAATTGATTAGAGCTAACTTCTATTCTATTGGCCATAAGACCGACATGATGATTAAGTGGCAATGCTTTATACAGGGCAGTCGTCAAAGCATGCAAGACTACACTACGGAATTTCGGAGACAAGCCATGTTGCTTAATATGGACTTGGAGGATGAGGACATTCTGACCAAGTATTTGGGAGGACTTCCAACTCACATTCGAAGGAAGGTAATCTCCATGAAGCCTAAGGATCTCAATGAAGCTTGTATACAAGCATACTACATTGATGACGAGAAGAAGCAAGGAGAAATAGAGCCAAAGGGAGACCAGTCAATAGAACAATAGGACAAAGAACAAGGAAAGACAAGTAGCAGAGGTAAATAGAAAGGTAAACATGTCGCTACTGCTTTGCATACTTGTAAATATCCTAAGAATTTCTTTAAGAATTGTGATGTAAATGGACATACTGATGCCACATGTTGGAAGTTGCATCCGGAATTACACCCAAAGCACCGAACCAAGGATTCCAAGAAATCCATGGCCACTATGAAGACAGAAAGAGAGGTGGAGATTGAGGATGGTTTTTATGTAGATGAGAGGCTGGGATGCATGGCCACTAACATGTAGGGGGAAGCAAAAAAAGAAGAGATGAGTAAGCTATTTCAAATCAGAATCCAAATCAAGAAGACTAAGGTAAACGCTTTAGTAGATTCTGGTTCTCAGTCAAATTTTATTTCTGATGCGGTTGTAGAGAAACTTGGTTTAGAGACTTACGCACATCCACATCCATACCCACTGGGATGGGTGAAGAAGGGTGTAGAAATACAAGTTACAAAGAAGTTTAAGTTTCAGTTTGGGATAAATACCTAATACATATATGTATTAGAGGCTGATATTATTCCACTTGATGCATTTGACGTTTTCTTCGAAAGTCCTTACTTGTATGCCAGGGATGTTGTGTTCACAAGGAGGGAGAACCGGTTCAGATGGGTCAAGGACGGAGTAAATTTTAACATCCGCGCACACCAGAGAAAGTCAAAGAAGGCTATGGTAAGTGCCAACTAAGCACCAAGACTTATTCAAGAAAATCATCAGTTTTGTTTGCTTTCATTGGAAGAAAAGAAAAATGGACATGAGAGCACAAATATTTCTAACCAAAGGATGGAGAATTTTGATAGCACTTGTCAGTTTTTGTAGAAGAAGCCACCAAAGGAGCTTCTCATTCAAGGAGCAAAACAAACTTCCACTATGCAGTCACCGTATCTACCTATGGACTCACTGGACCTGACAGTGGGACATCAAAAATAGATACAAGGAATGGTGGTGACTATAACAACAACATACTTGGAGAGGATTCGGCCAATCCATCTCAAGAGACAAAAAAATGAAAGGGCTAAACTACTACAGTATGGGAACTTTGCCATACTTCAGCAGATTAGAGAAGAAACCTTCAGGCCATACTTCATGCAGATGCACGCAATAGCAAGTTGCAAGATCTCACATCCACTAACGCCATCTATGCATGACAAAGAAGGAAAGATACAGAAGTTACCTTCCAAAGAGGACTGTACTCAATACATCTCAGAGGAGGATGTAGCACTGGAGTAACAAACTAGAGATCCACAATAGTCTTGGCAGGTTGGACGAGAGAAGATGCCAAGGCAGACCCAGTGGTACTCGAATGAGCATGAGAGGGAGTTGATTCCTCTACCACTCCCCCACTAAAATTTTATAGGAAAAAAATCCTCCTAAGTAGGGGAGGTATGATCCATAGGGATCCATAAAAACACACCACTTCATCATTTCCATCAGCACCAAGAAGGAGAAATAAGAAAAATGAATAAAATGAGGTAAACAGAGGTTTTGAAAGGAACCACTGCTCTGTGCAGAGTGGCAGTTTCAAAACTACCGCCCTACAGAGCGGAAGTCCTGAAACCACCACCCAACTAGGGTGGAGGTTTTATGACCACCGGTCTACTTAGGGTGGCGGTCCTGTCACTTTAGAACAGAAAAGAAGAATGGAATGCGAATGGACACAAACTTGAAGTGACCATCCTTGTCTCTTCCCTTCCATGCCTTTCACATCCTCCAGTGCATGGGAGGGCATGTGAAGGAATATAAATGCATGAAAGGAGAAAGAGAATGATCATTCAAAGATCCAAAGAGATCGAGAAGCAGAGTTTAATGAGAGCAGTTAGCAAGATCTTCAGTGCTGGAGTGGAATTGCAGGAGCAAGGTGTAGAAATAGAGAAAACAAGTAATTGGAGAGAAGGTTTACATTGTTGCTTCTTTTCATACTTATTTTTATTTTTCATTGTCTATATTAGACCAATAAAAGTGGGAAGAAAGAGAAGTTTCCCTTCCCGACTGGTTCTCCTCCTTGGAGGTTTCCAAGATAAAATTGTTGGTGTAGAAGTTTTGAATTCTTTACTACTCTGCAATTTCCTTTCTATAGCACTAGATAATCAGTCACAAAGCTCTAATTTTTCAAGAAAATTTGTCATTTTCCAAATTCAAAAGTAGAACAACATAGTTGTGTGATTTTTGGAGTTCCAAAGTAGAAATTTACAGATCAAATGGTATAACTATCTCAAAGTGGCATGCATATTCTTCATCCATATATGGGCTGAATAAGGTACATGATGAGCCTCTGTCAATATATACTATCTCAAACCTCCATCACTGGGTACATATATGTGGCCTCTATGTTTGAGAATTCCATCTGACTCTAATGTATATCCATCAAACTTCCCCTCAAGGGGTCTTCGAGACTCAATCTCCACTCTAGCTTAAAGGTAGAAGCTGTTATGTGGAAGCTTCTACAATATCCTTCTCCGTAAATCTATGTCCACTGAAGTAGCCATAACCAAATGTCTTTGATGGCTCAAAATGTCTGCAACCACATTCTTCTTCCCTTTCACATGCTCAATATCCATTTCATACTCACAAATAAGCTCCATCCACTGTCATTGATAGGTATTGAGATTTGGCTATGTGAAGAGATGTCATAGGCTCAAGTGATCAGTCCTGAGAATGAATCTCCTTCCTAATAGGAAATTTTACCAAGGCACCAAAGCTTGTACCACTACCACAAGCTCAATGTCACGATTCAAATAATTAAAATCACAATCCTTGAGTTTGTAGGACTCAAAGGAAACTACACAGCCATCCTACATCAAAACACATCCTAATATTGCCAAAGAATCATCTGTACACATAAAGAAATCCCTCTGTGTATTTAGCATTGTTAGAATAGGTTTTGTGGTAAGGAATTAATTCAATATCTTGAAGGCCTACTCACATCTATTTGACCAAAAAAATTTCTTCCCTTTCCTCTGAAGGGGAGTGGTGGGATACACAATATGTGAGAAATTCTAAACAAATCTCCTGTAATAGCCTGTCAACCCCATGAAACTATTCACCTAGGTCACACTAGTGGGTACTGGATAATCGATAATAGCTCTAATTTCAGAAGGATAGACTACGATACCTTCCCTAGAAATAATGTGGCCAAGATATTGAAACTAATATTGAAAGAATGTACACTTCTCTAGGTTCCCATAAAGTTGTTGCTCACAAAGACACTGTAGAACTTGTTGAAGGTGATCCTCGTGCTCTTCACGTGTACGTGAGTATATCAATATTTCATCAAGGAATATGACCACGAAGTGATACAAAAATTTCCTAAATACCCCATTCATCAAAATCATGAACACTGTGGGGGCATTTGTTAGATTGAATTACACAATCACGAACTCGTAGTGGCCATATCTAGTACAGAAGGTTGTCTTATGAATATCTACCTCTGTGATCCTCAGTTGATGGTAACTTGACTTAAAATCTATCTTGGAAAATATTGTGGCCCCCTTCATCTGATAAAAAAAGTCATAAATGAATGGAAGGGGTAACGATTCTTGATCGTTAATTTGTTCTACTTGTGGTAATAAATACAAAATCTCAAGGATCTCTCCTTCTTCACAAAAATCACTAGTTCACCCCAAGGAGATACATTAGGATGAATTAGGCCTTTCTCAAGAAGGCCCTCCAGCTCCAACTTGAGCTCTAAAAGCTCAGGGGTAGTCATCCTATATGGCATGCATGAGATGGGCTCCAATCCAAGAATGAAATCAATATGAAATTCTATCTCACATGGGGGAGGTAGATCTAGAAAATCCCTAGGAAAAACATCAGAAAAATGTCTGAAAATAAGGTGATCATCAAGTGACGGCCCACTAGAGTCATCCTCTGACATGTCGCTAACAGTGATACCATACAAATGGCAACCTCATCGTGCACACTGATTAATTTGCATAGTAGATATGGTGTGAATGGATACATGTCTCCTAACTCCAAAAATCACTAACTCAAATCCTAGATCGTCAACACAAGATATAACCTTGTTGTAAAAATATACTCTAGCTCTGTGGGAGGATAACAAGTCTATGCCCAAGATAACTCCATATGAACCCAAGGGAAGGATATGATGATACAAAGTCATGGTAAAGGGTCCTAGGTCAACTACACACTCCTCGACTAAGGAATCCAGTGAGAGCCATCTTAACATCCCAGCTAAGGTGTTGTTTAACAGCCACCATCCTGCATCACTCTATTGATGGTGGAGAAATAAAATAATCTGAGGAGTTTTAATCAAATAAGATAGACATAGAAATACCACCAATGCTACCTAAAGTCTCAATAATTGTGCTCTGGTGCTCAGCCTGACAGTTCTCGACCGTAGCATATATCTTGTGGATCCTAGCCATATCACCCACTATAGGCTATGAAATATGTCCCTTACTTTTATTATTAGGGTTATATGAAAACTCTCTCTAATGATTCCCCTTTACACCACATCTGTAACAACTATCTGGTCCCCTCTAATGAGATGTAGCTCCTGAAGGTACTCTAGTGGTCTGTGTCATGGATCTCGATGATCCTACCATGGACTATTTTGGTTTCTGCTTCCATGATCTATAAAACTGAGCTCTCATTGGTTCCTAAGTCCTAACGGGTACCCTAGGAAGAGGCCCCATACTCCATCACCTCTGTACGTCAACTCTCTTTGGACGTATATATGGTGGACGAGCCTGTTGGTGTTGTTGTGGCTATTGTGGTGGTCTGAAAGAAGATTATGATGAACCGTGTCTGCCACAAGGAGGAGGAGTTGACCCCCTCAGTCGACTATCATGAATATGCTGAATATAGCTCCTCACTCTATCTCTAACCTTATCTGTCTCACCCTTGGTCTCCTTTGTAATGTAGGCCTTCTCTACGGCCTCAGCTAAAGTCCGCGGACAATGAATGCACACTATCCCTCCCAAATCTAGGTTCAGGCCCCTAATGAACTTGTGGATCATGACTTTCTCATCTTGCATGTAGTCGACATACTAAAGAAAATCCAAAAATGGCTCTCATACTCTGCTACTATCATCCTAGCCTATCAGAGATCATTAAACTCATCCATCCTCTATTGTATAAATCATTTAGACAAGTATCGAATCCTAAAACACTCCTTAAAGATATCCCATGTAACTATCTCTAAATCCACATGGAGCTTCTTCTCCTCATTCCTCCACCAAACCCCGGTTCCATTTCTTAGAAGGTGGATGGAAACATGAGCCTTTGTGTTTTTGGTACACAAACATATCTTGAAGAATCTGCTCTAGCTAACCAACCATGCCTCTTCCTGAAATCCCCCAGTGTTTCTAGAAAAATGAGATGGACATAACTTCAAGATCTACCTGATATGATTTTCTACTATAGATTGTTGGCCTCTAGGTCTCTCATCACGATTTTCTCTTTGTCTAGGGATCCTATATCTTTCTACGTCCTATAGCCCTATCTCCATGTCCCTTAAGAGGTGAACCTTGTCTAGCTGAATCCATGTGGGAGTTCTCTGATCTATGTTCCTCTTTGTTCCATGAAGGGTGATGAGCCTGATGTGATGGCTCCCTATCATGTTGGCTAGGTTGTGCCCCTACTACTCCACCTTATATAGTTGCATTGACCTCCTGTAAGGTTTGCAAAATTTGTGGTAGTATAACGCCAACATCCTGATCTGGAGGTGGTAGATCTAACTTAACGTGCAAGAAATCATCATCTAGTCTGTGCTTCCTTCACAAACCAAGATGAGAGTTAGTTCATCATCATCTAGGTTTTGTTTTAGTTTTATAAGTTCCTACATTTTAAGTTATCACTATGTCATGTGTTTTAAGTTTTATAGTTGCACTAAGTTTACCATTTGTTTTCAAGTGTGCCCAGTGTCCAAGCGTTGAACACACGGCTCTGATACCAAGTGTAACACCCACATATTTGAAGTTCCAAATAAGATTAAATCTTAAAAAAATACTTAGGAAATTGTGGATTTTGTTTTGTTGAAAGGATTCAAAGGGTGTTAGACCCTAGAGTGCATTTAATTAAATCCTACCAATAGTTTTCTTCATTACATTAGGTTGATTCAAACTAGATTAATAATTAAATATTATTAATCTATTTCTAAAGTTATTTATCATTAGAATCTTCTAGCAATGCATCCATTAATTTCTTTATTTAGTCTAAATTTATTTCCTTTAGTCAATTAATATCCATGCTCCACACTTATAACATTTTCCCTTGGTTAAATTAATCCCCTTAAGTTATTAGCTTTAATTTCCATTTACCATACCATTAATTAGTTACTATAGTTTCAATTCCATTTAATTATTTACTAAACCATGATAAGAGGGTTACATTTTAACTTAAAACACTAAGGCCCCAAGTGTCTCCATTCACAAATTACACATAATTAAAAAAATTATTCTCATAAAATAGCTTCACCTAAAAGTTGTAGGATTGATTCCCTACCATTAAATTGATTCATTTTAGGCCCTTAGATCTTAGGTTTTCATTCCAACCCTAATCATCCTTATGAAATTCTTTTAACCTTTTCTTTCCCTAGTTTCCTCATATGTTCTCTTTTTTTTAATTTGTTTTTCAGGTTAGAGGAGAGGAAGCCATGAAATTATGAGAGAAACCATGGAGGAATTTCCTCTAGGTTTTAGTATTGCATTGGAAGGAAAGATCTTTCCCCATTTGGATCACATATTTGTTTGCATAGATATTGTAGAGTGTAGTTATTTTCATTCATTTATTGGAAGGATTCATCCCCAAATCTGGTTTGAGTTGTTTAATGGCTCTCATTTTCTTGAGTTACAGTTGGGGAAAACCCATTTCAAGGATCTAAGTGTATACACATTTATATACATATATACATGAGTGTATATATGTATATACACGTATATATGCTTATAGATCATTATATCTACATTTTGTTCAAGTTTCATTTCTTTAAAACCATTGGTTTGGTCCAAAATCAAGTTTTTTAACAAATTATTTTTACACATAGGCAACCGATGATGACCGCTTGACTAGCCATGATACGCACTGGCTACCGACACCAGTTCCACTACCAGTGCCAATTCTAGAAAATCTGGTAAATTTTATAAAACAATGTACACAAATGAATATATAATTAGATATATTCATCTATATACATTCTTGTGTCATTTTATAGTTTATCACAGTCATTGAATGCTCTGACTCATACCGAAAGTAAGAATTGCTATGTTTAAAGTGTTATTTACATACATTTTTCAATGACCGGTGTCGGTGACAAGGATGTTGACACCGATTACTATAGATTCAATATATATCGAATAACACGAGTACAAAATGGATATATTTTAGATCTATTCATTTAGGTGAGTCTTTAAAACTAATAAGTAGAGTTCAATAGTTATTGTATATAGTTTTCTAAGCATAGAATTGTATAAATTAATCTGGAAATGAATTTTCTAAAGATGTAACACCATACATTGACTAATTTCAGTACAGAGTCTACCTACGCTGGTTAATCTTACCAGTATAGGTCTTTGTGTGAGGCAAAAAGATATAAAAATGGATATATACAAGAATATATATATCAAGTGATATATGTATCTTTATAAATATCACAACTAGAGTATGATAAACTGTTCTAAGATAGAAAGCAATAATTAAAGACAACCAAATTCATTTCTTGATTAAAATACTAAGTTTTAAGAATTCTTTCCTTGCAATAAGGTATAAAATTTCAGCATAATATCAAATCCAAACCATTCTTTTCACATATACTATTTGGAGAACAAAGGTAAGATACAACACACTTAAGAAAATTATTTTTCTTTTCAAGTTGACAACAATACAACAAAAGAAATCAACAATAATTTTGTTAAAATAACATCATTCATTTCCAAAGAATACATATTACAACTTGAAGAAAATCTAGAATTTGGAGAGTTTCATTTCCAACCAAGAATACAACTTAAGATTATTCCTTTCACCTACAACATTGTGACTTGATAAATAGAATTATAAGGCTTTATTTTAAAATTCAAGAATTACAAGCCTTCCACTCTAAGTGGAAACAACATGGCTAAATTTTACAAATGTAGGATTTTTTTTGTCTTCTAAAAATAATCTAAGTCCAAATCTTCAACTTGAGCTCCACCATTTTCTTCAAATTCAAGCATAACTAAAAAGAAGGGGGTGTAGGCAACACTCTCTGCCCAACCAATAATCTAATGAGAAGAAAAATATATCCTCCTCATTGGCCCCTGAACCCCAACCATAGAGCAATAAGAAATGGATACAACCAACGACAACTTTCCCAAATGCCTCCACAATACAACAAATATGCCATCAATATTTCAACACACACACACACAAGCACAAAAATAAATATATTAAAGAATGTAAATTTTCCAAACAAGACATGAAATATCTAATCCAATGGAGTAAGGAACTGTGGGGAAATCACTTATGCCTCCCAATGGGATAGGTTCCCACATTAAAGCCTCCAAAACACAAAACACACCTGTTTGCGAGAAATTTTTTTGGGTGGACAAACTTTTGTATTTCTTTCCAATGCTGTAGGAATCTAAGTTCTTCTACTTAACTAGTGTATCTATCGTATATGCATGTGCATGAAAATGTGGATTTCTATGGTGGCCTTTCAACTGGGGATCCAACAGGGACACTTCATTGACCCTACGGCAAAGCTTGTAGATACCTGCAAGAGAGAACTTTGTCTGTAGAGAGGGAAAGGGGAGTGAGAATTTAGATAGGATAACTAATGTTACAAGTAGAAAATTAGATTCCTACATACGTCAATTAGAATTTTTATCACATGCATTAAAATTAGGAGGAAACAACTCTACACATATAAATAAGACCAAATGGAATTTATGATCACAAAGTATCAATAGACCCCTTAGTCAAAAAAGGCTTGAAACTCCTTCTTGTATTGATTGCTTAAACCAAGTTGTGCATAGTATGAGAATGGAGGAAAAATAGAGAGTGGGGGAAAGGAAAAATTTGGTTATCTCCTTTGTTCTCTCAAGGTGGAATACACTCTTGAGATTACAAAATTAATGACCAACCCTTTGAAATGGGAGTGGCTTTACAACTTATAGAGTAGACTCAACTCCTCATCTTCCTCTTGACCCTCCATATGCCTTATTTCCAACTTTTGACTATTCATATTCAACCAAAATATTTAAGTCTCTTTTATAAAATCAAGGTGAATTAATTTACATTATGTTTCTAAAGTCACTTTTTAGTGACTTAAAGGCATATCAAAAAGTGCAAACCCCAACGAAGAATTAGAATATTGGAAAGTGAGAGAAAGTGGGGGGAAGAGGAGAGAGAGAGAGAATAAGAAGAGGATATGTTGTTCCCAATGAAGTCAGTTGATCCTAGTTGATGAAAATCTCCAAATATAGGGAAAATCTGAATCTTTGAACTCCTTGTACATTGTGAAACTCCTTCAAATTAGCTCATGAATGTTTGCCAAGTAACGTGAACTGTTTCGTTGATGACCACAACTCCTAGCCTACATATGATATACATGTGAACCAAACTATGTAGTGAGTGTCAAAAAACATTATCCTGTTCCCTAAGATCATCACCCCTCTATGTCTCATTGTGCAAAAATTTCCCTTTGAGAACTATTATCAAAATATCTCTCCTAGCGATTTAGGTAACTTGCATACAAATTATGGCTCTAAGTTATTCATTGCAATGTTACATGCGCTCAAGATAACTTGGCACATTCCCTTGGTCACAGTTTCCATGCGCACCCTTCTCCTTTCCCTCCTTTCACTTTCCCCTTGCACCCACCTTCTATTCATTCACCTTCTTCCTAGTCAGCTTCTTCCTTTCCCGCGCACCTCACACTTTCTTCAATCGGCTAAGTCCCTGGCCCTCTCGCGCACCATGCCCATTACTTTGTAATATTTGTGCCTTCACCATACATTCTCTACTCACCATTTTGCTTCATTTTCCCTCTGCGTGTGCCCTTACACACCTTCCTTTTGTCTTCTTCTGTGCATGTCCCCGCGCCCTCTTTTGCGCCCTTCTATGCCATGTCATATTCTGATATACTTGAGTATGCCATGTGTAACTAGTCAAGCACCTCAGCATGGTGCCGAATCCTTACAACAAATCAACAAATGACATGTGGCATAAATGACAAAAATTTACACAATTGGCCATCATTTAAGCCAATCCTCACGTGCCCTGTGTTTTTCGTGCGTCAAAGATTATAACATCTTTTGGTAGCTGCATAGTTTCCTATAGAACTTAGATTGGCAAATGCCTAGACTTATGAAAAATCTACTGACATCAGCTACAGTGCCAAAAATTCAAATTCAAATTCTTGGCAGGTTTGGTAGGTAAGAAATGGGAAAACACCTCTCTGAGCATTGATGAGCAGATCTTATTACTCTAACCACCCGATCTGATATGATCCGCCCTCTTTCCTTCTTCAACATGCAAAGTAGGCTTGGGGAAACATATTTCATAGATCTATAGGTGGAATTGCAAGCATTAAATGCTTCTTGTTGGTGGTTGTATTTCAAATTAGGATTTTCCCTCCTTCTTCCCTTCTTCCATGAATTCATCTATAAATGTAAGAGATAGAATCATTTGTTGCATTGGACACTCTGGATCCTTACACATTTTTCTAAGGACAACATACTTTCTATATTTTGATTTTCAGACCTCTAGATCTGACTCTTGCATGTGGATATCAACCTCCTTAATCATTGTAACAAGTCTGTGCATTTATGAAAGTAATAGAAGCATCGTTTTGTGACTATTCTCTATCCTAACATGTTTACATTCCTTCTTCTTTCCTTTTCGTTTAAGTTGTGTGATGGTTGTGTTATTTCAGGTCCCTTGTAGTTCCATATTTAGTTGTGTTCCATGAGAATGATCTGGTGAATATGTGTTTTGATATGCTATTCATTCCTAGCCTCCTTTCACGCATTTCCTTTCATTCTCACTCAGAACAAATAGTGTTCATCCCTCTTTTCTAGTGCTATCACCTTTTAGTGTAGTTTCCTTTCATGTTATCCTTCTATCCCAGGTCCCTTGGCATCATAAACTTAGTTTTCCCATCCAACAATAGGAGTAGTCATAGTAGTAGAAATAGATAGAGGAAATAGACTTCTCTGGAGATCCGTGCCAAGCGTGCAAGGTCCCACAACTTGGGAATAGTTCCATTATGGTATCAAACACCTAGATCCTTCTGGATTCGAGACACAGGTGCACATTTGAGAAACCAACAGTTTATGGTACACCCAGTGGGAGAACCATTGAAAGATTAAATTTCATATCTCTAAGTTCTGGTGTGTGGACTTAGTGTTTCAGCCTTTGGAGGCTCATTTCAACACATCTAATGACTCCCAACATTTCGAGATCTTTGTTTCAGCAGTCCTGAGTGCCTTTCATGAGAAGAGTGCACACAAGAAGAAGTGCAACAACTAAAGATTCTTTTGAGTACCTCAAACTATCCCTGAGGATAATCCATTCCAGAAAGTCCACACACACATCTCTATCTCTTGTGCGATGTGCCAATTCAACTCCTACTCAAAACAAACAACCTATGCTCCCTATAATGGCACATCAACTTCCTCCATTAAGAAGCTCTGCAAATTTTGCTGGAGGGAGTCCCTTGTTGCTAGTTGTGTAACATGATATTCCAAATGGTGCGCTTAAGAGTATTCCATACTTTACATGTGAAAATCAAGTCACCCCTTAGGAGCATATCTAGGATGTAGCAAATGTGTGCTCTCTCTATTTGATCACACATAACGATGTAGTAGTCAAGCTACTTGTGACCTCTTTTAAAGGTAAAGTGTTTCAATGGTATTGAGGCTTGAAAATTGGATCCATCACCACCTGAGATGAGTTGGGAATGGATCTTTGTAACTAATTTGAGGATAAGTCAGACCATCTATCTCTCGTGGAACAACTAACAACAACAAGGAGGGTACCCAATCAGTAGATGACTGATTTCAACATTAGATTTCAGAAGACTTGGGACAAAATCCCTCGTATGGTAAGACCTACAGCCCAAGCATGCCTTCCTATATTATTTGAAGGCACTCAACAATGATATTTCAATTATGATCCAATCCATGGGAGGTAGGAATTCACCAACTGCTTATAGTATTGTAGTAAGGGTAGAAAATAGTCTTATTCAGGTGGAAAAGTTAGCCCCTAGACCACCTTTTCCCTTGTTCCCAGAAATTTCACAAGCACCCCAGCCTTCTATGCCCCATATTCCTATTCCTAAGAAAAGCACATAACTAGTTGCCTCAACATCCTACTCTTTGACGCAGTAAAAGGAAGATAAAGAATTGAAGGCCCTGATTAGAACCTTATCAAACAAGGTCATATCACTAGAAAAGTAACAGGCATAAGCCTATAGAGGAAATTCTAATCAGGTGCATGACCAAAGAAATCAACCTTGGTGGAATCAATATGGAAATCAAAGATACGCACCCAACCAACATAATGATAGATGGAAGCCTAATGCACATCTACCCTTACAAGTTTTTCATTCCGTGCCTTTTCTTCCAGTACCCAATTGGAGTCAGGTGCTTGTTCTAGTTCACAAAAATTTGGCACAAGAGTTAGAATGGTGCTTCCCTTGCAACATGCCTCATAGTCAATATCATTGTGCCAATGTTGAACGTGCCCAAGCCTTCATGATCCAAAATGCTTCAGTAAGTGATCCTTCCACAAGTGCCCCTGAAGCAGGTAACCTTGAAATACCAGAAGATCCTCCAGAAACAAACTTGATGTTATTTGGCATGGAGGAATTTTGTGTAATCAACCAAGCTATAGAAGATACAAAAATACTGCGCGCTCAAGTTGAGGACAACACAAGATATAAGAAAAGAATGTTAGAGTCAATGCAGGTCACAATCCCAACAACAAAAATAGATCCTCATAAGTAGAAATATGTAGGAAATTCATCTTGTAGTAAAATCACT
Organism: Taxus chinensis; assembly: GCA_019776745.2. NCBI lineage: Eukaryota > Viridiplantae > Streptophyta > Pinopsida > Cupressales > Taxaceae > Taxus > Taxus chinensis. The sequence goes on along the minus strand of CM034154.1, from coordinate 143,829,175 downwards.
ATAGTCCCTACGTAGGAGGCCCCATGTAAATCTCCTTCTGAAGTAGCATGCGCCCCTTCTTTGGTAGGCCTAACCTCTTCTTTAGCTAGAATCCAGACTTTTGCACCTGAACAGTCAATAAGGGATGTTTTTCCCTAAATACATAAGACATGGGGCCTTCCATTTAGCATTGTGGACCAAATGAAAAGAACAAACATAAATTTCACAATGTCAGATGCCCTGACCATTCCATCTTAGCGGGATCTATTGCATGAAGCTCATGCGTAACTCCTGCACGCTGATCTAGCTATGCATAAGCCACACACTTCTATCAATATCTACAAAGAAGAGGAGAAACAAGTAAGTAAGATGGATAAAACCCCACCCTTCTATATGTCCTTGATCATAGGTAAAGACCTAGTGCATAGTTGCATGATTGACTCAGGTGCTAGTACTTCTGTTATGCCCAAGAAAATAGTTGATGTCTTAGGTCTGAAATATATCCCTTTGTCTAAAGGAGTCTTGCAACTTGATGGCTCAATTATCACCACCTTAGGAGTCATCAAGGATCTTGAGCTAACCCTCCATGCATGTCCAAGTCTAACAATTACTCAAGATGTGTCAATCATTGACATTCCTTTGTTTTCCCTATGTCTATCAAGAGATTTCACTGCTAAAGTGGGTGGTTACTTGTCTTCTAATTGGTCTCATATGTTACTCAAGACAAGGTATTGTACCAAGTTTACCATAAAAACTGAGCCTATATTTTTCTATCATGTAGAGTCATATGTCCTATCCCTTCTCCAAGTCAACTGTTAAATCCAAGAACAACAAGCTTCAGTTCTTGAAGAGAAATCTTTTCCACCCTCTGTTCTTGACCTAATACTTGATGAATGGGTGGAAACACACCATAAATTTGATCCATATTCTAAATAATTGGAATCTTATGAAACTCAGCTTGGTACTTATTGCATTCTATAAGAAGAAGCTATGCTTCCGTGCACGCTCAAGAAAGACAAAGTCAAGTAGGGTTTGTGGAATTTGTACTTTGATTGATCCAAAAGAAGATATGGCATGGGAGCAAGAGTGGTTCTTATTTCTCCTAAGGATGTGAAATTATTCTTCCTACACAGGATGTAATTTTCATGCTCCAATAATGTGGCAGAATACGAAGCACTAGTGCATGGCTTGCTCATTGCTGAGAAGAAGAAAATTAAGGCACTGCAGATATTTGGGGACACAGAGTTGGTCATCCATTAGGTTACCAACAAATTCTAGACAAAGAATAAGCTTCTCAAAGCTTATAAGTATAGATTTTGGGACCTCCTTGAGAGCTTTGATGCTCTGAATCTACAGGTGGTGCCACACAAAATGAACAAGGAAGCTGATCAAATGGTCGTGCTTGGTTCACAATTCTCTCCTGCAGAGGGATTTTTCAAAGGAAAAACTCAACATATCAAGATTTTGATCAGACCATCCATTCCAAACAACAATAGAAGATGACAAGTGTTTGATATCTATTTTATCCAGAATGAATTTGAGTTCTCATCAAGCATGTAAGTTGACTTACATGGCAACTATGGTGACCAAGTGATACAGCTAAAGAAAAACAAGTTGCCTAAAGTTCTGGTCACCTTAGAGAAAATGTTTAGCCCTGATGATGAGTTCAAGGGTGAATAAAATCATATGTGCACCACGCAAGAAGACTGCTCCTCAATCACAATTACGCGTGGAAAATATTTGTTTCTCAGAAGGACTTGTGCACATAAAGAGAAACATGCCTTCATCTCTCTCAATCAAAAGTACAGTGATATATTCTCATGGGAGTATGAAGACCTCAAAGGTTTTGATCCAAGTGTTGCTCAACACTCCATTGACCTTAATCCTGGTATCAAGCCCGTTAGACAGAAGCAATGACCAGTTAATCCAAAGATAGAGCCCCTCGTGAGAAAGGAATTATTAAAAGTCATTGAGGAAAAAAATATTTTTCCTATCAAGTTCTCTACTTGGGTCACAAATATGGTTCCAGTATGCAAGAAGAATGGTGAAATCAAACTCTGTGTTGATTTCAGAGATTTGAATAAGGCATCTCTGAAGGATCATTATCCTTTGCCTTCTATGGAGTAAATTTTGTAGACTATGGCCGACACGTAGAGATTCTCCATGCTAGATGGATATTCAGGTTTCAATTAAATCCTAGTCAAGGAAGAGGATCAATTCAAAATGGAGTTTACAACCAAGTGGGGAACATATGCATATCAAAAAATTCCCTTTGGTCTATCAAAAATAGGGTGCCACATTTCAGCACACCATGGATATTGCCTTCAAAGGATACATTAATGAGTTCATCTTGGTTTACCTTGATGATATAACAGTCTTCTCAAAGTAGAGTGCGAATCATATGGCACACCTGGAGAAAGTTTTTGAGAGATGTAGAGAGTTTGGGGTGTCTCTTAACCCCAAGAAGTGTAATTTTGTAGTAGCACAGGGAAAGCTTTTAGGCCATGTGGTTTCAAAGGATGGCATCACAATTGATCCTGAGCATGTTTTAGCCATCCTAGCTCTTTCCCTGTCGGTGCATAAAAAGGCCCTACAGTCCTTCCTTGGCAAGATTAATTTTGTTAGGCATTTTATCCCTAACTTTGTTGGGACTAGTTCGGCCCATCACTTTGATGCTTAAGAAGGATGTAGCCTTTAGATGGACAACAGAAGGAAAATAAAGCTTCAACAAGATCAAGCAAGAAATTGCTTGCGCGCCAACACTCATCAACCCGGATTACTCAAAGGATTTCATCCTTTATGCTTATGGCGCTGATGCAAGTGTTGCTGTTGTCCTAACACAAGAAAATGAACAAGGGCTGGAACAACCAGTAGCCTTCTTCAGCTAGACACTGAAGGATTATGAACTAAAATACAGTCACACAGAGAAGAAGGTCTTTGCCATCATGCACGCGCTCAAGAAATTCAAGAGTATGCTCACCACCAATCATATCAAGGTGTTATTCTCCCACTCTTCAGTCAAAGACTTCATCATGGGAGTAGAAATACATGAGAAAAGAGCACGATGGGTGACCAAAATCATGGAATATGATGTGACTATCAAGGTCGCAAAGCTGGTAAGAGGTAGTGCATTCTATAGGCATATTGTTGAGGATGCGTATAACAAACCTGAGACTTCATTAGTTCATGATGAGGGTATTTCGTGTGCAAAGATTGAGTAGAATATAGACCTTGACGCATGTGATTAGATGAAGGACATGATCACATTCCTTTCTGAGGGCACATACCCTCCTGGTTTAAATAAATCAAAGAGGAGACATCTGAGGTTACAATCTTTCCCTTATGTGTTGATTGATGGAATTCTCTTTAAAATAAATCTTGATGGCATGTTGTTAAGATGTATCGATGGTGTGTAGACTGAAAAAGTGTAAGCAAAATTTCATGATGGATTCTCTGGTGGACACTTCTCTACCAAAACTATAGCAATGAAGATCATAATGGAAGGTATCTTCTGGCCTACCTTGTTGGCAGATGCACACAAGTGGGTCACAAAATGCAAGGAATGCACTTTATTTATAGGAAAGAAAAGATTGGCAGTGCTTCCCCTCCAACCAATCCAAGCAGATCAACCTTTTACGCAGTGGGGTCTCGACTTCATAGGCATGATCAATCCACCTTCAAGTGTTGGACATAAGTGGGTGTTGAAAGCTACAAATTACTTCACTAGATGGACAAAAGTTGTTGCACTCAAGGAATCAACCGAGTCAGTCATCCTTGAATTTCTCAAAGGTATAGTCACAAGGTTTGGCATTCCTCAAACCATTATCTCTGATAATGCAAAAGCCTTCCTTGGTACTAAAATCACAAATTGGGCTCTAATTCTGGGCATTTACTTGAAGACTTCTTCCAACTATTACCCTCAGGGCAATGGCCTGGAAAAATCAACAAACAAGAACCTGATCAGAATCATGAAGCACACAATGAACATCAACCAAAGACAGTGGCATACAAAGGTCTCACGCGTGCTCTGGGAAGATAGAATCACAGTAAAAAAGGCAATAGGAACTTCACCTTACAAGCTTGTCTATGGTAAGGAGGCTACCCTTCCTTTGACATTAGAGCTCAATTCATTAGCGCTTTCCCAACAAATGGAATTTTAAGGCACGAATAAAAGAGAAATCAGAATGGTAGAGCTGGTTAATCTTGAAGAATTAAGGAACTCTTCTATGATCAAACTAGAATAAAATCAACAAGTAACAAATAAGGGGTTTGACATAAAGGCTAGGCCTCAAGCTTTCAAATTTGGGGACTTGGTTCTAAAATGGGATGCTGACAGAGCTAAACCAGGACGCCATTCAAAGTTTGATGCAATTTGGAGTGGCCCATACATCATCACTTCCTGTAATGAGGATAACTGTTTTGAGTTAACCCATCTTAATGGAGGCATGATACAAATCCCAGTAAATGGGATCTATCTCAAACCCTTCCATTAGGTTTGATGCATCATTATGTATATATTAGAGTATTTTTAATTCCTCTAAGTGCATTACGCACACATTGTTTGTTTGTACATATTTATTTCTCTCGCGGGCTTCATGTGTGCGCTCTTTTGTTACTTCCAAAATGTAGAGCTTCTCTTAGTAGTTGCAAGATTCAGGAAAGAGTCAAGAAATGATCTTCAAATGATTACAAGGGTAGTTTCACGATTGCATAACATACTCCATGCCCAATGGATGCTCCAGGCTACTGATCTCCTTCATCTAGCAAGAAGATGGCCCCAAAAGTTGCCAAAACTGTTATCCAAATATCTCTCCTAGCGATTTGGGTAACTTGCATACAAATTCTGGCTCTAAGTTATTCATTGCAATGTTGCATGTACTCAAGATCACTTGGCACATTCCCTTGGTCACAGTTTCCTTGTGCACCTTTTTCCTTTCCCTCCTTTCACTTTCCCCTTGCGCCCACCTTCTATGCATTTTCCTTCTTCCTAGTCAGCTTCTTCCTTTCCTGCACACCTCACACTTTCTTCAATCAGCTAAGTCCATGGCCCTCCCATGCACCGTAACCATTACTTTGTAATAGTTTTACCTTCACCATATGTTCTCTGCTCACTAGTTTGCTTCATTTTCCCTCTACATGTGCCCTTGCGCACCTTCATTCTGTCTTCTTCTACATACGTCCCCGCACCCTATTTTGTGCCCTTCTATGCCAGGTCATATTCTGATATACTTGAGTATACCATGTGTAACTAGTCAAGCACGCCAGCAGGGCACCAAATTCTTACGACAAATCAGCAAATGACACATGGCAAAAATAATAAATATTTGCATAGTTGGCCATCATTTCAGCCAATCCTCACACACCACATGTTTTTCATGCATCGATGATTCTGACATCTTTTGGTAGTCGCATCATTTGCTACAGAGATCAGATCGGTGCACACCTAGACTTATCAAAAATATGCTAACATAAGCTATAGTGCCAAAAATTCAAATTCAAATTCTTGGCTGATTTGGTAGGTAAGCAATGGGAAAACTATTCTATGAGCAGTGATGAGCAGATATGATTACTCCAACCACCCGATCTGATATGATCTGCCCTATTTCCTTCTTCAATATGTAAAGCAGGCTTGGGAAAATGTATTTCACAGATCTCCAGGTGGATTTATAGGCATTGAATGATTCTTGTTGGTGGTTGTATTTCAAATTCAGATTTTCCCTCCTTCTTCCCTTCTTCCATAAATTCATCTATAAATGTAAGAGATAGAATCATTTGTTACGTTGGACACTTTGAATTCTTACACGTTTTTCTAAGGACTCCATACTTTATGTATTTTGTGTTGCAGACCTCTAGATTTGGCTCTTGCCTTTGTATATCGTCATCCTTCATCATTGTAACAACTCAGTGCATTTTTGTAAGTAGTAAAAGCATCGTTTTGTGCCTATTCTCTATCCTAACATGTTTGCATTCCTTCTTCTTGCCTTTTCTTTTGCATTGTGTGATGGTTGTGCTATTTTAGGTCCCTTATAGTTCCATATTTAGTTGTGTTCCATGAGAACAATCTAGTGAATACGTGTGTTTTGTTGTGCTATTTGTGCCTAGCCTCCTTTCATGCATTTCCTCTCATTCTCGCTCAGAAAAGATAGTGTTCATCCCTATTTTCTGGTGCTATCACCTTTTAGTGTAGTTTCCTTTCATGTTATCCTTCTATCCCTAGTCCCTTGGCATCATCAACTTAGTTTTCCCTTCTAGCACTAGGAGTAGGAGTAGCAGTAGAAATGGATAGAGGAACCAGTCTTCTCCGGAGATCCGTCCCTTGCATGCAAGGTCCCAGAACTTGGGGACGGTTCCATTGTGGTCTCAAACACCTCAATCCTTTTGGATCCAAGATGTGGGTGCACATTTGAGCAACCAACAAGAACAACCTGTTATTAATAGTAAGTGTCCAGATGGAAGGCTTACTATTTTTAGTGAGAGGTGATTTTTTCCTCTTCTCAACCATCATGATGTGATGAGTTCCCTCATTCGATCTTGTGCACATTGCCTTTGCTTTGACCACTTCTTAGGGTGACTTACTATTTTTAGTAAGCACCTATATAAGGGAATTACTATTTTAGTAAGTGATCATTTTCACTATTTTCTTCTCTGGATAATCATTCTGGCTTCTTGGAGGTCTTCAGTGCACACTTCCTTTCACCATAACTACTTTTGATGATGACTTTCCAAACATAACAAGTCTGTATATAGGAAAACTTACTATTTTTAGAAAGTGTCTTTTCAGTGCTTGGTTTATGATAGAACATATTTTTTTAGACTCATCTTGTCATCATGACCACATCCTTTGAATTTCACATATTTTTTCCCACTAGAATGTTGGGAAATAAAATTTAAAATTTTCACTTGGTAGTGACTTTGAGCACAGAGCTGCCATGGTGGCCATTAATGGAGCTCAAAATTTGTAGGTTTGTTTTTTGTCTCTGTTTGCGATGAAAACAAATCCATTGCAATAAGTTTTTAATTTAGAGCTCGTGTGAAATTTTTTAGCTCGTTTGCATTGTCGGAATGATGGGAAATCCAACAAATGTGAGCCGGTGCACGAAGTGAGGATTTTGTTAGAAAAAATAATTTTGGGCACCATTTGACCTTTGGTTTATTGCATCATGATCATCTTGAAAAATTTGGAACTATGTAGAAGATGAAACCTCAATATAACTTGTATCTTGTGATATATGAAGATTTCTCGATCGGTGACTTCACAGTTATCTGGCAAAAAACTTTCAATTTCTTCTCATTCTTCGTTTCTTCAGGACTTTTGATCATTCCTTCCCCCAAAATATGATATTTTTGTGTTTTCATGGTGTCGAGAGTTTGGTGACCATGACAGAGCTGGTTCGGATCAGTAATGGCAGACCGGGTATCTGGACAAGCAAGAACAAGGCCATGGCATGATGAGAAGCGGTGAAGGAGAAATGAGGTGAAAGAAATGGCTAAGTGTCAGATTTGAATATTCAAAAAATGCTCATGCAGGGTGGGGAAATTTTTTCATGTTTGATTTCCCAAACCTTAGGGATGTGAGGGACATCAAATTCCATGGTGAGCAAGAGGACGACATGTGTCCTCGATCCAACGACAAGGGATTTGCTTGAAAAAACACTAGAAGCACTGGGGGCTGAAAGCCAGTAAAGTGGATGATAAAATGACTCCCCATAGGGGTGGGTACATTTTTCCATGTCTTATGTCCCTGACCTCATGGATGTGAGGGAGATCAAATTCCACAGTGGTCCAGGAGCTAACACGTTTCCTCGATTCGACGATAGGGAATTTGAGCTCCAAAATGCACCTCGGGGCTGAACTGTCAAGTCTGAAGGTAACATGAGAGTCTCAGAGGTCAAATGGGGGCTGGGTACATTTTTCCAAGGTTTTTGTACCTAACCTCAGGGACATCAAGGACATAAAATCCTACCAGGATCTTGGTGTTGACACATGTCCTCCCGAAAATTGACTAACTCCTGAAGTGTCTCCAAGAGGGTAACTTGGAACGATGATAACTTGAGATCCCAGTGGAATTTCCTAGTGAAATGTTATATGATCATGACTAGAAATTTTCTTTTGAATCCAATGGTATAGGTATCATGTATTTATTAATCAATTTAATCCCTTAAAAATTGGAATTGTGATTTGGTACTCCATCTGTGCCTGAGAAAAACTACCTGCAGACCTGATGCGCCAAAGTGTAGTGAAAAATATGATTTCACCATAATGTAGGGCTTTGTATCCTCTTTCTAGTGATGTTTTTTTACTCCTAACTCCATACAGAGCTCCCAGAATCTTCTTATGAAGCTTAATAACTATTTTAGGCATGTGTACTGCCTAGATTTGTGAACCCTATTTTTTATTTAGACTACTTCAAGTATTTCAAAACTTTCCCAAACCTTACAAAATAATTTCCATGATGTTATAAGGTATTCAATTAACTTCCTTATTGAATTTGGCCCTTCCTTTCTGCTTCAGTCTTGGGAAGGCTAGCGATAGCTCTCCCTAATACTACAAGAAGATAACATCTTTTCAGAACTTCCTAAAATCACATGGGGGATTAAATTGACTTTCCTAAATCACCCAGGGGACAAATTTGACATCAAATAGGGGGTGACCATACTGACGTATTTGACCTAGGGTGCCTAGGAATGATAAAACCTGAAAATTTTAGCACAGGGGTATAGTTTTTGTGCTTGGAAATTGTCCATTTCCTTATTGTAAATTTGCATGAAAATAACACCCAAAACAATACTCTTATGTCTCCCTAAAATTATCTTATGCCTCCCTCAATCTCTTATGCCTCCCTCAAATAAAACATATAAAATAATTAATCATTTTTCTTATCTAAAAGGTGGGGCACCCAGCCCAACTCCCTCCCAAAATGTGTAACAATACTCTTATGCCTACCTCTAAAATATCTCCATAAACCCTCTTATACCATATTTAAGGCAATACTACCCAAGCCCAAAAGTATGCACACACAACATTCATTTATTTACATACACAAACATATATAAAAATAAATTGCATGGGTGAATTTCCTACCTTGCCATTATAAGAAACTTAATCCAAAATCAAAACTCTAAGATCCTTCCAAGCTCAAGCCCAAAGCCAACAAATATCCAAGATTCCCAAAAAATCAACTCAAGCTAAAACTCAAAAATAACCAGCAAAACAAAATGAAGTAACCCCAAAACCATCAAATTAACTTGCATATATAGAATAATAGGAGGGGATGGTGAGGTGGCTCCATTTAAGATGCCACATCACTTCTCCTCAACTCCACATCACCAAGTCAAACATCAAACCCAAGGTTAATAAATTGGTGGTTGAGGAAATGAAGAACCTCTTACACACACAAACTCTTACCAATACCTTTAAAGGACACAATTAAAAAATCATGTAAGAAAGTGCAATAAATATCACCTTCTACCTTAAAAATCACATAATGGGGTCTATTTTTGACCCCTTAACCCATAAGTATAGTTGGTAGATGAAATTAAGAGGTTTGGGACAAGCTTAACTTATCCCAAAAGCCTCCAAAAATGTCCGTTAAGCCCAAATTCGAATTTGACACGTAAGTTTGAGTACACAATACTTAAACCAATAAAAAATTCTTTCACATCCAAAATAAAATCAAGGACAATCTGCAAAAATTAAATACCCATTGGTTATATCCCAAATTAACTTAATAAACATGATTAATCAATTTAAATAAGGGTACATTATTCAACAATAATGAAGTGAATTACATTACAAAATAAATCACATACTCCACAAAGAATAAAAGGAAAGGGGAAAATGCACATAGCCCATGGTCACAATTTGAGGTCATCCCCCTATGGGGACCTCCTAACAATCTAACAACACACAACAATGAAACTGGACATAAAGATGCCATGGTGACATTTGTTGTATCCTTCCAATATTCCACTATGGTTGGTCTCCTATCCCCCTTTTGTTTGTTGTGATAGAATCACCTACAAAAATCAACAATACCTCCTTCAGCCTCATAGCCACATCAAATACGTCAATAATAAAATACATGCACATCCGTCAATAAACATCATCATATCATGAAGTCATCATCAAAGCTAAGAAATTCTATCATTTGTTTATCATTTCAAAAACATCTCAATTGTACCATTTCATCAATATCAATGAGATCGCAAGATTAGTTCAAACACCAAAACATAGTCAATACGACAGAAATTCAAAATCTCAGTATATAGTTAAGGTAATCAACACATCATCATCATCAATGAAGAATATCTATCCATGCCTCTAAGAATCCATAAAACCATAATATGAATCAAAACATATCAAGAGTCAAAATATCTCTACCATCTATCATCATGCTAAACCAAAATAACATAATACAGTCCATGTCTATAGTCCATAGTAATCAAAATCAAAATATGATAAGTGTCGAAGAGGAGTGGGCACTATAAAAGGGGATGAGAGATGAAGGTTGGGATTAGTTGTAGAGCTGAAGTGAGAGTTAAATGCGGTTATCCCTAGGAGGCGCCAACTTGTATGTCCCTTAGAGGGAAGAATTTATAGATGTCGTATGGCCATTTAGATCAATAAATGGAACATAAATAACTCCAAATCCATTGTGTTAACTCTTGAGGAAGGATCGGGGATTACCTAATAGAGCCCATGCCTTTTATCATTTAGTTTTCTCTTTTTCATAAATATGGAGCAACAATTGACAGAAATGGACTATGACCGAAGGCCTTTGAGGAATTATAGAAAAATGTATTTAGAAAGTATAAATTTGAACTCTGTAACTTTTTTTAAAATCCTCCTAGCATATATTAAAATGAGAGCTTTAAAATATGGATAATCGTCCAATAAATAATTGAAATATGTTTTTATTAAATGTAGTTGTAAACACTTTTATAGACATGTGTGTAACACACAAAACCATACAATATATCAAGTAAAAATAATATATAAATAGCAATCACATGTGCAAGAACGATATATGCTATTTTATTTAGAGGGATAGTTATTACTTTTGGAGTTGATGTTGATAAGGGGTGTGATTGATTTTGTAAGTGTAGGAATATAGATGAAGCATTGCATTTAAAGGTTTTACATTTGTACATATACATTTGCAAATCGTATATCATGAGTGGTAGAGTTTTGCGGACTATTTTATTTGAATTAAACATGAATACAAACCCAATAAGCATATTATTCTTTGTGTATCTAACATATTGAAGAATCATTTTCTTAAACTGCGGCTTAGCTACATGAACATAGTGTCCAGTTTGGATTGAAGTTATTTTGTGTGGTTAGAGCACTAGATGATATACACAGAAACAATTGAGGAATTTGAGGTTTTAGATAATTTCTTACTGGAGTTAAGCAAATCGATATACTGATGGAGCTAGATATAATATAATTTTTATATTAGCTATGTTTTTTAGGATTAGAACTTTCTTTTTTGGGATAAATTTGTGTTATGTTTTGGTTTTAAAATGTCAAGCCTGAATAAACACAGAGGTTCTTGAGAGTGAGACATAGACGAAGCAACAACAAATTTTAGTTAAAAATGTATTATTTAAGTGTTGACAAAAATTCTACATGTTCAAACCACTTTTAGATCATGATAAGTTTGAATTTAGTTTCATAGACAACCATATGATGTTCTCAAACTGTAAATAATTTGTTGTTATTGGATGAGATACACCCCTCCAAAGATGTTGACAACTATATGATGCGTAAACTCGCAAATAATTTGTTGCTCTTGAATGAGATATGTCCCCTCAAAGACGTTGGATGGTTTGATTAGGATGCTTGTAATTTAATTTAGTTCGCAGATTCAACAAAGATATTACGTTCTGAAAAGGTAAGTCCAGTAAATGTTGTTGTGATAGACATTGAAAAAACTGCGGTGGCAGTACAATCACATTGCATGTTTTTTAGCTCAGTTTGGATCGACGACCTACCATATAAACGCACTCACCATCAATAATTTGTGTTCTCTATTAGCAATTCAATGACCATAATGATTTATTTTTTAGCAGAAATTTCAGTAGGTGTTCATTTTCTATGACTTTAATAATTGCAAGTTATGATCAAGATGGGTATCTTGACATAGCCATAGAACTCTTTCATCAAACACCACTAGCAGGGACAAATTCAAATTTGATTACATGGAATGAAATACTCTCAACATAATGATAAGGATTTGGAACTATTTCTTCTAATGTAATAGGAAGGTATAAAACCAGTTACAACCTCATGGAATGTGTTGATTGCAGGGTATTCTTAGAATGGGAATGATAACCATGCATTATATGTCTTACGTCAAATGTAAATGGTAAGAGTAAAAATTATATCAACACAAGCTTGCTTGATGTCATTTGATGCAACTATTTTTCTTGTGGAACCTTATATAATTAAAGTAGGCAACAACATAAGATTTTACTACTACTACTTGAAAATAGCCACTAAAGCAAAGAATTAAATAATCAAACAAAGTATAATATCTAAATTGTGATGCTTGGATGGAATTCAAGATTCTTGTTTTAGTACAGTTGCATATACATAAAAAGAATTTACACTAATGAAACCGAGTTTAATCATACAATATTTTGGCAAACGTGGTACTCAAACAACTACCAATTCCTATTACCTTCTAATTCCTTATAAATCCAAAATATCACAATCGTATGTGAAATGTATGATGTGAACGTTGAAATATTGAGGGAGATATCTTGTAATGCAACACCAGGCAATAAACTAAAAACGGTAAATAATGTGGAACATTAGTAACTCAGAATAAAACACTCTGGAGATGGCATCACCACAATATGGCAATATCAATTTAGTGAATAAACTTCAAGATATCCACATCACTAAGAATTACTTATATTTTCTACAAGTTCTAAAGAAAGATCCTTTGCAACATCGCCATCAGGGTAATGCACTAAACTTATAATGTTACTAAAATTATCAACACCTTCTAAAACAATCTGAACCTGCATATCCTCACTGTATTAGAAAAATTCAAATACGAAAACAAAAACAAAGGAACGAGAAAAGGGAAAATATTCAAAGTAGGGAAAAACAAAAAGACAAAAACATTTTCCACATCACCATATTCCTAGCCAGTGAAAAGTTCAGTTTAAAATTTAATATTGAGCTAAGTTAAACCTTAATCAAATCTCACAACTTATCATAATGGTACAAATCCTAAGAACTTCACTTCACTCCATTACTCGATATAAATATTCATATTTTCCCTACCATACCTTACTTGCTACATATTGAACTACTATACGACGAAGCATGCAACAATTACAAATAAAATTTAAAATCCCTAAAAATTTAGTTGTTTTCCTAAAACCCTGATCTTAGAACATAAAATAAAATTACCGTAGGAATAATTTGAGCGTTTTCCCTAGCCTACCTTGCATGTTTCTTATTGAAGTCTTGAACGACAAAAACAACCTCCATGATGTCCTTGTCCCTAATATAGGTAGTACTCTTAGCGCCTTGAAGTAGAAAGTGAGGAATGAAATATCTCCAGCAGTATGCATATTGGTTACCAAAAAATCTTCCAAAAGTCGGGTTCCTCCAAAGTTCTTTCAGAAAGCTCCCATTCTCGTTTTACATGTTGTTGTTTCTATAATACAAAAGAATTTGTCAAGTCTCTCTAGCCAGCGCCTCTTCGTATTTATGCTCTGCTCAAAATATGAGGAAGGGTTTTATGGATTGGATAGCCCTAATGCCCTAACACCTGCACTATAATCAATAATAAAAATATTCATAATCGTTCATCAAGCCCTAAGAACTTCACTTCACTTCATTACTCGATATAAATATGACAAAAGAATGCTACTTTTCCACAAAGCCCTAAACTTTGCGTGAGACCAAATATCCAAATCAAATGGCAGAACAAAAAAGACACTAAGCTCACTGCTAAAGCATTGTCAATATAGCTACCCATGAATTCTGAAAGCTGCTCTTTGATGACCTCGCACAAATGGGCAACCCAATCATTAGAAAGTTCTATGCTAAATGTCCTCCGCTTAAGCGAATTGCCTAGAGAGTCTTCCATGTTAAAGTTTCCCTAACAAACGCAGTCCCAAGACAACAAATTTGGGCTATGAAAATCCACATTAGGGGAAATTTTGACGTTGGAGAAAGGAGAAATCCTCCCCCAACAAACTAATGATAGACAAGGAAGAGGAAAATGTGGAGGAATTATCGATGGATTGCATGCAACTCGAACCATTCAACTCCATAAAAAACATGCAACTGTAAGATCAACGAAAACGGTTAAAAACAGGAAAAATGTTTAAACACAGTCAAATTTAAGCACATACAAAAAAATGTCAAAACACCCGTCAAATTTAAGCCAATAACGTGAACGATTGCAAACTCTTTACCATCGAGGGAACACCTATCAAAGTAATTATATATTGACATCCTTTACAACATACTTTGGAATACTTAGTCTTCACATCCAACAATTAAGTGGCACTTTACACCTATTTCCAATCCTGTAGTTTATAATAAAGGTTATTCTAATAATAATATTTTAGACAAAAGTACAAAAGGAGAAATCCATGGAGGTGGCGGTTTGTGACTACTTTACAGGCATTTTTTCATCCACAGAAGTATTACAACAATTATGGCATTTTATTTGGACAAAAGAAGAGAAATCCTCATATTATTCCGGTGTTGGACCTTTAGTGGTGTTGGAGGCGAGTAGAAAATTTCATAATTTTTCATTTTTTTTATTTGATTTTGGATTCTTCCTCTGTCACTCACAGCTAAAATTTCATGGGAATCTATATGCATTTTGAGACCCATCTGGAGAGTTCCACACATCAATTTAAGGACACATATTTACATGGTCGAATGTTCATATTGCTGGAAGCTGCCGTTAATGGCATATGAAGCCTTCTGTGTAACATTTTAGCTTGATTCTTCAACTTTTTTTAGAGTTCAGTTTCTTTAGTTTCAATGTCAAATTTCTGTGCAGATCAACATGATTTCGCGTTTGACTTGGGCCGCTCCTTTTCCATGGCGCACGATGTTTCCCCGGCGGACGATCTGTTTTGCCAAGGCCGTCTCCTTCCTCTCTCGCTCCAGAGATCTCGGAGCGCCGGATCCGCCGCACAATTTGCTTACAGGGAAAAGAATTCCCGCACCCAAGAACAGCTATTCGTCAATGAGAATCCGAAGGCCTGGAGATCCAATTCATTTGATTCACGCTACACTTGCCGGACCGCCTCTCCTAATTACTTCGACCAGAGTTTCAGGCGTGATAATCCCGGCAGTACTCGGAGCACT
The DNA here is from genome assembly GCA_019776745.2 of Taxus chinensis. Taxonomy (NCBI): domain Eukaryota; kingdom Viridiplantae; phylum Streptophyta; class Pinopsida; order Cupressales; family Taxaceae; genus Taxus; species Taxus chinensis. The sequence continues at coordinate 143,813,842 of CM034154.1, read as the reverse complement.
AAATCTAAACGTACGCCTTATCCGCCGTCTTATCCGCCGGCAAAGCCGCCGCGCCGTCGGACTAAAACGTTTCAGAAATGGCATCAGTTTTTCACCTTCGCGTTAATGAAAACTCCTCCCATGAAGCTGCAAGACATGCGTCTCAGGCAAGCGAAGCTGAAAAATAATATTGGCGCGGAAAGTCGATTCTTAAGCGGTCGGTTTCGTGGGATCACGACCGCCGCTTAAAGCAAAAGGAAGAAGAAAAACTGTCTAAAGTCCGACTCGTCAAGTTCCTTACTCTGTCGGGTTTTGTTCAAATTAGCGTTTTCTCACTAATGAAATGGTCTTATGAAGTGGGGGCTCCATAAATATCTTAGTGGGCACTCTTGAGAAAATTCACGAACATTTTAGCCAATTTAAAGTCCTATGTTTTTAGCATTTTCCTCTACAATTTGTGCTAAGATATTTTAGGAACCCATTGTAGTTTTATGGTCCCATAGACTTTCCCATGGACTTTCATCTCTAGAGCCTCTAACTGCTAAAATTATACTATATTTAAAATATGAAGTTTATTTTTTGATCCAAAATGATAAAAAAAATAGTAGCGGGAATGTATTTTTGGTGCCACGTGGAAACAAAACAGCCTAAACAGTAGGGAGAAACTCTCAACACCCCCTCTTCAACCACCTCTAAAGTTTAAGGGGCTAAAAATGTGGAGCTCTTGATTTCCTAGTCAAGATTTAGTTTTTCCCTGTAGTTGGTTGAAAAAATTAACATGAGACCATCTGCAACAGGATAATAGGAGCAATAACGGATACATGGGACCATGCTCTAAGTATTGCCCATTTGATAAGATGATTTGAAGGTTTTCTTTGGCATGAATGTGAATAACTCGTGTCTTGATTTTTTTAAATACATTTTTTTGTTTAATCAAAAGAAATCAAAGTGCACCATTCACCACCTACGACTTAAGCTACCTAAAGCAATGATCAAGGGCTATTGATTGAGCTAACATATCCATTGTATCTCTTCTAATAAAAATTATTCAACATATTTATAATACAACTCAGAATTCCCTATGCATATGGCTTATCTTATATTTAATGGGAAAAAAAGCCTACAAGCAGTTCTTTGCACCATCCAAAGCGGAATAATCACCCATACTCTCCCTCTCGAATAAAATTACATTTCAAATTTGATGGACACGCCCTTCTTTGCTAATAATTTCACACATATTAAAATATATACTAAAAATATAAACCAATGTAATAGAAGACCTTCATTGGATATAGGATATTATTAGAATTATTTTGTAATAGAATTTTTTTAATTGATTTAAAAGAAATAATAATGTATGTGGATGATTACGATATTGATTAATATTCATCACATTTTTTTCTTATTTTTCATTCGGTAATGATAAAATCTCTGCGGAAAAAATGCCACCATATGATATAGATATTACTATTGCTCAAATAGATATTGTTATTGGTGAAATATATTGGAAAATTTTGTTAATGAAAAAAATTGTGTTATATCTTCTGTGTACATGCAATGCAAATGTAGGTAGAAAAATCCCACCGAAGTTTCAACTCTTACACATGAGCTTTTCCACCATTGGAGGAGTGCTCATCGTTATATGAGCTAGGTATCACCAAATTGGCCTTGATAGAGGTCTCTACTTAGATGTTACCACAACCACTCCTAGATTCAGTTATCCTCCCTAGCCTCTTCCTTAGTGAGGTGGGTGGAGTTAGCTTCCTCCGGTGCAGGGAAAGCTAACTACGAGTTCATCTCGGTGATATTCACAAATCCAAGGCAATGTGCAAGTTGTGTATGTGCTTCCTAGGTGAAGAGTCATTGTTTCCTTGGCTCTTGTTAGTGACTCCCTGTTGTCCACTCAAAATTCCCCTGTTTTTAAGAAGTTGAAAATTTAAAATTTTGAGGTTAAGTGTCTTTTCTGTTGTACTGATAATGTGAAAAGCCAGAGAAATTGAGAAAATTTGAGTTTTTTTGGGTCATTTTGCGTGTTTTTTGGGCCTGTCGGATATTTTTGTCCCACGTGTCCCAAGTTCAATTGGGCCCTTTGTTCCCCGATCAGCTGGTTTACCCGAAGTCTGTTCTTTTCGGGCCCGTCAGAACTTTTTGTGACAAATGTCCCAAGTTCGCCCGGACCAGTTGTTCCATTTTTGTCCGATTCGGCCGAGTCGTGTATTTCGCGTACTTTTGCCCCGCGTGTACAAAGAGCATTTGTGCGTCTTTTCCCTGTATCGCCCGAATCGGCCGAGTCGCGTACTTCGCGCTTTCGCGTCCCTCATGTCCCAAATGAACCAAAGTTCTATTCGTGCTAATTTTTCCCGCTCTACCCGAATATCTTACTTTTCAAATTGGTAGGTATGTATTTAATGCGCATTTATTACCTTTCTCTCTCCTAAACGGCTATATAACGAGCGAACCCCCTATGCGTTTTGCACACTGCTTTCCTGCTATCTTTTGCTCGAACCCTTGCAATCTAAATTCCTGTGCGCATATCCATTCCCTTTGCAATTTCATCCCAAGTCTAGCTTGTAACTCTGCTCTCTGAATTACTATCAACATGAAGATCAAATTCCACGGGCAAGAACAAGTCTCACCACTTGAGTCTGTCGTTCCCGATATCGGGGACAATGAAGTTCGCCACCTTGACTTTGGTAATTTTTGGTCGAGGATGACAGACACAAACCCTACACCAATGGCACAGATGATTCATGATAGTGGTAAGGCTTTCGCTGGAGGTTTCCCAATCTTGGTGCAATGCGCAGATACAGTGTTCTCATGCGGGGCTCATTTCAACCCTGATTCGAGTGAATTGACCAACATACACGGGGAGCTCATCGCCAAACTTGATGCTTCCGCCATTGGCACTGCACTAAGGATTCCAGAAATGGATAATGCCATAGTTGTCTCTCAGAATCAAGCACAGGATCTTTTCAATCAAGACAGTGATAACTACAAGGCCGCGGGTGGTGAAGTCCTGGCTAAAAAACCCTAAGAAAAGGGAGAATCTCGCCTATCCAGAGACCCTTTTCTGAGCAGATTTCAATGAAGAATTGTCAGATTTCATAATCTTACTGGCTCGGGTTATGGGCTTACCCTCCACTAATGAGTTCCATTTCTGGATGTGCCCGCTCATCAACATAGTGTGTGAGGGAACTCAAAAATATCAATTGGGCAGAAATTATCAGCATGAACCTAGCGGAGCAGCTATCCAATGTGCAGCAAACGAAGAAGTTCTATATGACTTTGTACCTGATGTACACTCTGGCGGCATCAAGGCAATGGTTTGGCTTCTCTCACATTAATGCCTATAAGGCTGATCCTGTGTATGCCTACTGCCCACAGTTCACCCTAGAGACCAGCAACCGCAACTTCCGAAGGGTGAATGATGCTGCCTTCACCATGTACATGGTCAGACTTCTTGAGGGTGACACTGCTAGAATATTTTCTGATGAAGCCATGAATCTAATATCGCACTATGGTGCTTATTTTATCCAATTCAGAAAATTTTCTTATATCAGGCTTGCTGGCTATGAGAGCACCCCTCTGAGGCTTCCTATGTTCTGCAGTGACAAGATGGCTCTGATAGAAGTATGCAGGCAATTGGAAAAATTGCATAGAACCTGTAGGGACAAGAAGATTACTGGTTTGCACTTCCCCATCTCTTTGGGAAACTACACCTGTAAAATAGCCCTGGATGCACAAAATATAGAAAGAGCCCTGGCTCCCATTACTGTCCATTTCTTTAAGCCCAGAACTTGCTTCGACTTGAAAAAGTTCATTGAGCAGAATATCAAGATAACCTATCATCATAGGGCAGATACAGAAGACTATTGGGTTGACTATGCCAATGATTTTGAGGCCAGAAGGAGGCATTATGGCAGGTTCTCTCTACAATTGATCCAAGAACTCGGCTTGTACCAAGTTCCTGAAGGACTCAAGGATGAAAACTCTGATCTATACTCATATGAGTATGACAATGTGGTTAAGCACACTCCCTTGGAGGACTTGGATTGGTTTAAAAAAGAGAAAGATGATTTGGCTGAGATCCTGGCTCCAGTCTTAGTCAGGACTAAGATCTGGTTTGATAAGAAAGTTCGAGAGCTTAGGAGGCACTCAGGGGAATCCTCCTCCAAGGATGTTTCAACACCAAGGAGGGAAGCATCGAATCCAAGATCAGACACACCTATGCAAACCCCTCCTGCCTCATCAACTCAAGGACCTGCAGCTTCTGCTCCTTCATCCACCCAGGTATACCAGAAGAAATTCAAAGAGGTTAAGAAGGAGCATGTGGAAGAAGATCCTCAGAGAAAGCAGGCAGAATTACCTTTGGGTTCAGAGAACATTATTGTTCTCAGTGAAAGTGAAGATAGTGAAGTGCCAGCTCCTTCAAGCACCCTGAAGCTCCAATGGATAAGGAAAAAGAAGTCCAGAGCACTGAACTTCCAAGTGCTATTGATTCCTCTGCACCAGTTGTCTCAAGCGCCCCATTCATGTCTCAACTCGAGACAACAGTGGTACAGACCTTGGGCGCTATGAGTTCTCTGTCTCTTGGTCCTCTTTCCCCACCTGCTTCTTCCTCCTCCTCTTTTGCATGGGTGCAGCCTCTCGTCGACAGTAGGAAGAGAAAGTCTCTTCCTCTCAGAGCTCAGGGACCAAATTTTGATGTTGTGGCAGCCTTTGTTAGGCACTACTCCTCCTTCACGTGCCAAAAAAGCCAGAATCACCTCCAGGATAGTGTCTAATGCTCAGGGCCAGCAATTTTTGGAGATAGCTAAGCCTACAGTAGATAAACCAGAGTAGGATTTGCAGGCATCTGACCTAGAACTCTCAAGGATTCCTATGGGAGAGTCTACCCCTGAAGGTGAGATCCACAATCTCCAGGAAACGGTCACAAGAGTCATTGGGAGGGTAGAGAAAGGGCAGAAAACTATAGAACAGTTGGAGGAACAAGCCCAGATTCTCACAGGTTTTATCAAATCTCTTTTGTCCAAGGACAAAGTTTTGGACCCTACCCCATTGACTACTCTTCCGCCACCTGTAATTTTGAGCCAAGATGAAGTACAGAGTATCAAAGACATGCACAAGTATTCCGTCTATGGCAGAGCTATGGAGGCCATGGTGGAAGATATGCTTGTTGCAGGATTGAACTTCATCGATGAAGCTTTCAAACTCCACGGAAAGGTGAAAAACTTGCAACAGAAGCTCTTCTCCACTATTGTGATCATAGATAAAGAGCTTAAACTTTGGAGTAGTTTCATAGTAGACCTCCACCTCATGGGACAAACAGATGAAAACATTTTATTGGCGAGTAAGGTTTTTGATGATGCAAAGGATAATCTGTCAAAGTCCTGCGTTTACAGCATGGAGTGGAAGATCAAATTCTTGGAGGATGCTTTGGGAGAATTGAAGAATAGCTGGCAGAAGGGTGAGGCTTTCAAAACACTAGTTGTATCTACTTTCAAAGATATACATTGTCATCTTTAGGACTAAACTTCTGGTGTGCCTCTTTCCTTACAAGAAATCAAAGCTCAATTCAGAGCTTTTGTCAAAGATAATCTATTCAAGGAAAGCTCCATTTCCAAAGAGAAAATGAAGGAGATATGCTCTCTTCAATCTGCCATTGAAGAAGCAAATAAGGACTATCATACTCATGTCGAGTTTGATAAGGAAATGGAGAAGTGCCTCGGATTTTGGACCCAGTCTACCCGCCAAAACGTCAGTCCCCTCGTGGCAGAGACATAGCCGAGGCATTGAAGAGATTCAGACAGAAGATTTTAAAGTCAGTGGGTCCCTCCCAGTCATAAGCACCTGTCTTCTTCTCCTAATTCTTCTCTTCTCTTCCCATTATTTCTCTCAGATTTATTGTAATAAGTTGGGGTATTGCGATTGGAAACCCTTAACTAATCTTTAGTTAAAAGAAGTAGTTACCAAGAGTAACTGATTTGTAAACTATATAATGGCCTCTCCTCACCATTTTGTAGAGAGGAAGAACTTGGCTTATTTTCTGAAAGTGTAAATAAATCATAAAGAAATCAATACAGAAGGACTTTTCATTCTTCGTCTATCTAATTTCTTTTATCCCTAAGCTTTTCATTTAATCTTGTTGAGATCATTTGTTTGTGTTATGTTAAGAAGCTTTGTATTCTTGCAGATGTTATTTATAGAACTTTGTGTCTTTCAAATTTCATCTTACTAAGTATGATACAAATGATCTTGTTTCAATTCACTGTACCTTCGCATGCATAAAGAATTACTCTGTCATCTATAATTCTAAATGGTGCCTTTCTACTCATTCTCGTATTCTCATTCCTCATTCCTTTTGTAATTGATGATCCTTATAGAAAACACTTTCATAATATCCAAGTTCCACAAGAAAATCATGTTTTGTATATGTGTAAATAGGTTCGTTTCTAAATAAGGGAACCTCTCCCATTAAAGAGGAGGGACTTCTTGTCCCCTGACTGTTGCTCTTCGTAAAGTCCTATTTGACGACCAACATTTTTTGGTGACTCCACTGGGGAATCATATTCCAGTTTATTTATTGATCATCTTTTGATCTGGCGACTCCGCGTTTTATCTGAGGGAGAAGAGCCCTTGGTATTGAAGATTCTCAGTTCCATCTTTTGGAGCAGCAGGGTTTTCCTTTCCCTTCAACAAGAAATAGAAAGACTCGTTCAACAAGCACTCCACCTGTCCAAAACAGAATTCCTACGGGTGGTATTTCTTCATAGCCAAATATTCCTAATCTTTGACCTTTGATTCTTACTGGTGTTGCAGTTCCTCTTCAAGCCATTTTTCCAAGAATGGCGGGTACCATTGCCCTGGGGTCATCGTGTCGGGCCCCTTGCCCTTCCTCAGCCTTTGCATGAGTTACCCAGAGGTAACCATAAGAACTTGCCTAAATTAAAAGGCGATGGTAAAGTGCATCCTGATGAACACATCGCAGCCTTCATAGTTGCATGTGGAGTTCTGGGAGTTGAACATGAAGATGTCTCCGTAAGACTTTTCGTTGAGACTTTACAAGATAATGCTGCTGATTGGTTCTATCACCTTCCGGCCGGTGCTATCACTAGCTGGGACACAATGAGAACTAGGTTTGAAAACCAGTTTCAAACTAGTAGAAGACGTGCATGCCTTGCTAGCCCAAATCTCTCAAATAAAGAAAGATTCACAAGAGCCCATGAGAGAATTTGTGGCCCGATTCAACAGGTTGATTAACAAAATTCCGCCAAATACTCGACCTGTAGATCAAATTCAAAAATGTTTCTTCCTAAATGCCCAATCGCCTGAAGTTAGTTATGCACTGAGAAGGGGCTAATCTCGCAACATTGGCTGAGGATCAAACTCTTGATGTTAGTGGTGAAGATGATTTAATCATGTCAGGGAAGTTGAGGAGAGACCCTTCCAAATCTAAGTCTGCTTCTTCCTCCTCTTCCACTCCCAGACCTAATACTGATCCATTAGTACAAAAACTTGTGAATGATCTCATCGCCATTAAGAAACAATTGGCTCAGCATGCTCCCTATGCAGACGTTCCAAGGAGGAATTTTCAGCCCAGAAATCGTTTGCCTGCTTCTCAAACAAGGCTAGCGCTTGAAGGACCTCCTATTAAAGTTCCTGTCAATGCAACCTGTGAAGTTGAGGAACCAGAGGATGAGGAGGTTAATGAAGATTGCGAGGAGTTTGTTGAAGAAGTTAGATGATGAAGCAGATGAACTTGAGGGATCTCGAGTTAATTTCTTCACCACTGAGGGCATTGATGATGGAGATGATTATGATGAAGTAGTAGCAGACATGAATAGCGAATCATACACTGTCATCACTCGAGAGTAGACAAATTAGAGGGAGAAAGTGATGCAGCTCACCAAGAAATCTAAGGAGCAGCCGGCAACTATCCCCGTAATTGCAAAAAGAGGATCTCCTATCCCCATTTCATCTACACCAAAGGTGAGTCCTGTCAATTCTGCTACTAAAGTTTCTTCTTTTTCCCCTAAAATTGATAAACCTAGGATCTCAAGTGATGATAACCCATCCACTTCTGGGTCTTTTGATATTATTGACCACCTGAAAAAATACTAAGGTTCAAATCTCAGAGGCTGAGTATTATCAAACCCATCCCAAGGCTTTTGCTAAAATGATTCACTTTGTCAATTCCCATTCTAAAACTACCTCTAAAGGCCTTTTACCCACTCCTTCTTCTGCACCACAGCCTAATCTGGTAGCCGCTGTCACCTCGCCCAATGACAAAATCAAACCATTCTATGTGACACTTCTTATAGCTGGCCATAGGCTCAGTAATTACGTCATAGACTCAGGAGCATCAGACAATGTGATGCCTGCTAAAGTAGCTCATGCCTTAGGCTTGACTCTCACACGCACTTATGGATCTTGTTATTCTATGGAGAGTAAGGAAGTGCCCTTGGTCGGAAGAATTAAAGATGCACAAGTGGCTTTTTTGCTTCTTTACCTGAGAAGAGAGTTTTGGCTACTATCCTAGTAGTAGATATGCCTCCTTCATACGGGATGTTGCTAAGTAGAAACTTCTGTAAGGATGTGGGTGGAGAAATTCAAATGGATTGGTCACATGCCCTCATACCTATTAATGGAAAAATGAAGAAGTTACTGCCTGAGAAGCAATCTGAGTATATTGTACAAAAAACGGATGATCCCAAAGCACAAATACTCTATGAGGATATGGGGCATGGAAACTACATGATTATGTCTCCTGAAGAAATCCAACTCCCCAAAGTGTCACCTAAAGATCCTAATGGTGTTTGGATTTTAGAGTTTGATGGAAGTTGTTCCTCAGCTGGTTCTGGAGCTGGTGTCATACTGGTGTCACCTGAAGGAAGCCTTCATCCTTTTTCATTCAAGTTGCAATTTGAAAATACCAATAATACAGCAGAGTATGAGGCTCTCATTCTTGGACTATAGGTGGCAAAATAACAAGGTGTGAAGAATCTTCTAGCTCGTGGAGATGCATAATTGATTGTAAAGCAAGTTAGAAACCTCTTCCAGGTGAAAAATGGAAGGTTGAAACATTATCGGAATTAGGTTTGGGATTCCATTGAATTTCTTGATGCTTTCTCCATCGAAGCAATACCTAGGGAGAAGAATACCAGGGCTGATTCACTAGCAGTCTCAGGGTCACTGCTTATACCTCATCCTGAATTTTCCCAAGATAAGTTCACCATTGAGATGATCCATTGACCTAGTGTACCTGATAATACAAATAACTAGCAAGTTTTCAATAATGATCAACACTTGCTTTCTTTCTTAGAACTCAAGGATAATTTTGAACAGATATACTTTGAAGGAAGTGATAACTTGCCTCGTGAAAGTGTGCCCTTTGACAAAGCAGCCACCCAAGGAGAAGAAACGGATCAGGATGGATGTATCAAACTCAAGGGAAACAAGATCCCTAAAGGATTGGTAAGTTTAGAGGAACTGTTTGATAAACATGACAGGTATATAAAGTCTAGAGCTTCTACTGGACCTCAACAATCAGCTGAATATGACAAAATTAATATTGGGAGTTCTACTGACCCTAAGCTCGTGAACATTGGAAAATGTTGCACAGAAGATGAGAGGAAGAAGGCAATTGATCTTTTAAATAGGTATAAGGATGTTCTTGCCTAATCTTATGAAGATTTAAAAGATTTCCAACCAAAAGAGCTGCAACATTTTATTCCTCTCAAACCTGGAATTAAGCCTTTTAAACAGAAGCAGAGGCAATACAATCCTAAAATAGCTGACACCATTTTTCAAGAAATACAGAAGTTGTTGAAAGCCAAAATCATTTTTCCTATCCATCATTCAACATGGATTGCCAATATTGTACCTGTTAGAAAGAAAAATGGTGAGATTTGTATCTGTGTTGACTTCAGGAATCTGAACCAGGCTTCCTTGAAAGATAATTATCCTTTAACTATGATGAATGAGGTCTTACAAGCAGTAACAGGATCTGAAATGTTGTCTATGCTTGATGGATTCTCAGGATATAATCAGGTAGAATTTAATACTGTAGATCAACACAAAATGACTTTCACTACCCCTTGGGGTACCTTTGCTTACAAAATAATGCCTTTTGGGCTCATTAATGCCGGTGCTACTTTTCAGAGAGCTAGCCTTTGTAAGTTTGAAAGGAAAGTGTATTGTTGTATACCTTGATGACTTGACTGTGTATTCTAAAACAAGGGCAGATCATTTTCAGCACCTGGAGACAGTTCTGCTAAGATGTAGAGAACATGGGATCTCTTTGAATCCTAAGAAATTTTTCTTTTGTGTCACAGAGGGGAAATTATTAGGGCACATTGTCTCCAAAGATGGTATTAAAATTGATCCTGAGCGAGTTCAAGCTATTCAGCAAATCCCTCTTCCAACCAACAAAAAAGGCGTGTATTCTTTCTTTGGTAAGATCAATTTTTTGAGAAGGTTCATCCCTGATTTCACAGAATTAACTTTGAATATTTCCCAAATGATGAAAGGAAAACAAACGTTTGGTTGGTCTTCTAAAGGGAAAGAAGCCTTTGAAGATATTAAAAGAGCCATTGCTAAACTCCCGTTTTAGCAAGTCCAAGATTTCAGCAAAGAATTTATTATCTATTGTTATGCCATGAATAACACCTTGGCTGCCGTTTTGACTCAGGAAGATTCTAATGAGCATGAACTCCCAATTGCATTCATGAGCTATATTCTGAAAGATCATGAGTTAAAATACGCCATGATGGAAAAACATGCTTTTGCAGTAGTTAAGGCTGTCAAGCAGTTTCGTTTTTACATTCTTAACTCTCACTCCACGGTGTTGGTACCAGATACAACTGTTAAGTCAATTCTCACACAGCAGGAATTTGGATCCAAGAGAGGGAACTGGGTGGCTAAGGTCCAAGAATATGATATTGACATCAAACCGACCAAGCTCGTCCATGGAAAAGGCCTTTGTGAACTCATCGCTGAAGGAGCTAGACATGAGTTACTGGAAGATAAAGTTGGTCTTCCTACCGTTCTGTTTCTTAGCTCAGTTGACAAATGGTATGTTGATATCGCCCATTTTCTCACCTATGGAGAATGCCCCTCTCATTTTACTGCCAAAGAAAAGAGGATTGTTAAACTAAGGTCAGTGCAATATGTGTTGTGGGAAAACGCCTTGTTTAAACATGGGTTAGATGGAAGGTTTTTGAAATGTGTGGACAAGGAACAACAGAAAAAGCTACTCTCAGCTTTTCATGATCAGGCATGTGGAGGGCACTACTCATCAACTGTCACTACTCATAAGATACTTTGTGGAGGATATTACTGGCCTACCTTGTTCAGAGATGCATCAAAGTGGGTTGATAAATGTGAGGCTTGTCAGACTTTCGTGGGTAGACCCAAATTGGCCTCTTTGCCTCTTAATCCAGTTGTAATTGAAGAACCTTTTCAACAGTGGGGTTTGGACTTCATTGGAACACTTAATCCCTCTTCTAGTGCTGGTCATACTCATGTATTAACTACCATAGATTATTTCACCAAATGGGTAGAAGCCATTCCAGTAAAGAGTACTACTTCTGAAGTGGTGTGCAGTTTCATCAAAAAAAACATCTTGGTAAGGTATGGTGTGCCAAACAAGATTGTGACAGATAATGCTTCAAATTTTTCTTCAATCGAGATAATGGATTTTTGCTATGGATATGGCATCTCCTTGGATCACTCCTTAGATTACTATCCTCAGTGAAATGGACAAGCAGAATCCATTAATAAAAATCTGGTGACCATAATAAGGAAATTAGTCAATGAGTCTCAACGAAACTAACACAAGAAACTCTATGATTCTCTTTGGGCAGATAGGATCACACCTAAGAGAGCCATTGGAATGTCTCCTTTTCAAGTGGTATATGGAGTAGAAGCTCAATTGAAAGTAACAGTGGAGCTGCCAGCCTTGCATCTAATGAAGGCCATTAAAGATACCAATTTCAATGATGCTTTGGATAAGAGAATAATGTACCTTCACAAATTGAATGAGGATAGATTGGAAGTTGCTAATAAAATATCTGGTCATCAACAGAAAGTTAAGGTCCTATTTGATAAGAAAGCCAGGTTCAGAGATTTCCAAGTTGGAGACAATGTTTTTTTGTGGGATAAAAGGCATGAACCTCGTGGCAGCCATGGCAAGTTTGATTCCCTTTGGCTCGGACCTTTCAAGATCAGGCACTTTTATGGTAAGAAATATTTTTACCTTGATTATATGGATGGTTCTCCTCTCCCACTTCCTTATAATGGGCAGTACCTAAAATTTTTCAAGTCATAGGTGATTAGGAAGTCCCTTTTTGTATATTCTGTATAGTGTGTGTCCTCCTTTCCTGCTCTTTTTTGTGTGTGTTGTTTTGGTGTGTTGTCTTCTATATTGGTTAGCTTTTTGACTTCGTGGCCCAATGGATAAGGTACTGGTCTACTTCCCTGAGTTTGTCTAAATTCTTGCCTTGTCTCATTTTCTGAATTTATGCCAAGTCATCCCCAGAAGGAGCCAGCTGTTGTCCACTCAAAATTCCCCTATTTTTAAGAAGTTGAAAATTTAAAATTTTGAGGTTAAGTGTCTTTTCTGTTGTACTGATAATGTGAAAAGCCAGAGAAATTGAGAAAATCTACATTTTTTGGGTCATTTTGCGTGTTTTTCGGGCATGTCGAAACTTTTTGTCCCAAATGTCCCAAGTTCACCCGGACCAGTTGTTCCATTTTCATCCGATTCGGCCGAGTCACGTACTTCACGTACTTTTACCCCGCGTGTTCCAAGAGCATTTGTGTGTCTTTTCCCCGTATCACCTGAATCGGTCGAGTCATGTACTTCGCGCTTTCGCGTCCCTCATGTCCCAAATGAACCAAAGTGCTATTCGTGCTAATTTTTCCCGCTCTACCTGAATATCTTTCTTTTCAAATTGGTAGGTATGTATTTAATGTGCATTTATTACCTTTCTCTCTCCTAAATGGCTATATAACGAGTGAACCACCTATGCGTTTTGCACACTAATTTCTTGCTATCTTTTGCTCGAACCCTTGCAATCTAAATTCCTGTGCACGTATCCATTCCCTCTGTAATTTCATCCCAAGTCTAGCTTGCAACTCTGCTCTCTGAATTACTATCAACATGAAGATCAAATTCCAGGGGCAGGAACAAGTCTCACCACTTGAGTCTGCCGTTCCCGATATCGGGGACAATGAAGTTCGCCACCTTGACTTTGGTGATTTTTGGTCGAGAATGATAGACGAAAACCCGACACCAATGGCATAGATGATTCATGACAGTGGTCTGGCTTTTGCTGGCAGTTTCCCTATCTCAGTGCAATGTGCGGACACAGTGCTCGCATGCGGGGCTCATTTCAACCCTGATTCGGGTGAATTAATAAACATACACGAGGAGCTCATTGCCAAACTTGAAGCTGCCACCATTGGCACTGCACTGAGGATTCCAGAAATGGATAATGCCATAGTTTTCTCCTAGAATCAAGCACAGGCCCTGTTCAATCAAGACAGTGACAACTATAAGGCACGGGTGGTGAAGTCTTGGCTTAAAAACCCTAAGAAGGGAGCATCTCATTTATCCAATTTCCAGGTAGATTTCAATGAAGAATTGTCAGATTTCATAATCCTACTGGCTCGGGTTATGGGCTTACCCTCTACCAACGAGTTCCATTTCTGGATGTGCCCGCTCATCAATATGGTGTGCGAAGGAACTCAAAATATCAACTGGGCAGAAATCATCAGTATGAACCTACCGGAGCAACTGTCCAATGTACAACAAACAAATAAATTCTACATGACTTCGTACCTGATGTATACTCTGGCGGCATCAAGGCAATGGTTTGGATTTTCTTACATTGATGCCCACAAGGATGATCCTGTGTATGCCTACTGCCCGCAGTTCACCCTAGAGACCAGCAATCGCAATTTCCGAAGGGTGAATGATGCTTTCACCATGTACATGGTTAGACTTCTCAAGGGTGACACTGCTAGAAGATTTTCTGACGAAGCCATGAGCTTGCTATCGCACTACGGTGCGTATTTTATCCAATTCAAAAAATTCTCCTATATCAGGCTTGCTGGCTACGAGAGCACCCCTCTGAGGCTTCCTATGTTCTGCAGTGACAAGATGGCTCTGATAGAAGTATGCAGGCAATTGGACAAATTACATAGAACCTGTAGGGACAAGGAGATTACTGGTTTGTACTTCCCCATCTCTTTGGGAAACTACACCTGCAAAACAACCCTGGATGCATAGAATATAGAAAGAGCCCTGGCTCCCATTACTATCCATTTCTTCAAGCGCAGAACTTGCTTCAACTTGAAAAAGTTCATTGAGCAGAATATCAAGATAACCTCTCATCATAGGGCAGATACAGAAGACTATTGGGCTGACTGTGCCGATGATTTTGAGGCTAGAAGGAGGCATTATGGCAGGTTCTCTCTACAATTGATCCAAGAACTCGGCTTGTACCAAGTTCCTGAAGGACTCAAGGATGAAAAATCTTATCTATACTCATATGAATATGAAAATGTGGTTAGGCACACTCCCTTGGAGGACTTGGATTGGTTTAAAAAAGAGAAAGATGATTTGGCTGAGATCCTGGCTCTAGTCTTAGTCAGGACTAAGATCTGGTTTGATAAGAAAGTTTGAGAGCTTAGGAGGCACTCAGGGGAATCCTCCTCCAAGGATGTTTCAACACCAAGGAGGGAAGCATCGACTCCAAGATCAGACACACCTATGCAAACCCCTCCTACCTCGTCAACTCAAGGACCTGCAGCTTCTACTCCTTCTTCATCCACCCAGGTATACCAAAAGAAACTCAAAGAGGTTAATAAGGAGCCTATGGAAGAAGATCCCCAGAGAAAGCAGGCAGAATTACCTTTGGGACCAGAGAACATCATTGTTCTTAGTGAAAGTGAGGAAAGTGAAGTGCCAGCCCCTACAAGCACCTCTGAATCTCCAACGGATAAGGAAAAAGAGGTACAGAGTGCTGAGCTTCCAAGTACTATTGATTCCTCTGCACCAGTTGTCTCAAGCGCCCCACTCATGTCTCAACTCGAGACAACAGCTGTGCAAACCTTGAGCGCCATGAGTTCTCTGTCTCTTGGTCCTCTTGCCCCTCCTACTTCTTCCTCCTCCTCTTTTGCATGGGTGCAGCCTCTCATCAACAGTAGGAAGAGAAATCCTTCCTCTCAGAGCTCAGGGCCAAATTTTGATGCTGTGGAGGCTTTGTTAGGCACTACTCCTCCTTCCCATGCCAAAAAATCTAGAATCACCTCCAGGATAGTGTCTGATGCTCAGGGCCAGCAATTCCTGGAGATAGCTAAGCCTATAGTAGATAAACCAGAGCAAGATTTGTAGGCATTTGACCTTGAACTCTCAAGGATTCCTATGGGAGAGTCTACCCCTGAAGGTGAGATCCATAATCTCCAGGAAACGGTCACAAGAGTCATTGGGAGGGTAGAAAAAGGGCAGCAAACTATAGAATAGTTGGAGGAACAAGCCCAGATTCTCACAGGTTTTATTAAATCTCTTTTGTCCAAGGACAAAGTTTTGGACCCTACCCCATTGACTACTCTTCCACCACCTTTAATTTTGAGCCAAGATGAAGTACAAAGTATCAAAGACATGCACAAGTATTCCATCTATGGAAGAGCTATGGAGGCCATGGTGGAAGATATGCTTGTTGCTAGATTAAACTTCATTGATGAAGCTTTCAAACTCCATGGAAAAGGTGAACAACTTGCAACAGAAGCTCTCCTCCACTATTGGGATCATAGATAAAGAGATTAAACTTTGGATTAGTTGCATAGTAGACCTCCGCCTCATGGGACAAACAGATGAAAACATTTTATTGGCGAGTAAGGTTTTTGATGATGTAAAGGATAATCTTTCAAAGTCCTAGGTTTACAACATGGAGTGGAAGATTAAGGTCCCGGAGGAAGCTTCGGGAGAATTGAAGAATAGCTTGCAGAAGGGTGAGGCTTTCAAAACACTAGTTGTATCTACTTTCAAAGATATACATTGTTATCTTCAGGATGAGACTGTTGGTGTGCCTCTCTCCCTACAAGAAATCAAAGCTCAATTCAGAGCTTTTGTCAAAAATAATCTGTTCAAGGAAAGCACCATTTCCAAAGAGAAAATGAAATAAATCTGGTCTCTTCAATCTGCCATTGAAGAAGCAAATAAGGACTATCATACTCATGTCGAGTTTGATAAGGAAATGGAGAAGTGCCTCGGATTTTGGACCCAGTCTATAGCCAACATGTCAGTCCCTCGTGGCAGAGACATAGCCGAGGCATTGAAGAGATTCAGACAGCAAATTCTAAAGTCAGTGGGTCCCTCCCAGTCATAAGCACCTGTCTTCTTCTCCTAATTCTTCTCTTCTCTTCCCATTATTTCTCTCGGATTTATTGTAATAATTAGTTAGGGTATTGCGATTGGTAACCCTTTAACTAATCATTAGTTAAAAGAAGTAGTTACTGAGAGTAACTGATTTGTTAACTATATAATGGCCTCTCCTCGCCATTTTGAAGAAGGAAGAACTTGGCTTATTTTCTGAAAGTGTAAAATAAATCATAAAGAAATCAATACAGAAGGACTTTTCATTCTTTGTCTATCTGATTTCCTTTTATCCCCAAGCTTTTCATTTAATCTTGTTAAGATCATTTGTCTGTATTATGTTAAGAAGATTTGTATTCTTGCAGATGTTATTTATAGAACTTTGTGTCTTTCAAATTTCATCTTACTAGTATGATACAAATGATCTTGTTTCAATTCATTGTACGTTCACATGCATAAAGAATTACTATGTCATCTATAATTCTAAATGGTGCCTTTCTGCTCGTTCTCGTTTTCTCATTCCTCAGTCCTTTTATAATTGATGATCCTTATAGAAAACACTTTTGTAATATCCAAGTTCCACAAGAAAATCATGTTTTGTATATGTGTAAATATGTTCGTTTCTGAATAAGGGAACCTCTCCCATTAAAGAGGAGGGACTTCTTGTCCCTTAACTGTTGCTCTTCGTGAAGTCCTTTTTTAACGACCAACACTCCCATAATCCATATAAGGATAGGTGGGAGGTGCACGATCCTCCTTATGTCCCTCTTCTTTTTGTCCCATCAAATGATGATATGCCACCTCTTTCTAGTGATGCATCTACATATACTCATGTCTTTCTATTATTGGATATGATAGCCATGTTTTCATAATCTTACAAGCCATTTGTCTTGTCAAGAGTTCACTATTTTTTTCTAGATTGTTTAGACATACATGTCTATTGAGTTCATTTGTAATGTCCCCTTTTCCTGTGCCAAAGGCCTAACAGCAAGGTCAAGTCCAAGCTAGGGTCAGACCCAAGGGGATGTGGACGCGGGGAGCTATTGGGAAGGGGCCATGTGGTTCTAATATTAAAATTTTGCGTTGAGGGTCACTTTTGGACCATGGTCCCTCAAAGGGGGAAAGTAACTTAAGTTATTTTATTTTATTTTATCGACCCCTCCATGGAATGAAATGCATCAAGGTCTATTGGGGATCTTTTTCCTTTGAAAGTATATAAGGAGCTGGGAGAGAAAGGAGAGGGACATTTTTCGCATACATTTTTATTGATCCCTTCTCATCCAGCTGCTGCTGTTGCGCATCTACAACTTGTGGAGTCAAATCCCAGAAGGACCTTAGCTTCGCTGGTGAGAGACCCATCCCTAGCTAGCAGGGCATTCTTTGGTAGTGAGAGATCTACCCTAGTCTGTCATTTTGGAGCCACTTTTAGGGCCGTGTGGTAGAGAAATTAACAGAGGTTTCTGAGGAAGGATCTCGAGGGTCTTGGGGGAATTTGGGGAAGATAAGTAGAGGGGCTCCATATCAGATTCACGTAACCCATTTGGGCTGGGCATGGTAGCTTGTTGAAGGCACCTCCATCATTTTCTGACCCCATTCCAAGCAAGGGGACTTGCAATCTTTATTTGGGGGTTTTCCAGTCAGTCATTTTATGATCTGAAGGTGGAACTATTACTGCCTATATCTGTTAATGTCATTTCCAAATACCCTTATTATTGCTCTTGTATTTAGAAGATCACGAACCTCTGAATTTTTCCAGATGTCTAGGGCACACTGTGCTTTTTCTGGCAACAATTTGATTTGTGTAAAATTCCCAAAAATAGTTTTATTATGTCCTCTATAATAACATAAAGATCTATTTAAATTTTCAAGTAATTTGGATGGACATTTTGGAAAATATTAAGTTTCTTTAGTTTGTTGTCCCAACTGTAAAAATCTAGTAAAATCGGCATTTTATGTGGCTGCATGTTTTCAATATTTTGTGCATTTTTAAAGTGGTATCCCATAAGGGATATTTTAGTGGTATCAGAGTTGTTGTTCCTCTAACCTATGTGGGTTAAATATGGTAGTTTGGAAAGATCTCAATGGGGGTTTTATGAAGGAAATGTTCACCAACATGGTGAAACAACAGGAAGCCACTAACCTTTATTTGAGCCAACTCACTCAAAATGTGAATCAAAGCAGATCTAGGGAAATTAAGGAACATGGTGAGAACAGTGATAGAGGGAGGCCAATAGAGGTGATTGATGAGGATTCTTGTTGGAGGAAATACCAATCTTTGAGTAAGGGTTTCAGAGATAATATGTCATTTCTAGATTATCACATGATGAATATTGGTAGCAAGCCCAAGCGAGATTATCATATACCGATACCTGAATTAAAAAAGAACTCATTTGTAGAAGAAGCTTCTAGACAAAAGGGTATGATTTCCATTGAGAAAAATAATTGCATTAGTGAAACTTTTCTTGTTAGATAAATTATTCCAGCTCAGGAGAAGAAACTTGTTTATGCAAGCAAGGAGGATGTAATGGAAACTCTTATAAAGTGTGAGGAAGGGAATAACAGAGCTAGAGTTGCTAGGTTGATAGCGACTCAAGAAAGATAACACATACAAGAGTTCAAGGAAACGATGAGGGCAAGTGATGCAAGGAAGTATACACCCATGAAAGAAGACTCTATGGAGCAGCTGGCACATGAGGAGGAGCCTCACATAGACACTTGTTTAAAATTGCAGCTTGCTGTAATTTCCAAGCCAGCAACTGTTGATCAACTTTTAGATATTTTCAACAAGCACTCAGGAAGCAATGTTGGGGGCAGCTCAACATATGTCTAACTTGAACACATGGAGAACATTGATGGCCTTGAATGGTATGGTAGATGGCGAAGTCTTCATCATAGAGTTTGTTGGACCATTACTCCAACTATGTGTATATGAGCATTCGGTGGATGATATATGGTGGAAAGTTTTAGCTCTCTCAATAGATACAAGGGCTCAGGGGCATTATAAGCTATGGGATCCTGGTAATATGTGGCAGTTATCCAAAACTATCAATTCCGATGTTGAAAAATTTGTGACTGATTTCATAAGCCAAAGAAGGAATTAAAATGTGTCTTTTGGGATTACAAGTGTTGACAAGCATGATTTCTTCATTAGAGACTCTAGTGCAAGAAGGGAGAGTACCTCTAAAGGTACTAACATTGGTTTTTTGATTGAAAAAAGGGGTAGGAGAATATTTTTTAATCATCTTCAGCCTACTGGACTATGTATAACAATAGTCATAATGAGAGGAGAAAATAACAATATGGGAGAACAAGGGAAATGAGGTGAGAGTGGAAAATTAGATCAGTAGCCTCCCCATTCTTCTGCCAGGCCTTTAGGGCTTCACAAACCATTTTTCTCAAAGGATCTGGAAGTTAACCAGGCACAACATACCATAGATATGTTGGATGAGGAGTCTTGTTGGGAGAGGTACCAGACCTCAAGTGAAGGCCTCCATAACAACATGCCATTCAAATAATATTGTAAAATGAAGGTTCGCAATAAACCCAAGAGAGATCAACGGAAACAGGTACTAGAGTTATAGAGGTTATTGGGACAGATCTCCATTCCAAACTTTGACGGTTCTAAGAAGTGTACTACACTGTCTTGGGTCTAGAAGTTGAAGACATACTCTGACTTGAATCATTTACGTGAGGAAGATGCAATTAATTGTGCAAGCTTGCATCTTGAGGGAGACACTCATGATTGGTGACATCATGGGCTGATTACATAGGGACACATACACATTATGAATCATGCAGAGTTCATGCAGAGGCTAGTGAGTAGATTTGATAGGAGGGACCCTAACAGGTATTTCAGGGAGTGGACTCATTTGAGACAAACTAGTCCCCTGGATCAGTACATCACAGATTTGTAGAGATTACCAATCATGGTACCTGATGTCATGGAGAGGAGGTTGATTTCTTTGTTCATAGCAGGTTTGACTGATGCTTTCACTAGAATTGTGAAGGCATTTGAAAATTATTCTTTGCATGGTGCTGTTACGAAAGCTCGGGACTTAGAGTTATCCACTCCAAAGCCAAGGGCTCCACCTCATGTTAAGTAAAGGGAACCTCCATTTGGATCAGAAAAATGTTAGCAGAGGAACCCTCCATAGAGGAAGGAGGTGGTTAAAAATCCAATCATTTCCTGAGAACATAGAGATGAGTTGAGGCGAAGGAAACTATGTTTTGATTGCCACACACCTTGGATCCCAGGACAGGATTGCAGAGGTAGAGGGAAGGCTCAATTCATTGAAGTATTTGAGGAGAGAAAGGGTGATAGAGGTGAGGAGTTAGAAACTTGTGAGATGGATGATGGATATGGGATTGCGTTGGATAGTGTTGATGTGGGGCAGGAGGAGAAGACTTTTCTTTTGGAGATTATAACCACATTTCCTAGTACTCTCATGTACAAGGAATTTAGGATTAAAAGAGTTATGTAGGGTTAGTGAGTTAGGGTACTCATTGATAGTGTGGCAACCCACAACTGCATTGATGCCTCATTGATTGAGAGGAGAGGACTACAGACAGAGAATTTTGAGGGCCTCAACAGGGTTGTAGAGAATGGAGAGTCTATGAGGTGCACACAGAGGGTTCCCCAAATGAGCATCACGATGGGTAACTATACAATTACCAATTATCTCAGGGTTCATTTTAAGAAACCTCTATAAAATTATAGGTGGAAAATACCTGGCGAATATCCTCGGAACCAGTTTCAGCGAAAGGTGAATTTGACAGTATTCCAAAACAAAAATTTCACCTAGTTTTTCATGGCTCCATCATTGACGTGCGACAACAAGACGTCAATAATCACTCCTGACGTGCATCAATGGAATGTCAATGGTCTTGAATGTCATGCGTCATTGGCTCCTATTGACACGCGTCACTGTTTCCAATTGATGCCTGTCACTGGTTCCAATTGATGCGCGCCACTGGATGCTATTGACGCGCGTCACTGGATGCTATTGACACGCGTCACTGGCTCCTATTGATGCACATCACTGGCTCCTATTAATGCATGTCACTAGCTCCTATTGACGCGCATCACTGGTTCCAATTGACGTGTGTCACTGGCTTTTATTGACGTGTGTCACTGGATCCTATTGATGCGCGTCACTAGATCCTATTGACGCGCGTCACTGGATACTATTGACGCACGTCACTGGCTCCTATTGACGCGTGTCTCTAGCTTCTATTGACGCATGTCAGCTAAGACCATTGACGCGCGTCAATTAAAGCCATTGACGCCTAATTTAGCCTATAAATTCCCTTCAACCAGTTATTTTCTCATTTTCACCTTCCCGCTCTTGAATTTTTACAGGTCTCAATCGTTGTCAAAGATGCAAGTACAACTATAATGTCGACTTCACATGCTTCCCAACTGCAAGTTCAGCATAAAAATCAAGAGAATCCAATTCAATCAATTTCCAAGATCAACTACAGGAATCCCTTATGCCATCACATCCATACTGTTTTAAAGATGTCTTCAGAATATAAAGATTTGATGGATGTGTGTGAATTTACAGGGCTCGTTAATATGCCCCATTTCAAAATAGATTAGGATATTTTGAATTACCTTCTGTCATCCTATAATTCAGAGGACGACATTTTTTATGTGACTCTGAATGATGGCCGAATGTTCCAATTCAGTATTGAAGCAAATGACATCCATTGGTTTACGGGCCTTCCGTTCAAAAATTTACCAATTTTTACAACCAAGGAAACACTCCTAGAAGAAGACAAGAAATTTCTCGAATCAACGTTCGGTTTGCATGTTGATTGTAAGTATAATTCGTTTTAATTCATATTTTTTATTCTGATACAATTTGCTGTTATAAATTTTTAGTAATTTTCACTGTTTCGCATTTGTAGCCCATGTCAATAAATCTAGGCATGGTGTGGATACACAATCAATTGCACACCACTTTCTTGCTGCACTTATTTCATTTTTTCAATCCAGAATTGTTTTACAGGGTCGCCAAATAGATATACCAAATTGGGCCATTGCATACATTGTTGCCACTATCTCAAAACAAAAATTCGATTGGTGCACATATCTATCTAAGAAAATAAGAACTGACCTAACAAATTCAAAAATTTCAGAAAAACCTTTCATTTATTCAACAAACTATCTACTCGGCCTTTATTATGAGGCACTTTTAAATTTAAAAGATAAAAAAATTCCTACTTGCACTGATGAGGAGTTCCTGAAGTTGTCAATTCCATTAGAAGAACAACAAGTATAAACTATTTAGTTTGTAATTGTATTTCAATTTTTGACATTACAGTGCACAGTTATTAAAACTTAAATTTTAATGTTTTGCAGAGAAGATATCTTTAAGCCCTTCCCCGAAAAAAGAAGCGTTATCGAGAGGAAGAGGCCAACAACACGCGGAGGCTTCGGGGGAATCCCAATCTGAAATGGAAGCTCACTCCTCTCCAAACCCTCAAGCGTTTGAACTCGTTAAACGCCAGAGAAGTAATACATTCTCATATATTATTTACAAATTCCAAAGTTGCATATTTATTTTTCAATTTAAATTTTAACCAAATGAATTGACAGGGACATTTGGAATATTGACCTGAATTGCAGGGAATTTGGAACCTTCTTCCCCAAATCACTCCATACAGTCGCATGCATTCATATCTTCTGAACAGCCACTGATTTCAACTCCTACAAGGCCACCCATAGCACCAAGAAAAATCAACCTCTCGACAACAAGGTACAACTTTTCTATAGTAAGTTTAATTTCGTAATTTTTCACTTTATGAATTGTTTTAATATGTTTCATTTTTTTCTTATACTTTTCAGCACATGTTAGTCATGATCAAACCACGGCACCGACATCCCCACTCAACCATTAATTTTTAAAATGCCAACCAGAGCTTCAGTGAAAAAGAACATTGGTAAACGCATGCCTTCTGCTCCGGCCCCTAGTGGGACACTAAACCTTGCCTCCTCGTTTCGAATTCTAACTCTCTCACTTGGTGGCTTGCCCAATGCAACGGGCATATCTGTTTTGAACAATATAAATTTAGATGAAGATTATTTGGGCATTGATAGCAATGACCCAACTGGTTTTTTCGATACCCGCGAGATGATTCAAGGCCAGAAGGTATACTTCAAATTTCAATTTTAATATGCTTTACAATTTTGAATTACATTTTGATTTAAATTTATTTAACAAAATCTTGATTTATTTTTTCAAAAACAGGATCAAGCCCACCGAAAGGCAGAAACAATTAGCAGTTGATCTTTGCTGAAAGCCCCCATTCTTCTCCCGCAAGATCGTCTACATCAGATTCATATAGTGAAGAGTTCCCACCTTTTCCTTTGGAGAACTTAATAGGTAATGATTGTCAATCCCATGTCAGTGAGTTTATTATTCCTCATATCCAATCAGCTGATAGAATGGGAGAGAAGGGCTAAAGTTCTTATCAATGAGATTATTAGTCGTTATGAAAATTATTGGCAACGGAATAGTTTATACGCTGCAGTCCAGAATCAACCTGCGAAGATGGATTCCTTACTTACCCAAGTAAGAATGTGGGACTGTCACGTTTAACAACAACTACAAAGACGGCATTTTAGATAAGGCACTAAACAAATTAGAAAATATTAGTGCCGAGGCCCAGGCATATTTTAACAAATGGTCCAAGGACAAGGATTTGGTATCAATCGCAAATGCCGAAAGAGATAGAGCGGTTGTAAGTACTATTACATTCAAACAATCATTTTTTTTTAATTTGAAAATTTGAATTTACATTAATATTTTGAATTGACATTACTCTTTTTGTGCAGTTGAAATATGAAAATTTGAAGAGTCAGGCAAAGGTTTTACAAGTTCACTTGGAAACAGCAAAGAACAGCTTATCCGCAGCAAAAAAATTGAAGCAAAGTATTGTTTTGGTTAACAAACAAAACAATACACTAAAGCGGATAATTAAAGAGCATGGTCTCGACCCTGACATATTGTTCAAAGCCAAAGCAGCTGCTGATCCAAATTTTTTGTCGCACGGAGATGCAACAAATCAAGAAGAAAGAATTTTTAAAAATCTGGACAGCGCTGCTGAAGATCTTATAAGTTCAGGGGTTATTTCTGGTGTTGGGGAAAGAGGTACAACCACAATGGAAGAAGCCGTTGGGGAAGAGAGAGGAGTAGAATTGTCTAAAGAAAAAGAGGGTTTTGAAAATTAGAAACTTTTATTATTGAGGAAAATTTAAATATTGAATTTGAAAACTTCTACTATTGAGTATGTACTATGTTATTTGAATTTAATTATATTGATTTATATACAGTCTTTAATTTTAGTAGCATTAGATGGTGATTATCATGAATTAAATATGTATGTTTCTTGTTTACTTGCATTGCCATGAATTGTATGTGGACGTAGATGATGAATGATGATAATTGATAATTAATGATAGATGATGATGAAAGACAAAATGACGATAATGATATGATATATATGGACGATGATAAATTTAATGTGGACGTAGATTTATCATCAAGCACAATAATTTTTCTTCTCTAGACTTTTGAACTTGTTTTAAGATAATTATTCTCTATACTTGTAACGATATGATCATAATGTCATTAGAATGGATATAGATGATAAATAAATGGAATGTGTTATAATGGATATAGATGAAATTAATGATTAGAATGGATATAGATGACATTAGAACGAATAGAATTGTAATGATATGATTATGAATTATTTAAAAAAAATAGAATTGTTTTAATAAATTTAAATTAGATAAATAATTGTGTTAATAATAATTGTAGTGTCAGAACTCAGGATATGATAATGATATGGCGATGATATGATATATATGGATGATGAGGAATTTTATGTGGACTTATATTTAAAATTGTATAATGTATTGTTTATCCCACTGTTAAAAAAATATATCAAAGGGTTTAGCCTACCTCTTGCGTATTAGATTGTTGTGAAATCATCAAGGGTAACGTGTTAGATCTTTGTTTTACCTAACATTGTAGATAGAGGGGTGAGTTGCCTGAAATTGTCAGTCCTGAGAAGTGCCAACAACATCTTTAAATATATAGACCAACAATATCTTTAAATAAATGTAAATATATAGAATTAGACCTGTAACATCTTTAATGATAACAAGAGCTGAAAAAATGTAAAGTAACAAATAATAAGATTATTTTGAAGAAGATACCTATTTAAAATTGAAATCATCACCGGTAATGTGCTAGATCTTTGTCTTAAAAAAATTCAACACAAAAAATGGATTAGTAGATAGATGGGTGAGTTTCCTGACATTGTCAGTCCCGAGAAGTAACAGCTTCCTTGGACGGATGTCAACCCATGTTTTCAAAAAATAAAAAGATTGTATTTAACTAAATGTAAACACATAGACCTGTAACATCTTTAATGATAACCAGAGCTGAAAAAAATGAATAGTAACAAACAATAAGATTAAGGGGAAAAAGATACCTCCTTAAAGTTGAAATCATCACTGCCACTGGTAATGAGCTAGATCTGTGTTTTAAAAAAACCCAACACGAGAAATGGATTAGTAGATAGATGGGTGAATTGCCTGACAATTTTAGTATATAGACCTGTAACATCTTTAATGATAAAGATAAAAGATAGTTATGAAGAAGTTACCTATTTAAAGTTGGAACAATCCATTATCAATAGCTTCATCAAACTCGATGTTGTCTTCTATAGAATGTGACGAAGAGCCAATTACGCTCTCAAGGTTGGGAATATTTGTACTTGTAGCTGTATTATTCACACCTCTTCTTTCGCAAAGGGAATTCCAGTGTGTAATTTCTCTATCGAAAGGAAAGGTTTTGATGGAGTATCGAGAAATATAACACCTCATGCAACTTTCCAGATTTTTATCCAACCTATTTTTCAGTTTTGATTTTATAAATGACAATGCACTGAAAACCCTTTCATCCCCCACAGACCCCAAAATCATTGTTTGGCATAACTCATATAATCTGAAATATTCACTGATATCTTCTTGTAAAATAGAACTTTGATAGATTCCTCGCCACAGCCTTGTAATAGCACCACTTTCAGAAGGTTGATCTAAATTCTTATATTGGTTCGTCATTGTTGTTGTAAAAATTTTTGACTGAAACTTTAATAAATCGACATTCAGTATACCTTTGATTTCCATACCCTTGAGCTCTGACGTCTTTGTAAATTGTTCCATTATTGTACCCATTGATTTATGGAAATGCTTTCTGACAAAGTATGCACGACCACCTTCAGTATTCCAAAAATTAGCATTCATCACACCCATGGCTTCCAGAATTTTATCTTTACAGAAACGTTCCCTAATTTCTGATGACAAGGTTTCTGAAAAAATTTTAAGCTTTATTCTTGTTTCAACTATAACAGACTCAAACAAATTACATGTCACGGGAATATCTTCTCGTTCCGATCCCGTAATATCTTGACGTTTTTGCAAAATGTGCATTGGTATTTCCCTCCCATTAACAATGATGCAGAGGTGATCGTGGATATTAAATCTCAAAAAGGTGTTAGGATTTTTAAGATCTAATACATCTTTCCAATTTTTAAAAACAAGTGCATCAAAACTATCCTGGGAACAATACAATATATCAAGACTTTGACATACCATTTTTCTCATCCGTATAAAATCCACAATATAGATTAATCTACCCTGTGCATGCTTCATCAGTGTATTGATCTCCTTTAACATTGGAAGAATACCAACCAATGTAAGCAATGTCTCCAAATCAGTTAAACGGAACAACAAGTCCCTTACCCTATCAACTTCATGACGGTATTTGTACATGAAACCAACCAATGAAGGATACTCCTCACGAACTCTGCATGCAGGTTCATATAAAGAGATCCATCTAGTCTCCACATCCTTCAGAAGTTTTTTGCCATCTGTAATTCCAATTGAAAATTTTTGGAACTCGAGAAAACGCTTTGGGCTGCTTGACATATAGGCATGAAGTTCTCTTATAAGGTCTTCTAATTTAGCAACATTTTCATGGTTGCTTACCATTTTATATGATAAACTCATTCTGTGAGCCATACAGTGAATTGGTAGCATATATGGGGCCACTGTTGTTTGTAATCTAACACAGATCCCTGTTCGGTGACCCTGCATGACAGATGCACCATCTGCTCCAACACATACCAACTTCGTAGCAATTTCATAATCAGTCATTCCAGCAACATCTTTTAAATGAGAAACAACTATTTTATATAGGTTTTCGGCATTGCAATTTTCAACCATTTTCATAACACCCAACAGATGAGGTGTCCTTATATGATTTTCTAAAGTATAGATGTGGATACATACCCATGCAGTGTTGTCGAATGCTGTCACTTCATCAATTGAAAGAGAGATAAAGTTTTTCTTTTTTTACATTCTCTTTCAAATCTTCCTTCTCTATCATCGAGAGGCATTTTGCCATTTCCCATCCACTACTCTCAGACCAATGAGACTGAGGTACATTCAACATTCCGTTAAATTGATACAAAACTTTGAAATCGAGGAAATCCGACATCGCTCTTCCTTTTTCTAAGTATTTGAAAAAAGAGTAGAGAATTGTATGAATTTTGCATGTAGATTTGTTTCTTTCATCTTACCAATATGCGATGTGATCGTTCCTCCCTTTTCCAACAGATGTCTGTGTTTTTTCTGCTCTGCCTCATATTCCACTGCGTATCTAACATGCATGCACTCCTTTTCAGTTTTCCACCTATGTGTTTTGATTTTCTGGCCATCCACCCCCGTTACAGTTAAATATTGTTTTCCACAATGTTTTTCTATAGTGTCCAGCTTCAGTTGCATTTTTTGTTGCTTTCCCAATTTCCACGTACATATTATACATGTACATTCACATGGGATTTCTTCAGAATTAGATGATTGTATAGGTTCAATAAATAGAAATTTAGCTACCCAATCAAACTTGTATGTCCTGCCAATGGTCCACATATTCTTGTTCGTTTTCAATGCTTTACTTTTTTGAGTAGAATTTTGAGCAATATCACAATCACCTGGTTTCCTCTTTCTTGGACCGAAGTTTGATTTTGATTTATGTCTTCCATTTTGCTGAGTGTTTGTATCTATGATATCTAGCTGCACTTCTGGTTGCACCCCAACAGGAACAATATCTTCAAGATCTGGCATATTATCGTAGGTTTCATTTGTTTGACTTTGATACTGTGCAGGATGCATGTCCACCTCAATAATACCTTCCACACAATCAATATTCTGATTCTTTGTGGTGGCATATATGATTGGTATTTACAATATCTGTATCCGCAGAGTTTCCAAAATACTTGAAGAGTGATTTATGAGATTTCTTACTTACTTTTAGGTTATTCGTATTCTTTGAGCTAGCACCTTCCATTATTCTAAAAAGAGTCCTACGTCAGCAAAAGAACCAAGTAGTGACTCTGTCCAATGTCTGAGGTCTTGTCACGCGTCCCCTATCTGAGGTATTTTTCACACGTCCACTGTCTGAATATACTATTGCACGTCAACACTACCCTTGTCATGCGTCAACTTCTTTGCCCAAGTCACACGTTAGCACTTCCTCTGTCGTGTGTTAGTACAGCTCTTGTCGCATCAACAATTCCCTTGTCGTGCGTCAATAGTCACAAGCTAACAATAATCTGAATCTCCGGTGCTTAAGGGTATGCAAGTTCAAATTTCACAGTATTGGTAATTTGGTAAGCTACTTGAGGTATACTTCTCAGTGAATCACCTAGGTTTTTATAGGAGATGTTTTCAAATGAAGGTGAAGCCGACCCCCTAAAAAAATATACTATATATTTTAGGCGAACAAGACACCGACCCACTCCGAATAATTCACCTTTTCAAATTTTCCTAAAATGAAATTTTCGCCATATTAGGAATATTCGCCACTAAAATTATCCCTGGATTATCTCCACATTGTTGGTATGGATGTGACCAACATGGTGCTAGGAGTGTAGTGGCTTCGCTCTCTTGGGAAGTTTCAGACTAACTTTCAGACAATGGAGCTGAAGTTAAAATCCGAGGGTAGAAATGTGATTTTTAGGGGATTATCTACAGGACCACCTAGGGTGGTTACAGCCGAGGGGATGGAGAGAACGTTCCAACATGGTGAGGAATTTTACTATCACGGATCGATGTTGAGTAGGATGGATGTGGAGGTGACCACCAATGTTGCACATGAGACAGTTATAGAGATTGGGGTTACAAGCTCAGATCCTCTGAATTTATCATTATGTTGGTTATCTAAGGGGTCGGTAGATTGGAGATTTCATTTTCTTTTTGAGTAATCCAAGAACTGACACACTTGCGAGATTCTGGATGGTCACATATAGGATGAAACCTATAGATTGGAGGATGAGATAATATTCTATCATGGCAGATTATACCTTGTGTCAGACGCAGGGTTGAGGGTGGAGATATTGCGACATGTGCATTGTTTTTTTGTGACCAGACACCTGAGCTTTGAGTAGACCTACAGGCTCATATAAGAGAGGTTCAGAAGGCATGGGTTGAGTGAGGATATCCTGAACTTCATACAGGGATGTATGGTTTTTCATTATAAAAAATCAGAGCTTATAGGTTCAACATGTTCTGAGTCAACAGGGGATAGCACTCCTATGTATTTTATTGCTTCTAGGCATGATCGACATTTCAACCATGTGCTAGTCAGTGGAAGGATGGAGTTGACTCAGTTACTTGGTTTTTCAGTAGGTTATCACTCATCGCGGGAGGTGAACTATATGGAGTTGACATTGTTAGTTGACCATGTACTGGAATCTTGGGATTTTTCCCCCATGGGACACATCGAGATACATTATGAGGAGTTATACCCTCACACCAATGTGGGTCATGTGAGAGAGTAGGCACATTTTGTGCATATACAGGTTATTTCACAAGTTGGTCGAGGGAGTTCTACAAAATTTATAGTAGACTTTCATACCCAGGGGTTGATTGGAGAGGTAGTGAGTGATCACATGATGACAACCTTGCATTGGCAGGGATTGTACAGATTAGAAATTTTGGTGTGGGTACCGATGGAGAGTCGGTTTGGGTATCATTCTACTTCATGGTAATCATTTCTCTCGATACCATATGGAGGTCATGATGACTGCATGGGATTTCTTGGTTACTTCAGATTACACTGATCCTTGGTTGACGAAAGGGTGAGGTGGAGAAACTTACGACGCGGTATTCAACTTCTGCAGCAGGATAGGATAATGCTTGGGGTCAAGCATTTCTCGGGAAGGGAGAAATGTACTATCCCCATTTCCTATGCTAAAGACCTAAGGGCTAGGTCGAGTCCAATTAGTGGTCATACTTAAATGATTGTGGATGCGGGGAGCTATTGGGAAGGGGCCACGTGGTTCTAATATTCAAATTTTGTCTTGAAGGTAACTTTTGGACCATGGTGCCTTGAAGGGGAAAAGTAACTTAAGTTATTTTATTTTATTTTATTGACCCCTCCTTGGAATGAAATGCACCTAGGTCTATTAGGGCTCTTTTGCCTTGTAAAGTATATAAGGAGTTGGGAGAGAAAGGAGAGGGACCTTTTTCGGATACATTTTTATCGACCCCTTCTCATGCAGCTATTACTGTTGCGCATCTACAACTTGTGGAGTCAAATCCCACAGGGGCCCTAGCTTCGGTGGTGAGAGACCCATCCCTAACTAGTAGGGAATTCTTCGGTAGTGAGAGATCTACCCTAGTTTGTCATTTTGGAGCCACTTTCAGGGTTGTGCAGCAGAGACATTAATAGAGGTTTCAGAAGAAGGTTATCTAGGGTCTTGGGGGCATTTGGGGTAGATAAGCAGAGGGGCTCTAGATCAGATTCACGGTAGCCATTTGGGCTAGGCATGGCAACGCGTTGAAGGCGCCTCCATCATTTTCTGACTCCATCCCAAGCAAGGTGACTTACATCCTTTATTTGGGGGTTTTCCAGTTGGGCGTTTTCAGATTTGAAGGTGGAACTATTACTACGTATATCTGTTAATGTTATTTCTAAAGACCCTTATTACTGCTCTTATATTTATAAGGTCACGAACCTCTGAAGTTTTCCAGCTGTCTAAGGCATGTTGTGCTTTTTCTGGCAACAGTTTAATTTTTGTAAAATTCCCAAAAACAATTTTATTATGTCCTCTATAATAACATCAAACTCTATTTAAATTTTCAAGTAATTCAGGTGGACATTTTGGAAAATATTAAGTTTCTTTAGTTCATTTTCCCAACTGTAAAAATATGGTAAAATCAGTATTTTATGTGGCTACAAGTTTTCAATATTTTGTGCATTTTTAAAGTGGTATCCCATAAGGGATATTTAAGTGGTATCGGAGTTGTTGTTCCTCCATCCTGTGTGGGTCAAATATGGTAGTTTGGAAAGATCTCAATGGGGGTTTTATGAAGGAAATGTTCACCAACATGGTGAAACAACAGGAAGCCACTAACCTTTATTTGAGCGAGCCCACTTAGAATGTGAATTAAAGTATATCTAAGGACAATAAGGAATATGGTGAGAACAGTGATAGAGGGCGGACAATAGAGGTGATTGATGAGGATTCTTGTTGGAGGAAATACCAATCTTTGAGTAAGGGTTTTAGAGATAATATGTCATTTCTAGATTATTGCATGATGAATATTGGTAACAATCCCAAGTGAGATCATCATATACTGATACCTGAATTACAAAAGAACTCATTTGTAGAAGAAGCTTCTAGACAAAAGGGTATCATTTCCATTGAGAAAAATAACTGCATTAGTGAAACTTTTCTTGCTAGATAAATTATTCCAGCTCAGGAGAAGAAACTTGTTTATGCAAGCAAGGAGGATGTAATGGAAACTCTTAAAATGTGTGAGGAAGGCAATAGCAGAGCTAGAGCTGCTAGATATATAGCGACTCAAGAAAGAAAACACATATAAGAGTTCAAGGAAACGATGAGGGAAATTGATGCAAGGAATTCTACACCCACGAAATAAGACTCTATGGAGTAGTTGGCACATGAGGAGGAGACTCACATTGACACTTATGTAAAATTGCAGCCTGCTGTAATTTCCAAACCAGCAACTGTTGATCAGCTTTCAGATACTTTCAATTGGCACTCAGGTAGCAATGTTGGGGGTAGCTCAACATATGTCTATCTTGAACACGAGGAGGATGTTGATGGCCTTGAAGGGTATGAAGAGCACAGTAATGTGTCTTATTTATCATCACATATTCCAATTTACTTCCATCATGAGATGCATGGTATGGTAGATGATGAAGTCTTCATCATGGAGTTTTTTGGACCATTGCTCCAACTATGTGTATATGAGCATATGGTGGATGATATATGGTGGCAAGTTTTAGTTCACTCAACAAATTAAAGGGCATAGGGAAATTATAAGATATGATATCCTAGTAATATGTGGCAGTTATCCAAAACTATCAATTCTGATGTTGAAAACTTTGTGACTGATTTCATAAGCCAAAGAAGGAATTCAAATGTGTCTTTTGGGATTACAAGTGTTGGTAAACATGATTTATTCATTAGAGATTCCAGTACAAGAAGGGAGAGTACCTCTCAAGGTACTAGCATTGGTTTTTTTATTGCAAAAAGGGGTAGGAGAATATTTTTAATCATCTTCAACCTGCTGGACTATGTATAACAACAGTCATAATGAGAGGAGAAAATAACAATATGGGAGAACAGGAGAAAAGAGGTGAGAGTGGACATTCAGAGTAGCAGCCTCCCCATTCTTCTGCGAGGCCTTCGAGGCTTCACGAACTATTTTTATTGAAGGATCTTGAAGTTAACCAGACACAACATACCGTAGATATGTTAGATGAGGAGTCTTGTTAGGAGAGGTACTAGACCTCGAGTGAAGGCCTTTATAAAAACATGACATTCTAGGAATATTACAAAATGAAGGTTGGCAGTAGACCCAAGAGAGATCAACAGAAACAGGTACTAGAGTTGTAGAGGAGATTGGGGCAGATCTCCATTCCACACTTTGATGATTCTAAGAAGTGTACTACACCGTCTTGGGTCAAAAAGTTAAATAAATACTCTGACTCGAATCCTATGCATGAGGAAGATGCAATTAAGTTTGCCAATCGAATCTTGAGGGAGACACTCATGATTGGTGGCATCATAGGCTAATTACACAGGGACACATACACATTACGAATCATCCAAAGTTCGCGTAGAGGCTGGTGAGCAGATTTGATAGGAGGTGTTATGTTTGTGGAGCTTGTTTTCATGTTAGAGTGTGGTACACCTTCTATGAGTTAAACTTGAGTATTTTTACGGCGGTCCCGCTCGCCGGTGAGCAGGTCAGGGGGGTTCGATGGTGAAGCCCCCGAAGTAAATTTTCATGGGTGGTTTATTAACCCATGGGTAATGGGTAACCGTTATGGGCTGGCTTTTTGGGCCCATTGTTTTTTCGGTACCCATTGTTTTGATACCCATGGTTTTTTCCCATTGTTTTGATACCCATGGTTTTTTCCCATTGTTTTGATACCCACGGTTTTGATACCCATGGTTTTGTATCAAACTGCTTAAGTAATTGTCTTTTTATATGGTCTTATGCATATGATAGATAGATAAGCAAATGTATTGCAGATGTGCTTTGAATTCGGGTGTGAATTCTATAGATTTTGTTGAGCATAGATCCAAATGGATCTAGGTATTGTATTGAGAGATTGGAGGCTTGTAATAAAATCTGAGTGAGTGATTCTTGGTGGACGTAGCCCAAATTGGGTGAACCACGTTAAATCTTGTCTCTCTATGTTATGTTATTTATTCTCCACTTTTATTTGAGATCTGTAATATTTTTTGCATATTAGTTTCTACTATTGTGATTCTGTAAGGGATTATTCCGCATATTTTATCTCTTATTTCCTAACAGGGAGGACCTTGATAGGTATTTCAGGGAGTGGACTCATTTGAGACAAACCGGTCCCCTCGATCAATACATTGCAAATTTTCAGAGATTACCAGTCATGGTTCCTGATGTCATGGAGAGGAGGTTAATTTTTTGTTCATAGTAGGTTTGACTGATGCTTTCGTTGGATTTGTGAAGGCATTTGAACCTTCTTGTTTACACGACGTTGTTAGGAAAGCTCAAGACTTGGAGTTATCCACTCCAAAGCTAAGGTCTCCACCTCATGTTCAACAAAGGGAACCTCCATTTGGATCAAATGAATATTAGTAGAGGGACCCTCCTCTGAGGCAGGAGGTGGTTAAAAAGCCAATCATCACCCAAGAACACAAAGCTGAGTTGAAGTGAAAGAAACTATGTTTCGATTGGCACAAACCTTCAATCTCAGGACAAGATTACAGAGGTAGAGGGAAGGCTCAATTCATTGAATTATTCAAGGAGAGAAAGGATGACATAGGTGAGGAGTTAGAGACTAACAAGATGGATGATGGAGATGGGGTTGTATTGGATAGTACTGATGCAGGCAGGAGGAGAAGAATTTTCCTCAGAAGATTATAGCCACATTGCCTAGTACTCTGATGTATAAGGAATTTAGGATTAAAGGAGTTATGTAGGGTCAGCGAGTTGGGGTACTCATTGATAGTGG
The DNA here is from genome assembly GCA_019776745.2 of Taxus chinensis. Taxonomy (NCBI): domain Eukaryota; kingdom Viridiplantae; phylum Streptophyta; class Pinopsida; order Cupressales; family Taxaceae; genus Taxus; species Taxus chinensis. The sequence goes on along the minus strand of CM034154.1, from coordinate 143,778,868 downwards.
GGCAACCCACAACTGCTTTGATGCCTCATTGGTTGAGAGTTGAGGACTACAGACATAGGATTTTGAGGGCCTCAATGGGGTTACAGCCAATGGAGAGTCTATAAGGTGCACATGGAAGGTTCCCTAAATGAGCATCATGATGGGTAACTATATAGTTATCGATGATCTCCACATCATTGGTATGGAAGTGACCAACATAGTGCTAGGAGTGCAGTGGCTTCGCTCTGTTGGGAAGTTTCAGACTAACTTTTAGATGATGGAGATGAAGTTTAAATCCAAGGGAAGGAATGTGATTTTTAGGGGATTATCTAGAGTAGCACCTAGGGTGGTTACACTTAAGGGAATGGAGAGAACGTTCTGGTATGGTGAGGAATTTTACTATTGTGGATCGATGTTGAGTAAGATGGATGTGGAGGTGACCAGAAATGTTGCACATGAGATAGTTACAGAGATTGGGGTTACAGGATCATATCCTCTGAGTTTATCATCATGTTGGTTATCTAGGGGGTTGGTAGCTTGGAGATCTCATTTGCTTGTTGATTACTCCAAGAACTGACACACTTGTGAGATTCTGGATGGTCATATACATGATAATACCTACAGATTGGAGGATGAGATGATATTCTATCATGCCAGATTATACCTTGTGTCAGACGAAGGGTTGAGGGTGGAGATATTGCAACATGTCCATTTTTTTTGTGACCAGACACATGAGCTTCAATGAGACCTATAGGCTCATATCAAAGAGGTTCATAAGGCATGGGTTGAGGGAGGATATCCCCAACTTCATACAAGGATGTACAGTTTATCATTATAACAAATAAGAACTTATAGGTTTAGCATGTTCCGAGTCAATAGGGGATATCAATCCTATGTATTTTGCTACTTCTAGGCACGGTGAGCATTTCACCCATGTGCTAGTCAATGGAAGGATGGATTCGACTTAGTTACCTAGTTTTTCAGTAGGTCATCACTCATTGTAGGAGGTGAACTATGTGGAGTTGACATTGTTAGTTGACCATGTACTGGAATCTTGGGATTTTCCCCCCACGAGACACATCGAGATACATTATGAGGAGTTTTACCCTCACACTAATGTGGGTCATGTGGGAGAGTCAACACACTTTGTGTGTATACAGGTTATTTCACAGGTTGATCCAAGGAGTTCTATAGAATTCAGAGTGGACTTTCATACCCAGGGGTTGATTTGAGAGGTAGTGAGTGATCACATGATGATAGCCTTACATTGGCAGGGATGTGATAGATTGGAAATTTTAGTGTAGGTATCAATGGAGAGTTGGTTTGGGTATCATTCTACTTCACAGACACCATTTCTCTCGATACCATATGGAGGTCATGATGACTATGTGGGTTTCTTGGTTACTTCAGATTACACCAATCCTTGGATGATGACAGGGTGAGGTGGAGAAACTTACGATGCAGTATTCAGATTATGCAGCATGACAGGATAATTCTTGGGGTCAAGCATTTCTCAGGGAGGGAGAACTGTAATGTCCCCTTTTCCTACACCAAATGCCTAACGGCCAGGTTGAGTCCAAGCCGTGGTCAGACCCAAGGGGCTGTGGATGTGAGGAGCTATTGGGAAGGGGTCACATGGTTCTAATATACAAATTTTGCATTGTGGGCCACTTTTGGACCATGATGCCTTAAATAGGGACTGTAACTTAAGTTATTTTATTTTATTTTATCGACCCCTCCATGGAATGAAATGAGTCTAGGTCTATTAGGGATATTTTTCCTTAGAAAGTATATAAGGAGCTGGGAGAGAAAGGAGAGGGACCTTTTTCACATGCATTTTTAATGACCCCTTCTCGTGCAGCTGTTACTATTGCGCATCTATAACTTGTGGATTCAAATCCCATAGGGACCCTATCTATTGTGGTGACAGACCCATCCCTAGCAAGCAGGGAATTCTTTGGTAAAGAGAGATCTACCCTAGTCTGTCATTTTAGAGCCACTTTTAGGTTTGTGTGGCAGAGACATTAATAGAGGTTTCAGAGGAAGGATCTCAAGGGTCTTGGGGGCATTTGGGGAAGATAAGGAGAGAGGCTCCAGATCATATTCACAGAAGACATTTAGGCTGGGTATGACAACTCGTTGAAGGTGCCTCCATCATTTTCTGACCCCATTCTAAGCAAGGCAACTTGCAAAATTTATTAAGGGGTTTTCCAGTCATTTTTTTTCCCATCTGAAGGTGGAACTATTACTACCTATATCTGTTAATGTTATTTCCAAAGACCCTTATTACTGCTCTTGTATTTATGGGGTCACGAACCTCTGAAGTTTTCTAGCTGTCTAGGGCACGTTGTGATTTTTCTGGCAACAGTTTGATTTGTGTAAAATTCCCAAAAACAATTTTATTATGTCCTCTATAATAACATCAAACTCTATTTAAATTTTCAAGTAATTTAGGTGGACATTTTGGCAAATATTAAGTTTCTTTAGTTCTCTGTCCTAACTGTAAAAATCTAGTAAAATCAAAATTTTATGTGGCTGCAAGTTTTCAATATTTTTTGCATTTTTAAAGTGGTATTCCATAAGGGATATTATATCTTTTTTATTGTACAGCCTATTGTACACCCTATAATTTTGTTATATGATCTATAGATGAGTTCCAATTAAGAAATTTAAAATAATGTTAATCTTCACAATAAATTTGAACACCATTAAATCCCACCCCTAGATGATGTATATTGGTATGATGTTATGTCCCCTGATATAATTGAGTATGACCATAAAAATATATTACACTATAAAAAATTTACTCAAATAAGAAAAATCAACGACATAATATGCAAAGTACATAGAGTAGCTAACTTTGTACCTAATAACTTGTGTGTGTGTGTTTGTGTTATTCCTTAATATAAACATAAAGATCATAGTTAATCATACAAAATATTAAATATAATGTTTTATTACTCTTTAAAACCTAAGAATTAAATTATCAATGTCTTTATATCAATAATTTTGTTTATTTTCACAATTTCTATTAGTTGGTGGAAAATACATCCTTAAAAAAAAGTCCCAAACTCCACCATATGGTCAAGCTTTTGCTATTATTTTACTATTTTCTAAAAGTGATGTTCAAATTGATCTCTAGTTTAATGTACATGTTGATCAAAGAATACTTGTCAAAGATCACACAAGGAGTCCGCGTGGGATAGAAGGCCCAAAACTAAGGGTGCGAAAGGATAGGAAGGACCCATGCGTGGAAGGCAAGTTCACAATTCAGGACTTAGCCAATTTTGAGCATGAAGACCTTATTTTAGAAGATGGCATGTGGAACACATCAACAATGCAGAGACGTACGCGCCATACATTATCTATCTTTGAAGAATCGGTTCGAAGTATTTATGCATGAAGACACGCTAAGAATAGAATTGGCACTTCAGTTAATTACAAGAGGACTATAGATAGCGCACTTGCATGTGTGGCTATGATTGTAAATTGCGTGTGGCTATCAATTACATGAAACCTATTTTTGGAATAGATAAGCGGTGAAGGGAAAGTCCCCACCCTATATATATGATGTTAGGTGCATAGGAGATATATATATATATATATATATATATAGAGAGAGAGAGAGAGAGAGAGAGAGAGAGAGCTGGATGTATGAAAGGAGATGTATGTATGTGTGTAACAGAGAATATACACATATGACTAAACTACTGTATCAGTTATATATGTGCATTGGTATAGATTGACTATACTGTAACGAGTTTCTATATTTATTAATAAATGGAAGATATTGGCTGAATCTAAGTGTCATTCTGTGTATAGTTGAGTAGTGCATATTATTAATTCAATCATGATTACTGTTTAATATTTTTCTTTCATAGATCTGAGTGTAGCATGCATTATAGAATGATGGATTAGTTATGAACCTATATGTTACTTCCTTCATCATGTTAACATCCTGTTACAGCAACCATAAAGAGGGACCTGGTACCTTTGTGTGCTTCGGGTGAGCGCTCAGTCTAGGCTAAGTGATGTGCTAGCATGACTAGGTGTTATCTAGTAAATTATAGGCTGTATCATTGGTTCAGTTGCCGGGACCTCTTTTTTAGTTTTTTTCAGGATGGTTCTCGATGAAGACATACCAGTTAACTCTAGAAAGTAATGAGGAATGGATACACTATCTGGAGGAAGAATATGTATGGCAGGTTCAGCAATGGATTTGAGTTTAATGCACGCACTTGGGTAGAACATAATCTGTATGACAGGTTATATGAAAGCTTTTTCGTTATCTTTCCGGTAGAACTATACGAGTGCCTTACTTCTTATGCATCTCAGTGGAATTGGAGGTCTCGCGCACTTTTCTGGACACATGGAAGAATTTCAGGACCCTTTATGATGCTGATCTAATCTGGACTTGCACGCGATGGATACATGGTTTCTCATGCTGTTCTAAACAGTTATATTTTGGAATAATCAATTTCTATGTACTCTTGCCCGGAGGTAGCTGAATTCCATTTTTTGTGGTATCCAAGAGGAACACATTTGCAAGGTATTCCACTGGTGATCAAGATCTTGATGGTAACTTTCAACTTGGAGGAGTAAACCGATGGCTAACTGAACCTCACCACACACAAGGGTAGGAACATAAGTTTGGTTTAAGATGGAAGACCTAGCAGTAGAGAGGCAAAGAGAGGAAAGGTGGCTTAAGTATAATGAGGTGCGTGAGAGGGAGATAGAGAAGCAACGTTCTGTTGTAGAAAGTATGGCATTGAGGAGAGAGATGGATCATGAAGGATTTATGTCTCACGTAGAGGACATGGAGTCGAAGCATCAGGAACTCCCCCATCTTGGAAAGCATAATAGAGAAGGAATCTCGGCTCATCACATAGGAAGTGCACCAACAGAGACTACCATGGACCACGGGCACACATCTTAATCCACCTGGTGACCTAGCCCTTGCACTTGGTTTTTTAGTATCTAATACGATAAGTAACCAACAAACTAACTTGGGAAGTAGGAGAGTAGGAGTAAGTTAGGGATTAAGTACATCAATGGTAGGACAAACTAATTCAAATTCATTTGGAGGAACATTCTTAAGTGCATCATCCACATAGAATGTGAGTGCGCAAAATGTTGGATTCACCTCTGGAACTGTAACTACCTCACAGACTATAGGGGTTCAGCTATTAGTACTACTATTGGTTAGCATAGGGGAGTACATCTACAGGTCCTATTCCCAGGTACAAGTGGAGGGTCAGGAGGTATAGGTGGTTCTAGCTCCGGTGGATTTGGTGGTTCTAGATAGCATTGACTATGACAAAGAACCATATAATCTAATGGAGATGTTGTTCATCTCCTGGAATATAGAGGTGGATGTTGAGCAACATAGCATATTGATTGATACAGGTGCGGAAGTAAATGTGCTTACATTAGATGCATGGGTACAAATGGGGAGGCCTCCATTACAGCCATCATCTAATGTGTTATTTATGGCAAACCAGACTAAGGCCACTCCCATAAGAGTTTTGAAAGATGCATCTATAACTATACAAGGGGCCAAGTTCACTAGGGATTTTGAGGTATTAACACTTGCAGAAGCAGACAATTTTCTAGCCCTGCTTGGATGCCCTTGGTGTTATGCAAATAATGCTAACTTGAGATTCAATAAGGGGTATATCAGCTTTGAAAACAAGGAGGAAAGGGTTATGATACCTTTGACAGATGGAAATTCTACACCATATGTTGAACCTCTAAGTGAGGAGGATTTAAACAGAGTCTATGTACGTGCTATTTAAGATCCAGAGGTCAATGAGCCATCAAAAAAAGGCATCCGACAGTGGGAGGATTCTAATTTTATTGGTGATACTATGAGTATTGATTGTGACAATTGGGCTCATGGTACATATGAATTAGTAGGACGTAAGGTGAAAAGTGTGGTTACGTGCAAGAATTGAATTCATGTTGAATTCAATGGATAGGTAGAACAATACCTTGGTATACATGGGAAAAATATCTTCCTGCATTTTTGAAGTCCATGGAAACATAAGTAGACAGATCAAATTAAGAGAAGATATATGTTAGTATATATACACTGTGTAGGACAAAAACGCGCTGGTGGGTAGTCCATAGAGATAATCTTATAAAGTGGGAAGAGATTGGAGTAACTTTTTCTACTAGGTTTATAAGGAACAATGCAACCTACACAAATCTACACTTATCATGGTGATCAACCTATTCAAAATCACATTCAACAGTGTGAGAGACTCTGGATAGTAGGACAGGAGGCATTACCACCTTCACTCTGGGTGTATCGACTGTATTCTATGCTACAAGGATACGAATGTGCCTGGTATGTATAAGCAGAAACTACATCAAGAAACTGGAAACTGGTAAGATTTGACTATAGGAATGATAGAAAGTTTTAACTACTTCTTGACTAAACCTCCCATAGAAGAGGTATTTAAATTTTTCAAGCACTTAACTATGGGAGATAGTGCAAAATAAAAAGAGCATATTCAGGAATTATTCAATGAGGTAGAGTTTGCGGAGCATGTTTTGAAAATGAAGAAGAAATGGACTCCATACTACTTGAATGTGCTTGCCTTGAGAAAGAGAAAGGAAAGATGGTTTACGTCGTGGATGACGAGGAAGTTGAGAACTTAGATATTGAACATTCACACGGGGTGTGTGGGGTCTTGGAAATTGTAGAAAAGGATACGTGTGCTTATCACAAACCCATGAAGATAAAGAAGGTGAATATAGGTTCGGAGGCTGAGCCTAAGGAGGCCATAATTGGAGACTACTGGTCAGACTCGAAGGTAGCAAAGATCATTGAGTTACTCAGGGATTATCAGGACTTATTCCCTCAAAGGATATCATGAACTTAAAGGCATGCATGAATCACCTTAGGGAAATGAAGATAAAACTTAAGGATGGTGCACGACTAGTTAGAAAGAGACCTTACAGAATGAATCCTAATTAGCGCAAAAATGTAAAAGAAGAAATTGATAAAATGTTGAAATCTAGAATTATCAAGCCCCTTGATGAGTCAGAATGGGTTAGCCCAATGGTGATCAGTATCAAGAAGGATGGATGGATTAGAATATGTGTGGACTATAAGGATATAAATGTTTCATGCGTCACAAATCCATTCCCTACACCATTCACTGAGGGAATATTGACTAGGAGTTGTAGGGCAAAAAATATATTCCTTCACAGATGGGTTTTTTGAGTATCATCAGGTTAGGATTGTTTAGGAGGATCAAGAAAAGACAACATTTACTACTGAATGGGTCATTTTTTCCTATATTGTGATGCCTTTTGGATTGAAAAATGTGCCTACTGTATTCTCATGCATAGTTGTTCAAGCATTCAAATATTTTATTCACAACTTCTTATAGGTCTACCTAGATTATTGGACAATATATGGGCTTGTGAAAGAGCATTGTGACAATCTACGCTTAATGTTTAAACGGTGCAAACAATTGAGTATCTCTTTGAACATCAAGAAGTGCATATTTGCTACACCATTTGGGATACTGTTAGGACATATAATTTGTAAGGAAGGTTTGTTGGTTGATCCAACCAAAGTTACAGTCATTTTAGGCCTGGAAGCGCCTACCAGTTAAAGTGAGGTGCATGGATTTTTAGGTCATATAGGATATTATAGAACATTCATCAAAGGGTATGCCAAAATTTTTGTACCCTTGGAAGAATTGTTGAAGGGGAAAGGTACATTTTATTGGGGAGAACCACTGTAGTGTGTGCTTGAGATATTAAAAGAGAAACTTACTACCGCACCCATTCTGTGCTTTCCCTCATGGGATAAACCATTTCATGTGCATGGGATAAACCATTTCATGTGCATGTGAAGGTATTAGCTCAACCTGGTGAAGGTATTATAGATCATCCAATCTATTTTTCTAGTAGGAAGCTGACTCCTGCTGAACGAAATTATACAACCACAGAGCATGAAGCTTTGTTAATGACCTATGCATTGCAAAAGTTTCGACATTACTTGTTAGCAACACCATTTGTGTTTTATACAAATCACATGGCATTGAATTTCTTAGTAAACAAGCCCATCTTACAGGGGCACATATGTAGATGGTGCTCCTATTTCAAGAGGTTGACTTCACAGTTGTGGTGAAGCCAGGGAAAAACAATTCTAGACCAAACCATTTATCTAGAAAGATCGATTCAAGAGAGGATGCACAGATAATTTGAATAAACAATGTCGAATGCACAGTTATATAGGTTACAACATGTGCCCACGAAATTAGAGGACATTGTTGTCTTTCTACGAACAGGTATAACACCAGAAGGAATGAATCATTAGAAAAGAAGCAGCTTACTATATGCGTGGCACCGTTTATGTTAATCAGTGGTGACCTGCCTACAAGCTAGGAAGAGATGAAGAATTACGTCGTTGTGTGTTAGAAGCATGAGCAGTAAGAATATCATAGAAGAAGCTCACGATGGTATTGTAGGAGGCCATTGTGTAGGTGATGTGACTGCCCGAAAGATCCTACTTGCTGGATTATGGTGGGAGACATTGTATAAGGACTGTAAAGAATATTGTGAGGCATGTGATTATTATTCAGTGCCTAGGAAAACCAGGGCAAAGAGATGAGATGCCTTTAAGACAAATTACTAGTGCCGAACCATTTGAGAAATGGGCCATTGATGTTGTAGGACCTACTTTTTCAACCACGCGTAGGACTGGACTCCTATAGAATGGAATTATATAACTACAAAGTGTGAAGTGTTTCAATGATCTATGCATTGTACAAGTTTCGACTGTACTTGTTAGTAACACCATTTGTGTTTTTTACAGATCACATGGCATTGAAGTACTTGGTAAACAAGCCCTTATTATAGGGGCGTATATGTAGATGGGTAATCCTATTTCAAGAGTTTGATTTCACAAATATGCTGAAGCCAGGGAAAAGAAATTCTGGACCAGATCATTTATCTATAATCAATTATGGAGAGGATACATAAAAAATTGAAGAAACAATGCCGAATGTCTAGTTATATAGGTTACAACACGCACCCACAGAATTAGAAGACATTGTTGTCTTTCTATGAATAGGTATGGCACTAGAAGGAATGAAAGCATTAGAAAAGAAGCATCTTGCTATATGCGCGACACCATTTATGTTAATCCGTGGTGACCTCAACAAGCTAGGAAGAGATGAAGTATTACAACGTTGTGTATAAAAACATGAGCATAAAGATACTATGGAAGAAGCTCATGGTGGTATTATAGGAGGCCATTATGCAGGTGATGTGACTGCCCAGAAGATCCTACTTGTTGGATTATGGTGGAAGAAATTGTATAAGGAATGTAAAAAATATTGTAAGGGATGTGATCATTGTTAGCACCTAGGAAAACTAAGGCAAAGAGATGAGATGCCTTTGAGACCTATCACTAGTGCCAAACTATTTGAGAAATGGGCCATTGATTTTATAGGACCTATTTTTCCAGCTGCGCGTAGGACTAGATCACACTATATCATTACTTGTACAGATTATCTCACACGATGGGCAGAAGAAGCTCCTACTAAGAACTGTATTGCAACTACAATAACTAGGTTTCTGTGGAAGAATGTATTTACGAGATATGGATGTCCCTTAAGCTTGACAAGTGATTGAGGTGAACACTTTTTAAATGAGACAATCATGATAATATTAGATGAGTTGATGGTTGCACACCATAAAAATACACCTTATCATCCTCAGGAAAATTGAATTATTGAAGCCTTCAACAAGATTTTGAGCCAGAATTTCACAAAAAATTGTGATGTTGGGAGAAAGGATTGGGATGAAAAAGTATTAGTTGTTCTTTGGGCATATAGAACAACTTACAAGAGATTGAACAAATCCACACCATTTCAGTTGGTGTTTGGCATAAAATTTGTTCTTCCTATAGAATTTATGAACAGGATTTAGAAGAATGTATCGAAAAGATGATTCAACTGGATGAGCTCCGAGCCATAGCAAGATGGAGTCAAAAGCAGGAAAAGGCTAGGAAGAAGGCATGGCATGATAGAAACATAAGGGATAAGAAATTTGAGATTGGACAAATGGTACTTATTTATGACTCAAAGTTTTTGTGCCATCTAGGAAAGCTCAAAGTACATTGGTTGGGGCCATAGAAACACTTGATGGAATATGGCTACCCAGTTACTTTAACGGGAGTAGGCTAAAACCCTACTATAAATAATTCTTCTTGGTGTTTGTAATAAGGTAGTATTTCCATTTAGTTTAGGTTTTCAATTATGTATTTCCTTCATTGTTGTTATGCTTTTTCAATTTCATCATTGTTGTTTTTGTAATAAACATGCTTGCATGCATGAAGCTAATTACTATATGAAGACTGGTTATGCACAGAGGACTGCACATACTTTTAGTGCGGGGTGGTTATATTTATCTAAGAAAAATACCGTGGGAATTGAAAGGTGAAAGGAATAAGTTGCTATGGGTGTACTTTAAGTCAAAAGAGGATTGCTTGTCAAAAATGACCAAGTATGGAGATGAAGGAAAGAACAGTATAACATGAGGTAAGCGGAGGCCATTATAGCTACGAGGAGAAGATATAGCGATGAGGTACTTGGACGCAAGAGCACACGCTAAAGAGAAGTATGTGGCTAGAAAGTAGGAAGGCATGATAGAAGGTTATAGCTAGGCATGAAGTTCTACTGCACAGAACGAAAAAATTTAGTCAATGAATGAGGAGATATTTGGTAGGTGAAGGAGTAATAAATGCATCAAAAATTGAAAAATTTATTTAAGGATGAGATGTAAATTCATTTTTACCTTGTAACTAAGAGTATTTGAAGAAAGAGCCAAGTGCGAAGAGTTGAGTGATCGAGTTAAGGTGTAAAGGGTGTGAAAAAAAGCGTGACAACCATATTTGTGCAAAAAAAAGATTGCATCCCCAGTGGTGAAGGGTTTGACCTAAGTAGGGAGACAGAAAAGGGTTCAGTTACAAATTTTTAACCTAGGTCATGATTGAATCAAGCTAAGGTTTGATTCGTATAGCTATAGAGTTGAAGAGGAGACATTTGCAAGGTAAAATTGACACTGAAGAAGGCATCTATAGCAGAATTAAAAGGAAAGAAGATGGTAGTCATTGAGGAGGAAGAAATGGAACTTGAAAGCCATTTTTCAGAGATGTAATATCCAAAAGGAGTCATTGTTAGGAAAGAATGAGATTCACCTATTAGAAAGAGAAAAGTGAGTGAATATAATCACAATACTTCAGAGAATAAGAAGGAACTTGATTCCTTACTCACTGCTAGAATGAAAAAGAACACAGCCGAGGACATGCCAGTATATAACGATGCAGGTGAAAATATTTTGAAGAGAATTAGGGTCTGCCAGTTATATAAGCTTCCACATTTTGGGAAGTATGAGCCCTTGTATCAGTGACTTATGAGTAGGGTGTAAGAAGACTTCTTCTAATTTGTAGGACGTAGAGTTAGAATCTCATCTGCACTTGTCTCATCAGTTACAGGTCTGAAGGCTACATGAGAAGATATAAAATGTGATCTTGCAGATAAGGCCGCGATTGTAAAGACTAAATAGGAGTTGGGATACTTGAAGGGTCCATGTGGAATGGACATAGATAAATTGAAGAACTATCTAGTTGTATAGGCTACAACCCACCTTTTTACCAAGTTGAATGATCAGGAGTGGTGGTCTCAGGTAAAGACTATGTGGTTACATGTGGCGCGTAAGATGTCAAAAGGGACAATCTATAACATTGTAGACTATATTACAGAGAAAATAGTCAAATAAGTGTGCATATGAGGGAAGATCAACTTTGGGGCTATTCTATTATCACTTGTATTTATGGAGATTGGAGTACCAGATGGACTAAAGGAGAACGTATGGGAATACCCCATGGAGAACAAGTCCTCAACTAAAAGATTCAACAAGTACCTATGTAAGAGGGCCATGATAGATGATTTAAAGCAAAGGGTAAAGAAGTGGTATGAAAGGCTTCACATGACATTTGGGGAAGAGTGGCACATCCCAAAGGACCTACCAACAGTGGTAGGGAAAAAAGTTAAGTTTGTTGTATATTGGCATTTTTGCATCGTGCACTTCCTAATGAAAGATGGAGTCTAGAGCCCTTGGTGAAATTTTCCTTACACATTCACTGCAAGGTATTTTCAAGCATCTGTTCATAGATTTATAGACATGCCCTAACTGGTCTTCAATGCAGATAAGGTAGACTAGGATTACCATATGTTGAGGAAGAAGTATGTGTACCCTATCAGAAGCACTTATAAAGAGAGGATCATTTCAGAAGTACTGAATATATAGCCAAAATCTTGGCCGTAGCATATGTGGGGGCAACATTAGTGTATCTCTAGTTGAAGCCAAAAATAGAGAATAACAAATATATAGAAGGTGAGTTTGCACTTCCAACACCACTAAAGGAAAAGCATACAATGGAGAACATCCCAGTGCTTAATCCCATAGAACAAGTTAAAGTGCAGGATGAGGATGAGGAGCGTGAAGATAGTGGTGGTTTAGAGCATAGGGGTAGGAGACATCCTATAAGTAAAGGTGAATCTGAGTGTGCCATTACACCACCTCAGCCACAAGAGGGGGATGATGAGGAAGTGAATGTGGTCCAAGGGGAGCATACTTTTAAAAGGGTATTTAGGAGAACAAGGATCCAAGGTGCTACTCCAACCATTGTCCATAAATCACTTAGACTCTCCCCACAAAAGGAGGCTATCACGAAGAGAAGGAGGAAACTGAAGTTGAATGAGGAGGAAGAAGAGTCAGAGGAAAGTGGGCCTAATTATCCTATACTTCCAGAGGAAACAGAAGAAGAGGGTGAGGCATTAAAGGAAAAATAAGAGGAAGATAAAATACCATAGGAGATAGCTACAGAAGGTGTTCAGGACATGGAGACACAAGTTCCTAAATTTGGAGGCTAAAGTTCCTAAGTAAGAAAATGTCTAGAAGAACAAGTGGAGAGCACACTCCACTAGCCATAGGGATATGCAAAGGAACGTAGGAAAAATTATCCGTGCACCTGCTTCTAGAGCACAATAGCACAGAAGGATTTATTCGGCTAGGAGTTAATGGATGAAGATATGGCGACATGGTGCACACATCGAAAACAACTATTGTATTCAATGGACACCCCACATGGATGAGCCTGACTTTGGTGTGTGCAAAGAGTCACACGTTTTGAGATGACTAAAGAAGGCACCTCAAGCCAAGCACATGACAGTAAAGCCTATTTTCATATCAGATGAGCAAGTCAGTAATGTATTGGTGAAAGTTTCTACTGAGGTGGCTAGAAGAAACATGGAAAAAGCTGCCATGATCAAAGTGCTACGCGAAGATTTGAGAAGGGTGCCTAAAATTATATGAGCATCTGAGTAAGTAGAATAAGCAAGAAAACAAAGGTGATGGGATGGTTAGAATCCAGTGTGCAGTAGAGGATCATTGGATTCCCAAGATAACCAATGGACCTAAGGCATTGATAGTGAAGATTAATACATGTGTTGAAGCAACACACACGAGAGATGAATTGCAAAAGAAGCCTATAATCACCAAGGAGGAGGTTTTGCATGCGAGGTACCCAGATCCTACTCATCATAAGGAATTTTAATAGGATACCATGGAAGTGTTAAGGAATCTTTAGGGTGAGATACAATACCTCAAGGAGAAAAAGAAAGCATCAGAGATGGTCCAAATTCATATCAATGATCTATGAGAGGTGTGAAAGATTTTGCGCTAGGAGAACATTATTCTGCTATTAGGAAGTTGGTGAAAAGGGAACACTCTGCGCATAGGTCTTTATACTAGATGAAAGATTCTGCATGTAAATCTTCCCCCTGATAGCATTGATTATGAAAAATAAATTATTCTCAATGATGTTGTGGATGGGTGGCTGTTGAGCAACATATTGATCTATACAAGTGCGGAAGTAAATGTGCTTACATTAGATGCATGGGTACAAATGGGGAGGCCTCCATTGCAGCCATCATCTAATGTGTTGTTTATGGCAAACTGGACTAAGGCCACTCCCATAGGAATTTTGAAAGATGCATCTATAAATATACAAGGGGCCAAGTTCACTAGGGATTTTGAGGTATTAGCACTTGCAGAAGCAGAAAATTTTCCAGCCCTACTTGGATGCCCTTGGTGTTATGTAAATAATGTTGACTTGAGATTTAATAAGGGGTATATTATCTTTGAAAACAAGGAGGAAAGGGTTGTGATACCTTTGACAGATGGAAATTCTACACCATATGTTGAACCTCTATGTGAGGAGGATTTAAACAGAGTCTATGTGTGTGTTATTCAGGACCCAGAGGTCAATGAGCCATCAAAAGAAGGCATCATACAATGGGAGGGTTCTCATTCCATTAGTGATACTACAAGTATTGCTTAAAAAAATTGGGCTCATGGTACATATGAATTAGTAGGTTGCGAGGTGAAAAGTGTGGTTTCTTGTAAGAATGGAATTTATTCAATTCAATGGATAGGTAGCACAATACCTTGGTATACAAGGACAAAAGATCTTCCTGCCTTTCTGATGGCCATGGAAACACAGTGGACAGATCAAGTAAAAAGGAGAGACATGTTAGTATATACACTGCACGGGAAAACAACTCGCTGGTGGGTATTCCACAGAGATAATCTTATAAATTGGGAAGAGATTGGAGTTGCTTTGTCTACTAGGTTTATAAGGAACAATGGACCTACGCAAATCTACACTTATCATGGTGATCAACCTATTCAGCATCACATTCAGTAGTGTGAGAGACTCTGGATAATAGGATAGGAAGTATTTCCACCTTCAATCTGGGTGCATAGATTATATTCTACGCTATAAGGGTGTGCATGCACTTGGTATGTATATGCAGAAGTACATCAAGAAACTGGGAACTAGCATGATTTGATTGCAAGAATGATCTAGGATCTCGACTACTTCTTGACTAAACCTCATGTAGCAGAGGCATTAAAATTTGTCAAGTGCTTAACTATGGGAGATAGTGCAAAAGCCGAGGAGCATATACAAGAATTATTCGGTGAGGCAGAGTTTGGAGCATGTTTTGAAAAGGAACAAGAAATGGAATCCATACTACTTGAACGTGCTTGCCTTGAGAATGAGAAATGAAAGATGGTTTACGTCGTGGATGATGAGAAAGTTGAGAACCTAGATATTGAACATTCACACGTGGTGCACGAGGTCTTGGATGGTGTAGAAAAGGATGTGCGTGCCTACCACGAACCCATGAAGACAAATAAGGTGAATATAGGTTTGGAGGCTGAGCCTAAGGAGGTGATAATTGTAGATTACTGGTTAGACTCGAAGGTAGAAAAGATCATTGAGTTACTCAAGGATTATCAAGAATTATTCCCTTGGGGATATCATGAACTTAAAGGCATGAATGAATCACTTAGGGTAATGAAGATGAAACTTAAGGGTGTTGCACAAGTAGTTAGAAAGATACCTTACAGAATGAATCCTAATTTACATGAAAAGGTAAAAGAAGAAATTGATAAAATGTTGAAATCTGGAACTATCAAGACCCTTGTTGAGTCAACATGGGTTAGCCCAATGGTGATCAGTATCAAGAAGGATAGACGAATAAGGATATGTGTGGACTACAGAGAGCTGAAAGCTGCATGTGTCACAGATCCATTCCCTACGCCACTCACTGAAGAAATATGAGAAAGAGTTGCAAGGTGAAAAATATATTCCTTCACGGATGGATTTTCCGAGTATCATCAGGTTAGGATTTCTTAGGAGGATCAAGAAAAGACAACATTTACTACTGAATGGGGCAGTTTTTCCTATACTATGATGCCCTTTGGATTGAAAAACGCATCTGATGCATTCTCGCACATAGTTGTTCAGGTATTTAAGGATTTTATTCACAACTTCTTATAGGCATACCGAGGTGATTAGATAGTATATGGGCTTGTGAAATATTATTATGAAAATCTACGCTTAATGTTTAAACGATGAAAATAATTGAGTATCTCTTTGTACATCAAGAAATGCATATTTGCTATGCGATTTGGGATACTATTAGGACATATAATCTACAAGGAAGGTTTTCTAGTTGATTCAACCAAGGTTGCATTCATCTTAGGCCTGGAAGCACCTACCAGTCAAAGTGAGGTGAGTAGAATTTTTTGTCATACAGGGTATTATAGAAAATTCATAAAAGAATATGCCAAAATTGCCACACCCTTGGAAGAATTACTGAAGGGGAAAGGTATATTTTATTAAAGAGAACCACAACAATGCACATTTGAGATATTAAAAGAGAAACTTACTAACATGCCCATTTTTTGCTTTCCCTCATCGAATAAACCATTTCATGTGCATGTGGACGCTTCTAGTATGGCTATTAGAATTGTGTTAGCTCAACCTGGAAAAGGTGTTATAGATCATCCAATCTAGTTTTCTAGTAGAAATACGACTCCTGCGGAATGGAATTATACAACTACAGAGTGTGAAGCATTGTCAATAATCTATGCATTATACAATTTTTGACAGTACTTATTAGCAATACTATTTGTGTTTTATACAGATCACATAACAATTAAGTACTTGGTAAACAAGCCCGTCTTACAGGTGCACATATGTAGATGGGTGCTCCTATTTCAAGAGTTTGACTTCACAGTTATGCTGAAGCCAGGGAAATGAAATTCTGGACCAGATCATTTATCTATAATCAATTATGGAGAGCATGCACAAACAATTGAAGAAACAATGTTGGATGCACAGTTATATAGGTTATAACATGCACCCATGGAATTAGAAGACAATGTTGTCTTTCTAC
Organism: Taxus chinensis; assembly: GCA_019776745.2. Taxonomy (NCBI): domain Eukaryota; kingdom Viridiplantae; phylum Streptophyta; class Pinopsida; order Cupressales; family Taxaceae; genus Taxus; species Taxus chinensis. The sequence goes on along the minus strand of CM034154.1, from coordinate 143,762,051 downwards.
GAACATGTATGGCACCAGAAGGAATGAAAGCATTAGAAAAGAAGCAGCTTGTTATATGCATGAAACCATTTATGTTAATTAGTGGTGACCTCTACAAGCTAGGAAGAGATGAACTATTACAACGTTGTGTATAAAAACATGAGCGTAAAGATATTATGGAAGAAACTCTTGGTAGTATTTTATGAGGCCATTATGTAGGTGATGCGACTGCTTGAAAGATCCTACTTGTTGGATTATGGTGGAAGACATTGTATAAGGAATGTAAACAATATTTTAAGGCATGTGATCATTGTCAGCACCTAGGAAAACTAGGGAAAAGATATGAGATGCCTTTGAGACCTATCACTAGTGCCAAATTGTTTGAGAAATGGGCCATTGATTTTGTAGGACCTATTTTGCTAGCTACGCACAAGACTAGATCACACTATATCATTACATGTATAGATTATCTCACACTGTGGGAAGAAGTAGCTCCTACTAAGGACTGTACTGTAGCTACAGTAGATAGGTTTCTGTGGGAGAATGTACTTATGAGATATGGTTGTCCCTTAAGCTTAACAAGTGATTGAGGTGCATAATTTTTAAATGAGACAATCATGATACTATTAGATGAGTTGATGGTTGGAAACCATAAAAATACACCTTATCATCCTCATGAAAATGGAACTGTTGAAGCCTTCAACAAGATTTTGAGCCAAACTTTGAAAAAAGTTTGTGATGTTGGGAGAAAGGATTGGGATGACAAATTGTCAGATGTTCTTTGGGCATATAGAATAACTTACAAGAGATTGAACAAAGCCACACCGTTTAAGTTGGTGTTTGACACAGAAGTTGTTCTCCCTATAGAATTTATGTTACCTTCTTTATGCATTGCACATGTTGGAGGTCTATCTGATGAACATGATTTAGAAGAATGTATTGAAAATATGATTTAATTGGATGAGCGTCGAACCATAGCAAGATGGAATCAAAAGAAGGAAAAGGCCAGGAAGAAGGCATGGCATGATAGAAACATAAGGGGTAAGAAATTTGAGATTGGACAAATGGTACTTCTTTATGACTCAAAGTTTTTTTTCCATCTAGGAAATCTCAAAGTACATTAGTTGGGGCCGTATGTTATCACTTCTATACTTGAATCAGGTGCTTTCCAGTTAGAAACACTTGATGGAATACGGCTACCTGGTTACTTTAACAGGAGTAGGCTAAAACCCTACTATAAATAAATCTTTTTGGAGTTTTTTATAAGGTAGTATTGCCATTTAGTTTAGGTTTTCAATTCTATATGTCCTTAATGTATTTCCTTCATTGTCACTATGATTTGTCAATGTTGTCATTGTTCTTGTGTAATAAACACATTTGTGCGCATGAAGCTAATTACTATATGAAGATTGTTTATGAGTAGAGGACTACACATACTTTTAGTGTGGGGTGGTTGTAGTTATCTAAGAAAAAGATAATGGGAATTAAAAGGTGAAAGGAATAAGCTGTTGTTATCCAAAATAAGCCCTTTTCTTATTTTTGGTTAACTTTCTTTCATTTCTTCCTTCCTTGTACCTCAGTCAATTTTTTCCACTTTTCAGGAACTCAAAATTATCTGGAAATGGCTTCATCAGATAGAGAGTTTTATCACGTTTCGAGAAAGGTAAATTTTTCCTTCTAACTCTTTGTATTTTGCAAGTTATGGCTCGGTGGAGTTTTTGAGGAAAATTTTCCCTAGGAAGGTCCGCAACCAATGGGAATGCGCCACGTGGTGGCGGAATGGCATGTCGGCGGAGGTAAGTTCAAAAATATCCAAAGGGAATGGCAAGGGTGTCAAAGGAAATTTTTTTCCTAAAGCTCCGAGAACTAATAGGAGGATGACACGTGTCCATGAGGCTGGCGGGAGTCGGAGTGGCGGAGTGAATTCTAGCTTTTCGCCAAAATTGCAAAGGGATGAAAAAGAAAATCTTGGCTTGAAAGCCCGCGTGGAGGAGGAAAAGAAAATTACAAGGGCCTGAGCGAATAGGAATATGCCACATGTCCTGGTCTCGGCAGAGGTCGGGGGCATGGGGAGAATTTGGAAATTTCACCTAAGTGATCAACAACATTAAAGGAAAAGTTTGGAGTGCGCGCCCAAGTGAATAGGAGGATGACATGTGGCAGTGGAGCGGCGGGGCGCGGAGGAATTTTGGAAATTTTTCCAAAATTCAAAAAGGCGTAGAATGGCCATTTGAATCCACAAACCAATAGGAATGCACCACATTGTAGTGGAGCAGTGGGGCATGGAGCTTTTTAGGGAATTTTTCCAAAATTCAAAAAAAGGGGAACATTTTTAGATTTTGGCCAGCCGACTCGATTTTTGCCCCAGTTTTTCCCTAAATATTCAGAAGGGCATATCTTTTGATCCAAATCTCATTTTTTATCGATATTGGTGTCATTGGAAATCTATTGAAATCCTCTACATGATGGAGCCTTCAATTTTGTTTTTTGGTGAAGTTTAGTGAGAGAAAAATTAGAAAATGCATTTGGCATGGGGAAAAGAGCAGTACTGACATTCAACCACCATTTTTAATGTAGTATGGCTTCCATCCTTCTCCAGCATGGTCACAAATCTTAGGGAATGAACTTTTAAGGGTACCCATGCTATTTTGATGGATTTGGTCGGTGGTTGAATCATTCATTCCATTTTCCTGTGTTTTTCCTTCTTGGCTCAGGTTTTCATTGTTAAAAGCCAGATTTGGCTTATTTGTAAAGGGTTGGACATTTTTTATGATCTGCAGGCTCCCTCCTTCACCCTGACAAGTGGATTTGTGGAATATCAGACCTTTTTTTGGACTGTAACATATTTTCTACCTCCTTGCTTTTGTAATGCATTGTATTTTAGAAATGAAAATGACAATGCAAGCTTTGTGAATGAGTTTTCAATCCTTTCTTATGTTGTTTGCTTCCTTCTGATCCTTCATTACATTTTGGTAATTTGTGCATGATGTGTGTTGAATTTTTTTAATCTATTTCAATCTACAGAAATAGATGTTCACCACTCCTTTGGTGTATCACTTTGTTAGTTTAGTTTTATCTTCTTTTCTCCCTTCTACCTTTGGCTCCTTGGTAGAATTGGAGTAAGATTTTGAGTTAAACCTTTGAAAATTTCATGCATACATCTGATTATAGGAGTAGAGGAACCAACCTTTAATCTAGAGAGTTTTTCCCGTTTCTGTAAGTCCCACACTTGGGGAAAATATTCCATGTTGTGCAATCACACTGGATGCCCATTATCAAATTAGAAAACTGAGAAAACATCTAAGGGTGCTATGAATTTGCACTAAAAAAAATTTCACACCCAGTGGGACCTCAGAGGTCTTCATATTCATTACAACAAAGTTGATGTGCATTTTTTGTAAGTTTATTACTTAAAAAGAGCCCTTATTTACACATCTGGTGTCTCCAAAGAGGTAAAATCAACTGCTTTCAGCAGTCCAAGTCTGAAGATTCATGAGAAGAATCCAAACAAGGTCAAGGGATAGAGAAGAGGGATTGTCTGAGTATCTATAGTTATGCCCAGGAAGAAGAGAGAGGGGAAGAAGAATTCAAAGGTCTCCATCTCCACCAAACAGAACTCTATCAACTCCTCCACCTAGTAGACCCTTCACCCAATCAACAAGGGTTTGCAGGCCAATCAAAATGACACAACACAAACCTTATGTCAACTTCACTAGCAGCAGCTCACTTGCTCTCAATGCACAAAATCCAGTTCTAGTTTCAGCATTAAATAACATCCCATACTTTACTGTGGAAAATCAGACCACTCTTGGTGATCATGTCAAAGACATTTCTAAAGTTTGTGCAATCCATGAGATTGTTGAGATGCAAATTACTGTCAAAATTTTAGCATATTCATTCAAAGGGAAAGCCTTGCAATGGTTCAAGAGCTTTGGCGTAGGCTCTATCCAAAATTGGAACCAGTTGTGCATAACTCTCCATGAGTAGTTTGGAGAAAAGGGAGATAATTTGTCTCTATTGGAACAACTGACAACCATCAAGAGAGCTCCTAATGAGCAGCTAACAAACTTCAATTTCAAATTTCAAAGGACCTATGACAGAATCCTAGTGACAGTAAGGCCAACAATTGAAGGTGATTTCTTATACTATCTCAAAGCTTTAAATTCTAATATTTCTATGTTAATCCAATCCATGGGAGGTGCAAATATACCTATAGCTTATAGCATTGCCATTAGGGCTGAGAATTGTTTGTTCGAAGCTGGTAAACTGGCTCCTAGGCCTCCCATGTCCTTATACCCAAACTTGGAAAGCCTAAGCACTAGTCAAGCACCTACTTTAGCTCCTATTCCCACTCCTAGAAATCAGAGTTCAAATGAAACTTCTACTTCATCCTCTAGTACCTCAAATGAACTTCAAGAAGTCATGAAACAATTACAAAATTTAGGCAATGAGCTGGTAACACTGAAGAGGTAGCAAGCCCAAAGTTTTAGAACTTCTTATCAGTATCAAGCTCAACCTAATAGGCCACCCAATCTAGCTATAAATCAAAACCAAGTAAGGGCTCCTTCCAATAGACCATTTCAGCCCTATAACCCTAATGTTGCATCTACCTCTAAATCCTTAGTACCAATGCAAAATAATATAGCTCAAGAGTATGATTGGTGTTTTCCATGAAATGAACCGCACAACCAGTCTATGTGCTTCAATGGTGCTTTAAACCAAGCTTTGATGGTGACAACAACTGGCGTAGAGAGTGAAGTGAGTAAAGAAACAAACCAACAACAAGCAACATCTTAGCTAAATAGAACTCCGAATGAGACTACACTTGTGAATTGGCTGGCTGAATATTTTTGTGGTATAAATCAAACAATTTCTCATAATGTAGTAGCTAACACATGGTAAAAGAAGAGGATTATTGGTGAAGGGAAGTCATTAGCTCCAGTTGATCCACAACCTTCCATCACTCCACAAAGCGTTGGCAAGCAAAATACAGTTCCAAATGTGCAAGGACAGCCCAAGCCACCTTCTAGACTAGTTCAAATGCCAACAGTCATAACCCATGTACAAGAAAAGAATGTGTAGGCTAAGGGGTAGCAAAGATATTTTTCATCCCCATTTAACATCATTGAACAAATGAGGAAGAGAAATGTGAATATATCTATGTGGGAATCATTATCCATCCTAGGCCAAAGGGATCTACTACAAGCTGCCATGAAGAATTGGTCAACTTCAAATCAGCAAGCTCATATGTAAGAGAAGGTACTCACAAATGTTTCTCAGCCTGAGGGGAAGCATGGAGGACAGAAAGGTAAAATTTTGAAGCCCACTCCATTCTATGTTTCATTGATCATTAGGGATAAACTAGTACATAATTATAGGATTGATTCTAGGGCAAGTAGTTCTGTGATGCCCAAGCAAATAGCTGATCAGCTGGGCCTCCAATATGAATTCATATCAAGAGGGGTGGTGTAATTGGATGGGACAATAGTAACAACAGTGGGGGTAATTAAATATTTGAGTGTCACTTTACATGCATGCTCCAATGTCACTGTTTTACAAGATGTGTCATTGATAGATTTACCACCACTTTTTACCCTATGTTTGTCTAGGGATTTCACAGCTAGAATTGGAGGCTATTTATTTGTTGATTGGTCACACATGTTGTTTCAGACCAGATATGGAACTAAGGAAACAATCAGGTTTGAACCTATTGCAAACTTTCACATTGAGCCTCATACTCCAAGCCCAATCAATGCCAATTGTTCATCATTTGATCAAGAGGATTATCCAACCATAGATGAAGATGAAACCAAAGTTGGAAGCATACCATATTTGACTGTTGATGAATGGGAAAGCAAGGTACATGATTTTGATCCCTACAAGGAAATAGAGGAATCTAAACTAGGATTTTATTACGTTCGTGAAGAAAATCAGCTTATTCCTAGCATCACCAAGCTCAGACCATAAATATGAAAATGAGGTATGGTAGTTGTTATTTGATGGATCAAGAAGTAGACAAGGTGTAGGGGGGAGCTATACTTGTTTCACCTCAAGGTGTTAAGTATTATTTAGCTTTCAAATTTTAGTTTGCATGTTCTAACAACACTGTTGAATATGAATCCTTGATACAAGGACTGCATTGGTCAAGAAAGAGAGGTATAAAAAACTTACAAGTCTTTGGTGATAGTGAGCTGATTGTTAATCAAGTTAAAGGGTAGCAACATGCTGCCAAAAATGACATGCTCAAGTGTTATACGAATAGGGTGTAGGACCTCATTGAGGATTTTTAAGGTTTTTACATCAACTTCATCCCTAAGAAAGAAAACCAAGCTGTTGATAGGCTTGCAGTAGTTAGAGCAGCCTTTGAGGTTGTGGAGAGTATCAAGGAAGATAAATTTCAGCCAAACATTCATGTGATTATAAGGCCATCAGTGCCAGAAAATAATGTAAGTTTGAAAGTGTTTGAAAGTGACCAACAAATCATCAATTTCTTGATAAGAAGAAGTTGAGTTCTCAAGCCAAAAATAAGGAAAATTTATAACAAAAGTATGGTGATCAGAGTGGTACAGCTAAGAACCAACATAACTACCAAAAGGAATTGTCACTTTAGAATCCATATTTAATCCTAATGATAAATTTAGGAAATGAGAAATCAAACATCCAAGTCAAGGGAAAAGATTCATTGCCCATCTTAGTGGGAAAAGGAAAATCACTTCAAATTGGTAAAGTGACAACCAAGCAAGAATGGTATGAGTTCATGTAACTTTTCCAAAAGTTCTCAAATATATTTTCTTGGAGCTATGAAGAGTTGATAGGTTTCAATCCCAATCTAGATCAACACACAATTGAATTAGATCTAAGTGCTAAAGCCATCAGAGAAAAAACAAAGTCCAGTCAATCCACAAATAGATCCTCTCATGAAGAAGGAATTGAATAAGTTAATAGAGGCAAGTATCATATTTCTCATCAAGCATTCAAGCTGGGTTGCAAACTTTGTTTTAGTTAGAAATAAGAGTAGAGAGATCAGATTGTGTGTAGACTTTAGAGATTTGAATAGAGAATCCCTCAGGGATCATTACCCACTTCCTTCTATGGAGTAGATTTTACAAGTTGTTGCTAACTCTGAGAGGTTTTCATTGCTAGATGGTTATTTAGGGTATAATCATATCATGGTAAAGGAGGATGATCAATTCAAAACAACATTTCACCACCATATGGGGAACCTATGCATATAGGAAAACTGCCATTTGGGCTATCTAATGCCAGAGCTACCTTCCAAAGGGAAATGGATATGGCATTCAAGGGATTGATCAACAAAATAATGTTGATATACCTAGATTATATTGTTGTATTTTCTAAAAGTGTGGTAGATCATATATTTCATTTGAGACAAGTGTTCCAAAGATTTAGAAGATTTGGGGTATCCTTGAATCCAAAAAAATTGTATTTTTCTAGCTTATGAGGGAAAGCTCCTAGGCCACATTGTTTCCAAAGAGGGGTTAGCAATTAACCCAAAGAGGGTTGAAACAATAAAAGCATTGCCATTACCAAGTCACAAGAAGGCCCTTCAAAGTTTCTTGGGAAGAATCAATTTTTTTTTGAAGGTTTGTTCTAGACTTTGCAGCCCTTTTCAAGCCAATAACTGTGATGTTGAAGAAAAGTATGGCTTTCAAATGGACAGCTGCAGGTAAAGTAAGTTTTGAGGCTATCAAGGAGGCTATCTCACAAGATCTAACTCTCATTAACCCATATTTCTCTAAGGATTTTATCCTTTATGCATTTGGCGGTGATGATACAATTTCTGTCAATTTTAGTACAACATAACAAAGAAAATGCAGAGAAATCAATTACTTTCTTTAGCAAAATATTGGAGGACTATGAGGTGAGGTATTCTTTAATTAAAAATCATGTTCTTGTAG